>JARHVA010000620.1:1725000-4125000 GCA_037957365.1 Torreya grandis | reverse complement strand
TGCATTAGGTCTCTATTAGGCATAATGGTGGTTTTGTTCTTTAAGGGTAATGACTGACCTATGTAGTGATTTTTTAAATTGTGAAAAATACGTATTTATATATTTCAATTTTGATCCAAGTTTATTAAATTTATTTTCTGACCGATATGGGTATGAGCAAAGAGTCAAGTATAAAGACAAGGCCTAATAGGCATGTTTTGACTAGTTAGAGAATTGAGCAAGTAAGCAAAGGATATAGAGTTTTGAAGGATAGTTAAATGTACTAAATATAATTATATATGTGTTACAAATATTCCATTAATATATAACTATGTGTCTATAATTTTTGATCAAGGTCATTTGACCTAATTCTACCAAGGAAAGGGCTAGTTGGGTGAGAAGGTATAATAGGCTATTTGAGAGAGATTGGAGAGTGAGAAGAGAAAAATAAGGAGGTCATATTTATTTGAGTGAAAAATATGTTTCCAAGGGTGATTATATATTTAATTTATCTAATTTTTTGTTGTGTTATGTAGGGGTTTGGATCCTCCTTATAGGTTGAAGCTTGTTAAAGGACTAGTTGAGTTGGTGCTTGACTAGTGAGGGGTTAGTGCTCCTTGTGGGGTTAGTGCCTCACTATAATTTTTATCCATTGATTATAGGATAGTATTCCAAGTGGTTTTTCATATTATTTTTTCTTCTAGAGGGTTTCCCACATATTTTTCATGTCCTTATGTTGTTTACTTTCATAGATGATTGTGTATGCATTGATTGATGTATGTAAGTGAATGTATGTTTCATGAATGTTAAGTGAAATTGGAAGACTATTTTAAGAAAACTAATTCACCCCCCACCCCCTTATATTAGTTTTTATTCCAACAAACTTCACATTTATTCTATCCTAAGTCCTTATTTTTTAATTTAACTCTTCTAACTCACTTTTTCTTTACATGCTCTATTAGGACCTTTTTCATAATTATTATATTTTTTATTAGGTATTATTAATAAAATATCGAACATGTATGCTTTGTAATTTATCCCATTTTATATTCATAACTATCCCACATATATGGGAGGAAGTAGTTTTCTTAAGTAAAATAACTTAAATAGAGGGTTTGTGTAAGAGGAAAGGACATATATTGAAGCTTTTGTATAGTGTTGTGATCAAAGGAGGTTTCCCCCTTGAAGAGGTCTGTGATACTTTGTATTGAGATTCTATCATTTTTATTACATTATTTTTATTCTATTTCCATTCAGTGTATAATTATTGTATTATGTTATTATATTAACTTGTATACAAGTACGTTCATAACATTTGGTATCAGAGTTATTTCCAAGGCCATTTTTTTACATTAATTTCTAGTTGTTTAGAGTTCTCTACTTTTTCCCAATATATGTTCTCACCTCACCCAATCAACATCTTGGTGATAATAAAGTGGTAACAGGGTGGTGACACTAATCTTCTTCCCAAAAAAATATTTATTCTTTTTTCCTTGGGTTATAAATAGTGTTATGGGAGTTTTAAAAATTACAAAAAGTTTTTCATTTTGAGCTAAGTGGATATCAATTTTCCCTCATTCTATAGATTGAGGGGTTATGCCATAATATGTAAGCCATCAGATAGTGTTGTATATAATTTTTTACTTCCACATACCTTCAATTATATAGGAATATCCCCTAGTTATTTTGCATAGCCTATCCATAGGAAGCCTTCAACTATTTATTTTTATGTCACATTGATAAGTGATTAACCCTGATAAGTTACTTGCATCATACCTCAGAGATGACATAATGGGTTACAAAGTTATTTGGCATAGTAGTACTCTAAAATATTGAGTCAACACTATTTTATGAATTATGTTAATATATTTTCAAGCTCACATACCCAAATTAACCCCATATAATCCTTCCTTATAATCCTAGAATTCCTATAGTCACAGATCTAATTGTAATTTTTGAAAAAATGCAATAACATAAAATATCATATTTTAATAGTTGACAAGCATATAGTAACTACAACCATCATTAGGGTCTACATGTTTAATAATAGATAACTAAACTCATTTCAGTAGTTATAAGGGTTAGAATTATTTAAAATAGTTACCTAAATTTGATGTAGTAGCCCATTGTTAGAAAAGAAAAAAGTAAAAATAAAAAAATCTACCCATAGGGGGAATACATGGTTTTTATTTTCTATTCAAGATGATCATTTTAGTAGGTATTTCATTTTTTTGTAAAAATAATCCCATTGTGATCATCTCCTCAAACTAATAATTTTAACATATAAATTTAATTAGCATTTTTTGGCAACTTTGAACCCCTCTAGTCAATTGTTATCACCCGTGTATAAATCCAAGCCATGGAAAAAAACATTGATGAACTCTGAGCTAAAGTTCAATCTTAGTTCAACCCCTGACTCATGGATATGAATGAGAACCTACATGACATCAATACACAAAATATCATGCTCTCCAAAAAACTTAATGAATAACATTTTGAAGGTGGATTTCTATCATGAACCACCGTGAGTGGTCCCAAATTATACATTTCAAAATTTTACGGTACAAAACCAAATAGTTAGATTTACCAGGTTGAAAATATTTTTAGCTTGTAGAACACATTGGGGGTAGATAAGGTACCCATTGCCTCATTTCACTTAGTAAATTAATTTTTCTAGTCATACTAATGGTATTAAAAATCTCATATAGAACCCATTTGTGATGATTTTGTTAAACTCTTGTTGGTTCACATTGGTCCCAATGCCTATGATGATTTCATGAGTACCCTCACCAAATTAAGGAAAACTGGAACGGTTCATGAATATCAAGTTGAATTTGAAAATTTGGCTAACCAAAATAAAGGGTTAAATGATGATTTTTTTAAGAGTTTTTTCATCATAGGTCTCAAAGAGATAGTTCACACAAATATCAAGATGTTTAAACCAACAACATGATGGAATAATTAGGATTGATGAAGCTTGTAGCAGATATATCACATCCCATCATTTATATTCAAACTTTGGTTATTCAAAGACATTTATATCACTAATACCAATCATAACCCTCCTCAAAAATTCACCCCTATTAAATGCCTTATGGAGGCATAAATGTGTGATCGTCATGAAAAATGGCTATGTTACAACTGTGATGATAAATGGGTCAAAGGAAACAAGTGCATTGAATAGAATTTTTAATTTTTGGATGTCAAATCACCCTCAAATTTTGAAGAATGGGAATGTACTCAATATTCCCATGATGAATAACCTATCAAAAAACCTATCACCATGGAGTCACACCTTGAAATTTTGATGCATGCCTTGTCTTGGATAAACACTCCTTAAACTATGAGAGTAAGGGGATATTTTAAGAAACATCCCCTAACTAATATCATTGACTATGGAAGTACATACAACTTTATTGATCCTTAACTAGTTAAATTGGTTGATTGCTATGTTTATCCTTGTTTAAATTTTGAAGTCATGATTTCTAATAAAGGAGCCTTACCTTGTAAAGGAAAATGTTAACATGTTTGCATTGCTATGGGGGACTATAATTTGAAATTATACATGTTTTCTCTACCTCTAAGAGTTACGACATGGTTTTAATATCATAATGGATTTAAACACTATGCCCTATCCTATAGGATTTTTCATTTCTATACATACAATTCATTGATAAGGACCAACACCACACATTAAAAGGCCTCACACCAAGATCTATAAGTATCATTAGCTCTCACAACATGGAAAAGTGGTTAAAGGGGGACCTCATGGGATTATTACCCAAATTTGTGCCATCCAATTAAATGAACCTATCAATTATAACCACCACCATAATTATAGGTTTTATTTTCAAATGATGCAATTTTTTTTAATGAACCTAAAGGGTTACACCCATAGTATCATGAAGATCATGTGATTTAGAGGATTTCAAGAAGTGTACCTCCAAACATCTGCCCTTATAGGTACTTATTTCTCAAAAATAATGAAATATAAAAAATGGTGCAAGAATTATTATAGGAAATATTCATCAAGCTAAGCATAAGTCCTTACTCTTCTCCTATATTTTTAGTCCAAAAAAATATAGGTTTTATCACCTCTATATTGACTTCAATGCACTCAACAAAATCACTATCAAGGATGATTTCCCATTTCATTGATTGATGAGTTGTTAGACTAATTATATGGAGTTCACTTCTTCTCAAACTCAACTTGAAATCAAGCTATCACCAGATATAGATGAAGGAAAAGTAGACACCTAAATCTGGCCACCAATAACCTCCAATCAATTTTTTGGCCAATTTCCACCCAAAGTGCACAATTTGGCCTAAAAACACTAAAATGCATTAAATGAGCTGAAATTGATATATTCAAGTGTCAATTTTGGCCAAGGTATCCATAAATGGGGCAATGCAATTTATGGGCCAGCTAACTTTGATCAAATCATTCCGAGTCAAAATGCCAATTTTGCACCTAAGTGCTCTAGATTGTTATTTCCTATCAAATATCTTGTACAAGACACTTGCCTTTGTTATTTCTTACTAGTAATATCTTAAATGGGATAATGTATCTAATGCATCTGACATCACCTTCCAATTCCAATTTAGTCAAATTTTGGACCAATAACAAGGCATTCTGATCAATTTGGGTAATTTGTGCACAAAGTGTTTAATCATGCTTAAGAGCTAATTAAACCAAATTGGAGCCTAATTAATAATTCCATGGAAACTTGTTGAAAACTTATTTTTGGAAATGAATATTTAATATCTGCATCATCAGGTGACCTCATTTCTTGAGAAGACATCCCTAGGCTATAAATGCCATAAATATCAACATTCATGCCCTCCATGCCTCATCAATGTCTTCCATGATGCCCTCCATGCCTCTTAAATGCCCCTTATTCCAATTTCATGATGAGGATAATTTTAAACTTAATTCCAAAATTTTAATTAATCCTCAACCACACATCTCAATCTCAGGATGGATAGTTCAGATTGATTCTATTCATTCTCAAAAATCTATAAATAGAGAGGCCATGAACATCATTTCTAACTCTTGATAATGCAAATTTATAATGCATAAATGATTCCAAAATACATTTTAAAGTTTTACCATGCCAAATTTATTCCAATCCAAGCCAAGCCATAATCCAAAGGTGTCAAGGAGAGATGGAGATAGCCAAGCTTCCATTGCCAAGGACTTCATGAGCACAAACTAAGAAAGCCACTACAACAAGCATTTTGGAACATCCAAAAAAGGTAAAAGAGAATTTATTTTGAATTTTATTTATGTGTTTTATTCATGATTTTTAACTAAGCTCTCCCTAGTGCCTAAGCCTAGATATGTTATGCTAGTTAGTGTGTTTTTTTCATTTTTATTTTCATTTTAAAACTAGCACCATACTAACCATCTTCTCTTGAGTCAAATTCTTAGATCACATATGGCACACCTGGTGGGACTAGATGCATCCCACACATGAATAATATTATTTTGTAGCTTTAAAATATTCATTTGGACCATTAAAACTCCTGCAAATTGATTTTCTAACTTTATTTTTCCATTTTTTGTTTGCCATGGGTTTACACAGTAACTAACATCAGCTAGTAAGACCGACATCAGTTGGATAGTTTAACCGACATTAGTTAATAAAAATAACATCATTTGGATACCTGTCATCAATCACATTGGTATAACCAATGTCAGTTAGATAACTGTCATCGGTTATAAAATGTAACCATCATCGGTTATATAGCCAATGTCAGTCACTGTGTTTTTCTTAAAACACAGACCCAAGAGCTCTTTTCTTAAAGTTCATTGTTTCAAATCTAAAAGAGATTCAAGGTTAAAGGACATGCTAACATTTTTATTTTAGGACCAAGCTTGACATTTTCTAAAAACATGTTTATATCACCTTTTGCATGCTTAAAAATCAATTAGGAACCTTGTTTTGGTATTTAACAAAAAAAAATTAGATGTTTAAGTTGAATGTTTTCAAAGTTTGCAACTAAGACCAAGGGGTCAAATGAACACCACCTCATTTTCCATTTGGGCTTTAAAATGAACTCAAATTCTCAAAGCTTTTTATGTTTACTTAGTTGTTTAGATTAAATTTTTTATTGGCAAAAAGAGGGATGTTGTGTGTATGCTCTTCCATTTGTCCCCTTTAAGGAACCCTTAGAATCAAAAGTGTCATTCCTATTGTAAGTAGCCTATTCCAAGGCTTAGAAATAAATTCATCTAAATCACTCCCCAAAAACTTTTCAAAGTTTGGGTGACCTTGAAAATGATCTTAAAGTCTTTCTACTTTCACACTTTCTTCATTTTTATGCAAACTTGGCTTATGAGGGGGACATCATCACTTCCTGCAAGTTCTTTAGGGAAGCTTTGACCTAGGTTTTCAACTCCTAGCATTGACTTCATTTGGATCTTAATTGGAGTTTCACACGGGACGTAGTGTCACTTTGGACATCACACTAAATTGAGCAAACAAAAGGATGTAGTGGTTACAAAAAGGACTAGACCTTTTTGTAACAAGCCAAGTGATATAGACCCAAAATCCATGCTTTTATTTTGAATTTTTTGGCATGAAATTCATTATGCAATTGATTCTCCTAGAACATTTGGAAACTTGTTACATCTTAGACAAATCCCCACTTTCCATGGAAGTATTATTCGTGTAAGGTGCGCCTCAAGGTCCATGTCATAGTACTGTCATTTGAGAGAAGGGGGCTGTAAAAACCTTACTATATAATGCACATTTACTTTTGTATGAACACTTAAAATCTTCTCAAATGATGTATATTTATGTATTCCAATGATACCAAGCATCCTTGTCAGTTTATGATCAAAAAGTGATTAATTAGTTGGTTTGGTCCTAGATTAAAGTCTTATTTGAAGTCAAAACTTGGTGTAAACAAACAATTCAAACCAAACACATAGTCCTAATTTTCCTTTGAATAAAGAGGCATTATGCTACCCATGTGAGATCATCAATTTTCCTTGTTCAAAGTTCATCAAAAGCTTGAGATTCATATCATCCACTTTGGTGTAGTTATACTACCCAATTGAGTTTAGAATTTTACCAAAGTTGTTTTAAGTCCTTCAATTATAATCTAAATTTGAAATTTCCCCTTTATAAGTTCATAGGGTTGATGTGTTAAGTGGGTTCACCATTTTTACTAAAATTGAGGGAATTTAGGTTTAATTTCCAATTTGGGTTGAAGGTCGTTCAAGACTCATAATCATTGTCATCACTTGATAGACTTAAGCCATTTTGTGCTAAAAACTTGCACTTTGAGTCTATGCACCACAACATTTTGAGTCAAGAAAATTAGTGTTATTTTGTCAAAATTATGGGAAAATGTCTTTGCCTTAGATAGTTTTTTGAAACAAACTTTTTTGTCACACTTTTTGGGTAGTGTAGCATCATTGCACTACCCAAAACTTTTCAAATATTGTTTCATAGACCCTCTTACATAGGATTCAAATTTGTTCCTACATTTTTAGACCAATCTAAGTGTAATTTTATAATCCTTTGTCTAAATCATAACTATACCATTCACTTTTGTCTAGCTTATTTGTCAAAAGAACCAAGTTCTATACCATTATTTATGAGAAAATAAACTATCTCTAAACGTGCCTTTTGTTTCATACCTTATAGTTAGTTGATCAAGTTCATCACTAAGAATCAAATGCCTAGTGTTTGTTATAAGTGTTTTAAATCCATTAGATTAAATCTTTAATCTATTTTCAAAGTCTATCTTTTTATGCCATTTGGCCAAGAGTCCTAGTACATGCCTTGTTTGAGCATAGATTTTGATGTCGTGTTTGGCCAAAAGACCTAGCAACTTTTAAATTCCTAGATTGGACTGATTTGAAACACTTCAAACTTAGAGTTTGGCATTTCAATTTTCAATCCATTTACTTTCTTATCTTTGTGTGAATAGTGAAATGTTAGATACTTCATGCTAGCTTGTTTCCTCACAAATATTTGCATAAACCTTTTGATCCTTTTGACAAATCTAGACCAAGTTGGAACATCATCTATTTTAGACATTATCTTTTTTATATTTTGTATAACTCTTTGACATTTTATTGTAAAACATTGATTATGGATCCCAACATGTATTCCTACACTTGTAGTGGACTCATGCACAATCTAGGGATTAGTAATGTAGTTGCGTAAGAAGAAATGGTGCAAGACCCCTATATGGATAATATTATTTATGAGATGGATTCTTATCCCTCTTATAATACTCAATTAAGGGTACAAATTCAAGATCCATTGGATAACTATTTGGTTAACACACCACCTTATTCAAAACAAGACCAAGAATAAACTGCACAATACCTAGCTATAATACCCACAGTGGATGAACCAGTTCTTCAACAATCATATTCTACTAATACGACTTCCATGTATGATCCATTTTTGTTTGAGTGACATTTTTTAGAGAAAAAAGATGAGATTTTGGTTAGATCCATAGAGATAGGGGCCAAGTTTCCAGTAGACTTTCCCCATGAAAATTCACCAAGTCTAGTAAGAGTACTCCACAATATCATTTGCGATCAACAGGTTTCTTCTAGTAATCATATGGCTCTAGTCCAAACAACTTATCAAAACCCTAATATATCTAATCAAGGCAAAAACATCTTGGAAGACCACTTTAATCAAATGCAAATAGCATACCAAACCTACATGAATCTAGAACATAATTTCAATTAGATAAACATGGTGGTAAGCCTCTTATTGACCTAGTTTATTCAACAGAAGTGTTGATAAAGTTAACTAGACAAGAGAATCTAAGTTTTGACCCATTCTTACAAACCAATTCGATATATAACTTAATGCATATGCCTATTATTGAATAAGTTTCTTTGGCCTCTAAACAGAATAGCGATCCAAACATAGTGGATAATGTGCAAATAACATCCAATCCTGATCAAAGTGGTACTAACGCATAAACAACTAGCCAACAACATGTACCTATAGTTAATCCTATGGGTAGATCATCATACCAAGGAATAGGATTTTCTACACCCCAACCTCAATCGGCTACTTACTCAAGTGTAAAACCTATGAGATTAGGTAATCAAACAATGGCTAATGTCATGCCTCAATGACAGAATATCATGAACCCTACTCCTCCTCAACAAGTAATGTGTAGTATTCCACAAAAATAGGCACAATTTAGTGTATCAACATAATAGGGGAAAAATACATTACCACCTCAATTAGGGGAAACAAATGTTCCACCTCACCAGGTAATGAAAAACATACCTCTTCAATCATAGACTAATATGTCAATTCAAAACCAAGCAATAACTAGCCAACAACATGTAAATATTGGTCAATGATAGATATTGAATTTATAACATGTTTTCACTTCTCCACATGAATTCATGTAAAAAGGAAGTACCCATGTTTCTTAAGTACCTACTAGACAACTGTTGGTTCAAAATGTGCCACAAATTCAGAGACATGGTCTTAGACAATAAGTTCCCACTCAACAGTAAGGTTCAATTAGTTGGTAGCATGTCCCTTTTCAACCACAATAGGAAAAGTATATTTATATCCCTCCATCCCAACCATAAAATCCTCTTATTCAAACCTTTATTGCCAACCCAAACTAGAATATCATGTAACCAATTATGCAATTTTAAGTACATCTTAATCCACGTATGCATATTATTGGTCCATTATCCAACCAAACCATATACCTCAATAGGTATCTCTATCATACCATGGTCAAAGTGTCCCACTTGTGACCTCCCAACCATCTATCGAAACCAATATTCTCCCTCAAACCAATGTTACTTCCAATTTTCTATCCCGAGAATTGCAACAGATGAAGGATGTAATTATTTCCATTCAAGCTGGGAAATAAACTAAAAAGTTTAAATTGGATGATTTGTGTTCCTACCCATTAAACATGGAGTATTTGCAGATACCATTTTCTCCAGGATACGAACCACCAAAATTTGATAAATACAAAGGGAAAGGTGACCCTAAGGCTCATTTGACCAAATTCTTTATTGCATGTCAACCAGTGGCATATAGCAACATATACCTTTTACTATTGTTCCCAAGGAGCTTGGTTGGACAAGGCTTGGAGTGGTTTTTAAAGTTTCCTAAAAATTCAATAATAGATTTTGATGATCTTTCTGATAAGTTTGTGTAGCACTTTTCTTATAATCTCAAGCATGAGATTTTATTAGTGGACTTAACACAAGCAAAGCAAAAAGTTGGTGAGAGTTTTGCAAGTTATTTATAGTGATGGAGAGCCCTTGCAAGTTGTTTCACCCATAGTTTACTAGATAAACAATTATCCACAATGTTTACCAAAAATTTGAATAGTGAGATAGCTTATCATTTAGAACTATAATGTGCACATACTTTCAAGGAAATCATTGATAAAGGTTTGTTGATCGAGTGGGAACTCATCAATAAAGGAGTCATGAATCTTAATTCAACTAATCAAAATCAAGGTACCAATCATGGAAATGACCAACATTAACATCCCATTTAAGTGTCAGCATTGCAACTGGCATAGGTCAATAACCAGTAAATACCAAAGCAATTCAACTACAATAGGAATGTTGTGGGAAATGGAGTAACTGAATCTCATCATGTATAAATGGTTCAAACATCATCTATACCACCTTTTTAGCTTACTCTTACCTAGTAACCTATCCAACCAATATCATAAGCACAACAACCAAGACTTGCACAATAAATACAGTAGCTATTACCATTACAAACCCCTCCTCTTAGGAGAACCATGCTTGCACATCATGTCTTTAGTGACTTAGGAGAACCTATTGAGTTTATATTTCACAATATTACTGCCACTAATTTGATTAGTTGTCTTATACTAAATCATTATCTGTAAGGCATTCCTTATCTAATTGGTATCGTGAAAACAAATTTTATGACTATCATCGGGTCAATGGACATAATCTATGAAGATGTGTCCAAATCAAGCATTTAATTGAGAATATGTTAGAAAATGGGGAGATAATATTGGATAATGGTGCTTCCACTTCCAATCAAACTCTTTGGATTTCACAAAACCCCTTTCCTTGACATAACAATCAATAGTAGAAAAACAATCAACAAGAACAATAATGGCCAGTGTAGCAACAAAATCAATAGTATCAAAATCAAAGGCCAAACCAATAGAATCAAAAAAATTAGCAGTAAACCCATATCAACAAAAAAATGTACAAAACTAAGGTCAAAATAGAAACAACCAACAAACTTACCATGCAGTTACACATGACTACAACATGTTTTTAGGTCATATTGCATGGGGTAATGTTAATACCATCTCCATTAATCCTAGACCAAGCACTAATCAGCCTAGACCATTGATAAATAAAAATATTTAGCCAAATTACATAGATAATCCTTCTTTGACTTGGGAGTGCATATAGGCAAACCAACAAACTAGGACTTCTCCCTTTGGACCTTATATCAATAACTCATCCTTGCCACATGACCACATGTGAGTACACCGACAACTGAGACTTATCCTATCTAGTCCCACACCATTCCCAACATTTGTTAGCAATAATGGTTTAGTATTTAATCCTGATTATGAAATCAAAACTTAGAGGTTGAATATTACTATCCCAACCCCATAACCATCTACCACTTTACATGTCATCCAACCAATTGTTCAACCTTGAAATAAACCATTCACTCCTGACCAAGACAAGAATTTTGACATTGTGGAACAATTACAAAAGACACCAGCACAAATTTTTATTCTAGATTTAATTTGAACATTAATAATCCATAAGAACATCTTGAATGAGTTTTTGACCCAATCCACTGTTGATAGTGACATATCCCCTTATAAATTTCAAACTTTGATTAAGCACCTAACTCCAACCCAATAAGTCACATTCAACCAAAGTGATCTGTCTTCTCTTGGCCCACTCCATAATAATCTATTATACATAGAAGTTTATATAAGATGGCATAAAGTGAAATGTGAGACAATGGATCTGGCCTCAACATAGTGTCTCTAAAGCTCATCAAGCTTCTTGGGTATACAATGGTAGATCTCCAACTAGAAATAATAACCATCAAAACCTATGATAATCAGGAAAGAGAATCACAAGGCAGCATTATTTTTCCAGTTATCATTGGGACTTTGACCCGTGATACACTATTCCATGTGTTTGATCTTGAGTTATCATATAATATGCTTCTAAGAAGGCCTTGGTTACATGATATTCATGCAGTCCCATCAACATTGTAATAATGTATCAAGTTTTCCCACTAAGGGATGGAAGTGAATATTCCAAGAGATTTACACCCATATAAACATTGTAAACATCTTGAAGCCAAATTTTAAAGCTACATTTATCAATATGACATGAATCTAAGTTCCAAGTAGGATAAAGGAAAGGCTATACGTATTGATACTTCACTAGATAATTGCATAGATCCAAATAACCTGGATTCCATTTCCCACATGCCACCTCATGAAGCTTCTAATCATTTCACCATTTTAGATAATGGATAGGGAGAGTATGTGACCCATGATACATTTCATCTTTCCAATTTTCTTCAGAATCTAAAAACCTTTGGCTGACTTAAAGTCATCCCACATATGCATTAGTAACAAAAGAATAAATATAAGGGACCTATCATATTTGTACCAGCATCTAGCCTTGAACCTGACCCTCTTGAAGGAGATGAATCATGGTTATACAATGATAACCAAGCTGATTGTTATAAAAATGCAAAGTATCATATTCAAAATAGGATCATGGAGTGTCAAAATTATGAAGGAAGAGGCCTCAGATTGAATCAACAAGGAACCATTGAGCCAATTTCCATGACTAAGTATGAAAGACCTTATGGACTTAGATTTAAACTACCTAGGGGTGACCCTACATATCTTATTCAAACTCCATCACTAGAAACTAGTGATGATGATGTTGACAGTGAAGCAGAGTCTGATCATTACCTCACCTTTAATGACCTAGCTGAAAGAAACCTATTTGATAACCATGTAATTTGTATCCTTACCCTAGCCATTTATCATAATCCATTACCATTATATTATCCCCAACTGATAGATTGGGACCAACAAGAACTAGTCTATTGATTGACGAGTTCCAGAATGATGAGGCATTTTATGACTTCTTAGGCCTTAGAGATAATGTTTTGTTTGGAGATAACAAGATAGGATTCTTAATCACATTAGATCCTATAACTTATTTTGGAGAGTGAGTGAACGCCTTTAGCCAAAAACAAATAAGTAAAACATTGAGGTCCCAAAGTGAAAACCTCTTTGAGACACTTTCTAACTAGGGAAAAAGTAAAGATAAAGGCTAGTCTAGTGGTGAAAACCTATTTTAAGTGCCATTAGATGGGGGTGTTCATTCTTATTTAAATTTATACCAGGAGACCACCAACGATGAACTTGCATGTGGATCTAAGTTCACCTTTGAGCAACAACAAGTGTTTGATCAAATTCTTCAAGAATTTTTGACTGGTTTTGTCACATGGCCATATCTCCCATTAGAGGACTCAGATTCATCATGCCTACAATAAGTTGAAGATAAAATCCTAATGGAAGACCCTAACATAATTCAATAATTCAAGTCATTGCCTACTATCCTAGAAGATGGTTTGACCCTTCTAGTCAAAGATATAATAGAGGTAAATATCAAGACTCCATCAGACCTAAAATGGATAAAATTAGGTGCATCCATCATGAAGTAGGAACATGATGTCTTTACAGCTATGTTGAGATAATTTGTAGATATCTTTACATGGGCCTATTCTAACATGCCAACTTTAGACCCCACCTTGGTTTTGCACCACCTTGTGGTTAATCTTGATCCCAAACTGGTAAAACAAAAGTTACGTAAGATGCATTCTCACATTGTTGTATTGGTAAATAAAGAGTTGTAAAAACTCTTAGAAGTAGAATGTATCTGATCCATTGACTACTCATAATGGATCTCTAATGTGATACCTGTTAGTAACAAACCTTAAGGGATCAAAATTTGTACTAATTTTTGAGACATCAATAAAGCTTATTCTAAAGATGATTTACCTTAACTAATATCAATATGATCTTCAAATCCATGATAGGTTATGAAATGATTTCCCTCATGGATGGCTTTTCAAGATACAACCAGATCAGAATAGCACCAAAAGACCAACATAAAACAATGTTCACCACTCCATGGAGAACATTTTATTATCAAGTAATGCCATTTTGCCTTAAGAATGATGGAGCTACATATCAAAGGGCCATGAATATCATATTCCATGATATGATGCATGATATTGTTGAATACTATGTCGATGACATATTAGGAAAATCCAAAACTAGGGCTGACCATCCAGCAGTGTTGTGTAAGATATTTGAAAGATTATAGGAGTATAAAGTCAGACTCAATCCAAATAAATGTGTGTTTGGTGTAGATTCAATCAAATTACTTGGCTTCATCATGTCTCATAGAGGTATTGAAGTTGATCCAGCTAAAGTCCATGCTATAATCGGGATACCACCACCAACCAATTTAAAACAACTCTATAGTTTGTAGGGTAAGATCCAATCAATCCGATGTTTCATCTTTCAATTAGTAGATAAGTGCCATCCATTTACACATATTTTGAATAAAGGAGTTTCATTTCACTAGGATGATTATTGCCAAATATCTTTTCAACAACTCAAAGACTATCTTGTTAATCTACCTATTTTATTACCTCTTATGCCAGGAAAGCCATTCTCATTATACCTATCAGCTATTGACCATGCTCTAGGGGTAATCTTGGCTCAACATGATGACAATGGAAAATATCATGTCGTATACTACATAAGCCATACCTTGGTTACACATGAACGTAACTATGCACTTATTGAAAAAGCTTGTCTAGCCATGGTCTTCATAGCTCAGAAACTATGCCATTACATGTTGAATAATAAGACCATGGTCATTTCAAAAGTAGATCCACTCAAGTATCTACTATCTAAAATAGTTTTTCAAGGTAGAATGGCTAAATAGATCATGTTTCTCAGTGAGTATGACGTAGATTTTGTCAATCAGAAGGTAATCAAGGGACAAATTATTGTAGATCAACTTACTGAAGCACCTCTCACAAACACATAGCGACTCACATTTTAATTTATTGATGAATCCATAATGATCGGCATTGACACACACCTTGAGGAGCATCCCTAGAAGTTGTATTTTGATGGTTCATTTACTACACATAGATCAAGGGTAGGCCTATTGTTTATTATGCCATAAGGGGATCTAATCTCTAAATCATTTAGAATTAGCTTTCCTTGTAAAAAAAACATGGATGAGTATGAAGTGCTTGTTGTAGGACTTCAATAAGTAATGCATTAGAATATATCTCATCTCCATTTTATGGTGATTCTTAGTTAATCATCAATTAGGTCATAGATCATTTTAAGAACAAAGATGACAAGATGGTTCCATATAAAGCCATGGTCAACACTCTTAAGCAAAAAATTGCCAACATTTAGTTTGAGCACATACCAAGGGCTAGTAATGCAAATACAAATACCATGGCTACTATTGACTCTCTAATTCAACAAATAGATAAATCTAGATAGTATCAATTCCTCATCAAGCATTTGTCAACACCAACTCATGATCCTTCAACCATTATAATGATTTGTGTTATTGTTGGTCCTAATTCTATCTGGTACTCAGAACTTTAAAACTACCTTCATGACCAAGTTCAACCACCTAACCTATCTCAAAAATAAACCAAATCCTTCATTCATCATTCCACTCATTGTACTCTAATTGGATCCACCCTTTACCATCATATTTTTTATGGAACTCTACTTTGTTATTTAACTTTGGTAGAGTCTACACTAGCGTTAAGAGAAGTTCATGAAGGAGTATGTGGCACTCATTCTAATGTGGCAGTCCTATCTATAAATCTCTTACGTATTATTTATTGTTGGCCCATGATGGATGTAGATACCATTGCATATGTAAAGAAGTGTGACAAATGTCAATGGTATGCTAATCTGATTCATGCCCCAGTAAAGACTTTGAAATTGATGTTGATACCATGGACATTTTCTACATGGAAACTTGACCTCATTGGGAAGATCAACCCCACTACATCTAATGGCCATAAACATATCCTTACCACCACCATGTATTTCACTAAGTGGGTTGAAGATATACCCCCACTTACATAACTGGAAAGAAATTTTCCAAATTCATCTTCAACCATCTAATTTTCCACTACGGTATTCCTTTTAACATTATATTTGATAATGGAGGATCATTCAAGAACAAGGATGTAGACCAACTATGTAATAAATATAACATCACACAACATTTTTCTACAATATATTACCCTCAAGGTAATTGCCAAGTTGAGGTATCCAACAAAACCATTGTCAATATTTTCAAAAAGAGTACCAATGATGTCGATCATGATTGGCACTTGTAGATATTTCCTACCCTTTAGGCATACTATGAAAATCATCATACCCCCATAGGAGTGTCTCCATACTCACTTTTTTATGGTACTAAAGCCATCCTTCCCATTGAGGTTGAATTGCCTTCACTATGCATCTCTTTCAAGCATGTCTTGGATGATCATGACTATCAAGTAGCTCGCCTGCAAGAGCTAGACCTATTTGATGATAAACACACAGTCATGTTCAACAATCTTCAAGCATATCAAAACTGACTCAAAGGCCACTATAATCAGCATGTTAAGTATCAAACATTTGAAATTGATGATCTTGTTCTTAAATAAAACTAAAATAATATCATGGCTGAGAAGAAGCATAAATATAAATTCAAACCAAATTGGATAGGGCCTTTCATCATTACTATAGACTATGGATCAGGAGCATACAAGCTTGCCACACTAGATAGAGATGAAATTTCAAAGTTGATGAATATTATTCATCTCAAGTGGTACTATGATTAAGCGCTAAGGTGTATTATCTATAAAGACCATTTCAGTTGTGCCATTTTATTATTATTCTTCTTTGTACAATTATCATTCTTGACCATTCTATTAGTTGTATCCACTTTCCACTTCTGACCTATCACCTCAATGTGTTCTAAAGCCTATCCCATTTGACCTTAGTTTCTGCCATTCATTACGTAGTTTCAACATTGAGATATATGATCAGTTTCATTAGTTGGTTCAAGTACTTTACATAGAGATCATATTTTGGAATAGTATGACAGAAGTTTTGGCAATTGCATCCTTAATTTGTTATTCCTTTCTTACCACTAGTCTTGCTACTAATTATAACTACCTTTGGGAAAATTAGTACCATTGATCTATACCATTGTGTCCTAGTTATAATCACCTATGGACAAACTAGGGGCAACATTAAGCCTTGACGTATCAACTTGCCCCTTTTTATGTTGTACTATGCCTTTTTACCAATTGTGCATATTTTGTTTGAATTCACTACTACACTAGTCAAATTTCTCCACTATAAGTGTGGAACTACAATGACTTAAGGTCCTACTCTGGGACTATGTAGGTAGTGCTTGATACTTGTTGAGGTTAGCTCAGTTACCATAAGCCATGTTCTCATTATTTTGTGAGCAACCTAAGTTTGAACGCTCTCATCATTTTACGAGCAATCTAAGCCACACTCTCACCATTTTATGAGCTTGAACCATTTAGTGTCTCATCATTCTTGATTGATTTGAGACACTCCAAAATAATTCCAAAAACATTTAAAATTTTGTTAGAAAAGAACAAAAACATTGACCACTTCTTTTCCTTAAGGATTCTGGTAACCCTTACTAAGTTACAAGCAAATCAATTATCATTTAGTTTCCCCATTGTTTTGGCATTTTTCTCTCACACACTTGCCATTTTGAAAGACCATTCCTCTTCTTCTATCACATCTATTCTATTTGTTTTCATCAATTATGACATTCTTCCCATTCTCTGGGAGAACTACATTTGGACTGAAGTTTTTTATTAGATATTACATCCATGAAACTATGTACGTAGTGTCCACTTGCCTAGTGCACATGCAGATAGCTCATCCACCCTCTTCTTTTTCTTCTATTCCCCCATTTTGTTCATTTATGTATTTCTCACATATTTTCTAGGGGCAATCTTTGTATGGTTTCTATTACATTGCATTATATGTTTGTTTCTACTTATTTTGTTTGTTTTTCTACCTATTTGTTTACTTTCAACACTGTTGCTTTGATTCATTTTATATGTGTTCATTGGGTGATTCTTTTCCCACACTTAAACCTGAATCCATCCATATTCATATATTTACATTTTCATCATGGTTTCTATCATTGGTGCATTGTTTTCTATTGAGTATTAAATTATGGGAGTCAGTCCTTATGCATATTTTAACCAAGTCCTCATGATGTTATACCATGAGGCATACTGATATATGATACAACAAACTTCAAATTCAAAAAGTCTATTTAGCAATGGTGGCACCTCTTCGACACTGACATCCCTATTCCATCCTAATCATATCCCAAACAAAGTAATTAAACATGAAAGAATTTCAATCTTTATTAGTTTAGATGAGCATCTCCCTACTAGTAGTTTGTTCCAATTCATCATGACCCTCTATGATAAGTTATCATCATCCTCAACCAACTTTATCATGTTTTCCATAATCGGGGTCCAATGATTATAACCACCTATAGACAAATCATTGCCCATCATCCCACCTGCATTTCTCAAATGATTATAACCACCTTTGGGCAAATCATTGTGTTGTCACCACTTTCATTTTTTTCTCATACATGGGCATGTTATTATCTTGTTTCTCTATCTTAGCTAGGGCAGCTCCATCTTCTCAATGATTATAACCACCTTTGGTCAAATCATTGTGTTATCATACCATGTTGCCACTATCAAGGTATAATGTTTATAATTGCCTTTGGGCAAACCATTTTGCACCTTCCCATTTGCATTGTCAATGATTTTGACTACTTTTTCAATATCATTGTGTTTTCACCCCATCATCTTTCTTTTCTTTGGTCCCCTCATTTTGTTTTTTAATTTTTGAGGAACCATTTGTTGACCTACTTATGCCAACCATTCCCTCAAGGGGGCATCATACAATTAGTTTATCATCATTACAGTTATAGGCATACAGGACCTTTTCATTCTTTAAGAAGACATTACTATGATTATAACTTGTAACACCTTCCCAAATAGGGGCAAACTGTAGACACCTAAATCTAGCCACCAATAACCTCTAATTAGGTTTTTGGCTAACTTCTACCCAAAGTACATAATTTGGCCTAAAAACACTAAAATGCATTAAATGAGTTGAAATTGATATATTAAAGTGCTGATTTTGGCCAGGGTATGCCTAAATGGGGCAATACAATTTATGAGCCAGCTAACTTTGATCAGATCATTTTGAGTCAAAATGCCAATTTTGCACTTAGGTGCTCTAGATTGCTATTTCCTATCAAATATCTTGCACAAGACACGTGCCTTTGTTATTTCTTATTGGTGACATCCTAAATGGGATAATGGATCCAACACATCTGACATTGCCTTCCAATTCTAATTCAGTCAAATTTTAGACCAATAACAAGGCATTCTGATTAATTTGTGCACAAAGTGCTTAATCATATTTAAGAGATAATTAAACCAAATTAGAGCCTAATTAATAATTCCATAGAAACTTGTTGAAAACTTATTTTTGGAAATGAATATTGAATATCTACATCATCAAGTGACCTCATTTCTTGGGAAGACATCCCTAGGCCATAAATGCCATAAATATCAAGATGCATGCCCTCTATGCCTCATCAATGCCTTCCATGATGCCCTCCATGCTTCATAAATGCCTTTTATGATGCCCTCCATGCATCTTAAATGGCCCTTCTTCCAATTTCATGATGAGGATAATTATAAACTTAATTCTAAAAATTGAATTAATCTTTAACCACACATCTCAATCTTAGGATGGACGATTCAAATTGATTCTATCTATTCTCAAAAATCTATAAATAAAGAGGCCATGAATCATTTCTAAGTATTGATAATGCAAAGTTATTGTAGAGTAAAAAATACTCTACGTTTCATTTTGATTTTCAGGAGCGCATGATCCAGATCATTGTCCCCGCATAGTTTGGTTCGAGACAACGAAGTTTTGAAATAGAGCACATGCTCTAATTTCCTTTTGATTCATTTTTATCTAAGTGTTGAAGTCAAGTGGAAGCTGCCAAGTGTCATTATCTGAGGCACCTTTCATATTTTTTATGAGTTGGTCAAAACGTGCCATGTATCTCATTAACAACTCAGCAAAATGCGACAAGTGTCAGCAACCACAGTTCATATCGGCACCCACGTTTCAAATCTCTTTTCAGTGAAAGGTTTTAACAAGCTAAGTATCAAGATCAGGTGGAAAGTGCCAAGTGGAAATCATGAAAGGTCTTAATTTCACTTTTCTAAAAGTGACAGAAGATGCCACATATCCCAGCAGAAGAGAGTGGAAGCCACCATGTGTCGAGATCTGAATTATCTTCATTTTGCTTCACCAATATAGTGAAGACTATGGTGGGTCTCAAGTTATGTTTCTGAAACAAGTGGAAGCCGCCAAGTGTCGCTGTCTGTATAAATATGAAATGAGACCCGATTGTTTCTATGGTATAAACAAAGAAGCGGAGACCACCATGTGTCACCTTTCGCAGGTTTCTAAAAGGGTAGCTAAAAGAAGTGGAGACCACCATGTAACCCCAGATAAGTAAAGCGGAGATTGCCATGTGTCCTTTAATGAAGCAGTGGAGATTTCCACCTATCCTTGTGCCCCTTTGAAAGTTACTCGGGTAAATGTTGTGGGTCTTATTTTTGTTAAGTTGTAAGGTTCCAAGGAAGTGGATTGCGACAGGTGTTAATGGTGGAACACTCATAAGCAAAGACACAAAAGAAGTATAAATTACATGGAAAGTGCCACGTGTCTTTGATAGGTGCTATGAAACACGCCAAGTGTCATCCTCTGGTGTCTCCTAAAGTAATAAGAAGGTTTTCAAGGAATTGGCTAAGTGTTATCTTTCGTTTGAGAGAAGGGGGCATCTTGCGATCTGTTTCAACAAATGAACTGCCAGAAGACAAAGTGTTTCAAAATCTAAGAAATATCTTCCGTTAGACACTTCTAGTTCGGTTAGATTTCAGTTGGGTCCGTTAGATTGGGAACAAGAAGACAATCCAAAGTGAATCCAAGGCTATAAATAAGGGTGCAGAGATCAAGGGAGAGGGACCAAAGAGAATTTTTTGAGAGAATTATTGTTAAGAGTTTAGACTTTCTAGAGCTGTGACTAGGAATATCATTTGCCTTTATTCTATATTCTTAAGTTGGAAGGTTAATGTAACTGTACGTGTTTTTATGCCTCTTATGTGACTAGAGAATTAATGAGAAGATTTAATCCTATGCCTTTGTTGATACTTTTTGTGTCATTGCAAAAGTAGTCTAGGCTGTGTTGTCAAGAGTTTTAGACTTTCTAGAGCTGTGATTAGTAATGTCATTTGCCTTTGTTTCATTTTCTTGAGTTGGAAGGTTTATATAACTGTGCATGTTTCTGTGCCTCTTATGTGACTAGAGAATTCAAATAAGAAGATTAAACCCTATGCCTTTGTTGACATTTTTTGTATCATTGCAAAAGCAGTCTATGTTGTTAGCCTCTATTTCTATTGTTTCCATCTTTTACATTGATCATGCACTTGTTTTCTCTTAAATGTAAATGAATCTTACATATAGTCTCACTGTGCTCAGGATTAAGGTCAAATTACATTTAGGCGCATTGCCATAGTTAGATTTTCTTTCTTACATTTGTGTTTTCGTTAAAATTCATATCCCTTTTCCCAGTATACACTTGATATAAAGAAGAGACTAGCTTCTTAAAAATCTGGAGGTTGTTTCAAGTCGCAAGTCCCACATCTTGAAACTTCCCATTATTGATGTTAGAATAAGCACAATTTTAAATCATCAACAGTTTTTGGCATGTTGGGTGGGACCAATCTTGAAGTTTCTTTCAAGATTGTATGAACCAGAGAGCTACAAGGAGTCATAGCTGTGGACTAGTAACCAAATCACAATCTGCTATAAATCTAGGTATTCTTTTGCCACCTTTGGTAACTAGTCCAAGAAGAAGAGTCAACTAGTTTATACCAATACCAAGAGCAAATATGGGAGCCCCTATACCCCAAGGAAATTATGCCAGTTGGAACACTAGTAGTCCATTGATTCTCCCAATACCACCAGCCACTTGGGACCCTATCCCAGTGAATGCCCTAAAAGCTCTGCCCAAAATTAGTGGGCAAGACTTTAAAACACCTGAAGAACATCTACAAGATGTATCAGATGTCTGTGCTATACATGTTGTCACACAGGAAAATATGGCCATAAGATTATTAGTAGCTTCTTTTAAAGGGAAGGCTCTAGAATGGTACCGATCCCTGACCCTAAATACCATCTCTACATGGGATCAGCTGAAAGATCTTTTCTTTGAAAGATTCAAAGAGAAGGGTGATAAGTCTTCTTTGTTACAGTAATTAATTACCATTCAAAGGGCACCACAAGAAGTGATGACTGAATTCAATTTCAGATTCCAAAAGACTTGGGAAAGAATCCCCACTACAGCCAGACCATTACCAGGTATGGCCATAGTGTTTTATCTTAAGGCTTTGAATTCAGATATATCTGTTATGATTCAGTCACTTAGAGGACACACTTTACCAGAGGCTTATGACTATGCGGTCAGAGCTGAGAATAATTTAATAGATGCTGGAAAGTTACCCCCAAGGCCTCCCATGCCCATGTTCCCATAAATTTACTTACCATTACCTCAAGAAGCCCCTAAATCTATAGCCCCACCTATGTCTATGTACACCTATCCTCAACCATATACTAAAAAACTTGTCCCCACTCAATCATCTGAGCTGGATGATATCAAGAATATCCTAAGGACATTTTCTAATGAGTTGATCAATATAAAAAGATGGCAGAATACTTTCCTTAGGCCTCCATATCAAGGCTATCAAGGAAATAGATTTTCATCTCAGCCAAACCAATACCAGGGTCCTCCGAGGCAAAATAATCCTCAGCCAGCAAACCAATTAGTTGCAGTCCCCACACCCTCACAGACTATTCCTCTCAATTCAAATAGGGAGATTGTTCCAAGGCAAAATAACTATGCGAATAACACTAATGCCTGGTGTTTTTCTTTCAATAATGCTCATACACCTAGAGATTGTCCTATGGGTAATCTACAACAAAAGGTGGCAGAGCAAAGAAGAATGGATGATCAGTTTGCAAGTTCCAGTGACAATCAAGCCTACCAGTCTCTTGGTATGCAAAATGCAAGGGATGTCTTTGCAACAAGAGAAAGAAATAGCCCTGAAATATGCTTTATTCTCATGGGTTGAAGATGAAGAATCAATATTTTTGAATGAAGCTTCTATTTCCAAGAAACCAGTGCTGCAATCAGACTACTATACTAGATCAAAAAGAAGAATGCTGAAACAGCCAAAAATTGTAAACAATGAAGTTATGGAGAATCCTTCATTTCAATATCATCAAAACACAACTATTAGACAAGAAATTCTTTAGCCAGTGAAGAATCAAGAAGTCCATGAACAAGTTCAAGGAAAGACAATATATCCTAATCTTCCAAGAATTCAAACTTTGGGATCAATGAATGTGGTTGATCAACTGAAGATGACCCCAGCACAAGTATCAATTTGGGACATATTATCTATTCCTGAACAAAGGAAACTGTTACAAGAGGCTCTTCAAAATCAAGCAATGCCTAAATGTACTGAAGGAACTGCTGATAAAAGGAAGCTCAAAGACACAGTTCATCTGCAGACAACAACCTTAGTGAATAATGTAGCAGAGGTAAGCAAATCCAAACTGGATCCCTTTTATTTAACTAAGATAGGTGACTGGACTATGCATAATCAAGGAAAAGAAAATAATTAGTTGTTAACTATGATGCATAGTGACCCATATGAAAATTATAACTCTACTAGTCTGGGCACTTATATTATTTTTGATGAGGATCATGAAATCCCAAATGTTTTAAGGAAAGAAATGCCAACTAATCAAGAATCTGAAAAAGGTTCAAAAATATGGACCTTAAATTTTGATGGGGCTAGAAGTAAAAATGGTGCTGGAGCAGAAATATGTCTTACTACTCCAAATGGTGAAAAAAATTTAAGGGCTATCCGTTTTCAATTTGCTTGTACTAATAATGATGTTGAGTATGAATCTTTAGTACATGGGCTCCTATTAGCCAAGAAAAAGGGAATAAAAAATCCAATAGTAAAAGGAGATTCAGAATTAGTAGTAAAGCAAATTAGAGAAAAGGCAATAACAAAGAATGTCAGGATGAAATCCTATAAGCACAGAATTTGGGACTTAATAGAAGATTTTGAAGCTTTTAATATTGAAGTAGTTTTTAGGATTCAAAATTTTGAAGCTGATAGGATGGCATAGATTGGTTCACAGTTTGATCCAGCAACTGGCCTATTAGTTAATAATGAGTCAATAAAGGTTATAGTAAGGCCAGCTATCCCTGATAATGATGAGAATTGGCAAGTATTTGAGAATGATTTTCAAGTACTCTCATTCTTACAACAATCAGGAGAATTTTCTGATCAATTGAAACCAAAGATTGAAGAGGCATATGGGGATCAAATTATACAATTAAAGAATAATAAGCTTCCCAAAGGTTTAATCACTTTAGAGAGCCTTTTTGATCTAGAAGATATAAGCTTGGAGAAGAAAAGGTTCCAAGCAAACAAAGTAGATTATTCTAAAATAGAGGTGAGTGAAGGGAAAAAATTAAAAGTTGGAAATTATGCAACTCAAGAAGAAAAGGAAAGGCTAATTGAATTATGCAAAAAATATGACAGAGTCATAGCTTGGAGCTATGAAGACCTTCATGGATATAATAGAGACGTCATTTAGCACACAATAGAACTAACTAAAGGATCTAAGTCTGTCAAACAAAAATAGAGGCCAGTGAATCCAAGGATTGAGCCTCTAATGGTGGATGAGTTGCAGAAACTTTTAGATTCTAAAATAATTTTTCCAATCAAACAATCAACCTGGGTATCAAATCTGGTACCATTTAGGAAAAAGAATGGTGATATAAGACTTTGTGTATATTTTAGAGATCTAAACAAAGTGTCTTTGAAGGATCATTATCCCTTACCCTCTGTGGAACAAATTCTACAAACTGTGGCTGGATCAGAGAGATTCTCTTTGCTAGATGGTTTCTCTAGATATAATCAGATTTGGTTGGCTAAAGAAGATCAATACAAGACTGCTTTTACTACCAATGGGGAACATTTGCATACGTTAAGATGCCATTTGGCCTATTAAATGCTGGACCCAATTTTCAGAGAGCTATGGATGTTGCGTTTGGGGAACTGATAAATAAAATCATCTTGATTTATCTTGATGATCTTACTATTTTTTAAAAGAATGTTGCTGATCATTTTGATCATTTAGAAGCTGTGTTTAAAAAATGTCAATAATTTGGAATATCCTTGAATCCTAAGAAATGTATCTTTGTTGTCCCTCAAGGCAAATTATTGAGACATATAGTATCTAAAGAAGGAGTTTCCATAGACCCAGAAAGAGTGGCAGTTATAATCAACTTACCTCTTCCAATAAATAAGAAAGCAATTCAATCTTTCTTGGGAAAGATTAATTTCATCAGTCAGTTCATATCTGACTTTGCAGGCTTAGTAAGACCAGTGACACTTTTGCTGAAAAAAGACCTAATTTTCAAGTGGACTAAAGAAAGAAGGCAAGCCTTTGAAGAGGTTAAGAAAGCTATATCAATATCTCCAATACTTACAAACCCAAACTTTTCTAAGCCTTCTGTAATGTATGTATATGGAGGAGAGCTCAGTATTGCTACTGTCCTAACACAGAAGGATGATAAACAAGAGGGAGAGCATCCATTAGCCTTTTTCTCAAGGACTCTTAGGGAATATCAAACTAGATATAATTTCATGGAAAAACAAGCATATGCTATGGTAAAAGCTCTCAGAAATTTCAGGCATATAGTATCAGGAAGTAAAATTCTAATACTTGTAGCACATCCAAGTGTCAGAGAATACATCATGGAGGGGGAAATTACTGAAAAAAGAGCAAACTTGATAACTAAGATCCTGAAATATGATGTAGAAGTCAAACCCACTAAATTAGTTAGAGGTAGGGGTTTGTGCCAATATATGACTCGAGAGCTTGAAAAGATGATACCTGAAGAGACAAATTTAGGAACAGAAGAAGAAATTGTATTGAGAATACAAGAAATTGATCATGAATCTTGGATTACAAATAGGATTCATTTTATGAAAAATGGGATTTACCCAAGAGAACTCCCTCAAAATAAGAGAAGATACTATAGGATGCAAGGATTTCATTTTGTTTTAATTTAACAGGATCTTTTCAGAAGAAATTTTGATGGCAAATTGTTAAGATGTGTAGAAAAGGATGAGGCTATAAAGATAAGTGAAGTAGGTTATTTTTAGCCTACTTTATTTACAGATTGTTATCAGCTAGTTAAAAAATGTCAATCTTGTCAATATTATGTGGGGATGAGAAGGAATGCAGCAATGCCTCTTAGTCTTATAATTGTTGTTTCTATGCTATATTTGCTTTTCACATTCAAGAAAGAGAAAATGAGAAACTAAGAAGAAGGACGAGGGTTTGTACATACCCGGATTATAGATGTGCGCACTAGAATTCAGACGATAGTAGGAACTCCTCTTTGGTTGTGGAGGATGACACCTGAAAGAGAAAGACACTAAACATGAAAAATGTTAGATGATAAAAGGGTGGACTGCCAAGCAAGAGCTTGGTCCTAGAAGTACAAAGGCTTCTTGGAGGATGACAGTCCACTGTTAAAAATAGAATGCTGATCAGAAATAGAAAGTGATAAATGATGAAAAATAGAAAGAAAGAACTTAAGGCAAATGCGTACATGTTTAGCAGCAATCTACTTTGCACAATCGTCGACGTCAGTGGTATTACCGGCGTCGGTCAGGTAAGGTCATCGACATCGGTTAGGCTACTGACGTCAGTAGGGGAAATGGACGAGGTCAGCTGGGGCAGTAGTCTTAGACAGGGTCTTGTCAGGTTACAGGCTAGTTTTTGGTCTGCAGAGTGGATTGTGGTCTCGTCTGAGGGTCAGGGAGGTCTATTTAGAGGTCTGAGAGATTGCTTGGAGGTCTGAGGGACTTGTTTTGGGTCTAAGGGACTGAGAATGTTGTCTGGGAAAGTGACTGGTTGAGAACCACAAGCACAAAGGGGAATGAATGAGAGGCAGGGGTCTGAGAAGGCCTTTTAGCCTCTCAAGGGAAAGACAGGGAAGGTCTTGGCAGTGGTTAGCTAAATAGATAGATTAAACAAGAAATAAAATGGAAAACAACACTGTGCTTACCTCTTGCTTTCTAATTGAAGAATGGAAAAACCTATTGTCGGAGCTGTTGAAGGACCTGCAAATGGAGCTGTTGCTTGGAGCTATTCCTTTAAGATGCCTGTAGCTGCTGGTGTTGTTGTATGAGAGGGAGGAGAAGAAAATACGAATGCAAAAATGTCAAGAGAGTTCTGTTCGTGGGGGCGGGGGGTAGAGAATGGTTGCAAAAAATGGTCTTGAAGGCTGCTGATGCCGGCAAAAGTGCCGACATCGGCCACATAATGATCGACGTCAGCGGCCAAAGAATGAGAATAGAGGCTAAAATTAGCCTCTGTCCGTTCTTGCACGCTATCGGGTTAAGGGGCCATGGGAAAACGGTCGAGAAAGGCATAAATGGATGCGAGAGGGAGGATTAAGAGAGGAGATTTGGGCAATAAAGGCTAGGAGAGAGGTGGGGGGATCCAAGGAGGGGATCCAAGGTGGCATGGGTGAGGTGGAAGAGGTCCAAATATTTAATTATTTTAATTTGATAAATGGAGGGGGCTAGGACAAGGGTTAGGACATGGGCCAAGGGGGGCCAAGGGTGAAAGATGACCTAGGGGGTAGACATGATTTCAGTGTCTACATTTGTCCCTTTTTATCTTGTTGGTTGTTCTTGACGAACTGCAAGACAAATAGGAGTTGGTTACCCCAGGTATGGGATGAGGTGTTCCCCCCTCAAAGCGAGAGTCAAGGGAAGATAACCTAATGATCGAGTACCAATTTGACAGAGAGATGGATAGAGAGAGGGTGAGTGTGAACGCTGCAATAGTCGTGATTGCACATATACCACTTCACAAGATCGTCAGGTCAAATTGTCATAGGTCAAGGTCGAGGAGTGCCAAAATTGAAATAATTGGGCCCCAACATTTGGTCGTAGCTGATCAAGTTATTCAATCTAAGTTGAAGCTCCAATGGTCATCGTGTTCTAGGTATCCCAAGCTCAGGAAGTGCTCCTAGAAACATGAAAATGCCACAAGTAGTGGGGATCAACCGGCTTGCGATCCTATACTTGTGAAGGTCATAAATAGTCTGCACACAATTTTGCTAACCATTCGTGAGGTAGCATACATGCAAAAACAACCAAGGCAACGTTTGTCTTGGAAGTGGTCAGAGTTGAAGGAGATGGTCATGATCTCCAAGGTCTGGTGGTCGAGGCGAGTGGAGGCAAAAGTGATCTCAAGGGTGCCCCAGGAGGCCAAGAGGACTTCTACTGTGAAAGCCGACTGATTGGGGGCATGATTTTGGGGCAATGAAGAAAAATTGGAGGGCTAAAAGGCACTGATGTCGGTGATAAAACTGACATCGGTGGAAAAAAATTACCAACGTCGGCAGAAATATGCCAACGTCGATGGCCTAGGGCATGGATATGCCAACGTCAGCGGCTTGCCAAATCTGACAAAACCAGATTGGCAGCCCACCAAAAGTCATTTGCTACTTGTTGACTGAGAGAAAAAAGAGCTCTGGAGTTGATTAAGTGAAAGTGACACTAGGTTGACTGAGGTGCAGTGCGAGGGGTCAGAGAAACATTGGTGGAGAGAGAGAGGTGCGGCACAGGCTCAGGTGACCATTTTATAGGGACAAGTCCCAGTTTTGTAGGGGCAATTGGTGGGGGTGACAGGATAGGTGACAGAGATGACAGGTTGGGTAGCAGTGCTGACAGGGCAGGTCACTCTGTTACAGGGATAGCTAGCTGCAGCCTAGGCATAGGCAGTGGCAGGTCAGAGTTTTGGAGGGCAGGGCCCATTGCAGCAGCCATCTCAGTAGTCAGCATTTTCACAAGGGCTAGGACAATCGGCATCAGGATAGCTGGCATTTGCATAGCCACAGGGGGCAGTACAGGGGACAGCAGTAGGGCGGATGGGTCCACCGTAGACCGTACCTATAGTTAGATACAATAATGCATTAGACGAGATCATATATTATGAGGGAGCCATTAGGGGGTTTCCTTAGAGACAGCGATACTTAGATATGAGGGTAGAGCTGAGCTGACAATGGTCTATGTCATGGGCAACTATTATAGATTCGCGTAGATAGCACAAATCAGAGGGGGGAGAGGATACAGCGTCTTCTCAGCCACCGCCACCACCACAGCCACAGCCTTGAGGGCAGATTTTGATATGATGTATATACTGGCCTGCGTGCCGATGGTGCGAGATGTACTTTATTTTTTTTTATTTTTTTTAGAGAGAGAGAAAGAGGCACAAATTATGCCATTGTAAAACATTAATATATATATACATGATGTGATTTTGATCATTGATGTGTTATGGAAAATGTTATGGATGTGTTTGTGTGTTATTTTGATTTGATGCATATTTTGACATGATGTTTAGGATTATGATGCTGATATTGTTGTGATTATATGATGATGAATGTATGATTATGATCAATGATATGGATGTAAATGATTAATGCTAATGATTATGAAAATAAGTGATTGTTTGTGATGTGATTGACAGGTGACCAAAAAAAATGTGATGGGAGAAATGCAATGAAGGAATGGCCGAGCTAACCCTAGAAGACCCCATGTCAACTGAGTGCTACCTACATAGCCCCTGTCCTAATGGCATCAGGGCAATGTAGTTCTCCCAAAGAGGGAGGAAGAGGGTCGAAGTGATTGATTGGTTGTGGTCAGGGTCAAGTCATGGGTCGAAGAGGATAGGGTTTATCCATCAGATAGATGAACAAACGAGGGTGGTCGAGCTAACCCCAGAAGACAGTCGTGTCATCTGAGTGCTGCCTACATAGCCCAAATTGGAAGGGGCCTCAGACCAATGTAGTTCAAACAAGGAAATAAAGTGGTCGAGAGTTGGTCTAGTCATGAGAATGGTTTAGCATGTCCCATATGTCTGAGAGAACATGCTTGAAATGATGAGAAAAAGTCAAAGTTTTTCACCCCTAGCAATTGCCCATATTAGGTGATGGACATATGCCAAAAATGAAATGAGTCTATTTATGCTTCAGCAAGTAATGGTTTATGCTGGACATAAACTGAGGTTGATAGTTTCCATGTGTGTTGGTGTCCATAGAAACTAGTGTGAATAGGTTATGTGAGTGGTCTGAAAAAGAGGGTTGAGCTGATTGGATAAATGACAAATGATTGAATGTGACCAAAGTGTAAAAGAAGTGAAAGGCATAATCACCTTTTCATTGACAAGGACCAGAATGATAGCATAGATAGGGTTTGTTAGAACAAAGAGCCCCATTCATGCATTGCGTCGTTGACCATAGTTGTGTTATAACGGTAATCGAATCACTTTGACATTAAAGTGAGCTCGAAGTCCCTTGAGCAGGTGTTATGATAGGAGGAGGATAGGGTAACCCATTTTAAGAGCAGGGATAACCTTGACCTTTTTTATAGGAGACCCTGAGACAACTACAAGCCAAGTCCATGACCCGTTTTTTTTTTTTTTTTTTTTTTTTTTTTTTTTTTTTTTTTTTTTTTTTTTGTGCAGACTGATCAATGCGGGAAGTCTACATAGAGATGTCATTTTGCTTTGTGGTCATTTGTAAAGCTGATCGATGCGGGAAGCTTCTAAGAAAGCACTATTTGTAGAAAGATTTAATCATAGCCATCCTTCGAGGGAGTGGTCTATATTTTTACCTTATATAAGTTTGAATAGCTATCCTTCAAGGGAGCAGTCTATTAGCTACAGCAATGATAGTACAGCTATCCTTCGAGGGAGCAGTCTGCTTTTTGATTTGATTTGGTGACCTTGGATATGTTTTGACATCTCAATTTATTTTTTGACAGAATTTGGAGTCATGGACAAGACTATAAAAGTTTAAGGGCTTCCCTTTTATTAGGACAAAGCATCCATGCATCATAAAAGGGTTATAGAGGATTTGTTTAGGGGAATAGGGTTGAAAGGAATGAGGATTAGGAAGACAGGGATTCCTCAAGGGACGAGCTCAAGTTAAATGTCAAGTGAATGAGTACTCGACTAACAGTAGAATGGTTGTAGATGCAAGGCATTAAGAGGCTCAGGTTCTGGCCGTCCGTTGAGAGAAGACAGACGATAAGTCCCTGACCCATACTTGTGCGTGATGATGAAAGGTCTGAGCCAATTAGGGGAAAATTTTCCTCGTTTACTTCGCTCCATATTGGTGACATGCTAGTTTTCTTTGAGGATGAGGTCTCCGATGTTGAAATCTCATTCTCGCATATTTTTGTCATAGGCTCGCTTGATGCAATTTTGATAGACATAGAGATGGTTGAGGGCAGCAAGATGACGTTCGTCAAGTAACTCAAGTTGAGCTAAGCGATCTTGATGAAAGTCATCATTGGAGAGAATGTCATGCAGAGAGATGCAGAGAGATGGGATCTGTACTTCGAGAGGTAAGACAGCCTCTATTTCATACACTAGAGAGAAAGGGGTAGCACCCGTAGAGGTTCGGATGCTAGTGCGGTAGGCCCATAAAGCGAAGGGAACATGAATGTGCCAGTCCCTTCCTATGTCATTGACCACCTTCATGAGAATTTTAGTCAAAAATTTTTTGGAAGCCTCGGCCTGCCCATTTGCTTGTGGGTAGTAAGGCGAAGAGAAACTGAGCTTGATGCCAAATGAGTCACAGAGTTTCTGGACAATCTTATTTTTTAAGGACTTGCCGTTATCGGTGATGATTTTGTGAGGAACACCAAAATGATAGATGATGTGGGTGATGATGAAGTCGACAATCTTATTAGCTTTTATGGAGATGAGAGGAATGGCTTCCACCCATTTAGTGAAATACTCAGTGGCGGTGATGATGGACTGATGATGAAGAGACGAGTGAGGGTTAATCTCACCGATGAGATCTAAGCCCCACTAAGAAAAAGGCCAGAAATCTTGAGTGACTTGTAAGGCGTGGCTAGGGAGATGGAGCAAGTTAGAGTGTTGCTGACACTTGATGCAATGCCGAACATAGTCACTACAGTCTTGATGAAGGGTGGGCCAATAATAGCCCAGACGAAGGATGCGCTTGGCAATCGAGTTCCCACTGAAGTGTCTGCCACAAATCCCGTTGTGGACTTCTTTAATGGCATGAGAGGCTTCAGTGGAGGTTAAACAGTGAAGAAGGAGGCCATCGAAGCCTCGCTTATAGAGAAGACCCCCTAACATGGTATAGCGAGCTGTGCGTTTGATGAAAGCTCATCGCGCATTGCTAGAGAGATGGGGAGGAATGATAGAATGAGATAAGTAGTCCACAAGTTGGTTATACCAATCATCTCGTGGACTAGAGTCTATGGTGTTGACATGGTTGATGTTAGGAGAAATGTATGAAGGCAATGGCACACGATGCATTGTGACAAAAATTTTGGATGAAGATGATGAAGATGGAATATGCGAGGCGAGAGAAGCCATGGTGTCATCAAACTTGTTCGTGGATCGAGGAATAGTATGTAAGAGGTAATGGTCAAAAGAGGCTAGAAGAGTGTCAACACAATTTTTGTACCTTTGCAAAATTTCATTTTTATAGAGGTATGAACTGTTGATTTGATTGACGACAAGTTGCGAGTCGCTGAAGATGTTGATGGACCTGATGCTGAGAGAAAGGGCGGTTTGAAGTCCCAAAATTAAGGCTTCGTATTCAGCCATATTATTTGTATAATCAAAGTCAAGCTTGAAAGATAGAGGCATGGGCTAACCTTTGAGTGGGATGAGAATGACTCCCATACCCCCACTGAGTTGACATTTAGAGCCATCAAAGAACATGGTCATTTGATAGACGGTATCGTCGGTGGAAAGCGCAGTGATAGATTCATCGAGAAACTCGCACTGAGAAGGTTGATTGTCTAGAAGAGGGGCATCTACCAATTGGTCAGCGATGGTTTTCCCCTTGATGGATTTCTGCTGGATGAACTCAAAATCAAACTTAGCAAGCAGCATGAGCCACTGAGCCATACGCTGATTTTGATATGGCTTGGAGTGCATGTATTTAAGAGGGTCAGTGTGAGTGATGATAAAGGTCTTATGATTGAGAAGATAATGGCAGAGCTTGGTAGTGGCAAAGACTAATGCCAAATAGAGTTTCTCAGTATGAGTATATCGAGTTTCATAGTCGACCAGTGTTTGGTTGATGTAGTAGACCACCTGTTAGGTTGTGGAGCTAAAAGCTTCACCAAGACGCAAACAGGAGAAGTTATGGAGTTTGCAGATGAGTTGCAGAGTGTCACAGACATTGGCATCGGTCAGGACAACTGATGACGGTAGGATGGAGACAGGAAGGCAACCGACGTCGGTCATGGATCGGCTGACATCGGCACCCCCAGGCAGTCAGGGACTGATGTCGGTCACCTGTGGTTCAAGCTCCGAGTATGTTACGGGCAGTTGGTTGACGAACCAAGTGTTTGCATGTTTAGAGCTATTTTTAGACTGAGAGCTGTGGATTTAATTATTGTATTATTGTCTAATTATTGTTTGGATGAGATCTATATATGGACTCATGATTGTATTGTAAAGGTGTGCTAGAAAGCCATAGAGCTTTTAGAGAGAACTAGTGTAGCTCCTCCTAGTTCCAAGGGGTGCTGAGTGTGTATGATCAGGGAGAGTTGCAAGGTCTGCAAGGTCAAGGAGCTGATCCACCGGGGTACTAGTTGAAGAATCATAAGGACTTGGTGAGGCAAGGACAAGGGTTCTTCAGGGGTGTAGAGACATCTACATGGTGAGTAAGGTCTAGTGATTTGCAGGTAGCAGTAGAGAGTAGGAGATCTATTTGGAGTACGGTTGTGTACTTGGTGAACTGGTAGCGTGTTACTGACTGGTTGGAGAGGTGAACATCAATTCTATATTGGAGTTGATTGTTGTGACCGAGAGAGAGAGGGAAGAAGGTCTTGAGGTGTGGCAAACCTTTGAGGTGGAGGAAGAAGTGGCATCTTCCTTATTGTATATTCTTCTGAGTGATTATTAATACAATTGTGTATTGTCTCTCATATTCTTGTGTTGTTTCATATTTCTAGTTACTTATTGATTCTGGTATATTTATGTGTTTAGTTGCTAATACAAGAAGTAATCACATGTGTTCTAATTGGTAGAGCAAGATCCTGACTTAGTAGGGATCAGAGCATGTTTATTGTTCTAGGTTTCCCTGACACCGCCTGCTCACGGTGATGCTCATCTCAGTGCGCGATCATGGCACCTAACGAATGGTTAGTGGTAGAGATATAAAGGTAGAAGGGATGGTCATCTTTAGGTGGAATGAGGACTGGTGGAGAGACCAGATAGTGTTTGAGGGCTTCAAAAGCCTCTTGATAGTCTTTATCCCATTTAAAGGTGACGTCCTTCTTAAGGAGGTGATGAAAAGGTTGGTAGTGGTTAGAAAGTTGTGAGATGAAACAGCGAATGGATTGCAGCTTCCCTTGTAGACTGCGAAGCTGCTTGAGATTGGTCAGAGGTGGCATCTCGAGGATAGCATGGATCTTAGCAGGATCTATCTCGATGCCACAGAAGGAAATGATGAAGCTGAGGAGCTTGCCTGAGAGGACCCCAAAGACGTATTTCTTGGGGTTAAGGCAGACATTGTATTGAAGAAGGTGAGAGAAGATGATCTTGAGGATGGTTAAATGGTCACGGCGAAGCTTGGACTTGCCAAGCAGGTCATCCACATAGTCCTCCATGATTTTACGGAAGAGATCATGGAAAATGTAAGTCATGGCGCGCTGATAAGTGGTGCCTGCATTCTTCAAGCCAAAAGGCATGACCCGATAGCAGAAAGTCCCCCATGGGGTGATGAAGGTAGTCTTGTGCTGATCTTCTGGTGCAATCAGGATCTGGTTGTATCCTGAAAACCCATCCATGAGAGATAGCATCTCATGACCAGCCGTGAGATCAACAAGTTGGTCAATGTTAGGAAGAGGAAAGTCATCTTTGGGATAGGCTAGGTTAAGGTCATGATAGTCCGTGCAGATCCGGATCCCCCCAGTCGCCTTGGTGATAGGGATGATGTTAGAGACCCACTGTGGATAATCGATGGGTTGGATGAAAGAGACAGAAAGAAGGCGCTAAAGCTCCTCTTTGACAAGGAGCGCAACACGAGGATGCATCTTTCGAAGCTTTTGCCTAACAAGCTTAGCCTCTGGTTTGGTGACAATGTTATGGGTAGCGATGGTGGGGTCGATGCCAGGCATGTCACTGTAGGTCCAGGCAAAGGCCTTGCTATGGTCTGAGAGGAACTGGGTGTAGTCAAGCTGCTCCTGAGCGTCTAAAGATTGGCCAATTTTTAAGATGTGAGGAAAATCAGAAGAAGGGAGGTTGATGTCAATGGTTGATTCATTTAACATAACTTGGGTCTTAGAAGGGAGGGAGCACTGGATGAAAGAGTCGTCAGCGCCCATGTAGGATAGAATGGCATCATCATCAACATAGCGGATAGTGTGAATGGTCACCGACTCATCCTCTATCATGCTAAGAAAAATGAGAGGGAGAGACTTGGACACCCCATTTAGCTGATAGGTTAGGGGTTTCAGGCAGATGGTGTTTATGGAAAAAAAAACTAGGAGAGATGGAAACCACTGACTCTGTAGGTGAAGGAGGAGGAATGGGTGAGCTTGGAGGAGATTGGTCAATGGTTGGCTCAGGGCAAAGGTATGACAGAGCCTAAGTGGGGTCATGGTATCCCAGGCCGTATCATTTCTTGGCATCATCATCGTTGAGCAGCTCGATGGGCTGATGGGAGCCTTGCTCATAGCATCTGAAACCAAAACCCTTCCATGCACACCTGTAAAGGTAAGTGTGTGCAAAGGCAGGGTTGCCAAGAAATGAGAAGTCTGATTTGAATGGTTAGGGTGAAGAGAGAGGGTTCCCGTCAGTAGGAGCTTGATTGAGCCCCCCGTAGATGAGATTGGTTCGAAGATGAGGAGGACCATAAGGCACGACCATCCCAATCTGATGGTCGTAACTGGGGCTGTGGTAAAGGCATCCATACTCTTGCGGAGTTTGGAACATGTCTAAGGTCATCAAGTGATATTCCCCAAGTGAAAGTCGCTAGAATATGTCTTCCAAGGGGTCTTTGGTCATCACTTGAAAAGGAGGGGTGAGGGCGACCGTTGATTACGAACTGGTCGAAGCTTCCACGGATGGAGGCGGTGTCGGGGTTGATGGCTTGATAGAAATGAGGATGTCATTTGGACGGTAGGTTGTGTTACAAGTTTTGAAGGGTGAAGGGTCAGTGGGAATGGTGTGGACTTGCTTGTCATGCTCAAATTTTACACAACGGTGCAAGGTGGAGGGGACACAGGCCATGGCACGAATCCAGGGTCAGCCCAGCAACATGTTGTATTGAAACTCTCCTTCGATGATATAGAAGAGCTCTAGGACTGTGCATGGACCAATGCGAATGTGAAGTATGAATGTGCTAATGGTCGTGGCAGTGGTGTCATTAAAGGATCGCAAGATTGCATCAGTTTTGGAGACACAATTCTTGGGAAGAGCCAACTGATCAAAGGCATGGGTGGAGATAATGTTGATGATGGCACCTCCATCAATCATAACGCATTTAATGTGTGTCCGATCAACATAGGCAGTGATGAAGAGGGTGGCATCTTGATCTTTCATGTTGGATGTGGGAATCTCAGAATCACTGAATGTGATGGAGGCAATAGGAGATAAAGAGTGGATGAGGGCAGCAAGTGGTTGGGGGTCCTTGGGTTGGACCTCCGCTGTCTACAAGGCTTGGATGAGGGCTTGACGATGCTAAGGTGAGGTTTGGATGAGGTCATAAAGGAACATCTTCACAGGCATCTGGTGAAGTTGTTTCAACATGGAGTCATGAATCAGCCCAGAAGAGGAAGAAGAAGAAGGCTTAGATGCGCCAAGGATAGAAATTTTAGGCTTGGGCACTAGAGGTGGTTTGACAAAAGGGTAGGTCCAAGGAATGGCAGCTTTTTCTTTCACCTTGTCCTTTTGTGACCTAGTGGTTATGTGGATAGCACTGATTTCAAAGATAAGAGGTGAAGAAGGGGTCATGGCCTGCTGGTGAGGTGTTGATGTGGTTGAAGAGGTTAGATGGGAAGGTGTCGAGGGTCGATCAAGAGTGTCCTCAAGGAGAAGAGTGTCCTTCTCCATATAGCGGTGAATGACGGCCTTAAGGGCACAGCAAGTCTCGATATCGTGTCCTGGCATACGATGGTATAAGCAAATATTCATGTCATCGAACCAGGAGGGCTTGGACTCGAGAGGTTAGAAAGGCTTGATGGGTGGAAGGGTTATGCTGGAAGTCTGCAAAATTTGGTGCAATATCAACGAGTATGAGCCCACTAAAGGGTTCATGCTAGTTGATGTGTGTGATGCTGGTGACTTTTGCTTAGGCAAAGTTGGAGGAGGTTTTCGTACCACCTTTTGGGTTGATGGTGCGGTGACAGGTGGAGACAACACTTTCTTCGTAAGAGGTACCACCTTTTTAGGAGAGGGTAGGCTAGAGGTAGACAAAGGAAGCAAAGGAGGCAAATGGTTTTGATTAGAGGTCGGAGTGGGAAGGACTTTGGTCAGGGTCAAAGGATGGGGGCCCAAAATGGAAGGTAATGGTGACGGGGGAGGAGGCATTCGCTTCTGTGGTCTGGTAGTCTTCTTCGACTTGGTTGGAAGACTACTATTGGTCGAGGTCTGGTCTAAGTCCACCTTCACTTGCGGGTGAGTGAGGGTAGAGACAGGGCGAACGCCAAGTGACTTGATAGGTTTAGATGGGGTAGATGCGGGTTTAGAAGTGGGAGTCTGGTCTTTGTTGAGAGTCTTGGGAGATTCTGCCTTGGGAGGATTGGCAGCATGAGACGAGAGGGCACGGGCATGTTGAAGAGCTTTAAGATGCTCCCACAATACCTGATGCTCCACTTTCCTTGAAGGGAGAAGTCCAATTTTCTCCACTAGTCGATAAAATGGTTGAGAAGATGTTGGATGAGGTTTGGGTCCTTGAGAAGATGTTGACAGTTGTGGGGCCGAAGATGAGATGGGTGTGGCAGTCTCGGACCCATGGCATGATGAAGTCGTGATAGATTCGTCCTTGGTTGGAGACGAAAGAGAGGCAGGTTCTTCCCTGGATGGAAAAGAAATTGGAGAATGAGGCTCCTCAATCGGGTAAAGGGCAGGGATGATGGTGCCCTTCACTTGCAGTTGAGGAGTAGGAAGGGTCGGGTCCTCCATAGGCAGCAGGAAGGAGGATGGTGAAACTGGGGGTGCCGGTAAGGTTAAGGCATCCTCCAAGATGAGAGAGGTTGATGGAGAACTAATCGAGGAAAGAGGTTCGTCCACATGTGATGGACTAATAGATGGACTAACCTCTTGAGGTTGGTCGGGGATGAAGGGAGAGACCGTATTGACTGTTTGAATGTTGTGTTCATGAGTATCGTCAATCAAAGTCTGGACATTATTTTGGGTCAGTGGATGATTGGGGAATGGTTGCTTGAAGATGTCGATGCCCTGATTAGGGGGTGCATTGGGATTGTCTAGGATGAGGTCACCCTTTTCAAGCATGTCTTGGATTATGTTTTTAAGGGTTTTGCAGTTTCTTGTGTCATGTCCTTTAACATGGTGGTAGTTGCAGAAGTCATTTTCCCTATACCATGCAGGGATGGCACGTGAGGGATCAAATTATGGAGGTGGTTGAATTTGGGGGAGATTGAGAACCCCCTGTTTAACAAGTTTTTCTAGCACATACACGTATGATTCTCTGAGAGGAGTATACTGTTGTTGTACGTATCTCTGTTGAAATAGGCAGGTGGTGCTTTGGGACGTGGATGGCTCAGGTTGATTGGTTGAAGGTGAAGAGGATGAAGGTCTAATGACCATAGCGTTAGCTGAAGCTTTAGACTTAGGATTGGATGATGAAGGTTTAGAAGAAGATTCATTGGTCTTAGAGTTGGAATTCTTGCTCCACAACTTGACTTTATTCTCCTCGATGGCACGTAATTCAAGTTTGCGGGCCATCGTGAAGGCTTCATCGAAGGTGCGGAAGGTCTGAACCCTCAAGGTGGACATAATATGCTTGGCACAGGCTTGGGGTAAGGAAAAGGAGAGCTGATTGATGAGGCCTCTCCAACGAGCAACAAAGTCAGCTATGGATTCGTCCTTGAATTGGTGGATAGAATAGAGGTCTGTGATCGATACCTTCTTGGTGATGTTGATGGAGAAGTGATCAAGAAAGAGCTGGGCCAGCTATGTGAATGTGAAGAGGGAATGGCTGGCAAGAGAGCTGTACCAGTCAAGCGCAGCACCAGAGAGAGACATAGGAAACATGCGTAAAAGCAATGCATCATCATGGGCAATAAGGTAACTGGCATGTCTGAATGCTCGTAAGTGCTGTTGTGGGTCTTCCTTGCTTTGAAAATGAGAAAATTTAGGAAGCTCGCATTGACTGGGGTATGGCCTGATCAGGACGAAAGGATGGATGGGTTTGTTGCAAATTTGCTCGTATGAGAGGGCATTGTGTGAACCAAAAATAGAGGTCTCGAGACTAGACATTTTATCCATCAGCATTTTGATGATGTCTGCTGACGGATTGGCGGGTGGAGTGCCCCCTAGATTATAAGGCACTTGAAATATATTGAGAGGGGCATATGACGTGGTTGGTTGCGCTTGCGTAGACGCAACATATGGGTAGCTAGTTATTGGGGCGGAAGTTGAAGCCAAGGGCATTTGTGTTATGGGGTTGGTAGGCACAAATTAGATAGGGGCCGTCAAAGATGATTGAGGAGTGGCCACACTTGTTGAAGGGTAGACAGTTACTCTTGTGTTGATAGGTGCAAGAGTAGGGGGGATAGAGACCACTAGGTTTTGGAAAGGTGTAGGATTTGGTTGATTAGTTTGAGGTTGAGGGGGTACCGGAACCCCCATGGAGGTAGGTCTAGAAGGAGAGGCTAAATTTTGAAGGTAGGACACGGTTGGGTTATTAGTCGAGGTGTTGGTTTGATTGTCTATAGGTTGAATTGTAGATGTTATTGATGTGATCATTGTCTCGACTAAGGAAGTCAGCATCCCATAGATTGGGTTGCCTAAGGAGTCTCGCGTTTGGCTATGTGTGAGATAGTGCTGCAAGGCTTTGACATTGAGGTCTAAGAATCATGTGAAATCTTGGTCCCCTTCTGGGACAATAGGAGTCTGGGGCGGGGTTGGGCGAGTAGGAGTTCTTTCAGTCTCCGAGTGGAACTCCATTATAGGACTGATTATGGATGGGGTAGACGGAAGCGATTGATGCCTCGCGTGGTTGACTAGAGCCTTGGCTTGACTGTGAGTCGAAACCATTCAAGGCAAGAAAGGTCAGGTTTTAGAAACTATGTTTTTTCAATTTCAAAAACTCAGAATGGGGTTTTGGCAGAAAAAGGGGTGGGTTTTAAGGCTGTTGTTTTGAAAAAAAAGAACTGTGACAGTGACCGACGTCGGTTAAAAAATTGATGTCAGTGAGAAGAGATGGCCGACGTCGGTCAGATAACCGATGCCGACGAGAAAAGGTTATCGACGTCAGTGGTAAAACTGATGTCGGTGACTGTGTTTTTCAGAAACCCAAAAGATTTGAGAGTTTTTGGAAAAAAGGAAGAAGAATGTCCTCACTAGCTCAAAAAAACCATATAGGAACAGAAAAGATGAAGAACACAAGCAGAGCCTAAGCATTAAATCCCTAGAAATAAATTATTAAGCTCATGTGGCTTATGCCTTAAAGTGATGTTTGGGGAGGTTGGCTATTAGAAGGGTCCTAGAAGAGGTAGTATTGGATGGTTTCAAGTTTGTTTAGGTGCTCAAGAGTCTGGGTTAGGTTCCGTACATGGCCTGGTGCTAAGGAGCAAGCTCCCCTCACTTCACGAGCCTAGTGATAAGCTGGTCTCGCTTAGCCAAAATATACTTTCCCTAGAGATTAGACTCTGCCAGATAACAGAGTGGGCTTTCCCCTTGGTGATGAAATCCAAGTAGGATCGCCGGGATGGGTAAGGTATCTGTTGGGTGATGAAATCCTAGTCGGGCCTTGATCTAGGTAAGTTTTGATGTTTAGTTTGGTGCAAGTGGTTTGGTTGTGTAACATCAAGTGTACTACAATTAATTCATGATGTGATTTGTTAATTACTAGGTGTGGACTAAGAAATGCAAGCAAGCAGAAATGATATGCAATGTGTTTTAAGCCCAAGTCAAAATGTGAGTTTGAATGAAAACAAGTTGAGAAAGGGTTGAAGGATATGATTTTTGACTAGTTTGAAATGCAAGAAAAGAAAGAAAGGTTCTTTTTAATCCTACTTATGATGTCGTTTAGAAGAGAAGAAAGAGGTGAAAAGGGAGAAACCTAATGCACCTATATGAACAAAAAGAAAAGGAACCCAAGGAAGACCCTAAGGTCCCACCGGTGTGCCAAAATGTTTCTATGCTATATTTGCTTTTCACATTCAAGAAAGAGAAAATGAGAAACTAAGAAGAAGGATGAGGGTTTGTATGTACCCGAATTGTAGACGTGCGCACCAGAATTCAGATGATAGTAGGAACTCCTCTTTGGTTGTGGAGGATGACACCTGAAGGAGAAAGACACTAAACACGAAAAATGTTAGATGACAAAAGGGTGGACTACCAAGCAAGAGCTTGGTCCTAGAAGCGCAAAGGCTTCTTGGAGGATGACAGTCCACTGTTAAAAACAAAATGTTGATCAGAAATAGAAAGTGATAAATGATGAAAAACATAAAGAAAGAACTTACGGCAAATGCGTACCTATTTAGCAGCAATCTGCTTTGCACAGTCACCGACATCGGTGGTATTGCCAGCATCAGTCAAGTAAGGTCACCGACGTCGGTTAGGCTACCGACGTCGATAGGGGAAATGGACGAGGTTGACCGGGGTAGTAGTCTTAGACAGGGTCTTCTCGGGTTACAGGCTAGTTTCTGGTCTGCAGAGTGGACTGTGGTCTCATCTGAGGGTCAGGGAGGTCTATTTAGAGGTCTGAGAGATTGCCTGGAGGTCTGAGGGACTTGTTTTGGGTCTGAGGGACTGAGAATGTTGTTTGAGAAAGTGACTGGTTGAGAACCAGAAGCACAAAGGGGAATAAATGAGAGGTAGGGCTCTGAGAAGGCCTTTCAGCCTCTCAGGGGAAGGACAAGGAAGGTCTTGGCAGTGGTTAGCTAAATAGATAGATTAAACAAGAAATGAAATGGAAAACAACATTGTGCTTACCTTTTACTTTCTGATTGAAGAATGGAAAAACATGTTGTCAGAGCTGTTGAAGGACCTACAAATGGAGCTGTTGCTTGGCGTTGTTCCTACAAGATGCCTGTAGCTGTTGGTGTTGCTGTACGAGGGGGAGGAGAAGAAAATACGAATACAAAAGTGTCAAGAGAGTTCTATTCGCGGGGGTGGGGGGCAGAAAAGGGTTGCAAAAAATGGTCTTGAAGGCTGCCGACGCCGGCAGAAGCGCCGACGTCGGCCGCATAATAACCGACGTCGACGGCTGAAGAATGGGAACAGAGGCTAAAATTAGCCTCTGTCCATTCTTGCACGCTACCGGGTCAAGGGGCCGTGGGAAAACGGTTGAGGAAGGCATAAATGGACGCGGGAGGGAGGATTAAGAGAGGAGATTTGGGCAATAAAGGCTAGGAGAGAGGTGGGAGGATCCAAGGAGGGGATCCAAGGTGGCATGGGTGAGGTGGAAGAGGTCCAAATATTTAATTATTTTAATTTGATAAATGGAGGGGGCTAGGACAAGGGTTAGGACATGGGCCAAGGGGGGCCAAGGGTGAAAGATGACCTAGGGGGTAGACACGATTTCAGTGTCTACAATTGTGGATGAACCTTTTGCTCAATGGGGTCTTGACTTCATTGGAATGATAAATCCAGTGTCTAGCATGGGTCACAAATGGATCTTAATAGCCATAAATTATTCACCAGATGGACCGAGGCAGTACCACTCAAGGAAGCAATAGAAAATGTGATCTTAGATTTTCTAGGAAGTATCACTATTCATTTTGGGGCTCCTCGCACCATAATTTTAGATAATGCTAAAGCATTTTTATGGTCCAAAGTATCTGAGTTTGCATTAAAGCATGGAATATATATAAAAACTTCTTCTAATTATTACCCTTAGGGTAATTGTTTGGTCGAATCAGCTAATAAGAACCTGATTAGACTCATCAAGAGAATAGGGGCTGATCATCACAAGGAGTGGCATGAAGTGCTTAATTTAGCACTGTGGGCTGATAGAATTACGCCTAAATAGGTGATCAAAATGTCCCCATATGAATTGGTCTATGGGAAACCTGCTATAATTCCCCTAAGCTTGGAGAATCCTACTCTCCAACCGATCAAATAGATTGAAATTGAAGAAAATGGCCCCATGCAAGTCAGACTAGCAGAACTTCTAGAAGTTCAAGAAAAGAGGGATGTAGCACATGATTCATTGATAAAGCATTAGAAAATAATTAAAGACTGTTTTGATAAAAGGACTTCAAATCCCCATTTTGAAATAGGCTCAATTATTTTGAAATGGGATGCAAGAGCTGCCAAACCAGGTTAACACACTAAGTTTGAAGCATTATGGACTGGCCCTTATAAAATTTGGGTGTGTAAACGGCAAAATTCATTTGAGCTAGAAATGATGGAAGGTGAACCTAAAGAGATTCCTATAAATTGAATCTATTTGAAACATTTTAATTAAAACTATGTTTTTTTAGCAATTTTAGATCATGCAAGAGTTGTAGATTCTTTTTGAGAAGGCTCAAAAGTCCTTGGGGTCGCCAATAACTATAGAGTAAAAAATACTCTACATTTCATTCTAATTTTTAGTAGCACATGATCCAGATCACTGTCCCCGCATAGTTTGGTTCAAGACGGTGAAGTTTTGAAACAGAGTGCGGGCTCTAATTTCCTTTTGATTCATTTTTCTCTAAGTGTTGAAGTCAAGCAGAAGCTGCCAAGTGTCATCATCTGAGGCACCTTTCATATTTTCTATGAGTTGGTCAGAACGTGCCATGTATCTCATTAGCAACTCAGTGGAATGTGACAAGTGTCAACATCTGCAGTTCATATCGGCACCCACATTTCAAATCTCTTTTCAGTGAAAGGTTTTAACAAGCTAAGTATTAGGATCAAGTGGAAAGCACCAAGTGGCAATCGCGAAAGGTCTCAATTTCACTTTTCTAAAAGTGATGAAAGATGCCACATATCCCAGCAGAAGAGACTAGAAGCAACCACATGTCAAAATCTGAATTATCTTCATTTTACTTCACCAATATAGCGAAGACTGTGGTGGGTCTCAAGTTATGTTTCTGAAGCAAGTGAAAGCCGCCAGGTGTCGCTGTCTGTATAAATATGAAATGAGCCCTGATTGTTTCTATGGTATAAATAAAGAAGCAGACACTGCCATGTGTCACCTTCTGCAAGTTTCTAAAAGGGTAGCTAAAAGAAGTGGAGACCACCATGTAACCCCAAATAAGTAAAGTAGAGATTGCCATGTGTCCTTTAATGAAGTAGTGGAGATTACCACATGTCCCTGTGCCCCTTTGAAAGTTACTCAGTTAAATGTTGTGGGTCTTATTTTTGTTAAGTTGTAAGGTTCTGAGGAAGTGGATTGCGATAGGTGTCAAAGGCGGAACACTCATAAGCAAAGACACAAAAGAAGTATAAATTACGTGGAAAGTGCCACTTTTCTTCAAATTATGAATCTCTTATCATGCCCATTGGCCTCACTAATTCTCCATCAACCTTACAAGGCTTAATGAGAAAGAAATTTAGCCATTTAAATGTAGATTTATACTAGTGTTCTTCATACTTGTCTATAGTTGTACATGGGAGGAGCATATGATACATTTAGACCATACCTTCCAATACCTTATTGATAACCACGTATGTTCAAAATGATGCATGTGTGCTCTTGGCCAAAAATAAATTAATTATTTAGCTCACATCATCTCTGAGAAAGGTGTCCAAGTGGAACTTAAAAAAATTAAGTCTATAAAATATTAGGCTAAATGCAAATCAATCAAGAACATTTGTAGGTTTTTTGTAATTACTAGGTATTATATAAATTTTGTATAAGACTATGGAAAATTTCCACTCCATTAATAACAATGTTTAAAAAACATGCCTTTCAGTGGTTTGAGGTAGTAGAAAAATCCTTTGAACTGCTTAAGCATGTAATGTACACTACTCCTATTCTAGCTATGCCTGACATATACAAATCATTTTTCATATAAAATGATGCCTATGGAAGTGGCATTTGGATATGTTCTAATTTAATACGGCTGACCATTTTCATTTACCAACAAGGCACTTACGAGGAATAACTTTCCTCGTTTCACATATGAGAAAGAGATGCAAGATATACTTCATGTCGTCAACAAGTGGCATCGATACCTAGTATGGAGACACTTCTACATTCAAATTCATTACCATAGCCTCAATTACTTCTTGTAGCAAAGGGTCTCTTTTCCTTAGCAACAAAGTTAGTAACCCAATCAATAGGCTATGACTATGAGATTACCAATAAGAATGGTAAATATAATGTTATCGTATATGTATTGTCTTGTAAGTATGAAGAATGAATAACCCTATGTGCACTATCTTTTCCCATGACAAATTATGTATACCAAGTATAAAATAATGGTATCGTGACACCCAAATTCAACAACTTATTCACAAAGTGACGACTAAACCTTCCTCTTGACCAAAACACTCTTCAGATGGTCACTATTTAAGGCATAAAAATGTTTGATATCGGCATTAAAATCAAAACTATGACAAAAAAAATCCATTTGAGTGGAATTCATATCCATCATCCTACCACTCCAAAATTTTAAAAACTTATGGAAGGATCCACTAGAATTTTTATAGGAAGGCATTAAACAAGACATCAAACATTTTGTAGTAGAATCTAAAATGTGTCAAGACAACAAAGGTGAAATTATTGCTACTCTAGGCATGTTCCAACCCTTGTATATCCCTACCTAGGTATGGTTAAATATTTCCAAGGACTTTTTTGATGGATTACCCAATTCAAGCAGGAATTTAGTGATTTTCCATAGTGGTGAATTAGCTCTCTAAGTATGCCCACCTGGGTCATCATTTTACTACTTCCACTATTTCTCAAACCTTTCTTAATCAAATCTACTACCTCCATGGGATACCTGCTTCAAATGTGTGTGACCATGATTCCACTTTTACTAATCACTTATTTTCCTCCACTATGTCACCCAACTTAGAGTGAGTTTTGCCTACCATCTATAAATTGATGGTCATATAAAAATTATCAATAAATGCTTGGACACCTATTTGTGTTGTTTTTCTTCTAATCAATAGAGTCACTGGGTCAAATGGTTACCATTTTATGAATGGTGGTAAAATTATACATACCATATTTCCACCAATATGAACCCATATGAGGTCATTTATAATCAAAAATCACCTTCTATTTAGACATACCTTCCAAGTAGCTCCAAGGTACAAGAAGTTGATGTTTCACTCCATACATGTGCCATTATTCTTTAGACTCTCAAAGATAACTTCAAATTGGCACAAACCCACATGACATAGTAAGTCAATCAACACTAATCAAAATGAGATTTTGTTGTTGGTAACATGGTTTTTCTCCATATCAAAACTTATAAGTAGTCCTCTTTGAAGCTAAAATGACATCAAAAACTTGCACCAAAGTTTTATGTCCCTTATAAAGTGATTTCCAAGATTGGTCTCAAAGTATACAAATTATAGCTTCCCCCCTCCTCCAAGATCCATATATTTTTCCATGTATCATGTTTGAATAAATTTATTGGTCAACATGTTTGGACCCAAATTTCACTCCCAGAGCTTGACAATGAAGGCTCTATCCTGTTGGAAGCTGAATCCATCATCGATAAGCTCTCCAATTATTAATTCAAAGAAAAACATGGTGGGAAAATTGGTAATAAATAAGTATAAGACAAAGGTGGAATTAATGGATCCTTCATTATAGTTTCACACAACAAATGACCAAATATACCACTCTATTATCTTCTATTAATCCCCAAAATTATAAGAAGGTTTATATCATTAATGACTCCCCACTATCTATTATTTATACTAGTGTAGACACCAAAATATCATACATTTGGATATCGATTGTTGAACCCTAAAATAAATCCTTAGATCCTCTAAACAAACCAAAACCCATTTTGGTTTCACTAATCAACTAGTCAAACTTAAAAGGACCTTTTTTCGCTACTTTTGACTAATGGCCTCGACCATCAATGGTCAAGCCCCACCGTCTGGGCTTTTACATGCAAACAACTACTTAATTTTTAAAATATAAGTTGTGAAAATTGTCTCAAGAGACCTTTCATGAGAAATTTATAATTAGAAGCACCTCTTAAACTTCCACTTGAGTCTCTGGCCCTTCCCTATAAGAAGAGGAGAGTAGCAAGAGATCAATCCATCTGAAACTATTATCAAGAGCTCAGGTACATAGATTTTTTTATTGCATGGCATCCAACATTATCAAGCATCATCAGCAATCTATTTGGGAAAGCCAATCTACCATTACCTCTCAAATTAAGTTTCTAGGCACCGTCATTCTGCTAGAATCAAACTAGATTCCACCTATGAATCAACAACATCTACCAATCAACCAATCTATTTTTGGTGAGTCAAATATTTGATTTCTATCATTTATGTATTTTTATCCCTTTTACAATTAATGGACCCTACACCAAACTCTTGGAATTTATTTTTTGAATCCTATCACTAGTTGTTGATAAGTCTAGAATTGGACAATCAATTGTTGATGGTCATCCTAATTGTCAACGGTCAAACCTAACCACCAATGATCACCCTAACCATCAACAATCACTTGTGGTAGGTTAAAACTAGCAAGCTAAAATTCCCTTTCTTTTCCAACTAGATCCTTCTTCTTGAGCTTCTACCTGTTCTCTAAACTCTACCAAATTCCCTGAATCACACCTCCACCCACTAGTACTAATCAATTTCTCACTAATTATATCATTTATAATCTATCTACTTTACCAAGCATATCCTTATTATTCAATTTCAAATATCTTTTGATTATTGATGTAAATACCTTTTATTTAGTTTTATAAGCTTAATTATTTTAAAGACGGTGGATTGACAGCCCCTAAGGAAACCCATGCTTCTAGGATCTAGCCAATGCTAGGTAATCCACCTAATTACTTACCTAAGAAACAAATTTGCTTTAGTACTATCTTATCTATAGGTTTTCCTCCCCAACCAAAGAGAAGTTCTTCACAATCTTCTGATTTAACATGTGCATCATTTATCAGGTATTTCTACCATAACCCATATTTTTAGTTTTACTATCTTCTTCTGAATAATAGAAAAATTTGAGTGAAACATTTTGGCACACCCAATGGGACCTTGGTATTTACTTGGGTTCTTTCTTTTTATCTGCATCTGTATCCATCTATCTCTATCTATGTGCTCATAATTGAAATCTAAAATTTTCATTTGGGTTTAAAAATTCCTACATACATTGATTGCATATTTCTTATAAACTCACCTAGTTTAATTAAACAACATCCGGATTAAGTGTAGTCCACTTATGTTACACAACCAAATCATGAAATCAATCAAACATCATAACATACTTGAGACAAGACTTGACTAGGATTTCACCACTCAACGGATCGCCTTACTCTACCTTGCAATCCTACTTGGATTTCATCACCAAGGGGAGGACCAACTCAGATCTCTAGTTGAGTATAAACTCTAGATATCAATATATATTGGCTAATCACCTGACACCCTTACCACTGTGAGACTGTGAAGTGAGGGGGTAGGCCCCAATACCAAGCCATGTGTTGATCCCAATATAGATTTCTTTTTGAGTACCAAAATTAACCTGAAACCATCTTTAGATTGCTTATCTAGTACCTGATCTACAAACCAATCTACTACACATTAAGGCATAAGCTAAATAACGAGATAATTATTCAATCACAGGATTTTAATTACCTTAGTTTGTGTTGAATTTTCATTGGGTTTTCCTTTTGCTTTCTTTGTGTTGAATTCTAAAATCATCTATTTGTACTTTTTCTTGTAGCCTTATATGGTATTTACTTAGCAACAATGAAGATAATTGGCAAGTCAAGACCCATCTATAGATTACCCAGTTTCTTCCACCTCCTCTTCCATGAGTGACAATTGATTAGATGCAGAGAGTTCACCTCACCCTTTGAATCTTCCCATATCCCTAAGATTATTCATCAAGGGAATTCTGAATTTGCTTCCTTTTTGGATAACAACCCAATTGCCTTACAACTTTATCTTAATACTTTGCATCACATAACCCCTGTCTCAACCCCACCTATAGAGCCTCTTTATGGCATGTCATCCCACTTGATGTCAGATCCTTTGGTAGCTTCTATTACTACCCAAACTTTGGCTACCCAAACATTTGAATCCACCAACCCCTTTGACACCATGGGGGAAAATCAACCCATCCAACCAACTATTGCCCTTACCTTTCTACCCCTACCATTGACTCCTCTACTTTGGGAATGCCTACCATTAGTAGGTCAAACTCTCCTTTTACCTAACCCAATCCATTAGTCACTACCCTTCTTCAGAATCTAGCAATGGCCATACCTACCACTACACCTCCTACATGTACCAAAGTCACTACCTCACCCTTGATTGTTAACACAACCATGACTCCTACCCAACCTACAGTAACCTCTTAATAATTACCAACCATATTTAAACTAGGTTATGTCCCTAACCTACAAGGGCATCTCCATGTTACCCAACCACCAACCACCCCTTACCCTTATATATCTTCCACCCAACGATTTCAAACCATACCCAATCCTGGCTATGTCTCTAACCCACAAGGACATTCCCACATCACTCAACCACTAACTGTTACCTATCCCCCAACTGTCTATACCTACCTATCAATATGGGGAAATCTCCCAACCACCAATGAATTACCAATATATTATCCCCTCTTAGCCATAATGTGTGACCTATAATCCTCTAAGTCCCTCACCATAAATGGATCTGATGAAAATGATCATGGTCAAGATGACAAACCTAGAGTCATCCATTTTTGGACCCCATAATCTCTTATCCTATGATCAAATTTGTAATGAACCAATTCATCCTTTGGTCCCTATCAGGCCATATCCAACCCAATGGGAACTTTCTAAATTTACTAAATTCAATAGTAAAGAAGACCCCCAGCAGCATTTAAGAGCATTTAGGCATTCCTATTACATGATCGCTTAGAATGCTTCTCTTCTTTTGCACACATTTCTTGTGTCACTTTTTGGCCCAGCCTTGAACTGGTATAGTGTCATTACCAAACATTCTATCTTTTCTTTCAACCAACTAGCTCAAATGTTTTTATAACATTTCTCCATCAACATATCCAAGAAGGTCTCAATTACTGATCTTTACGCCATCCCCCAGTTTGATGATCAGTCTCTAGCTAACTTTGTATCTCATTGGAGAAGTCTCATCAACCAATTATCATTAACTTTACCTCAATCAGAACTAATCAAACTCTTTGCTCATGCTTGTGCAAATTGCATCTCTTCCATCCTGTGTGTCTAGAGTTTTAGAACTTTTGACGAATCCTTTATCATGGCACAAAAATTGGAAAATAGAGCCATAGATGAAGGTAAATTGAAGTTACATAACAAAAATTCTACCTTCAAAACCAATAAGACTTCTTCTTCCAACCCTAGTAACCAAACCAGTATGGGAACCAAGGGCAAGGCAACTATGAATATAGTTGTCCTTAAAACATTCCCTCCACCAAATATCAATCAATAAAACTCTTCTAATCTTCCAAACCAAAAAATTTGAAACCCAAACCAAAATAACCCAAAGAAATTTACCCCACTAAGAGAATATTGTGCCTCAGATTTGGATAAACTATTGAAGGCCAATCTCATATAGCTTCTGCCAATTAAACCCCCATATCAATTTGATTCTTCTCATCCTCCCCTAAACTGGTATAATGAGAATGATCTTTATTTTTTCCACCATGTAGTTAGGCATGATTATACTTGGTTGCTTAGTTAGGCATGATTATATTAACCCCAAGTATAATTCTCCCACGACACTCATATGGTTAATATGGTTCTTGATATTCCAATTGTGGATGAGCCAACTACCTCCCCAACAACTTCACATACTCCTTTGAGTGAGGAACAACATCCATCTTCCTCATAGTCAAAATTTGACATTGAAGAGCTACCATTTACCATGGCTTCATTCATGAAGGTCATGGTATCCTTGAGACCCCCATCAATATATTTACCGAATGAGCCTATCATAGTCACACCACCTCCAACCAATCAACCAATCATTCCTCCTATGGAGGTGGTACCTAGAGAAGAAGCATCAACCCATAACCTTCCTTCACCAACCATATCCTCTTTACATGAAGAGAGGGATGAGCTTACCCCTCTTTCTTCTCCCCCTCCTATCAGAATTTCTTCTAAACCAACTACCCAAAGTATAAAACTAGTATATAAACCTTTTTCTCAATTAGTTTAAAAATTAGATTTTCTCTCTCAGCCTAACATGGATAGAGCCACTTCTTGGCATCATCTAGGTCTCCCCCACCAAAGAAAATCTCCCATTATATATCTACCCATTACATATCCATAACCTTCCTCTCTCAAAGAACCCATGACATGGCCGTTTCACCCACCTTCACCCAAATCATCCCATACCCTCCTCATGAAACCTACCCATACCTTAGGAATCCTTCTTACGCCTAGTATTAGACACCCACCTTTAAAACTGGATCTTTCTCCATCTACCTTAACCAATAAATTACCAAACAAAGAAACCATGAGCACAAAATTATCCAAGACCAGACCACACATCAGGTCTAGACAATTCCCTTCCTAAGTACCTTCTATTTTGGGACCCCATCCCTCTACCCTCCCAGTTACCTATTCTTCATCTAGAAAACTTACCCCTTTTTTTATAACAGCATCCACCAATACCTCTACCAAACCCTCTTTCCTAGATAACCTAGTTACATCGACCCTCCCATCTATGCCCAAAACTTCTTCTTCTATACCTTCTACCTCCCAACCATCTACCTCCAACAGGGCATCTACCCACTAACCTCCCCTGAGACCAACTACCAAAAATGACCCAAAACTTACTCCCCTCACAAGGAGGCCTACTTTTGTAAAACCTCCCCCTCTGAGTATGTCATCACCTTATGCTAAATCCTATTCAACCATTTTGTATAGGTTATTATAAAAATCTACCTGAATCCTTCCACCCATCAGACCTTTTGACCCCTCTCACCCCAAACTAGCCTAGTTTGATGATAGTCGAATCTGTTCCTACCATCATACCCAAAGACATGACACATAGAACTATAGGACTCTCCAACATATTATCCATAAAATTTATTAGGAATATGATATATTATTAGATGAACTTCCAGTTACCATCTTGTCACTTCAGCAACCAACCATAGCCTAAAGTTCACCCACCTCCTCACTCTTACCTAAAAGTGACAAACAACCAAACCAATCATCTATCATACCCCCTGCCCACACTATTAATGTTATTACATGAGCACAACATAAGGATAAGGGTAAAGCTAAAGTGTCCACTCCTTGTACATACCCATATTTCACCTCTCTACCTAGCTAAATCCATGCCTTTTTACCGTCACCCCAACCTACAATAAATATCTTGGGTACCACTGAATCAAACCCTTTTGAATCAATTAGGTGATTGGTCCTTAAGTAATTTCACAAAACCCCTAACAATATGAGTTTGTATGAACTCATTTCCACCTCACCTCATCATCACCAAGCACTAATTGAGGCCTTACAAGCCATTAAGGTTCAGCCTGGTGATAATCAACCTTTTGAGGCCTTTATTGGCACTTTGTATCTCCCCACTCTTGTCACCTTTAAAGACTCAAAGATACCTTCTACCCATCCTAAGGACCCTAATCCTCCCCTCTTTATCACTACCTACATTGACCAAACCTACATTAAGTGAGTAATGATCAATGGTGGGGCCAATATCAATATAATCTCATCCCATGCCTATAGCCAATTTAAGCTACCTACCAACATCATGTCTGATACCTCTAGTTTACTTTAGTCTTTCCATGACACCATGACCACTACCTTAGTAATTATTGTCATCCACATTCATGTAGGACCACGTACACTCCCTAAACTTTTCTATGTGGTCAAGGGGGAATTTTAGTATAATGTCATGCTCGAATGACCTTAGATATGAGCCATGGATTGTGTCCCATCTACCCTACATCATTATGTTAAATTTGAACACAAGGGACAAGTGATTAATATGAAATCCTACCCAATCCCTTTTATGGCATGCAATGTGATGTATTGACCTAATGACATTCTTTTACCATCCTTTACTAAATATTCATCTAGACCAGATCTGATTTCATCACCTATTAAAGAAACCATTTCTTTCTCTTTTTATGAGGAATCTACCAGTGCTTCTCTCTCCTCCAAAGAAATACCAATAACCAACTCCTTAGAATAAACCTTCTAGCATCTTTCTTTAGGAGAATACTGCCTCTTGGCTCTCGATGATTTCCCTACCCCTCATGAGGATGGGTAGCTTACCAACCAACCAGGGTATGATCCCAATCTAGGATCAATCACATCCCTGGGATCTCCCTCTTGTCAAACCCATTTTATCTATGCAGGAGTTAACAAGCCTTTGACAAGCACCATCAACACCTTCTATCCTCACCCATATACCACTGGATTTTCTTATTTAGATAAACCCTACTTCACCAAGACATACCTTCATAGTTGTCCCTAGAAGGGGTTTAGTTTCAAAAAATATGAGCATGGTCCCCATGAGATCACCTCAATTGAAACCCAAAAACCACATGAAAAGCATGGGCTCGACTTTATCTTGCCAAAGAAGAAAACCATGCAATCTCCCCCTGTCATTGAGGGAGAAGCAGTTTCTCTGACATCTTGTTTACCTCCATCTCCCGGTGAGGATGATGATATCATCCCACCTAAAAAAATTTTATCTCAATGATTATCCTAGGATCCTTGACCTATCAAAAACTTGGGGCTATCATAACTCTTCCTCTCACACATCCTAAACTCGTCACAAAGGACTCCCTTACCATTCACACCATCTAGTGTCAAGATGATTATTCTATCTTCACCTACCTTGATAGGAAGGATCATTCCATCCATAAATATCTTCCTCCTAAAGCTTCTACTATGCTAAATTAATCCATAATAGATATTAATTTGGGTACCGACAAGATCCCATGTATCGTCAAAATTAGGCAATCCTTGGATTCTATCAAACAACAAGACTATTTTACCTTTCTTCTTGACCATAACTTCATGTTTTCTTGGTCATATTATGATATGATTTGGATTGACCCTACTATCACCACCCATAACAGTGTCACTCATCATGATGTTAATATCATTTGATAGAAGCTTTGATATATGCACCCTCACATAGCTCTCCTTATAAAGGAGGAGATCCAACAGCGCCTCTCTATCAATTTTATTCAACCTATGGATTGTCCCCAATAGGTTTCCAATATCATCCTAGTTACCAAATCCACTAGGGGAATTTGCATTTATGTTGACTTTCAAGATCTTAACCTCACTTGCCCAAAGGATGACTTTCCTCTACCTGGTATTGACCAGCTCATTGATCTTACAGTCGGTCATGAAATTCTTTCACTCATGGATGGATTCTTGGGCTATAACCAAATCTTGATTGCCCTTGAAGATCAGCACAAAACAACTTTTATCACCACTTGGGGAACTTTTTACTATAAGGTTATGCTTTTTGGTCTGAAGAACACTAGTGCAACCTACCAACTAGCAATGACCTACATCTTTCATGACCTTAATCATAAAATTATGGAAGACTATGTGGATGACCATCTCAAAAAATTAAAGCTTTGAAAGGATCACCTAGATGTTCTTAAAATCATCTTTGAGTGCCTTATCCACTACCATGTTTGTCTAAATCCTAAGAAGTATATCTTTAGGGTCTTATTAGGTGAACACCTGGGTTTTATCATCTCTCTTCATAGAATCAAAGTTGACCTAGCCAAAGTTAAAACAATCTTAGAAATACCTCCCCCTATTAACCTTAAATAAATCCGTAGCCTTCAAGGAATAATCTAATCTATTTGATGTTTCATTTCTCAACTATCTCATCGCTACCAACATTTTCATCACCTCCTTAAGAAGGACACCTCTTTCAGGTGGGGGCAAGATTGTCAAAAGGATTTTGATTATTTTAAATACTATCTCCTTTACCTACCAATTCTTATTCCTCCACAAGAGGATGAACCTTTTTACCTATATATTTTAGCTACTGACCACTCCCTATGAGCAATACTTGCACAACAAGATGACCAACATAAAGAGCAAGTTGTCTATTACATCAGTTAAATACTTTTCAACAATGAAACTCGATATACCCATACCAAGAAACTTTGTCTATCATTAATCTTTGTATTTACCAAGCTTCATCATTACCTCCTTAACACCAAAACTTCCATCATTACTAATACCGATCTACTCAAGTATATGCACTATCGACCTTATCAAAACCAATGAATGGATAAGTGGTTTATGCTTTTGGTTGAATTTGATCTTGATTTTCTTCACTAAAAATCAATAAAGGGATAGTTAATAGCTTATCAACTGGTTGATGCCCCTCTATTTGATACCCAGCCTCCTCTTTCAAAATTCCCTGACGAGAATATCGCTACCCTCTCTTAGGTAGATTTTACTTACCAAGTTACCATGTTCTTTGACGAATCTAAATGCCAACATGGTGGAGGGGCAGGAATCATCATAATTACCTTTGATAGTGAGCACTTACCTCTATTTTTTAAGCTTGACTTCGAATGTACCAATAACATAGCTGAATACGAAGCTCTAGTAATAGGTTTTCAAACTACCTTAGCCTTGGGAGTCAAAACAATTAATATCTTTGGTGATTCCCAACTTGTGGTTAACCAAATAAATAGCACATACCAGTGCAAAAATGATGTTTTATAGAAATACAAACACCTAGCCAATGTATTATTGATGTCATTTGAACACTACATAATCCAAACTATCCCTTGATCCACAAACAAGTTTTTTGATACAATGGCTTCCCTTGCTTCCTAGATCCCATCCACACCTTCACACTCTAAATTATCTATTATTGTCCATCACCTCGTTGAGCCATCGTTCATTAAATCTAGCTCTCCTACCATATTTAATGTGATATATATCCTGGCTAATCGTTGGTATCAACAAACTTTTAACTATCTTAACAATGCCACCACTCCCCCTAATCTTTCTAGAAATGTTCATAGAGCATTTATTCAAGGCACTTCCTATTACACCATAATCGGGGGCATCCTTTACAAGCATGGATTTGATGGCCTACTCTTTTTTTACCTATAAAGTCATGAAGCCTCTCATGCTATCAAAGAAATGCATGATGGAGTTTGTGGAGGGCACTTTAGTGGTCTTTTTGTCACTAAGCATATATTTTACCTCAACTATTATTAGCCTTCTCTCAACCAAGGCTATTATGATTATGTAAAAAAGTGTGTCAAATGTCAACAGCACACTAACCTTCAACATGCCCCAAGCAATAGTCTTCAAGTATCTAAGGACTTTTGGCCTTTCTCACAATGGGGCTGAGACCTTATTAGGGAAATTAATCCCAATTCTTCACAGCAGCCTCAATCCATCATCACTGCCACTAAATATTTTACTAAGTGGTTAGAAGTGACCCCTCTTATCTCAACTAAAGCCAATAAAATCATTTATTTCATCAATCACCATATTATTTATCAATTTGGTATTCCCCATAAAATTATCACTGACAATGACAAATCTTTCAAAACTAAGTGGGTATAATCTCTTTCTGACCCTTTTGGCATCAAACTTAGTTTTTCATCACCTTATCATCCACAAGAAAATGGATAAGCTAAGGCCTCCAATAAAACCCTTGATAATATGCTCACCAAAATGGTCAATGCCTCAGGATGGGATTACCACTTGCATATTCCCTTCACTTTATGGGCTTATCATACCAGCATTTGCACTCCTAAGGGTGTTACACCTTTCTCTCTAGTATTTAGAGTAGAGTTTGTACTCCCTCTTGAGGTCTAAATCCCATCTCTCTACATATCTCTGTGAGACCTCATCTCTGAAGATGACTATCATCAAGAATGGTTAGCTTAACTTGAACTATTGGATGAATGTCATTTGGCTACTCTCACCCAGTGTTATGTCTACCAAGAGCATGTTAAACATGCCTATAAGAAACACCTCAAACCATGAGAATTTAACATTGGTGATCTTGTCCTAAATGAAAATCAACATGTCACAAATATGGAGAAGAGTAAGTGAGGTAAATTTGCTTTCAATTGGCTTGGACCCTACATCATAACCTGTAAGTATGGATCAAGATCTTACTGGTTGTCCTCTCTTGAAGGACACCCAGAACCTGAGTCTCATAACGCTTTGCATCTGTGTCCTTTCTATTATTCAATGAAGGAATTTCATATCACTATTTGTGTAACTTAAGTTCATCCCTTGCATATTGTATACATGTCCCTCTTCTAGAGACAACCAACTAAAACTAAATCATGTGATTATCCATTACAAAAACATGCCCTAATCTTAAACTTTGGGTGCCATGGCTCTACCCAAGGCATGATTCTCATAGTACTTCCTCTTCCTTTGAGAAATGATTCCTAAGGTTATTGTCTACTAAACTTTTATGTAAGCCTAGTTTTTCCTTCACAAAAGTAATCCTTTTACCATGTGTAAACAAGTCTTTTTCGAGGCAACATATCAAAATCAAAATCAAAATCAAGAACAAGTAAAAGCAAAAGAAAATTCACAGTATCATGGTTCAATCTATAGCTACCGTAGACTACTCCCTTGAAGGACAGTTGTTGGAAATTTTGAAATTGTAAATGTAAGGTGTATTTCTCCCTTGAAGGATAGCTATAAAAAAGCATTTTGACAAAAAAAAAAGGATCATTGTGAAGTTGTCAAAATGCTATAAATTTTTAGAAGCTTCCCACATCAATCAGCTTCTTTAAAATCACAAGACCCTCAAGCAAAAGATATCTAAAATTTTGAAAGCCATAATCATCTCTCATGAAAAAGTAAATCACATAGGGAAAGCCACAATCGACCTTCCTTCATAGACTTCCCGCATCGATCAGTCTACATTTTATATATAGTATGGCAAAGACTTGTTTAAATGGCTTCTTGGGATATCTATAAGACATACATACTATTCGTGCTTATAATTTTTAGTATCATCCATTCTCCCCTCATTGATCATATATGCATGGGACTATGAGCTCACTTGATACATAGTGATCAGGGTACCTACTTTCTACAACTAAAACATGCTAATGCAAAGTGTACTACAAGCTCATTTTTGCTAAGCTTAATCTGACCTTTGAGTTTTATATCAGTATTTTTTGATTAAAAATCAAATTCAACATCAAGCATAACAAACCATGAGTATCTGTATCAGTTATCTTCATCAAAGGTACCAATAAAGAGCATCATATCACATCAAATCAAAAACATCCATCTAGTTTGTTATCATCTTACATGTACACCAATCAAATATAAAACATTTTTTATATCCATATTTATTAAATAAAATCAAAGCATAACCCATTAGGATTTTTTTCCATCTACACCTATGCAAATATCATAAAATTCATCAATCTTATCATATTCATATCATTCACACCATATGAAATTAAACATCCATATACCATTTCAACATCAAAGAATTCATGCATCAATGAAATAATTAATATCTACCCCTACATTTTGATCATCATAGCAACACATCATCATCACATATCATTAAAACAAACTACCACTATCTCAACACATGCCTAGCTATATCAATCTACCATAAGCATGGAAATCAAATAAGCATCATCACTATATATATATATATATATATATATATATATATATATATATATATATATATATATATATATATATATATATATATATAAAGCAAAATCTAGATGGTCAATACATAAATAAGTAGGTATCTATCTCTCTCAAAACAATATACATCTCACTACATCAGCACGCAGCCCAGAGTCAAAATCATATCTAAATATCATATCTCATAAATATCAAACTCCTGGGGCACTCAAACCACTACCACTAGCACCATCAGGACCTATACCTACTAGCAACCCCCCTGGGACCCCTGTATGACCAATTGTGGATGCCCATTAACTAGGTGTAGCTATTGTTACTCCACCACCTAGGTTAGCCCTGTACTCTATAAATCTCATAGCATGGGGTAACTGCTCCAGTACCATCACCTCATAATAACACAACTCTTAGATCATGGCCAAGTACTATACCCATGGTATTGTATCTATTGGCCCTCCTACAATAACACATGCTCCTCCTGCACCAATTTTCCCTTGAAGAGAAACAATTTGACCCTATAGTATCACTACCTATGCTCGTAAAGTAGTCACCTATGCTTGCACCTAATCCCTCTCTCCTGTCACAATGTTCAGCTACCCCTACAATCCAATAATATATCCCTATGAGGTAGCCACCTACCTTGTAATGCCACCCCCTATCCTTGTAGTAGGAAAACATGTGCTTGGGTCACTACTAAAATAGGCACCACCTGAGGGCCACCCTGTACCTATGATAGATCCACATCCATGGCCTATTTTCCCCATCTCCCTAACCAAAATACACTACGGCATATCGACTTTGATACCAAGTAACATACCCATCAACAATCCTTACTTCATCAATTTGGTCCCTCACTGGTAACTCCTTTAAATCTTAAACTATGTCTATAGGTTGCAGCGCAGGTAGTAGGAACTTTCCCTCCTCCCTATGATATTGCACCATGTTAGCAAGAATCCCTTATACAAGTTCAAACTATCTTCGTACATGATCAAAATGGATCTTCTCTGTCTCCATCTCTCACTAGAAGTATATTCAACACCAGCTCTATAACCCTATCATATGATACCTCAGCCCTACCCACTATGGCCATCCAACATATGGCTACCATATCACATCCCTAGGCACCAAACCCTCAAGAGCATATTGAAACCAATCCATATCCATCACCCCACATCTTGCCCCTATGTAGGTGGATGATGTCCTCCATTGCATAAAACTAGCCACATAATCTATCATCACATAAGTGTCACCCAGGGGTCTCAATACCTTGATATGCTCATACGCCTAGTAATGTAACACTAAGCTAATGATGATCATGTAGCACTTTTATACCCTGAAAGCCCATATCTCCCTATATACCTATACCACTAACACCTATGTCTAGCCAAACAAAGTCTTCCCTAGGAGCATCTCGACTAGCACACTGAGCAACATATATGGAAACTGCCCACCATCTAAATCTAGCAACATGAAGCTCATCAGATCCATCATCATCATCATAACCAGGCACCTGTCATCAAGAGCAAGCTGATACATAGGACCATACCTAAAACCACCTACATAAAAATCTACCTATCTCTGATCATCATCATAAATATATTCCATGTAGTAGTCCTACTCCTCATTCTTTATATGGTATATCGGATCCCCATGGATGGGTAATCAAGTGATCCTCACAACATCCTCTAGTAGTATCATGACCTCGCCTATCAACAACCAAAATGTGTTGGTTTTTAGGTCTCATCTCTCGATCAATGCCACCAACATCCCAAGATCTTGGACCACATGCTGATAATGCCATATTAAACCTAAGCCTACGACCTCCATGTGTCTCCACTCCTCATTCCTCATCACATCTCATACCTGTGCAAAGAGTACATGAATGTGATCCCTTAGGTGAATCTGTTATCAAGCCTACATTCCATTGAACATGTTAAACAAATATGCCTACATCCACTATCTATTAATTCTATCATCTTAGCATAATTACAAACAAAACTAACTCTACCAATCAGTGAGAATTCACCTGAGCTATAATCCTACCATATCCTATCTTATAAATTCTAAGCATCCTCAAGGCACAAAAACCCTATGTTGCCTCTTAATCTTATATTCACCCTTATTTCTATCTTTTTCCCTTCAACAAAATAAAAAAAACATGTAAAAAATTTATTTCCAGGCTAAAAACTTTTCTGTTTAACACTAGGGGCCAACCGTCAATGGTTCTCCCAACCATCGATGGTCCCCTAGGCACCTTTTGACTCAAACCCTCGATCATCAACAATCAAGGTGATCATCAATAATCCTGTGTACCATCAGGATACAACCTTTCTTGCCCTACCCATTCCCAAATCCATACCTACCATCACACTTTCACAACTACACTAGATTTACACTACTTCCTACATCCTACCTATCATTTTTCTTCCCCCTAGTTCCTAGATTCTCAACATTTTACCTAATTTTCTAACTAGGGCATTCCTAGGTCAAACCCTAATAGTTTAAACTTAAATTTTCACCAAATATTTTTATCAAGTACTATTTCACAATACATAAATACTTTTATCTACCACACTAGTAAATGACACACATTCCCTACCTCATTTTGTGACTTGTGTCATGAATGGAGCCTATGTCCCTCCACTTGGTCGTGCCCTCACCCACCATCTCCTCGATTAACACACACTGAATCATCTCAAGCACTTATTCAACTAATCATATCTCCCCACCTAAGAATCAACTCAGTCAACCCTCAATACAAAATATAATAGTATAAAATCACTTGAGTGTATCGTTCAGAGGTCAAATGTCAAAAGTGAAAATGATTTTTTGATTTCACTTTTTATATATTTTGGCTTTTAGGGTTTCACCCTGACCATCAATGGTCAACCCTAACCATTGACGGTCGGATCACCACTTTACAACTACCCTAACATAGGACATTCTTTGACATCCCATTCTTTTCCTACCTATTTTCAACACCTACTTTACCCATTTTTCTTATCAAATATAACACCTTTGTAGCCAGAACTACATTTGGCCTGAAGATGAGGTGGGTTATTACATCCCCTCATCTATGTAGGTAGTGTCTACTTGCCTAGTGCATATAGAGTCAGCTTGGTTGTACCCACCCACAAACACCCCTTTGCCCACATCCACCTCGACGTTGATCATTTTTGCCTCGATATTTTTGTACAATTTGTGCTACCCATGCTTAGTTATTTTGACCATACCAAATAACTTGGCCATGTTCCCTATACACATTTTGCACCACCTTGTGCATAGACTTGAGCATTTGTGTCTTCTTGAGAACACTTCCTACCTCGAATATCCATGACACTCAACCTATTAGTGTTTTCCACAGGAGCACTTCTTGCCTTAGATGTCCATGGACACACTAGACCTACTTTGGAGACTAACAGGTGTATCCCACTACCATGCCTACAATAGTCACGTGTTACATTGGTCACTTATCTTCTTCACTTTTTCAACCATTGGTAACTTTCATTTTTGTGTAATTTTGACTCTCACACTTCTCATTTTGCACATCGACTCTGCATTACAAATGACCAACCTTATCACCCCACCTACCTATTTATTAAACCCTAACCCAATTCCATTTTACCTCATCACTTCCCAATTTGAGGGGAACACCTCCTCTTAAACTTGGGGTACACCTGACTTCACCCAACTTTCATTTTTTTTTTGTAGCTTGTCGATTCAATCCACATAACAAAAAGGGTCAAATGCAGACACTATAATCCCACACATTTAGATACCAACTATTGAACCCTAAAACAAATCCTTGGATCCTCTAAACAAACCAAACCCCATTTTGGTTTACTAATCAACTAGTTAGACTTAAAATCACTCTTTTTCATTACTTTTGACTAATGGCCTCGACCATCAATGGTCAAGATAACCATCGACAGTCACCTAACCATCGACGCTCAAGATAACCATTAATAGTCAGGCCTCATTATCTAGGTTTTTACATGCAAATATCAGCAAACAATTGCTTACCTTTTTGAAATGTAAGTTGTGCAAATCCTCTCATGATACCTTGCATGAGCAATTTATAATTAGAAGCACCTCTTAAACTTCCACTTGAGTCGTTGGCCCTTCCCTATAAGAATAAGAGGGCAACAAGAGATCAATCCATCTGTAACTATTATCAAGAGCTCAGGTACTCAGAGCTTCTTATTGTAGGTCATCTAACATTATCAAGCATCATCAAAAATCTATTTGGGAGAGCCAATCTACCATTGCCTCTCAGATTAAGTTTCCAAGCATCATCATTCTGCCAGAATCAAACTAGATTCCACCTATGAATCAAAAACATCTACCAATCAACCAATCCATTTTTGGTGAGTCAAATATTTGATTACTGTCATTTATCTATTTTTATCCCTTTTACAATTAATAAACCCTGCACCAAACTCTCAAAATTCATTTTCTAAATCCCATCACCAATTTTTGATCATTCCAAAATGAGACACTCAATCATCGATGATCATATTAACCATCAACGGTCAAACCTAACCGCTGATGGTCAGCCCAACCATCGATGGTCACCTGTGGTAGGTTAAAAACCAACAAGCTAAAATTCACTTTTTTTTCCAGCCAGATCCTTCTTCTTGAGCTTCTACCTATTTGAACTCTATCAGATTCTCTGAATCACACCTCCACCCACTAGTACTAATTAGTTTCTCACTAATCAGATCATTTCTAGTCTATCTACTTTACCAAGCATATCCTTGTTATTTAATTTCAAATGTATTTTTATTATCGATGCAAATACCTTTTATTCAATTTTATAATCTTAATTGTTTTAAAGACATTGGATTGACAACCCCTAAGAAAGCCCATGCTTTTGGGATCTAGCCAACGCTAGGCAATCCACCTAACTACTTGCCTAACGAATAAATTTGCTTTAGTAATATCTTATCTATAGGTTTTTCTCCCTACCCAAAGAGGAATTCTCACAATCTTTTGATTTAATGTGCATACCATTTATCAGGTATTTCTACCATAACCCGTATTTCTAGTTTTACTATCTTCTTCTGAATAATAGCAAAATTTGAGTGAAATTAGTTTCATGTTTTGGGGATTCTATTAATCCCCAAAATTATAAGAAGGTTTATATCGCTAATGACTCCCCACTATCTATTATTTATACTAGTGATATAAGTCTTAATAAAGGATTAATCCATTATGTGTGCCATGTTCATGATCTATGAGTAAATCTACACTTTATTTATCAAATAGTCAAAAAAGAAGAAAATGTTGAATTTTGGCTTGAGAAGTATGTTGTCAAAGATATCAACACTAATTTTTTAGTTATTACCATAGGGTCACTTACTAAAAGTGATAAGCCTTAAAAAATTATAGGAATTAGACAGTCAAGACCACACGGTCCCTTTACCCTATAGCACAAGGAATAATAGTGATTCATCTATGGCATGAGATATTGGGCCATATAAAATTTCAAAATAGATACAATTGAAAGGTTAGTTAAACACGATGCATGGTCTTCCTTTAATAACTTCTTGTACAATTGTTTGTGAAATATGTTTACCATGGAAATGTCATAGAGAAAAATTTTAAAAATAAAAATCTTGTCATGCAACATAATTTTTGGAGCTAATTCACTTCGATTTTTTCTAATTGAACCACCACTCTCTATCAAGTGCACGATATAGCTTAACCGTCACTTGTTATTTTGATATAATGTATTGGATATATTTGTTACCATATAAATCTTTGGTTGTAAATCAAATTTTCCAATTCAAAGCAATGGTAGAAAAGTAGCCATGCTACTTCATAGTGCTTAAGATCATATAAGGGAGGTGAATGTAAAAATAATAAGTTCTAAAAAAATCTATCAGCATTAAATTACTTGACAAAGAATCGTAGAATAGAACAATGCTCATAACATATAATTTTGTATTCATAATAAAATGGTGTCATTGAAAGGAAGAGCATAATGCTCATAGAGAGAGCAAAAAACATATGTTACAATCCAAGAACCTTCATGACAAGTTTTAGAAATAGATGGTTCTTTATGTCAATTACATTTTCTATAGAGGTCCAACTTGAGTCATGGGAGATGTTACCCCTTATGAGAAGTGGTTTGGAATAAATGTTTCCATCACTCATTTCCATGTCTTTAGATGTATAGCATGGTCACACAACCTAGATGAGAAATGAAAAAAGATTAGCCCAAAGAGCCATAAATGGATAATGATAGGGTAATCCAAAGCTTACAAAACCTATAGACATGGGATCACTAATATATCAAAACATATGTATTTTATTATGATAATTCTTTTTAGGATATTTGTTAATGATAATGGTCATTGTGTATTTTAAGGTGAATAAAAGCATAAGAAAGATTATAGGCTCAAAAAGGAATAACTTAGGTGAAAGAAAAGTCTCAAATAGATGGTGAAATCTTAGAGTAAACATTCTTTAAAAACAAACATATCATACAAAGTACACATTCCAATGAACATGAATAACTTGAATAAGATCAAGATGAAAACAAATAAGCTAATGACAAGTTAAAGAAAAATATTAAATTGAGAAATAATAATAAATTAACAATCTACAATTTAAAATCTCAACCAAATAGATAAAGTATTTAGATAAGGAGAAAATGAGGACACACACAAAACTCACTACAATATAATTAAAATCACATGAAAAATAACATACAATTTTTTAAAGAAATAAATCAATAAGATATAAATCAAACAAACTAAGATTTTAAATTAAAGAGCGATAAAAAAGAATTTAAAACAAAAAATATATAAAATATGGAAATAAGGGGACTTAAGCACTTATATGATGGTGAGTCATCCCCTAACATGTTATTCTCATCCATGTTTATTCTTGTAAAAACATCTCTCTTATCTGTTGATTTTCTAGGAATAACTATATTTAAATAGGTATTTTTGTTTTTATTACCATATATATCATCTTTGGAGTTGACTTGAAAATTTGAAATTTATTATTTTTTGTGGAACATTAGTATTTATTTTACATCCTTTCAATTGGTTCTTAGCTTGAAGTAACTTGTTATTACTCTTATTTTATAAATTTCTTCTCTTTAAATAGTTATCACTTATCCTTTATGTCAAACTTTTATACATTGTTGCATAGTTAAAATAATTGCACTCATTTGAGTAATCCACTATTTTATAAAAACAAATTGTAAGGTCTATTACTCGACACTGTGAAATAAAATTTTAAATTTCTATAAATCAACTTGAAGAGGTAAAATAATACAGCTCTAAATCATATTTTTCTACACCATCACCACCTTTAATAAATATTTTTTAAAGTAAAATATATTTTTTGCAAAGCTGAAGCTATAAAAAAATTCACTTGTATATAAATTCAAGCTTGCATCATTATCTATGATTATACCTTCTTTTTATTCATATCTTACAAGAGTTTTAATGAACAAAGCACCCTTATATTAGCTATCACTAAGAATTTCACTTTCATTAAATACAATTTGAATTGGAATTTGATTATTTACAATTGATTCAATTGTATCCAAAAAGCTATGAATTGGATAAGAAATGCCATGTTTTTGTAACTCATTTTATTCTCATCAATGACATGCACATTTCAATTACTTCATTATTCATTGTTGTGATTTGGATGAGGATTTATACTAAAATTCAAATGCTAATTTGGAAGAGCTATTAACCTATTCATATTGTTTTCTCATATTTATATTAAACTACTCTTAATGAGATCTTGAATTTTATTCTTCAATATGATACATATATTTGTTGAATGCCATTGAACTCTATTATCCTCACAAAACATATTTCAATCATGATATTTTAGCAAAACGCTTGAAGTATCTCATTGTCTCCATTGAGGTAAAGTGATCATGTTATTTTCAATCAATTTGTCCAAAGTTTGTTGCAAACTCTCATTAAACCTAGTGAATTATCTTCTCTCTTCATTGGACTAAAATAACCTTCTAATATGGTTGTTATATAGCATTAACTATATTCTTAAGGTCACTCTTAATTTTATCTTTATGAGCCTCGAAACCCCCTTTTGAATAAATCCCAAGAATTTTAGAATTTTCATAGTAATTAACCAAGTCTACTTAACACCAAGGTCCTCAATTTGGTTGATTCCCAAGGAAATAAAAAGGCCCTCAACATTTTAGATCTCCATTATGCCATCAATAGTATCACGTATGACAACATTTAAAACTAACAAAAATGGATGAAAGTCTACCAAGGACCTCCATACCTCACCCCTTATTCACCTAAGGGATCATTTCAAGACAATGGAGGTTGGAGCTAGTACTTTGGTTTCAAGCAACATAGAAGGAACTTTATTCAATTTACATATAAGTCACAAGGGTGAGATTAATCCCTTAGAGGTCAACCAAGTGCTACCCTATAATCATCCGATGAGTGAACCTCCTTTCCTTAATTAATTGTTCCTTCTTCGCTTCAAGTATTTTTATATGGGTAAGGTTATGGGTTCTCTGTCCAACTTTGTCATCCATAATTTGTTCAATAAATATCTTTATGTTATTGAGAATGAAATTCTTAACCTATCATCTGTGATACAAGCTCTTCTTATTTACAAGATCATGGTTCAGGGTGCCCCGATTTACTTCCTTAAGGAATTTGATGCTCTCTCCAGTCAATTCCTTTAGAACGGTAACTTGCAAGGTTCCCGCTGGAGCCTGATTAAGTGGGACACTGTTTGCCGGCCAAAGAAGGAAGGGGGCCTTGGCCTGCGCTCTGCTATCTTGTCTAGTCAAGCTCTTGCGGCCAAACTCTATTGGCGGTGGTGCTCTCGTCCTTCTCACCTTTGGGCCCGGATTCTATCTCACAAGTACTATCATGGGGCTGATCCGTCTGACATTGCCAGGATGCCTCTTGAGGGCAAAGGATCCATGGTGTGGGATACCCTCAAGCGGGGAGCCCATCTGGTGAAACACAGTCTTTTTTGGATATGCAATAGGGGCACGGAGGCCCTCTTTTGGAGCGACTCATGGAACGGATCGCCCCCTATCATTATTTCTCACCCGCACTTGCAGGATCTTAGTGATTCCTTTATTGTTTCTGGTTGGAGCATAGTTGCTCATTATAAGGAGGCCTTTGACCTGGGCATGGCTATTGGTTACCGATGGAAAAACTCTTTTGATTGGCCTTCGGGAGGCTCGGTGGAGGATAGGCTTGAGCTATCCCAGATTATTGCTTCTAGAAGATGCAGTCTGTTACAGGGTCGAGATGTCTTGGCTTGGGGAGGCACCCCTTCTAGGCAGTATTCTGTCTCCTATGGGTACCATGCTTTGACGAAGCGAATTTTTGGAGATACAGCAATCTCTTGGTGGAAGAGAGTTTGGAATTGTTTTTCATGGCCCAAGTGTAATTTTTTCCTCGGGATTTTGGCTTACAACAGGTGCCTTACGTGGGATAACCTCTGCAAATGAGGATTTCAGGGACCATCTATATGTTTCTTGTGCTGCAGCAATGTGGAGACCGCATCCCATCTTTTCTTCCAATGTCCGTTTGCTAGACAAATTTGGCATTTGTGGTGGAGTGTATGGGACTGCCAATTCTGGCACGTGTCCTCTTTGATTGAATTCTAGGAGAGATTGGGTCATTCTCCTGCTAAAACCTTTGTCCTCTAGGTCGCTTGGTTAATCGGCCCCTCCCTCATCCTGTGGAATATCTAGTTGGAAAGAAATAGGAGGATCTTTCATGATACTTCTCTTAATCTCAAACTCCTATGGGGGAGAATTAGCAAGGTTGTGCAGGAGACCCTTCAAGCTAGATGTGAAGCTGTTGGAGAGCTGGACCCTGGAGACGTGGCTATCCACTCATGCTTTTTCGTGCCCCCTTCCATCAATGCACTTTGTGCTCCCCCTTTTCACTGGGAAAACAACTCTAGACAGTGCTCGCAGCCTGCCAATCGGGCTGGACATTGGACACCCCCTGCTGCTGGCATCCTCAAGGTGAACACGGACGGCTCCTCTAGAGGGAATCCCAGAGTAGCTAGCATAGGAGGAGTGGGGCATGACAGCTCAAGAGAGATCAGGTTTGTTTTTTTGACTTACATTGGCTTCCATACTAACAACTTAATGGAAGCCCAGGCTATTCTTGTAGCTATGCAAAAATGCTGCCAACTGGGCTGGCATAAGATAATCTGTGAGGTGGATTCGCAAGTGGTAATAAACTTGCTTAATGGACAAAATTTTGCCAATGTGGACTGGGACTTGGCTTCTGTGGCTCAGCAAATTCTTCAGCTGTGTACATCCTTGAATTCTGTGGTGTTCAAATATATCCCCCGTGAGTGGAACAGGGTTGCCGACTGTTTGGCCAAATGGGCCTCCGAATACGGACCGTCTTGGAACATCTCTGACCATATGATGCTTCCCCTGAGTCTTTCTCAAACGCTGGCTCAACTTGTGAGTCAGGATAAAACTATGTAATTTTTTTGGGTCTTTTCCACTTTCAATAAATTTTTACCCCTTTTAGTTTAAAAAAAAATCTTAACCTATCATATGAACATTGTTTTGGTTTATATATTTCATGGTATGGTTTGGAAGAGGATTCGTATATATTTTTAAACTTAGGTAAACTGTGCAATTTATTTATTTATATTATTATTGTGACCCTCCACCTAGATTAGATTACTTTCAATAAAGTGTTGGATCTTATGTTTTAACATTGTGCATCATTTGAAGAATGTTTAGAGACTCTATGATAATTACAATATGCATTGGTATCATAGTTCTTAGGCAATGGCCTTCATATATCAATATTTTTCTTAGGAGGAAAAGTAATCATATTGTAATCAAACAATTGTATAAACACATTCTAAATATTTTCACTCATTTTATAAAATTTATTCATTTTTTGTTGTGATAGGACTAAATTTTGGATGATTCGTCTACAATATTCTCCACATTCTTAGTCTCGTTCTCGGGTTAGAAATATTTGTCACTATTCATAGATTTGAATGTTAATTTATCTTGGAATTTAACTCCCAAAGAGGTAGGTTAATTCGTTTCATATTTAACCATAGTGGCCCCTAAAACCTTGATCTCATAGTTTCTAATTACATGAAAATAATCATTAAAAATTTGGTAATGATTGAAGACCGATTTCTCTCTAATGGGTAAAAGCTTAGTCACTAAATTCAATGAGTTTATAACAAAAAATCATAATTCATCGAACATTATGTAAACACCAAAAATGTGTTCAAATTTTCAATTTAATTCATAAGAGTGGAATAATCGATTAAAACAACTAATAAATTTAAAAATTGAATTAGATAGTTTTGAAATTTGTGATTTAGGGTTTACAAAAGATCGGTGATGGATACTGTTGTGTAAGCTTCATAGCATGTTGTCAGTGTAAGTAACATGTAAATTGTAATAACCTCCAAGGGGAAATGCATAAAATAATAAGATTGGTTCTAACTTCAGAGCTCTTAATTATTACTTCATTGTGTTGGCTATGTTAGGTCGAAGGAAGTTGATAACTAATAAACTTGTCAATGATTTAAAAGTTTTCCAAGAAAGTGCCCTTGTTTTTCGGTCACATTTGCCACCTAAATTGGAGTCAATTGGTAAATTTTTCAATGTCATTGATATTAAATTCAAATATTTTTTATGTTTCTCATTTTAACTTGTTCAATAATGCAACATGCCTCCTTATTAGTTGGCATTAATATTTTGAGATTTATTAATATTTTCCCAACATGCCCATTCAATATCTAGAGTAAATGAGCTAATGGCAATCATGAATTTTAATGCACTATAATTAAGCTAATTGTATAATTATATAATATATTCACAAATTATAAGTTATATACACAATTTAGTTTGTTTTGTGTGATGTAAATACTTTTTTGTAGTCAAATTTAATCATAGATTTTATAATTAATTTTTTTAGCAACAAAATGTTTACGAATTTAAATGCGGCATCTATGGATACATATAAAATTTGAAAAAATATGCTTTATAATCCTAACATTTTATTTAAGCACATATTCACTAAAATTTTCATTAGGCATCTTTTTGTGTTGAGAAATCTTTGAAATTATGTGCTTCATAGTAATGTTGATATAAAAATGGGCTAAGAAATCATCGAGAAAAGAATTGAAAAAGTGCATGAATCTAGGTTGTAAAGCATAAAACCAATCAAGAGAAAATTTTGAAAGGCTTCTAGGAAATAACTTCGTCAAAAAATTATCATTATGCACACTATATAGACAAGAAACATAAGAAGATTTAATATGGTGAGGATCACCTTTATAATTGAATAATTCAAACATCATAGCCACAAAACCTATAGGCAAAGGGTAAGCAATGAGATCATAAGCCAAGGGGTTGAATAATATATCGTGTGAACTGACCCTATAATTCAAATTTGAGAGAGATTTAACTTGTTGATGCATATCACACATGACTTGTCAAGGGGCAATAACTTTGGGGTTTAGAAGAGAAGTGGTGGTGGTATAATTATGAATGGAAACATTGAATAGTTGAGAAACATTACAAAGAAAAGATGAAAGTTGGGAAACATGTTGAGTGGTTAAGGAAAAAATGAATAATTAAAACCAACTTGAGAAGAAAAGGAAACAACAATAAGATTGGAAGAAATGGGAGGAGGAAAAATAATATAAATAATTTGAGAAATAAAAATATTGTCAACCATGAGAGAGTAGCCTCTGGAACATTACTCTACACTAGTGGCATTGAATTATCCAATGTTCACTCCATAGAGTATATATTCTATGTGAGGCTCTTGAATAAGGGTTTTATTTTAATATCATTCAACATATACAACATTGCAATTATTTTTGTAAGATAGTCTAGGATGTGTTGTCTTAAGAAAAATAAGTCTTTCAATTATGTCTTTCTCATCATTAGAAACATATACAATTTGAGATCCTGTCACAACATTATCATTTATATCCTTTACAATCACATCATTTGTATTTATAAATTTATCATTCACATTTGCATAAAAATATGTAGTAGTAGAACATTAATATATACATCACTGAGAGACGCTATTTTCTTCTTATTTTTCAAAAATTTAAAATTACTACATCATAATACTTTTAAAAATTAGTAGAAGCAATTCCTCATCTCAATAACATGAGAAAATATTTGCAAGTTTCTCATGACTAATATTCTCTCTATATTTAGCCTCCCTGTTACAAATATTTCAGATAATGGTTCATCTTTTAATAATTAAATAGTCAAGAAGTTTTGTGATAAATATGACATCAAATATACAATATCAACTCATTATCCACAAGGGAATGGACAAGTTAGCTTCTAATAAGACAATTTTCCATATTCTACCAAACATAGTGAATAAATATGGTGGTGATTGGCACAATTAGATAAAATTTGAATTAAGGGCATACTAACAAATGTTAGAAATCTAAAGGGGAAATTTCTTATTCACGAATGTATTGAGGCAAAATTAATATTGCGGGTCCTGAGCTTGGGATTCCATCTTTAAGAGTGTCACTAAAGGACAATATTGATAATGTAATTAATAGAGAAGAGATTACACTAATTACAAATTCTAGGTTAAAAGAATATTAATGTTATTGATATTTTGAGATTTTATTAGAATCACCTCACAACGGTTTACAACATTTAAATTAGATCAAGAGAAATCAACTTAGGTGATAATGTATTGAAATAAAATCATAAAAACACCAATGCAGAAATGAAACACAAAGGAAAATTCAAGCCCAATTGACTAGACCCATTTGTTTGTAAAATTTACATGAAGGGTCCTAGGATCCAAATAGGATAAGATAAACATAACATCAAGACTATAACCAATGATTTCATGGCATACCTATAAACATTTAATAAAATGAATGAAACGAATATATTTATGGTATAATGACTACCTCTTTTAAATAAAAGCATAGAGTGTAGGAGGGCCAATGGCCCTCCTTAGAGTATGTTCACAATACAACAAGAATCAACAAATTAAATTGGTCAATAGTCAATCAAGAATCCTTTATTGATACCCTCTATCTTATTAAATAAACAAGTAAGAAGTATTAGTGTTTGGAAGTGATATCTATCTTTTGGAGATCCTCTCAAATTAGACAACCCCTAATTTGAGGATAACCACTAAAGAGATATTCTTATTATAATTAACTTATAAATAAGTTATAGATGATGAATTGCATATAAATATGTTATTATTCATATAGAGACAATTAAAAGTCCATTGTAGATGATAAAAAAGTGTATGTCCTAGAATACACTAACAACCCCCATTAAGATATAATTTGATAAAGGAAAGAATCAAATAACTGACACTAACTTAAGTAAGGTTAGAGAAGAAACATGGTGCGTACATCAACACTCCCTCATCCCTGCCACATTCAAATAAACTTAGCGGAAGTAAGCAAGTGATGTTGAACCTTTGATCTGGGCCCTAATAACTATATCATGTCAAATACCCATGTACAATCAATACAACAATATAGCTGCATTGAAATAGTGACTATAAGCAACGAATAGCTATATAATAAAATCACTAGCAAGAAGCAATATAATTACTCATTGATCCACATACATGCCCCGTTAATTTTGAATTGGTTGAAACATGAAGGTTAATAAATGCATCTGAAGCATATGTTGATCATGTAGGTCAAAATCATCACAAGGGCTCCAAAATGTGATAAGAAAGCAAACTCAATCTTCAAATACTACATGTTGTAATCGAAAATGTGTTGAATTAGGTGATCCAACCACACTAGATAATGGGAAGCTACTTCAATAATCTCTTGGTGTTGAGAGATCCATGAAGGACACATCCTATAACGAAGACTTCCTATATAAGTGAACACCAAACATGACTGTCAAATAATAAATCAAGGTCATTAAAGAATGATCCCGAGACTTGTTCCAAGAGGGAGCACATATGCTATAATTAAACTAATTGCATTAAATTTGATGTTAAATCAAGCTTATAAACTTAGAAGACACTTCAAATAACTCCAATCTTAGGTGCAATTATTTCACAATAGACCCCATACACCATTGACAATATGTTGAAGTATATCAAATAATATAAAAGCCCTTATGGACACCATTTTATCTTTTTGAAATACATGGTGATTGAGCCACTATAACCACCAAGTCAACAAGGAAATGGTTTTGGATATGAGGATTTCTCTTAAACTCGAGGCTGTCAAATATAAAAGTGATTTTTAGAGAAATCAACCTCATAAGAACCTTCTATGAGTGAGAATATCCCACTTATTGAATACCAAAATACAAACAAATTTTGGGAGGCCAAAGGAAAATCCACTCAAAAACACGTCAACAAAGATGGAATGAGTGAGATTGGAGCAGTGCGAAAAATAACATTACCAAAGAGAAGGATCATGGAACAACTGTCACAAAGGAAAAATTGCAGAAGGAAATAACTAGGGCAAAGAGGAAAATATTCATAAAGCAAAATAAAAAGACTGCTTATATTGTAGAAAAAAATGGTACACAATCCCTCAATGTTGATAAAACATGAAAGACGAGGATCAAGAGCTAAGAAAGCTTCCTAAATTCAAATCAAAAAATGATGGGAAAATTGGTACTAAAGAAGAGGAAGACAAAGATGACACTAATGGATCCTTAATATTGGTTTTACACCTCACATGATCAATGATGATACTCTATTATCTTCTCTTAATATACCAAATGATAATAAGTTCTATATTGTTGATGACTCACTACCCATTGTTTATAATGTTGATATAAGTCTTGACAACAAAGTGATCCACAATGTGTACCATGTGCATGATTTATGACTAGATCTACTAGTTATTTATCAAATAGGGTAAAAGGAAAGAAGGATGAATTTTGGCTTGAGAAGTTTGCTGTCAAAGATATCAACACCAATTTCTGAGTTATTGTCATAGGGTCACTTAATAAAAGTGATAAGCCTTAAAATTTTATAGGATTTAGGGAGTCAAGATTGCATCATGCATGGTCACTTGTATCACAAGCATTGATAGTGAGAGTCATCTATGGCATGAGAGATTGGGGCATCTAAACTTTCAAACTATATGCAATTGATGGGCAGGGTAAACATGATGTATGGTCTTCCTCGTATAATCCCTTGTACAAGAGTTTGCAAAGGATGTGTACCATGGAAAGATCATACATAATTTTCAAAAAATAAAAAGCTTGCATGTCATGTAATCTATGGATCTCAATCACTCATTTTTGTGCTACGTGAACAACCCCTCTCTATCAAGTGCACGTTATAGCTTAACCTTCACTTATAATTTTACTATAATGTGTTGGATATATGTGTTAATGAATAATCCTTGGTATTAAAACAACTTTTGAATTCAAGGTAATGGTAGAAAATGAAGTGTGTTGATGAGTACAAAAATAGTGAGTTTCAAAAAAAATGTTATCAACATTGAATTATAAAGAATTGTAGCATATACTTCTCAAAAAAATGGTGTCATTGAAAGGATAAACATAATGCTAACAGAGATGGAAAAATATGTATGTTGCAAGCCAATAACCTTCATGACAAGTTTTAGAAAGAAGTGACTCATTGTTCCAATAACATTTTCAATAGAGGTCCAACTTGAGTCTTGAGAGATGTTACCCCCTATGAGAAGTGGTTTAGAGGAAACACTACCATAACTCATATATGTGTCTTTGGATGTATAATATGGGCACACATCACAAATGAGAAATGAAAGAAGCTTGAACCAAAGAGCCATAAATGGATGATGATGGTGTACTTCAAGCCTTCCAAATCTTGTAGACTTTGGGATCCAGCTAGAAAAATATTATTATAAAAATAGACATAATATTTTATGAGAACTCTTTTAAGGATGTGGTGAAGTGTACATGCCAAATTCATGTTAAACTAATTTACGTTGGACCACTTATTTATGGAAAGATTGTGCCTCCTCCAAAACCTATAGAAGAGGTTCCATCTGTTATCACATTTCACAACTTCCCTAAGGATGATTCCATAGAAAATGTGATTACACTTTCAACCAACAGCAAGACACCAATAGAGGACATTCATGAGCTCTTGCATGAATACACCCAAAAAATATAATAAGAACCAATAGAAAAGAGAATATTCCCAAGTGTGTAACAATAATACTATTAAAGGCAAAAGAAAATAGAGTCAGTGCAACAACACCATATCAAAGCAAGAATACCAACTTAGCATTCATGGATACATTAATGGATTTGTGTGATCCCAAACATATGAATTACAAATGAATGGGAAGGAGCTCTACAAGAATGGTAGATTTATTTGATGAAAAAACAAACTTGGGAGTTGGTTCCATAACCAAGAGGGAAGAATGTGGTCAAATGCAAATGAATCTACAAAATAAGTATGCTTGAGATGCAAAACTTGAAAGATACAAAGCACAACTTAGTGGAGAAAGGATTCTTCCAAAAGAAAGGGATTGACTACACAAATACTTTCAAACTAGTGGAAAAAATGAAATATATCAAAATCTCTATTTCTCCCATAGCCTCCTTCGGATATGGATGTCAAGAGTGACTTTCAACATGAGGACTTAAAGAAATATATATGGAACAATCCCGTGGACTTTGAGAAAATAATGGAGACCAAATTTGCATTTAAATCGAAGAATTCCTTGAATGGACTTAAGTTGGCTCCTAGAGTATGGTGTGAACAAATTAACAAGTTATTCACCAGAAATAATCATTGTCACATTCTTATTAACATACCACAAATTCCATGGTCACATCCTTATCTTTTTATTATATGTATGTATGTGTGTATGTATGTATATGTTTTGGTGCTCATGAGAACCAAGTCCCATGACATGATTGTTGAAATGAAAAGTGAGTTGAAGAAATCTTTTGAGATGTCAAACCATGGTTTAGTTCATTATTTCCTTGGCATTCGAGTGGCTCAAGATGATGGGACATTCCTTTCCCAACTCAAATATAATGTAAATCTTCTAACAATGTTCAACACAATGGATTGTAAATATGGAGTGAAGCTATCAACCGATTGTATTTTCCATCATATGGATGCTACCTTGTATGGGAAACTCATGGAAACCTCATATTTTATTCATCCTAGACCAAATATTGCCCTCCATGTTAACTTGGTTTCTTTCTTTATACATCTTCTCAAAGATAGCATCTAATAAGCCCCTAAAATAAGCATGTTGTTTATTAAGGGCGTTGGACTCAAATGGGTGTCAAATATTTAAATAAAATCAATAATAGATAGCTAAGCTACTGGAACCGTGCATAGAAGGAATAATATTCAAAAGTAAAACTTGTTTTTGTACTTAGTCAAGTAAGGTTTGTAAAGCTTGTGAGAGTTGGTTGTGTAAACCAACCAACTAGTTCAACTAACCTGAACTAACTGCTAATATTTATTCACTAACTTAACCTACTAACATAAGATCAAGTTACAAGGAATGTCACATATAGTGATCCAAGGGAAATAGATGATAATGGTTTGGAACTATGACTATGAAGTCATCAACAGTGTCTGCCGCATTTGCAATTAGCAAATTGTACACCGTCGTACTAATCAACTGATGGCGTTCCATACAGAAGCTCGTCATGTGAATTGTGGCATGAATGATGAACACGGTCAAAGTCTGCTCATCCCCTTTGACCATTCTATATCGTATTGTAATAGAACACGATCAAGGCCTACTCAACCACATCAATCCACAAAGTCTCATATAGAACCCTATCGATACAACCACTGACAACTGATTGGAGGCCATGCAGTCGCTTCCCCCTATTAGGAGAGTTGAGAAGAATGCAACAAAAACCCTGATCCAAACAACTGTCTGCTCCACATCATAATATCAAAGTAAAAAAAATCAAAATTAAATTGAAATCAACAGTTTTTGCCACATTTGCAACTAACACATTGTACACCGTCGTACTAATCCACTGATGTCGCTCCATTCAAAGGCCTACCCCGTGAGTTTTAGCATGAATGATGAACACGATCAAGGTTTGTTCATCCCCTTTGACCATTATATATCATACTGTAATAGAACACAATCAAGGTCTACACAACCACATTGATCCGCAAAGTCTCACACAAAACCCTGTCGATACAACCACTGAGGATTGATCGAAGGCCTTGCAATAGCTTCCCCCTATCAGGAGAGGTGAGAAGCATGCAACAAAAAATCCGATCCAAACAACTGTCTGCTCCACATCAATAATATCAATGAAGTAAAAAAAACCAAAATTGAATTGAAAGCAACAAAATCCAAGCAAAACCCACCATTATAGCAAAACCCAATCTTTGAGTTAGCAACTCACTCAAGATGGGTGAATCTCCATGCACTCAAAATGGATCCTCATGTCAATTTAGACTATAGACCTCGACCATGTAGGTCGCCTCCTAATCAGAGGAAGTGTCAAAATAATCAGAATAGCTAAAGCAACTAGAAAATGTATCACTAAAATGACTAGCATAATTTGTTTCAGCGTTCTTTTTGTGTGGGGAACGTGGGTATCAAGAAGTACATACATCAAAAAGATGACCAATGCCACCACATTTATAACATCTTAGTTATTTATAGTATTTGCGAGAATAAGAAGATGATGAATCATTGCTTCAACCACTGCACTTAGAAGAATGATTATGATGATGTCTATGTTTGGAGGATTCAAGAGAATGTCGTGAAAAATGCCGATGAAAGTGGCGATGCAAATGTCTCAGAGACTGCAGATGAGAGTGTTGTGAAGAATGTTTCAAAGACTATTTTTGAAAATGTCTATGTGCATCTCCCTTGTTTTTGGTATTTCCCTACCTATGTGAAGTAGGCATCTTCAGTAGGTTGACTCTTCTTGGCAAATTGTCAATCATGTTGAGTAAGCAATTCACAAATTGAATCTTATGTCATTTTATTGAGCTTATCAATACATTGCAACATTCTGAAAAAATTTGTATAGCAATAATTTAGGTCGTTCAATGTGATTACGATCAGCATATCATCTATTTTTCCTCTTGTAATAAAATACTCTTGTTTCAAAGTTTTCATTCATAAGATGTATTAAGATACATCTTCATCATCTTTTAATTTATTGTTTAGAAGTTGCATGCGATCAATTTTCTTCTATGCATCTTGTTTATCATAAAAGTCTTTTAATGCTTTCCACACTTTCCATGTTTCAATTTTATTAGCTTCGATATGAATAATAACTTACACAATGCAAGATAATCTCAATAGTACAAGTGTTCTTTCATCACGCTTGTGGAATTCAATCAATTTAATTGCTTTAGTTGGAGGTGTGGGTTGGTTTTCGACGAGTTCCCACACGTCGTTAAAAACCAAAGAATTCTCCATATTCATACTTCACTCCTTATAATTTTAAAGAGTGAGTCGCCCATTTTCTAATATGAGACAAACAATGTTGGCCATGGCGAACAATAAAATAAGAGAAAACATGTTCATCAGGGCTTTGCCTTGAACTTCAAGTACAACCTAGCTACAATATATTTGATTCTGGGACCTGTTAGACTTTGCATGCAAGAGTCGGAAAAAGAACTTTTTACACCTTTATTTTGTCAAAAATACCACCTTATTTCACCAAGAATACACTTTTATCACCAAAAGAATACACACCCTTGTCGCTCATTTGCATTCACCTAACAACTTAACACACTTGGTCACTCTTTTATAATTACTTTGCGCCTTAACAAAATAAATTATTCACTTCGCAACATAATAAAAAACATATTTTGAAAAGAATATTCCAAAAAGCTTGACCACAAACAATTCCTTGGAAGGATTTGAACCCTACACCTCTCACACTTGCCAAGTGTTTTACAAACTAAGTTACACCAATTACTCTACAAACCTTTACGAGTCTAAAAATAGAAGATTTTCTAATTAAACTTGATTTTTATGTGGAGATCAATTTATTTATTTTTTCAAATGCTTTCTTGTAATTAATTTTCACCCATGAATATTATGAGATAGAAAACCATTGTTGCTTCAACTTTATGTGGGACCCATGTAACCCTAATGATTTTCATACTATAGACTTAAACAAAATATAATTTTGAAGCTTTTCTATGCTATATACATGCTCAAGGGCCACACCAGTTCTATAAATCTGCTCAAATATTCATACAAGTATATAGGGGCATGGAGAAAGTCATACTACAACTAGATTTATGTGCAAGTTTTTGTTTGTTAGAAGAAAAAAGAACACATATCAGTGATGGAATGGTTTTGACACCATAATAACATGTGGAGATTGTACAACATCATGATCAGATCGTTCAAGATCAAGGGTTTCTAAAGACTTCCAAATCAATTTCTATGAGATTTACCACAATGCTCTCATTTAAACCTTTTATGTGATCAACCTTTACCCCAGCATCCCTTCTACTACAATTCTCCAAGCACTAAAATTCTTCATGTCAGGGGAATTTCCACCTAGTAAAAAGTAAGCTTAATTTACAGGTTTGCATAGTAACTAATGATTGAGCTCTCCTAGTATTCTATGAAAAACCTACTAGTAAAAAATGTGGGACCACCATTGGGAGCAAATTTGATGTTAACTTATACCTTCATCTTTCTCAATTTTCTCGAGTGGCAACTCGAGACTATGCTTGAATTTAGTCATCGAGCCATTTCCATAGATATATTGATGATGCTTTTCGTAATTGGACTGGTTCTAAAGAAAGTCTTCACGCCTTCCTTGATTCCTACAATTCCATCTATCAAGAAATCAACATCACTTCTTACATTTTTTATCAAAATGACTGCCATAAATCTCTCAAATAGCTACTACTTTATAGAGGTGGTTCTGCAGGGGGGGCGCTGGAGGGGGCAGATATTAATAAAGCATTCCCCCTAGCCAAGTATGATACTTTTACACTTGCATTTTGATTCCCATGATACCCATGACAGTAATACACACTACCAAAAGCATGGAACAAGTTTTAAAGAAACTCAGATTGCACACTCGCAGTAATACACAGTACAGTCAAGCCGAATTGGAATACTCAAACACATCCCAAAATAAATACAGAAATGAACTGTTGCATGTGGGAAGCAACCTGAAAACTCTTAAAGAATCTGAGATTGCAAATAACCCATACAACACAAAATGAGGCACTCCACTTTAAATCCAATTTATCTAAAAAATGCATTTAAACAATTCAGTCTTAGAAGCGATGCTAGGAGAGGAAACATAGAATGTAGAGAAAAAAAATTAATCAACGGATGGTTTTGTACGAAAAGACTTTTTAGCTGCAGCAATGGGCTCTGCAGTTCCCCTACATAGAAATGTACTATCCATTTTGAATTGTGGAGCAACTTCAATTAGACCATGCTCAAATGTCATTGTAAAAGAATAGATATTTTATTATCGAAGTCCTTATATAGATATCCTGGAATTACAAAAGCTGTGAGACCTGACAGATCCTGATATACATTTTTCAATAAGATTCATCAAAATATCTCATCGTGACAATATATAGAAAACAATCCACACCAAACTACAATGGCATTTATGATTTCCAACATGAAGACATGCAAAGACAAGATTGAAGCCAACGAATCTCGCATTCCATGGCCAGTCCAGATATTCATGAAATAAATAATGAAGATTTATTGCTCTTAGATTTGTATTCCAACACCCAATTAAAAAAGTAAGCTTACTATTTGAGTATTAGCATTTTCCATTCAGTATTGCATCATCTGCAATTTCATTGTCTATAGCATTTAATTTTCCTGGAACCAATGAGACATTAGTTGCAATACAATGAATTGGCAAAAAAAGTTCCCCTCGTGTTACTTGTTTTGTTTCCCATAAATTTGAAAAGGAGACATATATTCCCATGTGGAAATGTCAGTAATACTCTGCAAAAACTGGACAGGACAGGATACCTAGGGGAAACAAAACCTATAAAATTTACATTAACAGGATGCTGCTAAACAAATAGATGGCGAGAATACAATTGAATTCTGCAGGTTTACATGGACATAACACTAAATACTTTCATTTGCATAAGAGAGCCTCAAGTAAAATACATTTTTTTCAAACATTTCCAACACTCCCCATAAACGCAGCCAATTTGTATGCTCTTCTATTGTTAAGGCCCCTGAAGCTGACATTCAACAAAAATATTGGCATTCCCAATATAAAATCCAAAGAGCCAGAAACTACATTAATGCGCTTACATAAATAGAAGAATTCAAGCTCGAGATATTTGAAAATATTTGAAAACGATGTCAACATGAGATATTTAAATCTGATTCAAGCTTGAGGATTTCTCTAACTGCAGCGCTTACAGCATACAAAGTCATCTTCTTTACCTGTTCAACATAAAACCACCTCATACAACATTCTTAATGGGTAAAGAAACCACAAAAAGAAACAACATTGAACAAAATTCAATCCATATATTACTAGCTAGAAAAATACCTCTAGCTTGTCTTCCTTAGCCCTGTGACTCTTTGGCAACAAGCGGAATTCTTCTGCCAAATGCACACATTGTTGCACATTCTCAGGTGATACAAAATCCATTGCCACCTTTATACATGACTGCAATAGCGCAACTCAAGTTGTTAACAAATAGCTTGGCATGAAATTGCTATTCTATATGATATGAAAGTCAAAGTTTAACAAGAACAGGAATTTTGACAAGAAAGATTAGCCATTCAAAATTATCTACTCAAAAAACAAACATTATAGATATCATCAGATATGAAAAATTTAACATCAGCCACTATGCACTCAACACAGCAAGTTTCTCTAACCACAAACTTGATATCAAACTCAAGGCTATATTTTTTTCCTCGGGGCAGGGGTGCGAAGAGCGGAGCTGGGATTCTCAATTCAAGCTAATTTGATGTGCTTTCTCTCTCCGTTTTTATAAATAGTTTACAAAAAAAAATTCTTTCTCCATTCTTTTTGACACTACAAATTTTTTCTTTCCTTTGCCTTTTTTGTTCAGGTAACTTTTTCCCACTTACGAGTCTCTCTAGAAAGACATCGGCCATAAGAACAACACAAGTTTCTCCTATCAAAATGACACCGCACAGCCTTAACAGATCTAAATGGCCAAAATGTTATGTAAATAGGCTATAATGCAAATTCCAAATCCATTTTGTAAAAAAAATAGCATGTGATATATCTGGCCAAACAAGGTATAGCTCGATGTTTACAACTACATATTTTGTGAGAAAGAAACAATAGCTAGCGAATCATCCATTTATACTGCCACATCCATCCAAAAAACAAAAATTATGAAAACCTTCCAAGAAGAATTTCAAGGGAAGATACAAGCACCAAGGATAAATCATAAATCAATGTTGGAGTAAAGGAAGAAGCTAAACGGAAAAGCATTTCCAGGAGAACACTTACGTAGTCTTTCTGGAATGTGTAACACGCTTTGCTTTATTATCAACTGGTAATTCCAGGATAGATATGAGAAAAACACTCAAATCAGGAGAAAAAGGCTTGCTGTAATTTCATCAATCAGAATAGAAAATGAAAGTGCAGAATCCATTTGAAGTGAGAAAAACGATGAACTGATTCTTAACTAATCATTAATTACAAACCTAATAAATAAACCCTCCCTTAGTATTACCTTTTGTAGACCACAATGCTATGTTATAATATTGTGCATTTATTTCTTATGTCAATGTCCTATCATACTATCATATAATATGACTTACATTTATGACCAATAAATTTATCATTCTAAAACCCTTAATGGTCATATGGAAAACATGAATTGTTTATCCCTCAATTCTAGTAACTCCTTTCTCAACTACCAAAAAAAAATTGGATAGGCAGTTTGCATTTGAGTTGGATGATATGTCAGCAAAATAACCTCTTTCTCAGCTACCCAAAAAAAGATGGGAATCGACCTATACACAAATGGAAACCTGAAATTTTTACCAGTTAGAGCACACCTAAATTATCACAAAATATACTGAAGACCCTTCTGCTAAACTTCCTTACATACAGCCAAAACAATAGCCTTGCACTCTAATTTCTCGAAGACAAAACCACTATCTGTTGTTTGTTGCATGCTAAAACTACTGCACATACTCCACGACAAGATATCCTACTGTTGAAGCCATGTCATCAACTAATCCACCAGCACCCCAATCTGAATTTGTAACCAAACAGTTGAAAATAATGAGAAACACCATAAAAAATTCTGATATACCTTTAGCGTGCCTAAGAAATCTGATGCCCCCCATGACTCGTTGCGCTTACCAAGAAATCTACTAACAGAGCTAACAACAAAGAATATGCTAAGGCATGGTGGGAGAAAGGTATAGCTTTCCAACAAATAATCTATAAAGTATTTCATCAACCTGCCGAACAATAACATGTAAGGCTGCTATTCCAAGGGGTCATAATTGGCGTACATTCCGGCATGTTGAAAATCTCTAATCATCTTGCATAATTTTCTTGAAAAATAAACACGGCTCTTATCTGTTTGCAAGAAATCAACACTTGAGAAATAGTTTACAACACGTAAGAATGTTATGTCAAAAGAAGAGCAAAGATGTGAATGATATTGTTGGTCTCACTTTCTGTCACAAGTCAACGAAATAAACAATATGAATAACTGAATCATCCACTAAATGTTTTACATAAAAATAGGGATCAGGACTCCCTAAACACTGATTTAATCAAAACATTATCAATCTATGCATACCCCAATGCAATTTTTCACTCATAAAACCTGGGATAACAATTTGCAACCCCCCCTGCCTCAATTCAAGTCTGGCCCATACTTGATTAGGGTACAGTCCAGATTCGCTAGTAAATTTGTCCAGGGTCTGTCTTGGACAACCTTTCTGAAGAACCCAAGCGAAGCCCCCGAGTTGTTCAAGACAAAACCTGTGCAAATTTGCATGTCTTGTGCAAATTTGCAGTGAATCCGTATGTTTAATATGTTATTTTAGTTTTATTAAACTTTGACATAAAGTAATGATAGAAAATAAACACAACACAATCCTAATAAGATAAACTGCAGCTTCATCCACTCACAAAAGCACAAGAAGTTGGAAGCAAATAAAAAAAGCTGAAGTGTTGGTCTATGTACATTCCAACTTGCATCTTCTAATGCACAAGAAGCATTGGGATATAGAACCAAAGGATGTTGACTTGGATGCTTCTATTTCCCACAATTCACTACTTGGCATGGACATTTTATGTACAGTTATAACATGGGCCAAAAAAAACCTTATCGACGAACCAGAACCTATACTCAAAATGAACCAGCAACTTACCACAAAACCTTGTGGCTGCATCATGTACACCTCCAATAAATCACCGTTCAAAAAAGTAATTCTAATATCCACCCAAAAATAGTCCAAAAAGTTTGAGAAGCAATTGTAGTCACTAACTTGAATGTCCCCATCTTTGCATCTTCGCTATAGGTGTAAATGTGTCTCATATCATCCAATCCTGCTCGAAAGACCCCTTTGCCACAAGCCTTACTTTATATTTGACCAACAACCCATCCACCTGCAATTTAGTTATAAAATCAATTGCAGCCAGATGCCTTTTTTACCACAAGCTTTTATATTTGACCAACAGCCCATCCTCCTTCAATTTAGTTATAAAACCAATTGCAGCCAAATGTCATTTTTACCCTTTTACATGCAATCAATCATCAAGCATGCATGTTTTGTTTTGCATCGAGCTTCATGGTTTCATCCCACTCTTAAAATTGTCTGAGCTTTCCTTATGCGAAGGCTTACTCCCACTGGTAGTAACAAAAGCAAAATCATCAAAAACATGAAATGTGGGTTATATACTTTAGACAGTTTTAACAAAGTAAGAAATATGTTCAAATCATTCTACTTTCAATCCCTTGGAAAATTAAAATACCACTTTGGTCTCAATATTGGTGCAACGTACTCAGATGGTACATTTTTGACAAAGTACGCAATATGTTCACCGATTTCAATCCCTTCGAAAATTAGAATACCATTCTGGTCTCCATATTGGCACAACCCACTCAAATAGTACATTTTTGACAAAGCAAGTAATATGTTTGTGGCTTTCAATCCCTTGGAAAATTATAATACCACTTTGGTCTCCATATTGCCACAACCTCCTCAGATGGTACATTCCACGTATCCAAATCAGATATGATCGAGTCTAAAGCAGCCTCTCCAATGGGCATTTCAACCACATTATTTCAACCCCGACACCATCTCGAACTTCCTACACATTATGGTATTATCACATGGAAACCCTGAATGTGTTGCTTGTTTTGAATGAAAAATAGAACTGTTGTCATGTCCCTATTTTGATCGGGACATCTTTGAAGACCCTTAGCCTTATTCTGCTTCGCAAGAGCGAAGGGAAAAAAAAGGGTGAAGAAGAGGAACAATTGGTTTCTTAAAAGAACACTTGTAAAAAGTACTTTATGTTATAAAGTTCACTTAAGTTGGGGCCCTTTAAGGGTCATGGGCGCCAATCCACTTAAGTGGACTTGTCAAAGGTGTTCTTTCTTATAATTTTGAAAAGTTATTTCCCTCCTTTTGGGCGTACCCCTTGGGCATGCTGTATAAAAACAAAAGAGATGATCATTTGAATGGATGCTAATTTTGATATTCAAATCTTATCCTTTGAGCACGAAAAGCTTGAGCCATTTGCTTTGAAGACGAAAACTTTCAAGAAAATAAATTGAGGACGCAAACCCTCATTATTCCATGGAGCAACTTCACCTTGGAGCTACCCTAGATCATCAAATTTAAAAAAAGACAAAATGAAGGGTTTTCCAAGTTGAGCGAATTGCTTTTGGAGGTCGGTGATTTGATTTGGGAGTGATTTGCTAGTGTGTGCGGGTCATTTCTTGCCCTGATAACATTATGAACTTTATTGTAATATTTTCCAATTGGGACAAATTGGTATTGGGAGTATTTGATAGGGTTTAGGGCTTTTTCATGTCCAAACCCCAGTTTGATTTTTATATGAATTTTCCAACATTTGTTTAAAAAATTTTGAGGTATTTTGTAGGGTTCAAGTCTCCAAATATATTGGATTATTACCTATATTTTACTCTCTAATCTTTAGGAATTTTGCCAACATTTATTGCTTCATAAATTGCTGGAAAATAGGCATTAATTCTAGATTTATATTCAATAATTTTGGGCTAATTATTTGGTCATATATTTGCATAATTTGAAAGAAGCAAGTTATTAATTCTGCATTTTTATTCCATCTATGGCGTCTAAGGTTTGAAGGAATTCTCTTTTCCTTGCCCTATTTACTCATTGGAATTTGGTCAAAGTGTTGTTAAGGGTTCAATTGGATTTTTGCAGCCTTGTTGTGATCATTTTGGGCACTAGGGTTTGCTGAAATAAAAAAATCAAAATTGACATTTTACTTACGGTTTTGCAAAAAAATTAAAATTTAAAAAATATCATATTTTGAGATATTTTAGTGGTATCAGAGTCAATTTCTTGGCCAGCTGTGGAGTTTGACGACTTCATATGAAACAGTGACATAGAAAATATGGACAAATCCTATCAAGCTCATGAAAGGAAGGAGCAACCTTCTATTCGGACGGATTTGATGGAGATTTATGAAGAGTATAAGACATACCCACCCCCTTTTAGGAAGGAGATTGACTTCAAGGATTTTGTATTAGGAAAAAGTGGTATGGGCAGTACTTGGGTTAGATGGGAATTTCATGATGCTTTGAAGAAGATTGTTCTTCCCACATTCGATGGTTCTACAAACATTTCAACTAAGGCATGGATTGATAAATTAGGTACATACATTGCACTTCGTCCCATGGAGGCAGAGGAGGCCCTAAGATTCATCACAACACATTTAGAAGGGTTTGCCCATGATTGGTGGCACCAAGGGTTGATAACCCAAAGGAATCGCCTAATAAACAACTATGAGGAATTCAGCGCAAAGTTCATCGAGAGGTTTGATCGAACTAATCAAGAACCTTTGAAAAAAAATCAAGCATTTTGGACCTGTCAAGTGTTGAAAATTCTAAGTTACAAAAAGCAAGGCTTTTAGAGCAACAAGATGAGGTTTCCAACAAGATGAACAACAAAAAGAACTGCAAATAGAAGGCAAAGGGGTGGTTGAACAAAGAGAGGTAATTCCAAGTTGCACCAAGGAAGATGAATCAAGTGGGGTAGCCACTTGTAAAAAGGAACAAATCATGCACAAAGAAAGAAAAGAGGGAGGGACAAACCCTCATGAGGATTCCAATGAAGGAATCAAAAAACATGAGAGTTCAGATTTGAAGAAAGAAGGTGCACAACTCATGGAGACATCCTCCATGCCAAGGAAAAATGGGTAAAATACTCCAAGCTAAGAGGAAGAAAGCACTTGTAGCAAGGATCCAAGGGAGGTGTGATGAGTGGCTAAGCAGGACAAAAGAGGCGAAAATTGATAGCCTTTCAAGCTAGACAACACCTAAGGGAGTTTAAAAGGAAAGGTGAGTCCTTAAAACATCACTATGATAGTTTTAAAAATAAAGAAAAATACATTTTGCATATTGGTGGAGAGAGAGTGATAGACAAGGTCAAAATTCCAAGTGCTAATGTTCATTTTCAGTCTATTGCAATTTTCATAACAACATATACAGTTAAACAAATTGATTATTTTTATAACAATAACTTGTTGCATCACCCTCCTATGTTTCTACAACATTTTGATCATCATGAAGATCATGCCAAGAATGAAGACAAGATGAAGGGCACTAAATGGAAAAAAGAAGTTCTCCAAGAGAGTATAAAAATGAGGAATCACAAATTCCCAATATGGATGTGGGATCTAGGTGAGACTTATAAACTTGGTATTGTTCTCATATCACTCCTAAATTCTTTGACATCCATGCACGGAGGCCGGCAAAACCTTGGGATCAACAAAAGTTACAATAACATGAAGAGCATATGGAAGAACATGCAAACCACTCCAAATCTTGCTTGGGTAATCAAGGAAGTGATCCTACATAGCTTGAATGATAAGGCACCCCTAGAGATGACATCAAAAGTGATGAAATGCATCTTCCATGAGAGGATTTTGGTAGGGGCAGCAAGAAAGAATGTTTTTTTCTAATTTTGAACAGCCAATAAGGTATGCAAAATAATAATTTTTTTCTTATTTTTTGGGCTTAACACATTCTAGAAACGAAGATGCTAAGCAAGTTCATGGAGAGGATAATTTTCAGTTTGTAAGGAAGGGAAATAAGTCTGAATTTTGCATTGAGAAAAAAACATAGGTTACACTCAAAAATTAGAACTTTATTGCTTGAAAAAATCAGAATTTCATGAGAAAAATCAGATTCATTTGTACTCAAAAATGTAAGAAAATTGGATGAAAAAACAGAATTGTTGGTGCTCACAAAAATCAGAAATTTGTGGGAGTAATCAGCATTGTTCATGCTCAAAAAATTCTGAGTCTTTCATGCCAAATCTGAATATGGCACACTCAGAAAATTTGAGAAAAAAAGCTACGTTACAGCTCTTAATAAATTCTAGAAATGCAAAGATGGCTCTTTCCTTGTGATAGGGAGTTGAAGTTTGCAAAAGAAAAACAGCCCTTCCAAAGACCTACAACGGAAGGGAGAATTCAGAAATGTGAAGGGAAGAGTGATAGATGTGTTACAAATAATCTTCAATACATGAGACAAGGAAGACTTGAATGAGGCAGCACTTTGGAAGAATAAATCCTTCAAACTTTATGCCCCTGTGGTGCATATTGGAGACCTTTTTGGAGAGAGCAGCACCAGGGTGAGCAATGGACTTTGATATGGGCATCATGGCAACGTTGCTCACTTCACCACATTCGCTACACAAAAGCTATGTACCCAATGTTATTCAGAGTTGTCTTCCTAATTCAAATCAATGAGCCCTACATTTGGTTTGGTAAAGAAGTGTCAAGACACAATGAGAGCACTAAAGGGCATTGGGATGCAACCCAAGGGAATCCACATTCCAAGGTACACATACCAAGGAGAATAACCATAAGGTGCAGCTTTAGTGCATTTTCTTGTCATGTTTTTTATGATAGTTCCAGCTCTTTTAAGGTGATACAGAGCTTCACTTTGACTCCCTTGGGATTGTAAGTAAGATGGGTTCATTAAGGAGCAAGTTGGTAGTGAAAAGTTTGATTTTTTGGAGCACTTGCATGGCTATAATGTACAAATACAGCCCTCAAAACATAAGGTACAGATTTCCTTTTGAAGTGTCCCCGTCTAAGGTAAGGGAACACGTGAACTTGAGGGAGAAGGTTTTGACTATAGCCCTATTAAGGAAGTTTCCAGCCCACAGGAGGCATGAAATGGTGAGCTTGAAGATTTTTGGAAGATTGAGGAAGGTTTGATTGCATGATGTTACCCTCTAAGGGCGAGTTATATAAAAATGAATTCATATTTTGGAGTCATAAGAGGTCTGAAATTTGCACACACTACCAACTAATCAAGAGAAAAGTGGATGGTTTTACCTTTCTTTTGGAGTATGTGGACATGTGTTGGTGGTCTTTTGGTTAAGGGTGGATTTCCAGCATGGTAAGGAGACTTCCAGCTCCTCTAATAAGAAGATTTCGATGTTTTGAACTCACTTTGGAGAGTGGGGGCAGCATAGACATCTTTCATATGCTCTCACGGGCATCCCCACACTTGCTGCCAGCCACTTCACTTGTGGATGGGAGGCAGAAAACCTTTTTTGGGGCTAATGTGATTGTGTCTTGTGCAGGAGCTGGTATAAGGGCAATCAAGGCCCAAATCATTGAAGACTACTTTCCTGGAAAACGCTTTTCCAGCCACTATAATGCTACAAATTCAGAGAAACTTTCATTCTTTTTCATCCATTTGACACATCTAAGTTATGGGGCCCCAATGAGACGGTAGGAAAGGACTAAAGGCTGTTGTTTTTTCATTTCAAATTTTCACAATCAGTAGAAGATCTTCATCTACAACAATGAGGGGCTTTATCATGAGGACTCTTACCCATGGGAAGGACCAAGGATCAAGTTTTGCATAAGGTCTATGGTGGGAACAGCTCTTTGGTTGCTTCAATTGCTCGAGGACAAACAATTTTGAGAGGGGAGGATTGTCATGTCCCGCTTTTGATCGTGACATCTTTGAAGACCCTTAGCCTTAATCCATTTCCCAGGGGCTAAGCGAAAAAGAGAGTAAATAAGTGGAACAATTGATTTCTTAAAAGAACAGTTGTAAAAAGTATTTTATGTTTATAAAGTTCACTTAAGTTGGGGTCCTTTAAGGATCATGGGTGCCAATCCACTTAAGCAGATTTATAAAAGGTGTTCTTTCTTATAATTTTGAAAATGTACTACCCTCCTTTTGGGCGCACCCCTTGAAGATGGTGTATAAAGCAAAAGAGGGGATCATTTGAATAGATGCTAATTTTGATATTCAAATCTTGAACTCCGAGCACGAAACGCTTGAGCTATTTGCCTTAATACGAAACCTTCAAGCAAAAAAATTGAGGATGCAAACCCTCATTTTTCTGGAGGGCAACTTCACCTTAGAGCTGCCATAGATCATCAAATTCAAAAAAAGACAAAAAAGGTTTCCAAATTGGGCGACTTGCTTATAGAGGTTGGATTGGATTTGGGAGTGATTTGCTAGTGTGTGAGGGTCATTTCTTGCCCTAATAACATTCTGAATTTTATTGTAATGTTTTCAAATTGGGGCAAATTGCTATTGGGAGTATTTGATAAAGGTTTGAGAGCTTTTCATGCCCAAAGCCCAATTTGCTTTTTTATATGAATTTTCCAGCATTTGTTCAAGAATTTTTGAAGTATTTTGGAGGGTTCTAGGGCCTCAAATATATTGAATAATTTCTTATATTTTATTTTCAATTTTTGAGGAATTTTGCCATCATTTATTACTTCATAAATTGCTGAAAAATAGGCATTAATTCCAAATTTATATTCAATAATTTTGGGCTGATTATTTGCTTATAAATTTGCATAACTTGAAGTGAAGAAGCAAGTTATTAATTTTGCATTTTTCTTCCATCTTTGGCGTCTATGGTTTGAAGGGAAATTCTCATTTCCTTGCCCTATTTACTCATTGAAAATTGGTCCAAGTGTTTTTAGGGTTTCAGTTGGATTTCTGCAACCTTGTGATCATTTTGAACATTAAAGTTTGCTGGAATAAAAAAATCAGAAATGACATTTTAAGTAGTGTTTTGCAAAAATTTCAGAATTTATAATATATCCTATTTTGAGATATTTCAACTCTAAAGATTATAACCCTCGTCATAACCAACTTCCCTACTGATAGTTCTCTTTCTAATAGTTCTCTTTTTTGGCTAGTAATCGCTCACTATAGCCAACAAAAACTTTTTTTTTGAACTTCTGATCCAACTTACTATGCCATTGAATCTACAACATGAACATATGGAATACAACCAAAAAAATATTTCATAGAAATGAAGATCTCGCATCTATCCTCACCAAGACTCATGTGGTGTGATCCCCTCCAAGACTCGATAGGCATCCTCTTATCCCTAAAAGCATACATCAAGTCACATCATCATGTGATTCCTTCTCTCCATAATTCCATTTTTTATAAATACGGGAAATAAAATTGTCCTTGCACTCATTTTGGGCAAAAATCAGCAAATGCTTTGCTATAAAATTCACCCCCATTATTAGCATGTAGAAACTGAATTTTCAATCTAGATTCAAACCCTATAGTAGTTTTAAATTGCTTCAATTTCTCAAACACCTCACTCTTGCATTTGAGAAAATACATCCACATCACTTGCATTGAACCACTAGATATTAGTATTACCTTCATAGTGTAGTTACCAAGTCCAGAAATCTGGATCCATTTTGAAACCGTTAAAAATTCAAAAAAACTAGAAGTCTTGAAAACATTCAAAAAAATCCTATCTGAAAAATATACATGTGAGCATAATTTTACAAATATGAAAAATTTAAAAATACAATGAAAAAAATTCATAATGCATCATAAAATATTAAAATACTTTATATTATATAAGGTTGTTGGGTTTCTTGTTTTGGAGAAAACGTTTATTTAAAATTTTTAAAAAAAAAGCTTTAAAAATAAAAAAAATAAAAAGTAATCAAAGAAAACAGTGCCACCCTATATTGAATCATCCAGGCCGGCTGAAAAATCCAAATCCAGCAGGATTTTGTGTAGATCCAGCCAGATTTGGTAACCATCAACATGTATGAATATAAAACAAGTGGCCCTACAAGTATTTTCCTTCGGAAATGCTTTCTTGCTCCATTTGTCCTCCAAGCAGGTTGAACATGCATGTTTCTTAATCGGAAATGAGAACAAACTAGCATCCATATTATATTTATGAAGCAAACATATAGAGACTCCATTGGGGTGACCATACCTTTGATGGCCTCAAATCTATACAAACTATTCTCTCTAAAGCCTATTACCAAGGAAATTTTGACAGCTACAATTCTCCTTGACCAAGTACTTATCATCCAAAAATGCAACCTTCAAGTTCCCATGATTAATTGACAGCAAAAGCTTTAGTCAAACAAGGAACCTAAAGTACATTTTGGAATGAAATTTTTTGACCACCATCAACGCTAATCTTAACATCTCCACAACCCTATGTAATGTTAGCCCTAACATTACCAAGTATTGTTGAACCTATATCACTCTAGTCTTCAACAAAATTCACAAACCAATCATGTCAATTAGTCATGATTTCACGCACCCAAAGCAAGAATCTAACATCTCTTCAGGAATGATTTTCTTTCTACTTGAATGCAATATGTTCTGTGTCCCACTTTCAATCCCTTGGACTACTGCGATACCACTTTGGTCTCCTTATTGGATCATATCCAAATCAGATATGATCAAAGCCTAAATCAGTATCATTAATAGCCTGTCAAAGAGGCAAATCAACTTCCAAATCAGCCCCAAAACCATCTTGAATCTCCTACACATTTTCAGTACTATACAAATGTGGAACATTAGAACTCAAAATACATGTTAAACCTGATTGTGCTGCTGGTTTTGAATGAAGAACAAACCGTAAATATTATAAGCCTCATAAAAACCAACACCCCTAATGGTAGTTTGCTTTCTAATAGACATTTTTGTGAGTCTATATGCTTCTAAAAGACTAGATTTTTTACTTCTGATCCAATTTACTATGTAATTGAAGACTAATTTTTTGACTTCTGATCCAATTTACTATGTTATTAGTTAAAGACAATCGGTGTTGCTACTTTCCCTTAACATTAATGAACAACGAAAAAATTGAAGACAATCGGTGTTTCTATGTTCCCTTAGAATTCATGAACAAAGCACTCTTCAAGGTTCTCTCCTCCTGAGAAACTGCCTATTTCAACAATGCTTATGCAATCCATACAATGTTAGAAATATATTATAATCCTAAGTCACTATATTTACCACACTAGGTATATTTACCACACTAGCTATTGTTGGTTGATAGTTAGGTGGTGTAATGGGAGTTGTATCCATGAAAGTTCTTTGAATGAATATTAATCAATGCAATTTTACGTTGTCGCATTTCTTTGTCTTCTTATTTTTTATTTATTATTCATCATGTTTTAATATGTGGTATAAGAGCCATTGCGAGCCATATCAAGAAGATAAGGCGGTAGTTGAGAGAAGTTGCTAGTTTGTGGAGGTTAAAAATTTAAATGGAGAAGGAAAGAATAAAGAGAGAAGGATGTGAATGGAAGTTTGCGAAAGAGGTAATGCAAGTGAAAAACGATGTAGATGCATAGTTCTCATTAATTTCATTCAAATGTTATGTGCTCTTTATTGGAAGAAGATGATATTTTTTATGCTGAGAACTGATGTACATATGTGGAAATCAATTCGAAAAGCTTTTAATTTATTTGAATATTTGTTTGTTGTGGCCTACCATCTAGTAGAAGCATGAGGTTCCAATGAATGAAGGCATCTTAGAAGGATGAGAAATCACTAATTGTCGGGCATGATTACTGATATGTTCAAAGGTGTTTGAAATATTATTAAATCACATTTTAATTCTGCTTTTTGAATGGTGTTGAGATCGCTAGAGAAAGATTTTATTTGAAGGCATTGAAATATGCATTTAAAAAAAAGCCTAATTTACTATTGTTGTTCTCATTTCAGTTTTTGGCGCCTTGTATTCTTGTGGGCCCCAAAATTATTGTGACTTCCGAAGTGTGATTACAGCCAAAACTCTTTTATTGTTTAAATCTGTAAAAGCAGAAACGTGGATAACTGAGTTTTCCAGAAAATATCACAAGTTTCTATCTGGTGAATTACTAAAGTAAGCATTCAGGCCAGAGGAGGTGAGTAATTCAGATCTCTCTCCTCTCTTATTTTGAATCCAACACAAAAGACAAGCCAGTAAATGCATGTTATATGCAAATTAAATTATTTTGTACAAGGCATCGCAGTTGCACTACAACCATATGTGATGTATAAAAAACTGCCATGCAAGTACTTGAAAATGCTTGTATACGGATTGGTAGGTATTATTTTGCTAAGACACCCTAAGCCCTAAACTCATGAGGTCAAATCTCGGAAATGCCAAAAGACTATTTTTTATAAACTGGTCACCTCTATTTTCTACCTAAAACCAAAAAAAAAAATATCTCCAGTCATGTTTGACACCATATCTCTTTGATCTGATTTTTTTTTTAAATAAAATTTGCAATAGGTGAGAGGTTTGTAATGCCTGAAACTCGTGTGAAACTTCAAAACAACATATTTTTTTCATACAGTAGCCAAAATCAATGTATAACCAATCGTTTTGTACGGAATAATGAGTATGAGTGTTCTTATTCGATCGATGTTTGTTTGTTATGCTTCTGAAGAGTGTGTTTTAACTATTTTGCATCTTACTAAATGTATATCAAAAAATTGATTGAGAAAAAACATTGTATCGTTTTGTAATCTTTTGGAAAAATAAAGGTGTAAACATTTATCGATTGACTTGTTTGAACGTGTTTCAAGTGCAACCAAGTCAAACCAAGTATTTTGTTTATCGACCAGATTTGGTGTTACCCGACTTAGAAGTTGTCATTGTGCACTGAAATGTCCCTTTCTGGTAATTTTAAGAATTCTGATTTTGTTTTCTATTTTGTGATTCTATTCAAAACGGAAATTTCTTAAAATAATAGATGACAACACAATGCAAACTAATAATCAGAAATCAATTTAAGTCTTTATTCAAATACTAGAAGGTACAAACAACACAATAATGATCAAATATTGAATGTCTCCTGATAACCCACAAACCCTAACCTGAAATAGACCCACAATTCAGACTTTCGTTAGTACAACAGCCGCCAACCACCCACAAGGGTGTACAATGTACAGATGGTATGGCAACCCCCAGAATACTTCCAGCTACAAAACTCTAACATAGCACTGAATATCCTGACAGCAGATCACCCAACAGTGCGGCAGCCAATTAATGTTGATGGCAGCAGTAATAAACAGAACCCAACTTCCAACGCCACCCAGAAATCTTCACAGCAGCCTTTTAAAGGGTAATAAATGTGATGCCACTGTATGAGGGCCTAAAATAATCAGTAACTGGTGAAACGAAAGGTGACGCCACAGCCCAAGGGTGACACAAACAGCAAGTGTAAGGGCCCCAGAAGATGATGCCATGGATGATAAATCCCCAGAAGGGGGATGGCCAGCCAGCAGATGTAATTTGCCTGGAACCCTGAGACCTGAATGATGCATAACAGCGAAAACACAAGCCCAACTGAATCTGGTACTGATTGCGGTCCTTTTCTGCACAGATGTGACTTCTGTATGGGGCCACCACGGAGGAATGGTAGGGTTTTCGTCCTTGAATTCTGTTCACTGGGAGGGTTTTCATCCTTTGATGCTGAAAGTTGAAGCTGATGCTCAAACTCACAAGATGAAAAGTTGAATAACGAATTAAAATACTTCCAAAAGAGCCCAACGCCCCTTTTATTTTTAAAAAAAACTTTTTAATGAAAACCCTAAAAAGCAACACTCCTTCTATTTTGACGTTGACAAGTTATTATTTTAATAAAGTCACCTTTATCATTAATAATAAAACATAAGGGCTGTTTATGAGTTACGTTTGGCCGACTTGGTTAAATTATTAATTTTATTTCCTTTGTCCACCCCTTTAACCAACGAAAAATGAAAAATGAAAATTGACTTCGGATCCACTCTCATTTAATTATTTCGAAAAAGGGGGCATGACACACACTGTTTTGTTTAAATTTTGTTGATATTCTCACAACATACACCATGAGCGCAATGTATTCAAATGGAACCTTATTTTTGCAGTTTAGAGTAAAAACAAATCTTGGGGTAGAGTTTATTAAGTGTTGAAGGCAATTTCAGCCTACGTTTATGCAGTTTTGTACTCAATACAATTTGTCGAGACAGAAAATAGATCAATTTCAGAATCAAATCTCTTAGGGAACACCTCTAACTGTCCATCCTATCAAGGTTGTCAAGACACATGTTGTACCATCTACTAGTGGAACCCCTATTGTGAACAACATTGTTGAATCTCTAAGTCCGAGGTTGTTGAAAATGAGTCTAAACAAATTGCGAATAAAAAACATATTCTTCCTATTGTCGAGTTTGCCCCTGTTGTGCAAATCTAGGAGACAATGAAACCCAATAAACATTGTCTTGTTATAAGGTTCAAGGGCTTTGGGGGTCTTCATGTGTCAGAGTATTTAGTCCCAGCACATTTGTAACAAGAGATCTTGTGAATGATGCATGTCAAGTTGCATCTTCATCTATTTCTCAATCTTGCAAAGTCCAAACCTCCAAGTTGTCAAGTTGACCAAGATTAACTTGAACTAAATCAAGTGAAGTCCAAACTTGTTCTCATTGTGGATGTCAAGATCATACCTCCAATGACTGCTTGTAGTCATGTGGTCAACATACTCATTTCATCAAACATTTTTATATACAAGATCCACCCACAGAGTCTATGATGCATGTTTATTTTAGATGGATCGATTATTCCAGGTGGTGATCCATCTTTTGTCCAAATCCTATAGGAAAGTTCAAACCACTATTAATGATGATAGTTTGTCTACTCATAATGATGTTGACGGATCATGTTGGCATTTACCTTGATATATGTGATGATGATGAGTTCACACATGTGAATCTTGTTGAGCATGATTATGCTAGTCCAAATTCTTGATATCATGTTGCCAATTATTGAGATGTCTCTCAGTATATTTGATGAGCAACCACTTGTTAAGAGGAAAATATAGTTAATCTTAATTCTCACTGATAGTGTTTGTGCATCCACTTATTGTTTAGATGTTGTTGACGAGATCATTGATATGGTATGTGATTAGTTGGAGCTTCCTATCGATGTTGACGTTGATGCATATTCCAATTGGGTCACTGATGATGATGATCTTCTCGATGAGATTTGTCATATGTTTGTTGTCCATGGAGATTATTTTTCTGTTGAGGACATTGAACATGCAACCCATAATGATTGTGGCCCTGCTGATGTTGGTTTCATCTATTATGACTGATTTAAATGTGAGGTATTTGTGTTTCAGGCTATGGATATTTTAGTTTTGCCTCTTGCTGATTTAGAAACGCATTTGCGCACTTGCTTTGTATGTTGAATACCTTAAAAGGCAATTTACAAACTCAAACTCTTCCCGTTAAGTTGAAAACTATAAATGGTGGCTTAATGGAGTCATGATGAAACATACGGATTGAGTTTTTTTTACTTAGAGTAATTCGCTTTGATATAGGTTATATGCAACTGTTATCCACTTTCGTCTGCCCAGGTGGAACACCAAATCTCAGATTTCATGTTTTGTTGATTCAAGGATGCAAATTACATATTTTGAGTTTCCTAAGTCTAGAAATTTCAATAATATTATTAGAGTTAATAAATATTGTGGTGATACTCCAAAGACTCGTGGATTGCAAGCGAGTATCTGATTTCAGGGATAAGATGTGAATAGTTTGTTAATTCTTGATTAAGATCGTTGAGGTACCTAATTTAATTGATGGTGATTGCAGTTTTGACTCACAACTGTTGATGCTTGATTGAGTCCCCAAAGATTTTCTCATATGTTCATTTGTCTACTTGTGCACCCGATGGATCATTTTGCACATGATTTGCAATTGTCAAAATTCTTAATTGTTGAGGATTAGAGCCCCTGACTGTGTATCTTGTTGCTCGAGATTTGATGATTGTTAGTGCAACTGGATGTTTGATTGGATACTCAGTGATCAAAGTGTATGTCTACTTTTGGTTGTGGATTCTGTACCCCACTTGAAATTTTTTGTGGGTGTATATCAAATTTTGATTACAAATGCAGTAGTAAATATTCCGAATCATGTACCTAAATTATCTTGGCATATTGAGTTCCAGTAAATACAGTATTGCAATGAGTTGTCAAGGATTTGTTACTTTAAGACTATTCGTATTAGCATGAGGATTCGTCATTGCAGCGTATTGTGGATTACATCATATTGCACTTCATTATATCTTTGGACAGAGCTTGGTCTTGATATATAAAGCATTGATGATGGGGTATATGACATAGCCCAGGATTTTTGATATTCAATTTTTTGAGTGATTGATGTTCAGACCAACAACCGACACTTCAGAGATTGCAAATCTGGAAGATTTCATGGATTGAAAATTTCAGAGTTTGGCACTACACATATGTGAGTGTTTATTATGTGGTTTTCTATGACTGTGCATGGATCCAGTTCATTAGATATTATGAGTTTCAACACAAAGTTTCAGCTAGCGCAGCAATTTTTTTGTGTCAACATGTGCCTATATTTTTTATTTCAAAATCTTTGTGAACGTCAGGCATTTTCAACTAGACAAATATTACGATAGTCAGGCATATATTGCAATTACAGCTCATTATTGGAATTTTTGGGTTACTCACGACTGTCAACTTGAGTTATCCAATTTTTGTTCTCTTTTGGCACAAGGTTGATTCGAACACACTATGAGTGGATGTAATTCCTTAAAGGTTAGAGATGGATCATATGCAGTGATTTCATCATGATTTACAGTTTACAGAGTTTTGAATGCACCATCTGCATCAAAGTGGTTGCAAAGACAAGCAACTCATTTGATTTAAGTTTACAAGCGAGTTTGTAAGGAATATTAATCTAATCCTTCATTTTTATTATTGGTCACCTATTTACTATCGGGTGGTTGGATAGGTGGCAGTTACTCTCATTACAGGAGTTATACTTTCCGTTTAATAATAACATATACATACTTTGCATTTAATAATAACATATACACATTTACTGCCTCATATATTTGTTTAATGTTTCTTTGTTTATTTTTTCTCTAATATACACTTTATCCATATCCACATTATATTCCATAGCAGACTAATGGAATGTTTCAACGTACCAAAGCAAGGAGATGCGGTAATAGAAATAATAAATACTGTTTCTTCATCAACTACTTTTCGATTCATGACTATTAGTTGATTCTATCTTTAAACTTCAATAAATGGTGTTAAAGAGACTCCCCTTCTTGCATCTTGAGTGAAAACATTGAGTTCCTCAAATTACACACCCTTGCTATGGAAAATAATTTATCACTTGGAGACGAGAAAAAGAAGCTCCAAAATAGGGTTTTTCATCATTTCTATCATGGAGGTGTTGCGACAACAAACTCAAAAAAAGTTGATGAAGACGTGAAGAACAAAGAAGTGTCAACAAAACAAAATAGACTAGCCTATGCACAAGATACTAATTACTCGTATTCTTGCACTCCTACCTATACCAACTACCACTGATGCCAAGACAAAGCCCATACGAAGAACATTTCTATGACAATAAATTGATATCTAGCATAAATACCCTATGAAACCATAGGAAATGATCAACAAGTCGAAAGTCCTAGGATGGGCTATAAAACACATTTGTATTTTCAATCAAGCATTACCCACGACTCGCTTGGAGTACACATTTCTAAAAATAATCACCAAGTAGAAATCATAACAAATAAACATCACCAGGCTAAGTAGACAATTTTGGTACAGGTACGTGACTTGGGTATGCCAATATGGTGATTGTTTTTTATGGCTCAACTACATCTTAGGTACAGCCGTACAAAAAAAAGTATAATATATAAACTAAAATTAAAAGATATAGACAAATTAGCATAATAACCCGCATAACATGTAGAGTAAATAAATAAAGTTAAACTAGCCACAAAAAAGTTGAAAACACTACTGCCAAATGTCATGATATTCAGTGGTCGAACTTAGAACAAGTACAGAAAGAAAATGTATACGCAAATCAAGATAAATCAGCATATTCATTATATAATATAAATTGTTCTAAAAACATTTTGCCATGCCCCAACCACTATGTTCATGCATACCCTTAAACAAAACTCTACCACCATTTACACATACCCATGCACAAAACAGAATAGATCAACGAGGTGAACGGGTATTTTTCTTGCTATTGTTTCCTCCCTACATACTTTATAAACCAAATTACATCTTATCTACTACAAATATTTTTTTGTAGCAATTTATTCCCAATGATACCACCTTTTTGCATGATAAATTTCAATATATCTTACTACTAAAACAAGATAAACCGCATAAACCAAAAAACAATCATCAGCGTTTTAACTGGTCTTTTAATAACAATGCTGTTCATTCGCATTGCAAACTCGTTAAACCCTTGGCAGAGAGGCATTACCAAGATTGAAACCACAGCTAAACATAAGCATACTTGTATGCAGTATTACCAAGATTGTTTTCCAAAAGTCTCTAAATTCTCTGAGGATCAAATTATGCCCTTGTGAAGGCCCTTACAAATACAATATTAACAGGGTGTGAGGACAGCATTTTGGCACTACAAATAGTGTTGACCATTATCTCCAAGCGTACATGCTTAGAAATCAAATATACCTATTACCAAATGCCATTCTCATTGAATTTTTTAAATCTAAAACAAAAATTTAAAATTCAAAAAAATAGCATTTATGATATTGGGTACTTGTAGGAAACTACCCAATAAGGACAGGTACAACAAAGTTTGCCTACGACGAAACCAATCATGCCCGACTTTACCGTTATCTTCAAGTGCATGTGCTTATAAATCAAATAAACCTATTACCAACTGCCACGTTCATTGACTTTTTTAAAGCTAAAACAAAAAATATAAATTTAAAAAAATAGTGTTTATGATTGTGGGTACCTGTAGGGTAATGCCCAATAAAGACAAGGACATCCAAGTTTGTCTTGGAACGAAATCGGATATGCCTGACTTTGTTGGGCAATACCTCAGCCATACCCAACAACATACCGGTCAGAAACCAGCCCCTGTTAAGCATCATACTATAGATGGATGATATAATCACTAGTTGGAAGCCTCCTTTATCAGCAATAACCAAGCACATCTGTGAGGGAATAAAAATAATTATTTCCAACCTCACTAGGCTAATTGGAAATAAGGAAACAAAGTTTTGAAAAGATAGTTGGAATGGCCACAAAATTATCTCCATAAAAGACATGCATCAAATCCAAAACATTATGCAAGGTAATTGGCTGCTTAAACTATCTGAAATATCCCAAAATAGGATTTTTTTGAATTCTAAAATTTCTGCAAAACCCTAGGTAAAATTTCAATTCTAGTTTTTTTTTCCCAACAAACCCTAGCATCCAAAATGATCACAACAAGGCTGCAAAAATCCACCTCAAACCCTAACAACACTTTGACCAATTTCCAATGAATAAATGGGGAAAAGGAAAGTTTCCCTTCAAACCTTAGACGCCAAAGATGAAAGAAAAATGCAGAATTAATAACTTGCTTCTTCACTTCAAAATATGCAAATTTATTACCAAATAATCAGCCCAAAATTACTGAATATAAATCTGGAATTAATGTCTATTTTCCAGCAATTTATTAAGCAATAAATGTTGGCCAAATTCCTCAAATATAGAGAGTAAAATATAGGAAATTATCAAACATATTTGAGGCCCTAAAACCAACCAAAATACCTCAATTTCTTAAACAAATGCTAGAAAACTCATATAAAAATCAGATTGGGTTTGGGCATGAAAAAGCCCTCAAACTCTATCAAAAACTCCCAATACCAATTCACCCCTACTAGAAAATATTACAATAAAATTCAAAATGTCATTTAAGGCAAGAAATGACCCTCACACTACCAAATCACTCCTGAATCCAATTGCCAACCTCCACAAGCAAGTCGCCCAACTTGGAAACCCTTTTTTTTGTCTTTTTCTGAATTTGATGATCTATGACAGCTCCAAGGTGAAGTTGCCCCACGGAAGAATGAAGGTTTGCATCCTCAATCTCTTTGATTGAAGGTTTTCGTCTTCAAGGCAAATGGCTCAAGCGTTTCATGCTCAAACTCCAAGATTTGAATATCAAAATTAGCATCATCATCAAATGATCCCCTCCTTTGCTTTTATACCATCCCCAAGGGGTACGCCCAAAAGGAGGGAAATACCTTTTCAAAATTATAAGAAAAAACACCTTTTACAAATCCACTTAAGTGGATTGGCTACCATGGTCCTTAAAGGGCCCCAACTTAAGTGAACTTGAACACCTCTTTGAAGACCCTTAGTCTTAATCCATTTCCCAAGGCTAAAGTACTTTTGAACATAAGTACTTTTCACAAGTGTTCCTTTCAAAAACTAATCGTTCCCCTTCTTTATTCTATTTTCCCTTAGCCTTGGGAAATGGATTAAAGCTAAGGGTCTTCAAAGACGTCCCAATCAAAAGAGGGATATGACACTATCAAGCTACATAGTCATCAGAGAGAATGGGGAATCAAAATTGGCCCTTAGCAACAGCAATCAACATGGGGATGAATTTCCCACTCAAACAAGGAATCTTATAAAGGAACTACAATGTAGATATATCATACTAACAACTAAACATCACACACTTGTATGGGGACACACAAATAGCGTGGAATGCATTGTTGCGTCAGCCAATAATGTGATCCAACAAAACAACTCTACTCATTGGAAATGGACTCAATTGTGGTCATCTAGTATATGGCCTAAAATCAAACACTTCCTATGGCTTGCCATACATGGCACAATTCTTACAAAAAGCCAACTGAAGAAAAAAAGATGAAAAGGCCCTAGCAGATGTCCCCATTGTAAAAGAAAAGAATAAAGCATAACGCATCTTGCTTGGTCTTATGCCAAGCAAGTCTTGGACATGGTGGCCAAGAAATTCAACTGCAGTGTTCTCAAAGGGATACTATTGAAGATACCTTAAAAACATGGATAAAATTACACACATATGAAATACATATTCTTTATGCAAAAAGTAATCGTCAAGTTCATTCCAGAGAACATTTGGAAAGAAATGAATGAAAGAATAATCCAAGAATTTGAAAGAGCCTCACAGGATAAACTGCAAGTTATTAAAAATCAAATCAAAATAACTACGCCGATAAAAATTGAAAACCAAAAAGAACTAGTCAGCAAAACCTAATCTTACAATATGAAGGACCTCCAAACAACTGAAAATTGGAACCTTCCGTTCTACTATAAAAACAAATGGTTCACTATTCTTCCAAAAGAAGGATGGAACCCACCGAAAAATAACTAATATAAGATCAATTTTGATAGTGGCAAAAAGAAAAACCAAGGCAGGGCAGAAATGGGAGGTATAATCAGAGCTAGTTTGGGGCAGCTAAGAGTGGCCGACACAAAGTCTTCAAAGGTCTTCGAACAGCAGTTAACCTCAGACTTACCCGTTAGTGTGGAAGGGAGCTCCAAAATAATAATTGATATGGTACGGTAACCCTACTCAGGTTGCCTGAAAATTGCAGACAGCGCTTAGAGAAATACAAGATAGCATTAATAACCTTTAGTGAATCATAATGGAACACAAACCTAGAAATTTCTATTATGTTGCTGCTACCCCCAACGAATATGGCAACTAAATAGGAAAACACAGGTAAAAACATACACAATCAAGTAGAAGCCATGCCGAGTAGAATACAAAGAAAAATTAATGGCTAAGCACACCTGGTTACAGTCCCATACAGTTAATTTTTAAATCCAAATTAAAATAATGGGCTATGCCTTGCAAGGAATTGAACCCAATTCCCCTCCTTTTCTGGTCCTTTTTACCGGATATAACTCAAGTTTGTGGTCCCCTAAATGTGCTATCACGACTTGAGTCTATTTTCATAATTGTCATCTCCCCCCTCAAACACCCTTTCACTATTTTGATAGATCCCCTTCAAACACACATGTTAGCCTCAACAAATTCCTTCTTACTAAGCAACTCACTTCCACCTAAACTATCAACCTGATCATCCTTAATTTTATTAGAGCCAATAAAAATTCTTAAAACCTATATTCTATCCTCCTCACAACCTTAACAAGCTCAATGACCACTTCCTTCCTGATGCTAACAATTCTTTTTAGTGGTCCATGTGCCTGATGAATAAAAATAAAAATAAATGTCCATGTGCCTGATGCTAACAATTCTTTTTAGTGTCCATGTGCCCTTATATTGCCGTACAAAAGGTTGAATCTAAAATCCCACCATATATCTCACATCTGCTTTATCAAGGAACAATGTCGTTTAACAGTTATTTTGTCTGTATATGGCAAATCTTGTGCTGTCCCTCCCCACACATCACCCTACACACAACTAAATTCATAACTCTCAGCATGAATTCTGAAAAATATCCATTAGTTACATCTCACCAAACATCCAGCTTCAAACAAAATCCCAAATTTCAGTTTCTTGATGCACTTAATGACTTGCCATAGGAAAAGCAAGATTAGTTTGAGATGCAGCATGGCAAATGGACTAGGGTTGACAGTTATTCTGATGAGGTCTTCATATTTCATTATCAAAAATCTAAGAACACTCCAAATAGTGGTGACTATATGAGAAATGTAGCACCTATTTGAAAGGCTGCTTTTTTGCTGATATTCCCGCCTCTGAATTTATTTCTTTCAATGATTTCATGCTTGCTCTACTGGACATCAGTTCACAAATTGTTTTATAAATTTCCAATCATTTCAAAAGGTCCCTTCATCCAGATCTTTTGAAACTAGGAACCACAATATTTATAGCCATTATTAACAAAAAAAAAATTTAACAAAAAAAAATTAGTGTCCATGTGCCCGATGAATAAAAATAAAAACAAATGTATAAAATCCAAAATCCCACCATATATCTCATATCTGCATTATCAAGGAACAATGTTGTATAACAGATATTTTGTTTGTATATGGTGAATCTTGCACCATCACTCCTCACATATCATCCTATACGACTAAATTCATCACTCTTGGCATGAATTATGAAAAATATCTGTTAGTTACATCTCACCAAACATCCAGCTTCAAGCGAAATCCCAAATTTCAGTATCTTGATGCACTTAAGGACCCGCCATAGGAAAGCAAGATGAGCTTGAGATGCAGCATGGCAAATGGGCTAGGGTTGACAGTTATTTTGATGAGATCTTCATATTTCATCCTCAAAATGCTATGAACACTCCAAATCGTGGTGACTATATTAGAAATGTAGCACCCTATTTGAAAGGCTGCATTTTTGCTGATATTCCGGCCTCTGAATTTATTTATTTCAATATTTTCATGCTTGCTCTACTGGACATCGGTGCACAAATTGTATTTTTAAGATTTCCAATCATTTCAAAAGGTCCTTTCATCCAAATCTTCTGAAACTAGAAACAACAATATTTATAGCAATTGTTAACAAAAGAAGCACCATGCTTATGGAGAAGTTTATATGAGGCAGACCTGAATATTGCAAATGTAGGTGCCTCTAGAATCCTCAGAATGAAGTGAAGGTCTACACCAGACACACAAACAACAATAGTAAAAAGAAGCTGAAGAAAACCACAGATAATACCGTGTAGAATAGAGAAAATAATGAGCTGCAGACTGCTACGGAGAATCACCCCATCCCTATGGACATTGAAAAGCCTGGAAAACGAATATTTACAAGGAACTAAATGCTCCTCATGACCAACATGAAGTTCAAAGAGGAGGTGGTGGAAATGAATATTGACAACCCTATGGTATCAGGTATCTCTCATTCCTTCTCCACAGTTAGCCAGCTCTATTCTTTCGGCCTCCTCTTTCTCCCAAGTTCACCAATACAACCACAGTTAAGTTTATGGTTGAGCTATTTACTGAAGGGACCCAAAGGAAATATGGAAATTTTACATGCCCCAATTCAAATCCCTCAATGGGAATAAATCCCCTATCTCTCTAATTTTTATGTGAGCAGCCCTGGCATTAGTTCTACAATGGACAATCCCAACCCTCCTCAAGCCCAAAAATATTTTTGGTTTCCTTCCAATGAGACTGACAATATCAAAGTCCCAAGCTTATCCTACTACTTTAATGAATAAAAGAAACTGTGTTGAGGGTAGAGAGAATCTTTCTACAAGTAAATCTCTGGAAACCATCACCCAGATCATTGATAAAATGGCATGCATAATCATTGATAAGAAGATTGATATTTCTATACTTGAAATAAACTCTGCTCTAATGATCTCGTGTATGCAACAACAAAAAACATGTGTCCTTGCTTTAAAGAAGGTTGTCACCAAATAGAAAGACCAACTCATCTTTCTTATTCATAATTTCAACAAATTACAAAGTTGCATTGATGCCATATAACAAATCCTCACCTTTGAAAGGAACAGCAAAAGACTTGTTCAGAAGATGTTATTCAGTGAAGAGTGAATTATAATTCACTGGCAACATATCATAGTCCAAATCACCACAAAGGACAGTGGAGGAGGGTAATTGTGGAACAATACCTTCTTCAGTCCTCTACCAACCATGCTGCCCCCAATTGGAACTCTCAAAGGGCTACCCAAGAAAGGAGGAATGATTGACACCTTCGGGAGCATGGAGCAACTTCAGAATAAATCTTCCTCTCTTCCTATTTGCTACTGCTGAATTCTCTACAACTTTTGGAATTATTGTGGTTTTTCCATAACATTACTAGATTATAAATTTTGTAGTTTAATGGATATTTGTATAATGTTATACCCTTTCTTTTCCTAAACTCATTACCCTCACTAAGCTCTTGAAGCTTTCCCCTCTCCTTTTTTCTTTAGAGGCTCTCTAACACTGAAAAGTTTTTTGTAAGACATTCTTACCTACTGATATATTTATTTTTTAATCAGAAATGAGTCCTTTGTTAGTTTCCAAAAGAATACCAAAGGAATTGACGAAAAATATGGCTGGTAGTGGCCAAGGTCTTGGAAAGAATGGCGAAGGAATGGGAAATCCCATACAAAATGAGGCAAGCACTCAATATGCAGGTTTGGGGTATTTTGATGGCATTGTGGAGGTTGAAGAATGTTTTAAGGAAACTAAAACAAATTTGTTTCCCAAAGATGAGGATTGCAAGCCACCATGTCAACAAAATATGTCTGAAGGACATGCCAACACACCCAATATCAGTTTCATGAATGCTCAAGAAGAATGAAGTGTGGGCAACATCACTAAAAAGGAAAAGCCATAGAAGAAAAGCAATGACTCTTCAAAGTGAGGGTGGCATTCAAACAAAGGAGAAGATAAAGCAAGAAAGTTTGATGGAAGTCCAATAAGGCATACAAAGAAATCATACATTGTTTGTTTTCGTTGCGAGAAAAGAGGCCATGTAACAACAAATTATGAGTACAACATGAGTGTAGGAGATGTATGAGCACAATCACACATTCTTACTCTGCATATAGGATGTATGGAGTAGTTATTAGTTCTATCTCACTTCTACAATCAGCTTTGTATGTCGAATTTCAGAAGCAAATCTATTGAATCGGCAACAATGCTTATCTAGTGAATTCATAGCAAGCCAAGTCTTCACAACTTTACATATCGGGAAAATGCATAGCACCTTAACCAAAATTGAAATGCCATTGCTATGCCTCATCAATATAATTGCTCTTGTATCACTCTAAAGCAATAAGGTTGATGTGACATAGCAATGTCATTTGTAAATTAGATAACTTGAAGAATTTTGATATACATTACTTTCAAAAGGTTTTGATAGACACAATTTTCAGTATCTTTTGAAAGCATTTCCCCCCGCTTAAAAATAACTTCAACAATTAAAAAAGTGCTAGATTCTTATTATATATATATATATATATATATATATATATATATAGCACCTTAACCAAAATTGAAATGCCATTGCTATGCCTCATCAATATAATTGCTCTTGTATCACTCTAAAGCAATAAGGTTGATGTGACATAGCAATGTCATTTGCAAATTAGATAACTTCAAGAATTTTGATATACATTACTTTCAAAAGGTTTTGATAGACACAATTTTCAGTATCTTTTGAAAGCATTTCCCCCAGCTTAAAAATAACTTGAACAATTAAAAAAGTGCTAGTTACTAAAAATATATATATATATAAAGTGCTAGATTCTTAATGAACATATATATATATACACACACACAATTTTCAGTATCTTTTAAAAGCATTTCCTTTCAGTATCTTTTGAAAGCAATTCCCCCAGCTTAAAAATAACTTCAACAATTAAAAAAGTGCTAGATTCTTAATGAACATGTGTGTGTGTGTGTGTGTGTGTGTGTGTGTGTGTGTATTACCGGAACAAACTACATTTAACTTCAACAATTAAAGAAGTGCTAGATTCTTAATATATATATATATATATATACATATATATATATTAATAAAGTGCTAGATTCTTAATGAATATATGTGTGTGTGTGTGTGTGTATTACCGGAACAAACTACTTTTAAAACAATATTAAATGAAAAATAAAGAAGAAATAAAATGATACATGTCTAAGGATAGCGAAAATCCTTTAACCTTTGATTGCATAATGCTCAAACGACGTAGATTTACATCAAAAACCATGACCGACTGATAATAATGAAGATCATAAGTTGAGACCACAAACCTAAGATATATTTATCCCTATGCACATTCTCAGTGCAATCTAGATTAATACAATTCAAAAAATCCTTTGAAACTTTTCCCCTTATCAATTTTCATAATGAACATATTTTTTTAAAATAACCTCCACTCTTAATTAAAATCATGAATCATTCTTCAAACAACGACAAATATACCCTATACAGTAATTAATACAAAGTCAACCAGCTTCATAAAATCCAAAAGAATTTGTAAGGGCACATGAAATTACCCAAAAAAAAACCACCCTCGTGCATGGATAGTTTCAGGCTTCCTTCCTCAAATGTACCTTTAGAATAGTGTCACTCCTGCATTAAATCCAACAAATCATCAATATAAAGTAGGGGTTTTTATATTTATTTATATACAAGGTGATAGTCTACATACAATCTCATTGATCCATCCTCCTTCCAATGTAAGTTGAATGGTTTTAACGACCCATCCTTCGACAACTTTGCATCTTGCCTTTGCATCCATTCTAGCCTATGGCTTCCTTTATATAGCAAACCATACTTTGAGCATCTACGCAATTGAATCCCATCACCATAATGGGAATCTCACAATCCTTAGGCTAGGACACCACATAATCATTTCTAAGATGCCTTTCTCAACAAAGCTCTTTCGTTTCTTAGAAAAGCTCTTTCTTCACGATTTACCATCATCAAATCATACATGTGATCCATAGATGACATAAAAGTAGCAAATTTCATATTCATTTTGTCCCAAATAGAATGTGATTCACACTTACGGTACCACATAAACACTCCAATAGCTGGATGGACTTATCCAACAATTTAAACAAACACTCCAAGAACCAAAGGGATCAACCTCCATGAAAATAAGTAGAAAATGAGATTCAATTGCTTCTTGAAACTCCATTGTCTACTATTTGGTTATACATAGAATTAATCATATTGTCAGACAAAGTGAAGCAATTGCAAGATTTGTTATACCAAGGTGTGATTCATCCCAAGTGTTTCACCATGTGGTTCACCTATTGTGTTACTACCAAAGAAGGATATACACAGAGGATTTACATCCTATTGATCTCTCACCAAGACCGATATCAAAAATTGGTACTACTTTCAATAAATTGATGATCCACTTGACCAGTTGCAACATGACAAGCTCTTCAAAAAGTTGGAGCCGAAATCCAGTTATCATCAATCTATGTCAAAGGGAGAGCATATGGAACACAACCCTCAAAGCAAAACAATGGTTGTACGAATGGAATGTCCTTCCATTCAAGTTTAGAAAACACACTTGCACCATTCGTTAGGTCAATTAAAGATGTGCTTTGCGCATTCGTCAATTCATGAATGATCATGTACTTGCATGACAATTTAATTTTCAGTACTAGGCAGGAAAAACATCTACTTCTTTGTGACAAGTACTGGAGACCTTGAAGAAATGTAAATTTCTAAGCTAATCATTTGTATGTTTCAACCATGTGGTTTTAGAAGAGTTAGGGATTGATCCCAAAAAAATAAAAATATTCTTAAGTTGACTAAACCTACCAATATCTTAGGTGGACTAAATCTACAAATATGAGTGGCGTAAGGAGCTTCTTAAGTTCTATCCAACATCTTCAAGTGATGATAGACACCTCCAAAGTGCAGCTTCATTACATACTCATGTCATGTGGTAGTCATTTCCTTGAGGTATAAATAAGTGAATTACTTTTGATGAATTTAAGTATAAAATCAGCAATGCTCCAATTTTGACATTGCCTAACATGTAACTGCCTATTACGATAGAAACAAAAGTATTAGGATATACAATTAAAAATTAATGCAAGGAAAATGGACAAGATACTACTGTTTTAGAATAAATATTGGGGAAGGCCTGAATAGCCCAATATTTCATAAGCAGTTGTATGTGCTATTGCAGCTATTGAAAGCAATGAATAAATCTTAGCATTACTTGATGGGAAATGAATCCGTACTTGACACTGACTACAAACCTTATTAATACTTGCATACACAAAATTAAACATAGAAAGCAATGTACTCCAAACTAATGGGCTTTCTTCAACAATTCAACTTAGCGATAAAGTACAAGGAAAGTAATACCAAAAAGATGAGTATCATGATGGCCGACGTGCTACTGTTTGACAATCATTAGTGGGGCAGGCCAATGCCCTTGTATGAACTATTGCAAGCAATGAAGAAATTAAAGTGTTACTTGATGGGGAAAAAATCCTTGGTAGACATTGATGACAAACCTTATTAATATTTGCATACACAATAAAGAGTAGGAAGCAAGGGCTTTCTTTAACAATTCAACTTAGTGATAAATGACAAGGTACTAACAACAAGATGAACATTGTAACGCAGCCTGAACCATTCACCCATCAGTTGTACAATCAAATGTATGATCAAGATGCTGATTTTACAGACATATACTGCAAGGTCAAAAAGACAGGCTTCCATACATGATGGATAAGCTTTAGGCACCAGAGAGGAAAGAGTTCACATTATAAGAGAGGCTCACACCTCTAAAGTAGCTAATAACTTACGGATTTGAAAACGGTTTCTAATTCACAGCTAGATCAAAATTCATTCTCGACATGACTCAGGCCACGCAATAGGACTTTTACATTGTGCACATCAGTATTGTGCCAAGCAAACAAAAGGAGAGTATCTCCATGAATTTTGAAGGTTGGATTCCCATCATAAGGTAAGGTAAAATCTAAATGTATATTGTAGTTAATTGGTTTACTAATACATGCATACTATCCCAATTTAAGAAGACTAACTTGGGTCAAAAAGCCACCCAAAATTTCTTCACCAAGGTACAGTTTCACCAAATAAAGGATTCCGGTTTCTTGTTCAAATGTCGGAATCCATTGTGTGCAAAGGACATGAGGTTGGAGAAATCTGTCATCTTCCACCTGTATACCAATGGTTGAATTTAAGTAGGTAACTATAAACTTTTGTACCTTTTTAAGCGATACAATATGAAGAACCCATAGACTTGGGATAAAAGCCTGGCATTAATTGAGCATTAATACAATAGGGAAGCATGTTCATCTGCACAATTATCCCCATATGAGACATGTTTTGGTTACTTTCCTCCCACTTCATTTGACGTTGTGAATAGCCTTTATGAAGGTGAAGGGCAAGAAACTAATTAAGAAGGAACCAAGTTAGAGAATCATAGAAACAAAGGCAAATAAGTGAATTGATTTTGATGAATTTAAGTATACAATTAGAAATGCTTCAGTTTTGACATTACCTAACATGCAACTACCTTTTTGTCATGTCCCCCTTTTGGATATAAGAGTGACAAAGGACCCTTGGCCTTATTTTTTGGTGTTTCCCTTAGGCTAAGGGAAAGAGGACTTAAAAAGGAACCACCAACTGCTCTTCAAATTATATAAAGGCACCTTTTGGTTAAGTTGTTTTAATTTTAATTTGAGGGGGCTTTTTGAGTTAATGGGGTTCACATAGCCCTTAAGTGATTTTAATAGAATGTTAACCTTATAACATTTTGCACTTTCTCTCCAAATGGAGCGCCCAACTTGAGAAGTAAGTTATATAACGAGGATTGTGTTCCATTTGAAGGGATGCATGATGTTGATAATTGAATTTGTAAGCTTAAGCACAAAAACCAGTGTTCCATAGGGATGCATCCAACCCCCTCGAAAAACCCTACATTTTCGAGACGATGGCATCAAGGGGACGTCCCCCAGCCGCTCCGCCACCGTCCCCGAGACATTTCCCTTTGAGAGGGGACATCTCCGAAACATCCATTCAAAAGGGGGGCATCTTGGGGACTCTAGGACGTCCGTAAGTCCCCCGTCCCCTCAAGAAACGTCCAAGCGTCCCTTGCGTAAGTGGATGCCAAAAAGTGCAAGTTTTTTTTAATTTTAAATTTTTTTTGGATTTTTGTGCTTTCTAACCTAACCCTAATTGCTAGTGGGACCCACACGCACCCCCACCCCCCCAAGGCCTCCCAAAAGCTTATAAAAAGCCCCCTACCTCTCATTCCAAATCACACAGAAACTTCATTGAGTGAAGTAGAGAGCTGAAAGTAGAGGCAGCAAGCTAAGAGGGAGAACTTTGCAAGAGTGAAAGAGCATTAAGAAAGGGAAAGTGAGATCAAGAAGAGGATAGAGAAGCCATTGCCAAGAAGACTCAAGCCTCTTCAATTTCATCATTTCACCCACAAGGTAGGCCCTATGATTGTTTCAATTTTTGAATTTTTAATTGTTAAATTTTTGTTTCATTGAATCATTATGCATTTGTAAATTGTTTTGTTCTTTCATTCATGTCATTAAATGATTAAATCACAATGTCAAATTGTTGATGTTCAATGCAATATACTTATTCCTTATACATCTTTTTATAACTAATTTTTTAAGTACTATATGTATTTCAGCAGCGCCTACCCCTGCCCTGCCGTCGTCCCCAAACTTAGGGCCCCCATCTCGGAAACCTGTCCCCCCGTCGTTAAACTTCGTGGAAGTATGACAAAAACGCTTAACTTAGCCATTGGGGACGAAACCCTTCAATGGAAGTTGGAGTAAGGACAAAAACCCTTACATTCAACTAGGGATCCTCATTCAGAAGTTGCATTAAGCTTCATTCATCTGATTTTACAAGATATCCATCTAATATTATACAAACGTAACAAGGTAGCTTTCGTCAAAGGTTGCAATTGAGTCCCCAAGTGTGTCAACTTCTTGTATGGCTGGAACTAGCGCAGCAAATGCCATGTAAAGGGCAAAATTTCAAGTTTTAGGGCAGCGTTGGTGGTAAAACATAGCAGTTCCCTTCTTGGCAGCTAGGCAACTCCCCATTGGGAGTGTATTTCATTGTTTTTATAGCTATTTTAGGCCAAATTTCTGTTTTGCAAATTCTGGAAATATTATTATATTTTTATACAATTTTCCATCTATTATAAGTTGAGGAAAGGGCTGGTAAAAAGGTTGCAAATTCTGATTGTAATTTAATGAAATTATGTCAGGTACCTGATGAATAAAATATTATAGTTGTGCCCTAATAATTGTTGAACTGCATGATAATTTTCTGTGGAGTTTGGCCTGATTATTGGTAATGTTTTGGTAAGTTTCTCATTAATATATTGGCTTGAAAGAGCGCTTGTTGAATTCCTGAATAATTGCAGCAAGCAGACACCTAGGGTTTGAGGTTGGCATCATCATTTTGTGCCTTAAATTCTGCGGGTACAATCTCTAAACTGCTGCTTCGGTTTGGAAGTATTTTATTAAAGCTTTGGGGTGATTTTCAGAAAGCTAGGGTTTGCCGTAAAATTCAGATAATTATATCATTTGGCTAGGGTTTGTGTGAAATTCCAGATTTCGGTGTTATCTTCCATTTTGTGATATTACACTTTTCAAATAGAAATGAATGCATTGGGATATGCAATTCAATATTAATGGAAGGATGATGGCTAACATTATATTATATTACAGTCATTAGTGGAGTCATCGTAAAAGGCCGAACATTTGATAAGCAGTTGTATGCACTATCGCAAGCAATGAAGAGATCAAAGCATTACTTGATGGGAAATAAATATGCAGTTGACAATGATGACAAACATCATTAATACTTGCATACACAAAATAAAGAGAAGCAAGCAATGTACTTTGCAGCTTGAAACATTCATCTATGAGGCGTACAAGGAGATGCATGCTCAAGATGTTGATATTACAATATTTACTATAAGGTCAAAAAGATAGGCTTCTATAAAAGTTGGATAAGCTTTACTTACCAAAGTTCAAAATCTTTGCATTATAAGAGGCTCGCACCACTAAAGTAGCTAATACCTCAAGGGTTAGGAAACAATTTCTAATTTGCGGCTAGATCAAAATTCATTTTGGGTGCGTCTTACACATCCCGAAATCCATCCACTACAAAGTTCAAGTTGTACACACCGCTACAAGTGCCAAGCCAACCATTGGAGAGTATCTCTATGAATTTCAAAGGAGGAATTGCTATCACAAGGAAATATAATAGCTAAATCTATTTTGTAATTGATTGGTTTAGTAACATGTTCATACCAACCCAATTCAAGAAGACAATCTTGGGTCAAAAAGCCACCCTAAAGTTCTTCATTGTAGGTTGTCTATCAATCATTTCAATGAGGGTTTCAAGTTTCTTGTGCATATTATGGACAACAACATGGGGAAGACAGACATAAGGTTGGAGAAATCTACCATTTTCCACATATAGACCAGTGGAAGAATTGAAATAGGGAACAAGACACTTGAAAAATTTTGAAGGATACAATACAAAAAACACAGAAATACAATAGGGCTGCACACTCCTCTGCATGCATATTCCCATTTGAGACTTGTTTTGGTTATTTGCCTCTCGCTTCATTCAAAGTTTTATATAACCTTCACAAAAGTGAAGGGCTAGACACTAGTTCAAAAGCAACGAAGGCAAAGACAAATCATAGAAAAAAAGGAAAATATACCAAAGTGTTTGGGAGAGTCTAACATTTTGCAAGCCAAATACAAAGCACACCATAGACCAACCTAGGATTTTCATGTTTGCAGACAATGTATGGTTTCACTTGAGTAGGTTACGGACTCCAACGATAAAAAAAGAACCTAAAACTAATAGGGTGTGGAGATTGTAAGATAGAACAGCAAATGGGTGATAAACCATTCATGTTGAAACTACATTCCTATATGGGGGATGCATTCTCAATGGAAAATGTGCAGTATTATGAACCAGCTATATTGGATGTCAAAGATAGGGACCGAAAATTGGCTTCCATAAATAGTTTACAGATACTTCCCAAGAAGAATAGGAAGAAATTGTGTTGCAATCCAAAATTAGAAATATACACAGGAATGGATGGTTCTCTCATTTTCTCAATACTTTTGTGGGTCCAAGATCAAGAATTTATCAATGCTTTGTAATATAGGTATTGAGTATGACAAACATTGGAAAATGTACAAACGAACAACCTCACTCGGTGCCACTCAACCAAGTAATCACGATCACCAATGGGAGCTTCAACTCAATATCAAGGACCTAAAGGAGTGTGAGTGAGTATGCAAATATATTTGGTACATGTTTGGAAGCTGACCTAACCATCTAAATGCAAGGGGGAGGGGAATTCTAATAGAATTACGACCTTTTTAGCCCCCTTATGGGGTGTTATCCGATTTTTGGTGGACTTACTCAATTTCTACAAGATTGGCAGTGTTGGTAGAAGCGTCACTAGAAAAGTTGACAAAAAGTAAGACCAGTTAATTCACATCCAAACAGACAATCCACAATCAATATGCATCTACAAATTTATTTGCAAGGGGAACTTGGTAACTTCCAAGCAGATTTGAATTGAGAATATTAGAAGATATGGTGCAAAGCTAATGAACAGTTTCTTGTTTTATTACAAGAGCGAAAATAAAGCATTTCCTTTTTGGAAGTGGAATTTTGAACCGACCAAGGATTTTATCCACAAAATTGATTTTTCTAATTATGTTGTTTGGCTTATGTTTTCAGCAATCAAGTTCATTTTATTACTACAATTGGGAACATTGTTCAATTGAGCATAGCAGTGGAATCAAAATTATGCAAATGAAAATATTTGCTTTAGTGGATTGCAATAATCGTACATTGGGCAACAGAAGGATCATCTTTAATCATATTCCTCAAATACATTAGCCCAAATGTCGTAATCTTATCCTGCTTTCTCTATTTGAAACTTTTTCACTTTAAATACATCTCATATCATTGGCTTAAAGAGATAAATTTCCTTGACATTATAGCTCCCATGGCCCCTTGAAAGGGATTACTTATTGCATTCACCACTGCTATCAAATTCAACAAATCCATCGTACTTAAGTACTTCAACTTATGGACTTGAAACCGCAAAAGGATGAGAAAACACAAATTGAAATTCCATTATTCCCTTGTAATGGAGTGAAAATCCAAATTCACCTTCCATTATTTTGATCTATTGTAAGGGAACACGTATTTATTTATAATGGGATAAAATTTAACTTTTTTATGATGAGCTTAGAGCCACCTTTTTTACATTCATAAGGTCATGCCTAAAGAGCACTAGCTCCTTCATTGTCTTCATGGAGTTTAATTGGATTAATAAAACACTCCCAAACATTAACTAACAATCAATTCAAACACATTGAAAACTGCCTTCTAGTGTGTCAGCGAAAGATCTTAAACCATGCACCCATTCCTTTAATCCAAGCCTCAAAGATGGCAATACACTTGATTTTTTCGTATAATTTACTACTTACCACAATTGTGAAGAGACATATACAAGGACACAAGTGCACCCAATCATATATTTCTTATTTTCAAAAAGTAAAATACGAAAAGATCTAGAAAGTAACTTCAAAAAATTATAATACAAGGCTGTAGACATTGATATGCCAAGGAACCAGCCTCCAAAAAAAACAAAAATGATGTACAAGTGACAGAGATTCAATCATGAACTTTGAGTATGGCTTTGTCCTTGTCATCCTCTAAGAATTTAAGGACAAATGAGCCCACCAACAACCTCCCCTTGCACCCCCCCCCCCAAACATACGTATCTCCAAGACAAATGCATTTATAGCATTAATGATGGGTGCCAAGGGGATTGGGTACGCATCCCTGTACTACAATTTCCATTCGTTTATCCTAAAACCAAACATGGGTTAAGAGTTAACTGATTTTACGATAAATTTGAGTTACGTCTCTTTGTTTTACAATATTAAATTCATCTATACAAAAGATTATCTCATGTTTGTATTAATAAACACATGCCTCAATTTTTACGTTCCACTAAAATAATATAAAAGAATTGAGTACCTTGGTATGCATTTCATTCTTATGAATGCACTTGAAAGACAAGATCTAAATAAAATCTTTTTCAACATGTCTTTTCAAGTTGTTCTCATTCAACTAATGAAATGATGATTTCAAGGTGCCAACATTGCTTTTCGAATAATAGCAAGGATTGTTCAGTCATTCTTCATCACTGATAGTCAAATGGTGTGATCCTCCTTTGTTTATGTTGGAACTTTGGAAGGAAAGGGAGTGTAGAATTTTCCAAGATACTCCTCAAGGTAAAGGTCGAAACAGCTATTACAGATTTTCATCAAAGTTGGTTCTAAGGACCTAAACTCAAGAAGGAAAATGACATCAAATGGATAACCCCCAAACTTTTAATGGGTCAATAATTCCAATGGCAATCTAGGCAATGTTGGAGCTATCCTACTTGGTTGATGACTGCATTGGTACAGTCCTTGGATTTGCATCACTAATCATACCAATGGGGACTAAATACGAAGTTGAGGCTCGAACTCTTTGTAAGGGACTGAAATTAGAAAGCCCTATTGGATCATCCATAATTTCGGTCGAAGGTGGCCCCATGATAATTACTCGAGCTATGATTAAAGATTCTACACAAAATTGTCAAATTACTTCATGTTTTGCGTAACCCAAATTAATCTTCCATCAGATTCTTTCATATCTATCATGACAGGAGCTTGGCTAATGATATTTTGGCCAAGATTGGAGTCTTCACCCTACCTTACACTCTTATTAAAAGTCCCCTCTCCTTCCAAACAAAATTTTTTTGACAATATTGTAACATGGTTGTTTTATATCCTTTACTTCACTCTCTCTCCATATGTAGGGTGGACATTTTTCATGTGTACATTCGCAAAAAAGCTCTAGAAAATACTTGCATATTTGATTTGCCATATAAGCCTTGTGATTCCTTTTCTGTTTTTGTGAAGATTGTTGTTGCTTGCGAGTTTCAGCAATCAAGATTTTGTATAACTTTGATTGACTACGACTAGTTGGATCAAGCTTTGACCCATTTTCCACTTAGGTTGGATTTTGTAAAACAGGGTCTTGTATTGCTTGATGCTGCAATTTTAAAACTGGATATCATACAGCAGCAAAGTAACCGTTAATGTAGCCTGGCTAGCAGTAGTGTTTGCACTCATGTAGTTTGGATATAGACAGAAGTGTAGCCTGGCTAGCAATAGTGTTTGCACTCATGTAGTTCGGAAATATACATTCTTATTGTTTACCAATCCAGATCATAATATAGATTGCGACATTTATAAATAGTTCTCTTCCAGTTTACCCCAATAGAAATTACTTTTGCAAATCTGATTTTAATTTGGGTGGATGATCCTTTTAAAACCACTACTGATTTTAGCAAAAAACAAATATATTGTGTGAAATTTAAACATCTCTTGTTACATATCAGACATAACATTCCAAAGTTATGTGAATGGCAAAATTGTGAAAAACACAAGTATTCATGCAACATAACATTTTGCAACTACTGTATCTAAAATACTAAGGCAAAAGGTTTGCAAAGATGCCAATTTGAAAAACAACAAATTTATAAGTAATGGTTAACACCACAATTCCAATCATTGAGATTTCAACATTTGAAATTTTAGTGGCAGATAAGAATCAAACCAATTCTAATAATCTAATACAAATTGTTCCATCAAAGGGTGGATATCAATTAATTACAATTAAGAAATCCCACCAAAATCCCAACATATTGTATGTAGATCAAAAGATTACATTCAATTACCCTTAAGTTTCCAACAAGAGCAATAGAACCCAGTTCTATTTAAGTACAAGCATTTTTAGTATCAACAAGTGTTGGGAGTGGATTCATCCCACTGTAATAATCATTGTGAGACAAGCTAAGCTTATAAGACATTACATGCACCAAAAGCTTTGCCAATCCAAAAGAAGGCTTAGAGATGCTTGAGTGCTTTGTGGGTCCCCTTGCCTTGTGATTATTATCGATGTACATGAATGAAAGGTCATTGAAGAAATGACTAATAACAGAAAATAGGTCACAAAGGATGAGTCGACAAATAAAATAAAAGACACTCTGCGCAGATAAAAATCACACAAAAATAAACATCTCAACCCACAGTTCTAATTAAAATTTTAACCGACAAACAAATCGGACGATAGCATCCTTCAAACATAAAAGTCAAATTTCATAGTGTGAACAACAAGAAACCGATTCCAATCATCAATGTAACTCAAAGAATAAAAAAAAATTGATTTCCCTTAAGATCAACTTAGTGTTATTACCTCACAACTAAAATACCTACTTTCTAGCCATTATAGCATTATTTTATTTGATGTTAACACCCAAATTGATCTTAAAACCCTCAAGAATGCTCCATACAGCCACAATAATCGATTTCTAATCTCTTAAGAAGAAGGCTCAGCAAAGTTTTAACATCTTGTCCAACCTTAATTTCAAAACTGCTCAGCTTTGAAGATTTCATATGATCTGTAAACCCCTAAATTCAACTACTTATTGAAATTGGCATAATCACAACATATTGTCCTATTTTGAATTTAATTCAAAATCATTTATTGGAACACTCTAAAGACTTTGAATTAGAGCAGTATGCTGTTGAAAACAAAAAATAGAACTTGCATAATATAAAACAGAATGTAATAAACTATGAACAAGTATAAACCTTAAACAACAATGAAGACAAGAATTTGTTCAACTAAGATTGTGAATGGACCATACCTTAGAGGTTTGAGCTCCTAGCTTGTCCTTAACGCCTCTCCTTGCTCAAATACAACCAAACATTATCTCCTACTTTGAACTTATGCTCCTTACAGTGCAGATCATGCCTTGACTTGTATTTGCTGGAGCCTTCTCCAATTATTTTCTCATTTTGAGAACAATGAACCTTGCAGCTCTCGTCCCCTCTTAGTCTTGTTCTTCCCCTTCTCTTTGTTGTGTCCCATTGCAACATCAAGTCAATTAGTAGTCAAATAACCTAAACAAGCTTCAAAGAGCATTTTGTTTGTAGATGTATGTACAGCTGTGCTGTATGAGCGTTGGATATATGACAAAGGATCACCCCAAATCCTTGGATACTTTATTGAAACCTCTTATTAACTGTACCGATAAAACTTCTCTTTGTTCATTGGTTTTGGGATAGAAAGTTGGACTTCTTTGGAGCTTGGCAGAAGGTGGTCCAAAACTTACACAAAAATTTGGAGTCTCTATCTGAAACAATGGACATATGCAACCCAAAATGCACCCAAGCATTAGAAAACAATAACTAAGCTGCTTCATGCCATTTTACTATCCTCTTACATGCAATCAAAACACATATTTTGTTGAATATATCTCCTAAAACACATAGATAGTCGCGGCCATGTTTAAGACATTGATAAATCCCTAACAAAATCCATAGAAATGTTTTCCCATGGTCTAGTAGGCACAAGTAGACACATGCACAATTATAATTTCCTAATATCATGTTTCCTTGTACAACACAACTTAACTCCTCAAATGAATCTAGATACTTCATGTTACATATCCAGCCAATATACATACCTTTGAAAATTAGCCATGGTCTTACAAACAACAAAATGGCCCAATACTTTGAAAGCATGTGCTTGCCTCATCAATAAAATTATCTATTTGGCCAATGCTTGATGTAGCATCCTTCCTTGTCTTCATTATCAACTTTCTAGACCTGCAATATTGGGATCTCTCTTCAAAATCTGCATCTTGCACATATGCTTCTTCATAAGCCTCTTTTGTGAAAGGCTTAAGTTGTTAGATTATTGCGAAAGCTAAAAGTTGGTTCATAAATGGTGGCATAGATAACATATCTGCCACGACATTTGTGCTTCATTTGTTGTATTTAGATCTAATAAGCTGCAAGTGCTCAATCTGTGTAAGTGGATATCTATTCTTATGCCGATCTTGTTCAAAGCTCTATAAGTCTATGCACACTCTCTGAGAATAATTCTTTTATCAAAATCACAATGGGCAACCCACTTGCCGAACTACTTGGACGTCCTTTGTTCAAACAAACTCTTGGATTTGTTTCTTCGTCACCCTCTAAATTTGATTTCTTGAATAAACCAATGTCACGTAAATGAGATTCAAGCAAGAATTGAATCGCATGCTCCACTTCCTTTTTCAAAGGCAAAGGAGTTTGAAACACTTTTCGAATGGAATGCAACAGTCAATTTCAAAAATCTATAATCCATCCTCTTGCTTATCCTTCAAAAGAAGTAAATAAAATTGGGTATGACCTTGACGAGTCTCTTTGCTTGGATGGCACTTACTAGGGCAAGATTGTGCTTGCCTTAATGTGTCATGATTATATACTTGATCCCATTATTTACCTATCAATATTTGTTAGTCCTCTTCATGATGATACAGTTAAGAATTTCCAAATACCAAATCAAATACATCAAAAGGAATTACATAAGCTCCTATCTCATCAACATATTGTGGGTTAATACCAAATTTGAATTTCTATTTTTTAGTTACTTAAATCTTTGCACCCTTCTTCACCCAACCAAACGGATATGAGTGAGGATATCATATATTTGCCAACAAAACTTCTAGACAACTTTATCTGAAATCAAATTAGATTGAGACACAGTATCTATAAGTGCCTTTACCTTGATTATCTTCATTATCTTGACCTGGAAAAGCTTGCTTATCTCTACTCTCTCTTGTTGAATTTCCATCAGCATTGGAATAGTCCCCTATCTCTCCCTTTGATTTCTCTTTAAAAGATGTCATGGACCTCTTAAGAGTCCTTGAAACAATTCTTTGAATGCGACTTCCAACACTTAGCATCAATATGTCCATCTATAACACAATGGCTAAAATGGTTATTTGGATCCTTACAACTATGGGAAGCTATGGAATTCCTCATACTTTTCCACTTACCCTTCTTGAAGGCTTTGTACGGCTGATTTAATCTTTCTTGAACTGATTTGTTTGCAGATTTTAATTTGACGGCTCCCCCTCTTGTCTTTTGTCTTCATCAATGTAGTATGCTGGCACACGTCTCATCAAGGTCTTTTGGCTTACTTGCGCTGACCCATCACCTCAAGTGTGCATGTGACCTCCTAAATACTTGGCCAAATCCAAGTCTATTAGCATAGCTTGTATGCGAAATTTTGCAGTATGGTCTTGCACACTTTGACCACCTCCCTACCTGAAAAATTTCCATTTAATTTTCTGATCAGATTTATGCCCAATATGTTAAGAAATCTTATGCAACAATTCCTTAAATTCATTCCTCCTAGTTACAACTGGATTCTTGACAGAAGATGCTAGATAACTTTCCCACCAAATTAGAACATTACCCTCCACTTTGAGACATGCAAAAGAAACCTTTTAAGCCTCAACAACTTTACAGACACTTAAATATGCCTCTACTTGTTTCAACCATTTGTCTAGTAATTTTATCTCAACCTTAGTGTCAGCATTGAAAGGAGTATGTTCAGATGATTTTACCTTTGTCTTTTGGATGCTACTCATGCTCATCCATGAACTCCTCTCTTTATGAGGCTCTTCTTCTCCTATGCCAAAATTCCTAGCTAGAACACAAACCACCAAATCCATATATTCTTGATTCCTAGCCGAAAGGACAAACCACCATGTCCATGGATTCTTGGTTTCTAGCCATGAGCTCTAGTTGTTTAGTGGTGTATCTTGGGACTTCAACACACTTTCCATGCATGACTCTAATGCAGCAACCCTCTTAGCAATATTTTCTTTGCCTCCTTTTGTTATTTTCCCCACCCTCTAAATACACCTTCTTGTAGAAATCTTAGGATCGCAACATAGAAAATTTTTCTCTTGCGATCTTGTCACTATCATACAATCAAAAACATAAACTTTTCACAATGCCCAAAGTTTAATCTACAGTGATATCAAAAAGATTTGTGATTCCCCAACCTCAATTACTATTTGAATTGAGAAAATCACATGATGTTGTCCTACTCTGAATTTACTTCAAAATGATAGATTTGAATGGCTCTAAAAACTTCAAATTAGTGTAGTAAGATGTTAAAAACATAAAACAGAAGTTGCAGAACAGAAAACGAAACGAAATCAGCTATGAACAGCAAGCATAAACAATTAAAAATATATGGACACAAAAATTCAGGTTAGGGAAACTCCGACCTGGGTAAAACCAATTGAAACTTGAAAGCGACAATTGCCCAGCTTCTTGATTCTTCTTATGGCCAACGACCAATTAGAAAGAGTTCAATATAACAAGTGCAACAAGCATCATGCTATCTTGCTCACTCAGCTCCTTGCTCCACATGAAACCAACTAAACGCGAGTTTTGTCCTTCACACTTATGTTTTCAATGGCCTTTGTGCCTCTTACTTATACTGCTTACAAGTGTTCTTTAATACACTAAACAACACTAAACCGTTTGGAAACTGAAGAGACCCCACTTCCTTAATTTCACTCAAACCATATAGTCAAAGACGACAATACCACTGCTTAATGCCACCTTGCAGTTTGTGTGTAACTTAGTAGAGTTATAATGTGCAAGTGCAACATAGGAAAGTGTGTTGAAGCAATTTGCAGCACTAATTTACTGTTTTCTTAACCAAAGCACTAGGAGGACAGCAAGCATAATTCAGACATTTGTACATAAATTTTGTTTTGTTGAGTTAGCTATGGAATATCTACACTAATTATGAATCACAAAGTCTCAACTCCATATTTTCTCTAGTTAGTCAATAAACCAAACACACAAACATCAAACAAAATGAAACAAAGCATCAAACTCGAAAGAATTTTCCTCTACAAACATGCAACAAATGCACTTATTTATTTTTTATTTTTGTTATATTTTGGGAGGTTAGAAATGGCGTAAGGTGTAAATAAAAAAAGCCTTCTTAAAATTGGACTTCCCAAGAATAGGTGTAGATAACACGGGTTTCTTGACTTTCTTAAAAGCATCCTTAGTATAAGGCTTCCACTTGATTTCGGCATCTTCCTTTACCATAGCATTCAACAGCTTCAAAGTTTTTGCAAAATAAAAAATAGACTTACAAAATTAATTTTCCTAATGAAAGATTTCATGAACATTCTAATTAAAGGTAAAAGGATTTAAGGTTTATGAAATTGACTCGACCCTATTTGGATTTATTTGAACCATAGATTCAAAAAGCAAAGAAACTTGGTGATAAATCACAAATCAAGGTTGCAACGATATATCTTTTGTTCAATCGCGAGACAAGAAAGGTAGATAAATTGCCAATTTTTACCAAGTAATTACAGATATTACTCAGCAAAAATCACAACTTTATTACGCGACTCGCCCAAGCACAAATAAAAATACATGAATGTAAAATATACGATTTTATGCTTATTTCTGCATTTTTTTCCTTCCGATTTGTGAATCCAGTCCACAATTGGTGGAGCTAGGGTTTCGCGATTCTAAATCTATGGTCAAAGCATAACTCATGGCTTTTTTGGGGGATTGAACAGTGATTGCCTTCATGATATACTTGCAGCCAATGACATCTCCCTGTACCTTGATATGATGGTTGAATTTCAGCTGTAGCTGATTTATATACAAGACAGTAGCATTGGATTGAGATATTTGCATTTCTATACCTGCTCTTGCCCTTCCCACTCTTTGGTTTATACACAATATCATATTTTGATTCTTGAGGTGCCTCTAAGTTCACCAAATGTCTGAGCATTGAGACTATCAAAGTGATTGGCAATAGTACATAGTCATGCAATCATGCAGTATACAGTTAGTGGCGACTAGGGTTTTCATTGTTCAAGACTGCCTCAAGGAATACATCAGTATACAACAATTAACAAGGTTACATGTTCTGAAAGAGTCTTTTAGTTCATAACTGTGCCATTTAACATTGAGTATACATGTTATTAAAGATCATTTAATTAATTTATATGTTTTTTAAAGTAGCGATAAAGCTGCCGAGTAATTGTCAATAAACTCTCAAGTCTGAGTCAAAATATTGGCCTGCCAAGTTCATGCTTTTGAACTATGATTTGAACCTCTGCCTCAAAACAATATGTCTAGGACCTTAATCTTCAGTAACCACCGCAAAACACTTTTTAATAAACATAATCCATAGCTTTGACATCGTGAAAAAAACTTTCATAAAATGAGTGACACAATCCTGTTATTGCTTAAAATAAATTGTGATGTTGTCCATCACTTGCAGAAAAGTAGCTCATGCGTTATTCAAGCCAAAAGAAATTCTTTTGTACGCAAAGGTGCTCCACTTAGTAGTAAAAGTCAAATTCTAGATTATTCCATTCATGTACAACGACCTATTTATACCCAGAAAATCCATCTGCCATAGACAACATTTCCAAAACCTGTCACAACCTAAAGAACCTGATCATAGACCCTATTCAAATTGCAAAAACAACTTTTATACACAAGTCAAATATCTGGTTGGGAAAACAAGCATCTAAAAATTTAATTATTTCATTTTCAATGATAGGATCGGGCAGTGGTTTGATGGGTCTTAGTTTTTTCCTAAAAAGATTCACATCTAGTTAATTAAATATTGGGTTGTATTATTTTGGTACCATATATCATTAATTCTTTCTCTGTCCAAGCAAAAAATATCTTGAAAGTCAGGAAAAAATTTGATAACTTTTGCTTGTTCTTCTAGAGCACCACATAAACCTTATCCCTTAAATCAACTTCTCTCTCTAATGATACTTTGGAATAGAATCATTTTTAAAGTTCAATCATTTAGTAATTTCTTTCTAGATTCCTCATTTTCAATGATATTGTTTTGGAATGCCTCCTCCCATGGAGGGTTTTCTCGATTTGTCAGATGACAATTTGAAAGGATGAAGTTAATACAAAAGCTCCCAATCTTGCTTCTTGTTTGGCCAAATTTCATAAGCATTTGTTTATAGCAAATCTTCATTTCTATGTAAATTTGTATGTTTGCTTCTTTGTATGCTTCTACACCATGACACTTGTATTTGCTTGTTCCACACACCAATTTTTCGGTGCCATGAGGGATCTCATGCACCTACCTATCCTACTAGGGAGCCTTGACGGAAATCATGCCCCATCCCCCTAAGTAGTTACTCCGATTTTACTGTTGTTATACATTGCTTACATCTATCTTAACACCCTTGTGCAATGCTAGATTACAAAATACATCTTACGTTTCCTACTTATGTTCAGAAAGATTTACATTCGCATCTTATATTTCATATTATATTAGAATATTATGAACGTGCTCTAGCTAACACATTTTGCAGAGCCACTTCTTTGGAGGACAATTCTTTCACAAATTTCACAACTACCCTAAAAAAAGGGGCATTTACAAGGGTTGTCACAGAGATCATATTCTTATTTTGCTTTTCACAGATACATTCGAGCACAAAGGCTCAATTTCATATATCAGGGTAGACACATAACAAAACAAAGGTTTAGCAATCAATCCAGACCACACAGAGATCAGACCAGGTAGTCATTACCGCCCAAATTGGGACACTAGCACAACAAGGCACTACTGTCCAATAGCCCCAGCTTCAGGATAGTCCAAATCATTCAGACCAATACACCAAGTACAGTACGGATTTGCACAGATACAATCACAATTTTGGTAGTTACATTCAGATTCAGAGATTTCAATTCAAATTCATGCCAGTTGCTTAGATATGGGGGCATCATGTGTGGTAGGATCCCTCATACATTCAGATCAATTACACAGATTCAATCATTTCAATTTCGATTCATACTAGTTGCTAAAATTTGGGGGTATCATGCACGACATGATCACTCATACATTCAGATCTATGTTGTTTGGGTACGGGTACGGGGACGTCTCGAGTACGCGGGTACGTCATTTTTCAAAAACCTTGATTTGGATACGTCGTGGGTACGTCTGTATATATATATATATATATGTATTACTCATTTTTTTAGTAAAACACTTGAAACTACATAGTGTGAAAATATTTGTCTAGAAATGATAAAACACTTAAAAATATATAATATTCATTCATTCATTACTTCAAAGACAAGATGTACATTCAAATCTAGAATAAATCATCTCGATTGTCCACAAAATCATGAATGCCACTCCCATTATTTTTCAACTTTATCATTTACTGACACTTTCTCTCACAAGGGCTCATCAGTGCATTGAATCTCACGAGTGCATGCCTTAAGGGGTGCACAGGGAATGGGGTGGGATCGGCTTGTGGCACTTTGCCAGAGATATTCTCAAACTATTCTATCACGCATACATCCCTTCATGCAGCGTTCATACCTCCTATGATGTCTCCTTGAAATCTTGAAACCCTGAAATATGGCTAAGTTTGAAACCCTAAAACCCTGGAATCTGACTGACTCTGAAATATGACAGGATCCTCCAAAACCTAGAATTTGCATTATAGCTCCTAGTAGTCCGAAACCCCTCTCAAACACCCTGAAAGTATATAAATAAAATATAACTTAAAGTATAAGAAACTAGATGTCCATATCTAAATGTAAACTTATACTTGAATGTTTATTTTATTTCTATACGTTGGGGTCGGACTGGATTTACATTTAGGGTTGCTTAGTTTTTAGGGTTTTCTTTTTTTAAGGATTTTCTGGATTTTTTTAAAAAACAATTCGCCATTTTTCTGCCAGAATCCCTCGGGTACGCGCCGGAAACGTCCCGGGTACTCCCGGAGGCGTCCCGGAGGCGCCCGCCGGCGTGCCGGACGTTTCCGGCACGCCGGCGGGCGCCTTCGGGACGCCTCCGGGAGTACCCGGGACGTCCCCGTGCCGGAGGCGTCTCCGAACAGGAGGCGTGGGGCTGGGGGGCGTATCCCTGCAACACAGATTCAGATCAGTTACACAGTTTCAGCTATTACATACTTGATTTAAATTCAGTATTCTCAAATACCAATTTGGGGGCATGTGCACAGCACATAGATTCCATATACTCAACCTTAGACAAGTTGATCAAATGGAATGGCAAACTCCATGTCATTCTCTACGTTGTATACACTTGCTATCACATTCCAAGTTGTCACAAGATTCATGTGTTACTCCATCTGCAGCGATTGGCATTCCCAAGTGGCCCAGAGCCGCCTAATATACTTGAGTGGCTGCAAAACCGAATACACAGATTACCCAATTAGATACTTTCATCACTTTGCACTGTACAGTTATAGATGCATCCACTTCACACGAGGCAATGATGGAGTCATGACCTACTTGAGTTCTTAAGCCACCTACATTAGAGGATTCATAGAGATCAAGATCCACCAAGTAGGGGTGGGCAATGATGGAGTCAAAACCGGATTGAGTTCTTGAGCCACCCATATGATGACAAGCAAGCCATCAACTCAATTCAAGTTATTCAATGATATAATCATTATGCACATTCACATACACATGTTGCCAAGTTCATGCATTGGTTCGCGTACCCAGTGAGGTGTATTCGTTCCTTTCCTCTATTCAATTATCTCATTTCAACGTAGTCTTTTGCTTTTGATTATCTCCTTAGTAAGGACTGATTTTTGCATGTTTCATTGCAGGTATTGCTTTGGATCATGTTCCACATACGTAGACCCAAATTTGCATATTCAAACTCATCTACACGGGCTTCACTTCCAAAGTACAAGTACACTTCTTTTTCATTTATACTAGTCATTTCGCTTTGTTGCATTACTAGCATAAATGAGGGGCAATTGTAATCACCTAAAAGTGGTAATTAGATACTAAAAGTGTCACTTGAGTCAATGTATCCCTAGGTTAGTCGTAGACCCATTCTATAGCCTTAGGATTAAATTTTCAGTCATTCAACAGACCACAATCACCTACAGCCAATCAAGACACAGTCCCTAAACTGTCACCCCTGACTACAATCCAACTTTATTAGCAATCTGTAAAGAGGACATTAGCACCACATTTGGGACACTACAACCACGAGGCACTAGTGTCCCCAATTGGGCACTATTGTCTTTAATCCCAACTCTTTCCAACGGATACTTTGTCAAACGTGTGCCCCTCCTAAGGTCGGCCTAAGCTCATTTTCTTATCCACAAAAACAACAAAACCCTATAAATACAAGTCTAATCCACCTCTATTCACTAGATGGAAAATAGATGCAAAAGCTTTTCAAATCAAAGACCAAAGTTGTGCAAAATCAAAGTACATTATCCCTATTCTACCCTACTTTTTGCACACTACCATCTACAGCAACCCTAAGTCCAGTTTTCAAGTATTTCAAAGCTCAAGCACACTCAAAGCATCCAAGGCTCATTCTAGCATTCACTTCCGCATACATCAAGCACTAGGTGGGAAAGCTACATTGGACTTGATCCCTCTTCGGAGGATTGGTATGTAAGCAATTATCTACATAGTGAGCTGTTGAATATGTCCAGTTCATCCTACTAACACGCTCAATTCTTGCTCATATCATACTTGCAAAAAGAACTAGGGTTTTGCTCATCAAATCAAGCTTTCCAAGTACAATACACAGCTATAAGGTTCAGTCACACAAGAACAGAACATACAGACACAGGGGCAAGAGCTGCTCCCTGAAAACCAAAATAATCTTGCAAAGGGGATTTAGCACCACATTGAAGACACTACACAACGCCAGATTGAAGACACTACACATGGATGGCACTATTGTCCAAACTGGGCGCTACTGTCCAGTGAAAAGGAATATCAAAATCCTGTTGATGACACAAACTATTGCTTAGATCTCAAATTTCAAAACCCAAGGCATTCGTGGTAGTCAGTTTTCAGCTAAGTCTATATTTATTTCTATTTATAGAAAGTCAAAAGAAGCCAATTGCCATAACAAATCAATAGCTTAATTATTGCAATACATTTAACTCATTTAGACATCTCAACCCTCTAACCAAAGATAGGAATTACATGTGTAAAACCCAAAAAAGTTAAATCATGTTTCCACTCCCTTATAATGGTTCGTTTGAGACCTTTGGCAAATTCCAAGGTGAGAGACCATAAGTACAACCTATGTGGAAGGCAGAGAACATCAAAAACATGATCAACATGGCAATGGGGGTCTTTGAAACTAGATTCAAATTGTAAGAATATATTCTATTTACAAATTTCTAAGAATATATATATATATATATATATATATATATATATATATATATATATATATATTCACTTACATCACCACCTTCTGTTAAAAAAAGAGTAAATAACTGCATATGTATGTCTACCTTCATATATTTAGACTTGTTACCATACAAATCAGACAATCTTTTCTATGAAATTTATCTATGGAGTTCATTCTCAATGTGTACACATGTATCTCAAGTACATCCACATTTTCAACAATACAAGGGCTTAAATATCCTTCAAATTAAAAGCATCTAATTCATCTTAATCAAGAGGGAATGTAGGATTTTCAAATTTTACAACATCACACGTGTTAAAATTGCCATGAGGCAATCATCGTCTGACAAGAAATTCTCAATTTTGGGCATTGTACAAAGTTGCAAAGAAAGATCGCCACAACAAAATGTACAAAAATAAGAAATCACACAAAATTGCGACTACGAGATCTTTCACTTGGAGTTTTGTGAAGTGCAATGAAGTTGGTTTGATGGGTCTTTGCACTCGGACCTTGTTCAAACAAGCTAAGATTAGGTTTTACACCATAATTTTTCAAAACGTTTTATTACACTTGATCAAATGCAATCAAAATTCACCATACAATGGTAGGGAAATACCTCCTAAACCCCCAAAACGACTAGTCACAAGACTATGTCAAGGTTTGAATGTAAAAACAAACTTTTTAAGCAACATGTAATATACAAAAAGCCTTGATATGAAACAAAAAAAGATTGTGATTTGAACCCTTTAACTCATAGTTCAAACATTTTTACCAAAAAGTAGGAACCAAGATGGCTACTTGTATTTTTTGATATCAAAGTGTGTTTTGATGCATATATCCTTACTCTATTGTAGTGGGATTTGAACCCATAACTTGTGGATTTGCAGTACAAACTTTAGCAAACAAAACTACTTGGTATTTTGACACCCATTTGCATTGCCCACTATTTGACACTTGTTTTTCAGCAATGCCAAAATAAAAAAAATTCAAAGCGAGGCTCATAATAAAAACAACGTTAATGACTGCAAAGACACTATTTTATATGATTTCCAGGTGCTTGAATTAATGGCATTGTAATTTCTCTATATACTCAAATATGGCATCCAAGACAATGGTCAAATGGATAAATGTTTCACATAGACCAAAGAAATGCTCAAATATGATGAAATGGCATTTAAAGCAAAACAAAGGAGTTTCATATTAAGGCATGGAACTCATATCAAACGATTTTGGTGTTTCCACTTCAATCATATTGTAAGCAATTTTATTTAAATTTGAGGCAGCACTTCCTAGAAGTTGGCACTTTGGATTATGAACTATTTTTTTTAATTGTTTACAAAAAAAAACAAAAAATGCTTCCATGATTGTGCATACTAATATTTATATCCTTTGTATAAGCACAGCTTTTGATAAAATTCAGCAAGTTTCCTCTTCATAAGCAACCCTTTCAATCATCAACCTTCCTCTTCATTCTTTCACACACTACACTACAAACAATCTTATTCATTTCTCAGATCTCTTAAGATAGAGGCTCTGATATCATTTATTGACACAGCCAAATGGAGACCATATTCCCACGCCCTGGGTGGCAAGTAATAATTTTATTAATTCATGTAAAAAGTACCGTAGGGTGTCTAGAATCCATATAACACATTCACTTAGGTACTGAATCCATAAAAATGGTAAACCAACTCCTACCTCTTCATAAGCAACCTTTTCAATCATCAAGCTTCCTCCTCATCTTTCACACACTGCTCTAGAAACAATCTCATTTATTTCACAGGCCTTTCAAGATGGAGAGTCTAATACCCACTTATTGACACAGCCAAATGGAAACCTTACTCCCACGCCTGCGTGGCAAGTAAGAATCATATTTATTAATTCAAGAAAAAAGTACAAGAGGGTGTCTAAAAGCCATTTACCCTCAACCCATCTATATAATGTATTTACTTAGATATTTAAACCATAAAACTGATAAACCAACTAACTCCTACCTGATGTAAGACGCAATAACTTTCATATTAGCAGGGTGTCTCACAGAGAAGAGTGCCCCATAGAAGCTAACAATTCATATTTATTACTAACATTTATTATTAGCTAAGTAGCTAGTCCATTTTGGGAACAACTGGGTTTGCCAATATGGTGCAATTTTTACCCCGGGTAGAGCTTGGGTACATCAGTACAAAAAATATATTAAAAAGATTAAATATAAATATTCTCGGCAAGTGTTGTATTATGTTTATTTTTTTGAGTCTTTAGCAACTTTTAGAGTTGGGAAGAGTGTATTTTTTTAATTATTATGTTAAGTCTAATTGTGAAAAAATAAATAAAATAGCATAAGGCAAAAAATTGCAGATTTGCCCTGGGTACAGCCTGGCCAATCCGGGTATTGAAGAACCCGAGCATACCCTAAGCCTAATTGTGGAAAACTAAATAAATTAAATAAATTTAAGGCAAAAGGTTGCAGGTTTGCCCCAGGTAAAGTCCGGCAATCCGGGTATTGAAGAACCAAAGCATATCCATAGTGTCCCAGTTGTGCCCGCAAGCGAACCTGAACCCGAACTAGGTACATATCAGACCAGTACCAGGTGAGGGGTGGCGGGGGCAAATCCACTACTTATTTATTAACTTTATTGCTAACATCTAACCTACAGTAAGGAGGTTGGAACAAGTCCTAACAACTGGTTACACTTGGAGGTATACATGTCACTAATTAATCCAAAAAAAATGAGATGCTCATTAATAACTAATTTTTAAGTGATTCCATGTGAAAATATTCTTTTTGAAGTGATTTTATTATATCGTAAAAGAAAGTAGAGGTGAGCACTTTACCTATTCATGTGTCACACGGTAATTTATCCAAGAAAAGTCAGAAGAGGTGAGATTGCCCACAAGTTTGAATCACTTTTTAATGAATTCTGCACTTCCATAGTTTAAAGTAAGGGAAATGATGAAAAGAGGATTCACACCAACTTCTGTAAAAGTGACTCGTTGCTTTTTTAGTGACTTTATTCTATACTGTTTATTTAAATAAAGGTGGAATTCAAAGACAAAATATGTGTCGTTTCTCAACAAAAGAATAATATATCACAGCCATTCAAAATGACTGTAAGCATGCATTAGCATGCCACCTATTTCAATAGCCTCATCAATATCCTTTGGTTCACAGGGCATATTCCTGACAAGTTATTAGAAGCAAAAATATTACTTGTCCTTTTTAAATCATCCCTCCACCCTCAAGGTAGCGTGCGAAGATATATTTTCTAGTTGCACCTAAAGAAACAATGGGCAGAACAGTCAGCTCTTTTGTGACAGCTCCTCAAGGGTTGGAATGAAGAGATCAATCTATACTTGATCATCATCATTGTGGCCTCGTTCACCAAACTGTTAAACCAGTTGGATTTGTCAAGGCAAGTCTAGCTACAATAAGATTGCTTATCCTTTTAATCCATCCCTCCACCCTCAAGGCAGTGTGCAAAGATATACCTCCCGAGGCAACTAAAGAAGCAATGGGCAGATTGGTCAGCTCTTCTAGTGGCACCTCCTCAAGAAGTGGCACGAAGGGATGAATCTCTACTTGGTCATCATCACGGTGGCCTGATTCACCAAACAGTTAAACCAGTTAAATTTGTCCCCTAAGCCATTCACTTGAACCTTAGAGTCCAGTTTTCCCTGAATGAGAAAAATCAGCCCTGCTTTATTAGCAGTCAAATAAGCCTTGGGTGGCTTCCTTGTATCAGTATTAAGTATTATTCTTTTCAATCTAGGCTGGTTTCTAGGGATTGTATAATTCAGCTTGCTCTGTGTCTTTCATTTAAGCAAATTATAGCACATTCTAGCTTGTAAAATAGCTCCATCCAAGACATCTGGTTTAAGAGTCTAAACACACACCTTTAAAAATTTATCGGTCAAGCATCAACTTGTCTGGAAGTTGGAATGGACCAGCATGCAAAGTCTTTTAAAGCTAGGAATTTGTGAATACATGCTCATGTTTCAATTGTATCCACCCAACAGTTCAAGAAATGTAACCTTTTTGCATCCAATGTTGGTTTTCTGCTCTAGCACAGTTATGTCTTTTAGCGCAAGTCCACCATCCCTTCTCATCGCATGGTATGCTTAAAGATTATAAATCAATCTGAAGTGATCATTAGTGGCAATGTAATCCCTCCATAGCATTCTAATTGGATCTTCATTAAAATCCCAAGCTTCCATACTTCTATTCCTCTGTTCAAAGCTCAAAAGAACACTCTTCTAGGTCTACTCCGATGTCTAATGTTTCAACTCTACATAAAGGGTGATGAAAAAAAGAGCAGTAGCATTTCACACTGAGTGTCATTTGGCACAAATCCCTTACTAAACTGCCCAACATTCCAAAACAAAGGCTCAAAACTTTATTCAATAGCCTCTTTTAGCACTCCTTCAGCTGTCTTGCTCTGATCAATCCTGGATACGTTGTTACACCTTCAAGGGCTAGAAAATCACAGCTCCAATGGGACCAATACTGCTGAAATGAACAAAGGGGGGATTATAATTTTCTATAAAAAAAAAATTCCCCGAAAATTTTTGAATTACAGGTTACTGGAGACAAGATATCAGATAGATAGATAAATGAACCTTCCTATAAAAACAATAAACCTCTTCTCTGATACCACCGAGTCCAGAAAACAGCAATATCTTAGTTAAGTACTGGTCTAACTAGGTCCCAAAAATTTACATAAAGAAAAACAACCCTATCATAATAATTATTTTGATATTTATAAACAAGGTCGTCCCTTCCTATATTTACAAAATAGGCTTCCTCCATTAATAACCCTCTACTTGCTTTATTCTTCAAGAGGAATCTTTGGCCTCTGAATGGATTTATTTGCTTTACCTCCTAAAGCAATCTTTAGCTTTCTTAAAATGTAACTTCCTAAAATTATTTTATAACTTAGTTTCATCCTATTTTTTTAGAATAGACATAGGGTTTAATCTTATCGTTTATTCTTAGAATGTATTTTAGATATGCTCGCGTGCAACATTCTCGTATCAAGATTACAGCTTTTTAATACAACTGTAGGATAAACAGGATTCCTGAACTTGTATTTCTGAGATAAGCATGAATAAATTTAACGCATAAATTTGCCAAGGCAGCAAATGCTTCTCTAAAAAGAAGCCTTAAAGTATGCTCAGTATACACATGAAGGCCCGACACATATGAATTGAATTGTGATTTTGAATGTTAAGTCGTGGTCAAGAATAAATGTTTTCACATCCTTCTTTCTCATTCTCAAACAAAGCACATGGATGTAAGAACACAGAGAGGTGCCCATTGGCAAATTTCAAAACGGAATTTATATGGTTGTGAGCTAGTTAACCACACTTTTACACCTTATTAATATACGAGATACAGTTTCTTAAAAAGGATTAATCTATTCAAATGTAAGCCTAACTTTTTTAAAGTTTGGAAGTCTTAAATTTCTATATCTTAAAAAGCAGCCTTTTCCAAGTACACTCATCCCTGCACCATAGATTTGCTTATTGGAGAATTTATCACAATCTGAACTAGAAAATGCAAATGAACCCATAAAATAAAGAGCAAATAAGAGAGAAAATACAAAAGAACACTGCATATCAATGTCTCACCTTCCGATTTCTAACTTGATGAGGGCATCCTGCCGGAATAAATACTGCCTCCCCAAGATACTGCTCAAATGTCCATGGCTCTACTTCTGCAAAGGCAAACAAATTGACCAAAATAACAGTTATTAGCCAAAAACAATACCCAATCAAGCCTAGTCAAAACTCAGCATCACATTGAGCCTCAAACACTACTCACGGAACTCCTCCTTCAGCTTCTTTTTATGATCTTCATTCAAGAAGAGTGTCTGATCATGAATGGGATGTACAACCTGAAACACGAACGTATTATTTCAGAAATTCAAAAGAAACAAACTGCACATGACTTCCTTGCAACTATATGCTTTCATGAAAACAAAGATTTTATCATAAGCAACAACTCTTACAGAATTTACAGGGGCACTGTTGAGATGCCTGAACTCTTTCCAGTGTTTCCGCAAATAAGCTTGTAGCTTTGGTACATCCTCCCTGCGGAAGATGTCCCATAAAGCCCCACCATCTGAGTTATTCTCTTTAGTGCCAAACCCTTTTTTTCTCTTTTTGTGCACAGTACAAACTTCTGTTGATTTGCTATCCTCAGATCTCATCTTACCAAGAAAATAGGATTTATTTTCAATCATATTCAGATCCCGTCCCTCTAAGTCATCAACTACATCTCCAGTCACATTGGTCTCACTTTCATCAGAATTCATTTCAACTGTAGGGGATAAGAAAGGTGTTTTGTCATCAACAACCTTGAACCCAACATGTTCCCCTGTTTTTGACTCTGTATCAGCTGGTTTTTCATCAGAATTCATTGCAATTGGAGGAGCTAAGGAAGGTGTTTTGTCATCAACAACCTTGAACCCAACGTGTTCACCTGTTTTTGCCTTCATATCAGCTGGTTTATCATCAGAATTCATTGCAACTGGAGGAGAGAAGGAAGGTGTTTTGTCATCAACAACCTTCGACCCAACATGTTCACCTGTTTTTGACTCCGTATCAGCTGGGCTTACATCTGAATTCATTTCAACCGGTGGAGGTAAAGAAGGTGATTTGTCATCCACAACCTTGGATCCAACATGTTCACCTGTTTTTGACTCTGTATCAACTGGTTTCTCCTGATTTTTTTCACTAATTGCATTTCGGACCCTGTCTGTATGTCCATAAACTTCCTTCAAATCCTGTGCCCTGAACTTCTTCCGCATTTTTTCTATCTTATCTTGTTGCCAACGTGGGAACTTAACATCTGCTGTATTTGTTAACACATTTACCTGAAATATTAATCGAAAAGAACAAATAATTATCTCATACATTAAATAGCAGTAAGGTTGCTGCTCCAAGAACATACATGGGTTCTTCAGAGGCATGAAGAAAAGATCAAACTTAAAAAAGGCCTATTGTTTGAACCGAGAAATAAGTGTCATCATGAATAATAGAAACTAGTAGTGGCATCTCTAGAAAGATTATAGAAGTTTGCTACAAATATCAGCATTAAAAATAACATGTTGCAACCTCCATAAGGATCATGATCATATGCTCTTTAATGCTTAACGTCAATCTTTAAACAGTATAACATTTTACCAATTGCAGACCTCCAAATACAGACTTCCAAAGGAATCAATATTAGTCTGTCTTGTCACAGATTGACAGAAATAAGAAAGCATGATCATGTTTCACAGACAAGATTCTGAAACCCTCCCCCAAACAAGAACCAAAAATATCAAGTCAAAAGTAAGAACAAGTTTACTAGCCGAATAAAAGCGTTAAATCTTCTGACAGTTTGCTTTTACATTAAGGAAACTATACAATTAAAAAAGCCAGCACAACACAGAATTTTCTTGCACTTAAAAACCCTACCGCGTCAGACATATCACAGTGTAGCTTAGTTACTGAATCGCCTCTACCAAGTTCTTCATGGGTCCCATATGCAATGTATGTTTTTGGACCTAGATCAGGCTTCAAGCAGGTATCAGGAAGCTTTGTAGCAATATTTAACAGTCCCCACTTAGGATGGGTATATTCATGAATTGGCAATGCACTAATGAACTCAGCTCCATGTCGAGGTAAACGCTCTTCAAATAAATTTGATGGTGGCCAATCCTTGAGCTTCAACATCTCAGGCCAGCCATTTTTATGCATACGGCCCTCCAGGTATCCCTTAAAAAACTGATGAATGTTGATTTCAACCTGCAAAACAAAATGGCAAATTTTACTTTACAGGCCATCATCCTAAGTACACAGAGCACGAAGACAAAAAAGTAAATAATATGCAGATCTGATTGTAACATTACTTATAAACTTCCATTTCCACTGCTTATGGAACCTAATCAAAGACCAAATAATCGCATGTTCCTTGCAATTAATAAATAACTTGATCTTACTTCCATTAGGTAAAAGATATCAACACTTACAGAAAAAAAATACTCTGAGCACCAATGAAAGCGAATTTTATACGATTTCAGGTCATATTAACAATAAAACTATCTAACAGGCTACTAATTTTGTCAAGGGAGAAATACTGTAATGGTATGACTCAAACTGCGGCACCAATGCTTCAGCTGGACCAGACCCTCTTTGCTCAAACCATTCTGAGGACATCACCAGACTTTCCATTGTGTACAGCAAGGATGCTGACCCTTCTGTCCGCCTCTGATGCAGACAAATACATTGTTCTCTTTCTCCGCCCTTCTTGGCTATGTCAGCAGTCGGTTTGACAAGGGGCATTCTTTTCAGGGGATTGTCTTAATTTGTCCTTTGTATATACCGACCTGAAAGTTTAATCGTTTCAGTTTTACCCATTTAGATACTTCATTTTCTGTTATTGGATTTTATATTAGGCCAACAATTGTTTGCTATTTCTCATATAAAACATTGAATTTGAACATAATAGAGAAAAAAAGGGAATATCTTTGAAGTTGGAGACAGTCTACAGTCTTTGGAGAAACTTTGTGCAACTTTTGGATATCAAACTGTCAAAGCAAATGAATATATCACCCTAAAGCAAGACAAAATTCAAAAAGGCAGGGAGGGATTAACCTTTGCAAACGATATTATTAACCATTCTACCCTCCCCCCATCAAATGATTCTTCAACAACAACCACTTCCCTAGTTCACATCCAAGATAAAACTTATCATTACATGAAGAGTGTTCCAAAACATACAACGCAGCTTCAATACAAGATGCATACATAACTTGAAACATTTGATTAATTATCCACAAATCAAACCATAGAAATAATTTTCATTTTAAAAGATAGGTGAGCAAAAATCAGACTTGATAATGTTACCCAAATAAACCAAAAACAAAATATCCCTAAGACTGCCTTTGTTCTTTGCCAAAACTTTCATCGAGTTATGAATACTATTTATGTTTGGCCAAATTAGCAATAAAAATAATTTCCATTTAAAAAGCTATATGAACAACAAATAGATCGATAATGATACCCAAATAAATAACTAAAAAAAGAAAAAAGCATCCCTAAGAAAGGATTTTTTCTTTGCCAAAACTTTCATTAACATCATCTTCTCCTCCACTAGAGCGAAACACAAATTAGTTGATCTGTAAACTAGGTGGATATTCCACATTAAGCTTCACCAACACGAATTCTTTCAAGACAAGAAGTCCTCAAGTTCTATGCAATAAAACAAAACCCAAAATGTTGTTTTAAGATGTATCCCAACTCTTATGACTGTCTTTTACAGCATACAAAACAATATATAACCCTTCACATGTAATCCCCACATGCTACATCCATTGCAAAAATTCATTCACTCTCTCAGCATGCTACTACTCCATATATGACTGCAATTGAAATGCTTATACAGAAATGCAATACCAATGTGAAGTTCTTTAACCTTTATGAACAAGTATTATGTTTGTGATAGATGAGAGTTGAGCTCTCTTAAGTGTTTGTAATAATGGACTAGTTGCAAAGAAATGAAACATGCAATCAAAAAAAAGAAACACATCTACAAAGAGAGAACATAAGACATACATTGGAGAAACTCAATGTGAGAGTGAAGCTATGTTTCCTCATCTCCACTATGTTCTACAACTTCCAAGCTTTTGCCTTTTGGGGCTTACAAGGACACCAACCCAAAAAGTAACCCACACTCATAATGGCTTTTGCACTGATCAATGGAAGATTTGTCTCTTCAACAAGAGAGAATATCGAACTCGCTATCTCAATTGTATAGTCTTCAACTCAATCAAATACATGGACCAATGAGTAGATGAAAGAGTCACTAAATGAATTCCTCAAATGCCTCTGCTTCAATGCTTAGACACAAGAACACCCCTTTAAACTCGCCCAAAACCCCAAGAGTCAAACACTGAGACCAAAACACCTCTATGTCATTTAAACTTTCTGTGCAATCAAAATCACCACTATATGCAGGGCGAAAAAGCCACGGTGGCCGCAAAAGTGCCTCTTAAAGTTGCAAAACCACCACCATTAAAAGCCCTCTAATTTCTTACGGCCATAAGTTTTACATACGAACACAAAATCACATGTCATTTTTTTTTAAATTGCATAACTTTTCAAGAGGAATCCAAATACTTTTGATGCCAACCATATATTGCTTAAGCCCTTAACCAAAAACTAGCTCCCTTTTAGGACTTGATGTGCCAAGAATTATCCTATTTGAAAGTCGATTGTCTTACCAACGTAACTGGATGATGTTCTTGATCCAAATCTCTAATCATATGTCCCAAATTTGAAAGCTTTCCCAACTAAGCTCCATAAGAAAAAGATGAGGATTTAGCTTCCATCTTCTCAAGTGGGATACCAATTCTATCATCCTCTTAGATTGTTCCTTATTCCTCTCTCCTGGAGAGTGACTACCCAACTATGAACTTGCAAACCCAAGTTGATAGGGTCCATGACTCCTTCCAATCTCGACCAACTGACCTTCTACCACTCTTTGGTGTCTTGGTCTTCCTTGTGGTTATCCCTCTTAGCCCCTTCACAGCGATACACATACTTGTAGGCTAGGCAAAGCTCTCCATCAAAAAATGCTTATACAACATCCTCCTTGCTGCTCACAATTCTTTCCACAGGGGAAGAAAAATATTGCATTATGTGAGTGGTGTTACAACAAATCACCACTTTTACAAATTGCCCTTATCTTGGGTCTTACAACTTAACAATGTAACATACATTTATTGAAACATACAATTCCATTTTAAAAGTTGCCCATATATTGCAACTGAAAGTTTGTATCAAAACAAATGCAAAATACATTGAATAAAATGTATTCAATGAAAGATCGTGGATGTCAAAACATACATCCATCACAACCAGCAGTCTTTTCGTGGAATGCTACTCACCATCGACGCACTTCTCACCCTTCATGGAAGAAACCTTGGGCTAAAGAACATTCAATAAGATACCGAACAACACGCCATACCTACCACTATCATATCAACCCTGTTTTGGAGAACCTGTTGCAACCTTATTCCCATGTGCATACAACAATTCAAAAGCATGCTACAAAATTGCTAAAGCTGTTTAAGGTCATCATGTGCATACCGAAACCAACATAAGCATTCTATAATAGTTTAATTTATGAAAACATGCTATAACTCCATGCTAAAATCACGTGAGTTCTCAAATCCATGCTACAACATTGAAAAACAACTAGACATGTTACACATGATGTAATTCTAAATTTGCATGGAGAGAAAAAGGAAACCAACATGCCGCCACTTTTGTGATACCTTGGCTTTTAACCTATACTTGTTGCTTTCTCTCAACATAGAGTGTCTCTTTTTGTCATGTGCTACATGAACTTGGTAAGCAAAACATGTCGAATTATAAATGTGCATGAGAATGATGAAAATGATATGACCTCTTTGATGCAATGGGCTGCTCATACATGTGCTTCTTGAATTGATTATATGGCTGCTCCATATCCACCCTTAATGAGTGACATTTCTCCACGGTTTATCCTACAAATGAGGTTAGCTTGCTTCTTTCAACAAAGCAACATAACAAGCAATGTGGAGGTGCTTACATATGCATGCTAAACAACATCTCAACTATGCAAATACTCTATCCATGAAACCAATAATAAAGGCTTAAATTTAACCACTTGCAATGGTAATTTGAAATCCTCTATGAGCTGCTCCTTCTAACGTTTTCACGTTGGATAGCACTTCAATTAGATGCAAATCAAAATTTGAGTTTTGAAACTAACCTTCTAAAGCATTAGCTCTTACCATGTTTACCTCTTGCCAATAGTGATAAGCACTCCACTAGGGGTTGCTCTCACTTCATGGATTCTTCCTTAGATAGGTGGGCTTCTTCTTTTGTTACCTCTTGTCTTGGAGGTGCTTGAGTGGCTTCTTCATTCGCTACCACTTGCTTTGTAGGTTCTTGAACAACTTCCCTTTTACTTGTAAATTCCTTTTCCTTCTTGGAATGCTCTTTGTAATTCTTTGGTTCAAATTGTGAATGAAGCTCCCAAAATTTTGCATGCCAATGCCCACTCATGTTGCAATGAGTGCAATGGTTTTTTGCCCATTCTCATGGGCAAGGTGCCCTTCTCCACATTATGACTTGGCAAGTAATCTTTACAATTTGCATCCTTCCTCTTGGAAGGCATAGGCTTCTTTCGGATGGATTTTCTCCTCAAACACATGGCCACAAAATGGTTATTCATTTCCACAAAATGAAAATAGATATGTATACCAATAATTTTGTGCTACATGGCCACTCTTCTTACAATTGAAGCAAGAATGGAAGATTTTTTATTTCCATACCTTCTTGTGAAGCGCTTTGTGCATACCTGATGAAGTAGTAATGTGTTACCTCCTCCTCGGGGATGTTCACCTCTCTTGGAGATGCTTTGCATCCTTCTTTGATGTTCTTCCCATCATTGAAAGGTTGTCCCCTTCCTAGTTCCAACTTGCATTCACTCGCATGGTCATGAAGTGACAATGTGTTATCTCCTTCATGAGAGACATGTGCATTCTTTTAAAAAATCAAACTCCTCATTAGATTTGACAAAAAAAATTGATGCCATTACCTCGCATGCAATTTTGCAGTGCTAGTGGCTTGGGCTTTTTAGCTTTGGAAGCTTTCGTTTCTTCAGCTATCTTGGGGCATTCCTCAACCTACATATTGAGGCCTTTCCTCAACCTTTATCAAATTAGTCATTTCTTGTCCATTCAAACCAAAACCCTTTCAATCAAAACCCATCTTGGTTAGCCAATTAGAGCCAAATCCCTTAGTATGCGTCTCAAATTTACCAAAGGAAACATCTAGATATTGATGGAGAAAGAATATGATGGAAAGCTTACCTTGCATACATCAGTCATGATTTGTGCAGCTTTGGTAGAGGACGGTCTCCTCTATATGGTAGACTCTTTTCTCTCCTTTGCTCCTTCACCATCATCTTGGAACTTTTCCAACATCTCTTCCTTGGTTTGCAACTCTTCAATGATACCCATGAGAAATTCTCCATGGCATATCAATCTATCTTGCAGCTCTTCATTCTCATCTTCCAAGTGCTACCACATCTTTCTTAGTTCAAAGCTTACCTGTTGAATTTGACAGTTTGTATCTTCAAGCTCTTAAAGCCTCTCTCTCTTCAAATCTTTACCCATGGTTGAAATTTTGCAACCAATAAACCTGCGCTTCCTTATCAATAGATAAATATGGAAGAATATATAACACAATGCGTAAATGTGGTAGCAAGCCCTTTCAAGGCTAAAGGAAAAGCCACTCTGATACCATTCTGATGCATAAACTAGGTGGATATTCCACCCTAAGCTTCATTAACACAAATCCTTTCAAGACAAGCGGTTGTCCTCAAGTTTTATTCCATAGAACAACACCCAAAATGTTGTTTTAAGATGTATACCAACTCTTATGATTGTCATTTACATCATACAAAATAATATACAACCCTTCTTCACATGCAATCCCCACATGCTACATCCATTGCATACATTCCTTCACTCTCTAAACATGCTACTACTCCATACATGACTACATTTGAGATGTTTGCATAGAAATGCAATTAAAATGTAAAGTTTTTTTAACCTTTATAAGCAAGTACCATGCTTGTGATAGATGAGACTTGACCTCTCTTAAGTGTTTGTCATGATAGACTAGTTGCAAGGAACTAAAACATGCAATCAAAGAAAACAAAAACATCAACAAAGAGGGATAATGCAAGATATACCCTAGAGAAACTCAATGTGAGAAAACTCCAACAAGTGTGAAGCTATGCTTCCTCACCTCCACTATGTTTTACAATTTACAAACTTTTGTCTTCTTTGAAAAGTATTATACACTCGTAATGACCTTTGAACTATTCAATAGAAGACTTGCCTCTTCAGCAAGAGAGACTATTGAACTCAACTATCTCAATTGTGTAGTCTTCAACTCAATCAAATACATGGAACAATGAATTGATAAAAGAGTAACCGAATGAATTCCTCAAATGCCTTAGTTTCAATGCTTCAATGCCCTTTTATGAACTCTAATGATTCATATATATACACAAAAACACCCCTTAAGCTCGCACAAGAAGCCCAAGAGTCAAAAACTGAAGCCAAAACACCTATATGTCCTTTAAACTACCTGTGCAGGCAAAACCACCACTATATGCAAGGTGAAACCGCCACTTAAGGTTGTAAACCTGCCACTTAAGGTTGCGAAACCATCAAGGTTGCGAAATTGTCAGGACAAGTTGCAAATCCATTGGGGCGGTTTGCAAATTTGTCGAGGAAATTACGAAACTACCACCTACATAACCAGCAATTTCACAACCACGAAAAGTCCTTTAACTTCTCAAGGCCATAACTTTTGCATACAAACTCGAAATCACATGACATTTGTTTTGAAATTTCATAACTTTCGAGAGGAATCCAAATATGTAGTCTAAAGGCACTTTTTATGTGAACCATATATTGTTTAAACCCTTAAAAGCAGAAACTAGCTCTTTTCCAAGAGTTGGCGTGTAGCAAATATCCATGTTTGAAATTCGATTGTTTTGCCAACTGAATTGGATGATCTTCTTGATCCAAATTTCTGAACATTAGCCTATATAGATAATCTCCTTAGGCCCTCCAAGTCACCTAAACAGCTTATATATGAGAAAAAGACTCATTTAAAACATGACCGCTTTCATACATGACAAATACAACTTAAAATCTAAATCACTTGGAGACCAAAAATTCATTTAAACTTATATTTCAATGGCAAAGGCTAGAGAAATCGATGATCATTCAGTAGCCTTTAAGTATATACAAGCTCTAAAATGGTTAGCATTGTGGTCCTTTTTTAATTTAATGCAAGAATGGGCCCACATTTAGGTTTGTGTTCCCATTCATCTTCAAATGTTTAATGCAGTGGGCTCATAGCACTGAGCTGGATTTCAGAATATTGATAATGTGCCTGGAGTTAAGGCCCAAGTTTCTAAAGCACGGTGAAGATCAAGACTGCTGAGTATGAGACAGGTGGAGGTCAGGCAGCAAGGCCTTCCAGTAGTGTTTTTCTACGTGGTAATAGATGCTGTTAAGACTTTCTATTATTTTGAAGACTGCTGCTGAGTATGAGACAGGTGGAGATCAGGCAGCAAGGCCTTCCAGTAGTGTTTTCAAAGTGGTAATAGATGTTGTTAAGACTTTCTACTATTGTCAAGACTGCTGCAAGCTTAACTTTTTGTGGTTTTATTTAGTTTAGTTTAGAAGATGCTGATATCTTATTTTGAGTAGTTGATGACTTTAAACAGATTTCTAGGAAGGGATAGGCTTGTTTTCAGTAGCTTGACATTTGGATGTGATGATATTTGGCTTTTTTAGCAATCTTGGGGGCTTATTTGTACATTTCAATATCAATATAAAACAAATTAATTTTCTTTATTGACAATCAGATTATTATGACAAGTGCATCTAGAGATGACAATGTCCTTCTATGTTTGATTAAATCTGGTTTGCCCTAGACTAGTGTAGTACAGGCATGGTGAAAATTTTACATAATCTGGGTTAGTGTTTTGAAAATGGTTAACAATTGGATTTGGTTCAAAGTATTACAGTGAGTACCTATTTTAAAGGTCGTGTTTTTATAAGTTTGATGGAAATTTAGTTATCTTCAGCTAGCCTAGTCAAGCTATGGCAAAAAAATAACATAATTTGGGTTGCGATATCGAGAATGGCTGATATTTGGTTTTGGCCTGGCTCTTTTCTTGCTAGTTAGTTAAAAAGATCAAGAGATTTCTACTTTTAAAATCAAAACAATGTTCATGATAAAGAGCAGAAGCTCCGTTTGACATGGGAATCATTGGGAAATTGACAATCTATACTTGAGAGATATCAAAATGATAAACAATAAATCAATATTTAATTAAATATTAAACTTTATTAAGCAGTAAATTAATATTTAATTAACTATTAAACTTTATCATTCAGCATACATCAGAGATTAGCATGCATACAAGTTTAAGTAACTAGCATTAGTTGCCATTAAATATCTTCATTTGGCATTCCAAAGTGATGTCACATTTGATATGTAAATTTACTAAAAGATACAAATCATTGAGTGAGAAACATAACAAAAACAAGTGAAAAACAAAATTGAGGTTCAAGCTCTTGTTCTTTTTGTTTTGTTAATATTAAGACTTTTCTTACACTTTATGATTTATTTATTTGCTGCTATTATTCTATTTAATTTGTCTCCAAGCTTTCATCAACTAACAGAAAGAATTTTCAACTAAAGAAAACATCTGAGAGACAATTCAAACTTGCCAAAATATTTATGGTATATGCTTTGTATCAGGACTCTGTAGCTGAACTGAATCAGAATGTCATCAGAGGATTAGTGCTTTCCATTGTTATTTTGGGTTGCAGAAAAGTAGCATAACCTCAAAGTGCCAACATAGCAGCTCTAGATCAGGTTATGTAGTTCCATCAAAACAATAGAACGCAGATTTTGAAAAGGCTGTGTCTGCCCTATCAAGACTTGTATGAAAAAAGTGGCAGCAGCCCAAAGACATATAATTGTTTGACAAATTGGAGCTTCCAGAAGCAGCCTGTAGGATTATAATCATTGCAGGATTTGGGCAGCATACTTGTTGCGAGGAATCTCCTAAATATTTGGCTTCTGAAAGAATTTGAAATTTTTAAATCATCTAGTTCAGAATACAGGCTAGATGGTATTTGACACCACAAAATTTCAGTCACACTCGTGGGTTGCCAAAACGTGTGGATTAATTCTTGGCCCGATGCATTTCAATCTTATACTTCTAGTGTTTTAAAAGGCAGGGGGCCTGAGGGCAACCCATTAACCTATCTGACAAAACATCTAGAGTAAAATACAGATATCAATTAGAAGGAAAGAAGAGAAAGATATAAACAGCAAAGCGCTTTCTGGTTGTCCTCAAGGTATAATTCAACTAGTCCTGGCCGAAGAGTTAACATATTTAGCATTACAATTTCTCAAAGCTCAAAATATGTTAAGTTTGAGAAGGTGGTATCAGCTGAAAAAATGGGTCCTACTTCAAAATTAATTGCTAAAAAAATTCATGTGCAAGTTTTTTGAGGTAAAATAACCATTTCATATAAATGCCACCTGCTATATGCATGTGTTAAAAATTAAAACCTATTTCAAAACTGCAATTTTAAGGATAACAGTGGCAGACCCAGCTGAAAGATGCTCTCTGAATATTAGCAAAAGCTCATTAAAATTCAAATAGCAAAATTACAAGCTCAATACGTATCTTACCTCATTCCAATCGAAGCAATCAAGGGCTTTGACTGTTTTTGTCTCTTCTTTGAATTTGCCCTTGGTAGTCTCCCGAACAGCCCGCCACATGACCATTGGTTCCCAACTCAAACCTGATGTATCTTCTAGAACATTCCGAAATATTACTGGCTCCCCCTTTAGCCAGTGTTTCTGAAAGTGGTTAAAACTTCCATCATCTGTATCATGTGCAGTTGGACAATACAAAAAGTTATCATTACTACCCTCTCTGTAAGCTGCTCGCCGTAATATGCCATTGGAAAACCCTTCCATTCCATGACATAAAGAGCAAGGTTTTGAACCTTCTAAGACCTCTTGAATTTTAAACTTACTGCCCATTTCTTCCGCATTCTTCTCTAGTTTTGCAACCCAGTTAAATTTAAAAATGCGCTTTAAATCTAACAATTGATTTCCACAGCCCCCTCGTTCCATGGGAGGGCACGGTATGCTACCATCACTATTTGCTCTCCAATCAGGTAATGGGCACAAGTGATCCTCAATACTACTGCCTATGCCATGGGACTGGCTCTCCCAACCAGCTCCACGAGCATCTCTAACTTGAGCAAAAGCTCTCTCCTTACACTGTTGTTGAGCTGACTCTGCTTCATCACCTCCAGGCTGGCATCCTTGCCGAAGCTCCCGACAACAGGTGAGACAGAGGTCATATGAACAGTCTGGGCAGCTTCTATGGTAATCAACAATAGATGTACTGCAGTTATCACTGTAAGAAAAGAGCAATGGAAAAAAGTCTTATAAACCAATTAAAGCCTATATCCTAAAGAAAAATCTTACAAAGAAAGTCCATGTCAAAATATCATAACAAAAACATAAGCAATCAGAATTTTATTTCAAATATAAAGTTCACTATTGAAAACATGCATACCAATACAGCCGTTCATCTGGATTTAGCTTCGCCCTTTGAACATCAGTCAATGATTCAACCCCTGATCATAAATGTAAGGGCCATTAGAATTAGTGAATAGAAGAGAGTAGTATTAAAACTTCTGCACACTAAATTATGTACCTCGAATATTGGCTTCCATCTCCTGTTCCAAGGACTGCTCCATTCGAATATGTTTAAGCACTGGAAGAACCATCGACAGCATATACCTCAGACGATCCAATCTATCAGACTTGTTTGTTTCCTTTTTGGGGACCTGCATCAAGATGACAAGTCAGCTTTGCAATACATGTCTGTATTGATAAAATTTAGATTCAGAAGAATATCAAACAGTTACCTTCACATGGCCGTTTTCACGCAGGCATGCTTTGCAATTACAATTTCCTCGGCAAACAGGACATGCCTTCTCAATATCTTTTCTAGACTGCTCTGGATACCTATTTTCCCATTCCATATTCACATTCAGCATTTACATAACAAAAATGTACAAACTTGAGCAAGCAGCAACATTTAGTTGGCAAAACTTGTTATTTAAATATAATTTAATCTTATCCATCTTTTCCATGAAATATCAATGCTTGAAAATGCAAGATTCATGATACATTCTTCTAATCAATGTAATTTACTAGAGAAATTTGGTCTCTATACTTATGAAATTTGATAAAACTTGTAAAACTCTTTCTCATTATAAAAATGAAATCTCACAATCTTCTCTGAAATTTAAAAAAAACAAAATTATCTTTTCCCAACCCCAGTTGTGGTTGATTGAACGCCCTACATACAATTTTATCTATCTTTTCCATGAAATGTCAATGCTTGAAAATGCAAGATTCACGATACATTCTTCTAATCAATGTTATTGACTCGAGAAGTTAAAAATGCTCTATACTTAAGAAATTTGATAAAACTTGTAAAACTCTATCATTATAAAACCGAAATCTCGCAAACTTCTCTAAAATTTAAAAAAACTGATATTATCTTTTTCCAACCCCCGTTGTGGTTGATGAAATGCCCTTCATACCATCTGTCAATACAAGGAAAGCAATAACGCTTTCTTCTGCATTTCGAACAGAAAACAACTCCCTCTTTATCATTCCTCTGACATTGATGACACATCCGGCTATTCCTGATAGAATCCCCATTTGTAGTAGACAAATCCTGCTACCAAATTCAACGTAAGCTTTCATCAGATATGATCAATTAAAGAAATAATATAAACAATATGCAATGCCACACACTAATAAAAATCATATAAACAAGTAATAACAAGCTGGAGTATAGAATTTCCAAAGCAGTCTAAATTTACTTTCCTCAATGTGCCCCTAAATATACTTGGTGGACATACAAAAACAGGTTCATTTGAACGTTTAGGCCTTTAGACAGGTAGTGTAAAGGCAGGCCATATGCACATTCTCGTTCTTTATTCCAATTAATTTTCCCTTGTTAGCTATATGATTGTTTGAAAGAGCAAGAAAAGAGAACGAGAGCAAAAATTGAAATCTGGCTCACTTGAACTTTCAGACCTTTCAACAGGTAATTTAATGGCTGGCCCATTCATGTGCTTTATTCCACTGAATTTGTCATTGTTAACTATATGATCGTGCAAAATAACAAGAAAAGAGAATAAGAGGAAAGTTTGAAATCTTCTGCTTAACACTTCGAACATCTACTATCTCAAAATGTTTTTCTAGACCCTTTCACAAGATCACCACGAAAAATAAACAATGCAACTACTGCATTCCCCTGGAAATGGATTGTAAAAGCAAACAAAACACCTTCTTTCCATTAATAAAAATATTTATATCAAACACTTTTTTTCATGATGTTACCAAAACTAAATATTTTTTGCTCTTAACACTTTTTTCATGATGTCTCCAGCAGTGCCTCATTTTTTCCCTCAAAGCACTTTTTTCATGATGTGATCAAATATGAAAATGGATTTCCTGAGGCATTTTTTTGTGGTATCATCAACTAATCCTTTTTTCTCTTGATTTCATCAGCTTTGAACACATCTAAATTATGTGTCAACACTCCATCTGAACCACTAGACCCTAACCAGGCCACAAAAAGATCCTTCAATTTCTCACAAGCCCCTACTGCTAAAGTTCAAGAAAACCAAATTATGGCACCACTAGGTTAAAGGGGTACACTCGTGTGCCTCCCCATTATTTGCCTCACATTGTGAATAACCACTACACATGCCTCTTAAATATATTACATTTTACTGTGTTTGGTGTTCAGTCAGTTTCCTGATTAACACAAAATTAAGCAAATAAATAGAAGGGCAGTATTTTACAGAACATAAGAATTTCCTGTAAATATAAACTTTTCCAGTTCAAATTTCTTGTTTACACAAAATGCCCCAAAAAAGCCAAGCAAAAGCTAGAAGGGAGGAACTTTAAGAAACCTTATAAAGTAAAACATCATATGACAAATCTTACCATTATCACAGTTAGATTTTCTTGTTGACTTAAAAATAAGGGCAGAACAAAAGGTCTTGGATTTACGCAGCTCGAAATTCATCTTATTTTATTAATGTCTTGAAGAAACCATCAGCTAAATATAACAAATTTTACCATTATCTCAGTTAGATTTTCTTGTTAAAATAAAAAATAACCACAAAACAAAAAGGCATAGATTTATACAACTTGAAATTCACCTTACTTTATTAATGCCTTGAAGATTTTGAACTTTTGCAGTTTGATTTCATCAATTCAATTTACTTGTTAACATAAGGAGCTAGACCTTAGTCAATTCAATTTACTTGTTAACATAAAAACAAAGGGCAAAAACAGAAACAATGTGTTTTACAATATATAAGAATTTCCTGCCAATTTTAACTTTTACAGTTCAAAATTTCTTGTTAATATAAAGTGTAACAAAAAACAAGGGCAAAACACTTAAAACTCGTCTTGCCTGGAGAATTACTTGCAAATTGGACTGTTTCTAAAGTATAACTCTTACCATGATCAGAATTCAATTTTCTTATTAACATAAAAATGAGGGCAGAATAAAAGGGCAGAAATTTATGAAACCAAAAATTCACCTTACTTCAAAATTTTCATTTAGATTTATAATTCTGCTCTCAAATTATAAATGTGCGACAGAAATACAGGGGAAAAACCGAAGGGCAAGGTTTTAAGAACCCCAAAACTATACTTAATCAGAAAATTCTGTGCCAATTTACACGTCAGACGGAGCTGGATCTTAGTCAGCTAAATTTTCTTGATAACATAAAAGCAAAGGAAAAATGCACAATTGCAGGGTTTTACAGAACAAGAGAATTTCCTGAAAATTTTAACTTTTGTAGTTCGATTTTCTTGTTAACAAAAAAATCAAGGGAAAAACAGAAGGGCAGGGTTTTAAGAGATTTAAACTCATATAACTCAGGGAATTCCTTGCCGATTAGCCCGTTCCCTAAGTATAAAAAAATTTACAATGATCGGAACTCAATTTTCTTGTTATCATAAAAAAACAAGGGCAAAATAGAAGGGAGGGTTTCAAATAAAAAGAGAATTTTAACTTGTGTAGTTCACTTTTTTTTAAACAAAATAACAAGGGAAAACCAGGACAGGATTTTAAGAGATTTAAACTCATATTACTCGGGGAATTCCTTACCGATTAGACCATTCCCTAAGGATAGAAAAAATTACAATTATCAGGATTCAATTTTCTTGTTGACATAAGAAAAACAAGGGCAAAACAGGAGGGGTTTAACGAAAACTAAAATTCAACTTAATTCAGAAAATGTCTGAAAGATCATACTTTTGCATTTCATCTGTGAATGCAAGACATAAAAACAAGGGAAACACAAAAAGGCAGGATATTTAGAAACTGAAAACTCACCTTACAGAGAGAACTCTTTGCCAATTTAAACAATGCAGAAAGAGCTGGATCCTAATCAATTCAATTTTCTTGTTAACATAAAAACAAGGCAAAAAACAGATGGGCGAATTTTCAAAAAACATAAAAATTTCCTGAAAACTTGAACTTTGGCAGTTCAATTTTCTTGCCATCATAAAATGCAATAAAACAAACAAGGGAAAAACAGAAGGGTTTTAAGAGGCTTAAAAGCCTCACCTTAATCATATAATTCCTTTCCAACTGGACCGTTTCCTAATATAACAAGTTTTAATATAATCGGAGTTCAATTTTCTTGTTAACATAAAACTAAGGGCAGAGTTCAACAAAATAGAAGATTCACCCTACTTTAATTAATATCTTGAAGATTTAAAAATTTGCAATTCAATCTCCTTGTCAAAATAAAAACTAGGGCAAGAGAGAAAGGCAGGCCATATGGACATTCCCAAATACCTTAAAGATTTAAAAAATAAGGGCAAGCCAAAAGAGCAAGGTTTTATGAAACCTAAAATTCACGGCACTTAGAATAAGCCTTGAAATCTAAGCTTTTACAATTCTATTCTCTTGTTAACATAGAAACAAGGGCAATGCATAAAGGTTTTAACAGATTTAAAAAACCAACCTCACAGACTGAATTCTTTGCCGATTGGATCATTTCATATGCATAACAAATTTTACCATGATCTGATTTAAGCTTTTACAGTTCAATTCCCTTGTTGCCATAAAATCAAGGGCAAAGCATAAGGGTTTAAAGAGATTAAAAAACAAACCTTACACACTGTATTCTTTGCCGATTGGACCATTTCCTACGCATAACAAATTTTAACACGATCAGATTTAAGCTTTTACAGTTCAATTCCCTTGTAAACAAGAGCAAAGCACAAAGGTCTTTAGAGATTTGAAAAACCAACCTTACACGATGAATTCTTTACCGAATGGACCATTTCCTAATGCATAACAAATGTTACCATGATCAGATTTAAGCTTTTACAGTTCCATTCCTTTGTTAACATACAAACAAGGGCAAACCAGAAGGGTTTTAAGAGATTCAAAAAAAATTATGGCCGTCAGATTAAGCTTTTCAAATTCAAAAAAAGGTCAACGCAGAAGAGTCTTAAGAGATTAAAAAAACCAACCTTACACTCTGAATTCTTTGCCGATTGGACCATTTCCTATGAATAACAAATTTTACCATGATCAGACTTGAGCTTTTACAGTTCAATTCCCTTGTTCACATAAAAACAAGGGCAAAGCAGAAGAGATTTAAGAGATTAAAAAGCCAACCCTGCACGCTCAATTCTTTACCAATTGAAACATTTCCAAAACATAACAAATTTTACATGATCAGATTTAAGCTTCTACAGTTCAATTCCCTTGTTAAGGTTAAAACAAGGGTAAAATAGAAGGATTTTAAGAGACTAAAAAACCAACCTTGCACGCTGAATTCTTTGTGGATTGGACGATTTCCTAGGCAAAACAAATTTTACAATTATCAGATTCAAGCTTTTAAAGTTCAATTCCCTTGTTAACATAAAAAAAGGGTTTTAAGAGATTTAAAAACCAACCTTACAACCAGAACTATTTGCCGATTGGACCATTTCCTACGCATAACAAATTTTCCCATTATCAGGTTTCAATTTTCTCGTAAATAGTAGAAAAAAAATTAGGCAAAACAGAAGCTTACCGGAAATTCACCTTCTTTCCTATATATTTAAACTTTGGAAACTAAGATTTTTTATTAAAATAAAAACAGACACACCTGGCTTTTTGAAACCTACAACTCACCTTGCAAAGAGAATTCTTTGCAGTTTTAAGCATTGCAGATAGAGCTGGATCTTCATCAACATTCTTCCTTAAGTCTCCGTTCTTCTCTTTAAGAGAGGGCCGGCCTCTCTTCCTCTTGAGAGGCTGAAGGCTGGACAACAACTCTCTATCCCCTTCCTCAGCCAACGCCACCTCTACTCTTTCCTTCTTTATTTTCTTCTTCGGGGGTTCGGGTTCCGAATTATGCAACAAATCGTCCTCATTAGGAGACCCTTTCTTCAAAGCTCCATCGGCATTTGGCTTCAGCTTTTTCTTAATTTTTCGTTCGCTAGGGTTAGGGTTACTAGGGTTCCTCGCGGCTCTACATTTGGCCTGTAAATGATGTTTCTCACAGAGACTTTTACCCTGCATAACCTCACGGCTGCATCTCCACTGCTTGCCGTCCGATCTCTTGCACCGCTTATCGTCCGCTACAACCTCCTTTATAGCCTCATCCACATCTGCAGCTATTTCCATCCCCTTTGCCAGGACCACATCCATATCTACCAGAATTTCTTTTCCCCTTCCAGAACAACAAAACCTCCGCCAATTTATATACAATGGTTAACGCTATCTCTCCGCTACCAATTCTAAGCCAATTTATCTGTAGCGAGCTATTTTTTCCCTACAAACCCCTACATATATCTACCCCGAGTCCATTACGAAAATCTATAGAGAAGGGTAAAATGCAGGGGCCTCTCAAATCTTCGCTTGCAACGGCAAATTGCAGGAGATGAAATTAGTTTACTCTTTCATGATTTTAGCTAAAATTAGACAGTAAAATCAGAGCGGGGGTTGATAGACATAAGTAGTCGGTCGTCCCGCTATTTTTGTTTTAGCGTGTTTTAAAATTTAATAATAAAATAATAGTGGGGCTATAACTAATTTAATCGTTTTGATTGTCAAACCAGCGGCGGGGCGCCTTCGGGTTTAATTTATGCAGGGAGGATGTATGTCATCCGTTAACTAACACGCTTCATGGATGGCAAACATCCTACTGCGAAAATTCCTACTCTGTGTTTGGTTGGTCAGGAACAAGGCATGCGTGATATGGTTTTTCTTCTAAATTTAGTCAAATCTTATTGATTATTATCATCCTGTTAAAGTTTCTTCCACATGTAAGTCCGGGTCATTTTTTAAAATATGTATATTATACAATATACATGCAAATTTCGAGATTGTCTGCTCCTCGTGTTTGCGATTCCCTAATTGTGGTCTCACAATTTAATATTGCAGGTGTTGTGAAATCATAACTTAACTCCCATAAGAGAGAGGATTGCCACTTCCAATTTTAGAATACATTCAAGAATATGTTTTTGGCTCAATTAGTATTGGTGGGCACGCTTGGTATTCGACGGTGGAAATTTCGTAATAGTTTATTCATGTCTGCAAAATGTGTTATTCTTTGTGTAGATGGTATAACATGGTTGAAATTTTAAAATTTTATAATAAAATATATAAACTATTTTTAATGGTTTTTTCGTCATTATAAATTATTAATATTGAACAAATAATTATTATTAAAAAATTATACTAAAAGTAAATTAAAATTGTAAAAGGAAATTTTTTTTTATTGAAAATAAAAAGAAATTGTTAAAAAAAATTAAAAAAATTGTATATTATATTATTATTTTAAATAATACTAATTATACGTAAACAATTTTTAAAACTTATTGTTACAAATACTAAAATTCTCTATTATAGTTTTATAAAAATATTCTTAAAATCTTAATTTTTACTTTTTAAAAAAAGCTACATTTTATTTGTGAATTGTCAAATTTACATTAAAATTATATGTAGGATTAAAATATAAGGTTGTCCCTTAAAACACGCTCCAATGAGGTTTTAAATAGAATACCAAAAATAAGCTTAAAGCAAAAAAGATTTTATCATACAAACCATCAAACATGCAAACCCCCTAAATGTTCTAAGACTTGGTTTTGCCTTACAAAACCATAGGCGCTTGAGATTGGGTGTTGTCATACAAATTATTTAAACAGGGGCCATTATAATCAAAGTGGAATTTAATCGTCGTCTATGTTATTAAATGAAAAATTTAGAATGGTTTTATTATTTTTTTATTTTTCATTTTTTTAATATAAAAAATATATATGATTATTATAAATTAAAATTTGAATTATTGAAATGATTGTAATTTAATCCATGGAGATGATGGAATCAAACTATTAAACTTAAAATTATGTGTAGAAAATTTTGATAACATAAATACCTTTTAATCTTGTTATTTAATCAAAGAATGTATTAATATTATATATAATATTAATTATATAAATTGTAAATAGTTTATGATATTAATATTATACACTAAATCTTAAACAATTTTAATTAATTATTTTTTTAAATGTTTTATTATATTTTTTTTTAAATGTATAAAAATAAATATATCATAATTATTAAGGTGGGAACAAAATATTACAATTAAGAAGCAATGAGTATTTTAATACTTTAATCTACTCTTTACATATTTCATTTTAAAAATAATATTGTATTTTTATATTTCAATATACTTCGTACATCTTTCATTTTAAAAATATTATCCTATCAATATTATTTTATTAGTATGTAAATTCACACTAAAATATTACACTCAAGTTTTTGGTAAAAAATAAATTATGTTTTTTAAATATATTATAGCCTTTTTTAAATAGAGGGTTTTAAATTTGTCTAATATAAATCTACATCAAAATATTGAATTAGACTGTTTGATAAATTACTTGTTTAATGTAAATCCACATTAAAATATTAAAATAAAATGTTTGGCAAGGTCATGCGTAATAAACATGCTTGACTTTTGTTTGTATTGAAAATCAATTGAAAAGATGTGAGATCGATATATAATGTTATTATTTTTATTTAAAAAATGAGAAAAGAAAAGTATTTTAAAGAAAAAATATGTTTTAAAACTTTTTCTAAAAAAAACTTTAAAAATTATCATAAAATTAATGGTAAGTTGTTAAATTTATAATTTTAAAAAAATTAAAAAAGAAATATAAATTTTAAATAAAAATTAAAATATATTTTAAATTTTTATATTTAAAAATATTAAAATATAAAAAATTAATTATTAAATTTATGATTTTAAAAAATAATTTTTAAAAATAATAAATAATATAAATTTTCAAATTTAAATTTAAATTAAATTCATTTAAATTTATTATTAAAAAAAATTAATCATTAAATATAATTAAATTGTAAAAATATTTTAATAAAAACTAACTTCTTTTAATAAACTTTAAAAAAAATTATCATTGAAACCATATCAATGTATAATAATAATTACTTATTTTGATATTGTTTTGTTGTAGAACTCTACTTGCGTTTCACACATCATCATTAAAAAAGTTCCAATTTTTCTCAATATTTTCCTTCCTTTATCGAAAACTTTTTAATATTGTTTTGTTGTAGAACTCTACTTGCGTTTCACACATCATCATTAAAAAAGTTCTAATTTTTCTCAATATTTTCCTTCCCTTATCAAAAACTTTTCCTTTCAAAAAAAATTTCTTCAAACTTGATGTTGATGGGAGATTGAAAGGTAACCAAAATATTTATGGAGTATAAACAAAAGTGAGGATGTTATTTTTCATTTTGTGATTAATATTTATTAGGATTTTAATAATATTTAAAGTTTATTAATATTAATTATAAGCGAAGATACTCTTATTTTTCGTTTTGTGATTAATATTTATTGAGATTTTATTTGTTGATTTCCTTATTTTAATGTAGAACGAGTGATTTTTAAATAGGAAGATGAAGTAATTGCTAATAAATTAGTTAGTCGAGAAATTTTTAAAATCTTATTATTTATAATAAAATACAATTTGTTTTTCAAGATTAAGATTATTTAGGTGATTTGGGTGTTGGGAAGTTGGTAGGGAATGTGACTAATTTCAATGCTATCTTTATCAAATTGAAGATTAGTTTTTAAAAATTACTTAAATAATTATTTGTTGAAGCATTGAAATCAAACATTTTATTCTTTCTCTATTTTAATTTGGTAGAGTTTTTAATTATACATTGTGTTCTTGGGTTTAATACCTTAGCTTTGATTATTGAAATATGCAACGAATGCTATGATTTTAGTGTTATGAATTCAATGTGAATGTTAAGAACGTTGGTTACAAGCTTTGATTCAAGGCATTCATGGCGTCTCTATAATTTATGATGACATCAGCACATTATATAGAAATACTCCAAGTATAGGAAAGATCCTGCATCAAGCGATGATACCTATGCCTAAAATGTGATCCTAAGCATGACCCTTAAATCTAAAGTATTATATTAAACCCTCCAAGTGCCTGAATGATGCTAAGCTAAAGGAATTAGAGGCTTGCGCCTATGAAACTATAGAACCAACCCAATATAGGATTTGCACCTACACATCATCAAACTCCACTTAGAATGGCTTGTGCCAATGAACTTGCCAACACTGATGTTGTAAATGACAAGTCTTATGAAGAATGAGTTGTGCCATGGCACAACTAGCCCAACGCATGCCCTGATTCTTTTTTTGATGCACTTGGGTGAGTGCATAAGGCTTGTGCCTTATGTGAATTGATGTCGGCACAGTCGAGTGACAAATGTTTAACACCACAGGATTAGTCTATGTTTGTGCCTAGTTGTAACAAGCCTATAACTAACTTGGACAACTAGATAAGCGCCTGATAGATTAAATTAATTGACATTCAACTTTTTTATAACATTTTGGTTCTATTATCGGGACCTGTGTTGAATTTTGTTGTTACAATGGTGCAATAGAACAATGCTCTGACTCTCCTTCAAGAACATTAAACGTTGGTTGCAACAGGTGGAAGACAACTTTATTTTTAAGCATCTATCTTTTAAAGAATAGAAACTAAGGCAGTGGGTTCAGAACAACCTATATGATGCTTTGTATGAGGTCTTCTTTTATGAACTACCTAAACATGTGTATCGATGGTTGGTTGCTTATGCAACCCATATAAGATGAAGCCATGAACATTGCCTTAAGTGGATGAAGGAGTGCTTAGAAAAACTTGAGAACCTTAATGTCACTTAGACCAGAGTTGTAGACAAATGGTGATAAGGAACATTAAATAGTTACATGCTTAAGTTCATAGTATTGACGTACTCTTGCCCTGAAGAAGTAGAGTGTAAATTCTTACATGAGCCTAGAGGCACATTTGTGAAAGAATTTGGCATCAAGTTTAAGAAACTATGGTGGATTAGGGTTTTAAAATTGCAAGAATGGAAGGATAAAGTCCTTTTGCATGAGTAGCACAATGGGGAATAAGGGGATGTGTAGGTGAAGTACAATGGAAGGGGACGAGCAAATTGACACCTAAAAGCTCAAGTGATATACTTATAACAAGAAAAGGTGTAGGCTGATGGAAGATTTGGAAGCTAAAAGTGTTGAAAGAAGCTATAGTGAATGGGAAGGGCATGAGGAAGGATCTCTTAAATTGCAGTAGTGTGAGGAGAGGAATAATGAATCCATAAATTGAGCTCAATTATTGATGGGTAAAAAATACACTTGGTCCCTACAAAATTTGACCATTGAAGATGCACGAAAAGCACCTACCCCCTTTAAACCTATGGTGCTAGTTCACGTGTTGGATCTCCCATGAGAAGAAAGAAGAGTGATAATTAACCCTGTTATCCATTTTAACTTTGACCATTTTGTAGACTTAGACTATAATTTTATGATTGAACAAGTTGTTCCTTATGAAGAATCGAATGAGGACACCTCTAGACATTTAGGTTCTACCTAGACAACTCAAAACATAATTGTAAGCATTTAGTTCATCCAATGTCAGCCATGCAGACTGGGCAACAACCCATAAGAAGTGGCCTAGTGCAATAAGTTAATAGTACAATGCCTTCATCATCATCAACACTGGCAATAACAATAGGATGAATGCCTAACCCAGTGATTGGAGGCATTAGAGGACCACCATCTGGACAAGTATCAGGGGGCAAGTGCTTCAGATGCCAATGCCCCCCCTACCACAACAAATTTACTATGAGATGGCCATGCACTTTCCATAGTATCATGGAGTAGAGAATATCATAGAGCATGTGCTAAAATGTGAACTATAATGGCACGCTCGGGGTATAACCCAATCTGAGCATAAGGTAACTCAGTTCATGATAACTCTACTTAATCATGCCCATACTTGGTATAGTAATTTTGATCCTCACTAGGCTATGGTTGATTATGACACTTTGAAGGAAGTATTTTTTTAAAAATTCAATAAACATGATTTTTAACAGTAGAGCATCATCACTCTCAAAGAAATTAACCAATGACTATTAGAGAGCATGCACTTATAAGATGCCTGATTCAAAACTCTTTTTTCTAAGATTTTGTATGATATTCACCCCTCCTACCATGCATAATGGTTTGTTGGGGGATTGTCAATACCATTCAAAAGAGCACTTTCCATGAAGACATTCACAGACCCTCATGAATCATTTGAAGTTGTGCTTAGAGATGAGGCAATTAGAAGCATCGACACTAGAATTAGCCTATTCATGGAGGTGTAGATTACATCCATGGCTAGCCAACTCCAGAAACTTATCACTAGTTCATCGCAAGACACTCAAAGTGGGTTATGGTATATCGATTGTGAAATAGAAGGCCATAATAAGAATAATTTTCCTTGAAAAAATGTGCACACATTACTTTAAAGCTGTAAGGTTTGTCATGAGGGGCATGATTTTCACAACTGCCCTTTGTTGCAACACACCAATCAAGTTAACACAACCATTTATTTTCAGTTGTGTGATGCTTATACTGATACCATAGTTGACCATTGAGTGATTGATGAGATGTGCAAGAATATGAAAAGAGGTGCACGACAGGCTAATGTAGCAATTAGGGGATAAACTAATCAAGGCAATGAAGGCTATGGCCAACGTAATACAGTCTATGGAATGTAAATAGGTACTAGAGGGTGAGGTGGAGGATGTAGTGGAAGAATATTTCCATCATGATCATGTTACAAGTGTGGTTTGATCAAGCACTATCAATGTGATTTTCTTACACATCCAACATGTGGGTATTGTCGAGGAACACATAAGTTTGAAGAATGCCCCAACTTGTACAAGAAACTGACCCAAGGTAAGCCTAGTGTAGACAAGGGCACATGAATGATTATGCATGAGCCTAAAGTGGAGAAATGGACTCCAAAGGCACAACCAACCTACACAGAGCTAATCAAAGTACATGCAACTACTTGTAGTGGACTCACCACTCAATCACCGATTGTGCTAGTACCAGAGTTGCACCTAGAATATGTGGAACCAAGGCATACTAAGTGCATAACATGCCCTGAACCTAAACCTGTATCTTACCCAAACCCTATATGCTATAAAGATCTATTACAACAGGCTATGAGTGTAATTCAGAACCTACAAAGAGAGCTCCAAATGACATAAGACTTAGAGGCTCAAGATGTTGCCTCTCACAAGAAGCAAGATGGTGAATAGGTTGAGGTACAAGAGATAACAAATATCTTATGCCTCTTATAAATCAAAGGGATGTTGCCCCTATTGAAAAACTTGCTTTGAGAGCATGTAGGGAAGAAACCAGTTGAAGTTGTTGTGCCATGCATGGAAAGGGTGCGAGAAGTCAAGCATACCCAAAATCCAGAGTATGATCAAGAACTCCTAGTGAATGCCACCATTGATGGCTGGTCTGCATGTGAGGTCCTTGTTGACACAGGCATTGAGGTCATTATCTTGACAAAGAATGCATGGGAGAAGATGGTTAGGCTAGCCTTGAGGCCTTCCCTTCATGTACTTTTCATGGCCAATAAATCTAGGATGCAACCAAATAGTACTCTAATAGGCACCATTGTAAATATTGTGAGTGCCAAGTTCTATGCTGACTTCAAGGTAATTGAGTTGGCTGAACATGATAATTATCCAGCACTCCTGGGAAGGCCATGGTGTTACATGAATAATGTCAATATGCACTTCAAGAAGCACTATATGACCTTTGAAAATGGCAAGAAAAGGGTAGTGATCCCCCTCTCAAGTGACCAAGGAGCCCCCCACGTAGAAAGTGTTGATCTGGAGGATGAGAACAACCATATCTACAACATCATGACATAAGGCATCGAGACTCTCAAACCCAATTACCAAGGAGTGCTTTCTTGGGAGGATGGACAATCAGCCTTAGACACCATTGACATTGCTTGCGATCGATGGGTTGAAGAAGCTTGTGAGATGATTGGTTAGAGATGTTGCTTAGTGAGTGCAAAGTTGCCAAGACCTATGAGGACTAGATGGGTCCCTATTGATCTCACTTCAAAGAGATGGGTCTCTTGATTACAAAAAAAAGGGGAAGATAACATTTCACTTTAGCAAAGGTAAAATTTTCATGTTGTCAAGATACAAGTGGAGTAATCCTATGTAAGAATATGTCTGTGACCTTGAGTTGTGTATCCCCAAGGTGGTAGGCAGGATGGGTGCACTAATATATACCTTAAGAAGCACTACCGCTCATTGGTGGGTAGTACAGAGGTGTCGATTACTAATTTGGAGAGATGTAAAAGCATCCATCTGTACCAAATTCAAAAAAAAAATGAGGACCTAGAGATTTCTCCATACTCTAGAAATTCAAACCCAATAACATTCATACACTTGTGTGAAGAAACATGGATTGACTATGGTGCAAATACCCCAAGGAACCTATGGGTGCATGCCTTCTATAGAACTTTGAAGATGTGGGTGTGAGCTTGGTATGTGGTCAATGAAAAATGCCATGAGATAGCTAATTGGGATGTCCTAAAGGAGAAGTTTGTGTACACCTTCACCTTTTCCTCACATAAATTAGACTTGATCAAGCCACTACAAGTAATTTGAAGGGTAGTGTTTGAGGACACTACAATCTTAGAAGAATGCCTAAAAGATATGTTTGGGGAGAAAGGATTAGTGTTCTTGAATTTTTTTTTAGGAATGGGCACTCAATAGTGACTCAAGTGATGAAGATACAGATATCTAGAAAGTGCACAATTGGACGTCCTTGATAGGAAAGAGGAAGCTTATGCATCAAGTGGATGATAGCACTCCTTGACGAGGAAGGCCCTACTCATCTCCACATTGAAAAAACTAAATGGAGTAGGTAGGTCAAGGACACACATCAGGAAAGAAATGAGCCTTATCGCACGCTGCTAAAAACCACCCGAGTAAACATCAGCTCAGAGGGAGAACCAAAGGTGGCCACTCTAGGCACATATTGGTTTGACATAGAGTTGGCATGAATTATGGACCTCCTGAAGGAGTTTCAAGATTTTTTCCCATTATAATATCGATATATGAACGACACCCACCCATCCCTTGGAAGGATGAGCATAAAGTTATTGGACAACACGTGACCAGTCAAAAAGTGCCCCTATAAAATGAACCCTAATCTTCATGCTAAGGTCAAAATGGATATTGACGGTATGCTATCCATAGGAGTAATATACTTGGTACAAGAGGTAGAATGGGTGAGGCCCATGGTTATTAGCATTAATAAGGATGGGTGCATTCATATTTGTGTTGATTATCGACCATTAAATGTCATTTACATCGTTGACACCTTCTCGACTCTATTAAATGGTGAAGTCTTGGATGGTGTCGCATACTATGAAATATATACTTTCATTGATGGTTTCTTAGGATATCATCAAGTCCAAATTGAAGAGGAAGATCAGATTAAAACAACCTTTGTGACATAATGGGGTTGTTTCACCTATAATGTGATGCCCTTTGGGCTCAAGAATGTGTCAATCATATTCTCGAGAGTGGTCATCGTTGTATTTAAGGATTTTATTCAAAAGTTCCTCTAGGTGTACCTTGATTATTATACTATGTATGGGCTCGTGAAAGACCATTATGACAACTTATGCCTCATGTTTGAGAGGTTCCAATAGTTATAAATATCCTTGAACTTTGAGAAATGTGTCTCTGTGACACCTTTTGACACCTTGCTCGAGCACACCATCTTTAAATATGGTCTGCTCATTGATTCTATGAAGATTACAATAATCATTTAGCTCTAGACTCCTTCCACACAAAGAGACATTCACACCTTTTTTGGCCATTTTGGATATTATAAAAAGTTCATAAGGACCTATGCAAAGATTATGATGTTGCTAAAGGAACTCTTGCACAAGGATGGCCCATTCTATTGGGGCACAACACAATAGGATGTCTTTTAAACTCTAAATCTCAAGTTGGCTAGCACGCCTATTCTATAATTTATCGACTGAATGACCCCATTCCACATCCATGTTGATGCATCTGGATCTATAATTGGGACCATTCTAGTGTAACTCAATGAAGGCAAAATGGATCACCCCATCTCCTTCATAAGCAAAAAGTTGACCCAAGCAGAGTAGAACTATACAACAAATAATTGCAAAGTGTTAGCCATGGTCTATGCCCTACAAAAATTTAGGCAATAATTATTTATGACACCATTCATCTTCTTCATAGACCAAGAAGTGCTTAAGTACCTTGTGAACAAGTTCTTTCTCCATGGGCACATTTGTAGATGGATAATTATATTTCAAGAATTCCAGTTCTTAGTTGTCATCAAACCTAGAAAATGGAACTCAAGCCCAGACCATTTATCCTACATCAACTCTGATGATGTAGTAGCACCTATTGAGGATGATATGTCAGATGCACAACTTTACATATTCCAACATGCCTCTGAGGACTTAGCAGAGATAACCACTTCCTTAACACTTAGATTTTCATCCCAAACAATGTCAACCAAAGAGAAAAAATAACTCATAGTTCACGTCACCCCTTTTTAGCTTATCAATGGGGAATTGTACAAACTAGGCTGAGATGAAGTTCTACATCGATGTGTCTTTGAAGATGAAAGGGACTCCATTTTACATGAGGTGTATGAGGGAATAGTAAGAGGCCATTGTGTTAGAGACGTAACGGTATGTAAGGTATTACAATCAGGCTTGTGGTGGCCAAGTTTATTTTAGGATTCAAAAGATTATGCCAAGGCATGTGATGTATGCTAGCACACAAGGAAAACCAACCACCAAAATGAGATACCCCTCATCCCCATTCTTTCCTAAGAACCATTCAAAAAATGGGCCATTGATTTCATTGGGCCAATTAATCTCACAACAAGGCACACAAGCACAAGATATATTATGGTGACCATCGACTATTTCACCAAGTGGGTCAAGGTAACACCAACCACAAACTACACAACTACCACAACCATAAGGTTCTTATGGGAGAACATTATAAGTCGCTATGGGTGCCCTTTTAGTTTGAAAAGTGACAGAGGCACACACTTCATCAATGAAACTGTGCAGATCCTATCGATAAAATACATGGTAGCGCACCTTAAGACCACCCCTTATCATCTACAAGCGAATGGCACCATTATGGCATTCAAAAAGATAATAGGAGCATGCCTCGTGAAGATATATGATGTTGGTTGTAAAGATTAGGATTATCAAGTATCAACAGTATTATGGGCATATCGCATAACCTACAAGCACTTGAACAAGGTTACACCATTTCAACTGGTGTTTGATGTAGAGTCAATTCTACTGATGGAATTCATAGTGCAATCATTACGCATTATACGTATTGGTTATTTATATGACCAAGGATTATTAAGTGCAAGGTTGGAGGACTTGGAGTGCTTGGATGAAGTACACACCCAAACAAGGTGGAGCTAGCAGATAGAGAAGGCACACCAGAAATTATGTCATGATAAGCATATTAAGTGCAAGATACTAAGTGAAGGAGCATTGGTCTTGTTATTTGGCTCCAAGTACCTCAAGCACCTGGGAAGCTACAAATTATGTGGATAGGTCCATATGTTATCCACAACATGTTGAAAACTGGTACATGCAAGTTGTGCATGTAGTCGGGTGAAATACTCCCTGGGCATTTTAATGACCACAAATTGAAGCCATATAGGCAATAAGATAGCACTTTCACCATTAGACACCAAATTCTTTATCATAAGTCGATTATGTTATGCTAAACTCAATGACATTTGGTGCAAGTGAAACATTTCCTTGTATTTTATGATTGTTGTTCTTGTAGAGTGAATAAGCAACACTTTCAGGCCCATAAAAGATATATTTTGGTTCTTATACGCATAACTCTAGTCAGATGAGTCAACAACATATGCTTTCTAAAGCACTTGAGGCCAGACACCTAAGTTTTTGGGTGGATAAAACTCATCAAACTTTTAAAATATGAGTACTAATTAACAAAGAGAGGTGCATAAGATGCAAATGCACAAGAGGTAGAAAGAAGATGCACACTATGATCATGTGCAAGAGATCAAAAGTAGAGAGTGGAATGTTGGAGGGTTGTGCAAGGGATTTGTATGGGGTAGGATAGGCCAAGGCAAAGAGATGAAAGCACAAAAAAATTGACCAAGACAGGAAATTGTCATTGAAATGAAAGCACAACAGGAAAAGAAGATGGAACCGTGGAGGTTGAATTGCATACATGTGAGGTGATGTGTTTAGGTTACCATAAATAAGGTGAAGGTCATGCTAAGTGAACAAAGCACAAGAAAAATATCGTTAGGACAAGCTGATACCCACCTAAAGTGAGGTGGGAAGTGAGCATTTGAACTACACATCATTCACAAAAAATATTGTTAGGATAATTTATTGAGGTAACGATGGAGGCACAAAGTTATACATTGAATGTGTATGTGGCAAAGGATTTTTGTGGATTTTATGGGTTTTAGCGAGTTTCAAGAAATTTAAGCATTGTTACGCCAATACTCACCTACAATTAAGAAGGTAGTTGAAATAGGGGTATAAAGTAGTGAAACATTGACTGGTTTAGGTTATAAACCTCGAGTAATTTTTTACTAAAACACAAAAAAATGAACCAAATCCAAACCAACAAACTAGAGTCAAAACAAGAAAACACTTCTACAATGACAACTTAAGTACTCATAGACGCCAAAAGTGAATAATTGAATAGAAAGAGGAATTATGTTCCCTTTGAGATTGACATAGAGAAGTGTGGGGCACAAATTGTGGAAGAAGCAGGCAATAGAAAATTAAAATGACACTGAGGCCATCATCAATGACAAATGAAGCTTGAGAGCCAAAATTGTAGTCATAGATCTCCTGACTATGAGGAGTGCCAACAAAAATTATAGGCTTCAACAAAGTAAATAGATAATGTTTCAACACCAGCTAGTTCAAGATGGAAAAAAATGAATGAGTTATGGCGCACACAAGGTGCAAAAGGATGCCAAACGAGTGTGGATGATAGAAGAAATGGCTACGATGAAGAAGAAAACATAGCCAGTAGAAGGAGTTAGCATCATCAAGGTTGATATGAAGGTGCTTACAAAGATGTCCTATTGGGAAATGCAGTTTATCATGGATGTCTTGGTGGGAGAGAGTTGGGTGTCTTTCGCACACACCTGTTGACGAAAGGAGTACAACCACCCTACCAAAAGTAATGAAAAATATCAATCGCAAGAATAGGTGGTTGATATGGGTGCCAAGAATAAAATAGGCACAACATTATTTGATGTCTCCATTTAAGACAAACTTGCAACCACTAACACAACTCAACTCTATGAGTTGTGTTTTAGAAACCCAAAAGAACGCATGCAGCTCCTCCTCTCACGTATCCATGGGGACCACTTATAGTTTTCAAGGAGGCACATAAGGTTATAAGAAAGCCTTATTGGCTGAATCACCAGTCTCCCATACTCTAGCATAGACATCCACCAAATGATGGTAGATAACGCTGAAGTTCAAAGGGTCACGAAACTCCTTGGGTACCATAAGGGAGGGTTCACATTCCTAATAAAAGACATCAAGGACCTCAAAATGAGGGTAGTTGCATGCCTTATGAGTTTAAAACTTTGCCCTAATGTTTTATGGATAGACATCACCAAGACCTACTTGTGCATCACCCACCACATGGTGCAGGGGTAAAATTTAATATAGCAAAATTCATTGCAAAAAAAATGGTGAAGAATGTGCTTGAGTGTCATACAACATGAGAGACCTTCTAGTGGGGGTCAATGTTAATTCTAATTATGATAGAAGAGATCGATGTGCCCAATGGTGATGAGGATAATCTTTGGGTCTTCTCAATGCACAAGGACTCCCTAGTGTTGAAGTACCAAAACTTCACCTGCCCCTCCTCACCTTCTCCTAGAAGTACAAGCCTTGAGTGAAGGGGTAGTGCACCCCATATATTGAAGCATTTGGGGAGAAATCATGCATCCTCAATAATATCCCTTAGAACATGTTTGGTCTGACAACCTTTGTTATTATGAAAAACTTTTGTGTAGTGTGCTTGGTGCTCATAAATGGCAACTGATCTGGTTGGTTGAAGCTCCCCTATGCATTTTATACCAAGTACTTCAAGGACATGCTAAGGAGAATCCCTAATGCACAGTAGCTGGACATCCTGGTGAAAGTTGTGGATTCAAAAAGAAGCAGGTTGTGGTGTTAATATGTGTGCCCAAGAGGAATACTACCAAGGATGAGGAGGAAGAAGTAGGGACAAAAGTTTGCATAGTCCAAGAAGAAGCATATGAAGAGATGGAGGAGGAAAAAGTAGGGATGAAAGTTTACATCATCCTAGAAAAAGTAGAAGAAGAAGATCCCAACACCAAAGAAGTTCAGGAGGTCCTCTAAGGTAGCACTTCCAATACATGTAGAGATGTAAGAAAGTAGCCCAATGCCTCATCAAAAGAGCCCTCCACATATCTTCTGCAAATTGAGGAGGAAAAGAGAATCTTGTGGAAGAAAATTTGCCTCAATGAGGAAAAAATAGAGATGGAGCTAGTGTTAGAGAAAAACGAAAGGCCATGAAGGCAACCAACATGACCCAGAAAGAGATTGAGAAGGTTGAGGCCGAAGAAATAAAGGCCAAGGAATAAAATACCTCAGCACTAATAAAGAAGAGGAAGGCAGAGAAAAAAAAGGCCTAAGAGGAAAGGGCCAATAAAGAAAAGGAAGAGAAGAATGTTTCTACAAGCATGAAACCAATGGAGGAGAGAGAAATAAAGGTGCCGAACGCCCCCACTAGCACAAAAAAAGAAGCTACACCATAGGCACGCCTAAGTAGTGAAGGGGCATCTAGAGATAAGAAGGTGATATTAGTGCCTTGAAAGAGCAAATGGAGAGCACTGAATAAAACTAGCAAAAACAGGAGGGCAAAGCTAGTGCCAGGGTACAAGAAGAAGCAAACCAAGGGGACAAGTTCGAGGAAGAACCCCTACTGGAATAAGAGGAAGGAACCTCAGAGGGAAGCGTTGAAGAGAGTGCTTGTGTCGATGAAGAGGAAGGAGAACAGATGAAGTTGGCCATCACCAAGGAAAAGGGCATCGAGCCAAGCCTAAGAGAAAAGGCATAAAAGGGGTTGATCGATGAAGATTATTATAATGTTTGAGTACATGCCCCTTGAAGCTACCACAACAAGGATGCGCCAAAAACTGTCATTCACTTTTGATAGTTATATGGATGAGCCTTACTTTGAGGTATTGTAGAAGGCCATATTGGGCATAAAGGAACTAGAAGAAGGGCATTATTCCCTTCTAATAAACCCTTGTGCAATGAACCTAGTTGGGTCGACCAACGCACTCATCTGCATGACCTTCGAAGTAGCATGGAAGAACATTATTAATGATGTTAGGGCTTCAAAGTGGAAGAACATAATGCTGGAAATAGAAGAGGAAGTAAAGGCCATGAAGTTCAAATTACATCAACTAGTTGAGCGCATAGAGGAATTGTTGACCAAATTTCACCTCAATACAATTTATTCAACCATTTTCATGGAGAGTTGAACAACAGTTGCAAGAACAAGTCATTTCAGAGGTCTAAAATTTCAAGTCAAGGAGGCTAAAGTGTTTTTGGCTCCATTGTAGTGTATGTCAAGTTATCCACAAGTAAAGTCTTGGCCCCTCATAAACCCAAGTTACTCCTCAAGACCAACGGGTTCTTTAAACGACTCAACTTATAAAAATTTCATGAGTAGAAGTAATCCAAGTTTATGAACTCAAATTACTCTTTCCAATGCTTTGTGGGTTTTCAATGATGTATGACTTCAATTTTTTCAAGGAGCAAGTCTTAACCTTTTTTATAAGTAAAAGCAATCAAAAAACCTGAAATTATCTTGCTAATGCCTCTCAGAAGTGGGCCTTAGAAACTTTTTTGAAGGGCCTTTCTTGCCTTGTTCCCCCCTAAGTGTCCCTTCAAAACTTTTTTGAAGGGCACTTTGTTTTCCCAAGTGTCCCTTCAGACTTTTCTGAAGGGAACTTTTCTTTCTAAGTGACCCTTCGAAAAAGTTTCGAAGGGCACTTTTCTTCCCAAGTGTCCCTTCAAACTTTTTTGAAGGGCACTTTGTTGTCCAAGTGACCCTTTAGAAAAGTTTCGAAGGGCACTTTTATTCCCAAGCGACCCTTCAAACTTTTTTGAAGGGCACTTTGTCTTTGGAAATGCCCTTTGAAAAAGTTTTGAAGGGCAATTTCCTTTGGAAATGCCCTTCAAAAAATTTTGAAGGGAAATTTCCTTTGGAAATGCCCTTCAAATTTTTTTGAAGCGCCATTTCTTTTGGAAATGCCCTTTGGAATTTTACAAAGGGACCCTGTGTGCCTTTCCCACGTGTCCTTCGAGAAAAGTTCCTGAAGGAACTAGCCATTGCCATTCAGGCAAAATCCCTGAAAGAATTCTTTTGGACAAATTGTTCAAAGGAATTACTTTGATAAAATTGCCCAAAACATAAACCTGACCCAATGGATCCCCATGATGTGCTGCGGGATGTCAAGTTTAATATAGTCAACTAGTCATTGGGGTGCAAAGATGACGTGCTGCAAGATGTCAAATTCATGCCTAAAGTCTTCAAGCAAGGAGTAAAGCCATTCAGAGAACTCAATAGGGTTTTAAGCAAAGATAGTGCAAATCAGGTTTCCTAAAGAGCTTTGCTTATGACACTTACTAGTAAAAGCAATCAAAAAGCACGAAAATAAAGAGACAATGATTTGTGTGTTTTCAAAGGAGCTTTGCTTGTGACTTTTACAAGTAGAAGTAATCAAATAATTTGAAGAATCAAGTAGAAGTAAAGTCACTTAGAAAGCCCAAATGGGTCTGTAGTGCAAAACATGGGAGCTCTCAGGAAGAATCTAAGGTTTGTAGCAGTGATCCAAGCCCTTTCTTATGGAGGGTCATATCACCATTGATTTTACAGTGATCTTGGTCATTTCAAGGGGACGAATCAATGAGAAGGACAAACTCCAACTAAATGAGAGAACAACTAGAATCAGTTTCACCAGGATAATGACTACAAACCATTTTAGAGGCTTCTATTTTGGTACCCAAGAGCTCTCTCTTATCTCCCTCTTTTGTTATAAATAGGCTCCTTGGGCTCTTGTTTTATCATCCATAGATCTTACGGCAAAGCCCTGCTGGAATGTTTTGCCATTTTCTTGCCTTTGAGCAAAGAAGCATAAGTGCATTTTATTTCTAAGTTTTAGACATTTGCCTGGGCATGCAAGAGACATAGAGTGACAACAAGTGATGTTTCATCCTTTTTTATATGTCCTTCATGTTTTTGAGCAAAGAGTTGATTTGATAGATTATGTAGAGTGCATTCTAGTTGTATGAGATTTTGCATGTGTAACCTTTTTTCTACATTATACAGGCTATTTTTTCCAGTTATTTACCTTGTGTGATCTCATTCATTTTCTCTATACATTGAAATACTTATGTTGGAATCTTCTAGAGCTTGAGTTATAGACTATATTTTGTTGTATTATGCATAAGTATAAGGCATACAAGTGGATACTAATTCTTGGTGTATCACCATCTTAGAATAGTCTTTTCATTTATGCAAAATTTTAACTTTTTTCACTCATACAAATTTGCTCAAGAGTTTTATTTTATAAAAAGATAATACAGGGAGCTAGCCCTTTCAACCTAGAGGTTCATTTCCACTTATAGGCACACCCATAGGCCTGGAAATGTCCCAACATTGCCCAAATCTGGAGGAGGTCTGAACAACCCTCTTCTAGGGTGCAAGATTTAGAGACAATAGTTTTGGCACGCTTGGTGAGACCCTAATTATTGCTAAGTCTAGGTGAATGTTGATCTTGATAGGCCTAAGTAGTAGAAATACCCCTAACCCAGCATTTGGCGACTCCAAAAGGGTATGAATCCCTAGTTCTAGACCAAGTTTTATACATTATCCTACATGGTCCTCGCAAGGTCCTTAATATTTTCTGACTAAGCCCCTTTAGCTGAAGCTTTTCTTGAAGAACAACACCCTGAACCACTCCTAGCCCTATTAAATCCTTGGCAAGGAGGTTTTGGGGAAGAAGCAGAAGAGGTTGAAGAAGTTCAAAGAGAGGAGGAAGTTGAGGAAGAAATAGAGGATCATAAGGGAAGAAAAGAAATGAGAGAAAGGGGAGAGATAGATAACGTCAACCTTTCCCTAAATTTAATACCCCAAACCCAATATATCTTCCTGCATATGACCCCATCCCTCTAAATACTACCAAAAATCTTCCTAGTTTCAATGGAGAGGGTCCTATTACCCCATCTAAACATATTAGAGACATCTCTAATTTCTATAATTTCCACAATGTTACTAGGGCCAACATAGCCATTAGGCTGCTTGCTATGTATTTAAAAGGTAAAGCACTTGACTAGTATAACACATTGGAAGGGAGTTGCACTACAAGTTGGGATGGTTTTGGAGACCTTTTGGTGACAAGATTAAAAAATAAGAGTGATCATGCTTCCCTAATATATCAACTGAATGTAATAAGAAGAGGTCCAAATGAATCCATAAGAGATTTCAATGAGAGATTTCAAATAACATGGTATAGGCTGCCACCAATCGTGAGACCTTATCTTAGCTTTGTGTTCCCAACATACCTCAAAGGGATTGGTACTGATGTTATTGTTATGTTGCAGTCAATGGGAGGATTCACTCTTCCAAGTGCATATGACCTAGCAATTGAGGTTGAGAATAGCTTAATTCAAGCTGGAAGACTCCCTCCAAGAGTTTTCATGCCTTTGTTGTCCCATAATTTGATTGAATCTCCACGCATGTCTTAGGTTCCCAATGCCAATGTGAATCTAAGAGCCTTTCCCAAGAAGGTGGATAACATTGTAGACAAGGATGAATAAATCAGATCATTGAGATCTTTGCTCGACCAAGCTCAATATCAGGCAAGTGCTCCTCCTAATGCATAATACTATCCTCAAAAATGATATAAAGCTCCATCCTAATAAAATTATCTAGGGAGAGGACAAAATCAACAAGATTATAGTAGGCAACCCAATGCATATAATCCAAATTCTACTCCTTCCGTAAAGGCTATTGTTTCTGTTCATGCAAATCTAGTGTAAGGAGAAGATCATGTGGACCAATGAGGGGCAGCCTCAAGGTCAGTTTGCACATGATGATGGAGGGCCCAACTACACTTTAACTACATAAGAAGAAGCTACTCCTTACATGATATTAGTAGAAGCATGTCCCAACCAAAGGGATAATCATGGAGAAGGCAATAGCCCAAGTATGGGGATGATGAACTTTCAAGAAAAGGATGATTTTGTGTTGACTCAAGGCATGTCAATTGTAGCTAATATAAGGTCTAAGAAGAGAGCTTTGGGAGAAGGCTAGGAGCCATAGATAGTCCTAAGTGATGCCTCTCTAAGGCCACAAAATGCCAATCAAAGTGCTACACCTTCTACAAGCCATATTCCTCAACAGAATCAGAATGTAATTGTAGCTACTAATATTACAACACAAAAGGCTAAAACTCCTTTATTACCATCAAAAATGTAGGAGAAAGTGAATAATCCATCTCTAAATATTGTGTACTCATTAAACAGCATTAAGACAAGCTTATCCCTTTGGGAGGTTCTACATATACTTGGTCAAAAGGAGCTTTTGTAAGAGCACTTAACTAGCATGTAGGTGGCTCTTCAATCTTTAAGTCATCATAGTGTAGCTGTCATAAATTCTCAAAATCATCTTTTGGATCCTGCCTCTAAAGCTGAAAAGCCTCCACCCTTCTACCTCACACTCATTATAGGAGATAAGTTGGTCCACAATTATATTGTGGATAGTGGAGCAAACACTAATGTTATGCCTAAAGTAGTGGCTGATAAGCTAGGTTTGAACTATGAGCCACCTAGTAAAGGTGTGTTGCCGCTGGATGGAACTCTAACCAAGATGGTAGTATTGGTCAAAGGTCTGAAAGTGTTTTTACATGGGTTCTCAAGCTTCCCTATCATGCAAGATATTATGGTGGTGGACCTTCCAACACACTTTGCTATATGCTTGTCTAGGGACTTTATGGCCAAGATAGGAGGATACCTTTCTGCTGATTGGTCCTTTCTAGCTTTCAAGACAAGGTATAGAACCAAGGTAATCATAAGGACTCAACCCTTAGCAAGGCTCCACATTGAAACATACTTGGAGACAATGACAAATCAAAATTATCTAATCAGCAAGGAGGAAGAGATAGTCCTAAATAATGAAACATCTTCTCCTCTTGAAGGTATTTTTGACCTCTATCTTAACAAGTATAACACTGAAATACATGGTTTTAATCCTTATACTTTCATTGAGAAAATTGATTTGGGAGTTTACTACATGCATGAGTAAAATGTCCCAATTCCTTCACTCACCTATGAAGATCATGAGCTTGATGGCATGTGGGAAATGTTCTTTGATGGTTCAAAGAGCAAAGTAGGTGTAGGAGCTGGTGTCATGTTGGTTTTCCCATCAAAGAATTGTTACTAATCTTTTTATATGTTTCACTTCAGCTGCACTTGCAACATGGAAGAATACGAAGGCTTAGTTCATGGTCTCCAATGGGCAAAGAAGTGACTATCAAGGTTTTAAAACTCTATGGAGATAGTGAGCTAGTCATTCATCAAGTGAGAAGTTAAGCTATAGGCAATAACCCCTTGATCAAGTCCTACAAGCATAGGTTATGGGATCTACTTGAGGATTTTGATGCCTTTAACATCCAACCCATACCAAGAAACTTGAACAAACACGCTGATAGACTAGCTACAATAGGAGCACGTTTTGACTCAGCTGTTGATGTTGAATAAGAGAAAGATCAATCTCATATCAAGATAATTGTGATACCTTCCATTATGGATAATGAAGTGTCATGTCAAGTGTTTGAAAGTGATGAACACATTGCACGCTTCTTGCAAAATAAGGTAGGCTTCTCTTAAACAAATCTAAAGAAGTTGCATGATCATTACGAATAGTAGATTATATAGCTAAAGAAAAATAAAATACCCAAGGGGATGATTACCTCAAATCAAAAGAAAAACCAAAGACTGAGCATGTCAACAAAAGAAGAGAACTATGAGAGAGTTCTAATTTTCAAGGACAAACTTTTGAAGATTGGCAAGGTTTGTTCTTAGCTGGAAAGGCGAGCTTTTATTGCATTATTCAAAGAGTTTCATGACATCTTTGCCTAGGAATACAAGGACTTGAAGGGCTTCGACCCAAGTCTAGCTCATCACACCATTGAGTTGGAGCATGGAGATAAACCCATAAGACAAAAGCAAATGCCTATCAATCCCAAGGTAGAAGAACACATGAAAAAAGAGCTAACCAAATTGATTGAGTTTAAGATTATCTTTCTTATCAAGCACTCAACTTGGGTAGCCAAACTTATGCTACTTCAAAAGAAGAATGGAGGAATCAGACTTTGTGTGGATTTTCATGACCTAAATAAAGTGTCTCTCAAGGATCATTACCTACTCCCTTCTATAGAACATATTCTAAAAGTTATTTTAGGTTCTCAACATTTCTCACTTTTTGATGGTTATTCAGGTTATAATCAAATATTGGTAAATGAAGGGAATCAATTCAAGATAGCCTTCACCACCAAGTGGGGGACCTTTGCCTACAAGATGATGCCATTTGGTTTATTCAATGTTGAATCTATATTTCAAAGGGAAATGGACATGGCTTTCAAATGTTTAATCAATAAGTTTTTACTCTTTTACCTTGATGATATAACCATTTTTCCAAAATATGTTACTAATCATATGGGACATGTAAGGCAAGTGTTTGAGAAGTGTAAAGAGTATGACATATCCCTCAATCCAAAGAAGTGCATCTTCTCTATCCATAAAGGTAAGCTTTTAGGTCATGTTGTTTCAAAAGAAGGCTTATCTATTGACCCCAAAAGGATTGAATCTATTCTAGGCTTGTCTTTGCCTTAACACAAGAAAGGGATGCAAAGTTTCTTGGGAAAAATAAACTTTGTAAGGAGGTTTATCCCAAACTTTGCAACTGTGGTAAATCCTATCATAACCATGCTAAAAAAGAACCAAGTTTTTACTTGGACAAAGGAAGGTAAAGGCAGCTTTGAGGCAATCAAGCAAGCAATTGTAGCCTCTTCCACTCTCTTAAATCCAATTTTTTCTAAAGATTTCATTCTTTATATTTTTTTAACCTTGACACTATCTCAACTGTGCTTATGCAAAAGAATGATGAAGATGTTGAACATCAAATTGCTTTCTTCAACCAAGGCTTAGAAGACTACGAAGTGAGATATTATTTTATTGAAAAGCAAGCTTTAATGATGATTAGAGATTTGAAAAAGTTTAGGCATATGGTTTCCAACAACAAAATCCATGTCATGGTCTCCCATCCTAGCACCAAGGATTTTCTTCTAAGCAGGAATCTCAATGAGAAGAGAGTTGGATGGATCACGAAGGTGATGGAATATGACATTGACATAAAGCTAACTAGCCTAGTAAGAGGAAGAATTTTATGTGAGCACTTAGCATCTGACTTTCAAGATCCAAAAGAGCAAGCCCTGGTAAATCAAATTCAAGACCAGCCATCTGATCAATTGCAAAATCAAAGTTGGACACAAGACATCATTGGTTTTCTTCAAAATGGTGAGTGTCCCAATGGCTTGAACAAATCTCAAAGAAGGTAGTTTAGGCTGAAAGATATTCTTTATTGTCTTGTGGATGACATTATCTTTAAGAAAGATGCGAGTAATTTTTTGCTAAGATGCATTAACAATGACCAATTTGATATGCTGCTAGAAAAGTTTCATAATGATGCAGATGGTGGTCACTTCTCTCCTAGAACAATAGCTGTAAAAATAATGAGAGTTGGTTACTATTGGCCTAGTATTTTTAAGGATTGTTATCATTGGGATAAGATTTGTCTTTAATGTGCTTTCTTTGTTGGTAAACAAAAGCTTGATGCCCTTCCATTGAATCCTATCTAAGTGGACCAGCCTTTCATGCAAAGGGGCCTTGACTTAATTGGCATGATCAACCCTCCATGAAGTGCTGGACACAAATGGATATTGACTACTATAAACTACTTCACAAGATGGGTAGAGGTTGTTGCTTTGAAGGAAGTAATGAAAATTCCATCTCAGAGTTCTATGACAACATTATAACAAGATTTGGATCTCCTCATGTCATCATCTCAAATAATGCACTTGCTTTCATAAGTGCTAAAACTTTTGATTGGGAAGCAAAGAGTGGAGTTCATTTGAGTACCTCATCCAACTAATACCCTCAAGGTAATGGATTGGCTAAGTTTACTAACAAAAACCTCATCAAGATCATCAAGAGGACATTGGAAACAATTCACAGAGCATGTCATATCAAGCTAAAGATAGCCTTATGAGTAGACATAATCACTCCCAAGAAGTCAATTGGTAATTCTCCCTTTGTACTTGTCTATGGGAGAGAAGCTAGGCTGTTCATATCACAAGAGCTCCCTACCTTGGAACTTGCACAACAACTGGAATTACTTGAAAACACTCCCATAGAGGTCAGATTGATAGAATTAATGCAGCTATGAGAGGTAAGAGATGATGCACACAAAGCTTTGGAACACCATCAAGTTCTCACGAAGAAATCCTTTGATAAAAGGACAAGAGCAAGAGTGTTCAAAGAAAGTGACTTGGTCTTGAAATGGGATGAAGATAGAGCAAAACCAGGCAAACATACAAAGTTTGGCACCTTGTGGAGTGGTCCTTACATCATCAACAAGTGCAAGCAAAAAAACTCCTTTTAGTTGTCCAAAATGGATGGAGAAGAACTATCTAGTCCAATGAATGGTATCCATTTGAAGCCTTGATTTTGACCCTTACTATCCATGTCTTGTATATACTTTGTTTTGGTGTGTTTCCTTTGTTGTGTTTGTTTTCCCTGAGTGCGTTGTAGCATAGGTGTGTTTTCCTTCCCTTTGTTTGGTGTGCGTCTCTATCTTATGTGTGTAATCAACCTAGCTAGTGTGTTTTTAAACCAAATCTTGTTCAATTCTCTTTGAAGTGCTTATATGTGTGAATCCATGCCTAATGGAATGATTGAGGTGACTTTTCTTTGACGTAGCAGGCATGCCTCCCTTTAGAATCACCAAGAATGTTAACCAAATTTGACCTAAATACAATTTGTTCAATCATTTTCATGCAGAGTCGAACAAAAATTTCAAGAATAGGTCATTTCAAAGGTCCAAAATTGCAAGTCAAGGAGGCTAAAATGTTTTGGCTCCATTGCAGTGCATGTCAAGTTCTCCATAAGTCAAGTCTTGGCACCTCATAAACCCTAGTTACTCCTCAAGACCAAGTCGGGTTCTCTGAATGACTTGACTTATAAAAAATTCATGAGTAGAAGTAATTTGGGTTTACAAACCCGAATTACTCCTTCCAATTCTTTGCGAGTTTTCAATGATGCATGACCTTGAGTTTTCCAAGGAGCAAGTCTTAAATTGATTTATAAGTAAAAGTAATCAAAAAACCTAAAAATGGTCTTGATAATGCCTCTCAAAAGTGGCACTTTATAACTTTTTCAAAGGGCCTTTCTTGCCTTGTTCTCCCCCAAGTGTCCCTTTAGAACTTTTGTAAAGGGTACTTTGTTTTCCCAAGTGTCCCTTCAGACTTTTTTGAATGACACTCTCTGTCTTGTGTGTGTAATCAACCCAGCTAGTGTGTTTTTGAACCAAAGTTCATTCAATTCTCTTTGAAGTGCCTATATGTGTGACTCCATGCCTAATGGAAGGATTTAGGTGACTATTCTTTGACATAGCATGCATGCCTCCCCTTAGAATCACCAAGAATGTTGACCAAATTTCACCTCAGTATAATTTGTTCAATCATTTTCATGCAGAGCCGAACAACAATTGCAAGAATATGTCATTTCAAAGGTTTGAAATTACAAGTCAAGGAGGCTAAAGTGTTTTGACTTCATTATAGAGTATGTCAGGTTCTCTACAAGTCAAGTATTGGCCCCTCATAACCCAAGTTACTCCTCAAGACCAAGTCAGTTTCTCTAAATGACTTGACTTATAAAAATTTCATGAGTAGAAGTAATCCAAGTTTACGAACCTGAATTACTCCTTCTAATGCTTTGCGAGTTTTCAATGATGCATGACTTTGGGTTTTCCAAAGAGCAAGTATTAAATTTCTTTATAAGCAAAATCAATAAAAAAACTTGAGATTGTCTTGATAATGCCTCTCGAAAGTGGCCCTTCATAACTTTTGAAGGGTCTTTCTTGCTTTGTTCCCCCCAAGTGTCCCTTAAAAACTTTTCTAAAGGGCAATTTGTTTTCCCAAGTGTCCCTTCAGACTTTTTCGAAGGGCACTTTTATTTCTAAGTGACCCTTTGAAAAAGTTCTAAAGGGCACATTTCTTACCAAGTGTCCCTTCAAACTTTTTTGAAGGGCACTTTGTTGTCTAATTGACCCTTTACAAAAGTTTTGAAGGGCACTTTTCTTCCCAAGTGACCCTTCAAACTTTTTTGAAGGATAGTTTGTCTTTGGAAATGCCTTCAAAAAAGTTTTGAAGGGCCATTTGCTTTGGAAATGCCCTTTGTAATTTTTTTAAGGGACCTTGTTCCCTTCCCAAGTATCCTTCGACAAAAGTTCTCGAAGGAACTAGCCGTTGCCTTTTGGGAAAAATCCCTGAAAGAATTCCTTTAGACAAATTATTCAAAGGAATTTCTTAGGGAAAATTACCTAAAACATATACCTGACCTAATGTATCCCCATGACGTGTCATAGGATGTCATTTTTAATACAACCAACTAGCCATTGGGGTGCAAAGATGACGTGTCGTAGGACATTAAATTTAGGGTGGCCAATTAGCCATTGGGATTCAAAGATGACATGTCATAGGACATCAAATTTAAGGTGGCCAACTAGCTGGTGGGATTCAAACATGATGTGCCATAGGATGTTAAATTCATGCTTAAAGGCTTCAAGCAAGGAGTAAAGCCATTCAAAGAACTCGATAAGGTCTTAAGCAAAGATAGTGTAAATTAGTTTTCCCAAAGAGCTTTGCTTATGACTTTTAAAAGTAAAAGAAATAAAAAAACCCAAAAAGGAAGAGACAATGCTTTATAGGTTTTCAAAAGAGCTGTGCTTATGACTTTTACAAGTAGAAGCAATCAAATAACCTAAAGAAGCGAGTAGAAGTAAAGTCACTTGGAAAACCTAAATGGGTTTGCATTACAAAATGTGGGAGCTCTCAGGAAGAATTTAAGGTTAATAATAGAGATCTAAACCACTTCTTATGGAGGGTCATGTCACCATTAATTTTGCAACGATCCTAGTCATTTCAAGAGGGTGAATCAAAGAGAAGGACAAACTCCAACTAAATGAGAGAACAACTAGAATCAATTTCACTAGGATGGCAAATGCAAACTATTTTAGAGGATTTTATTTTGGTGCCCAAGAGTTCTCTCTTCTCTCCCTCTTTTTATATAAATAGGACCCTTGGGCTCTTGTTTTATCATCCACAGATAGTATGGTGAAGCCCTGCTAGAATGTTTTGCCATTTTCTTGCCTTTGAGCAAAGAAGCATAAGTTTGTTTTCTTTCTAAGTTCTAGACATTTCCCTGGGTATGCAAGAGACACAGAGTGACAACAAGTGATGCTTTATCCTTTTGTTCTTTGTCCTTCATTTTTTTGAGCAAAGAGTTGATCCAACAGGTCATGTAGAGTGCATTCTAGCTGTATGAGATTTTCCACATGTGTAACCTTTTTTTTGGACTATATAGGGTGTTTTTCCCAATTATTTACCTTGTGTGATCTTATTCATTTTGTCTCTACATTAAAATACTTATGTTGGAATCTTCTAGATCTTGAGTTATATACTATATTCTACTGTATTATGCATAAGTATAAGGCATACAAGTGGATACTAATTCTTGGTGTATCACCATCTTAGACTAGGATTTTCATTTATACAAACTTCTGACTCTTTTCACTCATACAAACTGGTTCAACAGTTTTATTGCACAAAAAGCTAATACAGGGAGATAGCCCTTTCAACCTAGAGGTTCATTTCCACTTATAGGTACACCCACAGGCCTGAAAATGTCCCAACATTGCCCAAATCTAGAGGAGGCCTAAATAACCCTCTTCTAGGGTGCAAGATCATGAATAAAGCAACTAATCCAAATGAAGCAACTATTTGGACTTTCCTTTGTTTTGTGGGGTTGGAATAAAACAACTATGGGAGAAAGTGATAAATAAGTTGAGAAGGAAACTTGGCAGCTGAAAGTGTAAGTATATGACTTATGCTAACAAAATCATCCTCATCAAATTGATTTTTCAAGCCTCAGTGAATTATTAGTTCTTTGTGTTGAAGGATCTGGTAGCTATTATCCAAGAAATGGAAAAAAATCTTATGAATTTCCTTTGGCAAGGCATGGGGGATAAAATTAAATCTCCCTTGTTTGCATGGGATAAATTTTGTAAATCTATTTTTTAAAGAGGAGTAGGCATAAGGGACATGGATAAGGTCAATAAGGCTTTTGTTGCAAAACTTGTTTGGAGAATGGATGTTAATCGGGGAGCAATATGGAGTGAGGTGCTTCAAGGTAAGTATTTGGATGACAGGACCCGATACAAAATTTAATAGCTACGGATTTATCCAAAGGCTTCAATATTTGGGATAGTATGAGGGAAGTCAGGGGATTATTTTTGAAAGTCCTATTTTATAATGTTTGAAATGGGGAAACATTGGATTTATGCGAGGATAGATGGATCTCTCAAAACCCACTCAAATTGGATCCTAATGTAGCTAGAGTAAGATAAGAAATCATTATGCTCAAGGGACATAAGGCGAGAGATTATTGGGTAGAAAATTCAAATCAAGAAGTGAAATCTTTCACCTATGATACTTTACAAGATGAGGGTGGATCCTAGAATGAAGCACAAAAGAGGATTAACAACATGCTACAAGGTTTTTGGATCCTTTGGAGTTAAAAAAAGGATGAGTTAAAATGGAGTATCATGCGAGTCTTTAGTCAAAGGTGGCTATGAAGAATAACGTACCCCTCAACTCAATCCCATGGAGGGTTCAATTTGGAAAGGCATTTGGAACTCAAAAGCGTGGCCAAAGGCTAAATCCTTCCTCTAGATTGCCACTCATGGTAAAATTATGGAAGGAGAGAGCTTAAAAAAGAGAGGAATTTATGGGCCAATTAGATGTGTGATATGCAACACTAGTGAAGAAAGCGTGGGTCATCTATTACCGCATTACCCTGTCTCCTTGGCCTTATGGAATAGATTACTAAGAAAATTTAATTTGACTTGGAGCATGAGTCCTAACCTCTTAGATCACCTCAAGGCATGGCAGAATAATAAGACCATGAATGTCCTAAAAGATCCTCTATAGTCTTGACCTCCAATAAGACCATGGATGTGAAGGTAGTATGGTTTGAAATAGAATCAAGCATAACCTCTATAGTCTTGACCTTGAAACAAAATAAAAACAAAGAGGCAAATCTAAAAAAGATTAAGATCCTCCAAAATTGGAGAAGTTTACTAGCACTTTATAACATAATGATTCTTGGTAATAACAGACAAAGAATGTATATGAAAAATTGTTAAATGGACTATCCCTGATCAAGGAATATGGAAAATGAATTTCAATGGTACGTCAAAGCATAAACTAAGAGAATCAGGGCCAAGGGATATTATCAGAAACAACAAGGGCCAAGTTGTTTCCTTCAAAACAGTCTATATTGGGTTCAACTTTAATAATATTGATGAGGCTGAAGGTTTGGTCTTGGGGCTGAAACTGGCAACTGAAGCTAAGAAGGAGACTTCTGGTGGAAGGTGACTCAAAATTAATTATATCTACCCTAGAGAGACAAGAGAATTATAATTGGAGGATCTCTACCATAATAGAAGTGAATAGGTTGAAGGTTTACTTTAAAGTTGTCTAATGGAAGCATGTTCTCTACAAAGGAAACAAGGCAGTCAATTGCCTTACTAACCTAGTCATATCTTTACATGAAACTGATAAACAAGGAAATATGGAAACTATCTTCTATCACAAGGAGATGAAGGTTTTGGCAAGTATTAATAAAGTTAGAATGTTATGGAGAATAAATGTACATAGCAAGATTTACCTTACAAAAGAGTGGAGAAAAAAGGAAGGTTGTTATTCCACAAAATAGTAAGGAGTGTTCAGATTCAAAAAATAAGGGTGACTCTAAGAGGGAAAGTAATGTTGTTATTCTAGAAAATAATAAGGAAAATAGTGGGGATTGCATGCATGATACATGTAAATCCATGTTAGAAAGTTGCCTAAAGGATAGACTTGTCTGCAAATTCGTTGAACTTGCTAAAGGAAGGCCTGTTCTTTTTAGAAAGTTTCTTTAGGCTAGATTCTCAAGGAGGAATTTAGCAAGTTAGCTTGTTACTAAAGGTAACTTCTTGTTGTTTTAGTAAGTTGCCTTCTTGATATTTTTGATATCAATAAAAAAATTTAAATACAAAAACATATATACATACACACACATATGCATACATAATAAAAAAATCAATGTATATTATATTAAAAAAAAGAATATGATAATCAAAATAATGAATGTCATATTAAAAAAATAAATATCCCTTTTTTAAAAATGAATATCATATTTAAAATTGAATACATTTTTGAAAAAGTTACATCATTTTGTAATCATTTATAGGTGTGAATCATATTTAAATGTCAACTTTTGGTTTTAATTTTTAGTTTCAAGTTATTGAAAATTCAATCTCTTGGCTCCAAGAAATTTCAACTTTTGGTTTCAATTTTTGGTTCCAAGTTATTCAAATTTCAATCTTTTGGCTTCAAGCTATTCAAATTTAAACCTTTTGGCTCTAATTTATTCAAATTTCAACCTTTTGGCTTCAAGAGGCAAGTTCCCACTTCAATTTTCATCTTCATTGCTCAACAAACTAGTTTTTTGCATGGGGGTACTACAAAGCTATGTGTGTAAGATGTTGAAATTTTCATTCTGTTAAGTTGTGGAACTAAAAGCTTCAACTATGCAAACATGAAGGAGGTTGCTGAAGACCCAGAAGCATCGGCGTCGGCAGAACCAGGCAAGCAGAGACCAATGTCGATCGCCTGTGTGTTCCAGAACTCTTCGTTGCACGAACAGTTAGTTAGTTGAACGGGTTGTTTGCATGTTAAAGGCTATTTCGAGTCTTGAGCTACGTGTCTATTTTTAGTAAAATAGAAGTCTAAGTTATTGTTTAAGTCTGGGATCTATTTATAGACCCATTGGCATGTATTGTTATTATGAGCTAGAAAGGAAGGCAAGGAAGATCCTTCCATTTGTAAGATCATTGAGTTGCAGGTTGTTGCAAGCTCATAGGAGATCTACATGTAAGTATGGTCTGTTGAATTGCAGGTTGCAGATTCATGAGAAGATCTACTTGAAGTACTTTTGAGTGCTTGGTGTACTGGCAGGGTTATTACTGACTGGTTGGAGAGGTGAACACCAATTCTGTGTGTGAGTTGGTTGTTGGGACCTTTTTTGGTAGGAGAGTGTTTTGAAGAAGAATTACTGTACACTTGAGGTGTGGGAAGCCTCTGTAAGGTGGAAGAGTGTGGCGGCTCTTTATTGTATTCTTTTCTGTACAAGTATTAATATATAAGATAGTATATTGTCTCTCATATTCTGTGCTATTGGTGAATTCTAGTTACTTGTACTTCTAGATATTTATGCATATTTAATTGCTTGTATTTGGTAATCATATTGTGCTCTTTTTGAGGAGCAAGATCCTAACAAGTGGGATCAAGAGCAGGGGTGTTTGTTCTTGGATTCCCCATCACATTCTGTAAGTAGGCCTAGACCTCTTCAGATAACTTGATTTGTAATTCATGAACAAATACAGGAGCTGGGGAATGGTGTCTCTCATTATATCACACTTGTGGTAACTCTACAGTCTACGGATCGTAATCAAGTTGCATGAAGTTGTTCCAAAAAAACACTGCAATTAATATACAAAGTTTGCTCAAGTTAGTTTTGGTAAGAATGCATCCCCCCCTTTTTCCGTGTTTTCATTTGTAATTTTTATGGGCATGATTTCTTCCCAAACCCAATTCATTTTTATATAATATTCAACACTCGATTTAGGCAAGGATTTCTTAGGTCTAGACTTTTGAGTTCTAAATCTAGTTAGATGAATTGTCTCTAAAATTTGAATGAGAGAGACTTAGTTTGCAGTTAGATATTTTTCCATCTGTTTATATGTTTGTTGGCACTACAACTACACCAATATTGATTGGTGGAGAGACAATGAAGTTATTTTTCTAAATACTTTGTGGCCCTATTTATGGATCTAATCCACTTACTTGGTGGAATGGTATTTAGTTTTCACGTCCCTTTGCATTGTTTTGTCCTAGTTATCGAATCTTAACTCCGTAACTGGGTTTCCCTTATCTTGTTTATCCCTTGTCCAATTCATCAAATCTTTCCCTGAGATTTAATATCTATTATATAACATTAGCAATTAGGCTTCCATTATCAGTTAGCCTATTTCCAAACCTAGTTTTAAGATACTTCTTTCATTAGATTTTTGGTTCATCAAGTTCTCGTCTACATCAAACTAGGAAAATGTGATGCAAGCCATTTTATAATGCACTAAATGTGATTAACCAAAGCTAATGGACACCTAAGGAAGATATTCTCTTGACTGAGTTGATCCAAGAGCATGAAGAACGATGATGGCATATTCTTCCCCAAAAAGTAGGTAGGATGAGCATGAACACATCTGCAACTTTAACTTTAGTTAAAAATTTCAATATATAAATTGATTTGATATCTAATACTCAATGTTTTATGTCATCAAACAACATAGATTTATAATTTTGTAGTTGTATATTAGTAGGTATAATTTTTTATTCCATATTGTTAAAGAGATAAATCTTGTGAAAACACTTGGGTTTTTTTACATGTTTATGATAACACTTGTGATTCATTGCGAGGATGAGAAAGAAAGTCTTGATGTTGAAGCAAGGTGTGTAAGCATCCATAAAATCATTCAATACATTTATTTAGTTATATATTTTTCAAATTTATGCATCCTGGAGGTTAAACATTTGATTAAAAAATTGGCAAATTATTCAAATCTTATCAATCCCTTATATATATTATGATCCAAACATAAAATAATTGGAATATGTAGAATATAATATAGATCAACATAATACAATGGATATTGGTAGGCTAAGATTCCCAAATATTCAATATATGTAAAAATAGAATAATACCCTTATTGTAGGGCAACACCATATAATACTCCTTTAGGAAGGAATAACTCCACAATGCCACTTCGATAGGACAAACTCCATTATCCTTATACTAAATATAAGACTTAACACTTGATTGATTGATTCCTTTAAAATGATATTCAACTCATTTACATGGACCTATATGTAACTAACAATGGATGGGTAATCTCCTAATCTCAATGTAGGCTGACCATTACCTAATGCACTAATTCCACAAGTTACTCATTTATCCTAATATATTAGACCCATATAAATAACTAAGTGGGTTGTGTACCACTTGTCATCATCTCCATCAATTCATATACATTAATATATTACATCACTAGCTACATAACATTCCTTCCCTCCTTACTTGTTTCATCCTTGAAACATAAAAAGAAACCAAATAATGAGTGTGCTTCAAATCATTACACACTTATCTCCAAGCTCGGTCATCCAACCATCCATTTGTGATCTTGGTACGTGATAGTTATCCAAACTTGTTTATGAATTCCATTGTGCTACTTTGATTTAATTCATGATCATAATTGTACTACCTTGGTTTTGATGCATAATTGTCCCTCCTTTGATTCTATGTACCATATTCGATTGTGCTACTTTGATTCCATGTATGACCATAGTAATTATTCTTCCATGAATAGTCATAGTTATTTCTCCACTAATTCCATGTTTCATATGTCATTTTCCTACTCTGATTCCACACCTAACCATAAGAGTTCTTCTTTGGATTCCATTGCATAATCATAATGAGTTCTCTATGATTCCTTGTGTATCCATAGTGATTGGTACTCTAATTTCCTATATAACCAAAGTGATTGTTGATATGACACTTTTTAACATAGCTCCATGATTATTGCCTCTTATGATGATGTGGGTGTCTATATACCTCAACTTTTTTTGATACTTTGACCTTATCAACCTTTCCTTCTGTTGTCCCAAAAATGAGTGATTTTTTTGGCAACTCCACTGGGGAAGAACGTGCAGTCTAAAGCCTCAAGTTTCAGATTAAAGCAGTTCCTTCCCTTATCCATTATAGAGTCTGGCGACTCCCATCTGGGTCTTACCCATTATCCATTTATAGCCTTACCATTTTCATCCATCTCCATTATATTATCTGGTTTGCAAAACCAGAGTTGTTGGGAAAGAAAGTGCAGTTTGAAGCCTCAAGCTTTAACCTAAAGTAAGTCCAGTTTTTTTTCCATTTTTGTCCTATAATCTGGAAACTCCACTCAGATGTGTTATCCCTATTGTTTATAATTTGATCATGGCTGTTCGAGGCCCCTAGGGTAACTCATTTGGCCCACTCAACTTGACTCCACCTCTGCATGAAATCCTACGTAGTTCAAGAAAGAATTTTCCCAAATTCTTTGTTGATGGGATAGTTCACCCTGATGAACACATTGCAGCCTTTAGCATAGCCTGTGGTGCTACATGGGTGGAATTTAAAGACGTGGCAGTCAGAGTTTTTATGGAGACACTACAAGGTGCTGCTACAGACTGGTTTTACCATCTGCAGGCTAGATTAGTGACTGACTGCGATACACTTAAAGCCAAGTTCGAAGCAAGATTCAAGCCCACAGAAGATGCACATGCCTTATTGGCCCATCTCACACAGATGAAGAAAGAGCTCCATGAACCTATGAGGGACTTCATTGCCAAGTTCAACAAGCTGAGGCACATGATTCCCATGATTGCCCAGTCGACACCTCAAAATCTCATGTGTTTCTTCATCAACTCACAGCTGCCTGAAGTGAGTTTTCTATTGAGACGGGTTAGACACATAGACCTTAAGGCTGCTCAAGACTTAGCTACTGAGCTAGAAGATGACCTTATCTTGGAAAGAAAGATAAAGAGAGATCCTAATAGAGCTAAACCCTCTTTATCTTCTGAATACTCACCCACAGTCACCATTGACCCAATGGTACAAAAGCTGGCAAATGAATTGCTAGCCTTGAAAAGGCAAATGACACAAGGTATGTCTTCTTCTCCTCTGTATAGAAATGCACCAAGGAGGACATTCCCTAATCAACCATATCAAGGCAATGCTACTAGAATTTAAGGGCAACCAAATCATCTTCCTCCCCCACAGAGGAATCCTGCCCTTGAAGCACCACCAACAAACTCGGTAGTTGGATATCTGGAACAGAGCATGTTTCCTATTTCCAACCTGAGTTAGAGCAAGAAAATGGCATTGATCTCTTTAGGGAGGATCTAGATGAATCAACTGGTGACTCCCACATTGGTTTCTTAAATTACCAAGATGAACCCAAAAGTGAAGGTGAAGCAATCAAAGGATCATACTCAGTATTCACCCAATCCCAGAATCAGTTAGCCTAGCAGGTTGACAAAAAGAAGACAGAGGAGTGACCCCAACCAACAGTTTCAATTACTGAGTAGAGAACCCCTCTTTCTTTTTAATCAAAGGACCCAATGATTACCAAAGAAGTAAGTACATTGAACATCTTTGTACCTTCTAATTCAGCTTTGCAAACTAGTCCTTCCCCTCCTGAAAATCAAAAGGATGAACTCCCATCCTCTCTTCCAAATCCATTCCAGTCATTTGACATGATTGATCATGTCAAGGAATCCAAAATTCAAATGACTGAGTTTGAATTCCTGCAAGTTAATCCTGAGCAATTGGACATTGATGGAGAACCAGATGCGGACCTGTCTGAGACAAAATATGTGGTCACCCAAACATCAACCACTGCAGCACAAATTCTGTCTGAGTCTTCAAGCAAGGGTAATTATTTCTTTACCACAGAGGATGTTCATGTTTCTGATGAAAGTCCTGTAGCTAATAATCCAGGAATTGATCCAAATAAGACTTCAAGAATATTTGTGGGATGTAGTATAAAAAAGGAAGGATATTCCATCTCTAATGAAGAGAAATCTGATAGGAGATCAACGTCTGATGATGACAACAATTCTTCCACCAATGATGAAGTTGGGACTGTGTTGATATCTCTTCAAGGAGATATTCTTCCTTCATGCAATTTTCAAGTCAACATTTCTTTCATAGCTAGATACAGATCTCTGTTGCTCGGATTGAACACTGTTCAGGGTGAAGAAGTCAAACTCATTCACATTAAAGGAGATGTTGAGCTGATGGTTTTTTAGGAGTTTGATATGGACAATCCAATCATGTGCTGGACTAGACCAGCAGAACATCAAGTTATGATGGTGGACCATGCTGCTACAAATCAAAATCAGGCAAAGGAATCCTTCACCTAGAGAGCAAGGAGTTATGGTTTTCGGTTTGAAGACCACATCCTACCTTGGAACAAGAAGAAGAAAAAGCCAAGGGGAAGACACAAAAAATTGGTTTCTTGGTGGAGAGCTCCATTCGCTCATCACTGTTTCTGAGGGCAAAATGTCTTCTTACTAGTTTATCAGAATAGAGCACTATTTTCACTGTCTTCCAAGAAACAACATCTAAAACACTTCAACTCTTGAAGTGTCAGAACATTGCATCTGTATATATGTATATTTGTATAGTTTTAATTCTGTTTTGTTTTGTTTGTTTCTGTTTTTGATGCCTTTCATTTCTGGGTAGCATGACTCTGTAACCCAATGGTACACATGAAGACACTGGAGATTCTAGACTCTAATCCTTTCAATTCTTTTTGCAATTGACAGAATTTTCCCAACTGGAGCCAGATGTTGTCTCCCAAAAATATCACTCATTTTTGGGACAACATTTGAACTATTTTGGTCCTCAGACCAAAATTATCTCTTTCCTTTCCAAAATTTGTCTTGAGCATTCAAATTCCTCATTTTTCAAGCTTTTCAAAAATCTATGGACTCTACAGGCTTAAATCTATGGACTCTACAAATAGGCTCATTTCTACAAGTTCAACGGGCTTCACGGCTTTCGCAGGTGGGTTCAATCAAAAGAATCAGTTTCTAACAATTGGTCATTTTTGGAATTGGTTCATTGCCTTAGTTTAAACAAAAATATCCATCAGCAAGCATCAGCAATAGGTTCAACGTTTGGTTCATCCTTTGGTTCAACGTCAAATCGTTTAAAGGCGGGTTCAATGTTTGGTTCAATGCTTAGTTCATCGACTTGGTTCATTCAATTGAACCATCGACTTAAACCATTTTGGTTCAAAGCTTGGTTCAACTGATTGATTCAACGAAGTGGTTCAATAAGAGGTTCAAAGCCATGGCCTAAAAGGGCAAGTCCAATCCAGAAAAGTGCCAAGCAGAAAGCCAAAAGAAGACCAAGGGGTGACACACCCGAAGACATCAAATTCAACACAGTGAATTAGCCATTGAAAACATAGTGATAGGTGCTCGAACATCAAAATTCAAGACAACAAAAATTAGCCATTGATCCTTTGAACATACAGATCAGAATACATTCACAAATTTCAAGGCCAAGACCAGCAAAAAGTGGGGAAGGAACAGAACAACAAACTAAATCCAGGACCTGATTCAATTAACCAAAAAAGGAGGAACGATGAAGATAAGATCAGATAGCCATGTGAACATTGAAAGTTGCAAACTTTCAATAAGTGTGACTTGTTTCCCTGCATTGATAAAATCAAATGGGTAAAATGCCCCTAAGTTCTAGCATGTCTTCTTAACAAATTCCAACGCAAAATGATGTATTACTGTTCTCGAGTCCTTCTTGAAATGGTTATATAAGGAACTCTCTTCTATTGTAAAAAGATCTCTTTTTTGATAATTAGAACGAAACTCTGCCCAAATTGTATGGCATTACTGAGACTTTGAGCTCAGATTGCCGATCATATTTTACTACTGGAATAAAAAAGCAAGTGGTTTTTCAGACTTTGTGTTGTAATATCTTTGTTGTTGAGGAAATTGTTCTTATGTCTTTTTCTTCAATATATCTTCTGTTCCTTTAATTCAATAAGCAAAATTAGTGACAATAGTCAAGAAGATGTCCTAAAGAGTCAACTATGGAGAGACTTTGTGCCCCCATAATTGCCTTTAGTGTGTTTTATTTTCATTTCTGTGTAAAGGACCTTGGGGTGACTTTGTGCCCTCATTGTCCTTCGTATCTTACTCTTGAGCAATCCATGTGAAGACTTTGTGCTGCATCTCGATTTGCTGGTTATTACATCCTTTGTTACATTTTGCTGTTACTACCAGGAGTATTCTTGTGGTTTGCTAAATAGTACTTCTGAAAGAAGAGGAGTCCTGTCTATCATTTCCCTTGAGTTTTTCCTTTGATCCGCACGCATCATCTCTGAAAAAAGAGAGATGGATGGTTTGTCCTACCCCTAAGTATTATTTTCTATATATATATATCATACCTACAGGGAACCTCTCCTTGATGGGAGGAGAGATCAGTCCCCTTCTGATGTGGTAAACCTACACATTTGGATGACTAATCTTCCTACTTTGGCTGATCAGACCTATTTTGTTTATCAGTACGTTGATCGACAAAATATTCAACCAACACCTTCCACCTCTTCCACCTTTTCATTTGGTGGTTCCTTTATCTCTTGAGTATATGAAGTGTTCATTTTTTTTATTGTTTCTTCATTTGAATATTCCTCATGCTCTTTGTCACTTGCTTCAATCTCAAGCTATTGCTCTACCTTGATTGTTATTTGAGCCTTTCCAACCATGACATCTTGTAATGTAATCTTCCTTTTCTTGTACAAAAACTTCATGAAATGTTTTTACACATTAAAATTTATTGTTGGTAATGTCTCCAACCAAGGATATCCAAGAACCATATCCAAAGCACAAAAATTTGAATGCAAAATTCATTTGTCCATAATAAGCTTCAAACATTCAAAAACTTGAATATTCTTACCATATACTTGAGCCTCCTTGTTATTATTTGCTTGAACCTATAGATTTTGGGCCACATCCATGTTTATGAATTTATACTTACTGTTAGGGATTATTGACATAATGAATTTCTTCTTTTGAATCAATCCATGAAACTGAAAATTTGAGTCTGATTTTATTGGTGCCAAATTATTTGAACCCTTATCATCCAATCCTTATTCCTCCTCTTTGAGATCCTCTACCTATCCTTATGCACCATTTGTAGCTTTTTCATCACCAACGTTATGTTTTGTTTATTCTTCATCATAATCACCTACATGCCCTTCCTCATTGTCACCATCAAAATTATTTTCTTTGTCTTTATCCACATCATGATCCTCAACCTATCCTCCTAAATCATTTATAGCTCCCTCCTCATTATCATTACATTCATTATTATTTTTATTCTTCTTCTTCTTCATTTTCACTCTGTTCTTGGTTATTATCATTATTCTCTTCTTCCACCACAAGCCCCTTTTTTGCCATAATATACTTATGCAAAATATATTGCATTTTTTTTGTTGAATATTGCACTTTAATTAATAAAAAATATATAGTACATCATTAATCATACAAAAAGATGGCTGGAAAAGTCACACCCCAAAATCATAACCATGTTGAGCTAAAATAAGCCTCAATAAAAGAGCAAAGTCTAAAAAGCCCACCTCAAGTCTAAAAATACAAAGTTTAAACTAGCTTGAGTGCACATTAACCAAAAAAAGGATAAACAAAAGTATAAACAACAAGGAACACTTTAAGCAGCAATAGTGAACATGGTGATAGGTAGAGGTGGAGGATCTAGAGAGTTTCCTTCCCACCCCCTTGAGCAGGGGTCCTCATCAACTAGTAAGGGATCCCAACCATTAGTATGTTGGTTATTTTTCATATCATCATGTTGCTTAATTATATAATCCTATTTGGATAAAAAAGTGGCAAGATCCAACCAAGGGAACTCATCTTATGAAGGAGTCCCCAACCCCCTACCACCACTATCTTTTTTAGCCCTGTTAAATCCACAGTGTGGAGTTGCCAGTGAGAACGAGGAGAAGAGATCCTCTATATTCTAGATTATTGGCTACAAGATCATTGACACATACCCCAATTCCCATACCCTTGGGAGGAGCGGTGGTGAGGGGATCTTGAGGTTCATGGTTGACCACACAAGGAGCATTCCCCCAATGGTCTAGGAGAATTTATAGATGGTGAAACTCAAGCTGAACTTAATCCATTTAACTTTTTATTTAGAGGGTAACATTAAATATCATAGCTTTGTTAGTTATAAAAAAGCTTTGATCCATATATTCATGATTAAAACATGTTTTATTTATAGTTTTCCAAATCTAAAAAAGAATGTCGGTACAAAATATATGCCAAAATATGTTGTATATTACAAGAAGTAATTGGGGTCCCCCATGAGAGCCATCTTTCAAGTGAACATTTTAAGCCTAAAGGGATTGAGGAGGGTATGAATCCATCTTGAAGTAGACCGAGCTTGAGGGCAAAACCAAAAGAGGTGTTTAATGGATTATAGGTGGTGACAAGTGAGGTAGATGGGATTCTTGACCCCTGTGTGCTTGAACTGGTCACCCACAGACAAACCTTGGTAAATAATACACCAAAGGAAATGGGATTTTTAAGGGTTAATGAAATCCATTAAGATATTATCAAACCTTCTAGCACAAACATGATGAAGGGATCTAAGATTCCATTAGGGATTGAGGGTTTTAATATCAATATGCTGCACCAAAATATTATACCCCAAGTAAGGAGAATAGCAACAAAAAGACATAGTTGTAGGCCATGACCAGTCTTTCCACCATGGTGTAAGAGAGGTAACACCAATTTTGTGTAAATACTCCTTAGGTATGGAACTATACAACTCAAAAATGGATTTTACATCTTCCTTATTAAGTCTGAAATTAATCTTCACAAGATTATATGGAAGCCAATCCCGAATGGTTTTGCTTAATAGATCCCTAATTGTGTGAATACCTTTTTAAAACAACCTCAAGCTTTTGATCCAAGGGACCATGGTAAAAGGAACATTATGGAAATTCAATGTGGGAGACCACCATAGAGAGTGAGCATTAAGTGAGAGACCACTTCTAAACCCTTCCCCCACCTAAATGAGGTGAGTTTGAGCCTCTCCCAATCCTTTCATATGCTTTGTGTAGTAAAAGTGCCCCAATCTTAATAGGAACAAGGGTGATGAGAATGTTGTGAAAATCGATCCCTTACCAGACCTTTATGTCAAGAGGGTAGCCTTAAGAAATTCAATACCTCAAATATTTTCTAGGATTCATCTCTTTCCAGGATTTTAATAATCCATTTGACATTGAGAGTAAGATCTCAAAGCTTAATATCAATGAGCCCAAGCCCACCAGCTTCTTTAGGTCAACAATAAATGGCCTAAGAGACTTTGTGAAAACCATGATGACCCTCATAAGTAGATGATAGAAAGTCTATTAAGCTTAGCATAAGAGGCATTGGAAGGGGCCTAGCAGGACAAATAACAAACATGAGTAGCAATGAACACCTTAGAACAAATCTAAATTTTCCCAGTTAGAGTCAAAGGTTTAATGATCTAGAAGGAATTTTTTTCTCAACCCTTTGAACCATATAGGACCACAACTCAATGGGCGAGGCTCTAAAAATAAAGGGAATGCCTAAAAGTTTAAACTACACTCTAGGGAGATTCCATTGCCATTAGTATCCCTCCAACCAAGGAGGTTTGGAAGATAGGGAAGACTAGTGATAACATTGAGTCTTCTACCATTGGATGGAAGACCCATAAATGAGGTAGAAAGTGTCCAATAAATCTATAGCATGTCTAGAAGCCTAACCTTTTAGCCCCATCTATAGGCTCAAGCAACTATGTGGAGACATAAACTCTAATTGGCAGAGGCTTATGAGGTTAGAGGAGCACAATTTAGAGCACAGATGCATTGGTTAAAATTTGGAGATAAAGTGACCAAAGAATCAAGCCATTAGATGTGCACACTTTAACTATATTTACCAAATTACCTATTATTTTACATTTTTGTAACACTCTCCATCAAATGTTCTCACTGTTTGTAATCAATTTGACCATGATTTAGAAGAGAAAGAAAATCAGGATTAATGAAAAAACCCTCAAATAATAACTCATGTGAAACTATTCTAAACATTCCAACATATTCACTGTAACTTCCATGTATGATATTTCAACCTCAGTGAATCTTTGGTATAAAAATTCCAAAAATTTTAGCTTGTAGAATGAATCTATAAAAAATCATAAAATATTAATAAATAACACAAAACATGTGAAAAAATTCCAAAATTTTGGTTGTAGCTTTGTTGTATGTTGATATTGAATCAGTAAAAAATTAAAAGAAAAATTCTTGAAATTTCAATAGATGCAATAAATTTATTAAAAACCTTAAACTGGCAATAACTCCCTCGAAAATGATCAAAAAACCTCAAATTTTTTACTGTGACTTCTTTGAAATATTATTCAATAGCAAAAAAAATTATATAAAAATGTGCAACATATTACAAAATATAAGTGATTCTCCAAAATTAGGGTTTTGCCCACAATATTGTGTTGGAAATATTGTCATTGATGTCAAAGGTCCAACTAACATTGGTGATATAGGCCCCATTGCATTTAATGATGTTTTTAATATTCATATCTTGGCTAATCTGTGTTAATATTTATTTAATATTAACAAATATATTTTTGGTTGCATATAAGTCAAAAGAGGGCCCATGGAGAAGTCAAAGAGTCACAGGGTAAAAATAAAAGAGGAATAGGATGCATTTTCTCATGAAGAGTCATCTTGAGGAATTTCAAGAGTCACCATGTGAAGACAAAAGAGGGTATGGTGCATTTTTCCATGAAGGGACACTTTAAGGAATATGAAAAGTCAACAAGATAAATACAAAAGAGGAAAGGATGCATTTGCTTATGAAGGGTCACCATGTGACTTTTTTGATGTAAGGATACGAAGGGTCATAAAGGGTGAATGGCAAAAGTCATTCAGAAAGCTATAAATAAAGGCTTGAGAAGCCATTTATAATATGAAAGAGAGTACATGGTTTGTATTTATTTTAGAGAAGATAAAATAGGAGATATTGTAGAGTTCTATCATTTATTAAGTAAGCAACATTGAGAGATAATTGTGTTTTATACACAAAATGGGTTAGTGCTCACAAATAGTTGCTATGTTGGTGCTCGACAAAGGGGTTGGTGCTCCTGCAAGTTGGTAATTATGAACTTTTTAATTTGAGTTGGTGTTCATTCATATACTTGAAATTGTTCTTCGTGGTTTTTCTCACTTTGGGTTTCCACGTAAAAATCTACTCTCTCTCTCTCTCTCTCTCTCTCTCTCTCTCTCTCTTGTGTAGTGCACATTATTATTTTAATTTTATTGCATATCTTGAATGAGTGATTAAGTGGTTAAAGAAAAGAAATCAGATTAATTAAAAGATATACAATATACTGATTCACCTCCCCTTTTAGTATATTTCATGCTTAATAATTGGTATTATAGTAGGTTCCTTTAAAAAAAGTTTTACAGCTTAAAGGTAAATCAGAAAAGCATGATGGCTGGATTGCATGAATATTTTTTACAAATAAGGCACCTTTGTTTGATGGGACAAATTATGCATTTTAGAGCATAAAGATGAAGACTTATTTGATGGCCCTTAGATTTGACATTTGGCAAGCAGTGGTGAAGGAATACGAAGAGCCACAGAAACTTGTAATTACTTTGATGACAAAGAAGGCAAATAAAAACAATGCTAAAGCTTTAAATGCTATTTTATGTGGTTTATGCAAATCAAAATTTGTTAAAGTTATACAATGTAAATCTACACATGAAACTTGGATAAAACTTGAGAACATTGACAAAGCTGATGGAAAGGTTCAAAAGATAGTTTGAGATTTTGAAGATGGAAGAAGAAAAAAATATAATAAGTTATCTTTTACAGGTTGATCAAATAGTTAATCAGATTCAAGGTCTTGGAGAAAAGTTAGAAGAATCAATTGTGGTACAAAACATTTTGAGATCTCTACCATTGAGATATGATGTGAAAGTTTTGGTAATTGAAGAGATGAATAATTTAATCAAGCTAAAGATGGATGAGATACATGGTATTCTTATAGCATATGAGATGCAGACTGAACAAAAAAAACCCTCAAAGACAAAAGTTGCTTTCAAAACATCAAAGAAAAAGAAGGCTAAGATTTAAGAATCAAGTGACAGTTCTAGTGATGATGAAGATGACAATGGATCTCTATTTATTCATAAGCCAAAAAAAGGCATAGGTAAATATAAAAGAAAATCACCTTTTAAATGTTTTAATTATGGAAAGATTAGACATTTTGTAGCTAAATGCCCAGATAAGGGTAATGGTAATAATGAAAAAGAAATGTCTACATACAAGAAGAATTTTAAAAGAAAATTCATGAAGGAAATCGAGAAAAATAGTTTGTATTCTAAAGATCCTAGCTCAACTGAAGATAGTGGAGTCAGTGATTCATAAGAAAAAAAAATTCTATTCATGGCCATACATGAAGATGACTCTGTAAGTAAAAGTATAGACGATCGAGAAGAAGAATAGGATGAAGCTAAAGTGAATCTGGAAGGAGAAATCATTTATGCCTTAGAAGAGTTAAAATCTCTTGAGAAGAAGAATTGAAGATTAAAGCTCTAGATTGAGAAAAATGAAAAGGAGTCAAAGGAAATAATTGAAAATCTACAAGCACACTTTGAAGAAGCCAAGAAAAATTATAATGGCACAGTTGCAAAAAGTAAGTGAAGAATGTGAAATGTATGTTATTGAAATTGCTTCTTTAAACGTAGATCTTGAAAAAATAAATAAAGCAATCAATGCTAGAGTAGCCAATCATTCAAAATTTAAGAATTACACTAATATGTTGAATAAGATATTAGAAATTCAAAGATCAATGTTAGATAAGATAGGTATCGGATTTGAAAAAGAGAAAGAGGAGGCCACTATTTTGACAAAAAATGTTAACATAGAAAAAGGAAAGAGCTTTGTTGAAGCTCTTACAAAAGAGGAAATAATAAAGAAAGAAGTTAAGAATACAGAGAACATCCTAAACAAAGAACGCTGAAAGGAACAAAGCTATAAAAGGTGATCAGGTCAGAGATACACAAACATGTCCTATTTTTATGGTTACTATTTTTATTGTAATGGATATGATTATAAGAAAATAGAATGTCAAAAAATGACTAACAATTTTAGAAATAAGGAGAAGGAAACTCATGTAAAGTCATGCAAAAGCCACAACTCTTTTGCTCCTCTATCAGGCTTTAATGAAGAGGCCGTAATATGTTACAAGTGTAACAACTTCGGACATATAACCTGGTACTATAGAAACATGTTCGAGTCAGTCAAGGACTAGAGTTTTAAGGCTCCATTCATCAAGAATAAAGTTTAGACAGGGTCACGGCAAAAGAAATAACTTAAATTTTTTTTGTTGGTACAGTCAGCGTTGCATGCAAGAAATGAATAAAAGCCATGATTCAGTGATAATGGATCTTTGAGGTACATGACAGGAGACAAAATCAAGTTTATAACCTTAAAGAAGGTCAATGGTAACACAATGAAATTTAGAGATAATACTACTACCAAAATTGTGAAAAAAGGTACACTAAGTTTGAATAATAGTAGAACTAAAACTAAAAATATTTTGTATGCAGAAGGTCTTAAGTATCATCTTTTGAGTGTAAGTCAAATATGTGATGAGGGGCACACACAAAATTTTTATGTAGAATGTTGTGAAATTAAAAGAAAAGATTCAGATTATTGATTGCAGATGCTCAGAGAATAGGTAATAATTTGTATATGTTATCAGACATCAAAGATCAAAGATGTTGTTTGAGTCAGATTGAAGAAAGTTGGCTATGTCACAAGAGAATATGACAAATAAAATTTGATAATTTTATCAATATCAACAAAAAACAAGCAGTCAAAAATCTTTCAAAGATTATAAAGCCATCTAACATATTTTATGAACCTTGTCAACATGGGAAGCAGGCCAAGAGGCGGTTCAAAATAAAAGAGTACTTGACCACTCAGATGTTAGAGCTTGTTCACAATGATTTGTGTGGACCTATGAGAACTTAAAAAACTCAAGGTCAAAAATATTTTATGTTGCTTATTGATGATTTTTCACATATGACTTGGGTAATGTTTTTAAATAAAAAATTAAAAGCTTTCAATTTAAAGCATTCAAAGCATTTGTTGAAAATGAAATTGGTTTAAAGATTAAGTGTTTAAGATCAGACTAAGGAAGAGAATTTATGTCAGATCATTTTATTGAGTTTTGTGAAGACCATGGAATAAAGAGACATTATTCAACAGCTAAAACTCTGTAGCAAAATGGAGTAGTTAAACAGAGAAACATAATAGTTCAAAAGATGGTGAGGATAATGCTAAATGAATCTAAGATATGAGATAAATATTGGCGAGAGGCAATTTCTATAATAGTGCATATTTAGAATAGAGCATTATTAAGAGTCAATAGTGACAAGACTCCTTATGAGCTATAAAAATACAAACCAACAATAGTTGATTATTTTAGAGTTTTCAGTAGCAGATGCTTCATATAAAGAACCAATAAAAAACTTGATAAGTTTGAATCCAGAGCAAATGAAGGCATATTTCTTGGTTATTCTTGCAAAAATAAAGATTATAAATGTTATAACAAAAGAACTAAGAAAATATTTGAAAGTGCAAGTGTCAAGATAGAAGAAGATGGAACACAAAGAATCAGTGATCCAGTAGACATTCCTGAAATCATTGAAGATGAAGGCTTTGAAGAATTAGATGAAGATGAAAGAAAGGATAAAAAGGACCCCAAAATCCTATCTAAATATGTCCAGAGAAATCATAATGAAAGTGACATCATCAAGGACATAAATGAAGGAATTTATACTAAAAAATGATGATAAGTGAATCTAAGTTAATTTCTCTTTGTAATCCAACATCCACCTTAGAACTTTCTCAAAAGCTAGACATGATACTTGAGAATTAGTGCCTAGACCAAAAGATCATAATGTGATAGGAACAAAAAGGGTTTATAGAAATAAGTTGAATGAAAATGGAGAAGTGACCAGGAATAAAGAAAGCAAGGTATAGATTGAAACAAGCTCCCAAAGCTTGGTATGCAAGACTTGATAAACACCTGTAGGATCAAGGTTTCAAGAAAGAATTTGTTGATAGTAATCTCTACATCAAAATAAAAGGTGAGCATCAATTGATTGTTTTGGTATATGTTGATGACATCATTTTTATAAGAAACATTGAAAAGATGACAAAATAATTTTCTGATAATATACATAAAGAATTTGAAATGTCTATGCTTGGAGAATTGTTATTTTTCTTAGGGTTGCAAATATTTTAGTCAGATAAAGGAATTTTCATATCTCAAAGTAAATATGCCAAGGAAATGTTGAATAAATTTGGTTTTGTGGATTGTGCACCAATTGGTACACTAATGAGTATAGGAAATAAGGTGATCAAAGATGAATATTCACCTGTTACAGATCAATCTTTGTATAGATCTATGATTGGTAGTCTTTTATATTTGATAACATTGAGGTTAGACATCATGCATGTAGTGGTATCGTTACAAGATATCAGTCAGCTCTAAAACATAGTCATGTTCAATTGGTGAAGAGAATATTCAGATATATCAAGGGGACATTAGATTGTAGATTGTGGCATCCCACATGCAGAGATTTCACTTTGGTTGCTTATATAGATTCAGATTGGGTAGGTTGCTTGGATGACATAAAGAGTACAAGTGGAGGAGCTTTCTTTCAGTGATAGCTTAGTATCATGGCTAAGAAAAAAACATAATTCAGTATCACTTTCTACAGCTGAAGTAGAATATATTGCAGTGGTATTGTGTTGTACTCAAGTGATTTGGAAGAAACAAACTTAAGATATCAAGGTAAAATATGATGAACCTATTGTTATTTTTTGTGACAACACAAGTGCTATTAATATTTTAAAGAATCCAGTGATGCATTCAAGAACAAAACATATTCCCATCAGATATCACTTCTTGAGAGAGCAGGTTGTAGATCAATAGGTTAAGATGGAATATATCAGTACTACATAGCATATTTCAAATAGTTTCACAAAGGCACTACCAAAAGACACATTTGAGTATCTACAAGAGAAGTTGGGAGTGATTTCTTTTACTTCTTGCCATTGAGGATCAACATCAGTTGAGGGGGAGCTAAGTGTTAACTCTAGGATAGGCCCTTTGCCATTGATGTCAAAGGGGGAGAAGAATAGAAATAGGTACTATTATAGGTGCATAACAGATATAGGGTGTTACAATAAGGGGGACTTACTGTATGTTTTTTAGATGGTAGTATGTGCAAGTTTTAGAATGTGGTAGTTTCAGTTTGAGGTTGCCATCAATGACAAAGGGGGAGATTGTTGGAAATATTTTCATTTATGTCAAATGTCTAATATTGGTGATAAAGGCCTCATTGCATTTAATGACATTTTTAATATTCATATCTTGGCTAATTTGTGTTAATATTTATTTAATATTAACAAATATATTTTTGGTTGCATATAAGTCAAAAGAGGGCCCATGGAGAAGTCAAAGAGTCACAGGGTAAAGACAAAAGAGGAATGTGATGCATTTTCTCATGAAAAGTCATCTTGAAGAATTCCAAGAGTCACCATGTGAAGACAAAAGAGGTTATGCCACATTTTTCAATGAAGGGACACTTTGAGGAATACAAAAAGTCACCAAGATGAAGGCAAAAAAGGAAATGATGCATTTGCTTATGAAGGGTCACCACGTGACTTTTCAAATGTAAGGATATGAAGGGTCATATAAGTTTGACACCATTTTATATGAGGATTGTAGGGTCACAAAGGGTGAATGTCAAAGGTCATTTGGAAACCTATAAATAAAGGCTTGAGAAGCCATTTGTAATATATAAGAGAGTGCATGGTATGTATTTATTTTAAAAAAGAGAAAAATAGGAGATATTGTAGAGTTCTATCATTTGTTGAGTAAGCAACATTAAGAGATAGTTGTGTTTTATACACAAGAGGGGTTGGTGCTCCTGTGGGTTGGTGCTCACAAATAGTTGTTGTGTTGGTGCTCGACAAAGGGGTTGGTGCTCCTGCAAGTTGGTGCTTGTGAACTTTGTAATTTGAGTTGGTGTTCATTCATATACACGAGATTGTTCTCCATGGTTTTTCCCGCTTTGGGTTTCCATGTAAAAAATTGGTCTCTCTCTCTCTCGTGTAGTGTATATTATTGTTTCCATTTTATTGCATATCTTTAATGTGTGATTAATTGGTTAAAGAAAAGAAATTAGATTAAGTAAAAGATATATAATATACTAATTCACCCCCCCTCTCAGTATATTTTGTGCTTAACATATTTACCTAAATCTATGCTCTTATACTACTTGTTGTGATCCACACTTATAATAATTAGAATATGTAGTATATAATGTAGATCAACACAACACAATAGATATTTATGTGCCAAGATGCCTAGATATTCAATAAATGAAGAAATAGAATAATACCCTTATGGTAGGGCAACACCATATAATACTCTTTTAGGAAGGAATAACTCCACAATACCACTTCGAGAGAACAAACTCTAATATCCTTCTACCAAATAGAAGACTCAACACTTGATTGATTGATATCCTTTACAATGATATTCACCTCCTTTATATATACCTTTATATAACTAATAATGAATGGGTAACCTCTAAATCCCAATGTAGGTCAACCATTATCCAATGCACTATTTCCACAAGTTACTCATTTATCCTAATATATTAAACTTATATAACTAACCAAGGGGGATATGTACCACATGTCAACATATCCATCAACCTATATACATTAATATATCACATCCTTAGGCACATAAAAATATACTTAACCATAACCTGAATGTATACTTGTTTGAAATGACATGGAAAGAGTTGTAGGTTATGATGGGTGAAATACCTTAGTCTAGAGGTCAAAAAATGTAAAATTTCACTAGATGAAAATGAGTTTATCATAAGATTGCATAAAATTTTAGGAAACATGTAAGGGAACATCAACCATATGCATTTAAGAGCCCCTTGTTACACAAGGATTTGTTTTCCCTTTACCTTATATATTGCTTCAATTTTGTCCTCTTGAGTTTCAATGCCATTACCAACTTCCAAAATCAATTGTTATAACTTTCCAATTCGCCAAGAGTTTTTTTTTCAGTTTTCTCTAAAAATTGTTTAGATTTTGTTAGATTAGGCTTCAACCTCATTACTAAGTTTGAATGTGAATTCACCAAGAGTTTTTTTTTTCAATTTTCTCTGAAAATTGTTTAGATTTTATTAGATTAGGCTTCAACCTCATTACTAAGTTTGAATGTGAATTCATTGAAATGATAATGAAATTAATTTTAAAATTTCTCTAGACCAAGTTGGCTTATCAAACCTATGAATGTGAATTAACTGAGGTTGATTTTATAGACATTCTATTTCTCTAATCCTCCAATGGATTTAATTTCCATTTACCTTAAAAATTGTTGATATTTTGTTCTCTTTTCCATAAAGAAATAATTTCTTGTTAATGATATGATTTTCAAATACTATAAAAGAAATTAGTGCATACATATTTGATCCATTGTATTACATAGTTTTTAAATATTTTGCATATCAAAGTTAAAAAAATGTAATAATTACGATCACTGTCTGATTTAGAGAATGTAAACTATGTGTATCCATTATAGCCTTGTGTAATTGTTGAATGAGGGAAAGTAAAAAAACATAACTAAAACCATAAGACAAAAATTGAAACCTAGAAAGAAGGGAACAACTTTAAGGGAAACCTAGGTTTTGACATGTTTGATAAAAATACAGGTTCACCAATATGATTTATCTTATTTTGGATTAATGAACCTTAATAAGCATAAAAATTTGAAATAATTTATATCATACGATGTGTTAAAATTAAGCAATAATCTAAATGTAAAAGGTGGAAACTAATTTGATACTTGCACTTTATAATTATGGAAAGTAGTAAGAGGGTTAAGATCTTATAATTTTACTGAACTACTCAAGTCTAAGACATAATGCAAATAATTAGAGGAAAGGTAAGAGACTAAACTATGAGTATCTCAAATCAAGAAATGGACTTTTGGGCATGCCTGGGTAGAACTACTAGTTTGGGATCATAATTGGCTAATGCTTGTGACTGAATCTCACAGTTTTTTCCTTGTATATTTTTCTCATTTTTTCTCATACAGGCTAATGTGAATGTTTGTACTCCATCTCTTTTTGTGATATTGAGGGTTGATTGTGCATGTAATACCCATAAACACATCTCCTTGTATTGAAATGTTATCACAAGTAATGGGGTATGATTTATTATCTATAAAAAAATATGTCATTATGTGTAAATAAGAAAATAAGACATACACGACATATTAGATCCCAAGAATCAAGGGAAAGGTTGAACAAGACATGGAAAAAGTATATAAATCATTGTGAGAAAGAGAATAAGGTAGACCATTTGAATTAATGATAAATATCATTCGGGTCATTTATATTGTCTTCTCCTTCATTTTATTATTTATTTATATCTCTGGTTTATTTGTTGTGTGAATGCATATTATTTCCTTCTTTCCATTAAACTACAACTAACAATGGTCTAGATATTGGGATGAATAAGGGTATCTAGTTGATATATATATTTTTTAGTTTTTTGCAAATAAGAAGTCTTCCCTTGTGATTGGCTTGGTGTTATGTAGCATCTCTGATAGTATGGCTCATTAGTGCAATAACTGGCTATAACATTCACGATCCTCCATCGAGTGTTATTAGGATGTTGATGGATTATTTTGGAAGGTGAATAAATATATAAATGAATTTATATATTCATGAGGAGAACATGAATAAAAAGATGGAAAAAACATTTGGATTATTGATCATTACTGGTGTGTGTGGGGTATTGAAACCACACTTTTATAACATTTCAATAGTCTGGTAAACCGATTGGAATGGTTAGATCACATTTTAATTTGTAATAAATAAAATATAATTTACATTTCAAAGATAACTTTGGAAAAATTTATAATTGCTTTGGTGTATTCGTATTCCCAGACATTATTTGGGTTTGGAGGTTTTCTCTTCCCTAGTTTGGACACTGTTGATCATTTTGATTGTTGGTGGGTGTATGGGGTGTATTGACACCACCCTTGTGTATTACTTCATTAGCTTGGTAGTCCAATGGAGTGGTCATTATGGTTGGTTCAATTATATCCCCACACCACCATCTGTCCTTTTGTCCTTGTTATGTTCCATTAGTTTGGCCATGGAAAACAACAAACCTTGGTTGGTTGCCTCCACTTCTCCAAAACCCTTGACCAATGAATTGAGATAAATATTTTAAATCAAGTGGATTTATATTTTAGTAATGAAAATTGACCTATAGATAAATATTTAATGAAGTTTGTGAAGAAGGATCCAGATGGATTTGCTCCTATTTTAGTTGTGGCATCTTTTAGGGAAAATAATAACTCTTGTCAATAATTAAGAATTTCTTGGAGTTGAATTGAGGAAATATTCACAAGTAGTTGTGAATGAATATGGTAAGAGAGTGAGGCATCTGCACCTATTGTTTGATAATGACTATGAAGAGACTCAATCACACACTATTATCATGGTAAATCTGCCAAGTGATTATTCTGTTTGAAATCAAGAAAATTGTTTTGGTGTTGTTGGAAACATAAAATTGGTGTATTTTTTCCACCCTTATGGTCAAGTGTCCACTAGACCTTCCAAGAATGATATGCTTATTAGCAACAGGGTGCATGTACTTATGGATTATGAGACTGTTGAATAAGCTGAAAAGGTTGTATTGGAACTAAATAATGGAGATTGGAGAAGTGGTCTACGAGTGCACCTACTTTCCAAGTGGCTGGGCAAGTATGGACACCAAACAAAGGGTCACAAATCAGACAATATTGATGTACATGGTGAAGAAGAGGATGCATCAAATGAAATGACATGATGATTTTGAGGAGGATGAACATCATTAAAATGATAGAAATGATGAACAACACAGCATGGGTAGTGGACTAGGAAAATCTCATGGACATGGGCAGAGTCATAATTATAATAGTAATGGTTATTATAATGGATCCTTGTTTATCAATAGTGTTAACAACTAATATTGATAGCTTCAAATCATGCGGGTCAAGCCATATAAGGTTTAATTCACATGAATGTTAGTTCAAATATGGGGTGAGATATTTCCACTTGGAGTGAGCATATAGTTTTGGGACTGTGAAGTGGTTTAACACGCATAAGGGGTATGGGTTTATTACGTATGATGGTGGTGATGGAAGTTATGGTGGTATCAGATGTAACAACAGGGGTTATATCAATGATGGTGGTGGAAGTTATGGTCGATGTGGCAGAGGCTGTTACTATTGTGGAGAGTCTTTTTTAATCTCACTCTTAGTTGAGGGTGCAGGAATTAAAGTTTTATGTATGGTTTGAAATAAAGGAAAGTGTCTATGATTTTTGTAAGATTATAAATGTATTTGGGAGATTTAGGGTAGTTAGTTGGGATTAGACCTCTGACTCGAGGTTATGGAGAATAGATAAAAGTAGTTTGGTTTTCTTGAATACATTTGGAATGGTACAAAACTTAGGCAAACATGGTTTATTTTAGGTCTTTTGGTGTCTCAGGGTGACACACATATTTGGTTCAAGTGAGTGTTAGCACAGGTAAGGGAGTATGATTTATTATCTATAACAAAATATGTCATTATGTGTAAATAAGAAAACAATACATAAACAACATATTAGATCCCAAGAATCAAGTGAAAGGTTGAACAAGAAATAGAAAAAGTTTATAAAGCATTGTAAGAAGGAGAAGGTAGACCATTTGAATTAATGAGAAATATCATTTAGGTCATTTATATTGTCTTCTCCTTCATTTTATTATTTATTTACATCTTTGATTTATTTGTTGTGCGAATGCATATTATTTCCTTCTTGCCATTAAACTACAACCAACATGAAACCCTAGTCCAATTTTGACGCTAGGTTTTGGTCTATAAAAAGTGAAAGAATGTGGATTGAGCTAACCTCAACTACTTCTCATGAATGGTTGAGCAATGCCCACATATCAAATAATTTTAAGAGGGAATTCAAAATACATGTTTTTATCCCCATTAGGTGCATGTGTGCAATAAAGATCCTTGAATGTATACAAATTATGATCTAAATTTCAATACATGTAAAATGACAACTTTGGATTTTTTTGAGGTGTTTTAGACTTGGCTAGGACCTGATCCTTATGACTGATGGTTGAAATGGAAAGTATAGGGCAATACCTTTAAATATGCAAGTGTTTGAATTTGGTTTTTAGATTTATGTTAAATGGGTAATGGGCTTATATCTAGTGTGTATTTATATGGGATTATTTGGATACTTTCTCACATCATCAACATGTGAAATGCATGGGCTGAACCATAAGAAATATTTGAATTTTAAAAGTCACCATTGCTTGGTGCAAGGAAATACCATCAAATTTTGATGGAACCATAATTATGGAAGCATCTGAGTTTACTAGTTATGTTTAGAAGGTAAGAATATTCATATAATGATTTGAAGATGTTTGAGTCCATATTTTAGTCTTTGTATTAGTATGATCCCTCTCTTATAGATAAAAACATTCCATCAGATGGCCCTAATTCTTTATCTACTACTCCATATGTTGAGGATCAATCTACAATGTTAAAGGAAGAAACGACTGAATTTAATGATGGTATGAAGGAAAACACTAAGATCACATTTTTGAGTGCATTAGTTACTCCTAAAGAGAAATAAGAACATATGGAAATATTAGATATTATTGGTATTGATCCATCTATTATAACTCATAATTTAGTCATCCATCCTAATAGTAAACTAGTTAATAAAAACATTATAAATATGCATCCTCAAGTTACTTTATTAGTTAAAGATGAAATCTAATGTTTAATAGATCTTGGTTTCATATGACCTATTGATTATTCAAAGTGAGTTTCTAATATTGTCCTAGATTACAAAATGAATGGGTGCTTCACAATTTGCACAAACTTTAAAGATTTAAACAAATCATGTCTCAAGGATGGTTTCCACTACCCAATATTGATATCAATGATTTTATCATGAGTTATGAAATTATTTCCTTCATGGATGGATTTTTTAGGTCATAATCAAGTCAATATTAATAATAATGATCAAATAAAGCCACATTTACAACTCATTTGGGCATATTTTTGTATGTTATCATGCCTTTTTGTCTTAAAAATGTTAGTGCCATTTATCAAAGGGTTGTGATACATATATTCCATAATTACATGCATGATATTTTAGAGGATTATGTTGATGATATCTTGATAAAATATAAGAAACGTAAAAATCATCCTAGATATTTGAAGATAATATTTGAATGATTAATAAAGTATAATGTGAAATTAAATCCCAAGATATGTGTCTTTGGTGTTACATCAAGAAAGTTATTGGGTTTTATTATTTCTCAAATGGGTATCAAATTTTATCATAATAAAGTACATTCTATTGTTGAAATGCTTCCTCTTAGAGGGCTTTGACAACTAATAAGTTTACAAGTAAAAATCCAAGCCATTAGATGATTCATTGCTTAGTTAGGTGATGGAGCTCAACCATTTTCATGATTTGTATACAAAAGCACTAAATTTTAATGGGATGAACAATGTCAAAAGTATTTCGATGAACTTAAAGAATATTTATCCAATCCCCAAGTTAAGATGCTACATATTCCCTATTGAGTTTTGATACTATACATATCTTCTACTAAGCACACCTTGGGAAACCTACTTGCACAATATGATGATGAACATAAATATTATATTATTTATTACAATATTCGTACATTGGTTGATTATGAAAATAATTAAAGCTCAATGGAAAATTTATGCTTGGATATTATGTTCACCACATAGAAACATGGAAACTACATGCTTAATATTGATACTCATGTCATCACTAAGATTGATTCTTTAAAATATATCATTTCTAAGTCGTATCTATTTAAATTCATAGTTAAGTGGGTCATGCTACTCATGGAGTTTGATCTTAAATTTTCACCACAAGAATTAGTAAAAGTGTAGGTCTTTGATAACCAATTAGTTATGACTTCCTTATTAGACTATACTCTATTAGACAATGTATTTTTGATGATTTTGTTTTGTGTACCACTATGAACAAAACGTATACCATGTATTTTTATGGTTCTAAATTGTTTTAAGTGATGGGGCTAGTATTGTATTAGATGTCACATATTGTTTTGATAACTGTTAGGGAGTTTGTTGCTCAAAATAAAATGTTGATGAGTCATTATCAAAGTGGATTCCATAGCAAAATGTTTATGTGGAAATTAAGTGTGTGAACTATATGTTATCTTTAATAATATTATCAACTTTGACATTATAGTCAACTGCTATAATAACATCTATATATTGAATACTTGCAGTTACCTTATGTCATAATAAATAAACATAATATCCATTTCGATACTCTTTAATCTGTGACCATGAACCTAAGTCATTTAGAGATAATATATGGAATTTAGAGCATAAAAAGGGGTTACCAAACCCATGTGATGGAAGTTATATCTTTTGTCTAATATTAAACACTTGCTAGAATTATGTTTCATAGTTCATTGTGCTGGTGGTTTAAAGCTTTGCCTAGGGGAGAGAACAAACAATTCATTGATGTTTCAGCTCAACCATAAGACCTTGACCATTGAATACCTTTGATATTAATGTAAAAACATATTGTGGGGTTATATAACCTTGAACATTGTTAATTGGAAATTATTTTAAAAGGGACTCTAACCTGTGGGTTTTGAATAACACTTAGAGCAATGTATACTTAACTTTTAAAGAGTTAATAATAAAGTATATAACATAGCATTTGTAATAATATATGAACCATAAATGTGGGATAGCTAAGATAATTAATGATAAATAAAAGGAATATCGTATTGAAATATACTATTAGTATCAGAAAATATTTTTTAAACCCTAAGGGTAAACATAACCCCAAAAAAGAACCCATGGTAGAAATCAAAGTCAAACTCAAACTCAAACTAGAGTTTGATATAAATAGTGATGGATAAAAATGGAAAACATGAATATGGCATGCTAATGAGAAAGGGAAGAAGAGGATGAGTGTTTTTTTTAATTGGCAGTTTGCATGACCATGTATTTTATTTTTCCATTGATTGAAATAAGCATGTAGTCTATTCGTGCATAAAAATTGAGGTAACCATGTAAAAAATGCAAAGCACACCTTCTTGGGAAGTAATGCCAATCATACATATCTTAAACTTAAGTATTATAGAATTTTAGATTTAAAAATTCAAAATTAAAATAATAAATATGCGAATGAGAAAGGGAAGAAGAGGATGAGTGTTTTTTTTATTGGCAGTTTGCATGACCATGTATTTTATTTTTCCATTGATTGAAATAAGCATGCAGTCTATTCGTGCACAAAAATTGAGGTAACCATGTAAAAAATGCAAAGCACACCTTCTTGGGAAGTAATGCCAATCATACATATCTTAAACTTAAGTATTATAGAATTTTAGATTTAAAAATTCAAAATTAAAATAATAAATATGCGAATAAGGGTTATGGAAAGCAATCAAAGAAGGTAGAAAAAAGAAAAATAGAGTTGTTGGGTTGCAAGGAGAATAACGAGTAGCTTGATGTTGAATTTCTAGGATTGCAACACTCCTTTAAGGCATGTATTTCCTATTCCTAAATATATAAATGCGTGAGAATTCGCTCTTGTTTTTCTTTCTATGTTTAAAAACCTAGTATGGAAAATTAGAAATGAGTATAAGTTTCTCCTTGATAGTGTTTGTTGTGGTTTGTGTTTATATGTGTTTTGATTTTTATTTATGAATTAAATGCAATAAAACACATTCATGTTTTAAATGATTTAGATCTACAAAATATACATAATTTTAATATAAAATACAATGAAAGATAGAATTTAAAATGAGCTATGAATAGTAATAAACATTGAAATGTGCAAACCTTGCTTAGATATGATTTATGTTGATTGTGCAGGTTGGCTGCTAATAAGAAATTAGCTGAGAATACTTGTGAATTGTGTCACATTTGAAAAAATAAGTTCTTGATGTACTAGGACAAGGTAGTGCTAAGTGAACAAGGGTGTATTGAGACTCTATGTATTGATTACAAAGGCATCGTAGTTGACTATGCAATTAATTTTTGTGTGTGAGCACCTATGATTGTTAGAGATGGTTGATTGATTAAATTTAGGAGCTAATTTGATGTGCATAAAACCTAAAATAGGAAAACCTTAGTGTTAGCTCTCCAGATATCACCTAATAGAGGTCATATTTATTCAAGTCTAATCCATACCTGGACTAACATGGGAATGGTCTAAGGCTGTGGGATGACTATAACTAGACTAGACCTCTAGGATTTTTTGTGAGGCTAGCTCCTTAGATTTTTATAATTTGGACCTTTATTTCTAAAATCTAAGACTGGTTGGGGTGAAAAGAGTTAAGGGTTTACATGAAGTAAAACCTATTATAATATGTGGTGATACACTAGTAAATTGTCAGATCCATTATTGAACTTAGATTCTTTATCACACTAATGGACTATGAAAGAAGCTAATGCAATGCTTATTATAGCTTATATGTAACAATATTTCATATAGAGGTCAGTTTGATACACTAAGACTAGGGATCAATGAAAATAAGGTCTGATTGAAGACACATAAATTTGGCTATCCATTATATCTTTAAGAGATCAATGCTAAAACACATTATATGACCTGAGAAGAAAGTTATTAGCACTTAAGTTGAGCTTGGACATGCAATAATAAGATAAAAATCACATTTGCAAATTAAACAAACACAAAACATTAAATATAGATTAACAAATGACTGTAAAATACCCTATTCACTACACTAAGAGGTGTCAAATATAATTCTAGTAGAGTTTAGTCGTACCATCTTGAAGGATGAAAAACAACATCTCAAAGTCTATATTTATAGAAAAAAGGAAGCAAGAGAGAGGGATTTTTAGTGCTCAAAAGGGGAATCAAACGAGCTCAAATCCATTTGAAAATTTATTACAACTTCCTCTAAAAATTAAGCTCTTTCCAGTTTTTCGATTAATCCAAGTCACTCTAGTCCATCGCATCATTACATTATTCTCTCAATGATGCTCCATGGTGGATGCAATGATAAGATCAAGTTGTTTTTATCTAAGTTCTGGCATCAATGCAGTTATAATAATCATACCCATCTGTTAGAGTTTTGTCTTATTGTTAAGTGCTCTTTAATGGTTTATTGAGATATGCAAGAGTAGAGAGAGGAGTCACTTTCATGCAGTTGGCTTTGGTGATGAAGCCATTAAAGTCTATGTGTCCACATTCATTCTCCATGCTATCCACCACTTGTTAGTCATATGAGGACCAAATCCCCATACCTTGATAGGGCTACGCCATCTATACTTTGAGTGATGGTTCATTAGGAAGCCTCTACTATATCTCATTTATCTACCCTTGTAGTCTTAATGACACCGGTCAATCCCAAAATATCTGCTCATGTCCCAATCTAGATCATGTTCAATCTTGATTCCATTCATACTTGCTTGTTTTGGTTGAAAACTTCCCTTTGACCTATGTCTAAGTTATTTGGGCTTACCTTCATTTAATTTGATATCAGGAACTGACTCATATCATTGACCCCTTAACTCATCTTGCTCTATTGATCTACTTGATGTGAACAAATGTGATTCATAGATCCTCTACCAAGATTCACGTGCTTATGGCACTTATCAATCACACCTTTACACTCAGGGTTCACTGACTCTTTGACTTGTTTGCATGCCATTGATCTTGAATCTATGATTAAATGTGAGTCATGGATATAATCTAGGCTCATTATCTTGTCTTTACTTGTTCACCATTAGATTTGATCTGGACACCTAAGATTTGGACACTTGTTGAGCCTATGTTCATTCGGGGACCCCTTTGATTATTTTTTAATGTAATTGACTATTTCATGAGCTAAAATTTTGATGTTTGTGCAATCGTATTGAGATATTTGAACTTCAAAGACCATTTTTTGTGGTTTGAATTTGATGTATGCAAGCCTGTCAATTGACATCCATAGGAATACCAATGACGTATGTGCGACCATCAATCTTTGGACCCCGATGGACAACTAATGATATTGAAATTTGACACTTGCATGAAATTAACTCTACTTCCCATGCATTTTTTCTATAGCAAATAATTCTTTCAGACTTTATGTTTCAGCGCTTTGTAGTGGACCATTTTAGTCAGGCTATTTATTTTGGGCCTTTTGTTGGACATTTGTTGTGGGCTTTGTATCTCGACCACTTTTTTTGAAGGAATTTGTTTGCCTTGTCTTTACCTTGAACAATTTCTTGTTGATAAAATGTATGAAAGAATTAATGTCTTTAGGATCTCTGTCTTGGATAAAATGTCCAAAATAAATCAGCCTTAGTCTTTTGCCTCAGAACAAAAAATTGAAAAGAATTCTACCTTCGAGAAAATTATCCTAGACAATTTTCTAAAAAGAATTTGTGCCCTTATACCTTTTTCTAGAACCTTGTCTTTGAGCTTTGTATCTCAGACAAAATGTCTGAAAGAAGTTGACCTTCAGGGAAATTATCGCAGGACTCAGAAAAGAATTGTGTCCTTAGAACTACCCTTCAATATTTTTGAAATAGCCCTTTTCCCTTTAAATACTGTCCTTCAAAACTTTGAAAAGTGTCCTTCGAAACTTTGTCTTGGTCACTTTCCTAAAATAAATGTCCTTCAAGCTTTTTGAAGAGGACAATTTGCTAGAAAAATGACCATTCGACACTTTTGTATTGCCCCCTTTCCTAAAAGAAATGACCCTTCAAGGTAATTGTATAGGACACTTTCCTGAGAAAAATACCCTTAGAGATTTTTGAAGAGGATACTTTCCCAAGAAACTGACCATTCAGGATTATTGTTTCAAAAGTATTTTTGTGGCCCTTATGTTTTAGATGATTTGTTTGAAAGAAACCTGCCTCTTTGAAACTTTTGTCAAACATTTTCCCTGAAAGAATTAAGTCTTTGGGAAAATTGTGTAGACAATTTTCCCAAAATAAATCGAACACTTATCTTGAAAAATACCCTTTGATCTTTTTGTTTGGTCCACTTTTTCAAAGAATGATCCTTCGAGAAAAGTGTTTTGGACCAATTTCTCTAAAATATACCCTTTAAAACTTCTATCTAGGACTCTCTTCGAAGAATTGAATCTTTTATTAGGAATTAAGTGAATGTAAATTAGATTCTTTAACCACCATAAAATCACAAAACCAGATTTTAAATGTGTGAAAATTAGATTTAATTAAGCGAAAAAAATTCCTTCAAACCATAGATTAATGAAATCATAAATGGAGAGAATCAAAATCAACTATAAGACATAACACAATATACCATGGTTCACCCAATGTGGGATACATCCACCAAGAAAGTCCTAAAATAAATTAGTAATCTGAAACAAGATTACAATGAACTCTTACATAGATTAAAAAATGTCCTATAGAAAATACTACACAAATAACTGCACTTTCACCGACACCTACACAATACTATATTTCACAAAATGCTAAACCACACCCTACAAATTAATGCCTACACTTTTTAAAACACCTACACTTTATAACTCTCTTTCCAAAAGCCACACCTAGAAATAAGAAAAAATCAACAACCTCTAAAAGGTCACTCCACACCATCCTCATCTAAGGAGGCCTTATCCATAAGGTGACACATCAATTTTACACCTTTAAATGCATAACAAAAGGCCCCTCCAATAAGAACATGCCATTCTCCACCAAATGGCACAACTTCTCATGTGGAAGTCTAACCCACTTCCATAATACATCAAGAAATTATTTAATACTGCATTTAATAATTTTCTCCCCCTAATGCATCATATAAATAAGTAAATAAATCATTTAATAAATTCTCCTAATGCATCATAACAATTATTAAATACATCATTTAATAATTTTATCCTAATGCATTAGAAAAATATTAAATAAACAATTAATTCCCTAGAACAAGGAAATTAATCCCATTTCCAACAAACATGGAAGTATACATGAAAATTATTAAATAAATATTTAATAATATTCACCCACATGAGTAGTAAAGGAAAAATGTGCTCCCCACATCCTTGGATGTCTCTAGGCCCCCAACATGTACCAATAAGGTTATGTGATAGCCCCAAAGGGCTCCACACTCAACAATCTCTCACTTGGAGACCTTTTGTCCTGAAAAAAATCTATCACTACTCCATGAACACTAAGGCCAACCAAATCTGAACATAGTCTCAACTTGTCCAATGTGACCACCTTGGTCATCATATCCATAGGATTTTGGCTAGTATGAATCTTCTCCAACTTTACCAAGTCCTCTTCCAAAGCTATCCTAATGAAGTGATAATGTAACTAAATATGTTTCATCCTTGAGTGGAAAGCGGAGTTCTTTGCCAAATGAATAACACTCTGACTATCACTATGTAGTCTCCCAACTTCCTACTCATATCCCAACTCTCAAAACAACTCCTGTAACCAAATCATCTCCTTGCTAGCCTCTGTAGCAGTAACATACTCTGCCTCTATGGTTTTGAAAGCCATAACCTTATGTATCCTAGAAATCCAACTAACCATTGTATCTCCAATATTATATATATATATATATATATATATATATATATATATATTATCATACTTATCCTACTATTAATATCCCTTGCAATATCTAAGTCCACATAACCATGCAAAGTGGTATCTAATCCACCATAACATAATGCAACATCAATGGTTCCTCTCAAGTACAAAAGAATCCATTTCACTATTTGCCAATGCTCATAACCTGGATCACTCATATACCTGCTCACAACTCCCATTTCATGGGCAATATCCACCCTAGTACAAACCATGGTATACATCAAGCTGCCAACTGCCAAAGAATAAGGTACCTTGGACATCTTAAGATTTTCAAATTTCATCTTTGGACATTGCTTCTTTGATAATCTAAAGTGGCCTATCAAAGGAGTACCAATAGATTTAGCATCCAACATACTAAACCTTTCTAAGACTTTCTTCACATACTCTGATTAGGATAAAACTAGCTTCATCTCCTTCCTATCATGAGTAATCCTCATACCATGGATTTTATTTACAACACCCAAATCCTGCATAGCAAAGGATTCACTAAGTTGTTTCTTGAGCATATGAATATGTTGTATGTTCTTTCATGTAACTAACATGTCATCCACTTACAAACATAAAATTATAAAGGAACCATCATAAAAATGTTTGATGTACACACAATGGTCAGAATTACACCTTTGATATCCTTATTCCAACATAAAACAATCAATTTTTTTTATACCATTGTCATGGAGCTTGTTTCAAGCCATACAAGCTCTTCTTTAATCTGCACACATAGTTATCCTTCCCTTTGACCTCATATCCCTATGGCTGATTCATATACAACTCTTCATCCAAATCACCATGAAGAAAAGTAGTTTTCATATCTAACTATTCAAAGTAAAAATCTTCAACTGCAACTAAACCAAGAACAGTCCTAATAGAAGTCACTTTTACAACATGAGAAAAAATCTCATCAAAATCAATACCTAATTTTTGTGCAAACCCCTTGACCACCATCCTGGACTTATACCTTTTTCTCTCTTGATCCTCTTCTTTTATTCTAAAGATCCACCTTTTTGGAAATGCACTCTTGCCCTTGGGTAGTCTTACCAAATCCCATGTTTCATTCTCCATGAGAGATCTATGCTCTTCATCCATGGCTTGTTCCCATTTCAACCTGTCATCTACCTGCATTACTTCCTCATAACACTCTAGTTCTCCATTGTCAGTGAGTAACAAATAATTCAAAGAAGGAGAAAAATGTTCAAGTGTTTTTCTTACCCTAGAATATCTTCTTCCCATAGGAGTTTAGGGTCCTTGTGTAGAAGATTCCTAAACTAATTCATTAGTTACTTTGCCATCTACAATGTCATCCAATACTATGTACTCTTTCTATTCCTATTCATGTTCTTGCAACTAATCATTATACATGACTTTTTCATTAAAGACTACATCTGTAGACCAAAATATTTTCTTATCTTTAATGCTCCATAAACAGAAACCAAAGTTATCCTCACCATATCCAAAAAAGGTGCATTTCTCTGATTTAGCCTCTAACTTGGTCCTATTCTCTTTCTTGATGAGAAAAAAAGCCTCACATCCAAAGACTCTAAGAAAATAATAATCAACATTCTTACCAAACCAAGCTTGTTCAAGAATGCCTCCATCTAAAGGCATAGAAGGTCCTCTGTTAATCAGATATACTGTCATGCTAACTGCTTCTGCCCAAAACTATAAAGACAACCCTGCATGTAAACTCATACTCCAAACATGTTCCATTATTATTTTGTTCATCCTTTTAGACACTCCATTCTTCTATGGAGTTCCTGGAATCATCCTTTGCCTATTAATTCCATTGTTAAAACAATAATCAAAGAAATCATAACTACAATACTTACATCCATTATCTGATATGAGACATTTCAATTTAAGATCTATTTATTTATCAACCAAGGCTTTCCACTTATTAAAAGTGTCAAATACATTAGATTTATTTTTAATATAATAAACCTAAACTTTCCTAGTTGCATCATTAATAAAAGTGACATAATAATTGGAACCATCAATAGAAGATACCCAAGCTGGTCCTCATACATCTAAATTTACCAACTCTAACTTGTGTTCTTTCTTTGTGGGTCCAAATTTTAGGAACTTAACGTGCTTCTATTTACCATACACACAATCCTCATAGAAGTCTAGATCTAGATCTTTCAATCTAGGCAACTTATCCTTTAAGATCTCCATGCCCTTATGGCTCATATGGCCGAGCCTGTAGTGCCACATAGTTGCATTTTCATTTGCAACAAATAAATCATAAAAATCAACACTACTATTCAAATATAAAGTACCAACTTTATTACCTCTCAAAATCATAAAAGATCCTTTGGTAACTTTCCAAGGATCTGCAATAAACATAATTGAACATCCTTCACTACCCAATTGCCCCACTGAAACCAAATTCCATCTCAAGGCACATGTATGACATCCTTAAGTAGCCACATGTTTCCATTCTACATTTTAATTTAATTATAACCTTTCCCTAGTATGTCACATGGTTCATCATGATGCAGGAACATCTACAATAGTTCAAATTCTAGCATGAAAATTCAAATTCTGGTTTTCCCTCCAAATTGTGTGAGGTTTCAAAATTTCACCTCAAGAGTAAATGTAATGGTCAAAATTTAAAAGTGAAAAGGTAAAAAAATGATGGTTAGGCTGTTGAGGAAATCAAGGGGAAATGGTTGAAACTATTTTCAACCTTAGAATATTGTTAAAACTTACAAACAACATTTGGTTTTACCTTAAGCCCAAATTGGGCGTAGAAGTTGGCATAGGAGATTCTTGAAAAGAGAAAAAAAAGAAGAATTCATTAAGAAAAGAGGAGGAGAAGAGAAGAGAAGATGAGAGGGGCGTAGAAGAGAAGAAAGATAGAGAGGAAAAGTCCTCTCATTCAAGGGAAAGAAGAAAGAATGAAGAATAGAGAGGAGAATTAGTGAGGGAGGACCTCACTCAAGAAATGTTAATGAAAAGAGAAGGAGCAGGAAAGAGAATGTGTGAAGAAGCAAACAAGGATTTGAAAGCCATGGAATTTGACATTGAATTTTAAGTCTTCCATTTTATCTGAGAGAGAATGAATGTATTTGTTTCATATATGGTTTCTTTATGAATTCTGGTGACAGGCCTGTATATGTATGTGTATGTGTGTTTGTGAATGATGGTTTGCTATAGAACATTGAGAAATATACATGTAGACTGGTCATTTTATATGTTGGGAACAAGTTAAAATGAGTATTATGTGAACAAGAGATCTAAAAGAACTTGAATGCTAGAAAAAAAGCCTAAACAGGCCTAAACAAGGTATCCAGGCATCTAGACCTACAACCCACTGTCCAAGGGAAAATCCATGTGAAATGTTTGCATAAAGCTTATAATAACAAGGAAATAGGCCTTTAAGGCAAGTAAAAACCTAAATGAAGAAGAAATATGCTTTATAAATCCCTTGATGACTCAAAACTCCAACAGTTGGAATTCAGGCCTGTAGGTGACAGTATACAGGCAAGTTAAGAAAGTTGCATGTTTTGCATAGTAGATGGGTTGATAAGGTCATATTTGATATGATAATATGAATGGGGAAATAATTTAAGATATTTAAATGTTTATACATTACCTCGGAACCCTGTTGACCATTGTGTTTGAGAAGAAACTAATAAACCCTGTTGACTGTCATATACAGTCAAAGACAACTGAGATATTAAGCATTTGAAAGCATAGGAGGTTGATATGACTTGGATGATGATTGGAGAAGGTGTAGGGTGTTAAAACAGACCCTAGTAAATTTATTTTAACCCTTGAAGCAGGGTAAAACACTCCCAGCAAAATTAATAAGCTCTCGGCCTGTGACAGTCATTAGAAAACCCTAAATTAGCTTCTGACCCTCAAAATGAGTTTTAATGCTTGAAAACTCTTGAAAATTTGTAATATGAACCTTGATGATGTTATAAAACTTTTATAAGTGGTTTCAAGGTGTCACAATATGGAGAAGTATGTAAAATAATAATTGCCAAGTGGATCCTAGGTGCATGTGAGAGGAAGAGCATAGGCCAATATAGGAAAAGTGGATTTCTCCAAAGAAGTGCACTAAAAAATGATTTATTCACATATAAAAAGATAATGGGTATCTGTAATGATGCTTGGTTTGCTTATAAAGTCCGTACTTTACTCTGGACAAGACGTTTTGCATTCAAGGAGGGCTAATTGAAACATGGCTTAAAGAAGAAAGTACAATTTCGTACAAAACAACCTCAAGATATTTTTCAGTATGTTATAGAAGGGCTTAATGGGTATCCAGAAATGGTTTTATTTTCATGATTGAGTTAACCTATAAAAATTTATGGCCAATAAACAAAGAAAATAGGGCTACAAGGAAGGAATGATCTAGATAGGTCTGTATAAGCTTGCTGATGGTTACAAAGCTGTGCAAGATCAGTTTCATCACATCATCACCAAGATATACATGTCCTATATTTTCTTGAACATAATAAAAAAAATATGCCTAGTCGGGTGGCATGAAAAGAAGCCCCTGAATCTAATATCCAAGACTCAGTAAAATTATCTAAAGAAAGAATTAAGGCATCCTGACTAGTTTTATCTAATGTCACATTACCTCATTCATTTCTTCCTTGTTGCCCTTCTTGTCCCGAAGTGACAAAAAATCCTTCTTTGAGTGTCCACTCTTCCCATAATGCCAACATATCATCTTGGCTTTAGATCTACCTTTTGACTTACCATGGTTGCCTTTGCTCTTGTCCTTTTGCCTCCCTCTAGTATCAATAAATAAATAATTACCTAAAGATGATTCACTAGTGCCTTTCCTTCACATTTTCTCATTAAGAATCACACCTACAACATCCTCAAAATTCAAGCTTCTGTTGGCAGGGACTGCATTACTCACAACCATAACCAAACTATCTCAACTATCTAGCAAAGAACATAAAATTAGCAAAGCTCTAACTTCATCATCAAACTTAATTCCAATTGAAGTGAGCATAATTACAACCATATTAAAATCATTTAAATGATTAGCAATAGAACCATTCTCAGACATTTTCATGCTAAAAAATCTTTTCATAAGATTTTTTTAATTTGAAGCTAAGGGTTTCTCATACAACTTTGCAAGTTTATCCATGAGATCCTTTGTAGATGTCTGATCTAGAATGTTAAATGCAACAGAAGATGCAAGGCATAACCAAATGGCTCCCAATACCTTCCTATCAAGTAATGTCTAATATGTATCAGTCATACTTACAGGTTGTCCCCCTTTTCCCTCCAATGGGAGTTGAAGTTACTTCTAATACAAGTAATCCTCCATCTGTATTTTTCACAAACCAAAATTCTTACCATCTAATTTTTCAACTCTAAATCTGATTTCTTCTCCCATAGCTCCCACTTAAGTTAATAACCTTTCTTGTGATTTACCACTTTAGCTAAAACACCACCAAAGCTTTGATACTAGTTGTTAGAAATTAAGTGAATGTAAATCATATTCCTTAACTACCATAAGATCACAAAACTAGATTTTAAATGTGTGAAAATCAGATTTAATTATGCGGAAACAATTCCTTCAAACCATAGATTAATGAAAGCATAAATGGAGAGAATCAAAACCAGTAATAACACATAACACATATATATTGTGGTTCATCTAATGTGGGATACATCCACCAAGAAAGTCCTCAAATAAATCAGTAATATGAAACAAGATTATAATGAAATCTCATAGAAATAGAAAAATCTCCTATAGAAAATGCTGCACAAATAGCTGCACTTTCACCTGCATCTGCACAATATTGTATCTCACAAGATGCGAAACCATACCCTGTAAATGAATACCTGCACTTTTCAAAACACCTACACTTTATAACTCTCTTTCCAAAATCCATACCTACAAATAAGAAAAAATTAACAACCTCTAAAAGGTCACTCCACACCCTGTATAAGTAACAAATGATCTAGAAATCATCCTCCCAATGAGAAATTCACCATCCTCATCCAAGGAGGCCTTATCTACAAGGTGACACATCAAGTTTCCACCTTTCAATGCATAATAAAAGTCCCCTCCAAGAGGAACATGCCATTCTCCACCAAATGGCACAACTTCCCATGTGCAAGTCCAACCCACTTCTATAATACATCAATAAATTATTAATTACTGCATTTAATATTTTTCTCCCCCTAATGCATCATATAAATAAGTAAATAAATCATTTAATAAATTCTCCTAATGCATCATGAAAATTATTAAATACATTATTTAATAATTTTCTCCTAATGCATTAGAAAAATATTAAATAAATAATTAATTCTCTAAAACAAGGAAATCAATCCGACTTCCAACAAACATGGAAGTATATATGAAAATTATTAAATAAATATTTAATAATATTCACCCACATGAGGAGTAAAGGAAAAATGTGCTCCCACATCCTTGGACCTCTCTAGTCCCCCAAAGTGTACCAACAAGGTCATGTGATAGCCCCAAAGGGCTCCACACTCAACACCTTCGGGGAAATTGTTTCAGTCAAAATGTCTGAAATAATTCTTGACACTTAGACAAAAAACCCAAAACAAAACTCCCAAAATAATTCCAACACTTAGCCAAATAAAGTGGAATAATTCTTCTAAGGGAATTATTCCTTGTACTTTTATTGAGGGATTTATTTGGAATAATTTATTTGATAAAACTCTGAATGCTCTAGCACTTGGCCAAAAGTTGAAATATTTGGGTAAGTGTAAACTTAGACTATTTCTGGGTCTATTATTTTAACTGTTCAGAACCATGAAAACCTACTTGGATCCCTCCACTTGTAAAGTTGAGCCTACTTCTGAGCCACTTGATCCACTCATCAATTGGGACCCTGCTCATCTATTTAAACTAGGTAGAAACTTGGTATGTGGCCAAAATGGCCAACACCACTCAGTTCAAATGTCTTACCTTATAAATGGAAGTGCATGAAAAGTTCCTTAAAATTCATCTCAATAGTGCCCAAAGTGGTGATCCATTGCACTCCCATAACAATGTTAGCCCCTCCCATGGGAATAAAAAACACAGGTGAATCTAACAAGTAGTCTCGCATAGCAAGATTATTACTATGGCATTTTACCAAAAAATTGATGGTACCACCATCTGAAATCATGACCTAAAATTATGGATCCAAGTAAGTAAAATAGTTTAAATGAGTAGCCAAATTACTATTCATGAAGTTGTGCATATACCTAGAGTCAATAAACAATCACCTTCTATTTCTTGAGTACACCCACCAGCTTAAGAGTTTTAGGAGTACTAATACCTAAAAATGTATGACATGAAATAATAGGCTGAAAATATTTAGATTCATCCTTAGGTTAATCCAAACACACACTTGAAGCCTCATCATCTCCATCATCCTCATTGGAACCTTCAATTTGAAATAATTTATTTTCAACATAATGATGTCCTTTCTCCATTTGATATCACAACCAAAACACAAAACTTTTGCATGCTTCTCCTCAATTTGTTGAGGGGTTAATTTGGTAGGCTACAAAAATGATGGCGCTAGATAAGTGCATTCATAGATATTAGTCAAAGGTCTTCATTTGATCTGTGCTTTTTTCCTCTGCCATGTGTGCCCTTGATATGGCCTCAAATACTAAACTAGGACTAAACATGTGAACCTAATTGGATATTATCTTTGAGGCCACCCAAAAATAGGTCAATCTTATTTTCCTCAATGATTTCTACCACACGTAAGTAGAGATTCTAAAATTGATGAATATAATATTTTATAGTTCCCATTTGGTGCAGTTTGGCTGGCTAGATGAAGTAGTTTATTGATACATTATTGTGATAATGGAGCTACAAATCCTCAAAAAATACAGACCAAAAAATAATGAGACCCTTCTTTTTCTTCTGAGTAGATAACCATCAATACTAAATGAACTGCTTAGATTCCATATACAGAGAGGCCATGACCACCTTTTGGAAATATGGAGACTGATGTAGATCAAATAAATTTTTAATTTGAGTGATCCATATGAGTGGATCATTACCATCAAACTTGCACAAGCCCACTTTTAACAACATCAGCTTCAGATTTAGATTGGTAGTGTGATTGTTTGAAGGAGGAGAACCAAACTAGAGTGGTGGAGTGTTATTTTACAAAGACTAAGTCGTAAAGTTGGACAATTTCCCACTTATTTTTTATAATTAAACTCACAAGTCATTTAGGTCCCCTCTCATCCCCATGATGTCCCCTTTAACTATATTGAGATCATATTTTCACACCATGCCATGTAAACTCTAACTAAAGTTGTTGAACTACCTGTGACAAACACAGATAAAACGTTCCAAACTCCATGTCATCCTTGTGAGGAGTTTTAGGAGTTTTGATGTAGGAGAATCAACATAATACTAATTTAAGTTTGTAAATATCTCAAACATAATGAAATAAGTCTTTGAAGGCCTTAGGGGAGTCTTGTGGATTCAATAAGAAGCCATTTGGATTCTTCGTTTGTGCTAAAGTAGGTAAAGTTAATATATTTGAGTTTTCCCTCCAAAACCCTTGTTCAAATATTCAAATAGGACTATTAAGGATTTTAATCTCTTTTAATATATTGTAAAGGGTATGAAACCTCTTGTAAGGGTCCAAACTTATTATTACTATGTTGCAAATGTAAAAAAAAATAACTCAACAAAGTGTCTAGAAGCTGGGGATACATTGGAGTAAGGCTAAAGATAGTGAATTCCATATTGGGTCAAGTTAGCTGAGAAGTCTTAGCATATGAATTAGATAGAGGAGTTTGATAATTTTAATAATGAAGCTAAAAAGATTCATTTATGTGTGTCGAAGATGGAGATAAAAGTAGATAAGAAGGTTAGGAAGGCAGAGTAGGGGTCAAGAGGGCCTTGAGGCCTATGATTGTAAACAATAAATGTGTTTTGTGATCAATAAAGTAATTTTTTATTGTTTTGGCATGCATGATCATCAAATTAAGAGATTTAATTACATGTTTGATCCTTTTTAATGATTTTAGGAAGAATGTTGAATGCTAATATGAGAGATAAGGTTTTGTTTAATAGTCAGCCTAGAAATAGAGTTGGAGTGGAAGGAAACTCAGTTTTTTTCCAATAAAAGTAGGTATGGATATGAGATTTGTTTTTTCCTTCTTATTCTTTCATTATTTAAGGTCTCATACTTTTTAAAGTGAATTCAAGCTAGGTCAGAGAAGGTTAGAGAGTTTATTGTTGAAACCATTCTTTACTCTATTTTTTGTTCATACACAACCCCCTCACTCATTTGAATCCCATATAAACTCATTCATGTATTCTAAATGAGGGTTGGAGTAGTTAAAATGGTTTAATAATAAGTTTTTAAAATTATTGTATTAAATATAAAAGTCATAGATTGTATGAACAATCAATAGATACCTCACAGGTTATTGTAGCACCGTGGAACCCTAAACCAAGATTTGCAACTAGCATTGAGTCATAACTCATATTTGAAATTATGAAAACTCATTAAACTTTGAGAAAGGGTGATATAAAGTGGTTAAGATCTATTACAAGTGATATATGATGAAAATAAGTCTGTTGATAGAAGAAAACATTGACTTTATTATTATGCCCCTGTATGCTATTATCAAAAAGGTTAGAGGAAGTAAAGTTTAATAATATTTGTCTAGTTGTGTGGATCTAAATTATACATGATGTTGAATCAACATTGGAATATCATCATAGAACATTGAAATAACTTGTTTAAGTCATTATACCTCATATCTACTTCTATAGAGGACTGTGTCCCACATTAAACTTGTAGGTAATCCTTGAAGACTATCTAGAGAGAGAAAGTTTAATCATTCTTGAAAATTGGTTCTAGACTTGTGATAAGCGTTATTAGTGTTTTATTAACATTGCATAATGATTGGATTTGTGAATCAAGTTTTTTATTAGTTGTTTTGAATCAAGACTAGTTAAGAAAATCAAATTGTCTTGTATAAGGTGTTGTTACAACCCAAGCTTAAGCTAAATGCTCTATAATATTAATGATTTAGGTGGTATTTTGATATGGTGTAAATATTTAAAAAGACCCTTTGATATTGTCTAAATTCTTTCCAATTATTTTTATGTCTAAATCACCCTTAAAACATTCAAGAATAGAGGATTGTCCCTATAGTTACTATAAGTGTTCATTGTGAAAAGAGAAAGAATAGAGTTTAAGTCTATTTGAGTATCTTGAAGGTCAGATTCTTAGCCATGTATAGGAAGGCACATAGTAATGATCATAATTATAAATAATGAATACAAAGTTTATCTAAATAAGGTATTATCATTGTGTGGAATCTCTAATAGGGTTTGAGAGAAATAACAAGATTCAAGAGGCAGATTGTTCTAAATTTGCAGAAGTAAAAAAAGGACAAACTTAAGGGTATTAGAAATGAATCAACAACAAATTATGTTAGTCTATTGAATCCATATTGAGGGACCTTATTGGTCTTGATGAAAACCAATAAAAAGAAGGTAATCCATAATAGAAGATGAAGAATTTGACCTAAACTTAACCAAAATTGAATGGATCATAATTGGTCATAAAGGAAACATAGATCATTCTAAGGTAGAAATAGTATTGAATGAGTTCTTATAGATCCTTATATTAGTGGTGATTTCAAAGTTAGAGCATATATTATTTTTAATCTCTGCATCATGTGGTATAAGAGCAAGAATATTCTAGTGGTAAATGAGAATAGACAATAATACAAACAAAAAAGGTACATTTATTTGATAACTTGTTATTATTTTTATGAAGAAAGTTCAAGCTGTGAAGAGCATTTGTAAGTTGAACCAAGGTACAGGTCTGACCCATTGAGATCAGCATAAAAATAATATTAGTAAGAGAATAAGATAGAGCCCCTAATTCTAAGGTGAAGGACTTGAAGACCAAAAAATAAGATCCTAGAGAAGATAGTGAGAAAAGAGCATATAAGCTCAAAAATTAAAAAAATAGAAGTTGTGGTGGCAGCCCTAAAGTCATGAAGGCTTGAATAATGTTAATAGATATGTTATACACTCAATTACAAGCTCAAGAATATAAGAGAGATAGAGATACTCCAAGTGAGAGTCAAGAGAGGAGGGAAAAGAGAGTGAAGGATATCCAAATGAGGTCCTAATGGGAAAGTAGGCAAACTTGTTGAGAAAGATAGGTTCAAGTATGACCTAGAAAGTGAAGAAGAAGATAGAAAGGAAAATAAAAGGTAGGGCATGGCTGAGACAAAGTAACACAAAGAGAAGATGGTGAAAAAAGACACCAAAAGAGAAGAGGTGGATATAAAATAATAGGTGAAAGAGATTAGAAAAGATTTGGGGCAAAGCTTAGAGGGGATAATGCTCATGGTGGAGCACTTGCATAAAGAAGAGATCCAATGGTATGGTTGGGTTATGAATAAGAAAAGAGTCAAGTGGTCTATAAGGCTACTCATGGAAAGAAGAAAAAATATGGTCATGAGAGGCCATGAGAATCAAAAGAAGTTGCTCAAGAAGGAGATGAAGAAGTTTATGAGGAGTGCATTGATTGGTAAAGAAGATAAAGGTGAGAAACGCCTTAAGAATGAGAAGATATATATGGAGCTAAGGCAATCCAAGAGGGAGGAGATGGAGGCAAGCAAGCCTCAAGTTTTTAAAACTAAATATTTCTTGTCATGTGTGTATGCAGGTAAAAGAGTAAAGAAGGAATAATAAGTCCATTTGGAGGACATAAAACTTGAAATCATGAAGAAAAATAAGCAAGAGTAGTATGCTTATGTAAGAAGAGGCTAATTAGATATCCATGCATAAAGAATTCCTCATGGAAGGCATAAAATAAGAAATATTGATTTAAAAAGATGGAAACAAGAGGTATGAAGATCAAGACTTAAAAGTTGTTGAAGCAATCAAAGAGGTAGAAAACCAAAGTATGTTTTTGAATCATGATGATAAAGTACATGTTGATAATAATACTTCAATATTTGATGAAGAACGTCTCTTGAAAGAGATAGAAAAACTTAAGTAGGAGTATGTAGGTAATGGAAAGTTGCCAGAGGAGAAACAATACTAACTCTTTATTTAAAAGATTTAGGATTAGTTACAAATAGAAATGGCATAATTGGAGTATGCCATCCATAATGAAGAAAAGGAAAAAATTTACCCTATAACAATAGTTGAAAAAGATGGAGTTCAATTACAAGAGATGACACAAGCTATGAGAGAGAGTACAATGAAGAAAAGGAGATTTTCAAGGTAAAGAGTCCACTACCCTTAGGAACACTTCTAGAAAAAGAAATTACAGGTCATACAAGGACCAAATTTTAAAATAATTCCATGATTTGCATCCAAGGAACTAGCCAAGAATTAGTGCAAGATGATGCAAACAAGGTTGCAAGCCAAGGTGATCTAAATATAGATTCTTGTGAAATGATCAAGGAACAAGCAAGGACATCCAATGATGTAAACCAATAATAAAGGATAAGAGGATGTGATGGAAAACCCAAGAAGATGAAAGAGAAGGTTAGAGAGGTTGGGAAGAAAAAATTCAAAGCACCATGAGGTTTTAGAAGAGACTATCAAGTCTCACGAGTGCAATTGATGAGTGATAAGTATAATGGTACATTTATAAAGATGCAAAAGAGAGAGACACTCCATGATCACATGGAGAAGAGAAACATTAAGGTATAAGAGCTCCTGATAGAGCCAATACAAAAGGAGGGCAACTATGATCCTCATAAATAAATTAATTAAAAGGATAATACATGTTGGGAGGAGGAAAAGATCAGTCCTAAGAAGATCCAAAGAAAGAATAAAAGTATGATAACATGGATGAATCAAGGAGAAGGGAGTTCTATCCCAAGAACTAGTCCAAGTGAGGACAAATACAAAGTAGCATTAAGTATGCCAAGAGATGAGCTACAAGCAAAGAATCCACAAGGAGGTGAATAGGAAGATAAATAAGTGAAAAAAAAACAAGGTACGAAGTTGAGCTATTTGAATGATAGTGTTTCTACTAATATTAAACAAGACATAATAAGTATAGTGGATCAAGTTTCCAAGAAACATTGAGCACTTGTGTATCTAATTTAAAGAGGATAATGATGTCTAAAGTTGAGCAAATAGTTCATGCGAAGACTCATTATTATCAATTATAACTTAATAATGAAATGGTGAAGGAATATACAACTAAAGATATAACAAAGATGAAGGATTGTTAAAAGACATTAGAGCAATAAAACAAAGGAGAAGGTATTGTCAACGAGATAAACCAATGAAGAATGCATGGGAAAGTCATAACAAGTGAAGGAGAAAGGAGGTATGAGATAGTAGTAGGAGTGAAGAAGAAGAATAAAAAATTAGAGGTAGAGTATGAGGAAGAGAAATCTGAGATGGAGAAGATAGAAAGTGAAGAGAGCAAGGAGTTCCAACAGGTTCTACGCCTCATAGAGGTAGAAGATGAATTGATAAGAAAACAAGACAAAATAAGGAGAAAGAGATACAAGAACTAGATGAGAATAAAAGAGAAAGACTAGAGGTGCATCAATCAAAGAAGTGTATAAGATCATAAAAGAAAGAATTATAAAGCAAGTAAGAAGAGAGACTAAAATTATTTGAGCAGGAGCTCAAATATTCCTCCACTTGGAAAGTTTGATAAAGGAGAATTAGAATAATAATAATGTAAGTTTGTAAATGTCTCAAAATTAATAAAATAAGTCTTTGAAGGTATTAAGGGAGTCTTTTGGAGTCAATAGTAAGCCATTTTGATGCTTTGTTTGTGTTATAGTAGGTAAAGTCAACATATTTGAGTTTTCACTCCAAAACCCTTATTCAAATATTCAAATATGCCTATTAATGCTTTTAATCTCTTGTAATAAATTTTAAAGGGTATGAACCCTCTTTGAAGGTTCCAAAATTATTATTAATACATTTCAAATGTTAAAAAAAAGACACCTCAGAAAAGTGTCTAGAAGTTGGTGGTATGTTGGAACAAGGCTAAAGATAGTAAATGCCATATTGGTTCAAGTTAGCTAAGAGTTATTAGCCTATGATTTAGGAGGAGGAGTTCGAACATATCAGGAATGCAACTAAAAAGAGTCATTCATGTGTGTGGAAGAGGGAGATATAAGTAGAGTAGAAGGTTAGGAAGGTAGAGTAGGGGACAAGAGGGCCATAAGGCCTGTGATTATAAATAATAATTATGTTTTGTGATCAATGAAGTAAGTTTTTGTTCTTTTGGCATGCATTTTCATCAAATTAAGAGATTAAATTTCATGTTTTATCCTTATTATATAAGTTATTAATTATTTTAGGAAGAATATTGAATGCCAAGATGAGAGACAAGGTTTTGGTTAATAGTCATCATGGAAACAAAGTTTGAGTGGAAGGAAACTCAGCTTTATTTCAATAAAAAAAGGCATGGAAGCTAGATTTATTGTGTCCATCTTGTTCTTGAATTATTGAAGAGGGTATTGTCCTTTTTGAAATGAATTTGAGCTAGGTCAAATAAGGTCAGAGAGTTTTCTATTGAAAACACTATTTTCTCTATTTTTTGTGGATACATAGCCTGCTCAGTCATTTGAATCCCATATAAGCTCATGCATGTATTATAAATGAGGGATGGAGTAATTAAAAGGTTTGAATAAGAAGCTTTTTAAAGTATTGGTTTGAATGGAGAAGTCCTAGATCGTATGAACAATCAATAGATAACTCACGGGTTATTGTAGCACTATGTACCCTAAACCAGGATTTGTGACTAGGAATTAGTCATAACTCATGTTTAAACTAATGAAAACTCATTAAACTTTGATAAATGGTAATATAAAGTGGTTAAGAGATATTAAAAGTGATATATTATGAAAATAAGTCTAGTGATAGAATAAAATGTCGAGTGTGTTGTTATGCATTTATATGTTGTTATCAAAAAGGTCAGAGGAAGTGAAGTTTAATAATATTTGCTTGGTTATATGGCTCCAAATTATGCATGATGATGAATTATAATTGTAATATCATCATATTAAATTTTAATAATGGATGTAAGTCATTATACCTTATATCTACTTCTATAAAGGACTATGCCCCACATTAACCCTGTAGGTAATCCTTGAAGACCGTCTAGAGAGAAAGTTTAATCATTCTTGAAAATTGGTTCCAGACTTGTGAGAAGAGTTCTTGGTGTTGTATGAACATTTTATAATTCTTGGATATGTGAATTAAGCTATTTATTAGTTGTTTTGAATCAATTTTTTTTTAAGAAAATTAAATTGTCTTGTATAGGGTGTTGTTACAACCCAGGGTTGAGCTAAATACTCTAGAATATTGATGACTTAATCTAGTGTAAATATTTATAAAGACCTATTGATATTGTCTAAAGTCTTTCCATTATTTTTGTGTCTAAATCACCCTTCAAACATATAAGAATAGAGGACTGTCCCTATAGTTATTGTAGGTGCTCATTGTGAAAAGAAAGAGAAGATAGTAAATCTATTTGAGTATCTTGAAGATCAGAGTCTTGGCCATGTATAAGAAGGCACATACTAATGATCATAATTATAGATAAGTATCATAATTTTTTTCCAAATAATCCAATATCATTGTGTGAAATCTCTAATAGGGTTTGAGAGAAACAACAAGATTCAAGAGGTAGATTGTTCCAAAGTTGTAAAAGTAAAATAAGGACAAAGTTAAGGGTATTATAAATGAATCAATAATAGAGTAAGTTAGTCTACTATATCCATCTTGAGGTACCTTATTGGTCTTGAGGAGAATCAGGGAAAATGAGGTAATTCATAATAAAAGATGAAGAATTGGACCTAAACTTAATCGAGATTTAATGGATCAAAATTGGTCATAAAGGAAACATAGATCAGTCTAAGGTAGAAATAGTATTGAATGAGTTCTTGAAGATCCTTATATTAGTAGTGATATCATAGTTAGAAGGAGATTATTTTTAATCTATGCATCAATTATCTTTCCTTTTTCCATGTCCATGAGTGTTAGGACCAACCATGCACAAACCCTAGTAGGGTTTTAACCCTGAAAAAAGTGTATCTTTAGTTGAGACCATTGTGATCACCTCACCAAGATGAATACAATGACTATTAATGTCAATAAGGGTGAATTTTTAGCCCAAAAAGTGCATAATAAAAATATACCATTGTGATTGTCTTATAGAGACAAATCCAATGACTAATAATTTGCACAAGGTTAAAAAATTTCCATAATTTTTTTAAGCTATGTTTTTCAAAAACGCACTTTAAACAATATTGTAGTGATGAAAAAATTAAATTCTTCCTATATCACAAATTATTTTTTGATCCTTTAGCTTGTAGAAGACTCACAACACTAGATCTAAATAAAAAATTCACTGTATAAACTTGCTCAAATCAAATATCTGATATGACTTGTAATGAAATTACTTATATGTTCGCATAATAAAATATTATATCACATAAATAAAAGTAAAATATATAGATGCCCAAAAATAATTGATAGAATAATAAAATGATTGATAAATATAATTGAGCCACTTTGAGGGGGTAACCAATGCAATAAGAACAAAATTCATAATATGATGATCAAATACTAGCCACTACCTCCTATATATACTCTTTTTAACCATGGTTATTCCATAGGTTGACCTTACTAAAATGTGACAAGATAATATAAGAGGGATGTAAGCCAAAAGTCAGCCACACATATACCTAGACATACTATAAATTAAGGGCATAACATCATGCATATATGCCTATTCTAGAGGTTTTTCACATTTATGATGTACACACCTACTTATAATGGTATTATTTAAGTGGGTGAGATGTAAGATATATAAGTTATGTATGGTTATAGAGTTTTAGATACTATGTGGTTGCTTTATTTCCCATACCCTAGGGGCCATGAAAACATTGGTGGTGTTCCTATTTTAGGGGCATCTCTATATAATGGACTTTATACTGATATCCATGCTTTCCATTTATCATATCGAGCTATTTTACATTGATTATATAGTATCGTTCTAATATGTACATCTTGCATGTTTTCATGGATATCTACATTACATAGTTACATATAATTATTATGTTGGTTACATTATATGTTGTATACCATTGTGTATTTTATTTATTTCATGCACATACTCTTGTGTGTTTATTCATATTACTTGTTTGTGTATTCTTACATCCTTGTCCATAGAGGATCCTCTAGTTGTTATGTCACATCGTCATGCCTTTCAAGTCATTTATCCTCATGTGATGACTGACTATATTAAGCCACATACTTGTGTGAGATTTATGTGATATAATATGCGATATTATAGGATTGTTTCCATGATATATATGATGTATATACCATGTTTGGTGCCATAGTGTATTTCCATGCACATTAATATTTTTGGTATTTCTATATGTGGTGACGTGGTGTTTTACCATGCACATTAATATTTGTGGCATTACTATGTTTGGTGCCTATGTTACCATGGTATTTACCATGCATATAATAGGGAATACTACTTATGTGTTCTTCATTACCTTACCCATCCATATTAGGGGCACATTTTCTAGATTGGCGATATACCATTTATCCCTATCTTGTTTTTCCACTTGGGGCCATTATACCCATACACATCTCCTCAAGGTTATTACTATGATTCACACACACACACACACACACACACACACACACACACACACACACACACACACACACACACACACACACACACACACACACACACACACACACACACACACACACACACACACACATGCACACGTGTGCACACACTCACACACACACGCGCGCGCACACACACACACATTATGCACACAGATCATTCCTTGGTGCATATTATATGCCCCCATCTATTTCATCCTCATATGAGGATGAACAACTTACTAAGGTTACATACACTTTATAAAAAATTTATAAGGATTTCAGATGATGATATTTTATGATGGTTGTATACAAGTGATTTATACAAAATTTCAAGGATTTTCAAAGCTTTGACTATATATTTCACAACACATGATGCATTCAACCATTTAGTTTGAGATGAGTGATTCTAACATAAGTTTTCAATCCCTCACCTAAAAATGGGGCATATATCTACATATTTTCAAGAGTGAGCAAAATATTGAGAATTATTTTTTCAACATTAAGCAAAAAGGGTTGAATGAATTTGAGTGAATTGAGAGCACCAAAAATAATCCAATTGTCTACTTCCTTATTCAATAAATGGATTAGGAGGTTAAAACTTCAATAGAAGTACTAGTTATGTCTACGACTTGTCTAAAAAATTGTAATCATAATAGAGTCTTGTTTTCAAGTTATGGTCACATGGTTCAAATACCAACAAGTGTATTTATTTTGATGCTCATCTTTCATTTTTTTTTCAAGTTATTAAATTTCATATTGATATGACATTGACTACTTGTTGCAATTGGCCATTATTTTTAAGATATATTAGATGGTCCAAGAAATAACAAATCCATGTGGATAAAGCATATCCCAAGCATCATTTGATTCATCCATCCTTTCCTAGGTAAGTCAAGGCCCATGATTTAATGTATTATTTTTTTATACATTAATGCATGCATACATTTACTCACATATGCACATCAAAGTAAGGGTATTACATGGACACCTAATTTTACTACAAGACCCTTTTGCATGATATTTTTTACATGTTTTGTCATAATTTGTCACCTTATGTAGATTTAGATATTTTTAGGTCCTTTCCTACCCCACACTACTCACTTTCTAACCTTTGAGCCTTCTATGTGTCTTCAATATTCATCCATTCTAGTTTTTAATCCCTTTTAATATATTTTTTGTGTCATTTTCCCCATTATGGACATATATATCTCCAAGAACATATTTGGTAGTTAAAAGTGTACCATTGAATCTATTTAGTGTGTTTTTTTGGTTCCTTCTACCTTAGCCTAATTTCCTATGCCTTTGATTTCATATTTTACACTTTTTTGTGGTTAGCATTAACATGTGTCATGTCCTACAGATCCCTATATAAAAAAATCATTCATGGTCATCTGCCAAGTGAGAATTATATTGAGAGCCTTCCCTATGTTAGAGATTTCATAGATAAAATATTTTACTACACTTGATAAAGAGCTTGCACATTGAACCAACATTGGTTATTCATCACTTCAAGATATTGTGAGACCAACAAATTTTACCAAAATAGGGTTTAACTTAATGTTCATGTAGTTACATCACACATCTAGGGAAGAGTAGGAAAGTTCCTTATTCAATACCCCATTTACAAGGAACATATAACTAGGTTTGACTCCATTGTGTAGGATATGTAACTATGACTCCATTGAGGTTACTTGGCCCATAATTATTTTATTATTTATTGTGAATTTATGGCAAACTAGTCAAGAAAATAAGAAGACATCAAATTATACTTTTTGCTTATAAATTTATGAAAGTAAAGACACATTACTATATGACATTAGATAACATACCTACAGGAGAAAACTTAGATTAAAAAATAGAGCACAATAATAATTCAAAGCAATAAAACTTATTCAACAACAATACCACAAGAGTATATTCAACAGATGAATATGCCCATGGAAAATTCAACCACTGAATCTACATAGGGAAAATTCAATAGTAAAATAACATGTACCAAATCTATTTATTGACAATTAGGGTTCCATGATATTGTTGTTATGCACTTATATGTTGTTATGCACTTAGGTAAAATCTTCTCTTACTTTCCAAGATTCTACTCATTATATATGTACATGGTTAAAATTCAGTGATATTAAAAAATTTACCTTAGAGCAATCACAATTACATTGTACTTCATATTGTTATAATATTCAATACAAATTTCTCTCCATAACTAATAAATGCCAAGAGGCATGTATGCAACTTTTTTTATTAATAAACATTAATAAATTTTTTTTATTAATATGTTCATGAACATTTGTAACGTCTCTTTTCTAAATTTAATTGGCATAATGACAAATGACCTCACCCATTTAGATATGAACATTCATGGATTTAACATTATCCCACGCCAATTACTTAGGCAAATTAAATTGAATATCACTTTGGGCCCATGTACTCTTACCATTGTTTGTCAAGTTATAACTAAAGATCTTAATTATAATATTTTATTAGGCCGAACTTGGCTTCATGACATGAATACCATTCCTTCTACATTACATGCATGTATCGAGTTTATTTAGTAAATACATACATACATACATACACACACACACACACACACACACACACACACACACACACACACACACACACACACACACACACACACACACACACACACACACACACACACACACACACACACACACACACACACACACACACACACACACACATACGCGTGTCCTTTGAACCAAGGTCTTTTCAAATATTGTGCAATGGTCCATCCTAAAAATACTTATGTTCTGTACATGCAACCTTATTCCATTTAAGTACCACCATCTACCTCACCCATCAATTTACCCTTATTAAAACCAAATCCCATTGACTCATCAATAAATTTTCAATAAATATGGTTTTGGATTTCAATATTTACAAAAATATAAGTACATCATTGGACAAGGATTGGGTACACATTCTCAAGGTATTACCCTTCCTATTACTACTTTTTCTAATGAGGGGAAATAGGTCTTAGAAATAACAATATGTCCACCTCTCATGGGCCTAATCAAGTCAGGACGCCTCCAAAGTTCATACTTTCTACACATACGTGATTTGATCATAATGCTCAAGTCAATCATGTTTCTTAATTATCATTAGTAAATCTTGAGCTTGTTGATGACATAATTTCACCTAAAAATTCAAAATTAGATGTATTTTCAATTAATGAGTCTCTTTTCAAATATTTAGGTGCCTATGAGGATCTTCCTTCCTTTCATCACAAGAAATATTCCCTCATGAAATAAATGCACATGCATATTTTCATGAATGTGATGATATTATTGATCAATGCAATTAGATGGCCCCAATACTATTCCTACAACATCATATGTGGAAGATTGATTAACATTGATTTATGAGGAAACAATTGAAGTTCATTTTAAAATTAATAAAGATCCTTGGCCAATCCGCTTAGTAGCCATGTCAAAAGATAATGAAGGCAAATATGTTAGACAAGCATTACATTATTATCCATAATTATTTGCTTGGGCACATAAAGACATTTATATAATTTATCCAATAATGGTAATGTATAATATTATATTATGCCTAGATGCTAAATGAATCAAGCAGAAAATAAGGAAAATGTACCCTAAAATAGTTTTGTTAGTCAAATATGAAATCCAAATAATTTAGATGTTGTGTTTATTCGATTTATTGATTATCCTAAATGGGTCTCTAATATCATGCCATTAACAAATCCTAATGGAGATATTTGATGTTGCACAAATTATTGCAATTTAAGCAAGGATTTTATAAATTTTTTTTTCCATTACCCAACATCGATATGATTGCAAATTCTACCATAAGATATGAAATTTTATCACTCATAGATGGTTTTTATGGATATAAAAAAGTCAAGATTAATATCTAATATTAGGAAATTATATCATCCATTACACCATTGGGTATTTTTTTTATACAGTCATGTTATGTGGATTAAAAACTGAAGGAACAACTTATTAATGAGCTATGACACCTTTTATCATGATTATATACATTAAAAATTTAAATATTGTGTTCATAATTTATTATCCAAATCAAAGCATCAATAAGACCATGTTATCAATTTACAAAATATATTTAAAAAAATGTAGAAATATAACTTACGTTTAATTATAAAAAAGTTTATTTTTGGAGTATCCTTGAGAAAATTCTTGGGTTTTAACATTTCTCAAAGAGGCACTGAAGTTAAATCTGAGAAATTCAAAGCTATACTCAATATGTCACAAGAAACTAATTTAAATCTACTTCGATGTTTACAAGGTCATGTTCAAGCTATAAGATGTTTTATGGCTTGATTAGTGGATAAAACACATTATTTTATAAGGTTACTCATAAAAGGCACCAAATTTGAATGGGATGAATCTTTCCAATTTTTTTTGATCAAATTAAATGATATCTTATCAACCAACATGTGTTTATGCCTCTCATTCTAGATCAATCTCTCTTATTATACATCTCCACCATCAATCACGCTTTGGGTGCTCTGCTTGCACAATATGATAACAATCATTGTGAACGTGCCATATACTACATTAGTCACATAGTTCTTGATTATAAGGAAAATTATATTTCCATCGAAAAGTTATGTCTATCCCTTGTTTCTACCATACAAAAACTACTACATCATTTACTTCATAATGAAATTCATGTCATCACTAAGGTGGATCCACTCAATTACCTTATATCAAAGCCCCATTTTTCAAGGAGTATAGAAAAGTGGGTAATTCTTCTTACTAAGTTTGATTTACATTTTATCTTACAAAAATATATTAAAGGGTATACTATGATGGATCAATTAGTTGTCACCCCATTACATGATCAATTACCTATTATTGCCTAATTTCAAGTTAAATTTACTTCTTATAATGTCAACAATGACACGTGGATCATGAATTTGTATGGATCTAAATTTAGTACAGATGTTGGGCTTAGGATTGTATTTGTTATGCCCCAAATTAAACATATGACTTTAGATTTTTGTTTGGAATTTACATGCACAAATAACATAGCAGAATATGAAGCTCTAATACTAGGCTTGTTAACATCAAATCTTACATGTATATGGTGATTCATAGTTTGTCATGATCAAGTTATATATGTTTATCAAACCAAGGAAGATAATCTTGTCCCTTATAAATACATGTTCCAATATATCATAACATATTTCTATTCTTTCTCTATAGAGAGTATTCCTCGTAAAGATAATCAATATGTTGATGTCATGGCTAGTTTTGCATCTTCAATCCTAATTGATAGTAATGATGATCATGTAATATTTACTATCAAAAAATTATGCAATCCTTTCGTAAATAATGATATTTTAAATGCATTAAATTTTTTCATAATCATCCAAAGTGCAGACAATCTTGAATGGTATATTGGTATATAATTATCTCTACAAATATACTTTCCCCAAAAGTGTTGCATGAGAGGACAAAAAGTGATTATAATTCCTATCCATGTATTTCGTACTCATTGGCGAATCCCTCTTCAAATTATCTCTTGATGGACAATTATTATTATGTCTAAATCATATTAAAGCTTAAACCACTTTACCTAAAATTCTTGATAGTGAATGTGGAGGCCACTTTAATGGTAAGACCATGTCTTACAAACTCTTAAGTCTAGGATACTATTGGCCACAAATTGAACAATAATTTCATGATTACACTTCCCAATGTCAAAGGCATAACAATCTCAATCATGACCCATCATATGTTTTAAAATTTATTGTCTCTTCATGGCCTTTCTCTCTTTGGTGCTTTAACTTAATTGGAAAAAAAATTCCAAAATCATCAGAAGGACATAAATTTATCATAACAACTACTGAGTATTTCAAAAAATGGGTATAAGTTATACCCGTACAATATACAATAGGTGAGGATATTTGTAATTTTTTACTAACACATATTATTGTTTGATTTTCTTACCTTCTAAAATAATAATAGATAATGGTTCATATTTTAAAAATAAAACCATCTAAATGTTTTGTGTTAAGTTCAAAATCTATCAGATTTTCTCCACTCCTTACTACCCACAAGGATATAGTTTAGCTCAAACAATTAATAAAAAATAAAATATTAAGTAATACCATTATAAAACATGGAACATATTGGCATAACCAAATCATCTATGCTCTTTGGGCATATTGCACAAATGCACACACATCAATGAAGGCTACGCCTTACTCCATTATTTATGGAATAGAAGTTGTGTTCCATCTTGAGATAAAAATACCCTATTTATGAGTCACATTAAAGGACATTATAAAAGATAATGAATATCAATAAAAACACCTACACGAATTGGAAATTCTTGATAATAAATGCATATAGTCTCTTGAAAATTCAAAAGTTTATCAAGCACATATCAAATGAGCATATGGTAGGAAAATTGGTGGTCATGAATTCCAAATCGATGATCTTGTACTTAAATTAAATCAAAACAATACCAATGTTGACCAAGAAAATAAAGAAAAATTAAAACTCAATTGATGGGCCCCATATGTAATCAATGAGAAGATTAGTACATATACTTATCGATTAGCCAAACTTGAAGCAAACTTGTAAAAAATCCCATGAACATCATGAATTTACATCATTATTATACCTAGATAAATATTATTTTTTCCATATATTTTAAAAATACCAAAAAAAATCATATTTGTCGAAAAATAAAAAATAAAAAACTTTTTATTAAATTTAAAACAAGACCCACAAGAATTTAAAAAAAATGTTAAGTTACCTATTTACATATGCTATTTATTTCATGTTAATTATATAACACATTAGTATCATACAAGACATATTATTACATGGTTTTTTGATGTTGACCTTCTTTTTTACCCAACAACCTTGCTAGCTAAGGGCATCTCTTTGTTCTCCATGAACACTTCAACATGTTGTATCTATCATATATATGTTTCACTTATCACTCATACTTTACATAATGTTGCATGGATATGTTATTTGATAAGAATGACATTGATACATATGATCAATATAGACTATCCTTAATTGATCTATGCTTATTTCTTACTTTATTACAACATAAGTTAGGACTTGCTTGTATATTATGTGTGACCCTTAGTGTGTGCAACATATACATGATCCTTCTTGTATGGTATCATCATGCCATTTATGTATGGCCCTTGGCCTTGTGTGTTTAAAAGACATTCACATATCCCTTGTAAATGACATTTGGGCCATATGTTTGCATTATATACAATTACATAACATTGTGCGACATTAATTGTATATAAATTACTTGTTATTATGGTACCATGATTAATATCATGCATCACTTAAATTTTTTAATATTGTGCCATAATAAATATCATGTACATGTTTTTTATGTGCTTCAATACAATATTCAATACTATGATGCAATATAATTCAAATTTTCATATGATACTACATGATTACATATTTCATATACTATACAATTCTCTTTTGAGACTAGTGAATTACAGGGTTCATCTCTCATCTCAGAAGGATAGTATCATAATGGGCTTGTTTTTAGAATTCAAGTCCTCATGATAAATAAATTTCAAATATGTGATGGTATATAGTTTTTAAAATTATAGCATGGTTCATAATTTTTTAGATTATGGGGGCATTTGACATGCATGTACACTCATTCCTATAGTTCTTCAATAGAAACTCACATATATTAGATGCATATGCATAGCATGTGAAAAAATGGTTATACGTTACAGGTTTTAAAAGTTTCAAGTTCAATTGGAATTCTATATCAATTGAATATAGATATAGGGAACATGATATTCATTCATGTTTATGTTTTTACATGGCAATTTCAAATTTCATTTTTTCAAAGTTCAAAAGTTTCAAATAAGAATCTAGATCCGTCTAAAATGGTGTGATTCATTTTATTTTACAAGTGGGTCACATTAGATTTTAGTGACACTCAATGTTTATGGTTGTACTTTTTTCATTGTAATGAGCCACATTTGGTGGTTCCATTGTAGTCAACCACATTTGGTGATTCCATCCCTTGAATTATTTTACAGAGTACTCTGCACATTTAGATGAGAGTTGGAACATATAATATTTCTAAATCAAGGGCTTTCACTAGTTTTCAAATTGATAATTGATCACTATCAATTTGCCATAGGTTCAAAAATTTTCCCAATGTATCAACAAGGGGAACACAAATTTTTCCATTTTCAAGGTACATGGAAATTATAATGCATACTCCTTCAGGGGTATTATTTCTTTGCTCTCTTTACAAGCTTTCAAATTTCAAGTTTCAGCTTTTCAATTTTCAAAAATGAATAGTAACTAATTTTAGTGGCATTGTTCTAGGTTTTGCATTGAGGCATCTTGCCCAATCAAGATTCACATCAAAATGTAAATTATGTATACACACTTAGGTTTACATCTCCTTTAATTTATTAATTTCAATTCACTACATCACTAAAATAAAGTGGGGTAAAATGTAGACTATCAAATTTAATCATTAAGTACTAGACAATATCTTATCTTGACATCCTTACCTTGCTTAGTCTATTCGCCATTCCATTAACTTATAATATCTATGAGATTATTCACTATTTTATTCATTGCCTTGAAAATATTGAAAAACATCACTCAGGCATCCCCCTTGTCAGCCAAATCCCAATAATTTATGTCCTTAATGGACAAGACTGTAATAAGTAGATAATGTTATATCTTGACCTTATCCATTAGTGAAACTTTATCCTCCACACCCCAATGGTAAATTTTTAAATTTTAGATGTTTCATGTTGGCCCTTTTGTGCTTTTAAAAAGGTTAGTTAATGAAAATATTCTAAATTTTTTTTTATATAAGCACATCAAGGTCATTCAAAATACATATAACAATCACTTGGTAATTTTATTACACATTGAGAAAAAGGCACTAATATTTCTAATTCAAATTCTAAAATATTATTATAGTCATAAGCCAATTTTTAATTTGTTTTATTATAGGTCAAGGGCATTCATTATCAAGTATTCAAGTAAATATATCTAATTACATTCTATATCAAATATCAAGATTCACGCCCTCACTCTAAGAGGGAGAAGTACATCAACTTGAGGACCTTTTGGTCTATGTAGGCAACACTTAGATTAGATGAGGTTTTCTAAGGATAGATTAGTTATTCCCCTTATCTAATTCACCCTTTGTATTTTATATCCATTTCTTTTATTATAAAAAAACTAAGTGTTGGTCATTTTGGCCCACATACCAAGTTTCTACCTGGTTTGAACAAATGAGCAGGGTCCCAATTGATGAGTGGATTAGGTGGCTTAGAAACAAGCTCAACATTGCAAGTGGAGGGATCCAAGCAGGTTTTTATGGTGCTGAATAGCTGTAGGAATAGGTCTAGAAAAATCCTAAGTTTACACTTTTCAACTTTTGGCCAAGTGTTAGAGCATTCAGAGTTCTCTCAGAGAAATTGGTCCACACAAAACCCATAATGAAAGTACAAGGCATAATTCCCTTGGAGGAATTTTTCCACTTTATTTGGATAAGTCTTGGAATTATTTTGGGAGTTTTATTTTGGGTTTTTTGGCTAAGTGTCAGAAATTATTTCAGAAATTTTATTTGAAATAATTTCCTTGAAGGGTCATTTATTTGAAGAGAGTCCTAGACAAAAGTTTTGAAGGGTATATTTTGGAGAAATTGCTTCAAAACACTTTTATCGAATGATCATTCTTTGACAAAGTGGACCGAAAAAAATCCCAAAGGGTATTTTTTAAGCTAAGTGTCATATTTCTTTTGAGAAAATTATTCGTTATATTTTCTTGAAGACTTAATTCTTTTGGGGAAAATGTTTGACAAAAGTTCCAAAGAGGCAAGTTTCTTTTAGACAAATCATCTAAAACACAAGGTTCACAAAAATACTTCTAAAATAATAATCCCAAAGGGTCAATTTCTTGGGCAAGTGTCTTCTTCAAAAATCTTGAAGGGTATTTTGATCGATAAAGTGTCTTATACAATTCCCCCGAAGGGTCATTTTTTTTAGGAAAGGGGCAAATACAAAAATGTCAAAGGGTCATTTTTCCAGCAAAGTGTCCTCTTAAAAAATCCTAAAGGACATTTCTTTCAAGAAAGTGACCAAGAGAAATTTACAAAGGATAATTTTCAAAGGGCAAAGGGCTATTTTGAAAAGGCTGAAGGGCAATTCTAAGGACACCATTATTTCAAGAAAATTGTCTTGTGATAATTTCTCTAAAGGTTAGCTTCTTTCAAATATTTTATCTGAAACACAAAGCCCAAAGACAAGGTTTTATCAAAAGCTATAAGGGCACAAATTCTTTCGAGAAAATTGTCTAGGATAATTTTCCCAAAGGTAAAATTATTTCAAAGTTTTTGTTCTAAGGTAAAAGACTAAGGATGATTTCTTTTAGACATTTTGTTCGAGATAAATATCTTGAAGACGTGAATTTTTTCAGACATTTTATCTGTAAGAAATTGTTCAAGGCAAAGATAAGGTAAAAAAACTCTTTTAAAGAAAGTGGTTGAGACACAAAGCCTGCAACAAATGTCCAACAAAAGGTTTAAAATAAATATCCAGAGGAAAATGGTCTATATCAAAAGGCAAAAACATAAAGTTTGAAGAATTATTTACTGTGGGGAAAATGCATGGGTCCCATGGACATCAATTGACAAGCGTGCAGACATCAAATTTAAGCCATGATAAATGATTATTGAAGTTCAAATATCTCAATATAGCTGCATAAACATCAAAATTCAAGCTCATGAAATAGCCATTTGCTTTCAAAAATCATCAAAGGGGTCCTCAAATGAATGTAGGATTGATGAGTATCCAAATCTTGTGTGCCTAGATCAAATCTAATAGTGAGTGGGTAAAGACATGATAATAGGGCCAGATCAGATCAATGGCTCACATTCAATCATGGATACAAGATCAATGACACATGAATACGTAAAAAATTCAACAAACCTTGAGTATAAAGGCATGATCGACAAGTGGCATAAGCACATGAATCTTGGCAAAGGATCTACAAATTGCATTCATTGGTATCAAAAAGATCAATAGAGTGAGATGAGTCAAGGGGTCAATGATCTGAGTCAGTTGTTGATGGTAAATCAAATGAAGGTGAGACTAAATGACTTAGATAGAGGTCAAAGGGTTAGTTTTTGACCAAGGTGAGAAATTATGAATAGAACCAAGCTTGAGCATGATTTAGATTGGGTTAGGAATGGATATTTTGGGATCAAATGATGTCATTAATACTCTATAGGGGTAGATAAATGAGATATGGTATGGGCTTCTCGATGAACTACCGATCAAAGTACATATGATGTATCCCTATCAAGATATGAGGATATGGTCTTCATAATGAGTAAAAAGTGGTAGATATCATGGAGAATAAAGGTGTACATGTAGACTTCAATGGATTCATCACCAAATCCAACTGCATGAAAGTGACTCCTCTCTCCACTCTTGTATGCCTCAACAAATTAGTAAGGAGCAGTTAGAAACAAGACAAAACTCTAATAGATGGGTCCAATTGTTATAACTATATTGATACCAAAACTTAGCTAAAAACAACTTGATCCTATCATTTTAACCACCATGGAGAATCATTGAGAGAATAATATAATGATGCAATAGAATGGAGTGACATAGATCAATCAAGAAGCTAGAAGGAGCTTCATTTGTGAAGGTAGGTGTAACAACTTTTCAAATGGATTTGATATCATTTGATTCCCATTTTGAGTGCCAAAACTCAATCTCTCTTACTTCTTTTCTTCTATAAATATAGCCTTTGAGCTATTTTTTTGCATCCCTCAAGCTGGTATGGCTAGACTCTATTAGAATTGTATTCAACACCTCTTGGAGTAGTGAATAGAGTATTATATAGTCATTTTCTAATCTATATTTAGTGTTTTGTGTTTGTTTAATATGGACATTTGATTTTTATCTTCCTTTTGCTTGTCCAAGCTCAACCTAAGTGCTAATAACTTTATTTATAGGTCATATAATGTATCGTAGCACTGATTTCTCAAAGATATAATGGAAAGTCAAATTTAAGTGTCTTCAATCATATTTTATTTTCATTTCTCCCTAGTCTGAGTTTATTAAAATGACCTCTATACAAAATATTATTACATAGAAACTATAATAAGCATTACATTAGCTTATTTAATAGTCCATTATTGTGATAAAGAATCCAAGTTCAAGAGCGGATCTGATAATTTCTTGGTGCATCACCACATATTAAAATAGGTTTTACTTCATGCAAATTTCTTAAATATTTTCACCATAATCAGTTTTAGATTTTAGAAATAAAGGTCCAAATTATAAAAATATGAGGAACTATCCTCATAAAAAACCCTAGAGGTTTGGTTTAGTTATAGGCATCCCAGAGCCTTAGACCATTCTCATGTTAGTCCAGGTATGGGTTAGACTTGAATAAATCTGACGTCTATTGGGTGCTATCTGGATAGCTAACAAATATAGCACGCCCGATGGGACCACTAATTTGCATAATTTTGGATATTTAAGTATAATATCAAATTCCATAGTTTCATTTCTAGATTTGTATATTTTTCATGCCCCCCAAGGTCCCCACAAGATCTTCTGCAAAATAAAAAGGAACATATTTCTTTGAGCTATCTTTCCAATCAACAAATAAGAAGAAAGCCTCTCAGTCAAAACCTACACTTACCCCTCTTGTTTCCCCCTGTTATTACCCAAAATCCTCCTATTCAAGCTAGTTCAACCAAACATTATTATAAATCCCATAACTTAGATGGCTATTCCTAGAAGGCAAGCCTTTGAGCCATTTAATGGTGGTAGTCCTTTAAATATTATTGAATGGGATGATATTCCAATCTTGGATTTGAAGGATCTTACCTATTATATAGGAGAAAATCTAGTTACTCCTATAGAACATATTACATATATTGCTAACCTTTGTAGTAATGAGGTTGTTAGCAACTTCTATCAAAGGGAAATCATTTCAGTGGTACAAAGGATTGGCCCCTACATTAATTAATAGCTAAGATGAGTTTGGAGAGGTCCTGTGCAAGGACTTTGAGGACAATATTGATCATATTTCACTTGTGGAACAACTTAAATTAATCAAGAGATTCAATCATGAATTCATGGTGGATTTCAACTACAGATTATAGAAGATGCGGGACAAAATTCCTATAGTAATCAAGCCTATTCCCAACTATGTTTTTTTGTACTATTTTAAGGCTCTCAATTCATATGTAGCTATGATGATTCAATCCATGAGAGGGAACACCCCACTTGGAGATTTTGAAGTAGTAATTAAGGCTAAAAATTGACTTAGACAAGCAGGCAAGTTGGCTCTAAGGCCACCAATGCCTCTCTTCCCAGAGATACATCCTCTTACCCCAACTATTGCTCTAGTTCTAGATTTAACAAATTTTTATCAAATAGAAGGTGAGTAAACTGATAGACTAAGGAAGATAAAGAGTCTTCTCAAAGCTCAGAATAAGAAGTTGGTTGCAATGGAGAGGCAACAAGCTCCACCATACAGTCCATATCAAAATACTAACCAAAATTATCAATACAATAGGCCACTCTATCAATCCATCAATAAGGATAAGGTCAAAAGCCTCAGTCAAGGTAATACAATCTTAATACTCCAAGTAATTTTAGAGCTATTGTGCTAACTCAAAACAATTATGCTCAAGAAGGTTAATGGCAGTTAGAGGGATAGTCTAATGAGATGGTGATGGCCACTACTAGAGACATGTATCAAGACCCTTGTTGGAAACATGCTCCTTCATTTCAAGGTCATGATATGATACCTCCTCCACCACAAGCCCCCCAAACTAGTCAAGACAACATGCCTACCATGTCATTATCAGAAGCTCAAAGCTAACAACAAAGGAGCATGGGTAAATCACCAACTGATACCACATGCATGAATTTTCAAGAAGGGGAATATGTGTTGGAGCATGTAGAAGCTAATATGGGATAAGCTTCACAAAGGAAAAATGAACCAAGTGCAACTCAGATAAGGGCCAAGAATAGGATACTGGAGGATAACTTGAGGCAATATAAGATTTTTTCATCATCTCCACAGACTAGTCAATAACCTAGTTTTTTAGATGTCGCTGTTAAAGCTCCTATAAATCAACAAGTGCCCAAACCTCATGGACAATATAAAAAATCCCCCTTTATTCCTCATGTTACTCAAATTCCAAGTGATGCTCCTACTTCTAAGGTGTAGTCCAAAGGTACTAATCTTCCCTTTAATTTTGTGGATCATTTAAAGAAGGATGATGTAACTATGTCCATGTATGATGCTCTATCTATCTGAGGGCAAAAGGAGATTCTCCAGTATGAGCTCTCTAAACTTTCTCATGTGGAAAAGATAGCTAATAAAGTGAACACTATTTTCATCAATAATAGTCAGCTTGACCAAGCCCCTAGCCAAGTTTCCAATCAAATTGCAAGCAAAAATCAATCTCAAAATGTTGTTCATCTTTCTAAGGTTTTTAATCCCCCCCTGCCATTTTATTTGTTAGTCATCATAGGGGATTATTTAGTACATAATTTCATGATAGACTCATGTGATTAAACCTCAGTGATACCTAAAGCCATAATGGATAAGCTTGGGCTCAAATATGTGCCTAATGAAAAAGGTGTTCTCCAATTGGATGGATCCCCAACTAAGATAGTGGGCATCTTGAAAGATATTCATATCACATTAGTTGCCTATCCAAATTGTGTCATTAAGCAAGATGTAATGGTGGTAGACCTACCTCCATATTTTCCCCTGTGCTTGTTTAGGGACTTTACTAAAATATTGGTGGATATTTGTCATCTGATCGGTCATACATGGTTTTTAGAACCATATATGGAACCAAAGTCACTATAAGATATGAGCCTATCTCTAGGTTCCACCTAGAACCCTATATGCCTAATCTTGCAAATACCAATTATGCCATATTTGAAGAGGTCAAAGAGAAAGAACCCCATAATCATATTGAAGGCATCTCATATATATACTTGGATGAGTGGGTAACTAATAACCATGGATTTGATCCATATAGTAACATTGAAGAGATAAACTTAGGAGTGTACTGTATGCATGAAGAAGGTGCTGTTATACCTGGCTTAACTAACACTGATCAAGAAGAGGATGGTATATAGACTTTGTTTTTTGATGGATCAAGGTCAAATAATGGAAGTGGAGTGGGAGCCATGATAATTTCACCCTCAAAATAAAAGTATCATTCCACTGCAAGACTCCAATTCAGTTGTACCTCAAATATAATTAAATATGAAGCTTTTTTACATGGTTTTCAAGAAGCAAGAAAGAGAGGTGTTAAGCTCCTAAAATTCAAGGGTGATAATGAGCTCATAGTGTAATAAGTAAGAGGCATAAGTGAAGTCAAGAATCACCATTTGAAAGCCTATAAGCACTGGGTATGGGACCTCATGGAGGATTTCTTGGCATTTAATATCTAGTCCATACCAAGAGAAGCAAATGAGCATGCAAATAGGCTTGCTACCATTGGTGACCAATATGAGATGAGTCAAAGGAAACAAAAGATAAGATAAGGTCAAAGTTATATGTATACTAACTTTACCTAATAATGAGGTGAGTTGGAAAGTCTTTGATAATGATGATCAAATCACATGTTTTCTAATCCAAGAGGCAAAATTCTGCCACAAGAATTAGGACAAGTTCCAAAATCAATATGATGATCAAATAGTATAATTGAGATCTAATAAGTTGCCCAAAGGGCTTGTGACATTATAAATCATCTTCAATGAAGATGACTAATTAAGAAGATGGAAATCATGCATCTCAGCTAAGGAAGAACACTATGAAAAGATATATATCTTTAAGGGCAAGTTATTGAAGCTAGTAAAAGTTAATACAACAGAGGAAAGAGTTGCATTAATTACTTTGTGCCAGGATTTTTTTGATATATTTGCTTGGGAGTAAAAATGATTGAAATGGTTTGATCCCAAACTTGCACAACACACCATTAAACTATAAATTAATGCAAACTAGCCAGGCAAAAATAGAGGCCTATCAACCTAAGAGTGGAGGACCTCATGAGAAGATAACTCTATAAATTGATTGAATCAAGGATATTATTTTAAATTAAGCATTCCTCTTGGGTGGAAAAACTTGTGCCATTAAGGACAAATAATGGAGAGGTTTGTTTGTGTTGACTTCAGGGACCTCACTAAAGTATCCTTAAGGGATCATTACCCACTACCCTCTGTGGATCAAATTATGTAAAATGTGGCAGGTTCTCAAAGGTTCTCAATGCTTGATGGCTATTCTAGCTATAATCAGATCATGGTCAAATAGAAAGATATGCATAAGACTACCTTCAGTATAAAATGGGGTGCCTATACATATTGTAAAATGCCCTTTGGACTCTTCAATGCTGGAGCCACCTTCCAAAGAGCAATGTATGTTTATTTTCATGGTTTTTTTAATGACATTATTTTATTTTATCTTGATGATATAACCATTTTTTCAAATAATCCTAATGATCATCTAACACACTTGAGAGCTATTTTTGATAGATGTAGACAATTTAGAGTTTCTTTGAATCCAAAGAAATGCATTTTTTCAGTGCATAAAGGTAGAATTCTTGGGCATGTGGTGTCCAAAGCTGATTTTTCCATTGATCTAGAGAGGATAGAATAAATTGTTGCTCTATCACTACCTAAAAACAAAAAAGGAATGTAGAGCTTCTTGGGCAAGATCAACTTCATTAGGAGGTTCATTCCAGGCTTTGTAGAGATGGTCAAGCCTCTCACTAATATGATGAGAAAAGGCAAAGAGTTCACATGGACAAGAGAAGGTAAGATGAGATTTGAGGCCATCAAGAAAGCCATATCTCATACCCCCATACTTCTAAATCTATATTTCAATAAGGAATTTTATTTGTATGCCTTCTTTGTATTAGATGCAATTTTAACTATGCTTATGCAGTAGAATGATGAAGGTCTATAGAAACCCATTACTTTCTTTAGTCAAGATTTGAACTGTTATGAAGAAAGATATAGATTTTTTAAAAACATGTACTTGTTGTTGTAATAAGTTTGAGGAAATTTAGGCATCTAATTTCAAATAGTAAGATTATACTAATGGTAGCTCATCCAAGTGTGAAGGATTTTATCCTCACTAGAGACTTAAATGAAAAGATAGTTAGATGGGTCACTAAGTGTATGGAGTATGAAATTGAAGTCAAGGTCATAAATCTAGTCCAAGGAAAGGGATTATGTGAACATCTTATAGAAGATGTGAGAGAAAATAAGGAGACAATTTTGGTAATTCAGGACACTCAACATGGACCTGAAAATACTCCCCCTACAAGATGGACACATGATATTTTTAGATTTCTCTAAACATGAGACTATCTAATGGGTTTAATGCATCATTACAAAAACACTTTAGGCTAAAATTAGTGCCATACATTTTTATTGATGGAGTGTTATTGAAAAAAGACATTAGAGGTATGCTCTTAAGATGTGTTAAAACTAACCAATGTAATATGATTATTAAACAATTTCATGATAGTCCTTTAGGAGGCCATTTTGTAGCTAGGACCACAACTAAAAAAATCATTAGATCTCATTACTTTTGGCCCAATTTATTCAAATAGGCACATGCATGGGTTAGAAAATGTTCAAAATATGCAATGTTTATAGGGAAATAAAAACTAGCTACTATGCCACTAAAGCCTATTCAGGTTGAACAACCTTTCATTCAATGGGGTTTAGACTTCATTGACATGATTAATCCCCCATCTAGTGCTAGCCACACGTGGGTCTTGATAGCTATATAATAATTCACCAATTAGGTGAAAGTAGTTCCCTTGAAGGAAGAAAATGAGAACTCTGTACTTGAGTTCTATGAGAGCCTAGTCACCCATTTTGGAACACCATCCACTATAATATTAGACTGATCCAGGCAACCATTTAGGCGACAATTCGGGTGATAGTTCCACCCCAATTAATGACAGAACTTTTGGGAGCCATAACTTTTGCACCGTAGCTCCAATTGACTTGCTGTTTGAACTGTTGGAAAGCTAAGAATGAGGAGAACATCATGAGATTGCATGGATATTTGATTGATGAAGTTTGAACCTTGAAAACCCAATGGAAGTGCCCTAATTTCAATTTTAGTAGTGCATTCTAAAAATAGTAATTCCTCAAATTTTGTATTGTTTTAAATATTGAAAGTCGAATCACTTAATCTCCCTCAATATTGGTGACCTTTCAAATCTTCCCCATGCTTTCAAAATGTGTATAAATGAAGAGGTAACCCAAAATGTGAAGACAGACATCTCTTCCCAGAGATAAGCATATAATTGTATTGCGATCTTGAGTAATACTACATCTCTTCTCAGAGAATTCATTGTTACTGTGTTATTTCTATGTTATTGAAATATTTATCAACGAAAACTTCTGAGTTTTGGATCAGTGGTATTAGAGCGGTTTGTCTTGAGAGTGTATGATCTTGAGGATGAGGTCAGGCTACAAGAATCTTGGGTGGGAAATGACAGAGCTTCCAAATTTTCCACCTGTTCACTCTAAACAACTTCAAATGGTAGATGACACTCAGACATCTAATCCTTTCAAGGAAATGGTGAATGAAGCCCTCCAATGACAACAAGCACATATGCTGCAATAATTTTCCCAAATTCTTCAAACACTCCCATTAGGAAATTCTAGATTTGTAGCTACACTTCCTAGTTCCTCATCCAAGGAGCATCCTTTCAGTGCCCCAACACCCTTCAAGGTTTAATTAAAATTTGATATTCCTACATTTGAAGGCAAAATCAATGCTGATGCAGTAGAAAATTAGTTGGATCAACTGTCTTCCTACTTCTCTGTAAATAAGTTCATCAATGGAGAAAATATCACTTTTGCTCTTTTGAAAGCATCATTGCCCATGAAAAACTGGTGGGAAGTGTACAAAAAGAGGTTTAGTACAGATGACATTGGCCTTGAGGTGGAACCTACCTGGGATGATTTTGTGGAAGTGATGAAAGAAGAATACTATCCCATCGGAGCATATGATGATCTGTACATATAGTGGCAACAAATTTACCAAGGTAAGGACCGATCTATTCAAGATTACACAGACATTTTCATTCTTTGTCTGCAATATTGGGCATTCAAGAAAGTGAGAGACATAAGACTCTTAAATATCATGGTGGACTATAATGGTACATATGGGGGGAAATGGAACTCTTCAATTTAGAAACCCTTAGTGAGGCATATAAATTCATAGTGAAGATTAAATAGAAGCATGGTAGAAAGAATACGAAGAGTCAACCCTCAAAATGGAAAAGTGACAAGGAAGGTCAAACACAAGGCCAAAATTGGAAGCAAAAGGAGTTTCAGGATAAGAAACCCCAGAAGGGGAAGGCTAGAAAATGGTGTGATTACCATAAAACTGGAACTCACTCCAAAGAAGAATGTCGAGCCATCAAGTCACTACTTTTTGAGTCACAATACTTGACATCTACTACTCTACCTCATACACAGCCCACAACCGGAGAGGATGAAGAAGAAATTGTAGATGCTGAGCCTAACACCATCATCGCTTCATCACAGACCCATGAGGAAAGATCAGATGACAAGGAAATATTGTTTCACTCCAAATTATGGGTAAAAGGTAATCCTCTACATTTCATTCTTGATAGTGGGAGTCAAAATAATTTAATCTCTACTAAAGTTGTGAAAAGTCTAAATCTATCCATGAAGCCTCATCTAAAGCCCTATAGTATTAGATGGTTGAGCCCAGGGAGAGACCTATGTGTCACCCATTAGTGTCTTATTTCATTTGTAATAAAACCATTCCAAGATGAAGTCTTGTTTGATGTGGTCAATCTAGATGTTTGTGATGTACTCCTTGGTCAGCCATTCATGTATGAGTGACATGGCATCTATGAATCACGAACCCAAAGGATCACCCTCACTCTTGGAACATGGTGCTATAGGGTACTAGAGGTACCACCTCCCACATCTGTCTCCCTGATCAGTGCTAAGCAATGCAAGATATCAGTGGAGAAGACAAGGCAATTTGTTCTCATGGTGGTCAAACCATAGAAATCTAAGAAGGCCAATGTTGCAGTCCTGAATACACAATCAACACAACAAAAAAATTAGATAGGATGAATCACAGGAGAATATGATGACTTATTCAAGTCACCCATAGTAGTTCCATTGCATTGCCAGGTAAAACATTCTATCGATTTGATCCCAGGATCACCTTTGCCTAACAGTCCTGTGTATCGTAGATCAATTTTGGAGAATGATGAGATAAAAAATAGATTCAAGAATTGATCAAAAAGGGTCACATCAAGCCAAGATCTTCACCTTGTGGTAGCCCAATTGTGTTGGCACCAAAGAAAGATGGAACATGGAGGCTTTGCATTGACTATCGAGCCCTGAATAAAATCTCTGTGAAGAATCTCTACCCTCTCCACAGGATTGATGATCTACTGGACCAGCTATATGGTGCAAAGTTCTTCACCAAAATTGATCTCAAATATGGATATCACCAAATTCCCATCGATCCCATTGATGTCTAGAAGACTGCATTCAAATCTAACGAGGGGCTCTTTGAATGGTTGGTTATGCCTTTTGGCTTAACTAACACACTTACAACCTTCGTAAGGATGATGGATGACATCCTAAGACCCTTCACCAACTCATTCATGGTTGTCTACTTAGATGACATACTTATCTATATCTGAACATGGGAAGAACATTTGCAGCATGTTCGTAAGGTGCTTTAAACTCTTCAAGAGCACAAGTTATATGCAAATCTTGACAAATGCTTGGGATGACAACAATTCAGTACCTCAGGTATGTTGTGAATGAGGAAGGGGTCCATGTTGATCCACAAAATATTTGGGTTATTCAAGAATGGCCCACACCAAGGACCCTCATAGAGCTTCGTAGTTTTTTGGGTCTTGCAAATTTATACTGCAGGTTTGTTCTTAGATTTTCACATGTTTCTTGGTCACTAACTCAAGTGACTAAAGGAGGAGCTAAAGATACATTTTAGTGGGGTGAAATACAACAAAGGGAATTTGAGAATTTGAAGAATAGACTTTGTTCAGCCCCTGTTCTTGCCTTGCCAGATTTGCATCAAACTTTTGAGTTGATGACAAATGCATCTGAATATGCCATGGGAGTTGTCATCATGCAACATGGCCATCCTATTGCATATCACAGTGAAACTTTCACTGATACAGTCAAGAAATATACAACATATGATAAGGAGCTCTATGCCATTGTGCAAGCCTACAGACAATGGAAACACTACATCCTGGGAAAAGAGACGGGCATCCACACTAACCATAGACCATTGGAATTCATCCAGACACAAAGCAAACTACGAAATGAGAGGCACCAAAAGTGGACCACATGCCTTCAACAATTCCACTTGATAATCAAACACAAAAAGGGGAGCTCAAATACAGCTACAAATTGTCTGAGCCATCCACCAATTACTACACTCACAACATTTCTTGACCTATGCAGACATGAGACTGCCACTTGGGGTGCTCTATATGAAGCAAATCCTACCTTTGCTGATACATATCAAGTGCTTCAAAAAGATAAATTCTAATTTCTATTTGCAAGATAATGTCCTCTATCATATGTGGCACATCTATGTTCCAGTTGCAGAGCAATAAAAGATGATATGAGAAGCACACTTCAGTAGGACAGTTGGACACTTTGGTATCGAAAAGACATTGTCAGTTCTTCAAAAACACTTCTACTAGCCCCATATGCGAAAGGATGTAGAAATATATCTCAAATATTGCATACCATGTGCAATATCTAAGCCAATAAATAAGAAGCAAGGATTGTACATGCCATTTCCAGAACCAAGCAGGCCTTGGGAATCCATCTCAATGGATTTTCTCTCAGGTTTTCCCACTTCAAAACATGGTAAGGACTATATTTTTGTGGTAGTTGATCATTTTTCAAAAATGGCTATGATGATTACTTGTAAGAAAAATATATCTACTGAAGAAACTAAACTATATTTTAGTCATGTATGGCTCCATTTTGGTCTCCCCAAGTCCATTGTCTCAGATTAAGATAACAAGTTCCTGAGCATCTTCTGGTCCACTCTATGGAAGATGATGGATACCAAGCTGATGAAGTCCACAACCTTCTATCCATAGACTGATGGTTAGACAGAGGTGGTAAACCACTTGATTGTTCACATGATTTGGATGTATCACTCCAAACATGCACACACATGGGATGAGGGACTTCTCTTCATATAACATGGATACAATTGGGTGTTGCACAGCTCGACCAAGCATAGTCCATTCCAAGTATGTTTTGGGTTCTAACCCATGGCACCAATTGATATAGCTGTTCCATTTTACACCATGGAATATACACCTCATGGAAGGTCTGAGGCAGCAAAATAAAAAAAGTTTATTGAACAAATGCAACACATCTAACACCAAGTTCATGACATCCTGGAGAAGATGAATCAGAAGTATAAGCAACACCATGACAAACATAGGATTGCACACCATTTTGTTGTGGGTGACAAGGTTTGGTTTCAGCTTTAGAAAGAATGACTTGCAGGCCCACATAGAAAGATTCATCCTATGTGATATGGTCCCTACACCATCACCAAAAAAATTGGAGAAAATGCTTTTGAGTTGAATCTATCAGCCTACCTTAGTCTGCATCCAATATTCAATGTGGAGCTCCTCAAACCATATCACCCACCTCTATTAGACACTTCAATTGTAGCAGAACAAACAGACATTGATGAGCTTGATCCATAGAGTTTTACTCCAGTGGAAGAGGATTAGATTGTGGACACCTGGATGAAGACAACAAGAGCATGCTCTATTCCGCTTTATCGAGTGGTCAAAAGGGGCCAGCTTAGCCACCAAGGTGAGTGGCTCACAGAGAATAAAATCAAGACACAACTACCAAACCTAATGGGGAACATTGATGCAATGGGGACCATTGATTTTCAAGGAGGGAGGAATGATGCAGGCAACAATTTAGGTGACAATTCGGGTGACAGTTCCACCCCAATTGATGACAAAACTTCTGGGAGCCATAAATTTTTCACCGTAGCTCTAATTGACTCGCCGTTTAAACCGTTGGAAATCTAAGATTAAGGAGAACATCATGAGATGGCATGGAGATTTTATTATTGAAGTTTGACCCTTGAAAACCCAATGGAAGTGCCTTAAATTTCAATTTTAGTAGTGCAGTCTAAAAATAGTAAGTTTCTAAAAATAGTAATTCTTTGAATTCTGTATTGTTTTAAATCTTAGAAATCGAATCACTTAATCTCCCTTGATATTGGTGACCTTCAAAATCCTCCCCATGATTTCAAAATATGTATAAATGAAGAGGTAACCCAAAATGTGAAGACAGACATCTCTTCCCACAGATAAGCATATAATTGTATTGCGATCTTGAGTAATACTACATCTCTTCTAAGAGAATTCATTGTTACTGTGTTATTTCTATGTTATTGAAATATTTATCAACTAGAACTTATGAGTTTTGGATCATATAAAATGATTTATAACTTAGTAGTGAAAAGGTTTGTGAGTGGGATCTTGAACAAGAAATCTATTTGAAATCTTAATCAAATTATTATCCATGGGGTAATGGACTAGCTGAGTCCTCTAATAAGAATCTGATTTGGTTTATCAAGAGAATGAAGGAAGATAATTAGAGATCCTAGTACACAAAGTTAAATAATGCCTTATGGGATGATAGGATCACCCCTAAGAAGGCCATTGGTAATTCACCTTATCTCTTAGTCTATGGAAGAGAAACAAGGTTGCCTATCTCACTGGAGCTCTTAGCTTTGGAACTTACACACCAGCTAGAGCTTCTAGAAAGTGATGTAATGGAGGTAAGGATGAATGAACTGAGATAATTAGAAGAGATTAGAGATGATGCCATGGATACCATGTGGTATAAAAAATAGCAAGTAAATATGAATTTTGACAAAAGATCTTCATCAAAGACATTCTAGCAAGGTGACATAGTCGTTAAATGGGATGAGGACCATGCAAAACTAGAAAAACACTCCAAGTTTGACAACCTTTGGAGTGGATCCTATGTCATCACAAGTTGTAAAGAGAGAAATCCATTTGAACTTGCTAGATTTTATGGAGAGAGCCTTACCGTCCATGTCAATGGGAGATATCTCAAGTCCTGCTACTAGTTTCATAACTTGTCCATTGTACATAAGTAGATAGGTCTATTTTTCCTCCAAGTAATTTTACACATTGTCATTTTTTTGTTTTTAATTGTTCTATTTGTTGTTTAGGTTGTTACTTTATCTTTTGGTTGATTTGTTGTTGTCCCCCCCCATTACTCCAAAAACGTGTTGCCATAAGTGAAGTAGAGTCTTTTTTAAGTAGCATTTCATTTGTTTAGTCATCATAAGCAAGCTTGATCCATGTTTGGATTCCATGATCAACAAGCTAGTCAAGTCAGCTGAGTCACCAAAAATGTTTGCCATTTTAGCCCACACACCAAGTTTCTACCTAGTTTAAACAAATGAGCAGGGTCCCAATTGATGAGTGGATCAAGTGGCTTAGAAGCAAGCTCAACATTGCAAGTGGAGGGATCCAAGCAGGTTTTCATGGTGTTGAATAGTTACAAGAACATGTCCAAAAAAAGCCTAAGTTTACACTTAGCCAAATATTTCAACTTTTGGACAAGTGCTAGAGCATTCAGAGTTCTCTTGAAGAAATTATTCCACACAAAGCCCATGATAAAAGTACAAGGCATAATTCCCTCAGAGGAATTGTTCCACTTTATTTGGCTAAGTGTTGGAATTATTTTGGGAGTTTTGTTTTGAGTTTTTTTGCTAAGTTTCAGGAATTGTTATGGACATTTTGTCAAAAATAATTTCCTTGAAGGGTCATTTATTTGAAGAGATTCCTAGATAAAAGTTTTGAAGGGTATCATTCGAAGAAATTGGTCCAAAACACTTTTCTCAAAGGATCATTCTTTGACAAATTGGACCAAACAAAAATCCTAGAGTGTATTTTTCAAGGTAAGTGTCATATTTCTTTCAAAAAAATTGTCTGCACAATTTTCCTGAAGACTTAATTCTTTTAGGGAAAATGTTTGATAAAAGTTTTGAAGAGGTAGGTTTCTTTTAGATAAATCATTTGAAACACAAGGGCCACAAAAATACTTCTAAAACAATAATCCCAAAGGGTCAGTTTCTTGGGAAAGTGTCCTCTTCAAAAATATTGAAGGGTATTTTTCTTGAGAAAGTATCCTATACAATTCCCCTGAAGGGTCATTTATTTTAGGAAAGGGGCCAATACAAAAATGTTGAAGGGTCATTTTTCTAGTAAAGTGTCCTCTTCAAAAATCTCGAAGGACATTTATTTCAAGAAAGTAACCAAGATAAAGTTCCAAAGGATACTTTTCAAAGGGAAAAGGGATATTTCAAAAAGGCTGAAGGGCAATTCTAAGGACACAATTCTTTTAAGAAAATTATCCTACAATAATTTCCCTGAAGGTTAGTTTCTTTCAAACATTTTATCCAAGACACAAAGCTCGAAGACAAGGTTCCAACAAAAGGTACAAGGGCACAAATTATTTTGGTAAAGTTATTTGGGATAATTTTCTCAAGGGCAGAATTCTTTTAGAGTTTTTGTTTTGAGGTAAAATACTAAGAATGATTTCTTTTAGACATTTTGTTTGAGATAGAGATCCTGAAGACATGAATTATTTTAGATATTTTATCTACAATAAAATTTTCAAGGAAAATATAAGGTAAACAAATTCCTTTGGAGAAAGTGGTCGAAACACAAAGCCTAAAACAAATGTCCAATAAAAGGTCTGATTAAAATAGCTCAAGGAAAATGGTCTACAACAAAAATATGAAACATAAATTCGAAAATAAATATTTGCTGTGGGGAAAATACATGGGAAACAAAGTGATGTTCATGCAAGTGTCAAAGTTCAAGCTTGATAGTCATCCATTAGGGTCTAAATTTTGATGATTACATAGACGTCATTGACATTCTTATGGATGTCAATTTATGGGCATGCAGATGTCAAATTTGAGCCATGATAAATGATTGTTAAAGTTTAAATATCTCAATATAGTTTCACAAACATCAAAATTTGAGTTCATGAAATAGCCATTTACATTCAAAAATCATCAAAAGGGTCCCTAAATGAACCTAGGATTGACAAGTGTCCAAATATTAAGTGCTAAATAAAATCTAATAGTGAGAAGGTACAAACAAGATAATGGGCCTAGATCAAATTAATGGCTCGCATTCAATCATGGATTCAAGATCAACAACATGTGAGTAAGTCAAAGAATTAGTGAACCCTGAGTGCAAAGGCATGATTAATAAGTGGCACAAGCATGTGAATCGTAGTAGAGGATTTATGGATCACATTCATTTACATTAGGTAGATAAATAGAGTGAGATGAGTTAAGGGGTCAATGATCTGAGTCAATTTTTGATGGCAAATCAAATGAAGGCGAGCCTAAATGACTTTGATGGAGGTTGAAGGGTTAGTTTTTGACCAAGGTGAACAAGTATGAATAGAACTAAGCTTGATCATTATCTAGATTGGACTAAGAGTGGATATTTTAGGATTGAATGGTGCCATTAAGATGCTACAAGGGTATATAAATGAGATATGGTAGGGGCTATTTGATGAACCATTGCTCAAAGTACATATGGCATTGCCCTATCAAGATATGAGGATCTAGTCCTCATAATGAGTAACAAGTGGTAGATAGTGTGGAGAATGAATGTGGACATGTAGAATTTAATGACTTCATCACCAAATCCAACTACATGAAAGTGACTCCTCTCTCCACCCTTGCATGCCTCGACAAACTAGTAAGGAGTAGTTAACAATAAAACAAAACTCTAATAGATGGGTCTGATTGTTATAACTAAATTGATGATGGAACTTAGCTAAAAACAACTTGATCTTTCTGTTTCAGTGACCATGGAGCATAATTAAGAGAATAATGTAATGATGTAATGGACTGGAGTGACCTAGATCAATCAGGAAGCTAGAAGGAGATTAATTTGTGGAGGCATTTGTAACAAATTTTCAAATGGATTTAAACTCATTTGATTTCTATTTTGAGCACCAAAACTCCCTCTATCTTGATTGCTTTCTTCTATAAATATAGCCTTTGATCTATTATTTTTCATCCCTTAGGTTGGTATGACTAGACTCTCCAAAATTGTATTCAACACCTCTTGAAGTAGCGAATAGAGTATTTTGTAGTCATTTTCCAATCTATATTTAGTGTTTTATGTTTGTTTAATATGAAAATGTGATTGTTATCTTATTTTTGCATGTTCAAGCTCAACCTAAGTGCTAATAAAGTTTTTTGAATATCATATAATGTGTCTTAGCATTGATCTCTTAAAGGTATAGTGGAAAACTGAATTTAAATGTCTTTAATCAAACCTTATTTTCATTGATCCCTAGTTTGAGTGTGTTAAATTGACCTCTATATGAAATAATGTTGCACAAAAACTATAATAAGCATTGCATTAGCTTCTTTCATAGTCTGTTAGTGTGATAAATAATCCAAATTCAAGAGTGGATCTGACAATTTCTTGGTGCATGACCACATATTAGATTAGGTTTTACTTCATGAAAATATCTTAACTCTTTTCACCCTAACCAATTTTAGATTTTAGAAATAAAGGTCCAAATTATAAAAATATGAGGAGCTAGCCTCACAAAAAATCTTAGAGGTCTAGTCTAGTTATAAGCATCCCACAGCCTTAAACCATTCCCATGTTAGTCCTGGTATGGGTCAGACTTGAAAAAATATAACCTCTATTAGATGCTATCTAGATAGCTAACAAGTGGATTATGGGATAAATCTCCACAACTGGTTGGTTCTCATTAAATGAAAAATATTATTAGAAAAGGTGCTAAAGTATTTTTGGTGTGTTTGTTTTCCATAGAGGTTCAACCAACCAAAGATTCTACCCATCCTAATTTATAAATATTGTTGGATGACCATTATATTGTTTTTGGTGACATGTTAAAAGGACTTCCACCAAGCTGAGTGCATGATCATGCCAACAGACTACTTTTTGGAATTACACCACCCAACATCAAACCCTACATGTATCTATATGCCTATAGGAGTGAAATTAAAAAGATGTTATAAGATATGTTGGAGGCAAGAATCATCCAACACAGCCAAAATGAATATTCCTCCTTAGTGGTCATGGTGTGAAAGAAAGATGAAACTTGGAAGATGTGCCTAGACTACAAAGAAATTGATAAGTACACCATCAAAGATAAGTTTATTACTCTATTAATTTATGATTTTATAGATGAATTGCATGGTTTTGTTTATTTTACCCAGTTATATATTAAATTTAGATATAATTGGATTTGAATTCATGAATGGCATATACCTAAAATAGCTTTCAGAACTCATGAATGCCATTGTGAGTTTATGGTCATGCCTTTTGGCCTCATAGATACACCATCTACATTTGAAAGTTTGATGAACATTGTTTTTAGGCCTTTTTAGAGAAAGTTTGTGTCAGTGTTTTTTAATGACATCCTCATTACAAAAAAAAATAGGAAGACCATTAGAAGCATGTGAAATAAGTACTATTTATTTTGGAACAACATTAGCTTTATGCCAAACCTTTCAAATATGTTTTTGGCATCTGAGAGGTGTAGTAATTGGGTCATATTGTTTCACATGAGGGAGTGAAATCCAATCCTAAAAATATCCAAGTGATGATGGAGTATAAAGTTCCAAAGACCCTCAAGAACCTCTGGGGATTTCTGGGGCTAACTAGTTACTATCATAGGTTTGTCAAAAATTATGGTAGCATTACAAACCCACTCACATATTTTTTGAAGAAATACTCTTTCTAGTGGACTAATATAACTACCAAGGCATTTGAACAGTTGAAAATGGTTATGTGTACCACTCTATTTTTGGATACTCTTGAGTTTTATAAAACTTTTATTATGGAATGGGATGCATCAGGATATGGCATGGGGGTTATACTCATGCAAGAAGTTAAACATTTTACATTTTAGAGATTCCAATTTAAGGGAAATAATAGGCTCAATTTAATTTATGAGAAAGATATTATGGTTAATTTTTATGAAGTTAAAAAATATAGACCTTATTTGATGGGTCATCACTTTTAAGTAAAGACTGATTCTGATAACCTTAAATATTTTTTGCAATAACGATTGTCTTCTGAAGAACAACAAAAATGGGTGACTAAAATATTAGGCTATGATTTTTAAATAGTCTATAAGAAAGATAAAGAGAATGTGATGGCATATGCACTATCTTGTAGGGATGAATGATTTGAGGCATTGTTATATGTAATGACCATTTGGTGGGAAAATTATATATAGGAAGTAAGATGAGAAAGGGAGAATGATAGTGCTACCCATGATTTGATTCAAAATATTCAAAAAGATTCTAGGGGAACTAAAAAAATTATATTGAATGGGAGTGAATTATGATATAAAGATAGATTATACCTCTGTAAGAATTCTCTCCTCAAACATTAAATCCTTTAGGAACTTCATGCATCTCCAATAGGAGGTCACTCAAGATTTTTGAAAACATATAATATAATCAAGCAAGGTTTATTTTGGGAAGGACTCAAGTGGGATGTCTAGAAATATATGGTTGAATGCATGGTATGTCAACATAAAAAAGGTGAAACCATCAATACCCTAGGTATTTTCCAGCCCTTATCCATCCCTAGCCATGGTTGAGAGGAGGTTTCCATGAATTTCATTATTGAGTTACAACAGTTTGAAGGTAAAACTGTTACCATGGTAGTTGTGGATTGACTCGCCAAGTATGATCATTTTTGTTCCTCATCATAGCCATTTGTTGCCAGTACAGTAGCTTCTCCTTTTCCTCATTATAATTGATAAATTACATGGTACTCCAAAAATCATTATAAGTGATCGAGATCACATATTTACTAGTAATTTTTGGAATAAACTATTTTCATGTTTGGGTATCCAATTAGATCATATCTCATCCTATCATCCTCAATTTTATGGACAAATAGGTATTCAACAAATGTATATAAAGGTATCTCCATTGTTGTATTTTTGACAAACATGATAAATGGATTTGTTGGTTACCACTTGTCGAATAGTGGTTTAATACTTATGCTCACAGTTCATCCAAAATGTCTCCCTTTGTGGCATTGCATGTATATCACCCCCATCCATTACTTCAACCTTGAAGGTCCATCCCAAGGTTTGATTTGTTGAGGAACACATTCACCATCAAAAGGAGGCACTCACTAATTTGTGAGAAAACTTAGTCATGACATAGAATTGAATAAAGTGGCTAGCAGATCAACACCGTAGTGAGCTACTTTTTTACATAGGTTATTATGTCTTTGTATGATTACAATCATATAAGTATATGTATCTGAAGTAACAAAAAAGGATAACAAGTTTTACCATAAGTATTATGGCCCTTATCATATATTTCATAAAATTGGTAGTGTGGCTTACAAGTTGGATTTCACTCAGTCCACTTGCATACATCTTGTATTCCATGTATCTTTTCTGAATAAGGTAATTAGACATAGAGTTTATACTCAAACTGAGTTACCTATATTGGATGAGGAAGGTAGGGTTATTATTGATCTTTAAGAGATACTTCAAATGCACACTAAGTAACTATGGACCAGTGTAGTTAATGAATATTTGATCAAATGGAAGAATTTGCATTGTGAAGATGCAATGTGAGAGGATAAATCATTATTACAACAACATCTTGGGTTGATTAAAATTTGAGGGCAATTTTGTTTTAAATGGGAGGGGCATGAAACACCCTTAACCTGTGGCATGTCTAGGGATATGTGTGTTCTACTTGTGGATTACATATCTCTTATATTATCTTGTCACATTTCTCTATGTTCTTTAAAAAGTCAGCCTATAAAATAACCATGTATAATTAGAGTATATATAGGAGGTAGTGGATAGTATTTGATCATTATATTGTGAATTCTTATATAATTACATTATTGTGGAGGTTTTTGCTTGAAGTGGCTTAGTTATATTTATCAAGCATTTTATTCTTGTATCAATTATTGTTGTGGATCTATATATTTTGCTCTTATTTTTGTTATATAATATTTTATTGTGAAAACATCTAAGTAATTTAATTACACATGATATGTATCCATTTATAAATAATTTTCATTTTTTTTATTTTCTAATGTTTTTACATTTATAATTTTTTATAATAAATAAGTAGATAACACAATAAGAAAGCCAAGGGGCACACACAAGATAAATTAAGTGACGCTTAATAAAAAAAATAGAAACCAAAAGGAAAAAATCAAGAAAATAATGCAAATGCAAATAGGCAAGCCAGAAGGTGTAATAAAACAAGAAGATAAGAATAATATTCCAAACAAACTATAACTTTCCTCAAAACTCAATGTATGCTAAGATGGTAGGTGTCAATATATCTATTGTCATCATTGGATAATATGTGGAAGTATTTATAATGAGATAAAAAATCAATGGGAAAGTGACAATGCAATATAACAATTAATTTAAACCGAGTGGCTAGAATAGTGTTGAGGTAAAATTGAATTCAAGTGCCAAGGTGTTATATATAGAATAAATATAAGGAATGCAATCAATTCAAGGGAGGAAGTCACATGAAATATATGACATATAGAATAAATAAGCTATGTATAATAAAACAACTATTGTATAATAATGACATATCAATGAAGTGTCAAATGATGATCTCATCTATAACGTGATATCCCATACTATACAACTCAGATGTGTCACTCGAAGAATTAAAAAAATTAGTCACAAGATGTGCAATAACCAAAATTATCATCCCAAAGAGAGATATGTGGAGAGTGGGTTCAATGATCCACCTAAACCTCTTAAGAAGAATGTATAAGGGTATGTCATGATAAAACAAATGCTTGGATATTATTTGTAATAAGAAGTTGTAAATCAATCTTAGGATGTGGATGATTTCAAACCATAGAGCTCATAATTGAAACTGTGGGAATTGAAGTTATAAGAGATCTTATAATAGGTGGTTGTGTCATAGACACCAATGTAATAGGGACCAAAAATAATGGTGTTGAGGTAATATAAGGTATCACATGAGGTTAAATGATTTAATCCTCATAAAGCACACTAAATGATAGAACATGTGATCTATGTGGTTGGATAGGCAACTCAAAAGTTTTCCCTTGAATGTTATATACATTTTTATGCACAAACTTGAGATAATGGTGTAGTATAAAATGTAAATTTATCATTTTATTAAGTGATGGGTGTCCAAGTAATAGAATATATAATTTTGTATCTCATAATATGTAAAACCAAACTAGAAGGGTCTAAGGATTGACTATAACTGGTAGTGTAATACCACCAAGAGGTGTGCATGGAATACCATCATAAATGTGAATTATTTTATTTTTACTAAGTATATATTCCTTATTATAGCCTCAAATACCTAAAATTTCCTTTTAATTATATTTTCACTATAATCATTAACAATCATAATGTTGTGTCTGCTCAAAGGATGACAGTGAAAAAAAATAATGAATGTATAAAGGACCATTGTTTGATTTATTTTTTTGGGTAAAAGATGGGTTTTTAAATGGCCCATATGCTTTTATAGAAACTAGAAAAGATTAAGCATGACAATAAAAATAACATCAAAATAAAAAAAATAAATAGGCTAGACAAAATCCACAAAGGCCAAACTACAACATGACATCAACAAAAAGACCTCCTTAGGTCAACATTACGTCGATAAAGGTGTTAAAAACCTAGGTAGAGGTTGAAAAGAGAGTTAGTGTCCTAAAACATCATAAAGGCTCTCCACTACCTCCTAATATTCCTCTAGCATTTGGAGTTGGTCTTTAAATAATGCCTCCTTAGTTATCTTTGTTTCCTCTTCTTACCCCTCATTCTCTTATCAGGCCTTCATGAGGGTCCTTTATTTATTCTTCTTTATGTTGTCATGAAGAGTCTTGATGCTTGAGGTACATTTTATGATGGTGGCCTTGATAATTGAGATGACCTACTCCACTTTCCCCTTGATGGATTGCACTTCCTTTTCCAATCTCTCTAGATTTTTGTTACCATTAGCCATGTCTTCTCTAATCTGAAAAATATCTTGGAATAAGTCCTAATGAAATACATCCTCTAGAGGCTCTATTTTTTTGATAGTTTTATCCCTATCTAATTGTAACTACATATCCTTGAAGTCTTTTTCAAATTATTATTCTCACTAAATATTCCTTTCATTATACCCATTTGTAGTTGGAGGGCCTTATCTAGTTTCTCAGTCCTCTTTACCGGGTCTTCTTCTTTCCCAGTCTTTTTCTTACTCTTAAGGCTTGGTGTGGACTCACTAGATAGAAAATTGTCATCCTCTAGGTCTAGACCACTAAAATATGAGGGGTGGTGGTCTTCTTAAGGGTTAGGAGTATCTTCATTAATATCAATAGGGTTAGGGCTGATGGGTCTCTACCTTCTCTTTACCTTTGACTAACTTTGGCCTAGGGTTCTTCCTGAGGGTTAACACTTCCCTAAAAAGCTTGGCTAAGCTAAAATAGTATTCCTCATCTAAGTCATGGTTCATAGTAGAGGGGATTTTTATGGAAATATTATTAAGTCTATTTAATAATGGGACCTTTATCCTTTGAATTGATAATGGTAGGGTTTAACCCTCCCCTATTTGGTGACTCAGCTAGGGCAAGATGGGTCTTAGTCTCTTTTAAAAGAATGGATGGTTGCACTATTTAAAAAATTTAAACAATCAGGGCTTAGTGAATGGGCACCTAAATTTTCTCATCTTAGAATTTAATAATATAAATATTTAAGGACGTAAGGAGAAACAATGGGACATTAATCAATTTTATGTGTCTGAATTGATTAAGCAAATGGAAATTATATGAGTAAGTTTTTATGAACCTACCTTCTAATGTCACATATTTCATGATGTGATTGAAGATGTTTGATTTATCATAAGGTTCCCATGGTAATAAAATGTGACTAAATATACCTTCTCTTGTTACTTGTGTTTTAAATGATATGTAACACATTCTAAACTTCATTTTAATTATATGCACCTAATAGTGAAATATGAGAATTGAAATAATATATGTTAAAGAAAAATCTTGATTGTAAACATTAATCATCCTTTGATTCATTTGGAATGGTACTTTGGATTTATTTTCCTTTACGTAGCCAAGATCAATTTTATATTTATGAGGATCTAAAGTTATTAAATTTTAATGACTTTGTTCATTTTATCCTAACTCACTATCTTTATGTCCTTTTAGTTTTACATTTTTTTGAATATGATATCACAATTTTCAAATATGATTAGTGTGGGACCACTAGGTTTTGTTGATTTATTAGTATTTAAACAATTTATTTCCATAGGTTTCTTTCACTTATCCATGAGAGGTGGTGTACCATTAATCACAAAAGATGGGAATGTTGCCTATAGTATTTGAAAATACATTATAATTAGTCATTACCAAATGTATTCATGTCATCATGATACTCTCCAAGACCATGTGGTGTTAATCTAATTTTTAAAAAATGTTCATCCATGCCAATTAGGTTTGTAGTCATCTTAATATTCATTATCCTAAGCATGACTAACCTTATTAGACTTGGTAGTTTCACCCCCATTGGTAGTATACATGTAACCATCAAATCTATCCTTAGAGAGATAAATGTCCATAATAGAGGAGAACAACTCATAAAATGGATAAATAAGGATTAAAATCTAAAATGGATGAATTATAAAGGCATATAGAAGGCTCAAATGTTAGAAAGAGAATATTTTGGGATAATAAATGTCCTAAACATAACCAAATATACACAAGTGGTTAAGTGTGAAAAAATGAGTAAAATAAACTATGTAAAATGGCCTTATAACAAAATTATGTGTCTACACATGCTATCACTGTACCATCCTACCCCACGATACATACTACTCATAGTCCCCATTTTCTCACTCCTATTGTTCATTGGAGGCACACTTAGGTTATATAAGAGATTGTTATATTTTCTAAAGTGTAGATCTAAGAATACTAAGCATCTTAGTTTCTTAGCTCTTATCTTTTGTGGCCAAGTGTAATCTCTCTACATGTCATCATCTTAAATACCCATTGATTATCATTTTGAATTTATATGGAGGACAAAAATAGAAATAAACATTTTAAAATATTAAATGTCAAAAAGCAAAAATAAGATCTCAAATTAAAAAAATCAAAAGGTAAAATAAAAAAATCAATCTCAATTGAAAAATATGTGATTCAAATCATTGGCATACCTCATACTACACATGATATCATTGTACCATTGTACCCCATGATACATACTACTTATAGTCCCCATTTTCTCACTCCTATTGTTCATTGGAGGCACACTTAGGTTATATATGAGATTGTTATATTTTCTAAAGTGTATATCTAGGAATACTAAGCATCTTAGTTTCTTAGCTCTTCTCTTTGGTGGCCAAGTGTAATATCTCTACATGTCATCATCTTAAAAACCCATTGATTATCATTTTGAATTTATATGGAGGACAAAAATAGAAATTAAAAATTTAAAATCTTAAATATCAAAAATCAAAAATAAGATCTCAAATTAAAAAAATCAAAAGGCAACATCAAAAAGTCAATCTCAAATGAAAAATATGTGATTCAAATCATTGGCATACCTCATATCTTGGTTGAATCTCAAACTCTATAGTTTGCCTCATAGTATAGTCGAATGTGCATTGGAATTCAATAAACACATAGATTATGACAAGAAGCCTCATATATAGTATTCATTTTCAATAACATTTCATGTGCAATGCTTAATTTTGGCTAATGATTTTGGTGGGGTGATAGGGAACATGAAACACATCATGGGAAGGTAAGAACATTTACAGTTCATGCATAGGCTTCATGGGACATATCTTTATAATTCACTAGTTAGTCTAAGCTTAAACTTTACATGGTAGGGTTTATAAACCTTTCAATGTCAAATTCTCCTAGTCTTACCCACTTTACTAGAGTGTATTATCTCCATTAACGATTTGACATCACCCTCTTAGTGCGTCACTTTCCCATTCCACACAACTTATTCTCAATATCCTCTTGATGGATATTATTAATAGTTGACCATATACCTCTTCTCTAAATGTGTATTCTATCTTATGTTTCATATTTGATTCCTTTTTTTAGATCCAAATAAAGATTTGTGAGTTTAAGATTTTAAGACCTTGGAAATTATATAGGGCCTTCCTCATAAACCATTATATATTACACTTTATCACATACCTCCTCACCATCTTTGTCATATTAATCTTGGCATTAAATGGTCTTATTGTTCAAATGATAACTTATAATACAAACATTGATTTGGTTTTAGCTCATTTTAGTACTTCATTTTATCACATATTTTATTTATTGGATTCCATATCTAGTTATATTAGTTGTCTCATTTTATTTTCGTTTCTTCACATCTTTTATTTTATTACATTTTTTATCAAATTGCGTTAGATGACACATTTTTTCCACATTACTATTTTACACTTTTTCATTTGTTCTTTCAATTTAGGACATATAAATGACCACATTTTTCAAATGAAATAATTCAACATATATCCAATAACATCATGATATCATGCTACAATACAACATTAAAACAAAAAAAACAACAACACACCTAATAGTAACATTTTTATTTTGGTATAAGATGCAGTTAAACCATTTTTTGCTAAGTCCTTAAACATAAATATAGTAATGAAGATTGTGTCTACACTTTAATTTATCTTAAAAATCCCTTGATACTTTCATTATTGAAATGCCTCTATGAATATTTTTATTATAGATATCTTAAGTTTGAATTAGGAACAAATTGACATACATGCTAACTAAGAAATCACAAGGATAATTATGAGTCCAAACATAAAAACACAATGAAGGAGGGTAGAAGGACATGCAAAAAAACAAATGAAATATTAGGCAGTCTATTGAATTTACATGGGACACATTCAATGGTTATAGATGAATCATCAAATGGTTATAAATTAATCATCAAATTCACTCTTTGATGGAAAAGTGCAGAAGATGAAAACAAAAAGAAACGAGAGGATTCCAAGACAAATATAAACATAAAATAGATGAAAAGAGAAGAAAGGGAACAATGAATGATCAAATGGAGAAGTAAAAAGAGATGAATAAAACACATAAAAGTGTCAACAAGACCCTAATTCTAAAAAACTATCCATATGCACCAAAGAAACTTTTAAATGTTGCAATAATAAGCCTTGTACCAAAATTATGTCTCTATATAAATTCCTTAAATTTATGTCCATATTGATGTAATTGCATATGTGTATGAAAGTAAAAAATAATAATAATATGAAGCATAAACCTTGACTTACCTAAGGAAGGAAGGATGAAACATTAGAGTAAAATTCCACCCACACTTTGATTATTTTTTAAAAATCTTGTATACTTGAAAATAATGGCCATTTTCCAAGTATTAATGAATGTCATATCAAATCAAAAATTTGAATATTTTTTTCAAAAATTAGCATGGGAGTTGCTATGCCTGATGGTATGCAAACATGCTATCATAATTGGTACAAACAAATCCTTCTAATGCTCATTCCGATTAGAAATTTTAGAGTAAGTTGTAACAACTCATTTTGCTTCTTAATCAAGGAAGCAAAGACATCAGCTATCCATATTTGGCATATTTATATTTTTCAATTTTTCTCAATTCACTTAATCTTTAAAATATATTTATCAATTGAATTAAAATATTGAAAATATTTTACTCAATTATGCTTAATTTTGGAAATCCAAAAAATATTTGAATATATGCCTCCCTTTGTAGGCAAGGGATTATAAACTTGTTCTAGAAATCACTCATCCCAAAATAAATAATTACATGCATCATGTGTCATTAAAAAATATATCCAAATATTGGTAAAATCATAAAAAATAGATGTGTGTAACCTTCGTAAAATATCATCATGTATGCTCAATAGTAACATAAAACTCTACGAAGTATGAGGATCAAAAGTGGAGTTAAATCATATGCCTTGATTTGCATAGTAAGAGATATGGAAAAATGATAAGTCCAAGTGAAACCCTGATAAAATATATTATATCATGTAAAGCTTTCTATGTGTGTGCACCACCTTTAAAGGATAAGATGGCATGTGGAAAATAATATGTTTGGATGAATTCTCTATATGTTCAAGATATATATAGAAATAAACTCAAGGATATAATGAATGTTACAATACCCCCAATGGAAAATTGAATCAAGGCCAATTAATCTACCCCAAATATGCAAAAATATAGCAATAGGCATATCATATATGAAAACCAATCATGTGACTAGGCATATGTAGATTATATCATGTCCTGATATATAAGTAGTGTAAGATACTAGACACATGGGTGGGAGAGGCTACATAAAAGATATGTATCCATAAATATTAAGTATAAAATATGTGGGTACCATGCCCCCAAAGGTAATGTATCAGTGTAAATCATTGAGTAGTATGTTACTTTTAATACCCCTGAATGGTAAGGTAGAGATAGATGTCATTAATAAAGATCATGAACTATGTTTGGGTATATATCATCAAACAACTCAAAATATATAAGTTCTAATGATATAACATGAACATTTTATTTTTTATGTGATGTACTAGACCTAGAAAAATGAGTATGTGAAGTTTTAGATGTTGAAAAAAAATACTGATTATAAGCATTAAAATTTCCATTGCCTTTTTGGAAAGGGTTCTATTTAGTTATAGTGTCCATAATATCTCCAAGACCAAGATTTAATTAATGAGGAGTAGGGATTATTGGCTCAATAATACCTTGTTCATTTTTCCCTAACCCATTACATTTATATCCCATGTTCTTTGAACAAGTGTAACCTTTACCATATTACTATAATTCATGGTATTATGGACCACTAGAACGATACGATTGATTGGTATTGAAACAAATATCAATTATAGGTTGCTTACCCTTATCCATGGAAGATGGTATACCATTAAACACAGAAGAGTGGAAATATCACCCATAGTCTTAGTTTGATTGGCCAATAGCAAATTCATTCATGTTATCTTTATACTAATTAGGACCATATGGTGTAAAATTAAGCTTTGTTTAGTGCTTATCTATGTTATCATGTCTATAATCGTCATCCTCATTATCATCCTAAGCATGAGTATCATCATTGGTATTAATAGTTTTTACCACATTATATGTATGCATCCAGTCTATGGGAATATAATGTTGAGGCACTATGATATTTATATGATGTAAATTAAGGTGGGGAATAATAAATTCCATGATTTATACAATTTTGTTGTACCGAAATAGGACATCATCCACTGTGGAAGTGTAATTATTTCCCTCTTTTACTAATCACAGGGATTTATATAATGTATAGGGGACAAGATTCATAGTAGGAATCCATGCTCAACCAATACAAATATTTTAGATAAATTTATTAGATATTACTTGACATTTTTAGCTAGATTTTTAGGCCCAAAAATTATGTTCAAATTTTTTTTTCCTAAGGGGATTCATGGCTAATTGTCAAATCCTTTGATGACCATACCTGAAGGTGTAGGAGACTTATGATCAATACCAAGTGCATTAAAGAGGCCAACTACACATTTTAAATTAGGAAACATTGTATATGAGGACCCTCTTCATCCCCAAATGAATCATTTTAAATTGAATGTATAAGGGAAGGTGTTGATTAATAACGTCTTTAGAGGGTAAAACCTATAAATCAAAGGATATGGGGCATTCAATATTTTTTAATGTTTTAAAAATATAAGTAAAATATGTTGATTTAGTGTTGTTTGGTAGAGTATCATCACACAAGATGTCATGTGATATGTCTTTGAAAATAGTGGATTGCTTAAGTAATTCTAAGATAATGTCATTGCTTGAGTATACTAAATTTGTCCTACAAACAATATCACAAGGCTTGGGTGTTTTAATATTAATCTTATAAGCATGAAGGGGAATATTAAATGCTTGAGGAGGGATATTTTGGGTTACCCCACCCTAATAACTAGGAGGAGAGAGTGTGACATTGTGTGCCCTACCTCTATGGGTTGTTACAACATCTACCTCATTGTGAGTCATCATAAAATCATACATAGAGGGACCATCACTAAGAGGATGGAAATTAAAGCTCTCAAGTTATAGGTTATCATCACATGAAGCATACAAGAAACCCTATTATGTATCATTCAATAAGCTACTATTATATGATAAATTCTAGGGAAGAAACATGCAAACAATGACAATTATTTGTGTAATGACCATATGAGCAATCTTATGAACATATAAAAAATAAAGTACCCCCAATGCCTTTTAGAAATGAATATAATATGTAAATATAATCTACCCATGAGATAAGAGAAGAAGAAAAAAGCCTGAGTAGGAACCATTGAGGGAAAGCAAACCAACTCTAAACATAGGCATCATAACTCGAGCCAATGGAAGCTTAGTAACAAGGCACAACTAAGGATAGTGTTTGTATTGAACACTAATAAATAAATAAATTTATAACTAAATAAGATCTAAAATATAGGATTAAAGCTTGGATAGATCTTGAAAGGTGTATTCACATAAAGAATAAAGGTATATGTACTAATTTATTAAAAATGGATATAAATCTGAAAGCATAAAGAGGTGAAGTTCAAGCTTGGGTTTGATCATGTAAAGAACATGTAGATCTAAAAATGTGAAATCAAAACTCAAACCCTATGGAAAATTTTAGATGGTGTAAGCATTTAAAGAATGAAGGGGTTCAGTAAAATGTTTTAACTAAATCATACACATGCATAAATAACTTATGAACAACATGATAAAAATAATGAAAAGGGAGATCATTGATAATGTAATCCTAAAAAAAAATTGGATCTTATTTATGGAAAAACAATTAACAAATATAAACTAAAATGATTACAAAAACATTGTAATTGAAAGAGAATCGAATAGCGATGAAAAATTACTCACTTGGTTATTGTTCTAAGATTTTTAAATTAGATTTGATTTGTGAAGGTGTTTGAGTTGTTTTATGTTGAATTTGATTTTTATACTCAAAAGGTATAAATTTGAAATACTGTTGAATTAATACCTCTTGAAGCACTGAATTTGTTTTGTGTTACTTTTCAAGTTCAACAAATTTTATGGCTTGGGAAATGTTAGATGTCAAACATGATTGTATGATCATTTCATTATTTTTTAGAGAATAATTGTTTGATTTATATTTTTATTTGTCCTTGAATTAATTCATCACAAACACTTACAAGAGGAGTAGATAAAATAAAGGGTTTGTTGGCTCAAAAAAACTCATTAAGGAGTTGCAACTACATATCTTGCATGCATTAAATTTGAGCCAATGTATTTCTAGTGCAATGTAGCTAGATTTGTGATAGTAATATCTTTGCATTCCCTACATAAGAGTAATATAACTACACAAAATTTACATGATCCTTATAATGGTACAAGATGTAGCTAAACACTTGTTGGTAAGTGTTTGAAAAGGGAAGTGAAATTGATCTATTAATCAATCCTAGCTCAGAGAAGATAAATCCTACTTACACTTCTGATTGTTGATACATTAGATATTTAGGGTGATGACCAAGATGGATCCGCTAGACCTAACTAAGTGATCTCTTACCACAATAACATCACTAGAGAGGGTTTCAAAGCCTCTATTCAAGTAACACTATGCAATAACCCTATATAGGTACTATGTTTTCATATTAACAAAGTAAATACAAAGCAAAGTAAAATCTAATATAGTGCTCACTAAAGCTTGTGACACAAAGTGCGGGTAATAAATATAAAAATTAAACATGCATAGAATATCTATACTCACATCAATGTATAAGAAATACTAATGTATGGTAAAGAAGTAAAAATGTTAATTTATCTATTCTTATAAAGAAAGAACAAAGTTAGGAATACTTACCTTTGAAGATGAACCTGCCAAGCCTCAATCTCTCCCTTGGCCAAGGTGCTTTGCAAGAGGTTGTTGTGGTATGTAAGGATAATAAAGATAAGTCAGCTTTAGGCTACACAACTTATCTATGCATCTATAAGACTTCTCCACAAGACAAGATCCATATCTCTAAAATAAGTATTGAAACCCTAAGATATGTTTCTCAAGTAAAATGGTGGATACACATGTACAATATATTCTTCTTCTTCTTCTCTTCCTAATAAATGGTAAAAATGGATGCATGTATATAGCTGAATCTAACCCTAAGCCTTTTCAAAAGTTTATCCAAAAGGGTCATCTCAATCAAATTTTTATTGTTATTTGCTAAAAATAAGTTAGTTTTTGGTCTAGGTCAGCGAGAGTAGACCTAGACCCATAATGTAATTTTATCAATTTCAATACAGGGTCAATGGGGCTAATGTTGTAATGTAAACCATCAAAAATGGTTTTAAGATTAGGAATGGGATACTGAAGGTGGTGAAATCTTGGAGGATTGTGCAAGAGAGGATACAATGCTTAGGTAAGTGTGTAGGATAAGGTGGTGTAAATAGAAAGTGGTAGTATAGGGGATAATAATCCTATGAAGCACTGATGGTCTGCCTACCCCTTTCCTGGTGCACCCTTTAAGGCATGTACTTAGAGAGATTCATACTCAACAGGTTCCTACAATATAGAAAACATCAATAATTGATGAATTTTAAAAATATTATGTGTACACATATACCCCATCTGATGCTTATCACATGTCACATAGGTGCAAAAAGGGATGGTACAAAACACAACACTGAGATTGAATAAATTACAATAAGAAATAAATAAGATAAATGAAAGGATAGAATTAAAAAATACATACCTTTACTTACCTTAGTGGTGTTGATAATAAATGAAGTGAAATAAATGTGAAAGTGTCTAATGTTAGGAACATTAGGCAAACCTGTATAAATTAACAAAAAATTGATTTTTTTGCAAAATATACATGTAATATGTGAAAGTATTCTCTATGATATTAGGATTTTAGAACATATTATGGTTCAAAAAAATAACTAGTAAAAATAAATATATGGTTGAAAAATAGATTCTGATGGTAAATATTTTATAGGTAAATAATTTTGAATAGTAAATATAAATAGGGTAAAAATAATTCATTTGTTATTTTTACTATTATGAGGAAACAAAGCTCTAAGAGACCTAGTGCGAGACTAGAGAGAAACCATGGTGAGGAGATGATAACTGAGATGGGGAGGATTCTTTGAGACCAAAATGATTGAAACACAGGTAGGCAAACATGAATTTCAATTTTTTGAGTAATTTTATTTTAAATTGAGCTAGATATAGAAAATTGATTGGTTAACAAAATCTAGACACCGAAACTGACCTGAGGAAAATTTTAGGTAGACTAGGGTAGAATGGGGTACTGGGTAGGAAGAAGTTAGAACAATAAATACCTAAGGAATTTATGGTAAATGGTCAAAAATTAATTATAGGGAAAGAATAGAGTCAACTTGGTTGACTCAGTTTATAAGGTGAGCAGAAAACATAGGGTCAACTGCATAGTAGTGGGTTGACATAGTATTGCTAAATGTGTTTGAATACATAGAGTCAATCGATGTAGTCTAAAATGAAAAGATAACTAGCTATGTACCTTTTGTCTACTTTAGTTGGTAGGAAGTGGCTAACATAGGAGGTGCTCGATGGGTGAGCATATGAGGAGACTATGATTGATGACACTTGCATTGGTGAGAAATGTTGTAATTTTGATTTAAGTTTTTGATATAGGACAATAGTTGCATTGTAATTATGGTAGATAGATGATTTGAGATATATATGTTATTTGATGCCTATCTAGTTTTGGTTTATTAGATCCTATAATAGAAGAGATCTAATGAGGAGCCCTGGTTATGGCAATGCACCATGACATTTTGGATGGGGTACTAACACCATATGACCTTACCAAATTAGATGGTCCTATGGTTCCATCTACCCTAGCCCATGTAGGGTAGTTTAGATTGGTGGGAGAGGCCATGAGGTAGTTATAGGCATGCAATGATGGGCTACAACCACCAATATGGGGTTGGAGCAGGAGAGGCACATAACTAGCAGGCTCTAGCATAGGAGAGAATTATGCATATGGCGATCACTATCTAACTAAGATAGGTACAAGCCCAGGTGGCCAATCTACTGGAACATGTTTTTGGATTGAGATCCTAGATTGCCTTTTTACAGTGCATTAGTCATAGGGGAAATCATAGGCATTGATGGATAGTGTGGCTAGGCCACATGATAGACATGATGGAGCTCAACCTTAAAGCTGGAGCTACTATATTTTTTGTTTTATATAAAACACACACACACACACACACATGTATGTTGATTTTGACATTTTGATCTCATGAGTTGTACCTAGAATTATATATGGATGCATGGATACATTTATTTGTAGTACATGTATTTAGCTTTTGTTGTATATGCTATGGGAAATATATGATGAGTGTTTTCTTTTCTAGCATTATGTGATACACATGCATGGTTAAAAATAAAAAGGCAAAAATGATTTGGAAAAATATAAGTAATAAAAAACAAATGTACTACATACTATATCATGATGGGAAATGTGTAATAACAAAAGATGACTAAATATAATAAACCAAAGATGGTAAAAAAAACAAATGTTTTAAACTATGTAGAAGATTTGCACCAAGTTAAAAAAAAGAATCACACTATATCACATTGGGAAGTATGAAAATATTATAATAAAATGGAAGGCACATGAAAAACCAATGATATAAAAATAAAATAATTAAGTCAATCAATCATACTAAATCGCATTGGGAAGTATAAAGAGAAAGACAAAATTGAAAAAATAAATTAAATTAATCACATTAATTCAAGCTGGGAAGTATGAAAAATTTAATAAAATGATTGTAAATATACATGCAATCAAAAAATGAAGAGATAAAAGTGAAATATTAATGAAGTAAACATAAAAAATACTAAATCAAGATGGGAAACATGTCAATGACATGTAACTCATAATCTAACACTACTTATCTTAGATTTAACATATGTAATTTCATTGTGACTTGGGTATTAGAATATTTTATGAGGAGGGCCTAGTCTTATCCATGGTCTTACACTACAAATCACAAAGGGAACATCAATGAGGTGAAATCGACAGTGGTTATTATTTTGAAATATGGTTGCAATGTGGTAATTTATGAGGAAGACCTGGTCCTATCCATGGTCTTACACTACAAATCATAAAGGGAAACCCTAGGGGGAATGATCAGTTAAAAAAATAACATTTCTCAAGGTGAAATATTAATAATATTGTAAATGAAATAGGGAATGTAAAAATCATGACATAGGCATCTATGAGAAGACCATAGGAAAATTAAGGCAAACTAAGTACATAGGAAAAGATACTGATCTAGTGACCATCGGGATACAAAGGATACCTATTCATAATAAGCACAAAGCTATATAGGCAAATAGTTGAGATAATAAGATTGAATCATGTTGGTTATATGAACAAGAAAACTAAAATGGACCTAGCTTCCCATAGCATGTTCCCCATTCCTGAAGACCTATTATAGAGTCGTCAGTATACTATGAATATTGGGCACTTGTGTGAGAAAGTAGGTAGCACTAGAGTATTTTTTAAGTTCTCCTTTCCTAATCTACTAGCCTAGTGCACCCCAATGGACCTTGACTCTATCATGATGCCAACTGTGGAGGTTGAGCTTTGATAAAAAAAAAAGAGATGTATTATAAATCACACATTTTAGTGTGATTTGAATTTTGAAATTTATATGTTGCCTTTTGTATTTTCACCTTTTTTTTAAATGATTTGGTTTTATATTTTATGGATTTTATGATTCCTCCTCCATATGGATTTGGAATGACCAATATGGGTGATAGAAGTGATACACATGAATGAGCTTTAGAATTTGGTTAAAGTAAGCTAAGTATCCAAAGATATGACTAACTAAACACTTAGGCTTACCTTGTTATCTCAAGTTTCAATTGTATGTATGATTAATATTCAAAACAATATAAGGGAATAAAGGAGATCTAAAGTAGATTGGTAAAATAGGATTACAATGAGATGCCTTGTTTGATAACTGATCACATGATAAAGAAATATTTATAAAGGGATCAAGATTTGTATAACCAAGTCACAATAATAATTATCTGAGTTGTTGAGATAAGGTAGCAAACAATCATTAAGAAAGATAAAGACATCCATAAAAATAAATGAACTCATAAATATAAACGTGGAGTCATGAAAAGAATGAAAAAAATACATAAAAAAGATGAAAAAAATTAAACCATATACAACACATAATGCATAATATAAATATCCATGTGAAATAGATAAGTGAAACTAGATTTGACACAATCAAATGATATAAGATATAATATTGGATCACAAGTCTGATCCAAAATCATAATGAAGAATAAAGTGAGAGAACACCATGCTGTGATCACAAATACTATTAAATTTGTTCACAAATATTATCCATGACATCTAAAATATCTTTATGAAGTTGGATCCCAATGAAATCCAAAGTCTCATATATCCTCATGGAAAGCTATGAAAATACCTCTTTCCAAATCTCCTCAACAAAAATTGTAGGCGTAGTTAAAGGATCAAACTCATGAGGGATCTCATGCATAGAATACCCAAGGAGGGGAATAGATGTCAGAATAGGAATGGTATCTTTAGGAAAAGAAGGTGACATCACCGATGGAGAAGGAGCCAAAAGTGAAGAAGAAGTTATGGGTGGAGAAGGAACCATAGGTGAATAAGGAAGAGCCATCTTACATGGGTGACTTATGGAAGGAGGAATAACGAGTGTAAGAATTATCATAAGGTGATCATGAAGGTGTTGTTGGAGATTGTGGAAATGATTAGTATGATGGGTACCACACTAGTGCCAAAGACAATATGCCTCCCCATATTTAGGGATATACTTAGCTAAAAACTTGGGAGGAGGTATATCCTTATCTTTGGACTGAGCAAGGGTAGGATGCAATGTGTCAATATATTGATGAAGCTTTTGATAATGGGTGGAATAATGATTATCTATGCATGGAAGTAATAAATACACTTGTTATTAGACTTTGGGGATCTACTAACAAAAGAAGTAGAATCAAAAGCTTGAAAAGGTTGATATAATTGGCAGTCTCTAGTCCAATAACTGATAACTTCATGAATATCACAATAAGGTTGATCAACCCATTGGGTGGGCATGAGATCAAGTTGTGGTAAAGGAAGATCATCACCAAGGGAAGGTGGGGCTGATGTTGAGACTAGGTGGGGATCATTTGAAGGTAAAAGAAAATTAGATACAAGATGATGCTTAGCTAATAGAGTGAGAGTAGGGCTTGTAATAGGCTCAGTTGAAGGTGAGGTAGGATGCATAGAAGGCCTAAGAGTAGTAGCTAACATCTCTTAGGGAAACAAACTAAAATGATCCTGATATCTAGAAGAATGGTAAGGACTAGTCATGGCATGATCCATGAGCATGTTTCTAAGAGGCTCGACTAATAATGGAGGTATACGATTCGATCACTCCATCTCTACCTTGTAAAAAAAAGGAATAAGTCTAGAATTAGGCACTTTGAAATAAGGAACATAATAGGATGAACATAAAGATAAAAATAAAGAAGTATGATACTAAAAAATCTCAACATCTCTAGCCTAGACAAGTCCTCCTAGAAATGGATCATCTAAAGCATAACCATCTTCATACTAGGGTATATATTGGTCGATGGTATAGGTAAGTATGTTTCATTAGAATTTTCATGATGAATAAAATGCCCAGTATTTCTCAAGACCAAAAGTATATCATCAATATCAGGATAATGGGAGTGAGGCTTAAAAGACAATGGAAGTTGGGCAATGAGATGAGGGGAGAGATATAAAGTTTTGATAATGAGGCTGATCTCATTTGACCTATCATCATTAGAATCGAGGAGGTTAGGTGATATATTCTTGATGAGTTTGGGGTGACCATTATAACCTTAGGTAGAATTGATAGGATAATTGAAAGATTGAGATTCCCTAAATGGGATACTAGGTAAGGGTTCAAGGGTATGAATTTTAAAGACACCATAGTCTTAGAATTATTTGAAATTCCAAGGGTTTGTGTCTCCTTAGATCTTGTAAATAACACCATTATGGGGGTATTTGATGCATTGGCAGATAGATGAGGTGACATCCCTCATCTGATGATTCTAAGGTCTACCAAGCAAGATGTTATAAGAGAGGGTAAAATTAAATATCATAAATTTTATGCGAATGGTAATAGAAGGGATGATAATAGGGAGCCACACACAACCTAAAGGAGGCATTTGAATTTTATTTTAACCTTGACATGTATTGTGTGTAGACTTGAGATTTCACTTGAAATATCTAAGATTTATAATGAAATTGAGGGAGGCAACATAAATACCTGAACCCTTATCAATCAAAGCACACTTAATTTGGATATCACTGATTTAGATACAAATAAATAGTGGAGGATCATACACAAGAAGTAGAATCTCATCTATAATCATGGAAGTGATGGGAAACTTAAGGGAAAGAGAGGTTTTCATTATTTCATAAACATGTATGGACATCTCTTTGCATTATTGTAGTATACTATCTTCAGACCCATAAAAGGTAGCTTTGTGTCCTACTAGGGGAGGATAAGGGATCTTAATTTAAAATGATTATTACATCAAATAGTTGTGATAATAAGGGGAAGTTCACATTAGTTCTAGGAAAAGTATTTGAGATAGGAGATGAGAAAGTTATGCAATGGGGTTCCATTCATCATAACCTATGGGCAAATTGCTAGATAGAAGTGCATAATGTTATAGGAGCTCCTAGGAAGGAGGATTGGAAGTGAAGTCAAACTTGTGTTGGTAAGATTTAGTTGATTTAGCTTTAGAATAAATAGCTTTATTATCTTTAGATGGTGAGATAGTTAATTTACTTATTTATTGTGATTGAGTTGAATAAATACTATTGGAAGGTTGAGGAATGCTGTCGATATGTGTAGATGTTAGAGAAAAGGTAGAGATAGTGTGAGAGGTATTATCTAGTTGGGATGTTAGAAGCAGTTCTTAAAAAGATATAAGGTCCTCTTGATCTAACTCCGTGAGATGAGATGGGGAATATTCTTGGATGATGCAAAATGTTTTAGGAGGTTTGGTGCATGTGTGTTGGATTAGAATCAATAAAAGTGACTACCCTTCACATGTTAGTCATATTTACTACATTTTATTCATTTGTGAGGTTTATGAGACTATCAAAATTATTTATGGAAGGAGTAGGCTTGTTATTACTATCTTGATGATTAGGAAGATGATCCTTGTATATAACAAGCTGAGCATTAGCTTGGTTTAAAGATTGTTTTTTTTCATGAGCTTTAAAGACTATGCCATATGTTTGTTGGTACTTGTGAATGATTGATTCATGATCAGAGTTTGGTCTAAAAATAAAATCCATATCTAGGTTATGTAATTATCTACAAGTCTTGTGAGAGTGGCCCTAACTTGCATGAAACAAATAATTTTTTTTAGATCATACCATGATTTCATAGGACTAGTGGGGTCGATATCTCATGGTAGAAGCCTTGGAAGTGATTTTAAAGCTTGGGTAAGGATAATGGTTTGTGTATATTAATGTTTTTTATTTGGGAAAATGTAGGATTAGGAGTGTTTTTTGGAGGGGGAGCATGCTCCACAATGTTTTTGGGAGTGATAGCTTAAATGTTATGAATAATGTCATAAGTATCGGTGACACCATCATTAGTAGGATGATGGTTTTTATTTTTATTTAACATGTGATTTCCCATGGGAGGTTGGGATGGTTCAAATTGGCACATGAAAAAATCTTGGTGCTTAGCTTGGTCAAGGGATTGTTCCAAAGTTCTTGGAGAGAGAGTCCTGACTTGATATTGTTACTTGGGGTAGAGAGCATTAGAAAATATATGAAAGAGATTATCATCTACCATGTTAATCTCACATTTATTAGACAAGTTATTACATCATTTGATGAAATCTTGTGTCATTTTGATTTCAAGTTGCTTATAATTTACGAAGTGAACTAATGTATTCCGAAGGAGATCACTAGTTTGAAACTCTTGTACGAGGGAATTAACCAAATATTCCAAACTAATGATAGAATGGAATTTTAGTTTATTGTACCAATATAAATCATCTCTAGAGAATGTTTTAGCTAATAGCTTGGGAAGAACAAATGTATTAAGTTTGACCCAATCTTTACAAAGATTACTAGATGTTTTTAAATGTAATGTGGGATTAGTGGACCCATTATAACTGATGGTACGTGTGATACCTCCTATTTTTGTGTTAGAAATTTGAGGTAGAAGAGGTTAATATTGGAGATGTTTTATCATTTTATTAATGAGGGTTGGTTGAAGAATAATGTTAATATGGGATTACCTAGGGGGGTGTAGGGCATTTAGATTTTGCACTCCCCATGAAACATGTTGGGGCTGATTTTAAAGGTGAATATGATGATTTTGCAAATGCATCATTTGATTTGCATTATTGGTTTGAAAAGTGTTCATTTGATTGAGTGTTTGCAATAAAATTTGATGATTTTGGGTAGTATTTTAACTAGTGTGTATGGCATTGCATGCAAAGCATTGGTATTGGTATTAGTGGCTTGGGTTTCACTATGAGTAGTCACATGTGTGGTACTAGTGGCATGAGAAGCATTGGTAGAAAAAGAAGAACTAGTATCATGATTATCATGTGAAATAAAAGGTGCACTAGTGGAATGACATGATTAGCATTGGTAATAAAGGATGCACTAGTGGTTTGATTGAGGAAGAGTGTATTTGGAAAAGGCCCACTAGATGTTGAACCTACCATGTTAGTGGAGATACTTGGCATGGAGGTTGAAGAGGTCATAGTGTGGGAAGGAGTTAAAATATATGGGAAAGGTTGAGAAGCAAAAAAAATATCACCCCTAAATCTATAAGAGAATGTAGGGGAGGGTTAAATAGGTTCTTCTACTTGAGCACCTATCATTAAATTATAGATGGTTGAAGGGTCATTTCTTCTATGTTGAGGAAATTCATTAATGAAGAAGAGAATTTTAGATCTATACTCTAATTTAGGCCCATATTCTAAGGCAAATAAGGAATTATGAACTAATGATGAATGACGAGTCCCATAATTGGTAGTGTGACTGGAAATGTGCACATTGATTTCATCGAAAGTGAAAGTTATAAGCTATTTTTTTGGAAACCTATTAGGATGGATAAGGATCATCATGTTTGTTAGATTAAATTTTGTATTATCCTAAAATAGGAAATTCATGATGAGAAAAAGAGGCTAAAGAGGTGATGAAAATAAAATTCATAAAATAAGATACAAAATCAAACTGGTTGACTATGTTCTGTAAACCAAGGGATAGAAAAGAGACAAAGAGAACACAGTCATGTAGGTCGACTATAAACTATTCAATAGGGAACATAAAAAGATAACACAGTCATATATCTTAACAACGTACTATTAAATAGGGAACAAGCCATGAAATAAGAAGACACATTTAGACAGATTGACTGTGTACTACTTAGACATGGGCTAAACAAGAAGATAAAGAGACACAATCAAACAAGTCGACTATGTACTACATGCAGATAAGTTGAAAAACCTATAATATCTAAGTAAATGAAATTAATCTCACAAGCAATTGGATCAATGTAATTTATCTAATTGGAACACATAATATAAACCTTGCACCAATGCTAGATAATACAAGTTTTGCAATATAAAATGCAATGACCAAAGAGTAGGCAATAACTTGAAAGTAAATGATAAATAATTGGTAATCCTTAAGTGTTATTAAGTTATAATGAAGTTTAATTTTAATGTGATTAGGAAGTTGGCTATAATGAGGATCTAGAAAGTAATCTAAGGCTGGTTTTAAGAGGTTTAGGCTGAAAGGGATCTATATTGGTGATGGTACTAGCTTGGTTTTGGGGCCTACCCCCTCACTTCACAATATCATAGTGATAAAGACATTAGGTGATTTTATAATATATACCATAAACCACGTGTTTATACTTGGCCAAAAAACCAAGTTAGCTTCCCCCTTGGTGATGAAATCTAAGTAGGTAGGCCTTGGGAATACAAATGTTTAATGTTTTTTGGTGTTTAATTGATTTGGAAGTGTGCAAAAAAGTGAAAAATAGTGTGACTAAATTGATAATTTGAAAAACCCCCTAATTAATCTATGTTTATTATTTTAAGCATAAAAATAACTGAAAGGAAAAGTGAATTAATTACTAGTAAAAATATGTCAATTTCTTGATTGTAAAGAGTACATAATCGATTTAGGAAATTCTATATGCAAATAATGTAGAATAAAGTTGACTAGGTCATTACTATTATGTAGAAGTAAGATCTAGAAGAACATAATCAGGTAGGTTGACTATGTCTTCAAGATATAAGATATACTAGTGAACTATGTCGATCTGGTTGACCCAATTGGCTGTAGGGTTGTAGTTTTATACACTACAAACTTATGAAACACAATACTAAAAAGGAAGAACTAAAATGACAGAGAGAACAAGAATGAACCTTAGTGGGTTGGAAGATGTTTATATTGAAAAATTTATGATGTAATGTTCAAGTGTTGATTCAAGTTTTCTACATAGAGTTGATTGGTTAGATGGAGTTTACAAAATTTATGTGATGAAAAAGAAGTTGCAAACATAGTTGATTGGCTCGGCTATGTTTTTAGAACTATATGTTAAAAGAGGAGAATTGTAAACAAAATCAACTGGATCAAATATGTATGCAAATCTAGAACTAAAAATAAAGAATATGCCAAACTGATCGATCCAATCACAAGTATTTGGAGAATACCTACAAAGACACAACATAGTCATTTTGGAGTGTTATGTGTTAAACCTATGCATAGATTGTTAGAACTATATTGATAGGTTTTATACAATACTAAACAATTAAAAATATATAATATGATGATAAAGTGAAAGTGTGAAATAAAACATACAAGGGTTTGATTCACGTCAGGTTCACCATAATGTATCCAAAGGGAAGTGCAATTGATTTATTAATCAATCTTAGCTCAAAGAAGATAAATCCTACTTACACTTTTGATTTTTGATACATTAGATATTTGAGGTCATGGCTAATATGGATCAACTAACCCTAACCAAGGGATATCTTACCATAATAACATTACTAGAGAGGATTCCAAAACATCTAGTCAAGCAACACCATGCAATAACCCTAGTTAGGTCTTATGTTTTAATATTCACAAAGTAAATGCAAAGCAAATTAAAAACTAATATATTGCTCACCGAAGCTTGTGTCACAAAGTGGGGGTAATAAACATAAAAAGTAAACATGCATAGAATATCTATACTCACATCAATGTATATGGAATCTTAATGAATGGGAGCGAAGTACAAATGCTAATCTATCTACTCGTACAAAGGAGGAACAAAGTTAGGAATACTTACCTTTGAACATGAAATCAATGAGATCCAATCTCCCCCTCGACCAAGGTGATTCACAAGAGGTTATTGTGATATGTAAGGATAACAAGGATAAGTTATCTCTAGGATACACAACTTCTCTATGCATCCAAAAGACTTCTCCATAAGACAAGATCCATATCTCTAAAAGAAGTATTGAAACCTTAAGCTATGTTCCTTAAATATAATGGTGGATAAGCAGATGAACAATATATTATTATTATTATTCTCTTCATAATAATGGCTTAAATGGATGTGTATATATAACTAAATCTAACCCTAAGCCTTTCTGAAAGTTTAGTTGACAGGGTCAGCCCAATTGACTTTGTATTATTATTTGCTAAAAACAAGTTGTCTTGGTCTAGGTCGGCTAGAGTTGACCTAGACCCATAAAATGATTTTATCAATTTGAATACAAGTTTTATAGGGTTGAAAACATAATTTAAACAATAAAAAATGGTTTTGTTGTCACTTGAAACATGCACCCATGGATTGTCTACTGTGCAGTTAGTTTTGTAGTGGGGCATAGAGCATGGATTCCTTACATAGGGTGCCAAGTTTTTGATGTTAGGCATGCAAGTGTTATCATTCACCTATGTATGTGGAGTTTCAATTATCTTATTACAATGATGTGAATGTCCCAAAGGTGTGGGACGCTTGTGCTTTTTGGGACAAGCCTCTGGAGTAGGTCATATTCTTTTTATTCTAAGTGCACCTAGTTTAGGACTAGTGCACAAACCTAAAGATCATAAAGGTAAATATAATGCTAATATAAACCTAATATTTTTAAGGTAAAAGGGAGGGTGAATGTAATAACTAGTTGAAAAATAAAAAGTGATACACTTAGAATAGAGCGATCACTCCTATCATCGTGAACACACTACAAATCTTTGGGAATAAGGTGTTATCGCACAAAATCCACCAATGACACTATATATGCACAAGTATTTTGCATAAAGGCACTAGAATATAGTGTAACATTGAGAGGTATGATAAATGATCAATAAACAATGTCTATATAGATTGAATATGCATAAGATATGATTTACTAATGAGTTTTGAGTTTCACATAGAGGTGCTAAGAATGGATAATGATGAGAGAGGTGAACATTACCCACAAACAAATATCAACAAACACAACTAGCACATAGAGTGTAAGAATAAAAGAGAGAGGTGAACTTAATTCTCATTAATATACAAGGTCCAACCAACAAAAGTGCTCTTAGAGGGCAAATTTTGGTAGTGTGAGGTTGCCTAAAAAATGTTGACCCTATTTACAATGAAGAACAATGCTTTTACAATGGATCAAGCCATTTTATAATTAATACACCATTTTGGGGTGGAAAATACAACTTTTAATTCTATTATGATGCTATGCTCATGTTTCTTGAATTCTAATTGATGATTCAAATCTAGGAGTTAGTGGTGGGATTATTTATAGATCCATGTGTGTCTGAGAGTGGAAGATTCTTAGAAAATTAGAGGGGTGGTGTGTGCTCAAATTCTGATGTCTGACCACCACTTCTATACTTACTTATTTTGACAAGGCCTCGAACACTACTTAGCTAATTTTCCAACTACCTCCATACACTTTGCTATCACTTGTCAATCATTGTGTGAGTCTCCCTTGAACTACCACATCATTGCTTTAAACCTAAGGCCCATGTTAGTATGCATATCAGTATGTATGTAACATAGATCATAGTTTATGATGCATGAGATCACATGAAATAGACTCTACAATTTGATGTGAGACTTCATAATGAAGTTATAGGGATCCTTTTGGATAGGAATGCACATAATGATGAAAGATCTTGGGAACACTTCTTATAGTTTAGAACTACTTCTTTTGAACCTCTACCCGTGCTATTTAGAGATTGAGGCTTTGTGTTCTTGAACCTACATGCCATTTTGGCTCATGCAATGGAGACTTCTTGCATGGGGCATGCATCAAGAATTCCTAGTGGGCAAGAATTAATAGTTAGTCACTACATAGATCTACATTGACTTATTTAGGCATGGGCATAGATGGAAGGCATCTACACATAATTTGATTTAAATAACTTGACACTTCTTAGGTTTACAAACATTCTATAGGATCCCTGCAAGTTCTGTGTAAGCTGGGGGTGTTTTATAAAGTCAACATGCTTTAGGCTTAGGATGGGGTTAATGAAATTGGTGAAATATTGGATGAGTGTGCAACAGAGAAGGCAAGGCTTAGGGAAGTGTGTAGGATAAGTTTTTGTAGATAGTAAGTGGTAGTATAGGGGACAACAATCCTAAAAAGCACCAATAGTCTACCCACCCCTTTCCCAGTGTACCCTTTAAGGCATGCACTTAGAGAGATTGAGACTTGATAGGTTCTTGCAAGAGATAAAACATCATTAATTGATAAATCTTAAAAATATTATGTGTATATAGTAAGTCCTTAAGGAAAATAATAATAATGAATATTATTCCTAGAATTGAATTTCTCTTGAAACTCCCTTGATACTTTTATTATTGAAATGCCTCTATAATGTTTTATATATTTGAATTAGAAACATATATACACATAAGTCAACCAAGAATATAAAAAATAAGTGATAAAATTGGTGCAAACATTGAAACATTAGGAGGGTAGAATGACAAAATTATAAATGATGGATTTGGTGATCCACTGAATCTACATGTAACATAATCGATGGTTATATATGAACCACTAGATACCCCCAAGAGGAAAAGGGAAAATGATTAAGAATAAAAGGAAATATGAGGCCTTGATGATACATATATACAAAAAAAATGAAAATAAAATAAAGAGAACAATATGGGACTAAATGGAGAATCAAAAGGAGAGGAGTAAAACACAAAAAACTACCAATAAGATCCTAATTCAAACCAAATATCTATATGCATAAATAAAAACTAAAAATGTTGAAATAATATACCTTGTACCAAAATTATATGTCTACATAATGCCCTTACATTGATGTGCATGTGTTATGTGATTTCATGCATGATTTAAAGTAAAATCAATAATAATTTGAAGTACATACCTTGATTTACGTAGGGAAGTAAGGATTAAATGCTCAAGTAAAATTCTACCCTTGCTTTGATTATTTTACAAAAATCTAGTATAGTTATAAGAAATAGTCATTTTCTAGAAATTAATCAAAGTCGCATCAAATCAAATGTGAATATAGTAAGTTTGATAAAAAAAATAAAAAATGAGCATATGAATGACTACAAATGATGGCATGTTGACCCTATTATTTTAATTGGTACAATTAAAACCTTTTAATGCTCTTTCTGATTATAATTTTCAAAGTAAGTTCTAAAAAGTCATTTCACTTCTTGATCAAGGAAGAAAATTCATATCATCTCAACATATTTGGCACCTTCATTTTGATCATTTTTCTCAATTTATTTAATATTGAATCTTTTTTCTCAATTCTATGAAAATATTTTGCCTAATTTCACTCAATTTTAAAAAACCTTTCAAATATTTCAATATATTCATCCCTTTTTGAGATGAGGAATTATAGAATCCATTCTTACAATCACTCATCTCAAAATAATGAATTGCATGTGATCCTAAAATGGGTGTTTATACAAACTGACTTAGTTTCTCCAATTTCTAATACCTTAACAATTTTCTCAATTTTTTGTATTTATGTGAAAAATTGGCTTAATTAATTAAAATTAAACATTTAAAAACTGTTAGGAACCCCTCCAAGGAAGCATAATTGATTACTTTTCTTATAAGCAATTAAACACGAAATTATACCAGAATGATTAAGTAACTAGAAACTTGAAACAACAAAGAATTTGAGAGATAATACACAATCTTGTATTAAATACTCTTAGAAGAAAATAGAATAAAGAAGATGCCACTTCTTCTTCCATCACAAAGGCTTGCCACACCTCAAGGACTTCTTCCCTCTCTCCCTTGCTCAACCACAACCAACTCAACAACCTGAGTTGTTATCCCCTCCTTAAATGCTTCAGCTGATCTCCTTGACCTTACACCTTGTAGATCTCCTTGACCTTGCTTTCTTGCTTCAATGCTTTACTTGCCTTAATTACAATACATGCCTCATGGGTCTTTAAATAGGATCCCATGCATACAAAAATTTGACCTCTAACTATAATTTTTAGACACGTATCTCGAGACTATAATTAGCCCTTAACATGCAAACACTCGATTCAACTAACTAACTGTTCGTGCAACAAACAGTTCTAAACTGCCACAGGCGATCGACGTCGGTCCCTATCTGCCTGGAGGTGATCGACGTCAGCCAACCTCCTACTGATGCCAGTTGTCTTCAGTTCACACCTAACAATGTCAGTTTCCTTCTGCAATATACTCTACCGATGCCAGTCTCCCTGGAACTCAGCAACCTCCTCCATGTCTGCAATAGTTGAAGCTTTTAGCTGCACAACCTAACAACTCCCACTTGGAGATAAATAGCTACAATTGTACCTGTACCTGTACACTGTCTAATTTGTTCCCTTGGCTTTGTATCCCTCTTCAAGATCACTCTTGAAGACCAACCACCACACATCCTGTGATGCTATACCTATCATGCAAGTCCCCTGCCACATCTGAACTTTCTGACAACTCCCATTGAAGACAAAATCACCCTGTGATCTTTCATGTCTCTTATGCCAAAATAATTTTGCTGCTCCCAAATTTTTCATGACACACCTCTGAACTAAATTTACCCTTAGCTCAGAAACTCCCTGTATATGTAACCCTGCAACAAGTAATGTAATACAATAACAGGATAATGTAGCTAATATTATCCAACTTGGTAAAGAAAAATACAATGGTCAAACCTCCACTGTCTTGTAGCCTACTCAAGACCATATACCCTAGCCTTCTGTCTCACGTGTCCATCCACTCTCTTCTCTAACTTGGGAATCCATCCCTCATCCAGTGCTTTCTTCCAGCTGACAACTCCACCAATAAACTCCTATTTGGTTCTTCTCCAAGGACTCACACTCCTCATCCATGCCAAGCCCCCATTGTTTCTGGATTCTACCTGCATTGCCTCTTCACATCTTCCTGGTTCTTGACTATCAGTAAGTAATAAATAAAATAAAGAAGGTGAACAATGAATATGAGGCTCACATACCCTTTTTGACCTCCATATGGGCGTTTGAGACTCTTTGACAGCTTGCTGTCTGCCCAACATCCATTCCAGTGACCGATCTCAACCATCTCCTAGTCTGCATCCGACCGATGTCAGTTCCCTGCAATGACCCTGACTATCAACGTCGTTTCCCTGGCTGACACCAGTGTCCCCTCTACTAATGTCGATTCCTACCTGACCGACGTCGGTCTTCTCCTACCCGACTCTATCGACCCTGCTAGTCTGCACATGACCGATGTTGGTACTTGTCTGGCCGACGTCGGTGCCATGGGACCGACGTCGGTACCTGTGTTTTCCTGTAAGTGATGACTTCTTTATCCGTGAGCTCATATTAGATCATAACCCTATCCATACTACCCTACTCAGATTTATTCAGCCCTTGTGACTGATCTCTGTCCATCATCTCCTCCATAAACACCAAGGCTTCCCTATTCTTGTCAAAAGCATCAAATTTCCTTTTCCTACAATGAACTCGATCTATGCCTTCCAAATCTGAACTCATACCTTTTGATTCAAGAATGTCCATTCCCTTCTTATTTATATGACCAAGCCTATTAAGCCACATCTTTGAATCTACAACTGAAGTAGATAAACCAGAAGTAGAATCAGTAATACAAGTAGATAGATAAAGAGTACCTACTTTCTTACCTCTTGCTAAAACAAGTGCATCCTTGGAAACCTTCCAAGAATCCGCTGTGAGGGTTATTGTGCATCCCTCATCACCCAACCTTCCTACAGAAACCAAACTCTGCTTCAAGACTGGGACATGCATAACCTCCTTCAACACCCATGTGTTGCCTGTCTGCAATTCCAGCTGCACTTTCCCTTTGCCAACCATTTGACAAGGCGTACCATCCCCTAAATAAAGCTCTCCAAAGTCTCCCTGGACATACTCATGGAACAAATCTCTATTTGGGGTTGCATGAAAAGAAGAACTAGAATCTAAAACCCATGATCCTACCTGACTATCCAAAGAAAGTATGAGAGCATCTTGTACCACAATATTTGCATCTTTTGCTTCTTCATTACCTTCATGTTGATTTTCTTTATCCCTCAACCAACACTCTTTCTTTGTGTGTCCTTTCTTTCCACAAAACCAGAAGGTGATACCTTTGGATTCGGATCTCCTTCCCATCTTCGACCTTGATTTCCCTTGCTCGACCTTCTCTCTTTGCCTTCCCCTACTTTCTGCACTTAGAGCATTCCCTGATGATTCACCTGTGCTTTTCCTATGTATTTATTCATTCAAGATTACACTCACAACATCATCAACTTTTAAGATTTTAGAAGCAGACGCAGAATTACTTACTGCCATAACCAAACTATCCCAACTTTCAGGTAAAGAGCATAAAATTAAGAGAGCCTTTACTTCATCATCAAAAACAATATTGACTGAAGCTAACTGGTTTACCAAACCATGGAAATAACTAAGATGAGTATATACCGATCCACCTTCCTGTATTTTCAAAGTAAATAACTGCTTCATAAGAAATACCTTATTTGACGCTGAGGGCTTTTCATATAAATTTATCAAAGATTTTATCAACTCTTCCATTGTCTTACACTGTGATAAGTTGGAAATCACAGATGATGCAAGGCTCAACCTTATGGATCCCAGAGCCTTCTGATCAAGAACATTCCATTCTTCATCCTTCATATCTGTGGGCTTGCATGCAACCCCACCCAACGATAAGTACAAATCTTTCTGATATAGATAATAATCTATCTGCATCATCTAATGTTGATAATTCTTGCCGTTAAACTTCTCCATTCGTAGCTTACTTTCTTCTGCCATTGCTGTACTCCCACTCAATCAAAAACCCCTGAGAATGACCTGTAATCAAACAATAACCTGCTCCCTGCAAACCTTAGCTCTGACACCAACTATTAGGAACCCCTCCAAGGAAGCACAATTGATTACTTTTCTTATAAGAAATTAAACACGAAATTATACCAGAATGAATAAGTAACTAGAAACTTGAAACAACAAAGAATTTGAGAGACAATACACAATCTTGTATTAAATACTCTTAGAAGAAAATACAATAAAGAAGATGCCACTTCTTCTTCCACCTCAAAGGCTTGCCACACCTCAAGGAATTCTTCCCTCTCTCCCTTGCTCAACCACAACCAACTCAACAACTTGAGTTGTTATCCCCTCCTTGAATGCTTCAGCTGATCTCCTTGACCTTACACATTGTAAATCTCCTTGACCTTGCTTTCTTGCTTCAATGCTTTACTTGCCTTAATTACAATACATGCCTCATGGGTCTTTAAATAGGATCCCATGCATAAAAAAATTAGACCTCTAACTACAATAATTAGACACGCAGCTCGAGACTATAATTAGCCCTTAACATGCAAATACTCGGTTCAACTAACTAACTGTTCGTGCAGCGAATAATTCTGAACTGCCACAGGTGACCGACATCGGTCCCTGTCTGCCTGGAGGTGACCGACGTTGGCCGACCTCCTGCCGATGCCGGTTGTCTTCAGTTCACACTTGCCGATGTCGGTTTCCTTCTGCACTATACTCTACCGACGCCGGTCTCCCTGGAACTCAGCAACCTCCTCCATGTCTGCAACAGTTGAAGCTTTTAGCTCCACAACCTAACAAAAACTAAAATTAAAACAAGTATTGATAAGAATAGAGACAATTACATTTCAAGCTGATAACATAGTTCACCCAAATTAGGCTATGTCTCTAAGTTCACTCAAAGTACAAACTGATCGATTAAAATGATGCAAAATGCACTTTCTTACATCAATGTCTTCTCCAATAAGGGAGTATTTTATTAATAAGGTGCTTAAAATCTTTTATGTACTCTCTCTAAGAGATCTGTGCAATAGACTCTTGGCCTTCAATTTACTTCAATAAAAATACATAAAACTTGCATTTTCTCCTTTTTAGGGTTAAAAAATTACATTTTAAATACAAATTCATTCATTTTAGATTTTTTTGCAATTTGTGGATCATTGGTTGGGTGCTCATCATTTTATCAAAGAGCTTAGGGTTCAAATCCCCTTCCTACGATAAAAGGAGGTTGGGGTTCAAATCCCCTTCCTATGCCTTCCTTTAGGCTTTCTTAGCCTAAAAATCAAGCATTAATACTATTTTTTTATATGTCATATTACAAAAAATAGGTTTAGTTTAGTTGGTAAGGTCCTAAGAAAGCCTTGTGAGATAAGGGGGTCGATCCCCACTCCCATTTTGAAGTTTTTAGATAAGCTTTTTATTGAATTTTTAGAAGTTTCATCCCTCATTTGCTAGGATATGCAACTAAAAAGGGTTTAATAATAAATTTTCTCTCCATGATAATCAATCAATTGGCTATCCTTTAATCCCACATTCATTGGAATAAGAAGCAGATATAGGTTTAAATCTAGTTTTCATGCTTTGTTGCCTCATCATGAGGACCATCCACACTTAAAACTTAGGCTTGGTTATCTTGAGCACTTGAGAGCATGGGAACTTAGTCCCACATGTATTATTTTGAGGCCTCTAATAAGGTGTATATGTAAATTCACCAAGGTGACATAGGCCCCACCCTAGTAGTTACATTGTCAAATAGTGGAGACCAAAACCAAACAAATCTATTTTCATTATATCTACCACATATTACCATATGATTGGTGCACTTATAATTTTGTATAGTCTAGTCAGCATGATAGCATCAACATTATACCATGTTCATATTTTTTTCCTTGTTTAGATTCAGCTTCAATAGGGCATAACTTTTTGCATATGGTGTAAGATAGACTCCATTCAAATTGCATTGGAAATATCTTGATGAGCTATTCAATGTGTGAGTATTTATAATAGAATTTAAGACTATATACTCATATTAGTGTGGGGATCCTCTTGGATCAACATGCATCATGTTTTATTACAAAATAAAGCCAAAGCTCAATAAAATCCTTAGAAAATTCATACAAACACATGTATGTAACCATCATATAATATAATTATGCATGCTCAATAATAAGATATAAATTTATGGAGTATGAAGATCAAAATTAAATGCAAATAATATTCTCCATTATGCATGGTAAAAGAGATGGACAAATAATAAGTCCATGTGAAATGCTTATAGAAAATATAACATCATGTAAAGCTCGTTAGGTGTGTGCACCCTCAGATGAGGATGAGATAGTGCCGGGAAAATAATATGCCCTAATTAATCCTCCATATGCACAAGTTATTTATAGTAATAAAGTCATGAAGGGTAAAATGCCCACAATGGTAAGGCTAATTAATTCTAAGCAATGTGTCCCTAATATGGAAAAATATAGCAATAAGCATATCATATATGAAAATCAATCACGTGACTAGGAATATGTAGGATAATATCATGTCTTAATATATATAAGAAGAATAAGATCACTAGACACAAGAGTGTGAGAGGTTCCATGAAATATATGTATCCATAAAGCTCAAAGAAAAAATTCATAGGTATCAGGCCCCCAAAGGTAATAAATAGATTTACACCATGGAGGAGTATGCACATTTTAATGCCCCTATATGGCAAGGTAGAGATAGATTTCATGAATTAAGCTCAAAAAATATGTGTGGATATAATGCCCCCATAAGAAACATGAAACAACTATAGCATGGAAAGTTTCAAAATAAAGGTTTAGCTCATCAGTATAAGATATATCAAATGAATGACTCATAAGGACTATGTGGGTATAATTCCTTCAACAATAGAACTAAATTTCATGTTTAGAAATGACATAATTGCATAATGTTCATTAGATATTTCAAAATTTTTCCTTATAATATGGCCATGTGATAGGCCCTTGTAACAAGTTTATTTTTAATAACAAGGGAAATAACTAGTTAGGTTTGAATTATCCTTTATTTTCTTTATCGACATTTTTATTCTTTTGATTTTATTTTAGTAGTAAGTCACCAATATGAAATTCTCTTGATTTAATATTTTTATTGTAGGATTTTTTTAGGTTATTAGGATAAACTCTTAAATGGTGAATAACATGTATGAATGTCTCATATATCATTTCCAATTGATGTAATCATTTTTATCTATATATCTCATCATCGATAAGGCCTTTAAGGGATATGTGTAGAGATGGAATCTCAAGCTCAAGAGGATGCACTCTCTATACACCATACACAAGAGAATATGGGGTTTTCACATCACTATAATAACACTAATTAACACCATAATGCATAAATGATTTTAATATTCCAATCCTCACCATGTTTAACAATTGTTTTACTTAGGATGTTCATAATTATTTTATTTGTTACTTTGGCTTGGCCATTCCCATGGGGGTAGTAAGGAGTAGGTAATGCATGTCAAATCTTATACTTAGCATAAAAATCATTCATTTAACTATTATTGAATGAAAAACAATTGTCTTTTAAGTATTTAAAATGGGATGTTGAATGGATAAATAATGTTGTCAAATTAAATCTATAGATTTCATCGCCAGGCTAGATTCTAAAGGAATGGCCTCAACCCATTTGGTAAAAAATTCAGTAGTCATGATGATAAACTTGTAACCTTCTAATGATGGTGGATTTAATTTTATAATTATATAAAAACCCAAAAAAATAAATGGACAAGGTGACACAATAGGTTTTAATTCTTGACATTGTGTGTGTGTTAAATTACTATGCCATTGCCATTTTTCATGAACTTTTGAATATTCCTAATGATTTTGTTCCATAAAAGGTCAATGGTAACCCATTTTTAATAACTTATATGACATTGTTTTCCTAATAAAATTTCCACCACATTTTATATCATAAACCTCTTATAAGGTAATTTTAGCTTCTTCATGCCCAAGGCATCTAAGTAACGTTATATTGTTAAAACCTAGAATCAAAGCCTCATGCTCTACTATATTGTTTATGCATGCAAAGTTAAATTGGCATACTAGTGGAATACTTTAGCCACTTGGGTGTCACTAATACAATGTCGGCTCAAGCAACTGAAGCATATTTTTACCCATAAAAGTACACTGTTTATGTCTTGTTCACATTGGTATACATAACAAATTCAGCTAAAAAAGTGTCATTCATGGCGGTATAATCTAATAAAGAAGTCATGATAATTTTATCAATAATTACATTTACTTTCACTAATTTTTGTTATATAAACTTAAGATCAAAATATATTAGTAACGTGACTCACTTAGATGTATGTCTAGATAAGTACGGCCTAGAAATAATGTATCTCAAAGTATCAATTTTGGCAATAACACAAGTCTCAGTAGTAAGCATGCAATGTCTAAGTTTATGTATAGTGAACATAATAGCTAAGCGTAATTTTTCCTTTGAGTTATGTGTTTTGTCATAATTTAATAACATGCGGGAGATGTATTAAATATCTTATTGTCTATGTGCATTATCATATTTTTATAACAAGTTACCCAAGGCATGCTCAGTGGCAAATATGTATGGAAATATTGGTCTATAAAAAATAAGTGGCATCATGATTAGTGGATTGGCTAGGTATTCTTCAATATCATCAAATGCCTTTTGAAATTATTTTTCCCACTAAAATTTGGTGCCTTTGCATCATAATATATAAAATGGTATGGTTTTTTCCTACTAAATAAGTTATGAACCACTAAATGACCTAGATTTTTCCTTGTAAACTTTTAATTTGTTTCAATCCTATGAGTGGAGGCATATCAACAATGTCTTCTAATTTATTAAGATCAACCTTGATACCAAATTGGGAGATAATAAAATTTAATAAATTTATGGATGTGACAACAAAGACACTTCTTAGGATTTAACCAGATGTTGTATTTTTACAATATTTCAAATATTTTTTGTAAGTATTTAACATGATTCTCATGATTCTTTGATTTTCCAAAAGTATCATCAACATAATCCTTAATAATGTAAGACATGTAATCATGAAATATGTGTATCATATCCCTTCAATAAGTAGCACCAATTTTTTTAAAGCCTAAGAAGCATGACAACATAACATAATGTACCCCATGGGGTGGTGAAAGTAATATTATAGTGATTAGTGAGGTTAATCTTAATCTGATTATAGTTGGAAAATCCATCCATGAATGAGAGTATCTTATACACAATAATACAATAAAAATAATATCAATATTGGGTATAGGAAAGTCATCCTTGGGATAAGCCTTATTAAAATCTCTAAATTCAGAACAAATGCATATTTATTTATCAGGGTTTATAAATGAGATGATATTAGAAATCCACAGTGATTAATCAATGGGTAAGATAAACCCCACATTTAATGACTTTTGGATTTTGTATTTAATTGATAAAGCAACTTTATGATGACTATTTCAAATATTTTGCTTAACTAGTTTAACATCTGGATTGATGATATTAGAAATCCATAGTGATTAATCGATGGGTAAGATAAACCCTGCATTTAATGACTTTTGGATTTTTTCTTTAATTGATAAAGAAAATTTATGATGAATATTTCAAATATTTTGCTTAACTAGTTTAACATCTGGATTGATAATTATATTATGAATCACAATAAATGGATCAATAACGAGCATATTAGAGTGAGACACAACAAATAAATCATGCAAATATATTAAAATCTCTCTGTGGTGTTTATCTTCTTGAGGTTTCAATAATGCATGAAGCAACATGAATTTAGGATGTTCTTTGGTTCCATAATTAAACTCGTATATTGCTTTATTAAGTAGTGTGGATTGTTTTCTAATGTATGGTGTTGCAGGTAAGGAATCAAGACCATCTAGTGGGATGCCATATTCAATAAGAGAAAGCTTGTTAGTGTATTTAATTACTTATATAGTATTATATAGCTTTAAAATTCACTTTTAATAATAATTGTAATATAATTCATGGATAATCATTAGTTGGTACATAATCATCCACAAATTATTATTATAAAATAATATCAATCAAGTTATTGTTATAAAAGATCTTAGAGAGCTAGTGGTTGAGGAAATCACTATGGAATAAAGTTAATGTTATACTAGAAATTTAGGATAGAACCTTTTAATTTAAATAGGTAGTCATGCCATCTATGGTAAATATATTTATATTTTTTGTTTAAAGCTTTTATTGATTTATAGTATTGAATGTGTATTTTGGGTGTATGTCTTATGATAGATACATCTATTATGGAGTATAATCAACCACTTTATGAAGGCCCACACTCATAAAAGTAACCATGTTGAGTAAGTTGTTGAGGGAATAATGTTGTAGTATGGAAATATATTAAATCAACATAATATACCACATGTTATTGAAGGGCCTCAGAGTTCACAAAATTGTCAAGTGTAAATATCTTAAGTAAAACATCTTCTTAAATCAACTTAGGATATATATATTCTAAATATGTTACATGACAAAATTCATTTTGATGTGATGTACTAAACTTGAAAAGTGTGTATGTAAATATATATACATTGAATCACAATATTGATTGTAATCATTAAGATATCCATTATCATATTAAAAAGGGTTCTCTTTAGCTACAATGTCCACACTATGTCCATGACCTAGTTTGATTTGACGAGGAATGGGGATTATTGGCTAAGTAATACCTTCTTCATTTCACCCTAACTCATTACCTTTGTATCCCATTTTTCTTTGCAAAAGTATAAACTTTTCCATATTTCTCTAATACATTTGAGTTGGACCACTAGATGGCTTAGGTTGATTGGTATTGAACCACTATTGGTCATAACATTTTTACCCTTATTCATGGAGGATGGTATGTCATTGAACACAAAAGATGGGAAAGGTCACCCATAGTCTTGGGGAGTAAAATATAATTATACAATAATAAATGTATACATATCATCTCTATACTCACTAGGTGTACATGGTGTAAAATAAAGCTTTATTAATTACTCATCTATGTTGTTATGTTTATAATCATCATCTTCATTATCATATTTAGCATGATGATCATCATTGGTCTTACTATTTTTCCCCACATCATAAATATACAAATGTACCTTGGATATAAAATATTATGGTGTTATGATCTTTGAATGAGGTATATTGAGGTGGTAAATAATAACTTCCATAGGTTCTCCAACTTTGTAGTATAGAGATAGGACATTGTCTACATGATAATTGTAAATGTAACCTCGTTTAACAATTTCAAGAATCTATGTAATGTAGACAGGATAAAATTCATAGCATGAATCTAATGTTTACTAAGAAAATATTGTAGCTAACTGCATTAGATATTGATTGACATTCTATAGCTAAATATTTAGGTCCAACAATTATGTTCTTGGTTATTAAATCCGTTAATGACCATATCCAAAGGTGTAAGAGACTTATAATCAATATTGAGTGCATTAAATAATTACTCAATATATATGTTCAATCCTAAACCATTTTATATGAGGACCAACTTGATTCTTGAAAGATTGATTCTAACTTGAATATAAAAGGAGAGTTTTTGGCCAATAACATCTAAAGAGGGTAAATCCTCTAAATCAAATGAGATGAGGTGTTCACCATTTTATAATATTTTAACAATAGAATCAAAATAGATTGGTTCAATATTTCTTGGTAGAGTAGCATTGCATAAGGCATCACATAATATGCATTTATAAATAGTCAATTGATTATGGAATTATATGGGAGAAATCTTGGATTGAGTACTATGAAGGTGGTTTATAATATCATAATCCTTAGGATCTTAAATCTAAATCCTAGGAAGAGGGGGAAGATTATATGCTTAAAGATGGTGTTTTATTTTAAACCACATTGAGAACTAGGAGGATGAACTATGATATTGTGTATGCTATCTCTCTAGGTTGTTAAAACATCTACCTCATAGTGAATCATCATACAATAACCAGAGCCATCACTAAGAGGAGGGAAGTAAAAGCTATCAAGTGTTAGGGTATCATCACATAAATCATAAAAATAAACCTTCTTATGTATCAATCCATAAGCTCATTTTATATTATTAATATTTTGAAATAAACACATAAATAATGATAACCATTAGTGTAACAACTTGTTGATGTGGGTTTGTGACCTACCCAATAGGCTGATGGGGAAATTCCCTATCATTTTAGGACCACTAGGTGTGACCCAAGGCATGAATTCTATGTAATTATTTTTATAGATAATGACATAGTGGAATAGCAATTTAGCAAAGTGTTTTTTGCCTACACAAATCCTTCTTTCCAATAAAATAGACTTAACTGACACATGGACAAGCTAACTTAAGCATAAATATTCACAACAATGTTGTACAAAAGATGTTTTATTTAAAATAAACATAAAAGAGAGAATGGTAAGTTATAAAATAAGATTTCCTAAACTAGTAGAAGATATTTTCCTAAATATATTATCTTTCTAAAATTCACTATGCAATTTAAACCAATGTTCATTTAACTCTAGTTATTACTCATATTTAGATGAACACAACAAGGAGTCTCAGGGATAATAGTTATAGATAAATTTATGTGACATCTACTTAATAGATTTTTAATTTATGATAAATTGTGTAGCATGCACATTCATTCACAAAATTAATATTAAAACATAATTTTTAGTCAGAAAAGTAGTCAAACTAGTTATTACTCATTTTAACTAGTCTGTAACTCACACATATGAATCTCATATACCAATCAATCTGATCTAGCATATCATGCATTACTCATAAATTTAAAAAAATTCAAATCATGACTCATTGAACTTTCTAAAAAAATTTGAACTTCTATTACATGAATTTTCCTCCTCTTGAGAGGTGAATACAAGGTGTATATATAAGTTTGGATGGTTAATGCCACATCTAGATATGAAGATTACATGCAAGACTGAAAATAATTTTATAAATTTGGACAAAATATTAAACATGAATTTTTTTAAAACACTTCCTCTTAAAGAAATGTACATCCAAAAATAACTTTGTTGTCTTTGATCACTTGGTTATTTTTGGTGCTTCAGAATAACTGGCCTATTGGATTTATAATACAACTACACATGACCAATAATACTTATTTATTCTTGTCAAATTTATTGTTGGAGCTTTAAATAGGGACTCTATTTTATCCAAGAGTGTTGCATGATTAGCCAATGGAGTGTGGAGAGTTTCCTTCACTAAAATGGCACACTAAATTTTCTCCTTGGCATGACTGATGAGGTCAATTACTTCAATGCTTCCTCCATAGTTCACCTCCAAAACTCTCCCTTTGAAATATATAATGAATTTAGTAAACATGGAAGTGAATTTTGTAAGGGAAACTTGTTAATAATTGGGATAAAATAATGAAATAATGTCAACCTAATGGACTAAAGTCTAAAATTTTATTTGTTTCATTGTCAATGGAATTGATGACCAAGTTAATGCTATCATAAAATTCCTATAAATAAGTGACCATGTGTGTTGTAAAGTTATAACATAGGTTTATGTTGAATAGTGTCATCAAATTCAAATGAGGGAACATATTATTATTTATTACCTTTTCCAAATTACTGAATTTGACCTCCATTCAATGTGTTCATGGTTTAATTTTACCTTATGTTTTAAGGGGAAAATTTAAATCTTTGATTGGTAGTTCTCAATCAATAGGTCATACAAAGAATCTAAGGCTTATTTAACTTACTCAACAATGTTCTATGGATATATAGACTTGGTTTAGGTCTCTATCCTTATCATATTTTATTTGATCACCATGAAATATTTCTTGGTTAGCTCTCATGTTGTTGCTACCACTGACTCATGATCTTCTACACATTCATCTCGCTCACCTAGTTTAGCTTTTATTTTCCTCATCAAATTAAATAGTTCCTCTTTTGTATGATATAAATTTGTATTATCTCCTTTAGTTATTATCTTCCTTATAGTAACTCTTTTTAGTTTCCCTATGTCTTATTCAAACTCAAGTTTAGCCTTGGGGTCTTCAACTATAAACATTTATTACCTCTTAGATTTGACAAGTTGGATATGCTCAATCCAATTATTATTTACCTATGATAAAGTAAAAAATAAATTTGTGAGTGGTGTGGCTAGGCTGGATGATTTGGAAGGAAGTGGAATGGCTAATGAAAAAGTGTCAATAGGGTCAACAATAATAAAGGCCTTATAAATTTCAGATGTAGGGGTTTGAATGGTAGTGATAGGAATAGGATATATAATTGGAGGAATGGATTTGTAGCTCCAAGAGAGGTAAAAATTCCTTTATAAATCACATATCTATGAATTTTATCTTTTTCATTTGGTTCCTTTGGTTTGTATATGGAACGACCAATCACACTAGGTAACCCAACCATGACAATGATCTTCTAAGTGGGTAATACATTTAGTGAATCAACTATCAAAAATGGATATTTTGATAGAAGTTGAGCCTATTTTATAGGGACTTGTGTATCTAATGTTTTCATGATGACCAAAAATTGAGTGATGATTATCACACTACCAGGAAGAGGGGAAACTTCTGCTTGAGGAGTAGGCTTTGCTTGACTAGAAATAGGTAAAGTGGTAACTAGTGGGTTCTTTGTAGCAATTATTGGAGCATATTGACTAGAATAAACTTTAGTGACCTAAATAATCTTTCTTAGATAAACAAGGGTCAAAAATTGTACTTAGGGAATTAAAAGAGAAGTTTAAAGTTTAAAATAACCATATTTTAATGATATCATAATGTTTACTAAAATTATGAATAGTTTCTTCATGTGCATCTTCCATTTGGATAGTATTAAATACAATTGATTATACTAAATCATTTCCTTCCATATATTACCATAGAAAATGGTAAGTTTTAATTCTCATTGCAATTGGAAATTTAGGTTCTTGACCATAAACTAAAATAAATGGTAAAGCTTTAAGTGTTTATTTGTATGTGATTGTAGTCATTTAAAAGGTCACTTGAGTTCGAAGAGTGTTACTTCAGACCACTTACCCACAACTTAGCCCTAGACCTATCTTAAGGCCTATTTAAACACTTATCCAGCCTTCATGTGGGCCACACATGCCCCTAAACATAAGTAAAGTAGTCCCGAGCCCTCACTTTAGCATCATGTCCCCTAATGCCTCAAGTTCTACCACCTGGACACTAGTGTCATAACTTGGATAGTAATAATAATTGTGTTAGTGTCCCAGTTTGGGTTTTATTATCTTTTTCCTACCTTTTGTCACCAATGGATATATTTTTGAATCCACAATTGGTACTGGTGCTGGTGCTAGTAGGTCTAGGGGCACAAAGAATAATAGTGTGTCCCACTTTTTGGCATAAAGAGGCCACATACACTTGTAATTTCTCTTCAAAATATCTATAGTTTGGGTATTTAATTTTAAAAAAAAATGTATTTTAGATTATATATACAAAGATGTAGTGCATATACATTTAAAAAAAAAATCATTAAGTATTTTGTACAATTTAATTAAAAAAAATACGGTTGCCTAGTGGGACATAGTATTATACTTGGCCTAGACCTATTTTAATACTTGAACAAGCACTAGAAAATTATATATACATGAATTTTATCCCTTTATTCACTAGATGGAAATTAGATGTAAATAACACAAACTAGCTCAAAATAAGTTGTGCATGATCAAGGTTATCAATCCCTATTCTATCATGCTTCTGCATATAGTCATATACAATACTCTCAAGCTTAAAAAACATAGATTTACAATCTCTAGAATCACTCAAAATCACTCAAACTAGCATTATACTAGCATCACTTGCACTTGTACTAGCACTTAGGCATGAAGAACTACATCAAGCTTGATCCCTCCTTAGAGTATTGGTATATAGGCAACTCTCATCACATAGGTGCACCTAAAATATCAAAGCATATGAATAGGCTTGGTAGACTCCAATATAGGTGCACCCAAAATATCAAAGTAATTTTGCATAATGCTAGTGCTAAAAAGAGGACACTAGCACCATTGGTGCTACTATCTAATTAGGGCACTACTATAGAAGAAGGGTTATGACACTTGGATCCTATATATGACACTCATATCGTTTCCTGTCTTGGTTTATAGCCTCTAGATCATTTATCTCAACTAGTTTCCAGCTAAGTACTTATTTGCATCATTTATTTATAGTATTAGAAATGTCAGTTTAGCTTAGTTCTTTCATAGTATTTATTGCATATTTTATACCTTATTTTATTATACTCAGCCCCTTTAACAACCTAGGGCTTAAATTCTATAAACCTAAAAAGTTAAATCATTTCATGAACCTAACATACTTTGAACACTGCTAAAATCTTAGCCTTATATGCTCTTAGGGTTTGTATCATTTTTTCCCCTATGCTTAAATATTAGTTACAAAATACTAGATTTGTTTTATTATTTAATTATTTTAATATTTCATAGATTAAATTTCTTTAAATATATAACTATTTGTTTTCCTACTTCCCAACCTACAATGACATAATTCAACAAGTGATTTGATGAAATTGATAAGAGATAATTTTAATATTTTGTTTCCAAACATTCAGATATTCAAGATAACCTTATCAATATTTTCCATGAAGAAATTCAAAAATCCAATAATGGTCAAGCATCCACTTCCCAAGATAATAATATTGTTACACCTACTTTGGGGGAAACTCAACTTGCACAAGAACCTATTTTAACTTGACATCCTTACATAATGGTAACACCTCCTATGGCTAGTTACTCCTCTCCAGATGTACAATACCTTATGCATGAGATTCATTCTATATAGGCTAAGGTCTTACATCTTGAGTAGGGTGCTACTCATCCATCACATGCTTTGGATTCTCATATTATTTTAAATACACCTTTGGCATAACATATAGTGGAAACTCTTTTGCCATTTTGATTTGTGTCACCTAAGCTTACTTTATATGATGGTAAGGGTGACCTATAACAATATCTATGATATTTACACACATCATATTTGGACAATGTATCCAATGATTGGCTCCTTACTAAGTTTTTCCCACTTAGTCTAACTGACTATGCCTTACAATGGTTTTATGATTTCCAAATCAATCCATCACCACATTCAATCCATTGGAAAATATATTTTTGGCACACTTTTCAATCAAAATCAATGATAAGGTTTAATATGCTCAAATGGATAGACTTAAGCAAAAATACAATGAGCCTATAGCATAATATGTCATGCAATATAAAACTGTATTGGCAAATATGACTAGCTACATGGCAAATAAAGAGCTCCAAGACATATTCAAATAAATTTTACTACTAACATTGCATGAATCTATCTTGTTCAATAAGTTTCTAACATTCACATATTTATGCCACTCAGTGAAAGAAAGGGAAGTCAAGCTTCTCTCTATAGGAAAATTAAAATACACAAATGGATTAGATTTAACTGCTAGGAGTTATAATAATCCTCCATATAAAGTAAGGGCCACTAAAAATAAGAGTGATCAAAAGGACATAGTTAATGCAGCTTCAGAGCGACCTCTTCTATTGATTTTATCAGCTCTTCCATGGAGAGTTTTCATAAATCTTCTAGAATCAGTGATAGGTGTTTTACAATAGCTCTTGGAATGCAATGTTATATCTCTCCCTTGCATCAAATAACTTGATACGACTAGTCTTATTCCAAAGAGTTATGATTCCAATGGATTCTACTACTATCATAGGGTAACATGCCATAATACAAACAAATGCATAACTTTGGGACATAAGATACAATATTTGATAGAGGCTAACATCATTGATGTGGGCACACCTACAGAGGCACCTAAAGTTCAACAAGTGGAAGCTAAGGCATTGAAAATATTATTGGATCCATTAACAAAACATATAACTAATGAATTAAGAGGCAATTTAGGTGTTCACTATACCTATTAGGCACATACACCACCAGAATCCTATCAAACTATTACAAAGAATGCATACCCCTACATAATATCATTGGTGTGTATCATAATATAGTGCAAGATATACCATTCACCACTTTATTAAAGTAGGAGATTATTGATGATGATTCAAATTTATATGCACTCTTTGTACAAGCCTGCATTAATCATCATCGCATTCAAAGTGTTATGGTTGATGATGGGTCAAGTATTAATATGTGTACTATCACACTTATAAAGCATTTGGGTTATTCATAATAAGACATTTATCTAACCAACATAGTTAATCATGGTTTTAGTGGCCATGTTTAGTGCTCCATTGGGGAGATTGTACTTCTATTATAGGTTGGGCCAACACATGTGGCCACTAGATTATTAGTAGTACCTAGTGTAGGCACATTTGACATATTATTGGGTAGGCCATGGATACAACAACTTCAAACCATTCCATCCACTGTGCTCAGATGCCTCAAGTATATACATGATAATTAAGTGGGTATAATTGAGGGTATTTCATATGAGTATCCTTTACCTATCCCACAGGTAGTTACACCATAAATACTAATTATATTTCTAAGCACAATTTATATCAGTACACCAAATATTTTAGTTGAGCCACTAGTGCAAGTGAGGTCTAATTCTATAGTGTTAGCATGTACACATACTCTCCAATGGAGACCATTATTAAAGAGACCCTACATCAGATATATGTTGTAGATTATAGAGAGCCTCTCCCTACATCTTTCATTTTAAGATTAGCATTATTAAGTTCTCAAGGTTCTTAGTACAGGGCATTCATGCTAGCTACAACATATTCTACTAAATGGGTCCCTAAGACCCCTATAGTTCACAAGGTACCCCAATCAACTTCTCAGATTCCTAGCACCACTCCATAAGTAGTGTTAGCTATATATCACTTAGTAAAATAGGTTATGGGACCTTATTTACCTTTTCACATAGCATGCATGATTATTTTTCCTTTATTTGACACATAACACCTTGATAGTGAGTTTCTTACGAGACTCATCGATTAGTATGTTCCTCCCTACTTTTACATAGTTTCCATATGTCTTGCTCCTTGTATATAATTTCATTTTAATGTTGCTTGTACATAGATTATATCCATAAAATAAAAAAATATTATAATATGTCAAAACAAAAAAACATTCAAATATTTGCTAAAGAAATACAAATTATAGATTGTATACATTACCATGTTTACATTTCTTATATTTTCTAGGAACTACATATGATATCTGTCTTATTATAGTCATTTTTATCATACATACATGATTCACTTATTATTGTTGAGTGTTTGTAGATTCCTATAGGACTCAAGTCTATCACATGGGTCTATATTTGATACTATCTACCCATTGGGGGCTCGTACACATGTTCCTCATTTGACACATTCTCCAATTTTGGGGCATAATATAAATAGTTTTGATTAACAGGTTATATCATTTTACACTACACTAATTTTTTTCCGACTATTAACATTTTAGACTCAATTTATGTACATATTTTCTCTTATACAAACTTGTACCACATGTTTATACATACATTCATTTCTATCTTTCCTAGTTTAGACTTGATTGTGACTTTAGGCTTCTTCTTTTTGAGGGAATTTTCATATGCCATTGTTATATGGATTTACTCCTCTTCCTTTCATTGTATGTATGCTTTGTACATGTGACCATGTCCTTGTGTGTGCCTTATTAATTATGTATGCAGACATTTGAACATGTCATTCTATATGGCTCTATGCCAACCTATTTGTTGTTTACATATGTGGATATTTAAATATGTCATTGTATGTCTTGCTTTCTCAAATTTAGTGACATGTGCTAATGTCCCTTATATTATGTCCCCTTGGCATAATTTATATGATTTGTTTGTTTTTTATGTATGCTTTCATGTATGCATCATGGACATGACACTTGTCTTGATTGTTACACACTCCAGTTTTAGATTTCATGAGTGACCTCATGCATCTACCCTTCCTCATTGATTACATTGATGGACATCATCCCCCATCCCCCTAGGTATCTACTTAGTTTATTTATCATATTTGTTATTCATATACATGTTTATATTGTTATATCTATCTTGACAACATTGTAAATGTTATATCTAACATACATCATAGATCACAAACTTATGCTCAGATTATCTTACATTTCAATGTCATGTATGCACATTATATTAATTTATTACTAGATATCATATATGCTCCAGCTAACACACATCTTGCAGAGTTTTTTCTTCTGAGGACAATTACTGCATAGGTTTAACAACTACCCTTAAAAGAGGGGGAATTCATAGAGGTTTTTTAGAGATATTAGGCTATCTGAAAGCACTTAGAGTGCATTTTTTAGCACACATGCACATAATATGAAAATCAATTTTAGGAAAATAAAGTGGGAAATAACCACATAGAGACTAGTTTTAGTTACATATAAATCAATATAGTTGGACATTAACACCCAAAGTGGGACACTAGTACACCAATGCTACTATCAAGCAACTTTAGTTTTAGTAAATTCTATATTGGCTAGAAAAGTATAGTAGGTGCAGTCTAGGTTTGCATAGGTTCATTTACATATTACCATTTTTTGCTCAATTTAACACAACTTCATACCAATTTGCTTATACTGGGGTATCATGCATGGCATGAGCATTACCATTTCAATTTCAGATACTTTGATACAGATTATTATAACTCAATTCATAATCCGTATACACAAATATCAAACTTGGGGACATGTGCACAACATATTGTTTCCATATGCTCACTTTTTATCTAATTGATCAAATAGAATGGAAAACTTCATGTAATTATCTATTTTATCAATCTAGACACCATTTTCACCAGCACAAGCTAGACATCATTCACATTAGCACAATCTAGATTTGATGAGTTACTCCATCTGCATCAGTTGGCATTATCAAGTAGTCCCTGAGATACACACCTGAGTGGCTCCTTATTTGATTTTCATTCCAAAGTTCCCAAGTGGATGAAAAGTCAACATATATATTTCTAATTATAGTTACACATATGTAGTTAAATTACATAATTAGTTATAGATGCATCTACTACACATGGGTTGGAAATGATGGAGTCATAGTCTAATTGAGTTCTTGAGCCACCTACATGAGAGGGTTGGATACATCATAAATCCAATCCAAGCTATTCACATGTCATTATGTACTAAAGGGGGGGGGAAATGATGGACTCAAGTCTATATTTATTTCTTGATCCACCCACACATAGGGATTTTGTAAGCCATTCAACTCAGTCTAAGTTATTCACTGATTTATTACTAGGTACAGACACATAATATTTCATCAAGTTTATGCATTGGTTCACGTACCCAATGAGTTTTATTCATTCATTTACTCTCTCTTATATCTTTACTTAGTTTTATCTTTTGATTTTGATAACTCTTATGTAGGACTGATTTATGTACATTTTATTTGTAGGAAACGTAATGGAGCATGCTTCACACACTCAAATCTAGATTCATGGCCTTCACCTCTTAGTTAAGTTTAGGTACATTTATTTTCCTTTATCCCAGTCTTTTCACTTTTTAGTTCTAGAATAAAGGGGGGAGAATGTAGTCATCTAAAATGTCACTTGAATGCCAAGAGTGTTACTTGAGACCACATATCCATAGCTTAAACTTAGACCTATAGTAGGGCCTATTTAGACACTTATTCAACCTTTATGTGGGACACACAGATACATAAACATCACTAAAGTAGTCTTAAATCCTCAATTTAGCATCCTAACCCTTAGTGCCTCATGTTTTTCCATCTAGACACTAGCACTAATGGTGTTAATGTCTCAGTTTGGGCACTATTGTGATTTTCCTACCTTTTGTCACCAATGAATATATTTTCAAGTCAATAACCACCTAGGATCAACCTATAACCTTTTCAAGACCTGTAAAAGCACTATAATAGTATATATACATGACTTTCACCCATTTATTTACTAGATGAAAATTAGATGCAAATAACATAAACTGGCTCAAAATAGGTTATGGAAAATCAAGGTTATCAATCCCTATTCTACCCTAATTCTACATACAATCATATACATCCATATCAAGCTCATAATACATAGATTCATAGTCTCCATAATCTTTCAAAATCACTCAAACTATCATTCATACTAGTTTCATTTGTACTTGCACTAACACTTAGCTAGGGAGAACTACATTGGGCTTGATCCCTCCTTAGAGTATTGATATGTAGGTAACTCTCATCATAATGAGGTGTTGAGGAGGTCCAAAATATATACACATAATATTTTCAAAATTTATCAATTAGTAATTCTTTCTATCTTACAATAAATCATCAAGTGTCAATCTCTCTAAGTGCATGCCTTATGAGGTGCATCAAGAAAGGGGTGGGTAGACCATTGGTGCTTCATAGGATTATTGTCCCTTCTTTCCACTTGTTATCTACATAGTTGTCTCCTAAAACCATTCCATTAAGCCTTGCCTCATATTTTGCACCTTTGTCTAGTCATTCATCACTTTCATTAGCCCTTTCCCTAACCTAAGCCCCTTTTTGGTAGTTTACATGACATAGTTAGCCACATCAACCTTGTTTTGTTATTGATAAAGCTTACTAGGGACTAGGTCGGCCCCTAACTAACCTAGTCCATAACTTATTTTATTTTTGTTAATTACAATACTAGGTAAACTGGGTCAACTTTGCCAACCTAAAATTTATAAGGGGTTTAGGGTTAGATCTAATTATATAAACACATCCATTTCACCATTCTTAGAGAGACAAAAATAGTTAATTATTCATTTTTACTTCTTTACAATCTGCTCTTCTACCATTCTACTTGAGGAGTCTTAGCTTAGGGTTTCTACTTGGAGAAGAATTTAGTCTTGTGTATAAGTCTTGGATGGTTTGGCCTTTTTTTAATGATACTTATAAATCACAATAACCTTTTGTGAAGCACCTTCATCCAAGAGAGAAATTGAGTCTCGATGGGTTCATCTTCAAGGTAAGTATCTCTAACTTTTCCCATTTCTTCAGTAGATAGAAGTAGCATAAGTAATGGATTTTGAATAATATTTCTCTCTCTATGAATTAAGGCTTTACCTATACATAACTTAAATAGGATTTTCTTATGCATGTTTATTATTTATGCTTCCTAGCCCCCACTTTGTGCCACAAGCTTTGGTGAGCATTAGATTATATTTACTTTACTTGTTATTAGTTTAATGAATATGAAAACATAGGACCTAGTTAGTGTGATTGCATAGTTTTGATTGACTATAGGCTCTGAAACCCTCCTTAATTATATTATTTAATGTAATAGATCCCTTTATTAGGTCTAGGAGATCCATCTTGGTCATGCCCCTGATTATCTAATGTATCTCCAATTGGAAGTGTAAATAACATTTATCTTCTTTGAGCTAGGATTGACTTTTAGATTTTATGTATTTCTCATTTCATACATTTTGGTGAACTTGATGTGAATCTCACCCTTTTAGGTTTTCTTTAATGATTTCATTTCTATCATTTCATTATTTTTCCATATTTGCAATACTGCATCGAACCAATCAATATAGTTTTGACTTTTATGTACAATTTTGACACATAGTCATATAAAAAAAACTATATTATTTCTATGTAGGTATTTATCAAATACATGTTATTGGATCAGATAGGTCAACACAATACTCTTCTTTAGTCTTCGATAATAAACTATGTTGAATAATTTGACTTAATCTTTTAGTCAGGATTTAGATCAATAAACTAGGTCAAATAAGTCAACTTAGTCCTTCAATCAACATCCATATCAAAAAGCTAAGTCAAACATGTTGAATTAGTCCTTTAATCAACATGTAGATCAATAAACTAAGTTGAATAGGTTGAATTAGTCATATTATCTTGCTTTAACACATAGGGTTTTGTAGAATTGGGTCAAACTAGTCAACTTAGTTTGCATAATGTGGAAGCGACATTTAAGGCCTTTCAGTAGAAAATTTAGAATCCTAATCATCTTCTAACCCACCAAGGTTCCTCTCTCTCTCTCTCTCTCTTAGTCATTTTAGTTCTATTTTGAATAAGTTAGAAGTCTTCAAAACTACAATCTTACAACAAACTAAGTTGACCTAGTCGAATTAGTTCTATACCCTATCTTCCATATAAAATATTGAGTCAACTTGATCGACTCTGTTCTTAAAGACTTTTAGCTATGAAAAATTTTAGTGACCCAATTGACTCTATTTTGTACTGTTTGCATATAGTATCATCTAAACTGACTCTATACTATTCTAATTTTGGGAATTAACAACTATTTGCTAGTAATTAATTCACACTTTCATTTTTAGTTATTTGCATACTTAGAGTAGCTCACGTAGTCTAATTAGATGGTTTTTAAAATTACCATTTAGTTACACTATTTTTTCTCTTTTTGTAGACACTAACAAATCACATAATATTTAAAATACATTTAAACACTTGTCTTCCCAAGGCCTACCTACTTAGATTTCATCACTAAGGGGGAAGCTGACTTAGTTTTTTGGACAAGTATAAACAAGTGGTTAATGGTATATATTGGAAAATCACCCAACACCCTTATCACTATGGGATTGTGAAGTGAGAGGGTAGACACCAATACCAAGCCAATACCATTGCTAATTCAAATCCTTTTCAGCCTAAACATTTTGAAACCATCCATAGATTATTTTTTAGTTCCCTATTTTTATCCAACTTCCCTATCACACTTAAAACAACACTTTCTAATAATATAATAACACACAAGATCACCATTTAGTTAGCATTTACTTTTTAGTTGACTACTTGCTCTTTGATCATTATGTGTTGTATTGCAAAAAAATGCATTGGCCAACATTGGTGCAAGATTTTATGATATATGCCCCAATTGAATCACTCACATTGATCCAATTATTTGTGTGTGATTCTATTTATTGATTAATCATATTACAAATATTTCCCTATTTTAGCACACTATTATTTTGTCCAATACAGTCTCCTATAGACTATGTTTCTCCTTATCTATAGTAATAAGTCAACCTGATTAACCCTTTACCCTTATCTACCTCTTGAATTAAAATACTAAGTTTACTTGGTCGACCTTGTATCCTTATCTTCCTTCTATCCAATAGTACGTAGTTGACCTAGTCAACTCTGTACTCGTATCATCCTTCTTTTTAGAAATACATAGTTGATCGAGTCGACTTTGTATTTGATTATTGCCCTTTCTCTTCTATCTAGCCAAATTAGCTATTTGACTCTCATTATTCTTTCTTAACATTCTTTTCCTTTTATCAAACATCATGAAATACCCTACCAAAATATTCTTGGATAACATGAATCCATTTAGACACTATATGGGGTGTTATTTTCTTCTTATCTTTTCTTCCTCTTTTTAGCTTTTGGGGCATCTTGCAATGCCCATCCACATATTAATTTAACCTTTAGGGAATCTTACGATTCCAAACCACATATAATTTCAGACTCTAGGGCATATTGTGATGCCCATGCCTACATCCACTTACCCTTTGGGGCATCTTGTGATGCCCACTCTTATTCTAGATGGAATGATACCAAACAAATTCAACTTCAAGAAACCTTCTGAGAGACAAGCTTGTATCTCACATGCTCATCCTTTATATAGATGTTAGTATATATCCTCCCCTTATTTTCCTACTTTATATATGCTATCTATCTAACATGTTTTATAGGATATTTACATAAGTCTCGCCCTCTACAATGCTTCTCTCTTTTCACAAACCTTAGTTCTTCCTTTTTGGGTCCTTTGGTTTCTCCTTTTTTCTCATGAGTTGTACTGTAAAACTATGGATAGGAGCTAGTCTTCCTCATGATTACCACTTTTATCCTATTTATTTTTTTGCTTTCCAAAATTTTTTTCACACCTTGGGTTTTTCTTTGTTGAGTTGTAGTGTAAAACCATGGATAGGGCCTAGCCTTCCTCACAAATACCATCTTTATCTTATTTACTTTCGACATACTTTTTGGCACCCTTGTGGGTTTTTATTTTATGAGTTATAGTGTAAGACCATGGATAGGACCTGGCCTCCCTTATAAAATCACCATCTTTTCATTCCTTATCTAGAATGTGTTTTGAAAATGGATATAAGTTCTTGATCCTTTGTTCTTAACTTTAGCTTTTGCTTCTTTTGTAGATAAAATTTGCAAAAACAAACCATGCCTGCATGTTTTCCTATATTTACCTCATTCTTATGGTAAGGAATCACACTTCACTATCATTTTATCCTTTCTTTACCCTTTATCATAGTTTTTGTGATATGAAGTAATTCAAATTATTTTAATCTCACTCATCTTCATTTCCTTTCATCTACTCCACATGGGATAAAACACGGTCGAAGTCAAGATAACACTTTTATTTCAACTAAATTTATGAGACTCTTAGACACCATGCTCTCTAAGTTCTCTCTCTTAGCAAGCAAGTCCCAAGTATTCAAATGAAAGTCATCTTTATCACCAATGTTTGGTCTTCTAAATTTGTATGGAGGAGGAATAGAGAAAACCATCAAGAAAGTTAAAATCCAAATCATTTGAAACAAAAGGAAATGATATACAAAAGGCAACATATAAATATCAAAAGTCAAAATGACATCAAAAATGTGATTACAAGCATATCTCTTATCTCCAATCAAAGCTCAAACTCCACAATTGGACTCATAATAGAGTTGAGGTCCATTGGGGTGCAGTAGGCTAGTATATTGGAATAAGAAAATTCAACAAACTTTATGGTACTACCTAATTTATCACACAAGTACCCAATATTCATAGTAGATCAATGATTCTGTAAGGGTTCTTGAAGAATGAGGAACATGTTGTGGGAAGGTAGGTCTATTTTAATTTTCATGCATATAACCTTCAATGAATGAGCTACATACTTCATTTGTTGACCTAAGACTTATTTTTGTCAATCATAATACTAGGTCGATCGGGTCAACCTTGTAGGCCTAAAATTTTGAAAGGATTTAGGGTTAGATCCACCTATATAAACACATCCATTTCACCATTATTAGAGAGACACCAAGAGTTAATTATTTATTTGCACTTCCTTACAATCTTATTTTCTACCATTATACTTGAGGATTCTTAGCTTAGGGTTTTTACTTGGAGAATAATCTAGTCTTATGGAGAAGTCTTTGATGCTTTAGCCTTTCTTAGTGATCCTTACAAACCACAACAACCTTTTGTTTAGCACCTTTCACCAAGGGAGTGATTGAGTCTTGATGGGTTTACCTTCAAGGTAAGTATCTCTAACTTTGCTCCGTTCTTTAGTAGATAGAAGTAGCATAAGTAATGGCTTTTGAATAATATTGATCTCTTCATGCATTAAGGTTTTACCTATACATAGCTTAAATAGGATTCTCTTATGCATGTTTAATTTTTATGTTTACTAAACCTCAATTTGTGCCATAAGCTTTGGTGATCACTAGATTATATTTACTTTAATTATTATTTGTTTAGTGAATATGAAAACATAGAACCTAGTTAGGGTCACTAGATAGTTTTGCTTAATTAGAGGCTTTGGAACCCTCCCTAGTAGTATTATTTATGGTAAGAGATCCCTTGATTAGGTTTAGTAGATCCATATTGGTCATGACACCTATTATCTAATGTATTCCTAATCATAAGTGTAAGTAGGATTTATCTTCTCCAAGCTAGGATTGACTTGTAAATTTGCTACATTTCCAATTGCATACACAACCTACCCCACTAACATTAAATTTTTATATTTTTTCCAATTGGATTCCATAAAGACATGGAGGTATAGGGTTTACATGTAAAATTAGTCAAAATAAATCACCAATACATAGTCATAACTTATGCGCATAGGAACAGGTTTGGTAGACTCCAACATAGTTGCACCTAGAATATTAGATTAGTTACGCTTAAAAGACATTAACACCAAAAGGAGGACACTATTATCATTGGTGATACTATTTAAGAAGGGTTTAGACACTTGGATATTGTCTGTAACACTCATATCATGTCATGTGCTAATTTTTAGCCTCTAGATCATTCATCTCAGTCAGTTTCAAGCTAAGTACTTGTTTGCATCATTTATTTTTATTATTATAAATGTCAGTTTAGCTCAATTATTTCAAAAATAAATGGTTATATTTATTTCATATTTTATACCCTAATTTATTGTACTCAACCCATTTAAAAACCTAGGGATTAAACTCCATAACCCTAAAAAGTTAAATCAATTGTTAGGTTTATCCAAAATGCACAATTCAATAGAAAATTTCATTCTCTAGGCTTATTTTTAGTATAATTTTTTATTGCATCAATAAAATTATCATATGTAGATTCAATAACACCAATCTAGTTTGGATAATAACTAGAGGAAAATTTCAGTGTAATATTATTATCATAGGCCCACTCAGTAAATTCTGTAGATTGAAAAGCAAGTCCATTGTCACAAACTAAGAAAAATGGTTTCCCAAACCTGATGACTTCTTTTGTTGCAATTTTATTTGTATCAATATCTTCAATCCATATTGTACAGTAATCAATTATTATTCGCATAAATTTATAACCTTTGGAAGAATTGGCATTGACCATAACAATGAAATATAACCCAAACTAAGTAAAGGGTCATCCTTCAAATATTAGCTACAATGGTGTGGCTAGATGTAATTACCTTTTGGAAAATGTTTGAAATTCATGGAATTTTTTCATGTGATTATGTGTATATTTGAAAGTAGTAGGCCAATAATAGACTGCTAGTAAAATCCTATGTGTTTTCATGTTCTCAGAAGGATGACCACTACCTAGTTTTTCATGGAAACTATTCATGATTTCCTTGGTATATTCTTTAGATACACAATGGATATAAGTCCATTCATAATTATTTCAATACATAACATCTTTATTTATCATGAAGTGATATGATTTAAGCCTTAGAGATTCTCTTTGTTCCATTCAATTCTAGAGGGCAAGTTCTATGTAGCAAATAGTGAATGTTATGGTCATACCAATCATTGTCTATAAATTGGGTTTGATTTATTTGCATCTTAATGATACAAGGATCTATTTCAATCATGATTTGTGTGAGGTCTTAAACATGTACCAATGTAGCTAGTCTAGTCTCTATATAATATTCTTAAAGTTTCAAAATCCATTTTCCTTGATGTTCTCCCATATTATTTTGTCCAAACATAAGTTTTACATTAGGATCTGAGACAATGGCATAGACCTTGTTATGTAGTATGTAGTATCTGAAATTTTTCACAACCTTAACCAATGTGTATGTTTGTTTGTCAAAAATAGGATACTTGAGTTATTCATCCTTTAAATTTGTGCTCATGAATGCAATAGTATGTTTCTTGTCATTCATATTTTGTGTAAGGACAACTGCAAATGCATGATCAAATTCAAAAGAACACATTATTTCACAATTTTTTTGCTTATGTTCTTTAGAAGGAAGAGAAAAGAAACTTGAGAAGGGTATAGTAGAAAAACTTGATATGTTGTGCACGCATTGATCCAAATGGTTGTAGATACTCCTCTTTGGCTTGGGAGGAATGATCTTCAGATAATAAAGCACTAAAGTAAATGGTTGATTAGTTAGATAGTAAGATGGATTGTCTAGCAAGCTAGATCCAAGAAACACGAGCTCCTTGGAGGCTATCAATCCATGATTTTTAAATAGTTAAGTTCATAAATAGAAAGATAAAATACTTGCATATATCACATAATGTAATGAAATTAAGTAAAAGACATGCTTGATAAAATAATATATGAAACTAAATAATTATAGCAATAAGTGGGTAAATATTAATGCTAACTAGGTTGGGTATGGTCTAAAAAATAGGGTAGGGTTATGTGATCAGGTATAAGGTTTGAGATTGGGATTTGGTTGAGGTCTAGTGGGTAAAAACAACTTGCTATTTATTTATCTGATAGTGACCATCAATGGTTGGGGTTACTATCGATGGTTAGGGTAATTGTCAGTGGTTGGGGTAACCATCAGTAGTTGGGATAGACCATCGGTGATCAGAGTGACCATTGGTGGTTACTATGGGTTGGGTCTGGTCAATAAAAGGTTATTTTGATGAGGTCACATAATGGAATTCTGAGAGATGGGTTTAGGTTGGGTTGATTGTGAAACAAAAACAAAGTTACTAATTAGCAAGAATAGATACTTAGCTTGATGATTATTGATCTAAAGAGGGTCAAAGGATCTAGTGGTGAAACTTGGAGCAATTTTGATAGAGTAATGATACTTGGATATTGGTTGATGAGTGGTAGTACTTTAGATCTCTATTGCACTTGCTAGTTCATTGGTTTATTGAAGGATCACCTACAAAAAGAAGTACTGATGTAAGAGGCTTTAGCTTTGGATATAATAGATTGATTGATCTTAGATCTAGATTCCCTTCACCTTCTCCTCTTCTCTCTTTATAGGAAGGAAGGAGAGGTGAAATAATGTGTTAACAATAGGTTCAACAAGTAGTTAAAATTTATCTTTCACATGCATTGGCTCACACATGAATTAGATAATCTAAATATAAAAAAACAAGCTAGAGTTGATTGGAGTTTTACTATTCAGGTGGTGGGAACTTGATCGTCAGTGGTCAAGCCTAACTATCTATGGTTAAGGTAACCATCGATGGTTGAGTGTCAAAGATAAAGTTTGGTAAAATGCTTTGGTTAGACTTAGGTTTGGTTTGAAGTCGAAGGGTTATGGGAGAGTCCCTAGGGGGTGCCGAGGTAGTATTGGGGTATTTTGACATCTAGAACTATTGTGTGTGATTTTTTAGTGTCTACCTTTTACCCCTTTTTGTTATGTAGTTTGTATCAGCAAGTGGCAAGATAAAAAATGGAGTACAAGTCAAAAGTTTGGTTACCTTGAGCATCGAAAGAGGTGCTCCCCCTCAAATCAGGAGTTGATATAGTGAAATAAAATTGGGTGTGGGTTTGATAAGTGATTAAGTTGGTTTTGAGTTGGTGGTTGAAATGTTGGGTACTAAAGCACAAACATAAACACAAAGTGTGACTAAGTGTGATAACCAAGATCACACATTGACTAGGTTTCCATTATTGGTAAAATTAAGGTTGGTACTAGAAGGACAAGTGAGAAGTAGACCATATGAATATATGTGATGGTTGGGATACACTTGTAAACTCAAGTCTCTTAGACAAGGTCAGTGTTGTCATGGGTATCCAAAGTAGGAAGTGATCTTATGAAAACACAAATTGGTCAAGTGTGTGCAAGGTAGTGCAAGTTCAAAATTGTTCAACATGGAGAGTAGCTTATGTAGTCAAAAGGACTAATATCAAGTCATCACAAAATGTGCACTATTTGGGATAAAATGGTTAGTGGTGAGTTTGAGGTGGTGGTAGCTATGTTTATCAGAAAAGACAATATCCTATGGTGGGCACATGATTTGGTTTTAGGTGAAAAGGTTTGTATAAAAATATATTCTTCAGAGGAAGAGAACCCAAAAGTTTAACCATCAATGATCAGGGTTGACCCTTAGGGATGATCGTTAGCAGTCACCCTGACCATTAGTGGTCAGGAATCATCCCTAAAATAGTGGAGATAAAAAGTTTGGTCATGGGTTTTTTTCACTCACTTGAGCATTTTTTGACTTGTGCAATTTCCTTCTTGATGTTTAGTGAGAGAATTATGATGAAGTTTGCTAGTAGTTGATTAGGTGAGGTTGATTGTATGGGCCAGAGGTTGGATCCATGAGGATGTAGGGTGGGTGATGTAGGGCACATGGCTAGGCAGTGGGTCATAGGGTTCTTCCTCGATGGTGGTTGAGGAATAAGGTAGGTACCATGTTGAATTGGTAGAGTAGACTGAGTTTGGTAAATGAAATCATATTTGAATTTTTTGTTTGTAGATTCTTGTTGTTGTTGACCTAGGGTTTTGCATAATGTTTGTTTTGATTAGAGAGTTAAAATTTGTAATTGTTTATTCAATTTGGTAAAGGTAGGGTAGGGTGGGAGTGGTAGATGTAGATATTCCTAAAATTTTTAGGGATTATTTAGTGTTTATGTAGCTTAATGGGAGGGTAGGGTTTATTTGGTCTATTGATGGTCACATATAGTGATAGTTAGTGGTCATTACCGACCATCAATAGTTGATAAATGACCACCATAAGTTGGTTGCCTAATTGTTTGACGATTGATAAAAGGTGGAAATATTTTTTAAAAGTGTTGAATGTTTTAAAGTTGAAGGATTTTAGAGTTTAGGTAATGTTAGATGTTGTAAATGTTTGGTTAAATTTGATGTCAAGGGTAATGTTTATGTTTGATAGGTAGTAGTTGAAAGCTAATGGTGAATGTTAAGGTTAAGGGTAATGTTGTTGGTTAATAGGTAATGGTTTAAGGTTGGACGTTAAGGTAGTTGTTATGTTGTAGGGTGAAGGGTAATGGGTAAAGTAGGGTAGGTTGGAGAAAATGATACAGTGCATAGGAAAAGTGTGTTAGTGAACTAAGGTTGTTGTTATCAAATCTTGAAGGCATGAGTGAGGATCCAAATGTGGGACTGGGTGCCTTAGATATTTGTCAAGATTCATCAAGGGATGACTACTAATGATTGGTCCCATATGGAGGAGATGCGTCTCAATGGTATGATGCATTACTAGCATGTATTGTGGGACATGAGTATTATAGTGACACTCATCAAGAGATGGGATCTTGCTACTAACACCTTTATACTTATGATAGGTGAGATCACTATCCTACTTAAGGATATATACAAGATCATGTGGCTGTCCATATGAGGGGATTTGATCTACCATATAGAGAGAGATGAGTGGGATGAGTTCATGGAGCTATTATTTGGGGATGATCTTAATTTTTCAAGGTGACATGCATGAGGCAAAATACTAATAGCAAGGGGACTACTAGGGACTAACTTGATATATAAATATGTAGTGATTGTGGAGGAGCTATAGTATTATGAGGCCATAGTCTTCAAGCATTGTCCAAATGAGCCCGAATGGGGTGTATACAAGGCTAAGATTATAGGTGGTGTAGGTACAATGACACCAAGTCAGTAGGCTGCATTTATAGGTGGCCAAGGAGGTACCTCAAGAGGATAGGCACTAGGAGGTATCGGTGTCCCAAGGGCGTAGTTTGATCTAAAACATTATATATTTTGATTTATATGATTTTTTATACTAGCCTACGAGCTGATGTAGTGAGATGTATATTTATTTTGAGAGATACATGTACATTATTATACACATGATGATGATTATGACTATAGACTTATGATTTATATATATGATCCTTGTTTATGGTTTATGGTTCATAGTTGTTGTTATTGCTGATTATGATGTGATGTTATATTGATTATGGTTATGCTCATAATGATGTTGATGTGGACCTACCTAGCTAAGCATGTGATGATATGTCATTTTAATTTATGTTCATGATGACATTGATGATAATATGACATTGATGGTAATGATTATGGTTTTGCATGGCATGGTTCATGTTTTATTGTTCATGATCACATATATGTGATGTTGGTTATATATGATTATGTGATGGTAATAATGATGTTTATGGTTTTGATATTGATACAAATGTGATATTTATAGTTGGTGATCTTGGTAGGATTATGGTTTAAGTGATGATTTTTCATGGATGGCTAATGATATGATGTTGATATGATGAGGTTGTTATGGATTGATGCTTTCTTATGTGACTATTGTGATAATGTGATGTCATTTGATGAGTATGATGATGTTTTAATTTCATGTTTGAGATGATCATGTTTATAACATTGATATGATGATGGTGTTCATGCTAAAATTTAATGAGTATATGCTTCCTCCTTTGGATTTAGACATGTGGTGAAAAAATGGTTTATATTCTATTTGTTCATAGATGTTAATATGATGTTGATGTTAATGATCATGTTCATGGATATGGTTTATGATAATGATAATATTATGGGATGTGGTTTTGATAATGGTGATTTTGTTTAAATTAAGGTGAAACACATAAAGTAAGTTAAATAACAAAACTAGATGTGAGAGAGAGAAGATAATCAAGAGACAAACATCTAAGTGAATATATTAACCAGTATGAGAGGATAATAAGATGGCACAATTATTTTATTTGGAAAGGACTAAAACAAATGAAGTTGGATTGGCTTAAGGAACATAATCCCTTTAAATGATTTGCTTTAATGTTCATTAGTTGATTTAAAAAGGTGTCTTGATCACATAATGTCAAGTAAGCTCATAAATCTCTTGCTTATAGTTTATAAAGGGGAGATGGATGAAGATGGAACCTTATTTTGAGAATATCATGCCTCTTTTTGAGGTTACCAAAGAGCCAGTATAAATAATTCCATGTTATACAGTGTAGACTAATTAATGCAGGAAGTCTACTCATGAGAACTGAGTGCAGTTTTCAAAATTATTTTACTTTTTTTGTTGTTTGATAATGGGTCTTCTATTATTTTGTTATTGTTGGGGAGGGTTGAAGTTGATTGATATGAGAAGCTTCCAAGAAATTTTTATGTTTTGATAAATGCTTTACTTAGCCATCCTTCAAGGGAGTGGTCTAAGTTTGTGTGCTTTGTTTAATGATTTTGGTAGCTGTCCTTCAAGAGAGTAGTCTACCTTAGTTTGAGAAATTTTGATATGTTTTTGGTAGCTTTACTTCAAGAGAATAGTATATTAATGCTAGGAATGACACATGATTATTTTTGGTTATGACTTTGCTTGACATAGACTTGCTTATATAGGCTTAAAGGTTCTCCTTTTATGAAGGTAAAACTAAAAGCTCAAGAAGATTGAGTAGGTGTGAAAGAGGTTAGGTGACAATGACTATGGGAATCCATCTTAGGAAAGGGGCAAAAAGTACTATGAAAATCATGCCATGGGTAGAACTTTGATACACATTATTCAAGATTAGGCTATGATTGTGATAAATAATCACATGATTTAGTTTTAATCAGTTTCCCCTAAAATATGGAGATGAATGTGGTTTGAAAGCAAGGGATGAGCTTAAGTTAGACAAAGTGTGAGTTTGATCCATTTTTAACAAAATAAAGGACATAGATGTGAAGCATTGAGGGGCTTAGGCTCTAGGTTTCCTTCAAGAGAGGATAACCAATAACCTCTTAATTTATACTTTTGTGTTATGATTTAAGGTCTAAGCCAATTAAAAGCAAACTTACCTTGCTTTCTTTTATATATATTGGTGACATGTTGGTTTTTATTTAGGACAAGGTCTCCAATATTGAATTCATGTACCTTAAGGTGTTTTTTATAAGTGCACTTGACTTACTCTTGATAGACATGAAGGTGAGTAAGGGCTATTAAATGATGCTCATCAAGTAGCTCAAATGAAGCTAAATGCTCTTGATGATAATTACTCTCAGTTATGAGGTCTTGTAGATATATCTAGAGAGAGGGAATTTGGACATCAAAAGGAAAGACAACCTCTGCTCTAAAAATTGAAGAAAAAAGGGTAGCACCCATAGGGGTTTGAATGCCAGTATGATATTCTCATAAGGCGAAGGGGATGTGTAAATGCCAATCTTGACCAGATGTGTTAACCATTTTGGTGAGCATGTTATTGAGGGTTTTGTTGGAGGCTTCCACCTATCCATTTACTTGAGGATGATAGGGTGAATAAAAATTTAACTTGATACCAAATGCATCACAAAGACCTTGACTTGTTTATTTTTAAAAGATTTACCATTATTGATGATAATTTTGTGGGAAAATCTGAAATGATAGATGATGTGATGATTGATAATGTCAACAATCTTTTAAGATTTGGTTGAGATAAGAGGAATAACCTCTACCCATTTGGTAAAGTACTCAATCACAATGATGATATAATGATGTCACTATGAAGAATGGGGGTTAATTTAACCAATAAGGTCTAGACCCCATTATGAGAAAGGCCAAAAATCTATGGATACACGAAGATTATGGCTAGGTGTGTGATGTAAATTGGCATGTTAACATAATTTTTCACATAATCACAATAATATTGGTTAAGGGTAGGCCAGTAATATCCAAGATGAAGGATGTGTTTAGAAATGATGAGGCCACTAAAGTGTCCCCCATAGATCCCACTTTGTATTTCCCTGATAGCATGATAGGCCTTGTGATGATGTAGGTATTGGAAGAGGAGACCATAAAAGGCACATTTATAAATAATTTACCCCAGTATGGTATAACATGAGGCACTCTAGATAAATACTCTTTGAGCATTCCTAGAAAGACTAGAAGGAATGATGGCAAGGTTGAGATAATCAAAGGTTTGTTGATACCAAAGGTTAGGTTGGGTCTCCTCCACATTAAAGAGGTGGGAGAGTTTGATTTGACATAAGAGGGCTAGGTAAGTCTGTGGATAATGATAGATAGCTTAGAGTTAGAGGGTGTAGATGGGATCTGAGAGGTGAGGGAAGCCACTGTATTGATAAACTTGTTTGTAGATTATGAGTTAATTTGGATACAACTAAGAATAAATATATTAATTATTTATACTATTGAAAAACATCATTCTTATATTGATAAGAGCCATTGATTTGATTGACCACTAGTTGAGAGTCACCAAAGATGTTAATCATTTTGACTCCCAAGGCTAATGATGAGCTCAGAATATGGCTCATTATTGACATGTTATTTCCCTATATTCATCTCTCTAAGGATATTATCTTATGAAAATCATAGATTGTTAGATAGCTATTACATGGAAAGTAGATACTTGTCTTGTTTATATTGAACCAAAGACTAGATCTTTACTTTGCCATTAATGTCTAATACATAGCATGTTTTAGTGATTTTTTTTGTAAAAAAAGGTCAGGAAGACGACACAGGTGAGTATAGTGAAAGTTTAATTTTTATCTCATCATGAATGGTATTAGTTTGAAGGATGGTGTAGGCTTCTTTCTTTGGACTCCGCAGGCTTGTTTCTACGGACTATGCAGGCTTGTCTCTACAGACTCCATAGGCTTGTTTCTACAGACCACAAGCTCATTCCTACCAAATTTATAGGGTCAATTCCATGGATTATTTAAAGATAAAGCTACAAATGGGAAGTTGGAGACTAGATAAGATGAGAGAGAATCATTCCAGTTGGAGTCAAATGAGGAAAATAGTTGCCTGCTATTTTGTAGGATTTACTTTTGATAAAGTTATATATATTCAAATTTTATGACTATTATAGGATAGTATATCTATTTCATCAAAATAATTGGATCTCTTGGAAATCCAATCTCCTATCTTTGGATGAGGGGATCGACCAAGGAATCTTATGTCTTTGCATCCTATTTTGAGTTGATTGTATTAGTATAAAATATAAGACTTTAGTTATTAAAAGACAATAGATGAAAGATACATATAAGCATATTACAAGTTTTAGACAGATTGTAATCATTTTGGTTTTATGAATTATCACTTTAGTGTCCAGCATTGATTAATCTTTGTTGTTGAGTCTGAGAGGAGTAAGGGCCGACTCTTCTTGGAACCAAGAATTATGTACGATATTTATGTTATGTTATATTAACTCTTTGTTATAACTAATCAAAATATTGCTAATGTTTGCATTCATTCATAAAAAATCAAAAAAAATTCATAGTTAAAAAGGCATTTCGTTATTCCAAAGTCATTTCCTTTATAATCAAAGTGTGTTTTATTTTACAGCAAACGTGTCAAGCAAATTTCCTTTTTAAGTTGAACATATCCATTTCCATGCAAGCGTAAATAGGAGTGTGATTTTACTTTCAAAGAGTGGACTCATTTGATTAAATAGTTACATATTTTTATTTTCAGTAAAAGAGTGAATCAAGTAGTTTAAGACACATTTCTTTCATTAGTCAAAGTTAGAATATGACCATCAAACACCCCCACAAGTAGACTTCTAGATCTACCATCTTACACCTTACTACAGATATATTTGGACACCAACCTTGGTTGATAAGACATCAATTAAACATTGATTCAATCAGGAGTTTATTGGTTTAATATTTTATTGATCAGCGTACTGATAAACAAAATAGATCTGATCAGCCAAAGTAGGAAAATTAGTCATCCACATGTGTAGTTTTACCACATCAGAAGAGGACTGATCTCTCCTCTCATCAAGGGGAGGTTCCCTATAGGTATGCTATATATATATATATATATATACATATATAAATAGAAAATAATACTCAAGGGTAGGACAAATCATCCATTTCTCTTTTTTTAGAGATGATGCATGCAGATCAAAGGAGAAATCTCAAGAGAAATGACAGACAACACTCCTCTTCTTTCAGAAGTACTATTCAGCCAACCACAAGAGTACTCCTGGTAGTAACAAAAAAATGTAGCAAAGGATGTAATAACCAACAAATCAAGATGTAGCACAAAGTCTCCACTTGAACTGCTCAAGAGTAAGATACGAAGGACAATGAGGGCACAAAGTTGTCCCTAGGTCCTTTACACAAATGAAAAGAAAACACACTAAAGGCAATTATGGGGGCATAAATTCTCTCCACACTTGACTCTTCAGGACACCTTCTTGACTACTGTCACTAATTCTGCTTGTTGAATTAAAGGAATAGAAGATATATTAAGGAAAAAGACAAGAACAATTTCCCCAACAACAAAGATATCACATCACAAAGTCTGAAAAATCACTTGCTTTCTTATTCCAATAAAAAATATGATCAACAAACTGAGCTCAAAGTCTCAGAAGTGCCTTTCAATTTGGGCAGAGTTTCGTTCTGATTGTCAAAAAAAGATCTATTTACAATAGAAGAGAGTCCCTTATATAGCCTCTTCAAGAAGGACTCAAGAACAGTAACACATCATGTTGCATTGGAATTTGTTAAGAAGATAGGCTAGAACTTAGGGGCATTTACCCATTTGATTTTATCAATGTAGAGAAACAAGTCACGCTATTGAAAGTTTGTAACTTTCAATGTCCACCTGGTGATCTGATCCTACCTTCATCGTTCCTCCTTTTCTAGTTAATTAAATCAGGTCATGGATTCAATTTGCTATTCTATTCCTTCCTCACTTTCTGCTGGTCTTGGCCTTGAAGTCTGTGAATGCATTTGGGTCTGTAGATTCAAAGGATCAACAACTATTTTATGAGCTTTAAAATTGATGTTCACATGCCCATCACTATGTTTTCAATGGCTAGTTCACTGTGTTGAATTTGATGTCTGCGTGTGCATCACCCCTTGGTCCTTCTTCAACTTTTCTATTTGGCACTTTCCTAGAAAGAATATGCCTTTTTGGGCCTTAAGAAATGATCTTTGAATGGCCTTCGGGCTTCTTGTTTTACATCTTCTCGAAGGGAAGGTGACCCTTCAGATTTAGGGAAGTGTCCTTCTATTCGATAGCCAGGAGTCCCCCGCAAAGGCACCTGCCCTTTGGGGTCCTTCGGTGGCCTTTCGCAGGTGTCCTACGGGCATTTTCCCTAGACAAATTTCTGCGGACAAAAAGTCTGTAGAAATTTCCCACAGACAAAAATTCCTCAGAAATTTCCCATGGACAAAAAGTCTGTGGAAAATGTCCTTATCACTTTTGTCTTGGTTATTTCTTTAGGCTTTTTGCCTGCAGCCACTTCTTGAATTATTTCTTCGGGCTGAGTCCGTAGATCTAAGCCTGCAGAGTCCGTAGATTTAAGCCTGCAGAGTCCGTAGCTTTTTGAGAAGCTTAAAAAATGAGGAATTTGAATGCCTAGGACAAATTTTTTAAAAAGGGAAGAGACAATTTTGGTTTGTAAGACCAAAATAGTTCAAATGTTGTCCCAAAAATGAGTGATATTTTTGGGGGACAACAGCTAACTCCAGTTGGGGAACTTCTGTCAATTGCAAAAAGAATTGAAAGGAGTAGAATCCAAAATCTCTAGTGTCTTCATGTGTACCATTGGGCTATGGAGTCATGCTACCTAGAAATAAAAGACATCAAAAAAGGAAACAAACAAAGCAAAATAAAATTAAAAACTATATAAATATACATATGTATAGATGGAATGATCTGATACTTCAAGAATTGAAGTATTTCAGATGCTGCTTCTTGGGAAATAGTGAAAATAGTGCTCTATTTTGATAAACCAACAAGAAGACATTTTGCCCCCAGAAACAGTGATGGGTGAATGGAGTTCTCCACTAGGAAACTAATTTTTTGCATCTTCCCCTTGGCTTTTTCTTCTTCTTGTCCCATGGTAGGAGGTGGTGTTCAATTTGAAAGCCATAACTCCTTGCTTTCTTGGTGAAGGGTTCCTTTGCCTGATTTTGATTTGCAGCAGCATAGTCTATTACCATAATTGTTTGTTCTTCTAGTTTAGTCCAACATATGATTGGATTGTCCACATCAAACTCCTGACAAATTATCAACTTAGCATCTCCTTTGATGTGAAGGATTTTGATTTCTTCATCTTGAGCAATCTTCAATCCGAGCAACAAAGATTCACATCCAGATGTATTGTTGGTGTTGCTGACTTGAAAATTGCATGAAGGAAGAATATCTCCTTGAGGAGATATCAACATAGTCCCAAATCCATCATTGGTGGAAGAATTGCTTTCATCATTAGAAATTGATCTCCTATCAGATTTCTCTTCATTAGAGATGGAAGATCCTTCCTTGTTTATACTGTGCTCTACCAATTCTCCTGAAGCCTTGTTTGGATCAATTCTTGGATTGTCAGCTACAAGACTTTCATATATAGAAACATAAACATCCTCTATGGTAAATAAATAATTACCCCTACCTAAAGACTCAAATAGAATTTGTGCTGCAGGGGCTGATGTTTGGGTGACCACGTATTTTGCCTCCTTTTCAGGGAGCAATCTCTTCATCATACCTTGGACAGGGATCCTTGCTTCAGATAGGTCCATGCTTAGTTCTCCTCCCATGTCCTTGTAGAAATTTTGTCTGAGAAAAATGCCATAGGATGCTGGGACGTCAGCCACCAAGACAGTCATCCTGATTCTCTTGTCTGGAAAGGCCACAAATGCAAATTGGGTATCTTTGATTTGCCCCAGCAATGGTACTTGCTTGTTCTCCATGGAGAAACATCTCCCAAAGGTTTTGGTTAGTGTGAGGTCTAGAGACTCAGCTACTTTAGCAGGCATGACATTATCAGATGCCCCAAAATTAATGATGCAATTGTTGAGATGATAACCATTTATTAACAGGGAAACATAGAAAGGTTCTATTTTCCCAGGGGCAGCTGGAGGGGTAATGACAAGATTATTTGGAATGGGCATGTTCTTTGGGGAATCAAGGATTATTTTCTTAACCTCTTGTCTTGCAGGGATGGTTTGGTTCTTGACACATTAGACCAACTTATCCAATTGATTAAGATTGGATTGCAAATATTCAAACTTAGACATTTGCATTTTGGTCTTTTTGACATGATCAATTATGTCAAATGACTAAATTGGACTAGGAACAGAGAAAGGTAATTCAACCTTCTGAGTTTTAGGAGGGATGGGAGGTGGGCTGGTTTGTGAATTTGAAGTAGAAGGTGAAGGTGAAATTAATGTACTTACATTTTGGGTGATCACCAGATCCTTTGACTAAAAAGGCAGAGTGGTTCCACGCTTAGCAATTGTAATTGTTGGTTGAGGTTGCTCCTCTGTCTTCCCTTTATTAGCTTGCTAGACTGATTGGTTCTTAGACCTGGTAAACACTGCATATAATCCATCAATAACTTCTCTTTTGCTTCTGGGTTCATCTTGATAATTTAGGAAACCAATATGGGAGTTGCCACTGATTCTTTTTTATCGTCTTCAAGGAGATCAACATCATTTTCTTGTTCAAAATTAGGTTGGAAAGAGAAAGCATGTTCTATTTCCAATTATCCAACTGCTGAGTTGGTTGGAGGAGCTTCAAGGGCAAGTTTCCCTTATGGGGGAGGAAGATGATTCTATTGCTCTTGATTCCTGGTAGCATTACCCTAATATGAATGATTTGAGAATGTCCTTATATATGAAGGAGCATAAGACATTCCTTGAGCCATTTGCTTTTTCAAGGCTAGCACTTCATTTGCCAACTTTTGCACCATTGGATCAGTGGTGCCTGTAGATGCATATTCAAAAGATGATGAATGTCTATTTCTATTTGGATCTCTTCTTATTTTCCCTACTAAGATGAGATCATCTTCTACCTCAGTGGCCAAAAGTTGAGTTGTAGTAAGATCTATCTGACCAACACGTCTCAAAAGAAAATTGACTTCAGGCAACTGAGAATTAATGAAAAAGCATTTGAGATTCTCAGCTATAGGTCGAGCTATTACAGGAATTCTATTCCTCAGTTTGTCAAATTTGGCTATGAAGTCTCTCATAGGCTCATGAGGCTCTTTCTTCATCTATGTAAGTTGAGCCAGAAGTGCATGTGCATCTTTTGCAGGTTTGAATCTGGCTTCAAACTTATCTTTGAGAGTATTCCAATTAGTTACTGACTGAGCCTGTAGATGATAAAACCAATCTGTAGCAGCACCTTGTAGTGTCTCCATAAAAATCCTGACTGCTACATCTTCAAATTCTACTCTGATTACTCCACAAGCTATGCTAAAGGCTACAATGTGTTCATCAGGATGAACTTTCCCATCACCATAGAATTTGGGGAAATTCTTCCTTGAACTGCGTTGAAGCTCATGTAGAGGTGGAGTAAGATTGAGAGGACCAAAAGCATTACCCCAGGGGCCTTAAACTACCATTTTAGGATTATGAAAAGGAGGGATAACAAATCTCAGAGGGGTAACTATAGGCAAAGCTTTATCAACAGTAGAAGTAGATACTTCATCTGGCAATGGAGATCTGACTTTAGTAGGAGGAAAACTCTTGGTTCGTTGGAGATGAGATGGTGAAGTGAACATATCAAAATCACTTTGCTGTACCAACTCGAATATAGGGTCAACAATCCCTTTAGCCCTTTGGCTTTGTGTATACCTTGAATCTGCCAGATTGTGAAACAAAAATAGAAAAGAATTGACCTTGCTTTCGTTAAAGCTTGAGGCTTTAAACAGTGCGTTGTTTCCCAGTTAGTGTGGAGGTGAATGGAAGATGGTAAGACTATAAATGGATAATGGGTAAGACATGAAATAGAGTTGACAGAGTCTATAATGGATAAGGTTATAATGATAATGGGTTATATGTCTGCAGCAGAGTCACGAAAAACTGTTGGTTGAATATTTTGTCGATCAGCATACTGATAAACAAAATAGGTCTGATAAGCCAAAGTAGGAAGATTATTCATCCAAATGTGTAGTTTTACCACATCAGAAAGGGACTGATCTCTCCTCTCATCAAGGGAAGCTTCCCTATAGGTATGCTATATATATATATATATATATAAATATAAATATTACTCAAGGGTAGGATAAATCATCCATCTCTCTTTTTTCAGAGATGATGCATGCGAATGAAAGGAGAAATCTCAAGGGAAATGATAGACAACACTCCTCTTCTTTCAAAAGTACTATTCAGCCAACCACAAGAGTACTCCTGGTAGTAACAACAAAATGTAGCAAATGATGTAATAACCAACAAATCGAGATGCAGCACAAAGTCTCCACCTGAATTGCTCAAGAGTAAGATACGAAGGACAATGAGGGCACAAAGTCATCCCAAGGTCCTTTACATAGAAATGAAAAGAAAACACACTAAAGGCAATTATGGGGGCACAAAGTCTCTCCACACTTGACTCTTTAGGACACCTTCTTGACTGCTGTCACTAATTTTACTTGTTGAATTAAAGGAACAAAAGATATATTAAGGAAAAAGACATAAGAACAGTTTCCCCAACAACAAAGATATCACAACACAAAGTCTGAAAAATTACTTACTTTCTTATTCCAATAACAAAATATGATCAACAAACTGAGCTCAAAGTCTCAGAAGTGCCTTTCAATTTGGGTAGAGTTTCATTCTGATTGTCAAAAAAGATCTATTTACAATATAAGAGAGTCCCTTATATAGCCTCTTCAAGAAGGACTCGGGAACAATAACACATCATGTTGCAATGGAATCTATTAAAAAGATAGGTTGGAACTTAGGGGCATTTACCCATTTGATTTTATCAATGCAGAGAAATAATTCACGCTATTGAAAGTTTTCAACTTTCAATGTCCACCTGGCAATCTGATCCTACCTTCATCGTTCCTCCTTTTTTGGTTAATTGAATCAGGTCCTGGATTCAATTTGCTATTTTGTTCCTTGCTTTCTGTTGGTCTTGGCCTTAAAGTCTGTGAATGCATTCGGGTTTGTGATTCAAAGGATCAACGACTATTTTATGAGCTTTGAAATTGACCTTCACGTGCCCATCACTATGTTTTCAACAGCTATTTCGCTATGTTGAATTTGACATCTTCAGGCGCGTCACCCCTTGGTCCTTCTTCAGCTTTCTATTTGGCACTTTCCTAGAAAGAATCTGCCTTTTTGAGCCTTAAGAAATGATCTTTGAATGGCCTTCAGGCTTCTTGTTTTACATCTTCCCGAAGGAAAGGTGACCCTTCAGCTTCGAGGAAGTGCCCTTCTATTCGGCAGCCGGGAGTCCCTCGCAAGGGCACCTACCCTTCGGGGTCCTTCAGCGGCCTTTTGCGGGTTTCCTGTGGGCATTTTCCCCAGACAAATTCTCGCAGACAAAAATTCCATGGAAATTTCCCGTGGATAAAAAGTCCGTAGAAAATGTTCTTATCACTTTTGTCTTAGTTATTTCTTTAGGCTTTTTGCCCGCAACCGCTTCTTGAATTCTTTCAGACTTTTTGTCTGAAGGAATTCCTTTAGACAAAAGTCCAAAAGAATTATGACTATCTACCTTAAACAAAATTTCTGAAGGAATTTACCTTTGCGGCCTTCTTTAAAAATGACCCTTCTGAAGGGTATTTTTGTTGACCAAGTGCCCTCCGCAAGGGCACTTGTCCTTCGAGAGGCTCTTTGAACTTTTACATTGGATCGCTCCTTTGAACCAAGCTATTAAACCACTTTATTGAACCAAGGCATTGAACCACTTGGTTGAACTAAATGTTGAACCAAGCCGATGAACCAAGCTTTGAACCAAAATGGTTCAAGCCGATGGGTCAATTGAATGAACCAAGTCGATGAACCGCTCCAGTGAACCACAAGACATTGAACCTCTTCATTGAACCAAGGCTTTGAACCAAAATGGTTCAAGCCGATGGTTCATTTGATTATACTGAAGCGATGGACTAACTGTTGAACCAAAAAAGTGATGAACTAACCGTTGAACCAAGTTTTGGTTCAACGGTTCAAACAAAGCCTTGAACCGACTGACGAACCATTTGATTGAACCAAAGGATAAACCAAAACATTAAAACAAAGTGGACAAACTGATTGAACTAAAATCATTGAACCGATTAAACCTTGAACTCATTGAACCTTTGAACCAAAGTGGTTCAATGGTTCAACGGTTTAGTGGTTCAAGCCTCTTTTGCTTGAATGCTTGTCGATAGACATTTTTGATTGAACCAAGGCACTGAACCAATCCTAAAAATGACCAAGTGTAAGAAACTAATTCTTTTGGCTGAACCCACCTACAGAAGCCTTTGAACCTATAGAAATGAACCTGCCTGCAGAGTCCGTAGAAATCAAGTCTATAGAAATCAACCTGTAAAGCCCATTAAACTTGGCCTGCAGAGTCTGTCTGATTGAACTAAAATCATTGAACTGATTAAACCTTGAACTCATTGAACCTTTGAACCAAAGTGGTTCAATGGTTCAACGGTTTAGTGGTTCAAGCCTCTTTTGCTTGAATGCTTGTCGATAGACATTTTTGATTGAACCAAGGCACTGAACCAATCCTAAAAATGACCAAGTGTAAGAAACTAATTCTTTTGGCTGAACCCACCTACAGAAGCCTTTGAACCTGTAGAAATGAACCTGCCTGCAGAGTCCGTAGAAATCAAGTCTATAGAAATCAACCTGTAAAGCCCATTAAACTTGGCCTGCAGAGTCTGTAGATTTTCTTTTCCTACTAAGTCTGTATATTTTCTCTTCCTATTGAGTTTTTAGATCTAAGCCTGCAGAGTCCATAGATCTAAGCCTATAGAGTTCATAGATTTAAGCCTATAGAGTCCATAGATTTCTGAGAAACTTGAAAAAATGAGGAATTTGAATGCCCAAGACAAATTTTTAAAAAAGGGAAGAGACAATTTTGGTCTGTAAGACCAAAATAGTTCAAATGTTGTCCCAAAAATGAGTGATATATTTGGGGGACAACAGAGTTGAATGACACTTGTCAGCTAACACATTTTGAAGGCCTATTACTAGGGATTCATACTCAACCATGTTGTTGGTATATTCAAAATATGGCTAGACAGATAAGGAAGAGGTTCACCATGAAGGGGAATAAGGATGATGCCGAATCCCCTACCATGTTGACACTTTGATCCATCAAATAACATGGTCACTTGATAGGTGAAGTTTTCCTGAGAGAGGTTTGTGATGGACTTATTGAGAAACTCAAGAGGAGGTTGATCATATGCTAAGGGTGTGTCAGCTAATTGGTCAACAATGAATTGCCCTTTAATTGACATATGCTAAATAAAATCAAGGTCAAACTCAACTTACATCATGAGACACTTGGCCATACACTATTTTTGGTATGGCTTAGAGTGCATATACTTGAGTGGGTTGGTATTGGTTATGACATAGGTCTTGTGGTTGAAAAGGTAGTGGCAGAGTTTGGTGGCCACAAAGACCAATGCTAGGAAATGTTTCTTGGTATGGGTGTACCAAGTCTCATACTATACAAGTGTACAACTAATGTAGTAGATGAATTTTTATTTATATTATTCATTTCGATGAGTGAGCATTGCCCCTAAGGAGTGGTCAGTAGTAGAGATGTAAAGGAAAAAAAATTGATCTTCCTTAGGAGGAGTGAGGATAGGTGGAGATAAAAGGTATATTTTACGCGAATCAAATTCCTTTTGATAGTCATTATTCCACTTAAAATATACATCCTTATTCAAAAGGTGATGGAAGGGCTGAAATCAATCTAAGAGCTGGGGGATAAATTAATAAATGGATTGTAGCTTCTCTTATAAGCTACAAAGTTGTTTGAGGTGGGTAGGAGGAGGCATGCTAAGGATTACTTTGATTTTGGCTAGATTGAATTTGATTCTTGAAGGAATATAATGAAGCCAAAGATCTTTCCTGATAAGACCCTAAAAATGTACTTCTTGGGGATAAGGTAGACATGGTAGTGGATGAGTCATTCAAAGATAATCTTAAGGATGGCTAAATGGTCTTTATGACATTTGGATTTCCCAAGAAAGTCATCAACATAGTCTTCTACAATTTTGTGAATAAGGTCATGGAAGATGTAGGTCATAGTACATTTGTAGGTTATACCCACATTATTTATCCCAAAAGGCATGAACCAATAGTAAAAAGTCCCCCATGGGGTGATAAATATGGTTTTTTGTTCACCTTCAGGGGTGATTAAGATCTGATTATAACCCGAGAATCCATCCATAAAAGATAACATCTCATGACTGGCTGTAAGATCAACTAGCTAGTCAATACTTGGTAAAGGAAAGTCATATTTTGGGAAATCAAGGTTGAGGTCACCAAAGTCCACACAAATGCATATTCACTTGTGGCTTTGGTGATAGGCATGATGTTTGAGACCCATTGGGGGTAGTCAATGGGTTGAATGAAATTAGCATATAAGAGACGTTGAAGTTCTTCTTGGATGAGAAGGGCTATACAAAGATGTATTTGCCAATGTTTTTGCCTAATGGGCTTAGCATCATGGTTGGTGACTATGTTTTGGGTAGTGATAGAGGGGTCAATTCTTGGCATATCACTGTAAGACAAAGAAAATGTTATTTTACAATCCTAAAGGAAGGATGGGAAGTCCCTAAGCTCTTCAAAATTTAGTGATTGGCCAATTTTGATGATGCAGGGGTTATTCAAGGTGCCTAAGTTGATATCCATGGTGGATTAGGTCAACATGGTTGAAGTCTTAGGAGGAATATATTTATGGATAGAGGAATTTGGTGCACCAAGATAGGTGAGAATGGAATCATCATCCTGACACTAAACAATATTAATGGTAGGAGAGTCATCTCCTATCATCTCAAGATGGGTCATAAAGATGGTTACAGTCACCCCATCCTTTTGATAAGTTAGGGGTTCAAGGCTGATCATGTTGATGAAAAAAAGTTAGGGGGATGCTATCAGAATCCTTATCTATCAATGGTGGAGTGGGTAGTGAGGATGGGCTTTCATAATAAATTATGGTAATGAGAGGTGGTTTGGTTTATTGTTTAGGTGGTATAAAACCAAGGTCATGATTTTCATGAAGTTTTTAGGTTTTGATTGGAAGCAACTTGTATAACCCATATTCATACCTACCTAGACCAACTCCCTTCCAAGCACACCTATAGAGATATGTTTTGGCAAACTTTGGTTTATCTAGGTAGGAGAAGTTGGAGGTGAATGGCCAAGGTGAAAAAGAGGTGGTAAAAGTGTCAAGGGGTTTATCAAGTCCCCCATAGATAAAATTGGTTTGATAAGTTGAGGGTCTAAAAGGAATAATGGTTCTAATATTAGGGTCATAACCAAGTTGGTGGCCAATTTTCCCATACTCTTGGGGAGTAGGGAAAGTGTCAAGGGTCATAAGGTGATGCTCCCCCAATGAAAGACATTGGAATGTTGATTCCAAAGGGTCCATTGTGGGGATTTGGGTAGAAGAAACAAATGAACTGGTGGATGTTTTAGTGGCAAAATAAGATGTAGCCTCATATTTTACTGATGAAGGATTGTTAGATGGAGGAAGGAGAACATCATTGGGTATGTTGCATGATGTGAAAGGGCTTGAGTCAGCTTCTATGGTAACAACATGACCTTCATGCTCAAAATTGATGCACCAATGTAGGGTGGATGACATATAACCCATGTAATAAATCTAAGGGCATCCCAACAAGATGTTGTATTAAAACTCTCCTTCCACTACATATAAGAGTTTAGGAAGAATGTGGGGTCCTAGGCAAATGTGAAGGACAATAGTTCCTAGAGTTATGGCCATGATATCATTGAATAATCAGAGCAATACTAAGGTTTCCAACATGATGTTATTAGGTAATTTGAGTTGGATATAGGCATGGGAGGAGATGGTGTTGATACTATCTCTTCCATCAATCATAACCCTCTTGATGCAGGTTTAGTTGGTATAGGTGGTAATGAAGAGAAGAGGATTTGGATCATCAAGATGGATAGAGGGTATTTTTGAATCCTTAAAGGTAACAAGGTTGAAAATGTGAATAGCTCTAAAAAAATATGCTTAAGGTTGAGGTCTTCTAGCCTCACTTATATAGATTGTAATGATTGGTGGTGGTGGGGTGAGGTATTGATTAGTTCATACAAACTCATCCTTACCAACATTTGGTGAAGCTATTTAAGAACTAGTCATTGGATTGATTCAAATGGATTGGAGTGAGAGGGTCCCAAAATGGACACTTTTAGTTTATTTTAAGGTAAAGGTGCTTGGTGTTGGCTATGTGGTTGGGTGGAGGAAGAGGGATATGTCCATGGAATGGAAATCTTTGGAATGGAGCTTGTGATCATGTGACCACATAGATGGTATGGATTGGGGGAGGATTCAGGCTAGGTGATTGCTTCGATTCCTCTTCATTCTAAGGTGAGAGTGGAGGGGTAGGTATGTATTAGTCGATGGCCCTTTTAGGAGTAGTTTTGATGGTTAAATACTTGGGTGAAGGGGTGACCTTGGTGGATGGTTTGGGTTTTGGTAGGGAGGTTGAAGGTTTGGGTTTATAATGTTTTGGGGTAGATGTTCAAGATATAAGTGGTTTGTTTATAGCTGGTTTGGAGATATGAGGTATTCTCATGGGTGGCTCAGTGAAAATAGGTGCAGATGAAAGCAAAAGTGATGGTGTAACCAAAAGTGGTGGTTGGGTTTTGATTGGGATGGTTGGCTTCCCAATTAAGGTAGAGGGATGAGGTCCCAAAATGGAGGGAAAAGTGGAGAGGGGAGGTAAAGTTTTGTTTTTTGGGCTCCTAAGTGGTTTTACCTTCTTTGTTGGCTTATCTTAGGGTTTTTTTGGTAGGTTTAGTGGGTTTAAGTCCAAATTTATTGATGATTGAATAATGTTATGTGTAGGAAATGTGCCAAGGTTCTTGGTGGGTTTGGTTAGAATGGTAGAAGGTGATTTGGTGACTTTTGGCAAGTTTGGTTCTGGTGGTGATGTTATGGTTTGATAAGCAGAGGTGTTCAATGGTTGGATCATGGTGATAATGGATTTTATAGTAAAAAGGGTAGGTTGTTATAACAAAGAGGGCTCCTTCTTGGTTTCATATGGGAGCCCAAGCTATTTCCAAAAGGTGGCCTGATCTAGGTTAGGATCAAATATGAGTTCTAAGTTTTTAATTAATCTAGAGAAAGGCTTATAAATAGGTTTAAATCCTCTTGTAGTGGATTATAAGGATAGATTCAGGGGATGAGGGGAAGGAACAATTACCTCATCCTTTTCTTGATTAAAAGGTTCTAATATCTGGGAGGGTGACTCCTTAGTGGGAGGTGTAAGAAAAGTAGTTTCTTCCTTAGGCATGATTGCTAGAGGAAGAGTGGATTGCTATATGATTGAGGAAAATGATAAAGTGGGAAGGGTTTCCTCTTTTGATGTGCATATCAAAGGAGAGGTTGGTGAATCCACTACCTCAATAATTGGAGTGGGGGAAGAGGTGATTTGGTCAATGGTTTTCTCAGTAGTAAGTTCACCAACAACCATATTGATAGTATGGGCCTTGTGAGCATGAAAAGATTTACTTTACTTTCACTATTGGTAGAAGGAGTAGGGTTGGGAAATGGTTGTTTGAAGATGTCAAGTGTTTGGTTTGGGGGTGCATTGGGGTTATTCAACACAAGATCCCCCTTTTCAATAAGAGTTTAGACAATATTATTGAAGGTATTACACCTACTAACGTCATGTCTAATGACTCAATGGAAGGTGCGTAATTCATTTTCCTTGTACCAAATAGGTGTAGGATGAAAATAATTGAATTGTTATGGAGGTTTGATCGAGGGAAGTTGTATGATATTGGCCTTTAACAATTTCTCCAATACCAAAGCATATAACTCCCCAAGTGGGGTAAATTACTTCTAGATGTTATGGTTTGGATTCCTAGTATTTTGATTAGAGGAATTGGAAGAGTTAGATTGGTTGACAATGGGTGGAAGGGCAGTCTTAAGGATAACTGCATTTTTGGTTCCTTTGTTCTTGGAATTGTTATTGGTTTGGAGGAGGAAGACTCATTTGAATTTAAGGTGGAATTCTTATTTCTCAGTTTCAACTTCCCCTCATCAATGGCTCTATTATCTAGTTTTCAGGCCATGTTGAAAGCTTCATCAAAGGTCCTGAAGCTCTGAACTGGTAAGGTAGAGGAGTTGTGTTTGGCACAGGCCTGGGTAAAGAGTTAAATCAACTCAGGTTGGGGTAGAAATAAAGAGAGTTGGTTAATCATACTTCTCCAATGGGCCACAAAGTTAATAATGGATTCATCATCAAATTGCTAAATGGAGTAGAGATCAGTGACAGAGACTTTCTTAGAGATGTTTATGGAAAAGTGATCTAAGAAAATTTGAATTAGTTCGGAAAAAGAAAAGGGGGAGTGCTTTGTAATAACATTGTACCAATCTATTGTTAGAACTGATAGAGACATGGGGAAGGTACGAAGGAGAGAATTATCATAGGCAATCATATAACATGAATGGCTAAATGCTCTTAGGTGCTATTGGGGGTCCTCTTTACTCTAAAACTTCAAAAAATTTGAAAGATCCCATTGAGGAGGGTATGGCCGAATGGGGACAGATGGGTGAATTGGTTCATTATAGATTTGGTCATATGATAAAATATTATGAGCTCCAGAAATGGATAACTTCAAAGTAGTCATTTTGTCCATTAACATTTTGACAAGGTAGGTTTAGGGTTGTGCACTCTTGTATTTATAAGGTAGGCTATGTTGGGTCTGGGTAGGTGCAACATATGGGTAATTTGTGGGGGGTTGAGAATATACCATATATTGGTATGTGATCATGGGTGGTTGAGATGATGCCACATACAAATACATAGAGATAGGTGATTGGGTGGAAGGTAGAGGTACATACCCATGTGGGTTAGGGATGTAGCTCAGGTTCTATGCAATGGGTGCTTGTTGAGACATTAACATAGATTGGGTAGGAGGTATGGTTGGGTTAGTAGATAGAGGGTAGGTTGTCACTTTTGTACTAATGCATGGAAGGGTGGAAGGTATGAAAACCACCAAGATCTAAAATGGAGTGGAGGTAGGTAGGATAGAAATAAGAGGAATGGTGGTGGCACTAGTAGAGGGTATTCCTATAGTAAGGAAAGTACCATGCCTAAAGGTTGGGTTATTTATATACTAAGAGGGTTATTAGTTAGGGAAGAAGGTGCTTGGGTGTTGCTTGGTTGAGTGGGTTAGTTTTGGATAGTGGTATTGGTAGGATTATGGGTAGAAGATGATGCTTGGGTGACTAGAGGTTGAGTGGAGATGGTGGAAATAGAAGTGTTTCCCATAAGGTGGGATGGCATGCCATAGGGCTGGTAAATGGGGAAAAACAAAGAAGGGGTATGGTGTTAAGGTAATGCTGGAGGGATATGGGGTTATTATCCAAAAAGGTGGCAAAGTCTGCATCACCTTGGGTAACTATCCAAGGGATGGTAGTACTCCCATAAGGGCGAGGAGAGATCTCTACATCTGAGATGTACTCCATGGATGAGGGAGAAGAGGAGGATGGATGATTAGGAGGTAGGTCCTAGTTTTTTTTGTTTCTTAGTTGTTTCCTAGTCAAAACCATGTAGGTAAGGAAGGGAAGAAGATACAAACAATCTCATAACTCAAAAAAGGAGAATACAATAAAATTCAAGGAAGAAAAACACACACTAAATATGTTAAATCCTAAGGTTCCTTCTTAGTCTCTCTTGTGGATTATGCCTTAAGATTTAAGGGTCGTGCATCTCAAATTGGCTTGGAGAGTGGGTACTAGAATAGAAGTCTATGGTTGATTTCAGGTTGTGTTTAGGCTCTCAAAGGGATCTGTATTAGAAATCAATATGTGGATTGATATTGGGGCCTACCCCCTCACTTCACACACTAGAATGATAAGGGTGTTAGGTGCTTAGCCAAGATATACTGATTTCTATAGATTATACTCAACTAGAGAACTAAGCTGGTTATCCCCTTGGTGATGAAATCTAAGTAGGATAGTCAAGAAAGGTGACTACCAGGTAATGAAATCCCAGTTGGGCCGTATGTCAATGTTTGATTCTTGATTAAATGTAAGTGGTTTGGTCTTGTGTGTGTGATAAAAGTGAAGCTATGATTAATTCACTTAATTAATAAAGCTACGTGAGCTAAAATAAGCAATCAAATAATAGATGTAATCAATTCTAATCCCAAAAAACTTTTATTTCATTATATGAGTAGAAAGATAATAAAAAGAAGTACCTAGATGCAACTATGAACCCAAGAAAAGAATCAAGGGTCCCACTGGGTGTGATAGAATGTTCCAGATAAATTTCACTTATGTTTTTATAAGGAAGAGAAAAGAAACCTAAGAAAGGTATGGTAGAAAAACTTGATATGTTGTGTGTGCATTGATCTAGAAAGTTGTAGATACTCCTCTTTGGCTTGAGAGGAATGACCTGTAGATAAGAAATCACTAAAACAAATGGCTGATTAGTTAGATAGTAGGGTAGATTGCCTAGCAAGCTAGATCCAAGAAGCACAAGCTTCCTTGGAGGCTATCAATCCATGATTTTTAAATAATCAAGTTCAAAAATAGAAAGATAAATTACTTGCATATATCATAAAAGGTACTAAAATCAATTACAAGTTCTTGATAAAAGAACAGATGAAATTGACTAACTATAAAGATAAGTACATCAATATTAATCTTAAATAGGTCTGGTATGGTCCAAAAAATAGGGTAGGGTTATGTGATCAGGTAGAAAGTCTAAGATTAGAATTTGGTTTAGGTTTGGTGGGTGAAAAAAACTTTCTATTTATATGTTTGATAGTGACCATCGACGGTTGGCGTGATCATCGGTAGTTGGGGTAACCATTCGTAGTTAGGATAGACCATCGACGATCAGAGTCAGTAATTACTATGGGTTGGGTTTGGTCAAGAAAAGAATATTTTGATGAGGTCACAAAATGGAGTTCTAAGAGATGGGTTTGGGCTAGGGTGATTTCAAAATAGAAACAAAGTAACTAGTTAGTGAGAATAGATACTTAGCTTGCTGATTGTTGATCTAAAGAGGGTTGAAGGATCAATTGGTGAAACTTGGAGAAATTTTGATAGAGTAATGATATTTGACTATTGGTTGATGAGAGATAATACTTTGAATATTTGTTGCACTTACTGGTTCATTAGTTCACTAAAGGATCACCTACAAAATAAAGTGCTGATGCAAGAGGCTTTGGCTTTGGATATGGTAGATTGATTGATTATGGATCTAGATCCCTTTCACATTCTCCTCTTCTCTCTTTATAGGAAGGAAGGAGAGGTGAAAAAATGTGTTAACAAGAGGTTCAAAAAGTAGTTCAAATTTATATTTCACATGCATTGGATCACACATGAATTAGATGAACTAAATATAAAAAATTAAGCTGGAGTTGATTGGAGTTTGACTGTCCAGGTGGTAGGAACTTGATCATCAACGATCAGGCCTAACCATTGATGGTTAGGGTGATCATTGATGATCGAGTGTCAAAGGTAAAGTTTGGTAAAAGGATTTACTTATAATTAGGTTTCAATTACAATTGAAGGGTTGTGGGAGAGTCCCTAAGGGGTCTTGAGGTAGTCTAGGGGTATTTTGACATCTAGAACTGTAGTGTGCAGTTTTTTAGTGTCTACACACATGTAAAATTCCTTAATGAAATATGTGTTAACCAATACTAGAACTCGAATGATAACATATTTAATTTATTAAAGGATTACTTAGCTTCATTTGTCCATTCCACCTTTGTATCTTATTTTAACATAGAATTCAAAGGTCTTAGAATCTTAACAAAATTGAAAATAGATTTTTGGACAATTATTTTTACCAAAAAATGATTTTAATTTTTTCTTGCTTTTAAGGATCTATATTTTAGAAATTGCATTAAATCTCTCTAGATCAGTTGTGATACCTTCTTTTGTAAGTTTTGATTTAATTAATGAGATTCCATACCTTATATATCTATCAAAGAGCTTTTGGAAGTGGTGTATATGTTTGGACCTATTCTTAGAAAACACAGTTAGAACATCCATATAAATAATGATACATTTACCAACCTATCATTGAAAAGTGAAATCCAGAGCACGCTATAAGGTTATACCTATATTTATTAGACTAAAAGGCATTATTTTGTAAACATAAGTTCCCCAATTGGTGGTGAACATTGTTTTAACTCTATCCTCTTGGTCAACTAGAACCTAGTTGTATCCTAAAAATCCATCTAGAAAATACATCATCTTAGAACCACTAGCAATCTAAATTGCTTCATCTAATTATGGAAATAGGAATTTTTCCTTATCTAATGATTTTTTTAAATTTCAATAATAAACACAAAGTCTAATCTCTCTATTATTCTTATAGACATGCATTAAATTGGTGGTCCATGCTGAGTGTCTAATTTGAAAATTGATTATTTTTTCAAGAAACTTATACACTCCTTTGTGTATCAGGGGTTCCAACATGGGATTGATTGGTATTTTTCTTTGTTTAAAATATTTTTGTCCCTCCTTAAGCGGAATGGTGTGAGCGATGACCCTTAGATCAAATATCTTCAAATCATCACAGGACCATTTAATCACGTCTTTGTATTGTTGGAGAATAGAATTCAATTCATTTTTCTTGGTTCTAAAGTATCTTAGGCCTATGTTATAGTATTATGGGTGTACCTTTGACCCTAATTTAATAGAAGTGGACTCTTGTTCATTGGGTTTTGCATTTCTAATTTTTTCACAATGTGTAACCAAGTCAAACATCCTTTCTAATGATACCACTCCTTTTGGAAAAAAATCCATTTAATTTCATAATCCCATAATTTTATAATTCATTTCCAAATTAAAATTCCTTATCTTTTTCATTTGTTATTTTTTTTCAAAGACCTTTTAGTTACTCATAAAATAGACAATTTGTTGGTCATCCTCAAACACTTGAAATTTTTCCATGTTGTTGGGGAAAAAAGGACAAAGAACTAGCTCAATTGAATTTTTTTATAATTTGGATTCATTCAAAGGAAACAAGTTCGCAACAACGGTTGCTAAAAATCAACAATTTGATTTTTATCTCTAGGATTGGACACAATATTCAAAGAATAAAATGATTCAATAAGATACCAAGCTTTGTGTTTATATTTCTTCACGTATGATAGATTGCACTATAATTCAAGTTTTATTTTCTTAACTAAAAAAATTGAATCTCTAAATATTTGTAATTCTTTCACACCATATTCAAAGTAAACTACAAACTAAGGATCAAATCCTTATTTTCAACAAGATTGTTCGTGTAAGGAAATTATAAATGATATGTAGTGAGGCACTACTTTTAATAACAGTCAATGACATAAATCCCTACACCAAATCCTTGATTAAAATGAGTGCCATTGAAATAAAGGGTCCACAGTCTCTGTGAATTAATGTTTTTATCTTTGTTAGCAGTAAACTAGTAGTGAGGGTGTAAATTCCTATATCTGATGAAACAAAATTCACTTTTTCATTTTTAGCATTGTATATAATATGATCATATATTTCATTTTAGGTTCCTTTTATACCATGATATGATTAGGCATGCCTCTCCAAAGCAACCACATATGTAAAAAAATCAATATCCATATATCCATTAAGCATTTTAGACCAATCACGACTCAATAACATCCCATAATCTTCAGAAATTTATATCACATGTATATCAATAAATTGTTGAATCCTTCACTCAAATGTTAACTACATGCAAATATTCAAGTTTTCCAACCACCTTGACTTCATATTTATCCAATTTCTATCACAATTTATTGGATTTAGAACCAAATTTATGTAAATGGAAACTAGCATAACATTAGTTGAGGCTCTTGAATCAACCAAAAATTCTTGTAAGTTCTTCCAAAAAAATATGATAATGGAAGAAATTTAGTTTTGGCCTTAGGGATCACTACATTTTCATGTGACATTTTTTGATTGTTTTAAGAAGGATTCTTAGTAAGTGATTTCAACCATAAGTCTTGATATTATATAATTTGAACCATCTCATGTAGTGTGATGTTTACCTTAATTTTATTCATGTCCTCCAAAATATCATAACCTCCTTTATTGAAGTTAGATTTCATGTCAGTAATAGGTCATCGATCATTATGTTTTAGAGATGGGGGGTCATTCTTGGATTTAGGATTAGGAGGAATGATATTATTGTTTGGTGGTGTAGAATTCATAAGGGCCTATTATGTTTTGCTTCTTAATGAATAATTGTTTCGTTGGTATTTTTGAATGGCATGTACCTCATTGCTTTATTCCTTGGGATCATTGTCATATTTATATATGAAGCTAAATGTCTCCATAATTATGGTTGTAATATGTGTGTAAGACATATTAGATGTACTTATTGTATTAAAATTGTTTGAGATTACCTCATAGCCTCTCATTTTCATTTGATTTTTTCCAAAAGCATTACACAAATCAATACATTCAATTTCACCATATTGAGTGGTTTGATGTACTCTATACCAATTAGGTAAAACTAATTCACAAATTTTAATTTATAAGAGTCTATTTGGTGATGGTTTAAAATTATTAGGTTGATTATTTTAGTGATTAAAATTTGGCAAGTATAATTATGGGCATTATCTCTATTTATATTGTCTACCTATCTTTAAAGATTTAGAAAGTCATTGATGATCTTCTAAACTAATTATTGTATCTCATCCAATTCTCCATTAGCGAATCTTGAGCTATATTTTATGTTTTGTTGATAGTGTGAATCAAGATCTGATTCTAATTTGTAGTTGAATTTTAATCATTTAAAAAAATTAGATGTTGATTTGGGGTAGTTAGTCTTAATGGAAACACATTAGTAACTAGAGGAGGATTAAGCAAAGGAATATTATGATTTAAATTTGGAATTGGATTGAGCATTTGGATATTGAGACTAATGTTTGGAATAATCAATCCCTAGGGGTTCAATTATTTGTCAATGTGGATAGCTTCAGAATATGCTTGTGTTAAATCATTTATTCATGCAACTTATATGAGGAACACAATAGTCATAGGGTCTAACTAATTATTATACATCTCAAGGGATAAAGGAGCATTGGAAGATATGGATCACAAGTTCATGTGTACATATTCTAAAATATTGCATTGAAAGCTCAGATGGATTTATAGGGTTCTCTCCTCATACTAGAAAATTTGTTGGTATAGGACACCTGGGTCAATTACTTTTCAATATTGTGAAATGAAATTAGCTTCAAAATTATTCCAATTATATATGAAATTCTTAAGTAGATTGAGGAATCAATCATAATCAACATTTTTCAATGAAAATGGAAAAAATTGATAAACAACATCTTCATGTTCTACATTCAACATTTTAAGAGCTTTGAATGATGTATTATGTTCTTCTATTATTTTAGCTCTAGAAGGAGAAAATTGAGGTATGTATATCTCATGATTACTTTAGATTTCATGAATATCTCATGGGATATTTATTGTTTTTCTATCCTACCATGTAAATATTAGTGTGAAAGGTCTTAAATTAGGATCAACTAGTGAATTTTGTTGAGTGTAGTTCTTATATTATATTTAGGCTTCCTATGTAATTTTAATGGTTGAAGCATAATAAAGCTTTATTTATAGGTTGACCTAGTAAATATTTCTAGGGTATCCATATTTATTTAACTCAACTAGATAAAGAGTAAAAAAAATGTCAAAAATTATGGGCCCTCCCTCTAGTGCCATTTAGCCTATTGATGCAGGTTTGTGACACCCAACAAGTTGATAGGAAAATTACCTCTCATTTTAGGATCATTAGGTGTGACCTATGACATAATTTTAAGATATTCAATTTTATAGAAAACCATGTGGTGGAAGAGTGGTCGATCAAAGTGGTTGTTACCTTTAGAAATGTTTCATGCCAATTAAATAGCCATACCTAACATATGTATAAGTTAATCTAAGCATGGATATTCACAATAAAGATGTTTTGTTTAAATTAAACATAAAAATATAAGGTTAATTCATAAAATAATATTTCCTAAGCTACCAAAGATATTTTCCTAAACATATCAACTTTATGAAATTCACTATGCAATTCAAACCAATGTTCGTTTAAGTCTAGTTATTACTAAGATTTAGATGAACACAATGAGGAGTCTTAACGTAAAATAATTATAGATAAATTTTTGTGATATTTACTTAACATATTATTTATTTATGATAAATTATGTAACATTCACACTGGTTCACAAAATCAAGATTAAAACATAAGTTTTAGTCACAAAAATAGTCAAACTAGTTATTACTCATTTTAACTAATCTAAAATTCACACATACGAATCTAATTTACTAATGGATCTAATATAACATATCATGCATTACTCAACAATTTATTAAAATACACAAGAATCACTTAAAATTCCAAATAATTTCAAGCTTCTATTGCATAAATTTTCCTCCTCTTGAGAGGTGAATACAAGGTGTATATATAAGTTTAGATAGGCACTGCCACAACTAGAAATAAATGTTACATGTAAGACTAAAAAAAATTATAAATTTGGAAAAAATATTTAAACATGTAAAATTTTACAATGCTTTCTCATAAAGCAACTTACAACCAAAAATATATTTGTTCTCTTGGATCACTTGGTCTTTTACGGTGCTTTAGAGGAATTGGCCTACTAGATATGGAATGCAACTGCATATGCCTCATAATCCTCATATATTATTATTAAATTTATTATCGATGATATAAATAGGGACTTATTTTTGGTCTACAGTCTTTAATTATTAGTCAATTTATTTTGAATATTTCCCTTCACTGTAGTGGTACATTCAATTTTTTCCTAAGCGTAACTGACCAAGTTAATCAATTCAATGCTTCCTCCATAGTTAATATCCAAAACTCTCCCTTTGAAATATACCATGAATGTGATTAACTTGGGATTGAATTTTATGAATCACACTATATAATCAATTTGATAAATACTTTAATTTATTGATTAGAAATTTTGATCATGTAGATTATCCAATTTAGTTGATAAGATAATTGACTGTCAAAAAAGGGTATTATGACATGCCAAGTACTAAAAAATAGATAGTTTATGTTGTACCAAATTAAAAATACATATGGTTGGAATAAAAAATACCTTTTTATTAAATATTTTTATTTACCTAAAAAATTATGCAATTACAAAAAAATGGCATGTCATTTCAAGTTCATATGCAAAAGTTATGGCCTCTAGAAATTAGAGGACTTTATATAGTTGTGACACTGATGGTATATATAGAGTGGAAATTTTACATCCACCCTAATAGATTTGAAAAATTCCTATACAATTTCACAACCATTATGGAAATGTTTCAACCATTAGTGATAATTTCAAAACTATCATGGTGGTTTTGTCCTACATTTAATCAGGGTTTTACAAGCACAAAATTTTGAAAGGACATGGAGGCATTTTGGCTTCAAATTCCAACTCTTGGGCTTATTTTTCAAGCCTAATAGATGTTCTTATGAATATATAAAAACCTTTATAGTTAATATAAGTAAAACAAACATTCAAGTAGAGGATCCCATGAGTTTGGTGTCCTTATAATCCCAATAAGGAAAAACATTGTAAACTATAGAACATAGTGGAGATGAGGAAGCATGGCCTTAATTTTGCAAGAGTTTTCTTGTATTGAGTTTCTCTAGGGTATGTCTTGTGTTATATCTCTTTAATAATATGTTTATTTCTTTTTTTTACATGTTTCCATTTATTAAAACTAGTCTAATACAAAAAAATCATAAGAGTGATCAATAATCATCTATCATAAGCATAATACTTGTTCCTTATGGTTAAATAACTTCACATTGGTATTACAATTCTGTGTAAGCATTTCAATTGCATTCATGTATAGAGTAGTAACATTATTTGAGAAATAATGAATGTATGCAATGGATGTAACATGTGGATATTTTATGTTACGATTTTCATACTATATTTTATTTTATAGATGTCATTCATAAGAGCTAGGATACATCTTAAATTAACATTTTGGGTGTTGTTCTATGACATAGAACTTGAGGATAACCCTTTATATTAAAAGGATCTTTGTTAGTGGATTGTATAGTTGAATATCTACCTATTTTATGAACTAGATGATATCATATCAAGTTTTATTTTTTCATTGAAAGGGGTTTCTAATAAATTTACATATTGTGTTATATATTCTTTTGTGTTTCTTTATTGATAAGGAAGTTCAGGGGTTTCTTGGTTGAAAAATTTATACGACGGGAAAAAATTTGAAGAGAGAAATGCTTCAAGATATTTAATGTACTAACCAACAAATTTGAGAGGAGAAATTCAAATTAAAAAATTATGGTAGCTCTTGGAAGATAATAATAAAGAGCTGAAAGATAGATTGATGAGCCATGGATAATTTCCCATTAGTATCCTTGAAGAGTTTTAATATGAGTTGGAAACCAAGGAAGAGATGTTTGCCAAGTTCCAAGATGATGGTAAATGAATGAAGGAGAGAGCAGAGTATACCATACCAAGGATACCATAATTTACCAAAGATGAACAAACCATAACTAAGGTATGCATAGTAAGCACTCCACCATATTCTCTTTCTTTCCATTAGGATATAGATGCTTCTTTTTGTAAAATTGATAAGTATACTAAGGGATTTATCTCTAAGCTAATAACCAAGATGGATTATGATGAAAAAGGTCTCAACACTAATGGCCAAGGAATGGATAATCACATAAAGGTTGAGAAAATGCATCAATATTCAAGTTTTGGATATGTTAGTGGAAAGTAAGGAGTTGGATAATGCTCAAAGACAACTGAAGTAAAGAAATATTCCAAAGGTAAATATCTTAAGCCACCAAATCTACAAAAACAACATATACAAGGTAATGGCATCATTTATTTTATTAAATTTAAAAAGGATTTTGATATTTTAAAGAAAGGGTAGGTCTCTCATGAAGAGGAAGGTAGAATTGTGCCACCTAAAAGTGCCAAAGAAGAGTCTAGAATAGAAGGAAAATAACTTCATGAATAAGGATATAACACATTTTCACTTCATGACCATGCGAGTGGATATAAGTTCAAACTAGGAAGAGGACAACCTATAAATGATAAGAAGATAGTCAAAGAATAATGAAAATCATCTCCAAAGAGAGGTGAACACCCCAAAGGAGGAGGAAACACATTAACATTTCATCATGGTTACACAAAGAGTAGCCCAAGAAGGTATGAAAAGAAAAAATCTTCCAGTGTTTGCTTCAAATGTAAGTGTTTTATCTAAAATTAAATTAATAAAAGCAATAACCCTTTTATTAGATAAAATATATTAGAATATAAGTTGTCTTTAAGTTGATATAATAGACACAAACCATGATTCAACAAGAAGGATTTAACATGCAAATTAGAAAAGTGAAATGAAAAAAAGCAAGAGAGCAAAAAAATATAACTTATTTGTTAAACTTACCTAATCTATGCAAATTGATTTTCTGACCTAAAGTTATGTGAAGTGACTGTAGTTTGTGTATTTATAAATTTGATGATTATTTATATTTTGATATAGTATGTTCTGAAAGGAAACAATAATATTAGTTATTTTTACCTCTAGTCGTCAATCTTGACATTATGTAAGCAACTTATTTTTAATTAGTGACTATTTTTAGTTTGGGATAGAATTAGTAGGAAGAGAACAAGATCAATAATCAATATTGACCCCTATGGGTTGATCTTAACCCTATAACAGGTAGCTTCCTTGAAATTAAAACTTATTTCTGGTATGGGATAGTATCAACAAAAGGATGGGACCAACAATCAACTTTGACCCTTATGGGTCAATCCTAACCATGAAATGGTGAGATTCTGATCCTTTCCTGGATGTTGTGGCTAATTTAGTAATGTAGTTTTCTATCTTTTTAACCATTTTCATGCATGTGCATGTACCTAAAATATCAAATCCTTATTTCCTACATAAATACTTGAGACATCAAATGAGAGGGGGGGCGATCAGGTGAAAGGGATTGAGTTGGACTGACCTTGATCAATCCCCATTAAAATACCAAGTGCTACCCTACATTGCCAATGCCCTAAAGAAGTCTCAAATTGAAATGTATTTCTCCTACTTACATGTGTGTGTGAAATGATGAAAGAAGATCTATATGATTTTTATCCTAGCTTACGCTTGGCTTAAACATGAAAATGTAATAGTGCTTCAGATATATCTCTAGTAACTCAGTACAAATAAAAGTATAACTTTGGCTCTTGAAATTTGAAAGTGCTTGTCATAAATACCTCCTAGCAACTATGTATATGTAGGCATCTTTTAAAATTTGAATAAAAGACCTAGTGGCGAGTGAAGTGGATCCAAAGACATGAAAGGTGACTCAAAAGTAATGATTAAAAAGGGGAAATGTGTAAAAAAGGAAATTGAAATAATAAACATCAAGATCATCAAGAAGGGTTCAATATTTAAGGTTTTTATTTACCCTTTTTGGTCTATGTTGTCCTAGGATGAAAATAACCTTGAAATGACAAAATGGTTTAGAGATCTATGTATTTAAATGCAACTTAAGTACAGTGGATAGGAAAAGGGGATCACAAAGTCATATAAAATCATAAATTAAAATGGGAAAACATGTGCCACTAAATACTTAATTCTTAGCTAATATCCATATAAGAAAAGTGGCTAAAAGACATTGTAAAACAAAAGCTGTGATAAATTTGGGTGTCTACATTTTTCACCCCCTCCCTTTAATCTATCATTTTAGTGAATCTAAAAATACTGGATAAAAGTGAAAAAGAGAATGCAAACTTGTGTCAACTTTTCAAGTAGCATAATGATCCAAGGTGTTCCCACAAAAATAAGATGCAAGTAATTATACATGATTAACTATCCAAGTCAAGCAAAAATATATAACCACAAATGAATTGTTTTAGATATTTTTCAAGGAATAACTATGTTAGAGGAGTCTAGTTAAGCTTAATTAGGGCTTGATTAAGACTAATCTTGTGTTCCCAGGGCTAAGTGCTTAGTGGGCCACACTGAATCCTTAGTGGGGGACAATGGCCTCACCACTCAGTCCTTAGTGGGAGACAATGGCCTCACCACTCACCTAATGGGAGGGCCACTTGCTTATCCTCCACTCACCTCTTACTCCTATTTATTGACACTCTTGGAATGCATTTGCATGGTAAGGGTGTGAGGAGATATGTAATACTATCATTTGTATTATAGATACTTTTGTTCTTTGTATAAGCAATGCCTTCATGTTTTGCTCTATAGTAATGCACTCTTAGAGAGACCTTAGGTGAGTGCATTGAGCACTCTAACATGGTATTAGAGCTCACACCTCATGCCATAACTCACACCACCACCTTTCCTCCAATCCCTTGACAAGCAAGCCACCTTGACCATCTTCCTCAATCTCAACCAACTAATATTTAATGTCATTATTTTGGACATTATTATACTTTAAACCATTGTACTTGGTGGGATTTGTTTACTATGTCAAAGGGGAGATCCTTTGTAAATAGGGGTACTTTACATTTTAAATGGGGAAAATATTAAATAGTGGAGGGCATGTTTATATGAAATGGTGGGGGGGGGGGGGGAATTAAAGTTTTATTGAGTGGAATCAATTTTGATACATAGTGATTCTCAACTTTAAAAAGTGGGAGGGTATTTTATTTTTGGTAAATGATTTTAATGGGGGATATTTTTTAATGTGGTGGAAAACATCATGAGTGGCAAATTTTGTATTTGGGGATTTATTAAAATGGCCATTACGAAGGTGGTGGGGCTAAACCTTTAAGTGGCAGACATATTTTTCAAGTGGGGAATCTCTTAAAAGAGGGGACCAATTTAAAAGTGGCATACTGGAAGTGACAGTTCATTTTTCTTTAGGTGGAGTTGAATTTTTCCATCAGGGCATTTGTAATTAGTGGGGACAACTTTTTATAAGTGGGGTGATTATTTATGTGAGACAATTTGTAATTAATGGGTCAAATTTATAAAAGGGATGAGTGATATTATAAAGAGTAAAAGTAATGTTTTGCATTTACCTTGATTGTCAAAGATGGAGGGTGAAGTCTGGTCTAATGGGAGGTTATACCTCCTCACAAACAAAACAAATGATTTTTTTGATCTCACCTTCATTTATGGTGGTTTTTGCTCATTTTACCCTCTTGGACCATATATTCTTCTCACGTATGCATTTTTGGTGATAACCTATGCCCATTTTAGGAGGCATTTTTAATGCAAAATTGATCATTTTTAGCACCCCAGACCCCTGCCAGTCCTTTGTCACTTATACACTTGTGGATGCATTTTTGGTTGAGCCCGACATCCCATATTGCTTGTGTACATTTATTTTACCACTTGTGGTTTTTGGCCACATATTTCTCCTCCTACCTTTTGATGCTCATTGTTATTTGAGCTCCTTTGGCAAATGTTTTTTTTTGAGCATGCACATCCTCTTGACATATTTTGTATATATATCTATTTGTTGACAATCTCCTTCAGATTTTAGTGGAGCTAGTTCTCCTTTTGAAGAGTATATATTTTAGTGTATCCCAGTGTTAACATTTTAGTGTTTCGAGTAGTAGGATGGGCCTAATTGTATTCTATAGATGCATTTTTGGTAGAATCTGACGTCCTATAGCTTGTCATTTTTGGCCATTGATTATTTTAGGTGTGGTTTTTGCATACATAATGGCTTATGTCACCATTTACCAAACTATTCATTTAGCCAATGACATGCTCTATTTTGAGATTCCCACTTGTTTTGGCACTATTGGAGATTGTTCCCTACTAGATCCCAAACAACACATTGTTTTTGTTACTCCCATTATTGTAGTTGATTAATCTATGCCTATTATTAAACACTCTACGCATCCAACTCCAGTTCCACTTGCATATATGCCTACTTATTTTGAGATGCATACTATTTTTGGCTCTATCATGCTTTGACTTATAGGCCTTGATAAGTATTTATAGGGACTAACTACCCTTATTTAGCTTATTATGTGTATTTCTTAGCATGACATTGGATATTCAACAAGTGTTTTCATCTTGACTGAGACATTTTTATGACATGAATCCTATTTTTTTTTGATCTACTCTCCATGAAGATGTTGAGCAACACAAATTTATGTTACACATACACTCAGGCATGAGAATCCTGAGGATGTGTCAGGACTAATCACCCTAGAGACATTTTTGGATGTTGACTTGCATTCTTCTATTGTGGCATTTTCAACCACTCATGAAGGAATATTCATCCACCATTTGTGTTTATCTAGGTTGGATTTCTTATGGTAGTGATGTTAGAATTCTTTGAAAGGATTTTACCAGTGTGTTTCCTCCATTATTTTGCTTCCTCATTTTCATATAACTCCCTTGTTTTTGGAGTGAATCTCATGACTCTTGATGGTGTCTTCTATAGATTGACAACATTCTAGTGTTCCTTGAATCATCTAGCATTTTTGTGTATGGGATATTTTTTTACTCGCTCTGAGTTATAAAGTACCATGGGGGGTTTGCTAATTCAACCATGTCTACCTTGATGTGTATGTGTTATCTATTCTAGTAACCTTTTCACTCCTTTAGTTGCTTGAATTTCTCATCACCACCATGGCCATATTTTATCTCTATCTTTGACACTCTTTATTTGAAAATTTGATAGTCTCTTTCATCTTGATGAAGAGCTATTTTGGTGCATCTGGTGTCATCTTATTAGTATTCAAGTAGTGGATTACACCCACTCATACAAAGTTTTTTACATCACTCCCCTTCAATGGTATGGGGGGTATGGTGCATATCCTGATTCTTCAATTGTCATGTTCCTTTCTAACCCTTGGCACACCACATCTTCTAGTAGTAGATCAAATTCATTTTGGTGAACCTTTTACACTTTCAACACTTCTGACAGTCTCCTTTTGTAAGACCTATTCTGGTGAATACAATGTTAGTTATTTTTTTGTGTTTAGTAATGGATCTAGACCACTCATGCATATTTAAGTTCCATGATGACTTTTGAGTCCACTATGTGTATTTGTATTTGATGGACTTTGTTCCATCTAGTATACCTTATTCAACATTATGTTCGAGTATTGAGCCATTTGTCTTCTTGGGATGCCTTAAAACATATGTTTTCTCTCTCTCAATTTTAGTTATTGCTACTATTTTTTTGAGAGACCCTTGTAGTGTATCTCATTTTTTTCTAGTTTCCTCCATGTATTTTATAGACACATTTTTGATGGAGTCTGATGTCCTATAGATTATCTCCTGCAAGGCCCCTTTCTTAATTCCTTGTCTTATTTGTGGAGACACTTTCACCTTCACTTAGGCTTGATAAACTTGAGCTTATAATTGCCAGTACTGATCAACCTGGCACATAACAGATGCTACCTTGCATTTTACTATTGTGGACTTTCTCTCCACTCCTATACAGGCATATTCATCCATAATTCCTATTCATTCGGGGTTGATCTTTGATCAATTCTTGGCAGAATTTGAAGCACTCTTGGTAAGGAATCTACTAACATAGTTCCTCTATTCTTCAGCTTCATTACTTGCATCTACTACTTTTATGCACCTTTGTTGTTTTGAGCTCCTTATTTATTAGTTGTGTGTTTTTTGTGTACTTATCAACTTTTTGTGTGTGTTTTGGATTAATCCTTATACATGGGTATCTTATTCAAGCACTTTGTTTTTTGAAACCCATATGAGGATTGTTATGTCTTAGTGGCATTCTTGGTGACTTTTGTAGTGACACTAGTGTGGCATCTCCACCAGTATCTATGCTTACTTTTCACCATTTTAATTCCACTTATTTTGAGACTTTTATTTCCATATTCTCCTAATTTAGAATTAAGGGAGGGTGTTTCAAGCAATGATTCATTAAGTTCATCATTATACCTAGTATTTTGGAGCACAATGTTTATTTATAGTGATCCTCATATTCAAGACCATTCCTGTTTTGACTTAGTAGTTATAGTAAATCAACATCCATGTAATCCAAAAAGATGGTTTGGCATCCTTAGAGACATTTAATTTCATACTGCATCCTATTTTGTACATGGGTACCTTATTAGGCCTAGTAACTAGGACCCATTTATGTTTTTTTTTCACTCCCTAATCTTTGCTTAAGGGAGGGTGTTAGAGTAGTCTAGATAAGCTCTATTAGGGATTGATTAAGACTAATATTATGTGTCCATGCCTAAGTAATTAGTGGGACACACTAGATCCTTAATGGGGATAATGGAATCACCACTCAGTCCTTAGTGGGAGATAATGGTCTCACCACTCACCTAGTGAAAGGGCCACTTGCTTGTCCTGTACTCACCTCTTACTCCTATTTATTGACACTTTTGGAGTGCATTTGCATAGAAAGGATGTGAGGAGATATGTAATACTATCATTTGTATTATAGATAGTTTTTCTCTTTGTGGAATCAATACCTTCATGTTTTCCTTTGTATTAATGCACTCTTAGAGAGACCCTAGGAGAGTACACTAAAATTAGGTAAAAAAATTATGAATCATCATTTATTGTCCATGGAAAAAATGTAGACACTTCAAATAAGACACTTTGTATTGATTTTAACCTTATTTTCACTAAATACCCATTCATCTCTAATCATCCTTAATTTTCTCTATTCACTATTTATTATCCCTAAATTAATCCAAAGTTAATTAACTAATCTTTTTCTAATTAAAAATTCCATGGATCTTATAAATTCATAATTTTCATAAATCTAAAAAATTAAAATTATCCTCATATGCCCTAAGGCTCCACTTGTCCCCCACCATTCTGATTTAATAACCCACTTTTATTCCCATTATCTTCCATGATCTAATTTAAGAATCCACCTTTATTCCCATTATCTTCCAAGATCTAATTTAATAATCCACCTCACATCCACTTACTAATTTTATATCATATCTTCCTCTCAAATAAATTTTATATTCATTTATGAGGCTTGCATGTTCTCCACTCTAATTTTTAATTCAAAATTCCCATTATGAATTAAAAATTACCTTTTATTCTCATCCCTTGATCTTCATCTCAAGATGGATGGTTCACATCCATTTCCAAATTCTATAAATTGGATGTTCTTCATCCAATTTATCCAAACTTTCTTCATTACAAAGTTATTCTGCTAGCATATTTCAGAAGCTTCTTCATTATAGGTTTATCATGCTAAGATTATAAGAGTTTGCATACCATAACACTACCCATTTACCCTTGTGTTGGAAGAGTGTGCAACCACAATTCAAAGAGAGAAAATCCAATTCACATCACAACATAAGAATCTTATTTTTGTGACAAGGTATAATTTTGTTTTGTTTCTTTCATTTTTAGCTCTATCATAGGTTAAGTTAGTTTAGATTGAAATTTCATTTGAATTCTTAACTTATTTACATTTATAGATTTCCTTAATACATTTTATAGATTCCACTTTTCACTATCACTTCTATTATAGATATTTTTTTCTTTGTGTAAGCAATGCCTTCATGTTCTCCTCTATGTAATAAATGCTTCATGTTTTCCTCTATGTAAGTAATGCCTTCATATTCCACAAAAAATAAGAAACTATGTAATTAGACATGATTAACTATCCAAGTCAAGCAAAAATATATAACCAAAAATGACAAAGTTTAAATATTGTTCAAGGAATAAATACACTTGTATGTGTGTTATGGATAAATAAGAATGCAAGGGGTCAAGTGTTGACCCAACACCATGGAAAAGAAGTGGGAACTTGTAATCCCAATTTTGAATTGTACTTATATAAAATACATAAAAACCATTGAGAGACACAAAAATCTCAATTTATGCTATTGGTATTTGTAACCCCAAGATGTGAAATAGGTTAGAATCCAACATGGATTTATAGTCTATAGTGTTAGAGGATACAAAATATCCATGTTATGCACTATGCACTTTAGCTAAATCAACCGTTGCAGATAGCTTTACATTTAATTATCACTTTTTTCCTTTGTTCATGTATGCATGATTGATAAATAATGGATGGAATCCATGCCCCTACCATGGCCACAATTAAAAAATTGAAAATAGTATTTAAAATATGGCATAAATTTGTATAATGCCTCTTAACTTCTAAAAAATGGTACAATGTGCATGAATTTGTATCATGCTCCTTTTTGTAACTGTATGTAAATGTAGATTTGTAAATTCTATTTGAACCTTATGTATGAATCTGCATCAAGTACCCATAATGTATGAATCTATACTTTATTCTTGTAATGTGAGTGTCTATGCATGGCATATGTCGCCATAATTTGTACCAAAAAATTGAATTTTGAACTATTTTACATCAATTTAAACCTATAGTAATGTACCTTTGAAATATGTAATCTATTTATGTAAAGATATTACATATGCATGACTTATGCCCCTAAATATTATATCAATATCTAAACCCCTAAGATTTCGCTATGGGGTGCTGAATAATCAAATATCTAGATTTCTTAGTTGTGCCTCATGTTTGCTCTATTTTTTAGGCTATGGATGAGATTAACAAATCAATTGGATTGAAAGATATGTGGAGATATATAAGTTTGATCAGTTAGAATGGTTAGAATAATATGTATCAAATTTGAAATTTACTAGTATGTAAATCATATTAGTTGCACTGTGTATAATCAATAGAGTATGATATAGTCACATTTGATTGCTAAGTATGATTGCCAAAGGCAATGGTGGTTGTATTGTGATTTGTAAATTTTGACCATTTTTTAAGTTGTCATAAGTGATAAAAAAATATTATAATAAGGTGTTTCATGTATTCGAATGTAATTTACAAAATGTGTTTTTGATATAGAAAACTCAAGACATCACTCATAGAATTTTTTATCAGTGAGTTAATTTAATTGCATAATAGGCATATCAAATGATATTATAAAATTTCAACTCATATTAATAATTGTGTGAAAAAGGTTTTTGTAATTTCATTTTCCCTATTAAATTGTGCAAATTGAGCTCTCAATTTTTGAGATGCCTAGCCGATGAGTCACATTATTGTTTTGATTCAATCACTAATAAATTTATTTACAAGAAAAGGCTTTATGTGATCTTGTACATATCAAAATTATGCAATTTTTAGAGTAGACTATATAATTTGTTGTTCTTTTGATAAAGTATTTACTTTTGGATTTTTTATTATTTTGGTAGTTTTTGGAGTTGGACAATCAAAATTTGATGGTTTCAATGTGTCAGGATAATATCATCCCACTTATGACATTATTGTTCCAAGTGGAAAAATATTTTTCCATATGGGATGTGTTGGTGTAGGCTTTTTCCCACTATGTGATTTTACCTACACTATTATATTTATCTTTTTTAGGCTTATTCTAGGTCATTAATGAAAGATAATCCCACATGCATGAGGATGTTGGGCCATGTGTATCCTTTACCTATTTATACCTTTCCTATTAATTTTTTTGGCTAATGAGCTAATGTTATTTACAACTTTTCTTTTGTGAGATTTTTTATTTCATTTGAAGGTTATGAGATTTCACTCTACAGGTTATTCATGCATGTTTCATTGTTTAGTTGTTTGTGGTGTAAAATGACATGGTATTATATCCATTCTAATAGTTATTTGATATTCAAATCTTGGTGATATCCTGGCATTACATTCATGTTATTTTCATTGATTTCAAAATTTAAGGGTTTGGTGGGGTTTTTAAAAAACTCATGTAGATCTGATCACCATAGTCTCCAAATGAAAAATGGATAGTGCCATTAGATTCAGAGGGTGACAAACCCTTAAGATTGGTTGTGAACACAACCTAGATTTTTGAAAACCAATTTTGATCATTTTTGGAGGGTTTCAAGCATTTTTCTTGGGTTTCATGCATAATTGTACCACCAAAGTCTTCAATAATAAAATAATTTTTGGGTTTTGTAAAATACCAAGTGGGTATTTACTAGTTTTGTAGAAGGTCAAACCTATTTTCCTATATCTAATTTCTTCTTATAGGTTTTTCCACCTCTTGCATTATTGTATCAAAATTATAGAATTTAGATTTTTTGACAAAATCTTATTGTCAACCTCCATTCGTATCTATTCCTATAGAAGGCCTCACACATCATTCTATATCCATACCCTCACACATTCACATCGACCCAATCCCGAATGATTGGTCTCAACCCATGTGATAACATGATCAAACTTGGTCCACACATGTGAATGACTTGTGATATACATGATCATGGCTACGTGGGATATATGGCCAGCCTTGGTCCTTATAATTATGTGATTGCATCCATTGATGTGATCACATGACTTATAAATTTATATGAAAACAACTCTGTAGGCTACCAACCCATATTCTCTACACATGGAAACATGATCTCAACTATTTTGTGAGCCCACACACCTCACATGTCTGTGAGATGACTGGGATGTGACTTGACTAGCTAGCCTTGGCATACATGTATGCACATGCATGTTCTTACTAGGGGCCAAGGGTCATTCTGATGTCAAGTTTAAGATAGTGTATTATGACACTATTCATTTAGAAAATGGGTGTATTTTTTAGATGATGTCACTCAGACATAAATCACATCAATAAAAAGTGGAAAGGGGGAACACTCAAAATAGGCATTATCCCCTGGTCACATGGTGTGGTCACTTGAGGGCAACACCCATCTTAACCCTTATTCCCTAGTCATATGGGAAATTAGCCCCCAATTGTGCCCAACCTAAGGGGGCTTAACTTTTCCTTGGAAAAAATATCACAAGTATTTGCACACCAAAATTTTCTCAAATTTGTGCATCTTATTTTTTCCAACACTATTTCCATCCAAATTTTTATGCATCTCAAATTTTAAAAAGGCTATAACTTATGATTAATAACTTTGTTTTGAGTGTTGTCTTATTCAAAAGTGCATGTTTTTTCATTATCTATACATTGGTGGTGTTCTCAGGCCCTCTAAATCTATCTTCAAACCAGATATCATACAATTTTAGATGCATTATGAATAGTTCTTGATGTCCCTCCAGTTCTTTCATACTTATGCACATATTACTCAAGATGTATCCTGGGATGTGCTTGGTGTCTATATGAGTATGATGGTATTTTCAAATTTAAATGGGGGTCACTATTGATAGTTTTGAGGGGGTATTGTGTGGTAATGTGTATTCTTAAATTTTTCTTTTATACATTTTCTTTTTCTATATTATGTTGATTCCTACACTTGCTACTCATTTGGACACATTCTCAGTTGTGCTTAATGTCCTATTCATGAGCGTGCATTGTTCTTGTAACTAGGGGGTAATTTTAATTTGTAATATGTAGTTTAGCACTTATTTTATGTCTTCTCTTAGTCATGTTGACTTCCATTGAGAGACACTTATGGCATAAAGTTTATTCTACACTAGTGGGAAAGACAACCTATGCTTCTTAACGTGCATATATGGAACACTTGCTCACAAAAAATAATCATACTCCATTATTATATGGATATATTCCTACCCTTATTGATCATGATTAGTATATTAACTGGGATAAATCTTATGACAAAGTCTATGGTACCTTATTATTGCATGTTTCATGAAATCTACATCACCATGTGTCTTAACACTATTTATAACATCCTTTAGTCTCTTTTTAGAGATCCTATTGAGATTTATACCATTCCTCTTCCTATAATATATTTAGAGACTATTATACTCTCTCTTCCTACTCTTGTTTCCTATGATGACACATCCATGGTGGACAATGCTCTTCCTTCTATCAACCCACCATTATAAGATGGGATTTTTCCTAATGTTAGTTGTCCCATTGTAGATTCTACTTCCATTCATGTGAATGATGTTGCTCTTATAAATCCTTCACAATTTAGTACTTCAGAGGACTATACTATTTTTAGTGAGATTACACCTTGTGAGAGCAGTGATGACTCTTCTCTAATTGTGGATATTTAGTCTATTGATCTACATGATTTATCTATAGTCTCTTCTCCAACTTCAAGGGTTTTTTATCCATGCTCTCCACTTCAGATGGACATTACTTTAGTGAATGATCCATGCCATTCTTATTCATCAAACTCACATGAACTTGATGACACTTATAATCTTGAGCACATCACTAAGATTGAGGACTCTTCTTTTAGCATAGAGGACTACATTGGTGATGAAAATGCACCTCTATCATCTCTTTGTCACCTTATAAATGTTAATGAGTTAGTTGCTGATCCATGTACCTATAGTACACTTTTGACATTATAGGGTGCAAGTATATTGATCTAGGACTCGTCATACATTGGGTAATCTATTCCATAGGTACATGACATTCTACAGTCCATTTCAACCTCTACTCTGATTATACCATCATTGTGTAGAGTAGTTGGCCCTCTTACTATGTATGAGGAGAATAGTTTCTTGGTTGGATTTCCATCAGACACTTGGTGGACACATTCATCATTCCATGGTGGTTCAATGTTCACTACACCTAATTATTATAGGTTCACTTCAATGCCACTACAATCATTTCTTGTGCATGATCTTGCTAGGCATATGCCACACTTTTATTTTGGACCCTACTTCGATTTCTTCATACAATTGCCTTCATTTTCTAGAATGGAATGCACATACTTTGAGTACACCATTCATGTTCTTCCTTTGGAAAAGGGAAAAAACATTGTTTGATGCGTATATAGATTCTTTAGTATTTAGGTAGAGGATCCCATTAGTGACATTCATCATTCTATGAGTTCTATTTTAAGCTGCTTTAGTATCTTATATGGAGACTTATTAGTTTTCCTCTCTATGTGTTCTATTTCTCTCATTTATGGAGACATTTTTGGTTGATCTCAACATCCTTAGAACATGCACTATATCTCATTTTGCTCTCTTTTAGGGAGGAGTTTTATCCCACAGGTTTTCTCTTTTTATCCACATTATGGGAGTTGCATTGTGCTTAGGTACCTCATCAAGCCTCGTTGTTAGGACCCAATTATTCTACTCACCTAAGATAAACTTAAGGGGGGTGTTGGTGTAGGTTTTTCACCACTATGTGGTTTTACCTACATGATTTTATTTAGCTTGATTAGGTTTATTGTAGATCATTAGTGAAATATAATCTGACATGCATGAGGATGTTAGGACATGTCTCTTTCACCTATATATGTACCTTTCCTATTACTTTTTTATAACTTTTATTTTTTGAGACTTTTTTATTTCATTTTAAGGTTATGAGATTTAAATCTATAGGTTCTTCATGCATGTTCATTTTTTAGTTGATCATGGTTTAATTTGACAAGATGTTCCTATCTAAAATTGATATATTTGGGTTAATGTTGTCTTTTTTATATTGACTCTTTGTTTCTGAATAATTGGCTTGTATATTGTATTTAGTTGGATTTGAAGATGATATGAGTTCATGTTTTCTATTTTTATATCTTGTTTTGCATGCACTTGAGTTTCAATATGGGAAACACATGGGTACCTTGATAGAGCTAGGATTGGATGACTTAGATTTTAAAATATCAGAGGAGGTTTATTTAGTGTATGTTGGATAATTAGGCCAAGTTCCATATAACATGAATTTGATGAATATTGTCACTTAGATTTGTACCCTTTGAGGATATGTCTCAGCTCTCCTCATACAAGTGGCATAATTGAAATGACTCTAGGCTTGTGGGTAGCCTATGAATGAGGTGAATCTCTAGATAGGGATAGTTCCTTCGATGTACCACTTTGGATCACTACTATACCTAAACTTTAGGGGGGAAAAGGGAGAGAAAAAATTGAAAGCAAACTATTATAAGGGAGATGATACACTAAATTGATTGATGACTACAAACCAACTGCATTTTACACATGAAACCAAGAGACTAACCAAACATACACTTCTCCAATCTACATCTTCTCACATCAATGTTACATTATGAGGTTATGGATAAATGTTTAGGATATGAGGACTAGACAAGAGGCCTCGAATGACACTAGTGAATAGACTAACTCACTCAACATTAACACTTCCTAGAACACTTCACATGGCCTACAAGAATAATCTTTCCAATTGCAAATTGGTGAGAGAATGAGACAATCATGAAAAGGAAACAAGAGTCATCACTTATAAAAAATCAAACATTCCAAATGAACACACTAAGAATAATCATGGAAGAGGTAAAAAACAGTAGTATTATTGATGAAATGGTATGAAAATGAGTAGAGATTCACCATACTTAGGTGGAGTATAGTTTACAAAGGCAAAAATGGTTAGTTCTTATATAACTTGAGAGAGAGACGAGAAGAGAGAAGTTCAAAGGTCATAAGGACACTTTTTAAGCTGAGAAAATGAGTCACTTGTGTATGAGAAAGGAATGTAGAATAGAACGTGCAAGTTCAAAAGAAAAAAATTGGCTTTATAAATCATGAAACTCTTTAAAAGTGGCATGAAATTTCTCATTCTAGCTCAAAAACTACCTTCATGATTCACCTTTGTTTGAACATCCCAAAATTGACTTGGGACAAGTTTGATGATTGAAATGAGAGGGAAGGATTTTAGACATGCCTCTCCATGAATTGGTTTTATTACTTGTCATTTGGAACCATCTATAAATGATCTATCACTACCTTCACTCTAATAAAATCCTCTTTCACACACCCTGCACACTTAAAATCAACTCACTTGAAGTTTTCCACCCTTCTCACTAGCTTGGTCACTATGCCAGTTTTGAATGGCTGAGATGAAGTAGCTATTTTAAGAAATTAAGAGTTGTTATATGGAATTAAATTGACATTGGGAGTTATATTAAGTCATAATATTCAATTCCATGTGATTGGCATCTCCTGAAACCTCTTGAAACCTGCACAACACACAAAATAGTCAAAAGTACCTTATTTTATACCCTATATGTACAATTACATACAAATCCTCATAATTATAAATATCCTAAAATATTATTCTACAACATACAATCATAATATTGGGCTAACTATTCCATTAGAGTATCTTTCCATCTCCATTTCCTCAAACTGGTCATTCCAAGGGTTTAACAAGGGTTTAGGCATATTTTACCCTCTTAAGTTTTATTCATAAATATGGGACATAAAAATTTAAAAAAATTCCACAAGAAGGTTTTTTAGGACCCATACTAATACCACTAAATGTCTTTGGCCTCCATGCAAAGTCTCATGAAATATTTGAGCACTTTAACTTAGCCTATCGAGTTCCTTTTCTCATTTCCTGCATGCTTAAATGGTATCTAAGCCAAAAGTGATATTTTCAAGGGTTTATATACATTATAAGAGATTATAAATGTCTATAATGACCTTAAATTTTTTTTCAATAGGGTAGAAATCTCACCTCATGCTAAAATTGGTTTTGACCTTTCATTTGTACCTTAGGCCTAAAACCTGCCTAGTAAGCCTATCTACACCTTAAAGCCTGAAATGAATTTTGATGGTTTTAAACTATATATAAATAGATTAAATATATATTTTATAACCCTATGAACATGTTCCAGCTAGTTATAAGGCTTACCCAAGGCTGAAAGGAAGTTGACCCCCCACTTGGCTTCTAGGCCTAAACCTTGCCTATTAAGTTTGCCTGCATATTTGAGGGTTTAAGATACCCTATTGAGATTAAATATTTCCTATTTTATCCTCATATTTGAATATGTTACATTAAAATTTATACAACTCTCTTCAAGGTTATGGTTCATCTTTTTCTCTCATTCTTGAAGGTTGCAGGTTTTGTTCATAAGGGAGTGCCCTTTGTCTGAGACAAAATAAAGGGCACTCCCCTATTTCCTTAGACAATAGTGAATATTTTAGGGGATTATAAAACCCATAAAAATTTTATGTACCAATTTTTATCCCTTGGTCTGATGATTTGACCTCCCAAATTCTTTAAGACCCAAGACATATTTGTTAGAGATAGATTATGTGCAGGCCTCTCCCAAGTGGACTATGTGTGCTTGATTTGGAGCCATTTCATCCCCTATTTATATGTCATTAGACTTTAAAATGGTGATCACCAAAATTTTATAGGTATTAATCATGCCTTCAAACCCTTATCACTCATTCTTGTACCTTGAAGTTGGATTGTTCTTAAAACTAGTCAAGGCAGCTGACTGTATTTTTATGTGTTGGAAGGGCACCTATAGGTGACCATGCTTATTTAGGATTGAGGATAGTATCTATAAAATTTATTAAAGAATATATGGTTATTTAACATTGATTGGACTCATTTATTACCTTGAGTTCATGTAATACAAATACTTAGATGTCATGCTTCATTTCACTAGCTATCTCAGTCACCTCTAGCTGATTATGTGGGAGTCTCAAGACTTGTAGGTGAATATTTTACAATTGGAAACTATGTTATGATATTTTGGATAAAATTTTAAAAATATATTCAACCTTTCATGATAGGTGTTTAAGTCTATGTCTCATTATCCTCTAATTTCACCTTAAGATCTCTATGAGCACCTACAGGTAGGCTATAGGTGGCCTTTTCTAGGTCATTTATACATGTAGATGAACATATAACCATGGAATTACACCTTAGGCTTATTCTAAGTCATTGATGTGATTTTAAAACTTGGTAGGACTCTTAAAAAATAGTGGCATGGCCTATTTTATCAAATTGGAAAACAAGGTTGCTCAAAAATTCAAAATCTTGTAGGTTTCACTACCCAAAATCAGTGCATGAAAGCGCATTTTTATGCTTCCCAAAAACCACCTTCCATTTATCATCTACCTCCCAAACCTATCATATTACTTCTCTCATGTAGGGATTACTAGGAAAACAAATTTAGAATCATCAAACCCATTTAAAACTCTATCATATGACCCTACCAACATGGGCCTAGGTGCTCTATTTTGCACTTTTAGGGATTATGTCCCAGAATTCAATCATTTGAATTTTTGAACATGGTTCTACTTATATCTGCCAACCTAACTTTTAAAAAGGCCTATCATGCTCCTCATAACACATTAGGACTTAAAAAAGTTTTAACTTGTCCAATATTCTCTATATAAGTACCTCTTTTATCTTTGTCAAGCCCCGTGTAGGTGGTTACTCTCGTGTCTACTGGTAGTGAAGATGAGGATGGTAATGAGCATTGTTTTAACCATTTAGTCACTCTAGAAGACCATTCTAACCTATTAAACTATTTTATTTAAACCTTGAGGGGATAAAAACCATTCAAACATGTTTTTTCTCATATATCATCTTCTTTTAGGTGAGTATTTTCACACATAGGTGGTGTGTCAAACTTGGGCAATAGATAAGGTTTATGATCTTTAATGAAGTTTGGTCCTTTTACAAAAGTTTCAAACAGAATCTTCCTACCATCAAAACATTTCTCAACTTAGACACTCCTTTTCAACATGAGGTCTTGATAAGGGCACCTGTAGGTGCATTTTAGTGGTAGAAGACTAGTGTGAATGAATGTGTTGGCTGACTGCCATAGTCCCTTACTCACTTGGAAGCTCAGTTCATTACCTCATGTTATAATAAGATGTTTCACATATTTGGAAACTTCATTATACCTCTATGAATATGTTATATAGTCTCCATACACGTGCTTCATCATGGTTTCAAGTAAATAGTGAGCAAAAGTTGACTATATGGTGTTCATGACTGCACCCTTGTAGAGCATTGAATTTAAGAATGAGATTGAAATGTCAAGGGGAATTCATATCAAATTTAAAACATGTAAATATACCTATCACAACCATTTTAATCCATTTAAAAAACATGAAGATCTGAAAATGGTGAAAATAGGTCTGTCATCCCAAATGAGAGCAATCTACAAACTTGAGATGATTTGTTCATAAAAACACCTTGAAATGTGAAAAAAAGCACATGGAAAATTATATAAGGAATAAAAAATCATATATAATCAACCTCATCAATTATTTTGTACAAAATTATCCAAAATGGAGGAAAACCTATAGGGTGCATAGATTAGCATGATAAAAATACATAGTCAACTTGTAAAGGATGGTTCATAAAGCATGGTTAACCAATATTTGAAATATTATTATGTAAATGGATATATATAAATTTAATACCACCTCCCAAAAGCATTTTACCTAGAACCTCTTTTACTGATCATACCAAGCATGAACCTGTTGATCACTTCTGCATGTTTAGAAGGGCAAGAAAGGATAAAAATAGTTTTATTACTTTTTTATAACTTAAAAATCATGTAAATAATTTATATGGGTTTAAGGAAGATTAAGGGATGTTCCATGACATTTTAATACATTTCACCTTCCCCCATGGGTCGTACAAGTGCCAAACTCTTCTATTTTCTTAAGAAAACTACTCTTTCTTCTAAGCACCTGCCACTTTCAATTATAAATAGTTTATTAAGGAATAATAAAACACATTTAAAATAAAATCACCATCATTAAACCTTAACACTTCCCTAGGAGGCCATAAAACTCATTTAATACCCTATTTTGACCCCAAAATGACTCAAAATGATAGGACTAAAATGACTAATGACCAAGGTTAATATAACATGAAATCATAATAAATGACCCATAATACACCTTAATACATAAATTATACCCATAAAACACCTAAAAACAAAGTTTTTACCTATAGGGGTCCCAATTTGACTTGTAGTGCCAAATTTGGTCAATAATGACTACATTGGTAAAACGGTGGAGCTCTGATACATGTACTTTCTATTTGCGAATGAGTGAGATGAATTTCACATTAGAATATGTGTGGCATATATTATGGATAACCATTTTTGGATAGATGTCCATGGTAATGGATGCATAAGGTGTAGGATATATGCAATAAGTACATAGATATATGATAGGTAGACTAGAGCATGTCGATTAGGGTGGCACCTTATTACTAGTGTAAATAGTAAGATCATATGTTTTTTCATTGAGGAAATTTAGATGTTGTATACTTACATTAATTGTAGTATTATATGGAGGATATACATAAATCTAATATATCATGTATTATATTATTCATTTGATTGAGGAGATGCATATGAGATATTCCTTAGGGCATAACATGCTATCCCATTTATATCAATAATTTTACAAATTTATATGGGAGTTACATGAAGTCAGTCTTGGATCCATGATATTATTACATGTATGTATGTATTATCACATCCCTATGGTGTGTCTATTTTTTAGTCCTTGTGAGTAATAGGCTCATCTTGATGTCTTCACATCTTAGTGGATGCTACAATGATGAATGGGGTTAAGAACTATGGAGTACAAGGTGATCTACTAACAATCATGATGATTTATTGGAAATTATATATGGGATATGGAAAAAGGATTCCTAATATTTATGAAATTTATGAGTTATTATGTGGTTGTAGGATCGGTTTTGTATGCACATGAATAACACACACTAAATTGTGCACTAGACTTCTCTAAGTTGGGTTGAGATAGCTGACATAATGGATGGATGATGGGTGGAACTACATATTGGGATGATTATCTAGGGGAATGGTATTTTAAATTATGAGTGGAAAAGGATGCTTGTGATATAATCAAATGATTTTTATTATGTCAAGTATCTCATTAAGAGTGTTTAACTGAGTGAAAATAAAACTCCAAAGTCCCTCAATATTAACAATGATGAGGAGGAAAAGTTCCTGATCGATGCTAGAAATGTCAATATGGGAATGGTTTGGTTGAAGGAATTGGTGAATTTGATGTAATTATTTAGGATAGTTATACCTTGTTAATGCCATATATAAATGTGAATGATATATGACGAGGTTAGACCCAAGGAGAAGAAAAAGAATCAAGTTGAGAATCTAGGCCTAGATCATGTTGTATTGATAACCTCAAGTTTTTGGGAATATAGTGATAGGTATATTAAGGATATAATTTTAATCTTATAAGGCACTTAGATCATTTAAAATGAGTGGGGGACATGTGTGGAATGGAAAACCTCAATTCCAAGCTTGGCATTGATATTCGATTGGGTGTTGATAGTAGGATTTGGTACTCTAACTTTGGGAAAAAGACCTGATCTATGGAGGTATGGATGATCAAGGAGTGTCATATAAGAGGCAAGGTGATACAATGTATAAGTTTAAGACATTTTTCTAAATGTTTTATGTTATTGGACTTATTGTTCTATTAGAAGCAAGGTTTTAGGAATGCCCGTGCTTGTTAATATAAGGCCTTAGTTGTTGATTTATTTTTGGTTTTGGGTAATGTTTTGACTAAAAATAAAGATAATGTCTTGATAAAATTAAATTAATAATTAATATATATAAATAAATGAAATAATACTTATTTTTGGTATTTTTCAATTCAATTTTCAATGCATACAATACTAGAAAGCAAAATCTAGGCTAACAATGTAAATTTTGATTTTTAGCTTTTCTACATGTAAACTCAATGAAACTATTTTTATGTTTTCAAATGATAGATTAATTAATCTATTATATAAAATAATATTTCATAATATGTAATTAAATACAAAATCAGAACTAGATATTAAGTAGCAATACTACCAAGTATCTAAATGTTCCTTTGCATATGCAAGCTAGAACTAGTTTTTTTTGATATTTCTAGATGAGTGCACACTAAGTGTGAATGATTTGTATCAAATTAAAATGAATATATAAGTTTTTATTTTATTATTTTAAAAAATAAAACAATGTTTTGAATTTACTTGAACAATAAAAACCAACACCAAGATATTACTTTTTACTCTCCTAGGTTTGGCTAAAATTTTATACTTGCTAATGTGCTTGTTTGTGCATGAATAAGAGCTTGTTTTGAACTAAAATTCATTATTTTTTAATATAAAAGTACTTGGTTTGGTTTTATAATATATACCTATGATTTTAATTCAAATTTATATGCTTTGAAATAATCTATTGTATGGTTACAAACAATAATGGAAATAAAGAAATATTTTTGATGCAAATAAAGGAAGAGAAAAACATTCATTTTCCTATCTATTTATATTTTTAAAATAGGGATTTAATATAATGAAATTAATGAAATTAAACTAATATAATATTTAAAATAAATAAAATAAATTAATATTAGAAACCCCTAACATGATCAAGATGTAGAGCAGTTAGAAGTAAGAGATGTATTTATGATTTGGTCCTCAATGTGCTAACTCCCCACTCAAAATAATAATTGTGGGAAATATATAACCAAGGATAATGATGAAATAATATTAGTAAGGAAGAATATAATAGGAACACAACTCTAAAAAAAATAACAATTGATTGTGGCTAGCTAGTGCACTGAATGCAAAAATCTAGTTGAAATTCAATGACTCTTCTTGCTTTAAATTGTGTAGTTTAACAAGTAATTTTTTAAAGGAAAAGATAAAAAAAATGGTAAGTAGGTTTTAGATATATAAATATTCAAAAATTTAACATCCAATTCCATTTTTTAAATTTTAAATTCATCTAAAAATGAAATACTTGTAGGAGAGGAATGGGAGTTACAAAGGGGAGTTTAATTGAGGAACTTGGGAGAGCTTAAAAATTATTAAAATACAAGAGGGAGTGAGTTGGGATAGCATGTAAGTGAATTAAAGATTATAATAACAATAAATGTAATAATAAGCATGCAAAACATGTGAAATCTTGAGTTCCAAAAGCTAAAAATGGGAACATAGACTAAAAGTGATGAAATTGCCCTTGTTTATAGGGGTGTTATGCAACCACTGGTTCTAATGATAGAATAGTCACTCCTAGAAATAAAATCACCACATTGTAATATGAAATTTACCTATTGGTGATAGTTCCATCATGGTTTTTTATGAAACCATCACGATATTTATATCACCTTAAGGGCAGTTTTGTCATTGGGAGGGGCAATTTTATCCTCTATGGAAGGTTTTAAAACCATTTGAAATAAGATACCCAAGTCAAATAAAAGGGGATGTTTGAGAGGTCTAGGAGAGAGATAAGGAAGTGGGAGGACTAGAATGTTATAGAGAACCCACTTTGAGCATAAATTATTAGATCACTACATCACCACTGGATCATACTAGGAATGTCACACCATGCAAAATTTGGGTACATAATTATTATCCCCTCAAGTTGATGCTTTGTCATGAATTGATGAGGGTATGGTATCAAGCAGTGGCTTGTGAAAGGGAAACAAAGGGTTTAAAATACTTACCTTACCTACCTTGGTGGTGCAATGAAGTTATCTGAAACTCTGTGCAACTTTTAGACAAAAGATGGGAATCAAGTACAATTTAATGAAAACGTAGAAAATATACTACGTAATCAAATTATGGATAAGAGTACTTACCATTTGTGTGGAAAATATCATATTACCTGAATCATCCCATCAAAGGATGAAATTTGATGCTAAGTCATTGCATAACTATAAAATTGTAAAACATGTTACATAATATAGAAAGCCATTAAATCATCAATTTTGATGCATGAGTCATAAAATAGAACAATAATATGATTTTTAATCATGAAAATAAGCATTAATGAGAGAATATTCTAGGATTAGAAAGTTTTCAAACCAAAAAAGCTATTTTGGGGGCCTATATTTTTAAAAATGTAATGTCTCCTTTAGGGCCAAATTAAATAAATTTGATTTTTATTGCAAGCCCTTACAACATAAAATTAAAATGATGGAAATTACTACTAAACTCTTAGAAAATATAGAATTTTTATAGATAATTGCATCCCCAAAATAAATATTAAGAAAACAATAAATTTATTCAATATATCCCACTCAAACCCTAAGATACTGAAACAATGAAATTCTAAAATTGAAACCCTCACAATATAATTTTTCCTATCATAGAGTGGTTGTACAAAAAAAAAACATTGAATCTATGATGAAGATTGGTGATCTCCATATAATCTTTCACTACAACTAGTCTCAATAGTCTTAAGGGTTGTGCAATAGTACCAAGGGCTACACAATAATCCTAAGTGTTGCACAACAATATACAATAGGCATGATAACTTTTATTAGGGCACAACCAAAAATCTTGATTTTTTTAATCCACAAACCCTCAAAAAATACTAAAAATTGGTAACTCCTTGCAGCCATCTAAAATATAAATATTACTTTTTTTTATTTGCATCATTGTGATCCTTGGATGGAATCACCACAGTGGGTAAGAGGTTTTTCATCCTCAAACCTAAATCTAAATGGTGAGGGTTTTCATCCTCACAACTCATACAAACTATAAGGGTTTTCATGAACTAAAAGGCTCAATCAATTGAAAAAATATATTGATCATAAAGTTGAATGAATACAAATGAGAGAGAACTTTCAATATATAAACTTAATTATTATTTTTAAGGTTAGGGTTACACTTTTGGGTTTTACCCTTTTGTTTTATTTTAAAATTTCCCTTTTCTCACCATTTTCCCTAAAAAATAATTCGAAGTGACTTAAGAACCTTTTAAAATAATATCACTTTGAACTCCATGCCTATCATCAATTTATAATATCACTTTAGGACCCATTTTAAAAACACTTTATTGGACTTGAAATTTTAATAATAAAATAATATTAATGTCCTTTTAATAAAGTAAGTCACTAGAGCAACTTAAAATATTAATTTTATTATTTCGTTAGCTTATTCAAAAAAAGGGACATGACTTTCCATGCTTCCCAAAGATTACTTATCCTCAAGAAATTACAAGATCCACTACTCTAACTTACCCCAACTGACCAACTTTGTAATACTTAGATCCCAATTCATCCTTGGGAACTTACAATACCACATTCTAAATTCCTTGTGTGATGCAATACATTCCTTTGACTGCATAACTTTGGTTACCCTTGAAACCTTATCCATACATCCATCTAGGAGATCAAAAAATGTTATTGGCCAAGGATGAAGCATCACTACAAACATTTTATTCTTATTTGATCAAGAATACTTTGAATCTATTGATTAGTGCATTTGTTACTTTTACTAAATCTATGACATATTTATCAAATAAGTTCTCTTGAAATCCATTGATAAATGTAAATTGCCTTGAATATTTAGTGTAATATATGCCTCTATCAAAAGGTGTTATTGGTCTTAACATTAAAGAATGAAATTCCACAAGTACCTTCACCATTGTACCTCCTAAAATATGATGCAAATCAAACTTTGTATAGGCTAGAAACAAGTTAAAATAGTCACAATCCACCTAGAATTTCATTTTAATTAAAAATATGATGGTTGACATGTTTTTTCCCTTTAGCTGAGACCTTCTACCTACGTCATCTAATGATAAGACCCCCTTAAAATGTGTAAACTTATAGTTGTTCATGTTTGACAATAACATCTAGTGATCTAAACTGACATCATTTAAAGCCTCAATAAATGTCTCTCATCCATAAATTTTAGCTTCTCACATAAACCCATAATGTAGGAATTGAGGCATACCTTGTGCCCAGTCCAAGTGCAAAATTCTAATTTCTGAACGTTGAATAACTAAATGGTGAATCCATTTTGTAGTATCCCAACCTTTGTGGATTCTTCTTTACACAACCAAGGGTGTACAACCCATATCTAGCTTTGGTTGTAATAAAAGTTTTTACCTTCCTTTATTACATTAGAAATTATTGATATATCCTAAACACCTTCATCCAAACAATGAGTTTCCCATGTTATATGAAAATCTATCTCTAAGGTAAGGCAAAGTTATTAAATCCTCTTGGTACATGGGATGGTGAAACTATCATCTATAGTTAGATTAAATCCCTTATCATTTTTATGCCTCAAAAAATACTTGGATCTCAAATGCAAAAATAATTTTGAACTTGAATCAAAGAATCTATATGCCCTATGTTGCAAGTTATATCCTTGACCCTATCATCATTTTTAGAATGCTTTCCATGATGATAAAATCTTGTAATTACATAGTAGGAAGCAAAAAATATGAAATATGACTATCCTTTTCATACATTTTCTATTATTAATTCAGATTTACATATGAATTCTTCTTCCAAGTGTGTATAGTGTTGTAATGAAATATCTCACAAGGAGCTAAACATTACCATCAATGTGAACCAAACCTTGTTGATATTGAATGTTTTTTCCATTGTAGATGCTAATATATGGCTTGTAGCTGAGATATTTGACCCTTGTGCTCCAACAACTAAATCTTATTATCATTCATAATATTTTCATTATGATCATCTGAGGTCAATTTTATTTTTTTCCTTATCCATTTGTATGGGATAATGAAATTATCAACAACAATGATATTGAAATCAAAAATTTTATCCTTTATAGATCTCAAAATATCACCTAGATTTGATATCATTATGCAAAATTTATTTTAAGCCAAAGGATATATATTCATTCTTTTACCCTTATTAGAATGATGGAAAAACTAAAATAGATTTGTGCTATCATTCCCATATCTTGAACTGAAATTATAAGAGTGCTTACTCTCTTGGGCTGAGGTAGGAGCCTTTGAGAGATTATTCTAAAATTCTAAAATTCTAAAATTTAGTCTTATATGGTAGTGGCTCACTCTTCAGAAGATTTTTTGGGTAGCTCATGTATTGGCACATCTATTTCTATCGTCTAATCTTTGCATTTAACTAGTGATGCCTTTTCCTTCTTGATTTGATTTCTTTCAATTTCTTGCAACTCTAGTTTTTCTTTAGATAAATCATCATTTGCATTAAGAGTTGATGATTCTAAAGTTTTGGATATTTCTTCAACTTCCTCCATGCATGTCATTTCACCCTCATGACATTGGTTGATTGTGATCATATCCATGTGACCTTATTTGTAGCATAAATATTAGTGAAGCCAAGTTCCACCATTACAATTAGAGAATTCTTTCCCTTAATTTTATGTAGGTGTTATTTAACTTAAGTGGCTATAAAATTAGATTCCTTATCTCTTATTAGCCATTCATCACACCTTTTTTGGGTCCTCATTATGTCCTTTATGATTTTCTATAATGTGGTTAGTTTATTTTCAACCACATTCTTTGGTTCCTTTTCAGATAAGATCTTACCTTTGACTTGCATGCTGAATTATTTTTGCTCCTCTGTAGATTTTTGAGGCTCATATTTTGACTTTTCCATCTTCTTTATTTATACCATGCCTTTAGATCCTTCTAATATTATTTCATAGCTTGCAACATCTCTAACATGGATTCTTGCACTTTCTTCACGATTCACAGGTTGGAAAGATCATTGCTCTGATACCATTGTAATATCCCCTTTAGGGGAAAATTAAATAAAAATAATTTTTATTGTAAACCCTTACAATAAAAAATTAAAATGATGGAAATTATTTCTAAACTCTTAGAAAATAAATAAAAATATAGATAATTGTAGGCATAAATAATCATTGTAAAAATGGTAATTTTAATCAATGTATCCCACTCAAACCCTAAGATGTTGAAACAATGAAATTATAAAATTTAAACCCTCAAAATATAATTTTTCCTACCACATAGTGGCTATATAATAGTAACACTATATCTGTGATGAAGGTCTGTGATCTCTTTAGAATCCTTCACCAAAACTAGTCATAGTAGTCCCAAGGTTTGTCCATCAGTCTATAGTAGGTATGACAACCTTTCAAGGGAAGGACATATTTTTATACAACCAAAAGCCCTTATTTATTGATCCAAAAACTCTCAAACAATTCTAAAAATTTATATCTCCTTACAACTAGTTGAAATCTAGATATTACTTGTTTTATTTTCATAATTATGATCCTAGATGGAATCACCTCAATGGGTAAGAGGGTTTTTGTCCTCAAATCTATATGCAATAGGAACCCAAAGACAATTCTAGTTTAAACATTCATAAATAGATAAATCAATGAAAAAAATATATAAAACTAGCATTCCAAGCCTAGATACTTGGGGAAGCAAATAACAAACAAATAATAGATAGTAAAAAAATAAAATCTAACTCTTTTACCCTCCTTAAAAATTTGAATTGTTTGTTGGCCTAAGATTGGGATAGTGTTTAGCTTATGGACAATGAGTCTTTGTCAATGGTGTGCGTACAACATCTCCCCTTATTCACTTGGAAATTAGCTTGGCATGTGTTGGCATATGAAACTTTATCTATCTCAACAATTTTTCCTAGCAAGTTTTCACCAAAAAATATTGTTGAAGAATGGTTATGGCTCTTGTATTTATAGCCTTTTAGTTGACTTCAACCTTTGTGTAGTTAAGGTTGAGTTAGGGTTAATCAAATAAATTAGGATCCAAACACATAAAATAATAATAAATTCTTAGTATTACATTCACAACCATAGATTAAAACTATATAGGCTAATGTTGCTCCTATAATATAAAAAGCCTAACATAGCTCCACTAACTACTCACTAACCATACACAAGTTGTTTTAACAACTCATTTAATATTCAAGCTATTTATGTAGGTTATTTACAAAAAACTAACTTACACACATAATAATATTTTTCACTATATAAATATTATCAGACCATATAATGTACACAATCATAATTTCGTAACATTCACCTCCTTAGTGTGAACATGAGGATAAAATCACATTCAAAAGATTTATCCACCTCCTAAAAGCACTACATAGACTAGGTACAAACTCCATAAATTATATCTTTACCCTTGTGAAGGCATAGTGATGAGCCAAATTATGCAAGACTAATCCCTTCATCTTTGGGTTCCTATGGGCCTTTCCCTTCCTCTTTGGGTGATTGAATTCTAAAGCTCCAATATCTACAAGATTAGAAGTAACTGGATAACTATACCAGTTTACCTCAAAATATTCTCTTGCTCCCCAAAAGTGAATTTTATGAAAACATGAAAATTTCCCAATTTTCTACAAATGGGTTTATTTACAAATGAACCCACTAAAAATATGTAACACACACAACTGAAACAAATGCACCACCAAAGAATATGGGATCTATCATTGGTGACTAATGAGAAGCTTAGAAAACTTCATTCCTCCATTGCCTCTAATCTCCTTATGGTTTTCTACTTAGCAAACTTATCTTTGAGGCTCATGAATAAAATGCCCCCCAAATTTAGACATCCGATTCCACCAAAAATGCATATGTGAGATCATCATCATCATCATCATTTTGACAAACTTAATGGGCAATGATTCTTATTTGAAAGACTATGACAACTATATACTAAACTATTTATGCACCTAAAGACAAAAATAGAGAGACTTTTAACAACATATGACTAATTTTTGTGACTATTTTAACAAAGACCATAAACTTTTTTTTTTCTTTTTAATATTTAAATAATGATTTTATTGTATTGATAACTTTATTATAGTATCTAGAAAGGGACTCTAGCCTAAAGAAATGACTCTTAACTATGATGACATATAAAATAGTGAAATACCTTTTATATTATGACTTAAATAATATTAACATCAATTTTTAATATAGAAAAAATATATTATTGAAATTTTGACCTATTAAGACTAACAAACCTCTAGACTCGACTAACAATAAAAACTAAACTAAAACTAATAATAAAGTAATTATGAACCATAGTTGACTAATTATGTCACTTAATAAGTAAATAAAGCTTCACAAAATACCCAAAAATAAATAAAAATAGTATTGTCTTATTACAAAGTGGTTTTGATGAAAAAGGTGGTTGGACTAGAGAACATGGAATGGTGGCAGATTTAGTGGACAAATTTTCATGAGTTGATTGTTAGAAACATGAACACACCAAATAATGGAGTTCAAAACACTGTTAGGTTTGATGTCAATCCACATAGAGATGGATAACAAAAATATCAGAGACGATCTCATTTGTAGTGTTTGTGAATAGCTCACAATGTCACATCTAAATATAATAAGAATGGTTTAGATTCCATGCAAGTCTGGAATCGATGTTTCAAACAAGAAATGCAAATTCAAGTGAATACAAAATAAAATTTATAGAAATGACCATTGTGAATGAACAATGTTGAGTATTAACACTGAACTAATGTCATTTGAGGATGGATGACAATGCTAAAGTGTTGAGAATGTGAGCTAGATTCACCATGTAGCTGTGCATGTCTCAAAACTTGTTGATGTTTAAAAGTTCAAAGTAATGTAATGAATAGGTATCTTAGTACAAGCCAAACTTAGGTGATGATTACCATAAAAATGGAAAAATACTATGAATGCATCAATGCTTTAAAGTAATCTCATAGACAAGGAATAACATTATTTGAGGCAAAGAACTAATTGTGTTTGCCCCTTTTCCTCATCATAAACTTTTACATATCTAGGTCTTAATAGCTTTGGTACCAAATGAAAGTAGTATAAGAGTCAAATACACAAAATAAAAATGAATTCTTCGTACTACATTTACAATCATAAATTATTAATATATAGGCTAATGTTCCTCATATTATATAGAAAGCCTAACATAGCTCTACTAACTACTCAATAACAATACATGAGTTGTTTTAACAACTGATTTAATATTAAATCTACTAACATGTAGATTGTTTAAAACAACCTAACTTACACACATAATAATATTTACTATTACATATATATTATCAAATCATATACTGTTTACAATAATAATTTCCTAACAACTAGATTGGTTAAATACATTTATGTTTTTGGAAAGAGGTTGTATTTATGGATCATGGCTCAACATTTTTGATATTTGTGAGATTTATGTTGATGTTTTGAAATTCTTGACCTTTGAGGATGATGACATCATCATGACCTCATATTCCTTGATATTTATTAAATTTTGATTTTTAGAAATTGGACATTCACTTATTCAACATGCATTTTTCACTTAATAAATTAATTTGATTTGCTTGGTTAATTAATTTTGCTTAGTCTTTTGGTTATTTCAATAATTTGGCTAAGTTCCCGGCTCAATTACTAAAAAAATGTCAATTTGCTAGGTCACAACTTGACAAGGATTAATCCATAAGAGGTTATAATGGCATATAGGATAACACCCCAAATACGAGAGCCTTGACATGATTCTTGTCACTTACGTCTGATGTGCAAATGAATTTGGGCATTTTGGTGATTTCTAAGCTTAATTTGTGTTATTTGCTAGAAATCAGTTTAATCTCTATTTAGACATAGAGTGTGGCCAAAATGGAGTGTCTACATTTTGCCACTATTTTGTTAGAGAATTTAATGTCTAAGTGGGCTTAATTAACCCTTATCTTACATTGGTAATTAAATAAATAATAATAATATATTATTTATTAACACAAGGTGAAAACCTCATGGAAATAAATAATAAAACTATATTTATTTAATACTTACCGGTGATTTAAATGTCTTTTGGTATGGTTGGACCCATTGGTTACAATGGTCACCTCCCTTCACATTTCACTATAAATAAGATTTTACCCTTATGAAATATTGTGAATTGGTAAATTAATATTTGTGTGTGGAAAATATTGCAAAATTGTTTATGAAGAATTGTCTGAGAAGTGAGAAGATATTTGTATTGGGATGTTTCTCAAATATTAAATAATCATTGTGGGTTTTTTAACTCATTTTGAGATTTCCCATCTACAATTGTGTTACATATATTCAATGTGTGCATTGATAATTGATTATATATCTAGATCTATTTATTACATTACCAATTTTATCATGGTACAAGAGTTTGGGATATGGAGTAATTGATTGGCAACACATAGTTGAATTATATTACCTATGGAGCACTACCACTCTTTAATTTTTTTTTAATTTGGTGTAAAAAAAATCATTGAAAATTCAACATGTATGGCCTATGGTCCAAGGGAGGCATATAGTGTTGTTTGAAATTCTATCCTTGTCCATGCTTTGATTTGGAGTAATTTTGGATCAAACAATCATTTAAATCTCAATACCAAACAACTAAATCATACATTAAAGGAATTTTTCAAGTTAAAAATCTACTTGGGCCTCCTAGTACAGCCCATGAATGGCTTAAGTAGGTAAAAATTTATCTTTTGTTGGTGTACAGTCCCTGAAGACCCTATGGAGAAGTCTACAAGCATATTTGAGTAGTGTAAATGTAGTTTCAAGTATCAAAAAGTCAACCAAACAAGAAAATCAGCCAGAGGCATGTTTACACAACCATGAAATGGCCTAAAAGCTATAAAAATCATAAATAAATTTGTTTTTAAGGTTTTTCACCCTAGTTCTCAATTTTAGTGGCTAGATCTTGTGTTTGCTTGCCTACAAACACTCCTGTAAAGACTAGGAGCAGTTTCCTCAAGCCTCTAAATTTTTTATTCTTCATTTGGACACCATAATAAGGATGTAACATTTGTGAAAATCATAAAAATATGTGTTTGGGTAGAAAAATAAATTTTGAATCTTTTGGATGCTTCATTGTAAGGATTGAAGGCTGATTGCCAAGTTTCAAACCCTGAGAAGTCCTATTCCACTCTCCAACAACACCCCTGCTTCTATAGCTAATCCATTATCAGTGACAAGAAGATATTAAGGTATGTAATAATTGTTTTTATTTTATTTTTTAAATATTTGATTTAATAAATTAAAAAAAATGTTGCATACACAAGTGGCCCCCACCTTGTTTTCTTATTACTTTTTATCTAAAAGTTAAAAAAAGCCAAAATATTTTACATGCAAAGTAAGTAAATAAATTATATATATATATAATTTTTATAATATAAAAAAATAATCTTTAAAAAAATAGTGCATGTTAAAGTTTAACTAAACTATTAGATGAGTTGGTAGTTAACTTTTTGCTAAAAGCTTGTCACTAGGGAGATCTTACGTTCAAAACCTCATAAAATCAACTTTTTGATTTATTGAATTTTGAATTTGGTTAAATTTCATTTAATTTGAATTCTATTTTTGGTTTTCGTGCCAACTTCTCACGTGTTCAAAACCCTGTTTGATTTGTTGACCTAATTTCAATATTTGACCTAGTGAACGTATTATTAAACATAGTCATTTAACCAATTGATACCTAAGTTTTGTCACCTTATGGAAACATCTACGTGGTCTATTTTATAATTTGGAACCTCCTATTATCTTTTTTTTCAACTTTTTCAATAATAATGTCTAGGTGGTTGTTCTTAGTTCAACTCTTTCAATACCTAGTTAGTGTAACTCTATTTTATTTTTTTTCATTATTTGGCATATATATTGTAAAAATAATCATAGTTTCATGTGTATTTCAAATTATTTTGGACAATATTTTTAAAACTCATTAAAAAGGTTAATTTGTCAAATTGTTCTTACATTAGTGTATTTTTTATGACACTTATGACAACCAATTTTGTCACAATATTTCATATTTTTCTTTCTTTGTGATGCTGAGGTTATTAAATTTAACCTTGATATGAATGAAAACAAATTTATAAACTCTTACCTCTACCAAAACCCAACTCTGATTCTAATTGTCGTGATCTTTGGATCTTTATTCTTATAGTTTGTTGCTTTGTTCTCTCGTCACCTAGAGGTACTCTTCTTGTCAAGGTATTCACTCATTCTATATTATTTATTGTTTTATATTGAATTAAATCACCTATAATTCCCTAATTTTCTATCACTATTCCAACCAATCCTCAACTCCTTACTATCTCTTTCTTTCCTTTCTTGAACTTACTCTTTCTTGTCTTAAGCCTATTAGCAACTCGGATTCACACAAGACTTAGGTTTACTTAAAAATTTAAATTTTATTTTCATTATGAAAATGATAAAAATAGTCCTAATTGATCATATAAATATTCCTCAAGACTTTTTAGTACAACCCTTTTCCAACATATGCTACTTTGCTTTGACAGGCTTTTTAGTAGCCTTTTTTCACTCGTTTTCATTGGTACAGATGGGTAAAAAATTAGATTGAGAAAATAAAATTATTTTTGATCACCCTATATATTTTAACATCTCTCCATGAAGTTTAATTATCCATATCATCTCCTAGATTCCCTTTCTAGACCTTGTTCAGATATAATTAGGTCTCTTTGCTCCTCTTTTGCATACAACCACCTATATTCTATACAAAAATGTACATACAAAATTAAAAATTACAAAATATATTTATATCCTTGAAATCCCAACTATCCACCATTTTTAATGATTTTTTTAATGGTAATAATTATTTCAAACTCAAATTTTGTGTTAAAACCCTAATTTAGGGTTTTGTCTGCTTGTGTAAGCCTGAAAAGGGCAATTTTAGAATATAAATCTTGATTTCAAGTTTAATCTCACTGTAAAAAATTGTTATGGTATTTATGAGCCTTATAAATCATCTCCAAGGTTTTTTTTACCCTTTATTTATGCCTCTGTAAGTCATTTTACACAATGTTTTCAGTTCGACTGTATGTGCATACAATTTATGTTACCCGAGAGTCAATGTTTGCTTGTTCTAAGATTTTATTAAGGTTTAAAACTTTATTATTGATTGTAATATGTATATATAATCCTAATACTCATTTATTAAATTATTTAACCTCATTTATATATCTCTATTCACCTTTTAGTACAAGTTTGGATTTAACTGTGTGAAGACACAACCTACACAAGGTCTGAGCATCTTGCTTATGAAATACATTTTAAAATGAATTGAATTCACAAAATAAACTTAAATAAAATATAAATAAATAATTAAAAATCATTAATTCACTCCAAAAAACCTCCCCTAAAATAATTCCTCGCATATAATGTTTACTCAATCCTCTAAGGCACAAAACATAGAATATAGAGTATGCTAGTTTAATTACCTAAAAAGGAACTATTTATCCATCCTCTTAGAAACAAAATACATTCCAATTAAATTTATTATCATTAAATGGCATTTTTTACATCAAATTAATGTGCAATACTATCACATTCATAGTCTTCCAACTCATATTGTAACTCAGTCTTCAAAAACACATAATACAAGGTGTGACAGGGTCTGCAACGTAAGTTAGTTATTAAAATAAAGAAAATTTATTATTAATTAGGGATTTAAAATTAATTTCAGTCTCTAATACATCCCAATTTTAATTCAAAAATAACATTTACAAGTTGATATATATCTAATAACTACCTCAATGGATTCTTGTATTCCTTCATAGAAATGTTGAGAAGACTCAAAACATCTAACACCTAACACATCTATATGAAAGAATAAATATGTGAATTAAACATGTATTAAAGTTATATTTACCCATTTTCAGAATCCATATAAAAATATTACATTATTTAAGTTAATTTAACATGATCAAAACTTGAAAAGAGAGTTCAAAAATTCAAATTTGTAGAAATGGCAGGAAAATGCCATATGAGCAAGAATTTGAATTCTGTGAACTTCTAGGACTCCTAACCATGAAAAAAACACTATAAATGACTCTAATAAATAAATAAAATAAAAATTTAAACAATCTTAATATTCCCCTACATCATACTACTAAGGGGATAAAAGAAATTTCCCATTAAAATTATAACTAATCTTGTTTTGATGTGCTTCACAACTACTCTCCTTACTGATTTCTGTTCTTTATTGCTTGGCCTCCTAGATCCCAAAGCCTAATTTAGGAATTTATAACTCCTTGTCTCTTTAATACTGTTGTAACTAATATCTCATGCATATGCACATACTCTTCAACTCCACACTTGTACCTTGTCTTCCATCTTGCTATCTTCATCCAAGTTGTACATACAATGAACAACAAATCATTAAAGAAAACATGTTTTTACTCATGCCTTTAAGGCATAATCAAAATATTTTCCTTGATTGTATGTTTTAATTTATACCAAACACCTTTGTGTGCCATGTATGGTTCATTCTTATTCTTTGCATCAACCACCAACTCATATTATTATTATTCTTCTATGGTTTCTCCTTCATGTATAACCTATCTTTCATCCTTAATACCTGCAACTTCATCATGTATAATGTCTTATTGTACTTTAATTCTCATTACATTAATAATTTATCTTATCTTAGCCACCATTGTTTCATGCCATAGGTCTATGTTCTATTATGTCACTTCACCATTTCTTTATACATTTGATGAAGATCAAAGTTATTTTCCTTTTTCATGGCTTCATACACACTAGAATAATCCTCATACCTTTACTTTTACTATTTTCCCAATGATTATTTGTTTTAATTTGCATCATATTGAGTGAATATTATTTCATACTCCATACCATCTTTCCTCATAGATGGATGACCTGCTTGTTCTTCTTCTAACATCAAGATTCTATCTTGAGCCTCTCCTTCCTCTTGTTACTCTTGAACACCATTTGATCAAATGATTCTTATTTTTGTTTGAGCCTATGCATTGGCATAACTAAATCATATCCATCATAAAATCTTACACCTACATACACACATGCCAAAACATTATTAGTTTAAAATTCATGAGGCTTACTTGTCCCCATCTCTGTCTTCTTAGGCTATTTGCTTATCATCCTCAACTGTCTTCTCATGTTGCACACTTTTTGTTGCCTTTTATTCTTCATCACCATTTCATTGAGAGGTCATATCACTATTTTTATAATTCCAACTAAATTTTTTGGTCTAATCTCTTCTAAAACTTGTTCTAAACATGTCAATACTACCTTCAACTCAGTAATCTCCCTCTTATCAAATTCCTCTTTCTTTAATTCCTTATGGTAACCTTCTTATTTCAATACCTTCATCTCTCTTTCACCCTCTTCAATCTCTCTCTAGGGTCTTACCTTTACCTATCTATTTTTATTGACAATCTTAATTACTTGTCTCTTTGACCTTTACTTGTTCTCTTTCTTCTATCTTCAAGCTCTCCTTGAGCTTACTCCTTTTGTGCTTTCACTAGCTCTCTCCTTTTATATTTATAAGCCTTCTTGGATTAAGGGATTCATTACAAATTATTAATTTTTTACCTCTATATCCATCCCTAAAACTTTATTTAGTATCCTTTTAAACAACCTTCAACACTCTTTCATGAATTGATCAAATACATAAAATGAAAACAAAAACAATATGTACCTTTATATGCTTACAACCTTCTTTATCTTATTACAAAAAAAATTCTCAATATAATACCAAATGATGTAGAGTTTCATACCTTTAACCTTGATATGAATGGAAACAAGTTTATAAACTCTCACCTCTACCAAAACCCAACTCTGATTCCAACTCTCTTGATCTCTGGATCTCTATTCTTGTAATTTATTCTCTCATCACCTAGAGATCACTCTTCTTGTCAAGATATTCACTCATTTTATATTATTTACTATTTTATATTCCATTAAATAACCTACACTTACTTGTTTATCACTATGCCAACCAATCCTAAACTCCTTACTAAATCTTTCTTTCCTTTCTTGTTAGTCTTTCTTAAACTTACTCTTTCTTGCCTTAAGCCTATTGACAACTTGGATTCACACAAAACTCAAGTTTCCTTGATATTTTAAATTTTATTTTCATAATTTACATGCTCAAACTATTCCTCATTAATCACCTAAATATTCCACAAGACTTCTCACTACAACCCTTTTCTAACATACCCTGCTTCTTTGCTTTGACTGGCTTTCTAGTAGCCTTTTTTCTCTCTTTTTCACTGGCATGGATGGGCACAAACTTATATTGAGAAAATAAAATTATTTTAAGCACCTTATATCTTTTACCATCTCTCTATGAATTTTAATTATCCATCTCATATCCTAGATGCCCTTTCTAGACCTTGCTTAGACCTAATTAGGTCTTTCTGCTCCTCTTTTACATATAATCACCTATATTATGTACAAAAAGGTACTTACAAACATAAAAATTAAAAAATATATTTATATCCATAAAATAAAAAATTTCCACCATTTTTCATGATTTTTTTATGGTAACACCACTTGCAAACTCAAATTTTATGTTGAAACCCTAAGTTAGAGTTTTGTCTGCTTATGTAAGCCCAAGAAGGGCAATTTTAGAATATCAATCTTGATTTCAAGTTTCATCTCATTTTAACTAATGTTTATGTTATTTTTTATCCCTATAAATTCTCTCCAAGGTTTTTTTTACTTTCTTTATGCCTTTTTAATTCATTTTACATAATGTTTTTAGTTTGATTATATGTGCATACAGTCTGTGTGACCCAAGAGTCAATGTTTGCTTGTTCCAAGATTTTTTTAAGGATTAAAAATTTCCTATTGATTGAAACATGTATGTATAATCCTCCTAATCCTTTAATAAATTATTTAACCTCATTTATATATCTCTATTCACCTTTTAGTACAAGTTTGGACTTAATTGTGTGAAGACACAACCTACATAGGGTCTGAGCATCTTGCTTATGAAATACATTTCAAAACAAATTGAATTCACATCATAAAATTCAATAAAATGGAAATAAATAATTACCAATCATGAATTCACTCCAAATAAGCTACCAAAAAAATCCTTCCTTGCATATAATGTTTACCCAGTCCTTTAAGGCACAAAACACAGAATATAGAGTATGCTAGTTTATTTACCTAACAAGGAACTGTATGTCCATCCTCTTACAAATAACATACATTAAAATTCAATTTATTATTATTCGCTGACATATTTTCCACAAAATGCATGTGCAATACTATCACATTCATAGTATTTCAACTCATATTGTAATTCAGTCTTTAAAAACATAGATTATAAGGTGTGATAGGGTCTGCAATTTAAGTTATCAAAATAAAGAAACTTTATTATTAATTTGGGATTTAAAATTCATTTAAATATAAAATACATCCCCATCTTAATTCCACAATATCATTTACAAGTTTATATATATCTAATAACTACCTCAACGGATTCTTGTATTCCTTCTCAAGAATGTTGATAAGACTCAAAACATTTAACACCTAACACATCTATATGAAAGACTAAATATGTGACTTAAACATGTACTAAAGTGACATTGACCCATTTTGAGAACCCACATAAAAATACTACATTATTTAAGTTCCTTCAACATGACTAAAACTTGACAAGAGAGTTCAAAAATTCAAATTTGTAGAAATGGTGGGAAAATGCCATATGAGCAAGAATTTGAATTCTATGAACTCCTAGGACTTCTAATCATGAAAACACACTCTAAATGACTCTACCAAATAAATCAAATAAAAATGTAAACCATTTGAATACACCCTTGCATCACTTTATTTAGTATTAAATTGAACAATTATTATGTGTTTGTATTTTAATTTTTTAATTTACTATCAAATAAAGTTAAAACTCACAATAAAAATGATTAATTTTAAGCATTTGTTTACTTTCATTCTTAAAGGGAAGTTATGGCTTCACCTAATTTTGTTTTAGATAAATTAGAAATGCTTAATATAAATAACTATAATATTTGGAAAATCCATATTAAAACAAAATTCATGGTCAAAAGTTATGGAATATTGTCACTAGGACTAAAAAACTCCCTTCTGAATGACATGTGTCCCCTGAGCTTACTAATGCATTTCAATATAAATCATAATAAGTTATGCCCATTAGCTTGTGGAGTGTTAAAAATGAATTCTTTAACCACATTGTTAATCAAGAGTCTCTTAGTGATGCTTGAAAACTTTTTGAATCCATGTATAGGGAACTCGCCTCTCAAAAATCATTAAGTCAATCCTTGAATTGTTGACTACACCTATGAAAGGTGATGAAAAGGTTGTTAATTTTATTTCTAAAATTAAGAACATTAAATCTTAATTAGATGGATATAATTTCAGTTTGATTCAAAATCAATTACTTTATTTTATCATTCAGTTAAATATTCATAATTTTTTTAGAAATTTCATTCAATTTTGAATTCTAAATATCAAACTGAGCAAGATATCCCTGCCCTTACCACCTTGTCTACTCTCTTGACTTAAGAAGAGCAAGTTATGACAAATTTTGAATCTAAAGACAATACCACTCAATGACTTCTCACATTAAATAATGTTTTTAATAATAATAAAAATCATAAACTTAACCCTATTTCTAATAAAGGCAAAAACAAGAATAAGAAATCTGGTTATAAGAATCATAAACCTAAGTTTAATGGAAATTATAATTTTTGAGGTGATTTTGGTTATTGAAGAGAAAATTGTTATAAAAAAAGTGATAGAATTAATAATAATTTTTCTAAAAATAACAAAGGGAAGAAATATAATCAAAACAACTAGAAGAATCAAAGCCCTAATCAAAATAACAATCATGATTCAAATGTTATTACTTTATATGTTGTTTTGTTTACTTCAAATGAAAATGAGTGGATTTTAGATAGTGGTGCATCACACAATATGACATACTTATTTGATATTTTTTGTAATTATATAAATATCTCTGAAATAATTTACTTTGGAGATAATTTTTTTTAGAATCAACTAAACATAGAAAAACAAATTTTTTAAATGTTGTTATTAATGATGTTTTCTATGTACCTAAGATTAAAAATAACTTGTTATCTTGTTCACAACTTTTTAATGAAAAATTGCTGAAAGATAGTTCATTAAAAATTAGTTTGAGTCTTTGATTATTGAAGGGGTTCAAAATAATGGTTTACACAATTTCTCTCATTCTACATCTTTTCTTTCATCGCATAGTAAGAATAAATCTCAATTATGACATGAAAGATTAAGACATGTTAATTTTAAAAGTTCACATGATATGTTTGCTCAAAATATTGTTATTGTACTTCCTTATATACCTTCTCATCATGTGATTTGTGAGGGTTGCTTATGTGGTAAACAACATAATAACCCCTTTCACAATAATCATGATGTGAATTCCTCACATCCTTTAAAATTTATTCATAGTGATGTTGTAGGACCCTTAGAAGATGTATATATTAATAGTTATTTGTATAATATCACTTTTATTGATAATTATAGTAAAATTATTTGGCCATATTTTATTAAAAATAAATCTGATGTGTTGTCTAAATTAAACAAAAATAAAGCTTTTGTTGAAAATGTATCTGATTTTTCTATTAAGAGATTAATAACTGATAATGGTGGTAAATATATTAATAAAGATTTTTATTATTTTTACATTAGTTATGGTATCCAAAGGGACTGAAAAACTCCCTATTCTCCTAAAAAAAACTGTATTACTAAAAGGAAAAACTAAACCATTATTGAGATGGCCAAAATGATGTTGCATTATGTAAATGTTCCTCTTAGTTCTTATGAGATGAAACCTTAAATATTTTGTACATATTCTGAATTGAATCCCTACTTAATATTTACATTTGTCTACATCAAAATACATGTATAATCATGTAATTTCATTTGATTTGATAAAACTATTTTGTTGTTACTTTAGAGATACTAATTATATTGATAATGTCTCATCTACATGGTATTTTTTAAGTAAAACTATTTAGTTTTGATTCTTGGAAAATACTTATTAAATTATATTGTAATAGATATATTTGTCTTATATGAGAAATCAAATAAATTATATAGATATTATGATTATTTTCAATTAATACGAGTTAGCATGGAAATAAATTATATGCATAACATCATGCTTAAATTGACAAAATGATCATGTTTAGTCATTGCATTTAGTAAAACTATCATTCTCAGTAAGTTTGGATCTTTTGTGTTTTTTATTTTTAAAATGCTTTCAATTGATTAGTGGTAAAATTCCATGCTAATATGCTTAGATATTCTGATTTGATTATTTTATCATTTGATTGTTTATGCTAACATCCTTATATACTTCATTTGATAATAAGACATGTTATGAAATGTAAAGTGTAAATGGAGTTTGTATTATTGGATATTCATCATTTACTTTACTAAAGCATTATTTTCATACATCTCTAAACTTATATGTTTCAGTCTCATATATGTTCAATTAGATGATGGCATTTCATGTTAAAATTATCCATATTTGATGTAAGTTGGGGACGCTCATCTTTTTAATATTGGAGACATTCAATAATGAACTGCATACAATAATTTATGTTTTTTCACTAACTTTGTAATCAAAGTAGTGAACTTGTTTGCCTTAAAATATGACTTGATTGTTTGAAATATGTTTTACCATATAAAAACATATGTCATATTTGTATATACTTGGTTATTTTGATGCTAACTATTGTACCTGAAAAATGTCACTCATTTTTGGGACAACATTTAAGCTATTTTGGTCTTACAAGACAAAATTATCTCTTCCCATTTCAAAAAATTATTCTAAGCTTTCAAAATTGGGAATTTTTCAAGCTTTTTCAGTCAAAGGACTAACAGGTTCAACAAGTTCAAAGGCTTCTACAGGCAAGTTCAATCAAAAGAACAAGTTTCCAATACTTAGTCATTTTCAAGACTGGTTCAACATCTTGGTTCAACCAAAAGAATCTATCAACAAGCTTCTATGCAATGTTTGAACCATTGAACCATTAAACCTTAAACCATTTTTAGTTTAAAGGTTCAATGGGTTCAAAGGTTCAATGACGTCAGCAAGTTTTAAGAATTTAGCATTTTTGTCAAGGTTTAAAGTTCAATCGCTATAGGTTTAATGGGTTCAAAGGTTCAACAGGTTCAACAGCAGTTGGTTCAACATAGTTTATTTCCAAGAGCTTGGTTCAAGCGGTCAATAGAAATGAAAGAATGAACCATTGAACCATTGAACCAAAGTTGGTTCAATCGATCGGTTCAAGTGGCAGGTTCAAAGAAGTGTCCCAAAAGTCGAAGAGACAAGTGCCCTTACAGAGGAAATTTTGTGGTAAAAGTGACTACGGCAAAAAAAGCCTAAAATAAAAGCCTGATAGAGCCCAACAGATGCTGCCACATGTCATCTATCAAGCCCCATTTTACTTTGTTTCTAAGAGCTATAGATGCTGCCACGTGTCACTTGTTGAGATCGGCAGAAAATAGACTAAGGCAAAACCAAAAGACAAATAGCCTTTTTGGAGGGCACTTGGAAACTAAAGTGGACCATTAAAAAAATATGAAAGGTCACTTTAAAGCTCAAATAGCCCTTGCAGAGGGAAGGCAGGGAGCAAACAAACCAATTCAAAGGCTGAACAGACATAAAGAATTCCTTCAAAAAAGTTTCTGCAGCAAAGTTGTAAAGAAACAATTCCTTCAGACAAATTGTTCGAAAGAATTCCTTCAGACTTTTTGTCCAAAGGAAAAGTCCCCCAAAATAGAAAACCCACCAAGCTGCCACGTGTCCCTCAAAAAGTTATAGTAGAAAGTGCCACGTGTCCCTTATCAAAATGCAACAGAAGCCACCACGTGTCATCTGTTGAGACACAGTTTCAAAACTCAGCAGAGATTGCCACATGTCATCTTTTGTAGGAAACTGATATAAGACCCAAAGACTTTCAAAAGAGAAACTAAAGCTCAGTGGAAGCCACCACATGTCAAAATCTGTAGTTTCTTCTTTTGGTCTCTTTATTAAGTAAGGATTGTGGTGAGCCCCCAATAAGCTACTGAAGTAAGCAGAGCACACCAAGTGTCATCCTCCACGGGATTCTTAAAAGACAAGCGAAAGCTGCCACATGTCCCGTTGTAACTCCATGGAACGCAACAAATGTCTGTATCCACATCTTGAGTTTTTTATAGGTTTTAAATCTTCTTTTAATAAACATCTCTCAGAGTACTTCAAAAGTGCCACGTGTCCTCGCCTGTTTTGCAGCAGAACATGCCATGCGTCAATTATTAAGACCAGCAAAAAGAGACCAAAGAATAAAGCATGGAATTGAACCAAGGACCCAATTCAATAACAAAGAAAGGAGGAATGATGAAGAATACCAAAAATATCCATGCATGAAATGTGTTTCTAGAAGCAAACCACCAAATAGACATTGGAGAGCACAAACATTTAATGGCGTGACCCATTTCTCTACATTGAAAAAAGCAAATGGGTAAATGCGCCTAATTCTAGCATATCTTCTTGACAAAATTTAATGCAACATGATGTGTTACTACTCCCCAAGTCTTTCTTGAAGGGTTGTACATTGGACTCTCTCTTATTGTTTTAGGGAGATCTTTTTGTTATTAGAAACTAAATTATGCCTAATTTGAAAGGCATTACTGAGACTTTGAACTCAGATTGTTGATCATATTTTCTTATTGGAATAAGAAAGCAAGTGAATTTTTAGACTTTGTGCTATAATAACTTGGTTGTTGGGGAAATTATTCTTATGTCTGTTTCCTTAATACATTTTCTGTCCCTTTAAATAAACAAGCAAAACTAGTGGAGGTGATTAAGAAGGTGTCCTAAAGCCAGTTACTTTCAGACTTTGTGCTATCATAATTATCTTCAGTGTGTGTTTATTTTCTATTTCTATGTAAAGAACCTTGGGATGAATTTGTGCCCTCATTGTTCTTCATATTTCACTCTTTGGAAATTGAAGTGGAGACTTTGTGTGTCATTTCATCCTACTATGTTACTATACCCTGTTACAGTTATTTGTCATCACCAAAAAGATTCCTTTTGTCTACTGAACAAAAATTATGAAAGAAGAGGAGTGTCTTCTATCATTTCATCAAGATTTCTCCTTTGATTTGTGCACATCATCTCTAAAAAAAAGAGATGGATGGTTTATCTTACCTTTGAGTGTTATATATATATATATATATATATATATATATATATATATATATATATATATATATATATATATATGGAACCTCCCCTTGATGAGAGAGAGAGATTAGTCCCCTTTTGATGTTTTAAACCTACACACTTGGCTGACCAATCTTCTTATTGTGGTTGATCAGACCTATTTTGTTTATCAGTATGCTGACTGACAAAATATTCACCTAATAATTTTTGGCAATTTTGCTAGAGATTTATGTGCATTCTGAAACCTCAAATTTTAGATTGAAGTAGTCCCTAGCCTTATCCATTATATACTCTAGCCATTCCATTCCAATTCTTACCCATTATCATTATAACCTTACCATCTTTATCCATTTTTGTTATATAATCTGGTCTGTAAACCAGATCTACTAGGAAAGAATGCACAGTTTAAAGCCTCAAGCTTCAAGCTGAAGCAAGGTCAATTATTTTCATTTTTGTTTCACAATCTGAAAAATTCAAGGTATACACAAAGCCAAAGGGCTAAAGGTATTGTTGACCTATATTCGAGTTGGTACAATAAAGTAATTTTGACCTATTTCCTTCACCATCACGCCTCCAACGAACTAAGAGTTTTCCTCTTACTAAAGTCAGGTCTCCATTACCAAGTGAAGTATCCACTTCTGCTATTAATAAAGCTTTGCCAATAATTACCCCTCTGAGATTTGTTATTCCTCCTTTTCATAGTCATATAATGGTAGTTCAAGGCCCTTGGGGTAATTATTTTAGCCCTCTCAATCTTACTCCACCTCTACATGAGATCCCACCCAGTTCAAGGAATAATTTCCCCAAGTTCTATGGTGATGGGAAGGTTCATCCTAACAAACACATTGCAGCTTTTAGCATAGCCTATGGTGTAATTAGAGTGGAAATTGAAAATGTGGTAGTCAGACTATTTGTAGAAACATTACAAGGTGCTGCTGCAGATTGGTTTTACCATCTACAGGCTCAGTCAGTAGCTAACTGGAACAATCTCAAAGCTAAGTTTGAAGCCAGATTCAAGCATGTAGAAGATGCACATGCCCTTCTAGCTCAGCTCACATAAATGAAGAAAGAGCCTCATGAACTAATGAGAGACTTCATAGCCAAGTTTGAAAAACTAAGGAATAAGATCCCTGTAATTGCTCGACCTACAGCTGAGAATCTCAAATGTTTCTTCATTAATTCTCAGCTACCTGAAGTGAGTTTACTATTGAGACGTGCTGGTCAAATAGACCTTGCTACAACTCAAGATTTTGCCACTAAGGTAGAAGATGATCTCATATTGGCAGGGAAGATAAGGAGAGATCTTAATAGAAATAGGCCCTCATCATCTTTTGAATATCCATCTATAGGCACCACTGATCTAATGGTGCAGAAGTTGGCAAATGAGTTACTTTCTCTCAAAAAGCAAATGGTGCAAGGAATGTCTTTTGCTCCTTCATACAGAGATATACCAAGGAGGACATTTCCAAATCAATCATACCAGGGCAATGCTACCAAGAATCAAGGGCAACTAAATCATCTTCCCCCCATAAGGGAAACTTGCCATTGGAGCACCCCCAACCAATTCAGCAGTGGGATATCTTGAAGCAGAATTAGATTTCTCTTTCCACCCTAAATTAAGTCAAGAAAATGATGTTAATCTCCTCACAAAAAAACAAGAAGAATCAACTGGTGACTCCAACATTGGTTTCCTGAACTACCAGGATGAACCCAGAAGTAAAGGAGAAGCTTTTGATGGATCATATGCAGTGCTCACAAAGTCCAAGAACCAATCAACTCAACAAGCTGATAAGAGAAAAATAGAAGAATGTTCTCAGCCTGTAATTTGAATTTCTAAATGTGGAACCTCTCTACCTTTCCAACCAAAGGACCCGGTGATCACCAAAAAGGTAAGTACATCGATTTTACCTTCACTTTTAACTTCAATTTCACAAATTAGTCCTTCCCCCTCTACAACTATAAGGTTGAATTACCTTCCTCTGATCTTAGTCCAATTCAGTCATTTGACATAATTGATCATGTCAAGAAAACCAAAATTCAAATGACTGAGTTTGAATATTTACAATCTAATCCTATGCAGTTGGATAGGTTAGTTGAGTGCGTAAAGAATAAGGTTGTCCCTATAAGATAAGATGTTAAGAACGTAACTCCTGATTCCCCAAATAACATGCCCATTCCAAACAATATTGTCATTACTCCTACTACCCCTAAAAAAATAGAGCCTTTCTATGTTTCCTTGTTGATAAATGGTCACAAACTAAGTAATTACATCATAGACTCAGGTGCATCTGACAATGTCATGCCTACCAAAGTGCTAGAATCTCTTGATCTCACACTGACTAAGACATTTTGGAGATGTTTCTCCATGGAGAACAAATAAGTGCCATTGTTGGGGCAAATTAAATATGCCCAATTTGTATTTGTAGCCTTTCCAAACAAAAGAATTAAGATGACAGTTCTGGTGGCTGACGTTCCAACCTCATACAATATTCTGCTAGGGTGAAATTTTTGCAAGGATGTTGGTGGAGAATTGAGCATGGACCTATCTAAAGCAAGGATCCCTGTTAAAGGCATCATGCAGAGGCTGCTTCCTAAAAAGGAATCAAAATATATTATCACTCAAACATCAGCCCCTGAAGCTCAAATTCTTTTTGAGTCTTCAGGCATGGGTAACTATTTTCTTTCTATAGATGAAGTTCATGAAACATTTGATAAAGCTTTTCAAAGTGTCAACCCAGAAATTAGTTCAGCTGGAATAGTAGAAGAATTAGTAGATTGCAATATAGATGAAGGATCTTTCCTCTCTAATGAAGGAAAATCTAAAGAAAAATCAGTGTCTAATAAGGTATGGACTCTGGAATTCGATGGAAGCTATTCTTCTACCAGTTCAAGAGCCGGGATTGTGTTGATATCTCCTCAAGGAGATATTTTTCCCTACTCATATAAGTTACAGTTTAGCAACACTAATAATACAGCTAAATATGAATCTCTATTACTTGGATTAAAGGCTGCTCGAGACAAAGGCATCAAACTCCTTCATGCTAAAGGAGATGCTGAACTAGTGGTTTGTCAGGTGAGAAACCTATACCAAACTAAGAATGAAAGATTGTGGCACTACCACAACTTAGTCTGGGAATAAATTGAAAGCTTTGATGCTTTCAACATCTCTGCCATACCTAGGGAATCTAATGATAGAGCTGATACACTTGCTATTTCAGCAACTCTCTTAGTTCCTCACTCAGACTTCATAGAAGATAGGTATACCATTGAGCTGGTCTTTAGACCAAGTGTACCTGATAATGCTGATCATTGGCAAGTATTCATGATGATCACTAAATCATTGCCTTTATGGAATGAAAAGACAAATTTGAACAACTGCATTTTGAAGGCAGTGAACCTTAGAAGTGTGAACCAGCTCCTGAATCAAGTTTAGATGCAAATGAAGAATTCTTACAACTCAAAGGGAATAAAATTTCCAAAGGCCTAGTTTCTTTTGAGAAACTATTTGACAAGCATGACATATTCATCAAATAGTAGCAAATAGATTCAAGCTCCTCTCAGAGGTTTGATCAAATAAATCTATCTATTGAAGAAAATTCCAAGATGGTTAACATTGGTAAGTGTTGCACTCAGGAAAAGAAGTTCAAGTTCACCACTTTACTCCACCAATACATGGACATCTTAGCATATTCTTATGATGAACTGAAATCTCTCAGGCCTGATGAAATCCACCATGACATTCCTGTCAAGGATGACTTAATGCCTTATAAGCAAAAAGCTAGATAGTACAATCTAAAGATATCAGGTACTATTATGTCTGAGATACAAAAAATGTTAAATTCTAAAATCATTTTCTCAATCCACCATTCCACATGGATTGTAAACATAATGCCTATAAGAAAGAAGAATGACAAAATTCACATTTGTGTGGATTTTAGGAATCTAAATCAGTCATCTTTGAAGGATAACTATCCTTTACCCATCATGGATCAAGTGCTACAGACAGTGACCAGCTCAGAGATGTTATCAATGCTAGACGGCTTCTCAGGATACAATCAAGTTGAAGTTAGTAAAGCAAACCAATACAAGACTGCCTTCACCACACCTTGGGGCACATTTGCATATATAAGGATGCCTTTTGGTTTGATAAATGTTGGCACCACCTTTTAAAGAGCAATGGACCTTACTTTCAAAGATGAGATAGGTAAATTCATTATGGTATACCTTGATGACTTAACCATCTTTTCAAAGCATCGTTATGATCACATACACCACTTACAACAAGTGCTAGAGTGCTGTCGCTAGAATGGTATTTCCTTGAACCCCAAAAAGTATATTTTTAGAGTAACAGAAGGGAAACTTCTCAGGCACATTGTGTCCAAAGAAGGCATAAAGATTGACTCAGACAGAGTCAAGTCTATTCAAGAGCTTACCTTACAAGTAAAAATGATGTTCACTCTTTCTCTAAAAAGGTGAATTTCTTACGAAGGTTCATCCCCGACTTTGTTGAGAAGAATCGACACATTGTAAACATGATGAAAGGGAAGGCCACCTTCAGCTGGACTAAAGAAGGCAAGTCAGCATTTGAAGATATCAAGACTACCATTGCCCATGCCCCAACTCTAGTTTGCCTAGACTATAACAAAGAGTTCACCATATATAGTTATGCTTCTGAACACACACTTTCAACAATTCTAGTTCAACAAAATAAAGAAGGTATGGAATCTCCCATTTCTTTCATGAGTTTCCCTCTCAAAGCTCATGAGCTGAAGTACTCCAACAGAGCCCAACGAATGCTGCCAAGTGTCATCTGTCGAGCCCCATTTTACTTTGTTTCTAAGAGCTATGGATGTTGCCACGTGTCACTTGTTGAGATCGGTAGAAAATTGACTAAGGCAAAACCAAAAGACAAATAGCCTTTTCAAAGGGCACTTGGAAACCAAAGTGGACCGTTGTAAAAATCTGAAAGGTCACTTTGAAGCTCAAACAACCCTTGCAAAGGGCAGGTAGGGAACAAACAGACCAATTCAAAGGCTGAATAGACAAAAAGAATTCCTTCAAAAAAGTTCCTATGGCAAAGTTGTAAAGAAACAATTCCTTTAGACAAATTGTCTGAAAGAATTCCTTCAGACTTTTTGTTCAAAGGAAAAGTCCCTCGAAATAGAAAACCCACTGAGCCACCACATGTCCCTTAGAAAGTTATAGTGGAAAGTGCCACATGTCCCTTATCAAAATGCAGTGGAAGCTACCACATGTCATCTATTGAGACATAATTTTAAAACTTAGTGAAGATCGCCACATGTCATCTTTCGTAGGAAACTGATATAAGACCCAAAGACTTTCAAAAGAGAAACTAAAGCTTAGCAGAAGCCGCCACATGTAGAAATCCATAGTTTCTTCTTTTGGTCTCTTTATTAAGGATTATGGCAAGCCCCCAATAAGCTACTGAAGTAAGTAGAGCATGCCAAGTGTCATCCTCCGTGGGATTCTCAAAAGACAAGCGGAAGTTACCACATGTCCCATTATAACTCTGCAAAATGTGACAAATGTCTATATCTACATCTTGAGTTTCTTACAGGTTTCAAAGTTTCTTTCAATAAACATCTCTTAGAGTCCCATGAAAGTGCCACATGTCCTCACCTATTTTATAGTAGAACGTGCTGCGCATCAATTATTAAGACTAGCAGAAAGTGACCAAAGAACAGAGCATGGAATTGAACCAAGGACCCAATTCAATAGCCAAGAAAGGAGGAATGATGAAGAAGACCAAAAATATCCATGCATGAAATATGTTTCTAGAAGTAAACCATCAAATAGACATTGGAGAACACAAAAATTCAATGGCGTGACCCATTTCTCTGCATTGAGAAAAGCAAATGGGCAAATCTGCCTAATTTCAACATATCTTCTTGACAAAATTTAATGCAACATGATGTGTTACTACTCCCCAAGTCTTTCTTGAATGGATATATATTGGACTCTCTTATTGTTTTAGGGAGATCTTTCTGTTATCAGAAACTAAATTCTGCCTAAATTAAAAGGCATTACTGAGACTTTGAACTTAGATTGTTGATCATATTTTCTTATTGGAATAAGAAATCAAGTGACTTTTCAGACTTTGTGTTGTAATAACTTGGTTGTTGGGGAAATTGTTCTTATGTCTGTTTCCTTAATACATTTTTTGTCCCTTTAAATAAATAAGCAAAACTAGTGGAGGTGACTAAGAAGGTGTCCTGAAGCCAATTATTTTCAGACTTTGTGCTGTCATAATTGTCTTCCATGTGTGTTTATTTTCTATTTCTATGTAAAGAACCTTGGGATGACTTTGTGCCCTCATTATTCTTCATATTTCAATCTTTGGAAATTGAGGTGGAGACTTTGTGTGTCATTTCATCCTGCTGTGTTACTATACCCTGTTACAGTTATTTGTCATCACTAGAAAGATTCCTTTTATCTGTTGAACAACACTTCTAAAAGATGAGGAGTGTCTTCTATCATTTCATTAGAATTTCTCCTTTGATTTGCACACATCATCTCTAAAAAAAGAGAGATGGATGGTTTATCCTACCCTTGAGTGTTATATATATATATATATATATATAGGGAACCTCCCCTTGATGAGAGGCTAGATTAGCCCCATTTTGATGTGGTAAACCTACACACTTGGCCAACCAATCTTATTACTATGGTTGATTAGACCTATTTTGTTTATCAGTATGCTGATTGACAAAATATTCACCCAACACTAACCATAATATGCTATCATGAATCTATTTTTATATGTGTGTTTATGTTTTGTGTAGGTGGATAGCACCAACAATTTAATCATAATTAAGTTCATATGTATTTTATCCAAGAGAAAGTCCTCAATGGTGATATAGAACTACAATTTTATCCTATGGATGAACAAGTGGCAGATATATTCATAAAGCCACATGGTACCACCAATATTGGTAGTTTCATGCAATGTTGGGCCTCTTAGAGTTTCTATTGAGAGGGGGTAATATATGAAAATGTCACTTCCTAATAACCATGTGTTCTTCTTCTTCTATATACTTCTTCTCATTGTAAATTTTGTGTGAAAGTTATGTAATTATAAACTGTGTGAAATTTTTAATTTTGTAACCCAATGCATAAAAACATACTCTATAATGAAGGTCCTTATGTTATAAAAGGCTCCAAATATGCTTAGTAATTATTCATGAAAAGCTGTGCTATGCCCTTAATCCTTGGTGTGTTTAGGAATATGTGTAGCTAAATTGTGGCTTGCATAACCCTTTTAAATATTATTTTACATTTCTCTATGCATTATTATGCTTATTAGGTTGGCCTATGGATGTGACATGGATTTTTTAGACTATATATAAGAGGTAGGGTTAATTATTAATCATCATATCTGAGTATTCATTCTTACTGCAAGCATTTGGGAGGTTTCCCCCTTTGAAGTGGCTTATCTATTATTATTTTTTAATACTATATTTACATATAATTATGATATAATACTATATATCTTCTCATTTGGTGAATTAATATCATTCCAAGTGGTATCAGAGCATCGATTTGGGTCATAATCAGGTCAAAAATCATAGATCTTAAAATTTGGCTATATCTTGCAAAAAATTACTAATTTATATACAATTTTTTCTACTGGAGTTGATAAATAATTCAAGTAAGCTTCCATTAAAATTTCAACTCATTTGGATATATTTTGAAAAAATTATCACTATTTTAGGTATTTTAATAGAATTGGTCCATAGCTCGCAAATTGCAAAAATTTTCAAATTTATTTACATTTTTGGAAAGATTGGAAAAAAATAGTTTGGATTTATTCTTTGATGTTTGTGATTTGAGGCTAAAATATTTAAAAATATTCATAGTCAAAATTTGGTCAACAGGGCAAAATAAGGTTCACCATCAAGCCTTCTTATGGCTAGTTCTAACACTCATAGACGGGGGACAGGGCAAGAAAATCCTAAAAATACTTTAGGGGATGGCATGGAGTTTGAAACCTCTGATATTATTTCTCAAATTCAGTCAAATCTATATGTCCTGATGCATAAGGATGTGCAAGTACAAGCTCAAATGTTAGCAATGCAAGGGGAACTTAATGGTGTGAACAATTAGTTGCATCAGATCATGACACAATTGGATATTATTTCATATCATTTTACTATCAATAACCCTCCAATTTTTCATTCAGGTCCTCCTCTCAACATTAACACCACCAATATAGGGGTGAAACCGATGTTGCTAAAAGTAAACATGCACAAGTTTGATGGTAAGGATCCACTCACTTGGATCACTCAAATTGAAAATTTATTTTATCTGTACCAAACTCCTATCTCTCAAAAGGTGGTTGTGGTATCTCTGTATCTATAACTTGAGCCATTGATTTGGTATCATTGGTTATGTGCTCAAAAGAAGAAATTGGTGCTCCTGTTACATGGTCAACATTCTTTAATGAACTGATGTCTCATTATCGGGATAATATTTATAAAAACTATTTTAACTAGTTAGCCAAACTACAAAAAATAGGAACAATGAAGGATTGATTATATTTATCAATTTTAAAATCTATCCTTATGTGTGAAGGACATCACTAAGGCAAATTTGACTAACCTTTTTCTAGGTAGACTAAAATATAGTATTCAATTGGAAGTTTGTATGTTTAACCCCACAACTATATCTGAAGCTATACCAAGGGCACGCTTAGCAAAAGAAAAAGAGATGACCAAACATCATCCTTTAATTACTAGCTGAGAATACACCTTCCCAACTCCATCACTACCTCAACCTACCATATTAACACCACAAAAAATTGAGGAGAACCATGTTAAAGGGTTGTGTTATGGTTGTGACAAAAAATGGAGCAAAGGTCATCGATGTGTTAAGAAGAAGTTATTTTACATTGAAAGGGTTGAGAAAGATGAAGAAGATGAGGAGGCATCTAGTGAGTGTTTTGAATGACCTAAGGATGAAGGTATATATTCTCAACCTACTATCTCCTACCATGCCCTTACATGTATTTATACTCCTCAAACTCTTAATGTGGTAGGTTTCTTTAAGAAATAGAAATTCATAGTGTTGATTGACTCAGGTGGTACACATAATTTCATCATTAGTAAGTTGGCTGTTCATTTAAATTATTTCATCTACCCAACCCCTAAATTCAAGTCATGATTGCAAATGGTGATATAGTTAATTTTTATGGAAAATGTCATAGTATTAGTTAGCAATAGGAGACTTTTTGATAGATTCTCCAATGTTTTCTATTCCTATGAGTAGGACTAACATTATTTTAGGAGTTCATTGGCTCACCACATTGGGCACTATAGAGATGAATTTACAAGAACTATTCATGCACTTTCATTCTAAAGGTAATATAGTAGAGCTATGAGGATTAAGATCTAAATCTCCACAAGTTGTTAGTTCAAATTAGATGACCAAGATGTTGAAAAAAGGTGTTGAAGAATTTTTGGCACATTTAGTCTACCCATCTTGATTTACAACAAATATTGGATGAACATTCAATTATTTTTTACCCCATGCCAAAAGGTCTTCCTCCTAGCCATACCCATGATCATGGCATCAGACTCATTCCTAAAAATATGCCACCCAACATCAGACCATACATATATATTTATGCTCAAAAGAGTGTAATTGAAAAAATGGTATAAGAGTTGTTGGTGGTAGAAACCATTCATCAAAGCCAAAGTGAATATTCTTATCCAGTAGTCATGGTGTGAGAGAAGGATGAAACTTAGAGGATGTGCCTATATTATAGAGAGCTCAATAAGTTTAATATCAAAGATAAGTTTCTTATTATTGTAATCAATGATTTTTTAGATGAATTACATAGTGTTGTTTATTTTACCAGATTATATCTTCACTCTAGGTATCATCAAATCTGGATATGTGATAACATTCCTAAAATAGATTTTTATACTCATGAAGGCCATTATGAATTTTTTTTCATGCCTTTTGGTCTCACCAATGCACCATATACCTTTCAAAGTTTGATGAATATGGTTTTTAGGCCATTTTTGAGAAATTTTAAAATTTTATTTTTTGATGACATCTGTATTTATATCAAGAATTGGGAAGACCACTTGTAGCTTGTGAAACAGATACTCACAATTCTCGAGCACATCAATTGTATGCTAAACCATCCTAATGAGATTTTGGAGTCAAATAAGTGGAATATTTGGGTCACATTGTATCATATGAGAGAGTAAAAATTGATCCTAAAAACATCCAAGCCATTATGGAGTGGTAGATTCCCAAGACACTTAAGAAACTAAGGGGATTTTTGGGGCTAACTGGTTACTATCATACATTTATAAAATACTACAGTAGTATTGCAACACCACTCACTTATTTATTGAAGAAAGACTCCTTTCAATGGAATAATATAACAACCAAGGAATTTAAATAGTTGAAAACAACTCTTTGCACCACTCTAGTATTGGCTACTCCAGATTTTTCTAAAACTTTTATGGTTGAATGTGATGCATCTAGATAAGGTATGGGTGCAATACTCATAGAATAAGGTAGGCCCATTGAATTTTAAAGTTGAAAATTTAAGAGTAAAAATAGATTCAAACCCATATATGATAAAAAAAATGATGGTTATTATACATCTAGTCAAATAATGATGACTTTATCTATTGGGCCGTCACTTTCAGGTAAAGACTGATCATGATAGCCTTAAATATTTTTAAAAATAATGGTTATCCTACGAAGAACAAAACAAAAATGGGTGATAAAAATGTTAGGTTTTGATTTTAAAATAGTTTACAAGAAATGAAAATAAAATGTGGTGGTCGATGCACTATCCAGGCACGATGAACTAGTTGAGGCATTGTTATGTACCATGACCATTTGGTAGGTAGAATGGCTCAAGGAAGCAAGGTCAAAATGGAAGAATGATAGTAATACCCATGAAATGATTCATAATCTACAACATGGTTTAGATGGGATTGAAAATTTTACATGGAAGGGGAATGCATTATGGTACAAAGATAGATTATACCTGTGTCAGAATTCTCTTCTCAAATAGAAAATACTTCAAAAACTTCATGGATCTCCACTTGGGGGTCACTTAGGTTTTTTGAAAACTTACCATAGAGTCAAGAAGGTTTTTTTGGAAAGGAATCAAGGGGATGTATAGAAATATGTGGCCAAATGTATGGTATATCAGAAAAATAATGGTAAACCATTAGAACCCTAGGTCTTTTACAACCCTTATCCATCCTTAGTCAACGATGGGAAGATGTATCTATGGATTTAATTATTAGGTTACCATGATCTGAAGGTAGAAATTTTATCATGGTTGTTGTGGATAGAATCACAAAGTATGCTCATTTTTTATTATCTCAACCATTGGTGGCCAATACAGTAGCTTTGGCCTTTCTCAATATAGTTCAAAAATTATATGGTTCTCTCAAGATTATTGTCAATGATTGAGTCCCATATTCACTAGTAATTTTTGGATAGAATTATTTGCATGCTTGGGAACCCAATTGGCTCATATCTCATCCCATCATCCTCAATTTTATGGATAAACTAAGGTAGTCAGCAAGTGTCTATAAGGGTACCTTCGTTTCTTTGTGTCAGATAAACAAGATAAATGGGTTCAGTGGCTACCCTTGGCTGAATGGTGGTATAATACTTCAGTGCATAGTTCATCCAAAATATCTCATTTTATGGAATTGTATGGATACCATCCTCCATCCCTCACTTCACTTTTGAAGGCCCACCCAAAGGTGTGTGCAGTGGAGGAACACCTTTAACATCAACATGAAGGCATTGCTAGTTTAAGGAAAAATTTAGCTTTGGCCCAAAATCATATGAAGTAATAGGTAGTTCAACATAAGAGTGAGAGGAATTTTGAAACTAGTGATTAGGTATTTATTTTCTTGCAGCCATATAAGCAAATGTCTTTAAAATAATAGAAAAAGGATAATAAGTTGTCTCCCAAGTATTATGGCCCTTATCAGATCTTACAAAAAATTGGTAGTGTGGCCTACAAGCTAGAATTTCCCCCATCCACTTTAATGCATCTAGTGTTTAATGTATCTTGCCTTAATAAGGTCATTAGACAGAGAGTTACACTCAAACTGGGTTACCAAAATTAGACGAGGAAGGGGGGTTAATATTGATCTTGAATAAGTCCTTCAAACATGCATTAAGTAGCTACAGTCTAGATTGATTATAGAGTATCTGATCAAATAGAAGAATCTACCTTCTGAATATGCTACTTGGGAGGATGAATCATTCATGAAACAACATTAAAGATTACTTCAAAATTGAGGAAAATGTTGTTTTGAAGGGGAGGGGCATGCTATACCCTTAACCATTGACGTGTCAAGGGATATGTGTAGCCAACTTGTGTCTTTCATAACCCTTTTGCATATTATTTTACATTTCTCTATGCATTTTTATGCTTAGTAGGTCAGCCTATGGGTGGCACATGTCCTTGTTAGACTATATATAGGAGGTAGGGTTAGTTATTAATCATCATATTTGAGTATTCATTATTATTACAAGCATTTGGGAGGTTGCCCCTCAAAGTGGCTTATCTATTATTCATATTTTTTGCTATATTTCCATATCATTGTGATATACTACTGTATATCTACTTATTTGGTGAATTAATATCATTTCAAACTTTGAGATGTATTCTCATGATCATGCTAGCCTAAGCTTACTTTTGAGTAGTTTATGGGCTATAATTCCTATTGTTTCAAAAGGTTATGTTTTGCATGATGAATGTTTTTAAATTCTTCAATTATGTACATAGTATAAATCCTTTTTTTAAGGTGACTATGACTTTTATCCTCGCTTAGCATTAAGGGGGAGTGTTAGAGAATTTAATGTCTATGTGGGCTTAATTGTCCTTTAGCTTACATTGGTATTTCATAAAATAAAATAACATATTATTTATTAAAATAGTGAAAACCTCGTGAAAATAAATAAATAAAATATAGTTGTTTAATACTTACCGATGATTTAAATGTCTTTCAAGATGGTTGGAGCCATTGGTTACAAAGGTCATCTCCCTTCATATTTCACTATAAATAAGGTTTTACCCTTATTTTGAAATATTGTAAATTGGTCAATTAATGTTTTCATGTGGACAATATTTTAAAAGGCTTTGTGAAGAATTATTTGAGAAGTGAGAAGAAGAAGATATTTGTATTAGGGCGTTTCTCAAATATTGAATAATCACTATGGGTTTTTACCTCATTTTAAGGTTTTCCCACCTACATCTATGTTATGATATTCACTGTGTGCTTTTATAATTGATTATATATCTAAATATATTTATTACATTATTAATTTGATCATGTTTGAGTAGGTGTTGCAAGACACAAGCATAGTAATGTCTTCTCAAAGAATGAAAAATTTATTATGTTAAAAAAAATAATGCTTTAAAAAAGTGACATGTTGACAATCGTAGGTTGTTATGAGCCAATAGTCATAAGCTAATACTCCAAAGGGTGGTTGATGATCTATGGATGCCCCCTCAAGGAGTGAGTGGTAAATATTTTCATTGAATGGGCCCTCAAAAAGAGGAAAATGACACAGTCTATTAGTAACGAAGGTCTAAATAATGATTGTGCCCCAACAAGGTGACCACAATCATTAGAATAATGATTTACCCTAGTAGGGTAGATTTGAGCATGACACCATCGATTTTCCCCATAAGGGTAGTTATGATTATCCCTGGTATGGAAAATTTGTAAAGGGAAGCTCATGAAATAAACTTGTTATACATGTTAATGATGAGTTGGCACAGGTAAAGGCTCTGAATCTAAGGTAGTTGCTAATATGGAGATGCATGTCCTAAGTAATAGTTATTAATATTCATTTGTGATTGGGTTACTAAGTGTTTGGGTAGGTCATTGGGAATAAGAGGAAATACCACTGACACCATTGCCTTGTAGATCATTTGGTCTAATTTTTATTGTAGCATGTGAAATTATGAATCATAGTTATAAACAAACCATAATAACAATGTGTGTCATACGCATGGAAAAACTTAATTTAAACACAGATATAATCAACTTTGACATAATATATTATCAATCAAATCCTAAGTGTAAATATAATGTGATAAACTAAGTGTAAGAGTGAATACAAATAATCACAACTTAAGTACAACATATAATAAATCAAGACTTAAGTGTAAACATAATGTAATAAACCTATGACAATCGAGGGGAAGGGAGGCAAATAACACAATATAAATTCAAAAATTAAACAACTCAAGCCTAATAAGAAGTAAGACTCAAGTGTAAACTAATTGTATTTAGGCACACAACACTCAAAATAGACAAACATAAAGAACCCAACCAAAGGGTAATAAAAAAAACTCCTACGACACAATGCAATATACAAACTAATGATAAGGAAAATACAATAAACAAACTAATCTAAAGCAAATGAAATAAACAAACTACTCTAAGGAAAATTTAATAAATAAATATAATACATAAAAATAATAAACTAAAACTACTTACTACCACTATTCGTATATGTGTAAGAGAAGTGTTATTGATCTAAGAGGATCCACAAACACTCTAAGACAAAAGTTGTCAAATTCTAGATTGATCATTGGAATGATGTAGAGCTCATAGAGAGATTTTTGGCATAATTTTAATTCATCAATTTTTAGCCCATATGTGTAATATATCATGCGTTGAAGTTTCTAGATCAATAGGGTAAAAGGTGACACAAGGTGATGTGGCATAATCTTAGCATGCCAAGTGGACTAATATGTTACGACACGTGGTATTGAGCTTATGTGAGAAAAATAATTGGGTTTCAATATTTCATCTTTGATAGGCATATGTAGATGGTATTAAAAAAAGGTTAACTATAGGGACCATAGCTGATGGTGTCCAATTTTGTCTCGAAAGGGGACCCTACTGTTGATAGAGCTATGGAGCATCCATCTAGTTAGATGTCGACAAGTGTTGAATTATGAATGGTCCACATGGTAGGTGCTGAATTCCAACTCAAGCTTGAGTTGAGAAGTAGAAACCCAAGTTGGGATATAAATCCCAAGTTGAGGTGATCATAGCTAAGTTGGAGTGACCCAACTTACCTTAAATGAAATGAGCTCGAGCACGAATAGGAGCCCAATTCACCCTAGATGCCAAGAGAGCCCAACACGATCTGGGTTTTATATTTTAACATGGTCAGGTCCCAATTTAACATGAAGCTTGAGCTCCATTATGTTATCATAGTTTATGACTGAAGGTTCCAAGGGATAAACATCCCATGATTAAAACACAAAAGTTTAAGAATGTTCCAAGATAATGCTCTAAAGAAAGTGATGGAGATGTGGCATATGCCATGAAACACCACGTTCCAAATATCCAAATAACCCACATGTCAATATTAGCCTATATTGGATTGAGCCACAACAAACCATATTAAACCTTTACTAACAAAGGCATGGCCGACAGCTATGAAAGTGGAGACTCAAGATTTTAAAATCTTAAATTCATTTTAACATCCCAAATGTGGGATAATTGGTTAGGATAAATGAAAAATCCTTGTTGTGGGATTCAAATCGTGATATCTCAAGTAAAAGGATAAGCACCCAACTAATTGAGACATGAGTTCAAGCACTATATAAAGTGCATGAATCTTTATTTAAACACAACCTTTCAACAGAGTATGTAGAAGGCCATAATAGACTAGTTTACATAAATCTCAAGTTTTGAGAGACTTGGAGAGGTTTTTAGCTCTCGATGTAAAATAGGAAATTTTCCTAGACTCTAAGATGATTTTAATAGTATGTTGAAAGAATTATTTTGGGATTTGTAAAGCCATTAAATGAGTTTATTTTTAATACTTTTGTAAGGAAACCCATAAGATTATGAGATTGCATTGATGACAGTAAGGTGGAAGGTCTGTCCTTGAGTTTTAGGACTTTTTAAAGGTCTGTTGCTGATTTGTATGTAGTCTTAGAGTGTCCATTTGACAATTGTGAGGGTTGGCCTTGTACTCAATTTTCAAGGAAATGGATCAATTCATACTATAAGTGAACCCAAAGACATATGCATTGTCAAACTCCGTTATCAAGTACTTGTCATGAGTTGATTTTATTTGTGCATTCTTTTTCCACATTTTGATTAATTTTGTTATTTAATCATTATTGAATGCATATTTAGTCAAATATGACATATTAATGGAAAATTGAGCACTTTGAGGTTTGAGATATATATGTATTAAAAGGTTAAATTTAGTTTTGTTTCCTTGAGTGTTTTAGGAAATCATGTGATTTGACTAAAGAATCCAAGGTAAACAAATTTTGCATGGAAATAAGTGCCAATTTATGGATCAGGTTGATATCAAAGTGGTTCTTGCCTATCATTAATAACTTTTTCATAGTGTGTGTATGGCTATTGGGACCAACTTAAAGCCATGGATTTGTACCCATGGATGCAGATGCCCATGATGATTTTGATATTGGGCATGATGATACAAATGATTGTGCCACTCCAAAGAGAGTAGTACAATGGATGGCAAAACAAATATGATGGTGGTGAATGTGAGTGCACATAGGATTAGTGGATCATTAAACTTTAGTATAAAGTTGATTTTTTTTTGATTAGCTAGTAGAAGAGTCAACATGGAAGAAACATCATCAAGATGATCCTAGTACTTTAGCCAATCCAATATGCAATCAATACTCAAGACATGGACATGTGGCAAAACATTACTGGTTATGATATCCTAATCATACACCACAGTGGTTACAATAGAGGAATGTGACTAGAGGAAAGACTCTTGCTATTCCAAGTACCAGTCAACATTCAAAATCCCTGATTTGATAGAAGACACCATCTAGACCTATAGATATTATCTTACGATCTATGAGAGCCTCTAGATAGAGTATTCCAGTCATTTCAAAGGGATGTGTCATTAGACTTGTTTTTGATGGAGACATTAAAATAGGTTATGTGACCACTAATGTATTATGTTGATTGGGCTTTGTAACATTGCCACTGCCACATGCTAAAATAGTTGGCATGCAAATGGTATTATCCAAGGTATGGAAACATGTTGTTGCACCTTATGATTTACAGTTGGGAGATAGTTATCAGACATGGTGACACTTGATATCATCCCATTAGAGATGGATGAGATGGTACTATAAAATTTATATCTCTTCACTCAGCAAGCATCCTTCAGAGTGATGGAATAGAGCTTCACTTGGAGCACACTTGGATCATGTAATTTGAGATAGGGCAGGTCTCTAAACCTAGTCATGATGATTCCAGTTAGACATCATACTCATATTTACTAGGTGACCATCAAGAACCTGAAGCTGAGCCACATGATGATCCATGGAATGATTACTGAAGGAGTCAGACCCACACCAAGATTTTATAGCTGGTAAGGAATCTTAGGTGTATTTTAGGTTTATCCATTTGTATATACTCATAAAACCAACATAAATAATGTGCTAGCTAGGATGTATGAATAAGATCCATATGGGTGATATTGTAACATACATCATGCACAATTGTTAAAAGACCCAAGGGGCACTATTTGTATCTATATATACATGCATTAGAAAAATTATAATTTTTTTTATGGAGTCACCTGTAGAGAAGTATTGAGTGACAAGTTTATTATACTCAAGTTGTCTTCTCACATTTTGGTAGATGTTTTCCATTAACAATAGTATATGCAGATTAAGGTATGCTTATTTTTATTAAGTTTTATTCTGTAGAGAATAGTTTAGTAGACCTAGGAAGCACTAGGTCCACATGCATAATTTTGTAGAGGACATTAAGGCTATGTAACAAAAGAGGATGTTGATAATTGTGATATTATCCATGTTTAAATGCTATTGCAGTCATGAAATAAAAATATGTGGATGCATATACAGAATCTCAAGAAGCTCATTGCAGTCATGCCATAAAAGAAATCACTTGGCTTATCTATGCAAAGGTTCTTATAAATCCATATAGTAGAGGAAGTCATTGCATTCTAAATCCTAGTTCTGTGTAGAGGCTATTGATGGTCATGTAGTAGCAAAGGAATTATAGAAGGTGTGATCAATCGATTGTTCCAAGGTGCACTTGAAGAACCTAAGTAGACCAATAAAGACTTGTCAAAATTATTTAGAAGCAACTGATATTTTAGAGGATCAAATTGGGTACCAGCTTTTGGTGGACCAAAATCCCACTTAGTAGGGATGATTGATCTAGGAGGATCCACATACACTCTGAGACAAAAGTTGTCAAATTTCAGATTGATCATTGACATAATGTAGATCTCGTTGAGAGATTTTTGACGTAATTTGAATGGGTCAATTTTGAGCCTGTATGCACAAGATATCATGCATTGAAGTTTCCAAATAAATAAGGTAAAAGGTGACACAAGGTGATGTGGCATAATCCTAACATGTCAAGGGGACCAATTGTGTTGCAACACATGATAATGAGCTTGTGTGAGAAAAATAATTAGGTTTCAATATTTCATCTTTGCCAAGCGTATGCAGATGATATTAAAAAATAGTTCAGCTACAGGGACCATAACCAATGGAGTCCATTTTTTTCTTGAAAGGGGACCCTAATACCGATAGAGCTATGGAGCATCCATCCAGTTGGACATTGATAAGTGTTGAATTGTGAATGGTCCATGTGGTGGGTCCTCAAGCCACCATATGGCTTGCCACCACTTCATTTATCCACAATAAAAGAAATGTGTAATGCTCAATGCCAACTCAAGCCTGAGTTGAGGAGTAGAAACCCAAGTTGGGATATAGAGCTTGAGTTGGGGTGATCATAGTCGAGTTGAAGTGACCCAACTTATCTCAAATGAAACAAGCCCAAGCATAGATGGGAGCCCAACACGATATGGGTTTTATATTTTAACATGATTGGGTCCCAATTTAACATGAAGCTTGAGATCCATCATTTTACCATGGTTTTTGACTGAAGGTTCCAAGGGATAAACATCCTAGGATTACAACATAGAAGTTTGAGAATGTTTCAAGCCAATGTTCCAAGGAAAGTGATGGAGATGTGACATATGCCACGAAACACCACGTTCTAAATATCCAAACAACCCACATGCCAAGATTAGCCTGTATTGGATCGAGCCACAACCAACCACATTAACCCTTTTCCAACAAAGGCATGGTTGGCAGCTACAAAAGTGGAGACTCAAGCTTTTAAAAGCTTAAATTTGTTTCAACATCCCAAATGTGGGATATGTGGTTAGGATAAATGCAAAAGCCTTACCGTGGGATTCGAACCATGATATCTCAAGTAAAAGGATAAGCACCCAACTGATTGGGACATGAGTTCAAGAACTATATAAAGTGCATGAATCTTTATTTAAATAAAACCTTTCAGTAGACTGTGTAGAAGGCCATAATAGACTAGTCTACATAAATCTCAAGTTTTGAGAGACTTGGAGAGGTTTTTGGCTCTCGATGTAAACTAGGAAATTGTCCTAGACTATGAGATGATTTCAATGGTATCTTTAAATACTTATTTTAGGATTTGTAAAGCCATTATATAAGTCCATTTTTGAGACTTTTGGTAGAAAATCTATAAGATTACGAGATTGCATTGAGGACAGTAAGGTATAAGGTCTGTTTGTGGGTTTTGGGACTTTTTGAAGGTCTATTATTGATTTGTATGTAGTCTTAGAGTGTCCATTTGACAATTGTGAGGGTTGAACTTGTACTCAATTTTCAAGGAAATGGATTGGTTTGTATTATAAGTGAACCCAGAGATAGACATTGTTGAAATCCATTATCAAGTGCTTGTCATGAGTTGATTTTATTTGTGCATTCTTTTTTTGCATTTTGATTAATTTTGTTATTTAATCATTATTGAATGAATATTTATTTAAATATGACATATTAATGGAAAATTGATCACTTCAAGGTTTGAGATATATATGTATTAAAAGGTCAAATTTAGTTTTGTTTCCTTGAGTGTTTCATGAAATTGTGTGATTTGACTAAAGGATCCAAGGTAAACAAATTTTGCATGGAAATAAGTGCTAGTTTACAGATTAGTTATGCTTGGGAAAAGGGTTGCCCCTAGGCTATAGAGGACAATGACACATGTATGGATCCAAATTACCTAGGTAAATGGATGTTGCCTATATAACCCCATGGACATGATTTCTAACATGGACTTGAATCCAAATGTAGTTCTCCCAAGAATTAGGAAGAGAATAAAATTGATGATAAGGAAACAAAAGATTGATTGTAGAAGAAAATAGAAATGGTCTTGTAAAATGGTGAGTGCATGAAATAAAGGGGTTGGAACTCATGATTTTGAGAATGTTAGGCATATGAAATCATAAAACCATGCAAGGTTGCTTTAGGCTAAAACCATAGTGAAAGATAAAAGGTGAGTGTCCATAAATGAAATAGGTTAGTAATTCATAGCATCCTCTATGTCTAAGGCTTAGAATGAGAGTAAGCTCATAAAATGGTGAGATTATAATATGATATGAATCACAAAATAACAAGAGAATTTTTGAGACAAACCTATACCAAGGAAAGGTTATGAAATTGACAAATGAACATAATTATTGAGACAACCCAAGCTGACTCAATATGCCCCATGCATCTAAGCACTACCTAGATAGTTCGTGTGAACCTCAAGATGATGTAGTTCTCATAGAATTGGGAGGAAACATGATTTGAAAATGATATAGGCAAATATAAATGGCCATAATGGGACCCATGTGAAATCTTCAGTTTTGCCTGTTAACTAGGAGATGCACATCCTGAGTAACACAGATATAATATAAAAGACCTAATGTTTAAGGTTTTTTTAGTAATTATTTTGTGTATTTCCATGTTTTTTAGTTTCTTTTAGGCATATAAACTCAATGGAGAATTATGAGATACATAATGGTTTAAATTTTAAAATGGCGAGTGTTGCTTAAGTTACTTATAAAATGGCAAGGGTGTGGACCCTTGGCTTAGGTTGTTCATAAGATGGTGAGAGTGTGGGAATAAAGGTGGTTCATTTAACCTCGAAAAATATTGAACACTACCTTGTTAAGCATGGTCATTGATGTTTGGTTGTCAGTGATGTCAAAGAGAGCATGTGGTACTAGTGCATTAATGACAAAGTGATTATATGGGATGTTTGGAGAGTGTTTGACTTAGTGAGGTAATTAATGGATGATATAGACTTGTTGTAGAGACCCTATGGGATGTTATGAGTGATTATCTTGCTTATGAAAGTGAACAAAATTCATCAGAATAATCATATGAATGTCTAAGCTCAAGTAGTCATCTTGAAAAATAAAGCTAAGTATATTGATGATATCATATTTCACACATGTGAAGGTTTTAGGAGTAATTTGATAAATGGATGGATTCCCCTATGAAAGGTGATCATATGTTTCAAATTTTAGGTCATGATGTTATGTGTATCAAAATTTATTAAGGTGTAAAGTTGGCTTCTCATGCAGAATTCACTAAGTTCCCATACTTTACCAATTTCGTGATATTGAAGATCTACGGCGAGTGTTTAATTGGATCAAGATCTAATGGTGAACATTTAATTATACCAGATAATGATCCAATGGAGTGTGTGACCTTGTTATTAGTGATCCGATGGTGTCTATTTATTCAATATGTCAAAGAATGCTCAGAAGATGCACAAGGTTACTAAGTGGTAGAAGTTCATTGAAGTCAACTAGTCAATGTGCAAAAAAGGCACACGGGGCTGCCAGGTGGCATATCATAGAAGCAAGTATCTAAGATCAAAAGTGAGAAGTGAAAGGTAAAGACCAGGCTAATCCAAGGATATTGATGGTGTGTATTTGTTTAAAGTTTCCAGGGAGCACACGATGATATCAAAGTGTTCGATGTTTAACATTTGCTCAGTGACTGCTGGAATTCTAAAATTCAAATTAACAAGGGAAAACATGTGCTTAGTATTTGAGATATATATTTTTATCTAGGATGAATTTAATGATGGTGTAAAAATAAAATTTGTAGAGGACTTCAAGGCATGTCCATAGAATCTAGTTATAAGGTTTGAATGTTTGTACATTTAAAGTTATGGAGCTTAAAATTTGACTATTTGTTTGTTCATAGTGCTACTATGTATAGAATATTGTTTAAGCATTTGTGCTTTATCAGAAGAGTGTTTTGAAGGGGTTATTCATTTGAATATATATTAGAGGTCATATGGAGTGGAACCATGCATTTAAAAATGATATTATGTTATTATTTTGATTGATGAAGTATTAAAAGAGTAATAGGTCTCCATGAGGCCTAATTGAAAGGCATAACTACTTAAGTGTGACCCATAGGTGCTATGGCCAACCTGTGACAATGAATTTGAGCTATGTGTTAACATGATAGATGTCTTAATGGTTAAGGCAAGTTTTATGGCTGACCTAGAAGTTAATATTCATGAAGATTCTATAAATAATAAAGACCATGATACTAGTTTCTAGACTTGAATGTGAATGAATTGAGAGATAAGAAGATAGAAATGAAGGAAAGAGATAAGGGATAGTGTGATTAGTGGATGGAATATAGTATTATATAGATTGAGGATGATTGAAGAATCCTAGAGTGATCCAAAATGGGTGCTTGGATGCATCTCTTGTTTGAGCAAGTTTGAGTGTGTGATGAGTTGAAAGAGAGATGTTATACAATTTTTCTCTAATTAGATTGATCTACAATCAAAGTTATAGAGTTATTGATTTCATAAGGTGTTGTGTAGATGCTTAACATCTAGAACAAGTGGGTGCTTTTTCATACTTAGGGGTGGGTGCTCCTTGTGAAGTGGGTGCTTCACTAAAAGGTCTCATGTTTGTGATCATATTATAAGACAATTAGTCCATGTGTTTGTAAGATTGAGAGTGGGTTTTATTCCCCAAGAGGGTTTCCCATGTAGATCTTGTATTATGTGTGTGATATTGTATCATATTTTTATTCAATTTTATGAACATCCTGTATGCCTTATGAATGCTTATAGTTATTGATTAAATTTTTGAAAGGATTACAACTGAAGTTTGAAATATTTTACATCAATGATTCACCCCCCCTCTTAGTGATTTTACCTCCAATAATTGGTATCAGAGTGAGACCTTTGTTACAAGTTTAAATACTTAAAGGTGATCTAAGGTACAATATGGAAAGTCAATAGATGCAAAGTTTCTCTACAAAGTAAGCATCATTATTCAATGGGTCAAATTATGCTTTCTAGAATGCAAATATGAGGACATACATCATATCTCTAGGGTTTGATACTTGGCAATCTTTCATAGATGGTTATACTACACCAGCTACTCCTCCAACTAGTGCTACTAACAATAAGTTGAGTGAGAATAATTCTAAAGCTATAAATGCTATCATTTATGGTCTATTTGAGGCTGCATTCACCAAAGTAATCCATTGCAAATCTACCAAGGAAATTTGGGTCAAATTTTAAGCATGAAATATAATGAGAGGGGGGTGAATCAATATATTATATATCTTTTAATTAATCTAATTTATTTTCTTTAACCACTTAATCACACATTCAAGATATGAAATACAACTGAAATAATAACATGCACCACATAAGAGAGAAAGAGAGACACCAAGTTTTTATGTGGAAAGCCAAAGTGGGAAAAACCACAGAGAACAATCTCAAGTATATGCATGAGCACCAACTCAAATGATAAAGTTCGCAAGAACTAACTTTTAGGAGCACCAAACCCTTTTCCGAGCACCAACACAACAACTATTTATGATCACCAACCCATATGAATGCCAACCCCTTATAAAGATTTGTGAGCACCAACCCACAGGAGCACCAACCCCTCTTGTGTATAAAACACAACTATCTCTCAATGTTACTTACTCATCAAATGATAGAACTCTACAATATCTCCTATTTTTCTCTCCTCTAAAACAAATACAAACCATGCACTCTCTTACATATAACAAATGGTTTTTCAAGCCTTTATTTATAGCTTTTCAAATGACCTTTAGTATTCACCCTTTGTGACCCTTCAATCCTCATAGAAAATGGTGCCAAACTTGCATGACCCTTCGTATCCTTGGATTTGAAAAGTCACATGGTGACCCTTCATAAGCAAATGCATCCTTTTCTCTTTTGTCTTTGTCTTGGTGATTTTTCATATTTCTCAAAGTGTCTTTTCATGGAAAAATGTGCCATACCCTCTTTTGTCTTCACATGGTGACTCTTAGAATTGCTCAAGATGACTTTTTATGAGAAAATGTGTCCCCTTCCTCTTTTATCTTTACCCCATACTCTTTGACTTCTCTATGGGCCTCTTTTGACTTATATGCAACCAAAAATATATTCGTTAATATTAAATAAATATTAGTACACATTAGCCAAGATATGAATATTCAAAACACTATTAAATGCAATGGGGCCTTTATCACCAATAATGTAAACCTTTGACATAAATGATAATATTTCCAACAATCTCCCCCTTTGTCATTAATGGTAACCTCAAATTGAAACTGCCACATCCTGAAATCTACACATTCTTCCATTTGAAAAACATATAATAACTCCCCCTTATTGTAGCAACCTATACCTATTCCTTGTACTTATTTTTGCACTTGTACCTATTTTTATTTTTCTCCCCCTTTGACATTAATGGCAAAGGGCTTATCCTGGAGCTAACACTTAGCTCCCCCTAAACTTATGTTGATACTCAATGATAAGAAGTAAAAAAAATTACTCCCAACTTCTCTTGAAGATACTCAAATGTGTCTTTTGGTAGTGCCTTTATGAAAATATCTACAATCTGCTCTATAGTACTTATATATTCCATCTTAACTTGTTGATCTACAACCTGCTCTCTCAAGAAGTGATATCTGATAGGAATATGTTTTGTTTTTGAATGTCTCATCGAATTCTTAGAAATATTAATAGCACTTGTGTTGTCACAAACAATAGAAATATGTTCATCATACTTTACCTTGATATCTTTCAAAGTTTGCTTCATCCAAAGCACTTGAGTACAACACAATACTACTGTAATATATTTTACTTCAACTATAGAAAGTGATATCGAGTTCTAATTCTTGTTTAGCGATGATACTAAGCTATCACTAAGGAAGAAAGCTCCTCCACTTGTACTCTTTCTATCATCCAAGCAACTTATCCTATTTGAATTTGTATAAGCAAACAAAGTGAAAATTTTATCTGTGGGATACCACAATCCATAATCTACTGTTTCTTTGATATATCTGAATATTCTCTTCACTAACTAAACATGACTATATTTTGGAGCTGACTGATATCTTGTAATCATACCTACTATATGCATGATGTCTGGCCTTCATGCTATCAAATATAAAAGACTACCTATCGTAGATCTATGCAAAGATTGATCTGCAATAAGTGAATCTTCATCCTTGCTCACCTTATTTCCTATACTCATTGGTGTGCCAACTGGTGCACAATCCTCAAAACCAAATTTATTCAACATTTTCTTGGCATATTTACTTTGAGATATGAAAATTCCTTTATTTGACTAAAATATTTACAATCCTAAAAAAATGACAATTCTCCAAGCATAGACATTTCAAATTCTTTTTGCATATTATCAAAAAATTCTTTTATCATCTTTTCAGTGTTTCCTCCAAAAATGATGTCATTAACATAGACCACAATAATCAATTAATGCTCACCTTTTGTTTTGATGTAGAGATTACTATCAACAAATCCTCTCTTGAAACCTTGATCTTGTTAGGGTGTGGAACTAAAAGCTTCACCCGAATGCAAACAGGGAGGTTTCTGAGCATGACAGTCACCGGCGTCAGTAGGCCACAACCGACGTCGGTCAGGGGATAATGCAAAGGAAACTGGCATTGGCAAGAGATCAGTCGGCATTGGTCACCTCCAGGAAGGCAGGGACCGACGTCGATTGCCTGTGGCGGTCAAAACTGCTGTTGACGAATAGTCAGTTAAGTGAACACGAAGTTTGCATGATAAAGACCAGTTCGAGTCTTTGAGCTACTTGTCTAAATTAGTGTATGCATGAGATCTATATAATAGACTCATGGGCGGTATGGTTATGTGTAGAACTTGCAGAACCCAAGTGTGGAACTTGGAGAGTTCTTCCCATGGTGGAATCAAGTAAGATTCCCCATGTATGTAAGATCAGGTTTGATATGCAGGGTGTTGCAGGATCATGGAGGAGATCTACATGTGATAAGTAAGATCAGGTTGGTCTGTAGGGATGTGTGTATGCGAGGGTCAGAACAGGATCAGTGGGGGAGCAAGATCAAGGTGACAGTAATACATCAGGAGCAGGATCATGGTGAGATCTACTTGGAGTACCAGTTCGTACTCGATTGTACTGGACATACAATGAGGTGAACAATAGCTTGTGTTAGTTGTTAGTTGTGACCTATGAGAGAAGATTACTCAGGTGGGAAGATTACTTGGAGCCCTTGAAGTGTGGAAGGCCTTGTAGAGGTGGAAGAAGAGTGTGATCTCTTTATTGTAATTTTCTTTGTAATGAGTTGAATACAATTGTGTGTTGCCTCTCATGTTCTATGTTATTTCTCATTGATAGTTATTTGTTCTTCTAGGTATTTCCGCATGTTTAAGTTGCTTATACATAGGTAATCATGTGTGCTCTTAAATCTGACAAGTTGTGTCAGAACTTTGGGAAACTTTGGTCCTGTCAAATGGTATCAGAGTGAGGTTGGATGTTCTCAGAGTGAGTTTGACTAACAGGTGGTTCAGATCTGTTAAGTGTTGTTGATTATAGGTTACTCACAGGGGTTGCTGTTTGAGTGGGATTATAGCAAGGCAGAAGAATGGAGAAATTCAGACACAGGTGTAGCACCACAGGGTGTGTGGTGGGTTGTCTTCAAGTGGGAGCTTGGAGAGGGATACAAGCTAGGATGCAGAATAGACAAAGTACTGGTGTAGGTACGGGTGCATCTATTTATGTCCAAGTGGGAGATTGTTAGGGTGTGGAGCTAAAAGCTTCACCTGAATGCAAACAGGGAGGTTTTTGAGCATGACAGTCACTGGCATCGATAGGCCACAACTGACGTTGATCAGGGGACAGTGTAAGGGAAACTGACATCAGCAAGAGATCGGCCGGTGTCGGTCACCTCCAAGAAGGCAGGGACCGACGTCGGTCACCTGTGGCGGTCAGAACTGCTGTTGACGAACAGTCAGTTAAGTGAACATGGAGTTTTCATGATAAAAACTAGTTCAAGTCTTTGAGCTGCTTGTCTAAATTAGTGTATGCATGAGATCTATATAATAGACTCATGGGCTATATTGTTATGTGTAGAACTTGCAGAACCCAAGTGTGGAACTTGGAGAGTTCTTCCCATGGTGAAATCAAGTAGGATTCCCTATGTATGTAAGATCAGGTTTGATATGCAGGGTGTTGCAAGATCATGGAGGAGATCTACATGTGATAAGTAAGATCAGGTTGGTTTGCAGGGATGTGTGTATGCGAGGGTCAGAATAGGATCAGCGGGGGAGCAAGATCAAGGTGACAACAATACATTAGGAGCAGGATCATGGTGAGATCTACTTGGAGTACCGGTTTGTACTTGGTTGTACTGGACGTACAATAAGGTGAACAACAGCTTGTGTTAATTGTTAGTTGTGACCTATGAGAGAAGATTACTCAGGTGGGAAGATTACTTAGAGCCCTTGAGGTGTGGAAGGCCTTGTAGAGGTGGAAGAAGAGTGTGATCTCTTTATTGTAATTTCTTTTGTAATGAGTTGAATACAATTGTGTGTTGCCTCTCATGTTCTGTGTTATTTCTCATTGATAGTTATTTGTTCTTCTGGGTATTTCTACATGTTTAAGTTGCTTATACATAGGTAATCATGTGTGCTCTTAAATATGATAAGTTGTGTCAAAACTTTGAGAACTTTGGTCTTGTCAAATGGTATCAGAGCGAGGTTGGACGTTCTCAGAGCGAGTTTGACTAATAGGTGGTTCAGATCTATTAAGTGTTTTTGATTACAGGTTACTCACAGGGGTTGTTGTTTGAGTGAGAGTATAGCAAGGTAGAAGAATGGAGAAATTTAGACACAGGTGTAGCACCACAGAGTGTGTGGTGGGTTGTCTTCAAGTGGGAGCTTGGAGAGGGATACAAGCCAAGATGCAAAATAGACAAAGTACTGGTATAGGTACAGGTGCAACTGTTTATCTCCAAGTAGGAGATTGTTAGGGTGTGGAGCTAAAAGCTTCACTTGAATGCAAACAGGGAGGTTTCTAAGCATGACAGTCACTGGCGTCGGTAGGCCACAACCGATGTCAGTCAGGGGACAGTGCAAGGGAAACCAGCATCGACAGGAGATCGGCCAACGTCTCTCACCTCTAGGAAGGCAGGGACCGATGTCGGTCATCTGTGGCAATCAAAACTGCTGTTGATGAATAGTCAGTTAAGTGAACACAGAGTTTACATGATAAAGACTAGTTCAAGTCTTTGAGTCGCTTGTCTAAATTAGTGTATGCATGAGATCTATATAATAGACTCATGGGCTGTATTGTTATGTGTAGAACTTGCAGAACCTAAGTGTGGAACTTGGAGAGTTCTTCCCATGGTGGAATCAAGTAGGATTCCCCATGTATGTAAGATCAGGTTTGATATGCAAGGTGTTGCAGGATCATGGAGGAGATCTACATGTGATAAGTAAGATCAGGTTGGTCTGCAGGGATGTGTGTATGCGAGGGTCAGAACAGGATCGGTAGGGGAGCAAGATTAAGGTGACATCAATACATCATGATTAGGATCATGGTGAGATCTACTTGGAGTACCAGTTCGTACTCAGTTATACTAGATGTACAATGAGGTGAACAACAGCTTGTGTTAGTTGTTAGTTGTGACCTATGAGAGAAGATTACTCAGGTGAGAAGATTACTTGGAGCCCTTGAGGTGTGGAAGGCCTTATAGAGGTAGAAGAAGAGTGTGATCTCTTTATTGTAATTTCCTTTGTAATGATTTGAATACAATTGTGTGTTGCCTCTCATGTTCTGTGTTATTTCTCATTGATAGTTATTTGTTCTTCTGGGTATTTTTGCATGTTTAAGTTGCTTATACATAGGTAATCATGTGTGCTCTTAAATCTAATAAGTTGTGTCAGAACTTTGGGAAACTTTGGTCTTGTTTGATCTTACAAGTACTTATCAAGTCTTGTATACCAAGCTCTAGGAGCTTGTTTCAATCCATATAGTGCTTTCTTCAATCTACATACATGGCTACTAACATTTGAGAGAATAAATCTCTTAGGACATTTAACGTAGACATCTTCTTCTAGATTCCCATTTAGGAAGGAAAATTTAACATCCATCTGAAACACTTTGAAAATTTTGCCTCTAGCCTTGCCACTAGTGCAAAAGTTTTTTCAAAATCTATTCTCTCAATCTGAGCATATCCTTTACATACTAATCTTGCTTTATCCCTGGTCACTTCTCCATTTTTATTCAACTTATTTTTTTAAACCCATTTTATTCCTATCACATTATGATCTTTTGATCTAGGTATTAATCCCAAATATCATTATTTTCTATCTTCTTTAATTCTTCATCCATTACCTTAACCTAATGCTTATCATGTCTAGCTTTTGAAAATGTTTTAGGCTAAATTTTGGATAACAAAGAGAAATTAACTTGCTCAAATTCAATTACCATCATTCTTTTGGTGTAAATTCCTTCATTTATATCCTTAATGATGTCACTTTATTATGATATCTCTGAACACATTTGGATTGGGTTTTGGTGTCCTTTTTTTCCTTCTTCTCATCTTCATTTAACTCTTCAAAATATTCCTCTTCAATGATTTCAAGAATGCCTATTGGATCATTGATTCTTTGTGTTCCATCTTCTTCTATCCTGAAACTTACACTTTCAACTATTTTTTTGGTTCTTTTTTTATAACATTTATAAGATTTAATTTTGCAAGAATAACCAAGAAATATACCTTCATCTACTCTAGATTCAAACTTACCAAGTTTTTAATCAGTTATCTTTATGAATCATCTTCTGCTAAAAACTTTGAAATAATCAATTGGTGCTAGTTTGTCTTTCCATAGCTCATAAGGAGTCTTGTCACTATTGACTCTCAATAATGCTCTATTCTAAATATGCACTATTATAGCAACTGCCTCTTTCCAATATTTATCTAGTATCTTGGATTCATTTAGCATTGTCCTTTCCATCTCCTGAACTATTTTCTTTATTGGTTTAACTACTCCATTTTGCTATGGAGTTTTGGCTACTGAATAATATCTCTTTATTTGATGGTCTTCACAATACTTAATAAACTAATATGGCATAAATTCTCCTCTTTAATCTGATCTTAGGCACTTAGTCTTTAAACTAGTTTCATTCTCAACTAATGCTTTGAATACTTTGAAATGTCTGAAAGCTTTTGATTTAAAAAAAAAATATTACTCAAGCCATATGTGAAAAATCATCAATAAGCAACATGAAACATTTTTCACCTTGACTACTTTGAGTTCTCATAGGTCCACATAAATCAATGTAAACAAGCTCTAACATCTGAGTGGTTGATTACTCTTTTTTTTAGCCACTTTCTAGCCTGCTTCTCATGTTGATAAGGTTCACAAAACATGTTGGATAGATTTGTAATCTTTGGAAGATTTTTGACTGCTTGCTTCTTGCTGATGTTGACACAATTGTCAAAATTTATGTGTCCCATTCTCCTATGCCATAGCTAACTTTCTTCAATCTAACTCAAACATCTTTGACCTTTAATGTTTGATAACATATACAAATTATTTCCTATTATCTGAGCATCTACAACCAACACATCTGAATTTTTTATTCTAATTTCACAACCTTCTGTATAAAAATTTAGTGTGTGCCCCTGATCACACATTTGACTTACACTCAAAAGATTATGCTTAAGACTTTTTATAGATAAAATATTTTTAGTTTTAGTTCTACCATTATCCAAACTTAGTGTACCTTTTTCGATAATTCTGGCAGTTTTATTATATTTGAATTTCATTGCGCCACCATTGATCTTCTTCAAGGTTATGAACTTACTCTTGTCTCCTATCATGTGCCATGAACATCCACTGTCAATGAACCATGGATTTTTTTTTTCTTGCATGCAAATCTGTCTAGACCAACATAGATTTTTTAGGTTGTTTCTTCTACCATGAACCTATCTAAACTTTCTTCTTGATGAATGGAGCCTTAAAACTTTGGTCCTTCTTGATTGAATTGAACACACTTCTACAATACCAAGTTATGTGTCCAAAGTTATTGCACTTTTAACACATTATGGCCTCTTCATTAAAGCTTGATAGAGGAGTAAAAGAGTTGTAGTTTTTCTTGACTCTGCATGAGTTTCCTTCTCCTTATTTCTATAATTGTTATTCCTTTTTCAACATTCTATTTCCTTATGATCATATCAATTACAATAAAAATAATAATCATAAAAATAGGACCTATCTGTGTATCTCTATCCTAATTAACTTTTATATCTCTATTCGTACCAACCTTCTTTATTTGAGATGTCCTCTATATTCTTAACTTCTTCCCTTTTTATTTCCTCTTTTGTAAGAGCTTCAACATAACTCTTTCCTTTTTCTATGTTAACTTTGTTTTTGGCCTCCCCTTTCTCTTTTTTAAATCTGATACCTGTCTTATCTAACATTGATCTTTGAATTTATAAATATTTTATTCAACATATTAGTGATATTCTCAAAATTTAAATCATTGGTTGCTCTATCATTGATTGCTTTATTTGTTTTCTCAAGATTTGCTTTAAAAAAAATAATTTTATTAACATACCTTTCACATTCTGTACTTACTTTTTGCAACTGTGCCATTAGATCTTTTTCATTCTTCTTGGCTTCTTCAAAGTGTGTTTGTAGATATTCAATTATTTCCTTTGATTTCTTTTCATTTTTCTTGATCTGGAGTTTCAATCTTCGATTCTTCTTCTTAAGAGATTTTAACTTTTCTAAGGCACAAATGAGTTCTCCTTCTAGATTCACTTCATCTTCATCCTGATCTTCTTCTTGATCATTTATACTTTTACTTGTAAAGTCATCTTCATGTATGGCCATTAATAGAATCTCTTCTTCTTCTAAATTATTAACTCCACTATCTTTGGCTGAGCTAGGATCCTTAGAATACAAACTCTTCTTCTTGAATCCATTCTTGAATTGTACTTTGAAATTCTTTTTGTATGTAGACTTTCCTTCTTCATTGTCATCATTACCCTTATCTAGGCACTTAGATGCAAAATGCCTAATCTTTCCATAATTAAAACACTTAAAAAGTAATTTTTCTTGATATTTACTTGTGCCCTTTTTTGGCTTACAAATAAATAAATCTCTATTGTCATCTTCATCATCGCTAGAACTGTCACTTGATTATTTAATATTAGCCTTCTCTTTCTTTGATGTCTTGAAAGTAGCTTCTCTCTCTTGTTTGGTCCACATCTCATATGTCATAAGAATACCATGTACCTCGTGTTAGTGCAGGTTTTTATTTTTCCCTATTATTTAATTAGGGAATATTATATATTTATGCATACATGGAGTTTTCCTACATTTGTGGGATAGGATAGCTTATGTGGAGATGTGTGTCATAGATGTGTCATAGGTGTCATAAGAATGTTATAAGTAGCTCCTTTGACTAGCTATTTCGAGTATGGGAGTTACTTCTCTATTCTTAGCACCTTGTCACCACCTTTCATAGAGGAGTTACAGTTTATTCTTGGGGTGCTTTGACCACCATTTACGGAGGAGTTACTTATTATCTCTCCTATATGTATTTTTCATTATGGCCATCTCATGTTAATGGAATATTGGCTTTTTTCCAAATTGTCTATGTAATTATCTCTTGTTTGATTTCATTTACTTTAGCATTTTGTGGTATTCACTTGCTTCATTTTGTGCAACCACGACTCGTGCATCCTCGTTATTCAGACTTTGGTGAATCCTCTGATATGGTATCAGAGACACCCCGGTAATTGGTTGTCTATTTTGCTATTGCTTTCATTGAAATCTAGAGTTGTGTTAAGGCATTTTTTTTGTGAAATTTGAAAATTTATAGGAGATATTACTAGTTCTCTGTGCTCTTGTTCCTTCCATGGCTTGTTTGGTCTCTCCATATACATGTAGACGGGATTTTGCAAGATCTAATAATCTTGTTTCTGTCAATCGGCTTGCATATTTTGTGTTTTAATCAGAATTATAGGTTGTCACATGCCTTTGCAATCTCTTGGTAGCTGATTCTACCTTTGCATGCCATTTTTTGGTTGTTGGGGTCATTTTTTTCTAGCTAAAGGTGTCTATTTTACACTAGATCTGCATCTTATGTACATTAGCAAGAAAAACACCTTCTGGGTTTTATTCGCAGCCTAGAAAAATGATTTAGGTATTTTTTAATTTTTGCATATATTTTGTATACTTTGTAGAAACGTGCTCAGAAAGTTACAATAGGACCCCTCTCCATTGACAGTTGCAATTTTGAAGGCAGTTTTCAAATGCTCCGTTCTTGCTCATACGAACTTCTTTTCCCACAATTTTTTTTAATTTTGGCTATTTTTTCATTCTCTATGCACTAGTGTAGACATTTTTTGATTTTGATGCCAAGATTTTTTAGAAATAGTAGATTCTCAGTCGTGACATTGCATAGTTCTCATTTTGGGAACTTTAGAGGATCATAACTTTCACATAAGACCTCGTATCGAGATGATTTTTTTTTTAAAAGTGCATGATTTTTTGAGTAAATCATAGTGGTGCTATTTATTTCTCTAGATATTATGCCAAAGTTGTATTTTTAGCATATGCTCTTCATGAGGGTTTTGTAATGCATTGAAATCAAGACCACTTAGTATTTCTTGCTAGTGGCAGTTGTAAACGCACTAATATAAAGTGCCAAATCATATTTTTTTGGGGGATTCTTTGATTGAGCAATATTTGAGCTTTTTAAAAGCTTGTATATTCGATTGTCGAAGACGAAGGGTGAGGCCCTGGTTGGCAGGAGGCCAATTCCCCCTCACAAAGACCTCCTTTGGATTCCTCACTCTATGTCAAGTCCAATGAGTGGTTCGAAGGCCACTTTCTCTCTCAAAATAGGCATTTTAAAAATGTTTTAGTGCTATTTTTTTGTAAAAACACTAGTTTACAAGAAATTGAATCTTTAATATCTTGAAAATGGTAGCTCAAATTTGGGTGCCATTTTTTGAAAAAGTGTTTGTATTTCAATTATCCATAGTGTAGGCTTGTTATTTGTTAAAAATTCACTATTTTATAAAGTGCCTAAAATTTGGGTCTCTCAAGACGCATTTTTGGTTGAGTCCGACGTCCTGTTTGCTTAAAGTCTTGCATTGATTGCTCTAAGACGCATTCTCAACTAATTCTGACATCTTTTGAGTGTGCACTTGTATATTTAGAGGGGGCTCAATATTTTGGGGGGGTGTGATTACTTTTTATCACTTACAATCTTTGCTTTCATTCTCCTTTTTGCATAATTTCACAACTTGAAATCAACACAACTTCACCTAAATTTAGCTTAAAATGAATTATTTTCAACTTAAACTCCTAACACCCTTCAACTATCATGAATGGAAGGTTAAAATATCAATCATTCTTAGAAGTAAAGGGTTGTATAGGATCACCATGGGTACTGAAGTAGAACCCAACACTGATGCTGAAAAGGTCAAGTGGTACAACCGTAGTGATGACGCTTATAGATTATTGAGCTTGTCCATGTCTCCAAAACTTCTCTTCCATTTAGAAACCTCCAAGACTCCAAAAGATATATGGGACACTCTAGAAACCTTATTTGGGAAGCTTGATGAGATGAGAGGTTATGAGCTCAAAAATGAACTCATAAGTCTAAGTCCTATCAACTTTGACACCCTACAAGACTTCTTCACTAAGTTTAAGGCCCTTAAATTGAAATTGAAAGAATGCAGGATAGAGAAGAAAGATGACCAACTCATCCTTTCTATTATCACAAAGTTAGGTCCAAGCTATTCAGTCTTTGTCTCCACTTTTCATGCCACAAAAAGTGCCCTTGGCACTACATAAAAAATGCCTTCTTTGGATTCATTCATTGCTGACTTGAATAGGGAGCAAGATAAACTAATCCAAATGGGCACAATGAAGTCTACTCAACCCCAAGCTTTGATAGCTATAAATGGTAAGGATAAGACTTCAACAAAGGAGAAGAAGAAAAAGAATAAGGAATAGGAGAAGAAGAAAGAAAACAACAATCCTGCCAAAAACAACACTGAGTCTTCTTCCGCCAATGCTAAACCTAAGAAGGAGAAGGTTAAGTGTGCCTATTGTAAAAAGATAGGGCATGATGAACATAAATGCATGAAAAAACAAATAGATCACCTAACTCATCTTCTAGAGAAGCACAACATAGGTGTTTCTGAGTCCATCAAGCAAAATTTATCTACCCAAGATTCTACCAAGGCAAAAGGCAAGGGTAAGGAGAAAGAAAAGGGCAAAGCCCTTGTAGCTACAATAGCTTCTACATCTTCATGGGTCATTGACTCAGGTGCTTCTCACCACATGGGCTCTTTCTTAGTTGAGTTTTCATCTTTAGAGCCTTGTAGCATGACTTCAATTAGTTTAGGTAATGACACATCAATTTCCATTATAGGGAGAGGGTCAGTTGAAATGGAAGGAGGAACATTAAATAATGTTCTAAGTTTTCCTTCTCTTTCAACCAATCTCCTATCAGTGTACCAAATCACTCACATTAGTTGGGGCATGAGAGTTGAGTTTTCACCAGATTCAGTGGCTATCAGGGAGTTGCATAGTGATACTACAGTGGCAGTGGGGAGGGTAGATCACCAAGCAAGGTTATACACCTCACATTTTGCACCTAATTTTTCTCCAACAACATTGCTAACTCATTCAGATGGAGTTAGAAAATTATGGCATGAGCAGTTTGGCCACCTTAACTACTGCTACCTTGAGCAATTTTACAAACATGACATGGTTATTGGCTTGCCTCGTGTCTAATTCTCAAAAGGACTTTGTGAGGGGTGCTCCCTTGGGAAGCATCCCAAAGTAAAATTTGATAAAGGCAAAGCTTGGAGGGCTTCACAACCTTTGGAGTTAGTCTACAATGATGTATCGGGACCCTTTCCCAAACCATCTTTCATAAGGGCCAAGTACATCCTCACTTTCATTGATGATTTCTCTAGGTACATTTGGATATATTTTCTCAAACAAAAGTCTAAAGTGTTTGAAAATTTTCTAGACTTCAAGGCTCTTATTGAGAAATAGAGTGAGAAATCCATCAAGGTTATTTGAACTGATAATGGAGGGGAGTATGTGAGCAATAGGTTTGAGCAGTTTTTCACCATAGAGGGGATTGATTTGCAGTGCATAGTCACTTACAGTCCTTCGCAAAATGGGGTTATAGAATGCAAAAATAGGTTCTTGAAAGAGATGGGTAGCTGTATGATTCAATCCAAATCCTTAACACCATAGTACTAGGTTGAATCCATCAATTGTGCTTGCTAAATTTAAAATAGGGTTCTTCACAAAGCTTTGAAAGGGATAACACCCTTTGAAGCTTGGCATAAAAGGAAACCTGATGTTGAGAACCTTAGGGTTTTTTGATCCCTAGCCATGGCCCGCATACCGAAGAAGAAATGCAAAGCTATGGAATGTCAGTCCAAGCCTTGCATCTTTGTAAGATATCCAGATGGTATTAAGGGGTATCACCTTCTAGATCCGACCACTCATGAGTTGTTCATTGAAAAAAGTGTTCACTTTTAGGAGAATCCTAGAGACTCAAACTTGGCACTTCTCTCTCATTGGATCTACTTTTTCATGATGATTCCTCAAATTCAGATCAGCCACAACAATTTCTTGAGCCAAAGACATCTTCTTCTTTGAGTTCAGACAATGAGGACAATGATGCAGAGTCATCCACCTCTAGTTAGCTAGAGGATGAGGAGTTAGCACTTGACTCGCCCACTTCTAGGCCACTTTGGGCTAGATAGACACTTGAGAGTGCTGGCACTTGGGTAGGAGATCTTGCAGATGATAGACGCACTAGGGGGATTATCAGAGAGATCCACATGCCTTCTTTGCTTTAGTTTTGGATCCATAGACTTTTTGAGAGGCATCAAGAGTACCTGAGTGGGATAGTGCTATGGAGGAAGAATATTCTTCCTTAATCAAAAATCACACTTGGGATTTGACTTCACTTCCTAAGGGAAGGAAGATGGTTTGATGTAGGTGGATATATCAGACCAAGTTTGCAGTAGATGGGTTAGTTGATAAGTACAAGGCATGATTGGTTGCCAAGGGTTTCTCATAAGTGGCAGGCATTGACTACTCAAAGACCTTTGCACCTGTTGCAAAGATGACTTCTATCTAAATCACCTTAGCTATTGCCACATCACATAGTTGGGATGTGCACTAGATGGATGTGAAGAGTGCCTTTCTTCATAGAGACCTAGAGGAGGAGATCTACATGGAGCAGCTGCCAGGATTGTTTAGGATTCTTCCTTAGTATGCAGACTTAAGAAATCTATCTATGGCTTCAAATAGGCCCCTCGAGCATGGTATGCCAAGATGGATTCCTTCCTTCTCACAGTGGGTTTCACTAGGTGCCATTCTAATCCTAATGTCTACTTTTTGTGGTAGGATGACTCGCTCTTGATTTTGGTTCTTTATGTTGATGACCTTTTGTTCACTGAGAGTTCTTCATCAGCTATTGCAATGGTGAAGGCATCTCTCCAAGATATATTTGACATGATAGACTTGGGTTTGTTACACTATTTCTTTGGCATCAAGATCTCACAGTCAGATTCAGGGATTTCTCTTACATAGCCTAAGTATGCTCTTGACTTATTGGCTCAGTTTCACATGGCTAATTGCAAGCCATCTCTAACTCCTTGTCTATCAGGAGTCAAGCTTGAGGCTGACTATTCTTCACCATTGGTTGATGCCACTCTATATCGACAAATTTTTGGCAGTCTCATCTACTTGACTCACACCAGGCCTGACATATCATATATAGTGGGACTTGTCTCCAGATTTATGCAGGAACCTCATGAGCTGCATTGGAAAGCAGCTAAGAGGATATTATATTACATACAGGGTTCACATAGATACGAGATTCATTACAGATTTGGCATAGAGGTTGACTTGGTTGGATATATAGATTCAAACTAGGCTGGCGATTCATAGACTCATAAGTCCACTTTTGATTATAGTTTCTCCCTAGGTTTGGTCCTATCAGTTGTTCTAGCAAGAAGCAGAATGTTATTGCTATATCATCCACAGAGGCAGAGTATAAGGGAGCTATTAATGCAGCTACTGAGTCTATTTAGCTTTAGGGGATTCTTTCTGAGTTTAGCATTTCTATCAGGCATCCCACCATCATTTATTGTGACAACTAGAGTACCATTCAGATTTGCCAAAATCTAGTTCAACACCAACGGACCAAGCACATAGAGATTCACATGCATTTCATTCAGGAGCTTATTCATAGTCAGGTCATTAACTTAATCTTTTGCCAGTCTTTGAAGTAGGTATAGACATCTTCACCAAACCTTTCATCGAGAGCAAGTTCATTCATCTACGAGCTCTTCTTGGGGTGCGGTCTACATTTGCAGTAACATCATCTTCAGGGGGGCCTTCTAACCTCTTCATTTCTTTTATGTCTCTCTTTTGGGGGGGAGTTTTTTCCTACGGGTTTTCTCCTTTTCTGTATCTTATGGGAGATTGCATTTGTACATGGGTACCTCATCAGGCCTAGTTGCCGGGACCCATTTTATATTTCCACACTGCCCACTTAAGCTGCACTTATGGGGGGTGTTAGTGTAGGTTTTTATTTTTTCCTATTATTTAATTAGGGAATATTATATATTTGTGCATACATGAAGTTTTCCTACATTTGTGGGATAGGATAGCTTATGTGGATATGTGTGTCATAGATGTTTCATAGGTGTCATAAGAATGTGATAAGTAACTCCTTTGACTGGCTATTCCAGGTATGGGAGTTACTTCTCTATTCTTAGCACCTTGTCACCACCTTTCATGGAGGAGTTACAGTCTATTCTTGGGGTGCTTTAACCACCATTTGTGGAGGAGTTACTTACTAGCTCTCTTATATGTATTCTTCATTATGGCCATCTCATGTTAATGGAATATTGGCTTTTCTCCAAATTGTCTATGCAATTGTCTCTTATTTGATTTCATTTACTTTAGCATTTTGTGTTATTCACTTGCTTCATCCCATGCAACCACGACTCATGCATCCTCATTATTCAGACCTTGGTGAATCCTCCGATACCTCATCCATCTTTAGCTTGGCTAAATTTTTCTTCTCTTCAATTGCTAAAACTTTTGCATAATATCTCAATGATAGAGATCTCAAAATTTTTTGTACCACAATTGATTATTCTAATTTTTTTTGAAGACGTTGAATCTGATTAACTATTTGATCAACCCATAAAATGTAACTTTCTATATTTTCTTTCTCTTCCATCTTCAAATTCTCAAACTATATTTTGAAAGTCTAAAGATTAGCTTGCTAAACCTTTCCATCACCTTTGTAAATATTCTCAAGTTTTACCCAAACTTCATGAGAAGATTTACATTGCATAACTTTAACAAATTATGATTCACATAAAACACATAAAACAACATTTAAAGCTTTAGCATTAATTTTACTTGCCTTCTTTTCCACCAAAGTAGTTATATGTGTATATGGCTCTTCATATTCCTCCACTACTACTTGTCAAATGTCGAATCTAAGGGCCATCAAATAAGTCCTCATATTTATGCTCCAAAAATCATAATTATCCCATCAAATAAAGGTACCTTATTTTTAGAAAAAATTTCATGTGATCTAGCCATGATGCTTTCCTCGATCTACCTTTAAGCTGCAAAACATTTTTTGAAAGACCCTGATCTAATACCAATTGTTAAGCATGAAATATACTGAGAGGGGGGGTGAATAAGTATATTATATATCTTTTACTTAATTTGATTTCCTTTCTTTAACCACTTAATCACACATTCAAGATATGCAATACAACTAAAACAATAACATGCACCATACAAGAGAGAGAGAGACACCATATTTTTATGTAGAAACCCAAAGTGAAAAAAATCATAGAGAACAATCTCAAGTATATGAATAAGCACCAACTCAAATTACAAAGTTCACAAGCATCAACTTGTAGGAACACCAACCCCTTTTTTGAGCACCAAAACAACAACTATTTGTGAGCACTAATCCATATGAACACCAACCCCTTACAAATATTTGTGAGCACCAACCCACAGGAGCACCAACCCCTCTTGTGCATAAAACACAACTATCTCTCAATGTTACTTACTCAATAAATGATAGAACTCTACAATATCTCTTACTTTTCTCATCTCTAAAATAAATACAAACCATGCAATCTCTTGCATATAACAAATAGATTATCAAGCCTTTATTTATAGCTTTCCAAATGACCTTTGGCATTCACTATTTGTGACCCTTCAATCCTCATGAAAAATGGCACCAAACTTGCATGACCCTTTGTATCCTTGTATTTGAAAATTCACATGGTGACCCTTCATAAGCAAATGCATCCTTTTCTCTTTTGTCTTTATCTTGGTGACTTTTTATATTCCTCAAAGTGTCCATTCATGGAAAAATGTGCCATACTTTCTTTTGTCTTCACATGGTGACTCTTGTAATTACTCAAGACGATTCTTCATGAGAAAATGCATCTCATTCCTATTTTGTCTTTACCCCATGACTCTTTGACTTCTCCATGGGCCCTCTTTTAACTTATATGAAACTAAAAATATATTCATTAATATTAAATAAATATTAACACACATTATCCAAGATATGAATATTAAAAACACTATTAAATGCAATGAGGCCTTTATCACCAATAATGCTAGACCTTTGACATCAATGAAAATATTTCCAACATCAAATTATAGACTATTTATGAAGGAGAATCAAAGGTAAAAATGGTTAAGTTGTAGACCTATCGAAGGTAGTTTGAAGATCTCAAAATGAAGGAATAAGATATTGTGGCATCCTATCTTCTAAGGGTTGATGAAGTAGTAAATATTATCAAAGGTCTTGAAGAGGTGATTGATGAAGCTAATATAGTTTAGAAGGTTTTGAGGAATATTAAACTTAAGTTTGATTCAAAAGTTTTTGTTGTAGAAGAAATTCATGATCTCACTTAGTTGAAGATGGATGAATTGCATGGCATCTTTACTGCCTATGAGATGAGAGTTGAGAGGAGAAACCTTCTAATCAGGAAGCATCCTTCAAGGTGATCAAGGAAGGTAAAAAGAACAAGTTAAGAACAATTTAAGTCTTGAAGATTTTGATCTTAAAAAATATCAACTTGAAGTGATGATGGAAATAATATTTAATGTAGGAATATAAAGGAAAAATTCCTCTTAAATGTTTTTCATGTGGTAAAGTTGGTCATTTTGTAGCTAAATGTCTAGACAATTTTAAACTCAAAGAAGTTCATAAGGAATTTTATGAGGATGAACACAATAAATCTAAGGGTCCTAACAAGTATAGAAAGTTATTCAGTAGGAAAAATTAAAATAAGGAATCATACAAAGGTAGTAAGAGCCTTTACCATGAAGAAGATAGTAACTCTTTTGCATAAGAAGTAAACACATTTGATAGTTATGATTCTTTTCATAATGAGGTCAAGGAGACATTGTTCATGGCTTTTGGTGATGATGAAGGTGAATGTTATTTAAGTAGAGATAGCTTAGAGGGATAATATGAGAATGTTACTCTTGAAGATAAATATCTATATACTATGGAAGAAGTGAAGATACTACAAGGAAAGAACAAAAAACAAGATTCCTTGATCAAATCTTATGAAGAGAAAATTGGACTTTTTGTGAAGGAAGGCTGAGTAATGAAGTCAAGGAATATGATGAGATCACACAACATATTGAAACTTAGGTTTATACTCTTAATGAATAAGTAAAGAGTAAGGATGAAGAGTGTATCATGCATCAATTAGAGATGGATTCCTTGCATATGAAACTAAATCAAACTATAAGCAAGATTAAAATGATTCAGAAGTCAAAAGTAAGCTATTCTAAAAGAGATGATCTCATGGTAAACAAAGATACAACTAATGATTAGATAATAAGGATGAATTTATGAATGCTTTTGAAGATATAAATATTGAGAAGAAAAAAAATAAAAATATGATGTCATAAATTAAGGACTATGAAGATCAATTCAGTGTGTTTGAAGTAAGAATGAATGATGACACCAATAAACATGAAGATATTGTCAAGCATCTCAATAGTAAATTTGAAATTATGTATACAAGCCTAAAAGCCAAATAAGATGAGTGATTAAGGTATGTGATTGAAATTGAGTCATTAAAGGCTGAATTAGATAAGACTTCTTGTAAGGTGAAGTCATTTATGAAGTTTTAAAAGAGCTCAAATGATCTTGACAATATTCTGAGTAGTCAAAACCATGCAAGTGATAGAAATAGTCTTGGATACAAAGAAGAACAAAAGCATGTAACTAAAGACAAGATAAAGGCTGATATAAACAAGGATAATCAAATAATGAAGATCAATCATTACTCAAGGAATGAAGGTATTGGTAGAATGAAGACAAATCAGATTAGACAACCAAATGCTATGAGGTATGTAAATTTCAATGGTCATTATTACTCTTGAAATTAGTTTGGTCATAGGTCAAAAGATTGTAAAATATACCCAAAGAATGAATCCACATGAAATTATGAGAAAGATAATGGCAAGCATGAAGAACATCATCACTCAAGATAGTCAATAGGTTCACAAGGAGAGAATGACATCATTTGCTACAAGTGTCAAGGGTTTGGTCATATTGCAAAGTTTTTTAATATCTTCATCAAGAGAAAAAATGATTAGTTACATGAAAAAATTCATGAAACTTTAAGGAATCATCATATATATCAATCAAAAGATATGTAGAATCTGAGAAACCTCATGTTTTTCAAATGTCAAGAGAGAGGTCACATATTAAGGTTCTACAAGAATGATCAGTATTCTACTTCAAAAATTATCAATCCTGTCATGAAGAAAAAGAACCATAGTGAATAGAGGCCTAAGGAGGAAAATTAAAAATAGGCTCAAAGTATATTATTTGTAATGATATAACATGGAAAAAATTCAAGTATCAAGGAACAAGCCTTATTTGCCCAAATGGACAAGGAAATCAAGTAGGATCTTGAAATAAAATAAAATAATAAAGTTTAGAACTCATTCAAAGTCAATAAAAAGATGAGTAAGGACTTAGAGTCAAGTAAGAGCATGGAGATATGGGAGTCTCCTGAGTTTTGGGATCTTTAGTCCCTCTATGACAATTGGGTGTCTCTACCTACGCTTCTTAGGAGACATCTTTCATGTGTGGAAGCAAGTGTGTGTGCTCTAAGTAATGATCAAATTTCCAATCAGTACAAAGGTATGTTATTTTCAATTTATAATATGCAAGATGTGTTTGGCTAAGGGGGATCTAACTTAATTAGCTTGAGTAGCTTGAATAAGATGTGCATGATGTAAGGGGGAACATATGTGAAAATGCTTCAGTCATGACAAAAGTGTGCAGATGTCATGATTCAAGAAGATTGACATGATGGCTTAATCAAACCAAGTAATGTATTTTGACAAGGTATCGAATCTTTATGCATGCACAAAGAGAGCTTATAAGTTCTGTAGGAAGATAGGTCCAAGGATTAGAAAATCCCAAGTTCAAATTGGTGCATGTCAAAGAACAAATTACATAAGATGGATCATGATGTTAGGGGGAGCTTTCTAAAATCTATGAGCAGTTTGTCAGGTTCAAATATTAGGAAGTCCAAGATAAGGTTGATTCATGTCAAAGGGGGAACAATTGATTCACATGCTTGAAATTTTGTAAGTATCATGAACATCTTAAATAGTATTGGAATGCATACATGATGTTAAAGAATGTTTTTTGGCATATTAAAGAAGAGACCCTTTGTTATTAATGTCAAAGGGGGAGAAATATTAGAATGAAGGAATTTAAATAAAGTCATTATTCAAATGAAGTCATTATGAGGGTGTTTTTCCATCAATGACAAAGAGAGAGATTATTGAGCATGGTCATTAATGTTTGGTTGTCATTGATTTCAAAGAGAGCATGTGTGATGTAGGAGCATGAATAATATCTCAATGTAGATATTTAAAAAAGTACATTTATTATGTAATAAGTCTTGTAAAGTCCTAGGGGTGTCTTGAAGTGCTTCATTTGTCCTAGAATATGTTGATTTAGAGTTTCTCTCCAAAATAATATTTGAATTATGGAAGTTTGTAAGCCATTGTTAATGGAATAGACTTATGTAATGACCATAAACGGTCATTAATATGTTGTAAAAAGCGTATTTACTCATGTAAATATGACAACACCTTATCACCTTCTTAAAAGGTGATCTCTTATGTTGGAAAGGCTAAAGGGAGGAATGGTTAACTTGAACTTGAGAGAATCTTGGTTATATAATCATCTTCTACTATGTATATATGTTGGTTGAGAAGGTGATAATCCTTGTGACACTTATTGAAGAGCCTAATAAAATCAAGCAAACATTAATATAGGTCAAAGTAGGTAGTTTTGGTATGTGAAGGAGGAATAGAAAGAAACAAGACTTCAGGTCTTATACATGATAGTCTATAGGACTCTATAATGTATGCTAAATAATTGAATAAAAAAACAATGATTTTACTGACCCCATAAATATTTTGTAATTCAATGAGGTGTGGATGGGTGTAATTGAGAATATCTTAATGAACTCCATATGGTTTTGAAGCTAAATAGTTGACTAAGCAAGAAGACTAGAGTAATTGTAGGTTTGTCAGTGAGAGATTAAATGTGCATGGAAAATTGAATGTCTATAAATTTGCATGGGAGTCTAATAGTTTTGGATAAGGTAATTGTAGGTAGTGTATCATCCATTTGATGTATTATATTTGTTTGTATAATTGAAAACAATGGTAGTTTTATTCAATTATATTCTTTTGGGTTTTTTAGACAAAATACAGTCATGAATAGTCATATAAAAATAATTATATCTCAGAAAATACTTAATAGAAAGTTATAAAAATTATACAATAGAGGTGCCTTGGAAATAAAAATCCAAATAGTCTAATTAGAGATTTATTGGATGCATATCAAGAGAGATATCACTAAAATAATTAGGTCAGGTGAAGGATAATAGAGGACTATAATTAATGTGGTCTGTATAATAATTTTGTTTTGATGAATAAAAAATAGTGGATGTTTTCATGATAATATAGGTGTTATTATTGTAGATTGGTTCTTACACAGTTATAAATGCTCAATCAGTTCATATGGTTATCCAATCCTTCATGGATTCTGAATGTGTAAAATATTTTAGGGTCTATGTGTGCAAAAGAGAGGTCTAAATGCATGTTAGATATATGAAGGACATTCGATAAGGAAATAAAAGGTATGTTTGCATATTAAATATCTTTTTTCACTTTCCTTTAATGGTGTTAAGGAAGTTAGACGGATCTTAGTCTCTAAATAACAAGTCTCAGAAAGCTCTTGGATTTAAGAAAATTGTGATAGTTAGCTACAATCAACTTGTAGCATCTTATTTCACATATAAAGGGTTGTAGAAGCTACTTCAAATGGTTGTGGTGCAAGGTAATGTTGTTAAGATCATAATAGATAAATGGTTTGAAGGAGAGAATCCGTATATTGCATGATATATACTTATTAGCACTCAGGTTATATTATAACTATGTAATCTAAATGGAAGGCCGAGAGTGAAAAAAGAATCAATAACTTAAGGTTACACATTTGAAAGTTATGGAAATTAACATGAAGATGTCCTTAATTATACCAAGTATCTAGAAACCTTTCAGTATTGGGGTATATGAAATATATTTGACTATTTAATTCAGAACTGTAGGTTTCTATTAGCTCAAATAGTTGATTATTAAAGTATGGTGATGTATTGTTCATCAATTAGAAACAATAGAAGTGTAAATGAGATATGCATAAGAAGATAAAGGATTGAGAAATTTATAACACATGTGAAAGGGAAAGAGAACATGTAGGATGAAGTTGTATAACTATTTTTTCTCATTGTAAATAAATAATGCCAAGCCATTTCAATATGGATGGAATGATGAAGTTTAGAAAGCTGAGGCATAATGGTCAGTAGATTTGAACAATTTGATTTTGATCATTGTAGTTATTTTGTTGATTTATAATTCTGCTAGAACAAAGTTTGTAATATCAACATTCATCACAGATCTGTACCTATGTATTTGATTAAATAAAATTGAATAGAACAACTATATTGGAGTCATTCAATGATAGCTGCATAAAATGACAATAATTAATATAGTATAGTAGAATTTTTATGACAGTAAAGTAATGAGAAATGCGTGGAAAAGTGTTTGATCCTAGAGATTTCCATCAATGTGGTACTAGTGCATTAATGACAAAGTGATCAGATGGGATGTTTGGAGAGTTTTTGACTTAGTGAGGCAATTAATGGATGATATAGATGAAATAGACTTGTTTCAGAGACATTATGGGATGTTATGAGTGTTTAGAGTACTTATGGAAGTCAAAAAAATTCATCAGAATAGTCATATGAATGCCTAAGCTCAAGTAGTCATCTTGATAGATAAAGTTGAGTAAGCATATTGATGACATCATATTTCACATGTGTGAATGTTTTAGGATTAGTTTGATACATGGATGGATTCTGATATGAAAGGTGATTATATGGCTCAAATTTTAGGTCATGAGGTTGTGCATAGCAAAATTTATTAAGGTGAAAAGTTGGCTTCTCAGGCATAATTCACTAAGTTCCTATACTTTGCCAATTTCAGGATGTCGAAGATCTATGGTGAGCATTTAATCAGATCAAGATCTAATGGTAAGCATTTAATTTGATCAAACAAGGATCTAATAGAGTGCATTATCTTGTCAATAGTGATCCAATGGTGCACATTTAGTCAATATGTCTAAGAATTCTTAGAAGATGCACAAGGCTGCCAAGTGGTGGAAGTTCATTGGAGTCAACTAGTCAATGTGCATAGAAGGCATGTAGGGCTGCCAAGTAGCACAATCATGGAAGTGAGGATCTAAGATCAATGGTGAGAATTGAAAGGTAAATACTAGGATAATACAATGACATTGATGATGCACATTTTCAAAGTTACTAGGGAGCACGAGATGAGGTCAAAGCATCTGATGTTTAACATTTGCTCAGTGACTGTTGGAAATTGAATATTTAAATTAATGAGGGAAAACCTATGCTTAGTATTTGACATATATCTTTTGATCCAAAAATAATTTCATGATGGTGTAAAAAGCAAAGTTGTATAGGACTTCAAGTGAATCCATAGAATCTAGTTAGAAGTTCTGAATGTTTCTATAGTTAAATTTATGGAGCTTCAAAGTTGACTATTTGTTCATTCATGGTGCTATTATGTACAAAATATTGTTTAAGAAATTTGTGCTTTAGCATAAGAGTGTTTTTGTAGGAGTATTCATTTGAAGATATCTTAGAGGTCATATGGAGTGGACCCATTTATTTTAAAGTGATCTTATGTTCTTATTTTTCTTGATGAAGTACTAGGTCTTCATAGGTCTTCATGAGACCTATAAGGGCTATTAAGGCCTAATTGAAAGGAATAGTTGCTTAAGTGTGACCCATAGATGCTATGGCCAACTTGTGATAATGAATTTGAGATATGTGTTAGCATGATATATGTCTTAATAGTTAAGGCAAGTTTTATGGCTGATCTAATAGTCAATATTCATGAAGACTCTATAAATAGTGAAGACAAAGGTAATGGTTTCTAGATTTGAATGTGAATAAATTGAGAGAGCAGAAGATAACGACAAAGGAAAGAGATCAGAGATAGTGTGTTCAGTGGATGAACTAAAGTACATAACAAATTGAGGATGAGCAAAGAAGCCTAGAGTGATCCAAAAGGGGTGTTTAGATGCATTGTTTGTATGAGCAAGTTTGAGTGTGTGATGAGTTGAAAGAGAGGTATTATATAGTGTTTATCCAATCAGATTGATCTACAATCAAAGCTATAGATTTGTTGATTTCATAAAGGTTTGTGTGGGTGTTCAACATATAGAACAAGTGGGTGATCGTTCATACTTAGGGGTGGGTAATTCATCAAAAGGTCTCATGTTTGTGATCATCTTATAGGACAAGTAGTTCATGTGTTTGCAGGATTGAGAGTGGGTTTTATTCCCCAAGAGGGTTTCCCACATAGATCTTGTTTTATGTATGTGATCTTGCATCATCTTACTTATTCAATTTTATGAACATCTTGTATGCCTTATGAATGCTTATGGTAATTGATTTAAATTTTGAAAGGATTACAACTAAAGTTTAAAATATCTTACATCACTGATTCACCCCGCTCTTAGTGATTGTAACTAAAATATGCCTACATAGTTTAAATGGAGCTCAAGCCACTATAGTTCACCATACAATGATGAATCTTGAGTAATTAACAACAATTTCACAATAGGAAAATGGCATAATGGTATAATGGCATGGCAAGGTGAAATGATATAGAAATGGACAAAAGTGAAGGATGACATTTTTAAGTTCTTTATCACATTAATCAAAGAAACTACCATTGAAGAACATAATTAATAGTCTCCAACCTAAATCACCTATTAAAATTGCACTCGAATCAAACCACTGATGCTAGTTGAAGTACCAATATATTGAAACCAAGGTTAAAAGGGGGATGGGAAAGGTATGATGGGAAAGGCATATGACATGGTATATAAAAGGATATGGTCCAACACATAGTATAGAGAATGCTCCAGGTTACTCAAGTAAAAAAGTGCTTGAGATGTATTATATTTATTGGTTCATCAAGTTCATATCCTTCTATCTTAGCCAACCTATATGCCCCAGAACCATAATTAATGACAATCACATAGGGTCCAAAAAATTAGGCTTAAAATTTCCCTCTTTATTGTGTTCAACATTGGTGTTTTTATAGTTTTCTTTAAATATAAGGTCACCAAGCTCAAATTATCTATGTTTCACACACTTGTTATATTGACCATGCAACTGGTTTTGGTATGCTTAAAGGCTATTCATAGCTACCATTTATTTTTCATCCAATAGTTATAGCTCTTGTAGATGAGCTAATTTGTAATCCTCCTCATTGAGGATATGTTTCAATGAAATCCATAGATAAGGTAACTCAACCTCGATAGTAAGAATGGCCTTAGTACCATAAACTAGGGAATAAGGTGTAGTTCATGTTGGATTGCAAAAATTGGTATGATAAGCCTAAAGGGTTCGAAAAAGTTGTTAGTGTCAATGATGACCAACATCATTGATGATCTTCTTGAGGACCTTGAAAATGGTTATGTTATATGCCTCTACTTGGTCATTACCTTGTGGGTAATATGGAGTGGAAAAGTGTTGCATAATATTATATTCAATGTAAAGGGTCTTGAAATCCTTAGTTTTGAATGAGCTTCCATTATCATATATAATGTTAGAGGGGATACCATAGCAGTAGATGAGGTGGTTGAAAATAAACTTTGATATCTATTAACTAGTCATGTAAGTTAGGTGAATGGCTTCCACCCACTTAGTGGAGTATTATGTGGTGGTCAAGATATGTTTATGGACATTTGAGGATGTAAGGATAATATTTATTATGAGGTCAAGTCCCCACATTGAAAATGGCCATGGCATGGTCAGTGGTTTGAGTGTTTGAGCTAGAGCATGTATCAAATTAGCATGCTTTTGACATTGTACACACCTTTTAACATATGTAATGACATCAAACTCCATAGTTGGCCAATAATAAATAGTACATAATAACTTTTGACAAGGAAAACCCCACTGGTATGGACCCTATAAACCACTTTGTGAACTTCCCTCAATGCTAATCTAGATTCTATCGAGTTTAAACAACAAATCAAAGTTCCACTAAAGCTTCTACAATAGAGTATAGGTGAAAGTAATGTATAGTGGGAGGCTTGGTGTATAAAGGATTTTTATTTTTATGAGACCTGTTAGGTGGAATTACTTGGTCATAAAGGTAATCATATGGTTTAACATGCTAAGTAGAACTGGGACCAACAATATTAAAAATCTTCTCAATTGGCGCAGGTTCATGAAAAAGTGTTAGAATATGTTCAACAAGGAACTGATAATATCTTACCTTATTGGTAATTTGGATCATAGAACCAATTGTGGCCATGGAATTTGTTATTTTGTTATTGGTATGAGGTTTCTACTCAAACTAAAGATGAGAATTTTTTTACTTGAGGATATCCACCATGAGTTTGTAAGGCACAAGTTTCTCATACTTGGTCTAGAATTAGTATATAACTTGATTTATGATAAGTTGAAAGTCTCTATGAATCAATAGATGTTAAAATTTCCATTGTATCGCTAGATGAAACCCTATAACGAGTGATTCATATTTAGCTATGTTATTGATATAAGGAAAACTGATACGAAAGGACTTGGGAATGAGATCCCCTTATGCTATTATAAACAACAATCCTACTCCCAATCCATGAGACATGAAAGAACCATCAAAATAAAATTTACAATACTATTCTTTAGGAGGTGCTTCTACTATAGTCATGATGTACTCATCAAGAAATACAAAAATGAGTATTTGAGTATTGAAAAGGGGAGCTTTCATAAGTTGGTCTATAAGTACATGTCCCTTGATGAAATTTTGGTTAACATATTCAATCTCAAACTCACTTAGAAGTATGATCCGTTTAGCCATGTGGACTTATAAAGTTATATTTGAAATTAGATACTTAATTATATCTACTTTGGCAATGACAATGGTCTTATTGTTAAGCATGTAGTGACGTAACTTCTATCCTATGAATACTATGGCTAAAAAATAATTTTCTATCAGTGTATAATTATGTTCATACATGACCAATGTATAACTTAGGTATCATATAACATGTTGTTTTCCATGCTCATCATATTGGGCCAAAATTTCTCCTAGGGCACTTTTAGTTGCCAAAAAATAGAGTAGTAATGGCTTCTCTAGCATAGGGAATAATAGAATAAGCAAATTGGCCAAGTATTATTTAAGGTGTTTAAAGGCATTATGATAGTCAAAATTCCATGAAAAGGTGGTTCCATTCTTTGATAAGTGGTTGAATGGATGGTATTTTTCATCCAATTGAGAAATGAATCACTTAATGGACTGCATCTTTCCCTACAAATTATCTAGCTGCTTCAAAGTAGATGGTGGCAACATCTCGATAATGGCCTTAACCTTGTATGGATCGACTTCAATGCCCATGTGAGAGATAATGAAGTCTATCAATTTTACTGAAGTAGCCAAAGATGTAATTTTTAGGGTTAAGCCTTATTTTATACTCTCATAGGCATTCAAATATTCTATGAAACATCTTTAGATGCCTTACTCTGGTCTTATATTTTCCCATGATATCATAAAAATAATCCTCAATAATATCATGAATTAAATCATGAAAAATGACATTAATTACACTTTAGTATGTGGCATTGGCATTCTTAAGGTTGAAATCCATTACTTGATAACAAATTGTTGCCCAAGGAGTGGTAAATGTTGTCTTATGTTGATCTTTTGGCGTGACCTTGATCTGATTATACCCTAAAAAACCATCCATGAGAGAATAATTTCATACCTAGCTATAGAGTCCATAATCATGTCAATATTTGGTAAAGCAAAGTCATCTTTTGGGCAAGCCTTGTTGATGTCATAGAAATCGATACTTAATCTGATACCTTCTAGATTCTTGCTAACTGGCACAATATTTGAGATCCACTCCAATTAGTAAATGGGATGAATGCATCCCACCTCTAGGATTTTTTCTAGTTTTTTATTGACTAATATGGAAAATTGAGGATGCATTTTCAACAACTTTTACTTGATTAGCTTGGCATTAAGATGTACTATAAGATGATATACAACCAAGGAAGGATCTAGACCTGGCATATCAAAATAGGCCAATGAAAAAATATCAATGAACTCCCTAAGGAGACAATTAAACACTTCAAGTTCCTCCTCAGTGAGAGACATGCCTAGTTTGATCCACTTTGGATCAACCGATGTTTCAATATTAACCTCAAAAGTGTCCTCCACAAGGAGTGTAGAATAATCTTAAAGGAGAGTTGACAAAGAAGTAAACTAATTAGAAATATCAAAGTACTTTGGTTAGATTGACATGTCAAGTTCCCCAAGATAGGATGAATCAAAATTACCAAATGGTGGCAAGGGCCATGTAACAAATACTTCTAGACATTCTTGGACAATATATTCAAAGGACTACTACTCTTCAACACTGATTTTAGACCCAAATATAATCATGGTATTGGTGACATCTTGAGCTTCATTCGAAGAAGGGTGAACATCCCCATTTAATGGTGCTTAAAATAAGTTTTCACCAAGAGACTGGCCTATTTATTTACTATTACCCTGGTTCAAAAGTGCCTCAAAGAGGTTTTCACTTTAGAATCTCAATGTTTGATTATATTTTTATTTTTGGTTAAGGAAGTTTACCTGCTCTTTGAAATAGGTAGTAGGATCCAATATGATATATAAACCTTGTTTATGATTTCCAAGAGGTATATGGTCTCTTAGGCCCATAAAGTCACAAATAACCTGATCATTCTCAAACTCATTGAGTGATACCATGGATTCTTATTGGTCCCAATCGATGAGTTAAGGATGATAAAGGAAAAGTGGGGAAGGATGAATGATAAGTGTAATGGTACATATGGCATGAGGGTTAAATAAGCTAGTATTGGCTAAGTCTTTGTATATATTATAATCAGACTTTGATTCATTGTCAACATTATCATCACTAATCATTGGTGTAAGAACATGAATAAGATACATAGGAACACCCCCAAGTGATTTAAATCTAATACCATAAGTTATTTTGTGTTTTGTCATGGAGATAGGCTCAAGAGTGCCTTATTGATTAGCCCCTAGACCTATACCTTCAGAAGCTTGATTATTCATGATCCATTTAAGGATGTCATACTTTTTGCTTTAGAAATCAACCAAATCATCATTATAAAGCTAGGATTCATCTTCATCAAGTGGGTCTTATTCTTGGCTAGTGTCTAGTGTGAACATAATGGGGTTTTAGTCATTAAACTTTCTTTTATGTTTACATTCCATGTGAATAGCCTTGGATTTCGGTCTTCCATATGATTTAGGGGACTATGGAAGTTTGAAAATATGGAATGCATTACATGGAAGGAATTCATTTGGACCTTTTTCAGAGATGGTAAAATGTTTGGCTATTTTAGGAGGGGGCATAAAGGACATAGATGTAAGGCTATCTAGGTCTATATAATTAGAGTCTAGAAATTAAACAATTATGTCTTTGTCTTTTTTGAGTGTAGGGACTAAGCTAAAATAATAATTGTAACTTTCATACTCTACCTCTAAATTTTTATAGGATTGGTATGGCTATAGGTATGAAATAATAGTCACCTCCATCCTAGAATAAGGGAACTTGATACATCGGTACAACATAGAAGGTATCACATGGATCTTGTGTATCCAAATTCAACCCAAAATTAAGTTATATGACTAAAATATAGATCCAAAACATGGCAAAGGGTGTCATGGGTTAGGGGCCCAATGACAATTAGCAAATAAATTATTCTATGTGATTCTCTTTCTTCATTATCATAGGCCTTGGTAGTAATGGTCTCTAGCTGAAGGTCAGTTTTCATGTATCCAAGATGCTTGACTAACCATAGAGACATAATATTGAGGCCTAATCCATTATCTACGAGGGTATGTTTAACTTTGTTCAATGTTATGAAAACCTCAATATATTATGGTTTATTATGGAGAAGGCCCAAGGATGACATGTCACTTTGGTTAAAGGTCAGTTGTTGACCAGGAGCTAAGTGTTTGATCAAATATTTTAATTTATCTAGTGTAATGTACTTTGGCACTTGGGATTGGATTATAAGTTCTATAAGGATGTTCTTTTGGATAGTAGAGGTATTCAACAAATCTATAATAGGTATTTATTTGAGCATCATGTGCAATTATTCCATAATATAATATTTTTTCCTTAGCATTGGTAATTGGCGTACTCCTAGCTAGTACGGTGGATTGGATGAGTTTATTGGAAGAATGTGGTTGTGGGCTTAGAATGGTGACCTTAGTCAACCTATTTGTGATTATGCAATCCAAATTGGTTAAAGGACCATTATAACTATAAAAATAAAGAGAAGGGCTTGGGATGGTAATTCTTAGGTGTTGATAAACCTAGTTGATACCATGGTCCAAAGGAAGATTGCTGACATTGTGAGGTGGTTGGGGACTATTTGGTACTAGTCATACATGATTGGATAATAGTATAGGGTTTATGGTAATAGTGGATATATAACCACCCATAATAGGTCCTACAAATCTATTGTATTCATGTGCAATAACATGATATGCCCCTCAGCTAGTTTGATCATTCTAACCTTGGTTCCATCCATTATGTGGTTGGTGTTGTCATTACTACTACCATTGATAATATTGTGGAGGTGGCCGATGTGCTTGTTGGTTTTGATTTTTGGAATTATGTTGTGGAAAAATATTTTGGTAAATACCTAGGTCTTGATTGGAAGTAGAAGTCTTGTTATCCAACTTGATTTTGCCATTTTCTATCATGTTCTCAATGAGGTTCCTTAATTTCACACATCGATGTATGGAATGGCCTTTGAATCTATGGTAGTCATAAAATTCATGTTCTTTATGCTAATCAGGGAAAGGAACACCATCAGGGAATGGTTTCAAAATAGGCCAACTAATCATATTGGAAACAATTAGTTTTCATAATACTAACTCAATTGGTTCTCCAAAATCACTAAAGACTCTATCATTTGGTTTTCTTCTTGGAGGAGGTGTTTTCAAAGGATAAGGTGGTAATTACTTCATATTTTGATTTGGATACATAAATGGAACTAGTTGAGTAGATGGTGTTTGCACCATTTGGACATGGCATGATTCAGTAACTCCATTAACAAAAATATTCTTGTTGTGGTTATAGTCTTTGGGTTTTTTAAAAGCATTTATGTAGGCTAGCATAGGAGCTTGCATCTGAATTGGGCTTTGGTTATAATTTTTGATTGGATTCTAGTTAGGAGAGTATAATTTGATCACCCGTTTATTAATGAGGGATTTCTTAATTTGTAAGCTTTTGTTGATAATCTCCTCAAATGTGTGGGCACATTGTAGATCTAGGTGATAGGATATATCACTTTGAAAATTATGCATGAATATAGTCACCAACTATTTATCTAGTAGATTGTGTGTGAAAGGACTATCAAGTGGCCTTCATTACTATAAGTAGCTCAAGAAACTTTCACCAAGCATTTATTGATCTTGGCCTAAATCAACCATGGTATTCTCATGATCAAGGTTATAATCAAAGTGTTGCACAAAATTATCTTATAAATCATCAAATTTAGTCAAACTATTCTTGGGGAATTTTATAAGCCACTCTAATTCTTGTTCCACTAGATTGCATGGAAGGAGGAGAAACAAATAGATATCACTATAGGCCACTGGTTGGAAAGTAACATATAACTCCTTCAGATGCTCCTTTGGGTCACTTTTGCCTTTGTACTTGTTAAACTTTGGTGGCTCAAAATTTGGAAGAAATGGTATCTAAAGGTAATATATATGGAATGGGTATGAACATATCTCATCTGATTTGAACTTCTTCCTTTAATTTACTATTTGATGAGCTGTAATTACATCTTTTACTTGTAGCAATTCTTGGGCTAGGAATGTAGAAGGTATGGATGAATATTATTGGGAATTTGGTTGGGTCATCCAAGGTGGGTTAACTTGACATAGGTACAATACATGAATGGAAGGCTAAAAAATATTCATTTGATTGGTTTCCATACCAAGAATATGCATCCATTGGCTAGGGTTATACTGCTAGTATGGCACTTGTTATTGGTAAACATTTTTATTGGGATTGGTAGTGTGGTTTTTATTTAGAGGTAAATATGACCTTAATGGATGTATTTGGTGTTGTGGAATGGATTGTGTGTCATGGGTGTAGAAGGGAACTACTTATTGGTTAGTTGAACCTTATTGTATGAGAGGTACATGTTGTTGGGTAAAGGCTTGTTGTGGAAGTTTTTGCATGTTAGGTACATGTTGTATATAAGGTTTTTATTGGGTGTGAGGAAATTGTTGTCTATTATGTATTATTTGTGGATTAGGTACTTGTTTTAGGATGAAAACATGTTGTCTATTGGGTACTTGTTACATGTTGGGCACTTGTTGTTAGATAGGCACTTGGTGTTGTTGTGGACCTTCCAAGTCACTGCAATTTGCATAGAGTTCATAATATGTTGTGCATAAGGTTTTCATGCTTACATAATAATGTGTCCTTCAAAAATAGGCTCACACATGGATGTTCCTTGAAAGTGCCTATGGATGGTAGAAAGTGCATATTAACACCTTAGATATGTGTCTATCCACACTTATTATTACCTTCCTTGCATAAATATTTCCACACTATTGTGCCAAGTGTAGATTAAAAGGCACACATATGGAATGTGTGCAAGGTCTCCAAACTTCAGGTAGTGGTAAGTAAGGAAGTGCATAGAGTGTAGGCTCCAATTATGCATGTGAACATGAGATATTTTTTTTGCCTAGATGCTCTTATTTTGGGGTCTTATTAAGTCTAATAGATAGGGTCCCACACTCAAAATAATAAAATTTACATCTACACTTCCATTATTCACATACTGCACTCTAGACTACGCATTTCTTCTTGTACATGTTTATATATCTCAAACATCTCTATGATATTATAATTTAGCACTCAACTTTACACGATAAATTCCTAAACATGTCTCTATGTAGAACATATTAAATATTAAACATTCATGATTAATGTGCATAAGGTGGAGATTTAAATTCAAAAATGCATTCCCCAAGTATACATTTTCTTGCATACTCCACTCTAGGTTTTATCACACTTAAATGATGAAATATTGTGCCTAAACAAAGAGAATTTCACCTGTGACTTCATTATTCTTAGGTAGAAGTATAAGTCATGTGTTATCTCTTTCATATATTTATATCCCCTAAAGGACTCCCACATACACCTTGGTATAAGATATACCTGAGTCAAAGATGTGCACACCATGTAGTGTACACATGTTTCTCAAACAAAGGTATGCACTCCCATTTATGCAGAACTCAATATACATAGTTTAGTATGCATTTATTCCACACAAGATAGGATCATATGCTAATCTCTATCGTTTACATAGTGATAACCTTTTGAGATCTAAATAAAGCATGTGCAACTTCTATACAAGTCTAGGTGGATTGCCAAGTGAAAGCCATAAAAAGGGTGGTAGCTAAGTCTGATTGGACATTAACAGGGCTTAATCTAAATAGATTTGAATGCAAATTCAATTTTTAGAATGTCACAACATGATCACACACCACCCTTGGTTACCTACATGCACTTCATTCTTAGACACACACATAGATCCATGAGTGACCTTACAACTACTTCCATGATCAAATTTTCATACCTATGTTGAATAAGCATGGCTTGTAATAGTCATCACAAAGACTTTTATGATCTTATCAACCTCAAGCTATGGTCATTGTTCAAATTCAAGTTCCTATTTTCCACATCCAATGGTGAATTGATTATTTAAGGATTTTCCCAATGTTATATAAACCCTAATTTTTATTGTAAAATGGTTGACATTTATAGGCATCATAATGCTACCAAAAGTTTCCCCCAAGAGCCCTCTCCTGGTATAATAAAGTTTTGCCTATTCAAGTTTGTAATATTGCCTTAAACATTGAGATTAATAATCATTGATCTACTTTTCTTAATGCTCTATATTATGTGTGCATTCATCATTGTTGATCCTTGTCTATGGATGTTCATCCCTCTCATTATCATCCTCCCTTCACACCTTTACATATAATCAAAAGTCTCCATATATTTCATGTTGTGTATACATAGGTATGCATAGGTGTTATCTATGGACCATTTATCATCCTTCCCAACATGTACTATTTTACCTTACCTCCATACAAAACACTTATAAAGATCACCTAATTTGAAGATCTGGTAACTAGTCTATTAATTTTATTATGTCATTAAGTGGGAGAGATGTACTCTATTCTTGGTGCATCACCTTTTACATTGTAGTGACCCTCTTACCTTTTCTCTCCATTTTACCCTTTGACAAGTTTAGGTTTATCTCTATATTTATATTTCATTATGATCTTTATAGGTATGTGCATTGGTCCTAAACTAGGTACATCTAGAATAGAAGGAAGTTGGCATACTCTAGAGGTTCATCCCTATTAGGAAATCTAGCTTTTACATTAGTGAATCTAAGTATTTACCAAGAGGTAAATAGTAAGTTTGATATTTATCAAAAGCTAAATAGTAATTAGTTGTTAGCAATCATATGGTTAATACGATAAGATTGCATTAGTTAAAATATAATATATTTGAGATATATTGTTAATAGATTATAATAATATATCTAAATAGTAGTTTGATTAATTAGAGGGATTCAGGTGAGAAAAAATAGTAGAGAAATTATAGGATCATATTCCTATATATTTGTATTATGTCTTGAATGTTTAATTAATGAGAATAGAGAGTATGTAGAATATTTTGTGTTGAAATAATTCTCTCTATGTATTCACCTTCTTTTTGCATTGTTAAATCTATGTTTGGCTCTTTGAATCCACAATAGTGGTATTAGAGTGAGAATTTTTTTTATAGTAGCTATGCGTTTGCGAAAATGTGTAAGGGGAAATCATCCAAGCTTCCACCCATGATAATGTTAGTACCTTATGAAAAGTTATAATAGTAGATAATTAGAGTTACCACATATTAATATACTTAATTCTTATCTCATAGTTGTATGCATAGAGATCTTAAGGTAGTTTTATGGTTTGTTAAATTTAGTCAGTATTTATTCTTGAACTATTATATAAACTTAGGTATTAAGTATAAGTTTGTGGGTTGGCTCTACAATATCTATTCTAAAAAACAAATAGTTTTTTACTATTCTTGCATACCATTTAATATATTTAGACCCGTATATGTGTTTCACCTTTCTTTTTCTTCAATAGGTCATGTGATTACATACGTCTCATAGCCTATTCCAATTGAAGATCATTGACTGTTATCATTCTCCATTTACCAAGCTACTAGACTTCAACGTGAGCTTTAGCAGTGTTCTCTAAAAATATATGTCAAGCATTCATGTCTAACAATTCACCACTATTCAACACCTACACGAGAGTGCCATAAATTTTATCAAATGCATAAAGGCATCATATGAACTTGCACAAAGGTTTATTGCATAAATATATTTTCATTGGTAGCAAAATCATGAGAAGTTATCGATAAAAAGCACTTGATCTAATGGTGAGCTAGTGAAAAAATATAAATCTTGATTCACATGGCTTTAACATGATATTCAAAACCAATTCCATCACCATGTGCACCTACCAATCCTCTCACCATGCACTATGTGTCAAACTCAACATGGTTTGATTAGATTGTATGTTGACTTAAGTCAAAGTATTTATTAAATATAGATTTAGATAATAGGATTAAATTTATTGGTCATAGTGGGTTTGTAGATAGTTTTTAATCATATTAAAAGTCAATTTCTAAGGTGTGTAAAGTCATGTGTCCAAACATAGTATGGTTATATCTAATAGTATTTTGGTTTAAGTGGGTGTATAGTATTTAGATTGATCAATTATTTGATTAATATAAGTAGAAGTTTTTTAGTATCAAAATTTTATTTATGTCAGTAATTGAGATATTGTCAAAGTATATTGAGTCAAGAATCATGTTTTATGTGTGTCATTATTTCTCAAAAAGTCCAAATTGTAAAAATAAAAAAAAATTGCCTTATAGATGAATTTTTGGGTGTACCCAACATTAAATGAGCATGTCAATATTATAGGGGGACCCCATTTCATTCAAAACAACATGAAACTAAGTTTTATCAAGATATTCATTGAGTGAAAAAATTCATTAATGGGAGGCCAAAGGATACACATGGGATGGAGGTCTTTTAGTGACCTCTTGTCAGTTACCAATGATGGGGACATACCAATGTTTTGGTGACATTTATAATATGGTGTGTTATTTTTATTTGAGTGGGTTTTAGTGTGGTAGTTACATTTCTAGTTTAACATGTGTATAGAATAATAATTCCTATTCAAGTTATGTAATTTGTGTGAAATTCCAAACATAATTCCCTGAGGTGAAAACATTGTAAAAAGATAGAAAGCACCAATGTAAAATAGTTCATAGATCTTGAAAAAGTTTGTGATAGAGATCTAGAAAAACACCAGGATATGAATAGTTGATGGGTTCTTGTTCATGTCAAGGTTTGTGGTAAACTTGTAAAACCATAAGAGGAGTGAGGCTCTCTTTATCAATGTCATGAGCCAAATATGGCATGCTACAATGGGTGAGCATACTGCAGATAAGAGTGTGAATGTTTTTGCACCCTATAAAAACTATGGGGGGAATGTTAGGAAATATAGATTTTACATTAGTGAATTTGAGTATTTATTGAGAGGTAAATAGTAATTAGTTGTTATTAATGATATGTTTAATATGATAATATTGCATTAGTTATAATATTACATATTTGAGATATATTATTAATGGGTTATAACAATATATCTAAATAGTAGTTTGCTTAATTCAAGGGATTTAGATGAGAGAAAATAATAGAGAAATTATAGGATCATATTCCTATATATTTTTATTATGTCTAGAATGTTTAATTAATGATAATATAGAGTATGAAAAATATTTTATGTTGAAATAATTCTCTCTATGTATTCAGTTTCTCTATGCATTGTTAAATCTATGTTTGGATCTTTGAATCCATAATAATCCCAAGGAGCGTAAGAGTCCCACACCTTGAGGAATGATCCCAACATTACAATGAGATGTTGAATCACTCTCTGACATGCAAGTCTAGGGCACTAGGAATGGAAGAGCCATGTGCCATTGCGTTTGAGAGCCCTTCACACATGGGTGGATGTTTCAAGTGATAATAGTTTATGGAATGCCTAGTGGGACTAAGTTCAAAATTTGGCTAAAATATTCATGCTACTCTTAATGATTCAAGTGTTGAAGACACTCTATAGAGAGCCTAACGACTCCAAATGTCACATATACTAGTTTAAACAACCCAAGTGCCTAAAATTATATCTTATCACCCCCATTAAATTAAAATGACATTATTATGCCCTCTTTTCATCCATATTATATGAAGAGTAATCTCAATTTCACCAAAAACTAGATAGGACTAGAAAGATACCATCCTCTTGATAGTATTTTCCTCCCTCATAGCTCAACCCTTTTTACAGCCTGCTCATGTTGCAAACCAACATCAACAAAACATCAAAGATATCCTATTTTAATTAAACCAATAGATGTGGGAGATTTAAAATGACCTAGAGTATGATAAACACCATGAGGATATTAATTACCATACTCACATCCACTAGAAACAAATGAGGGAAAAACATAGATATGAAAAATAATGTTGGCTGAGTAAATCATAGCCAAAGAAGAGTACATATGTAAACTACTCATGAAATCATGATAAGCTAAGCCCAAAGAAATCCCTTAAAACCCTAATTTCAAAAAATATTCTTTTATGATCACAAACCAATCCATGAGATAGGAATATTTTGTGTTTAATTTCCATAGCTTTAATCAAGGTAAGCCCTCTGAGCCTTTACGTGAACCACTTAACTTCAAAATCCCAAGTTTTAAAGGTTCCCCTTCTAAAAGAGATCTAGTGCTTGCACAAACTCAAAGGCCCATTAATCCTAAAGAGCCTCAAACTAAAACATGGTAGCCTTCTTGGACCAAACACCCTAATTTCAAGATATCCAACCTTATTAAAGCCACTCCTACTTCATCAGTTGAACCCCCTCGTGCTCCCACTATCTCATTTTTTAAATGAAAAAACATTATATAGAGAGTGGATGAGGATAATTTAAATGAAGAGGGGAGTACATAAAGTGAGGATGAGGAAGATGTAATCATTAGTATCCCCATTTGCATCACTAAACCAAAAAAATTAACCCTATTATGAGAAGAGGATAAGTATGGTCAATTGAAGCAGCAATATGCTGAACAAGTGGGTAGGGATGAATGGAAAAAGTTGTTACCTTTGTTTGATTAGCTGCCTTGATTTCTTGATGAATATGATGAGAGTGCACCATTGATTTCCACATCATAAGACTTGAAATAGTAGGGGATGTAAGGTAAAAAACTTGATGAACTATTGGCTTGTGGAGACAAAAGCACAAATGAAGCTTAGATGAATCCTCCCATGCAGATGAGTGAAGAGCATATGGAAGAATACCTTTTTTGGGATGAGATAGAAGAATTTTGTTTAGGCATTGATTCTAAACCAACATATATTAATGAGGGAACTCATGAGAGCATAAGCCTGAGCACTATATTAGATTTAACATCTTGTTACATACACTAGGAAGACTCTGTCATGCCCATCATTATGAATCTAGAAAGGAGATCTTGAGAGAACCAAAATAAATAGTACTCCCAAAAAATTGTGGGATTTTGATCTCTTAATAGGTTTGAAAAATTGAGTAAGCATCATGAGGATGTAGGGGAAATCATAGTAGTAGGTTGATTTCATTTCCACCCTTCCCAACATATCACAAAGGATTTTATAAAATACATAATTGACTAGGAGGATTAGTTGTGAAACAAGAAAAAGAGCTCACCCATTGAGGAGGAAGGACCCAAGATGGTGTTCATCCTTGCACCCCTCCTTTTAGATATTGTAAATTTATGCTACTGGCTTAGAAAGTGAGTCTTCGCTCATCTGTGCCTTACACTTGGTAATAAACTTATGCATAGTAAAAATAACCTCAAAGGATTTTGTTTCAACCTAGGGGGACCAGGACCCTTGCTTTCAATTTGTACATAGTAGATTAGTTACTTTTATTTTTCCTAAGTGCTTGTGCACACATGTAGGTAGTCATAGGTTAGATTGTTCTTTCATTTTCCCTAAGTGTTTTCACACAATTTTTGTTCCTTGTTTCCTTCATTTGTTTTAAGGAAGGTTCCAACTCTTTAATTATTTAGCAGTAATCCAAGTGAAATACTAGGCAGTTAAAGTTTGTAGGAGTACATAGTGAAATCAAGTACATAGAGGAATGCACATGAAGCCAAGGAAAAGAAGTGCATGTAAACATTTCACTATTAGGTGGATGGATGGATTTTAGGCTTCAACAACTCTATGCCCAATGAATTACTTCAAAGGCCACTGGGTCCCTGCTTAGCAAGCAATCAGCCCATAGAGGTTGCCAAAAGTGTTGACCCTTCAGGTCATCCTAGTATACGTAAAGTTCATAAGATGTTGCATAGAAAAATTTCATGTTTACATAGTAATGGGTCCCTTAGAAATAAGCTCACACATGGATATTCTTTGTAAGAACTTGAGGATGGTAGTCATCACAATAAACACCTCAACTAAGTATCTACATGCACTTATTGTTATGCACCATGCAAAAATATTTATACACTTGGGCTAAGTATAGATTCAAAGGTACACGCATGCCATGTATATAGGGTCCCTAGACTTTAGGTCATGGTCACTATAGAAGTGCATAGAGTATATGATCTAATTTTATGTGCACATGTGGTATATTTAATTTGATTGCATGCTCTTCTTCTAGGGACTTATTAAGTCTAAGAGATGGGGTCCCACACTTAAAATAAAAAATTTACATATAAACTTGCATTATTCATAGATCACACTCTATACTTCAGATTGCTTCCTTGAAAGTTCACATCTCTCAAACATCTTTGCAATATTATACTTCAATGCCTAACCTTACATAATAAATTCTTGCACATGTCTCCATGTAAAACATCTCAAATCTTAAACATGCATGAGTAATATGCATAGGGCATAGATTCAAATTCATAAATGTGCACCCCAAGTATAAATTTTCTTGTGTACTCCACTCAAAGGGTGTTATCACACTCAGATGATGAAATATTGTGCCTAAACTTAGATAATTTCACATGTGATGTCATTATTTATAGGAAGAATTCTAAGTCATGTGATGTCTCTTTTGTAGATTTGTAGCTCCTTAAGGACTCTTGCATGCACCTTAGCACAAGATATATCTGAGTCAAGGCATGTGCATTATGTAGTGCACACATGTTTTTCAAATAAAGGTGTGCACTCCCATATATATAAAACTTAGTACACATAGTTTAGTGCACACATAGTTTGTAAAATATATGCACACATGATAATCCTTGTCGCACACATAAAGATGACATAGTGAGATCCAAACAAAGCCCATGCATCTTTCACATAAGTAATTCTAGGTGGTAGTCATAAATAGGGTGGTAGCTGAGTTTGATTAAACATTGAAGGAGATAAATCCAAATATATTTGAATGTAAAGGTGACCTTCAAAATGCAAATTTGACTTTCAAAATGTCAAAACATGATCATATGCCACCATTGGCTACCTAGATGCCCTTCATTCTTAGATGTACAAATGAATCCAAGAGTGACCTTTTAGTTACTTCCATGATCAAATTATTGGACCCATGTTGAATAAGCATGGTTTGTAGCAGTTATTATGAATACTTTGATGGTCTTAATCAACCTTGAGTTCTGGTCACCATTTTGAATTCAAGTTCCTAACTGTCACCTCTAATGGTGAATTGATTATGTATGGACTTACCCATTACTATATAAACCCTAATTTTTATTATAAAATGGTCAAAATTTTTAAGCATCATAATGCTATAAAAATTTTCCCTCCAGGAGCGCTCTCTTGGTATAACAAATCTCTACCTATTTAAGTTTGTAATATTTTCGTAGACTTTTCTTCATGCTCTATGTTTTGTGTGTATTCATGATTGTTGATCCTTGTTTGTGGATGTTCATCCCTCTCATTTTAATCCTCCATTCTCACCTCTATGCAAAATTGAAAGTCTATGTAGGTCTCATGTTGTGTATACATTATTTATGGACCATTTATCATACCTTCTAATGTTTCACTATGTTCCATTGCCTCCATGCAAAATACTTATGCAAAGTAGCCAGTTTAAAGATTTGGTAACCATTTTATTAGTTTTATTATGTCATTAAGTGGGTGAGGGGCTCACTCTATTATTGGTGCATCACCTTTTACATTTTATTAACCCTCATACCTTTTCTCTCCCTTTTTCCCTTTGACAAGTTCAGGTTTAGCATTAGTTGTATACTTCATTCCGATCTTTATAGGTTTGTGCACTAGTCTTAAACCAGGTACATCTAGAATAGAAGGAAGTCAAACTACTCTAGAGGTTTATCCCAAGTAGTGCAAGAGTCACACACCTTGGTGATGATCCCATTGTTACAAAGATACACTGAATCTCTCTTCAACATAAAATTCCATGGTATTAGGCATGGAAAAGTCATGTGCTAGTGTGTGTGAGATCCCTTTGCACATGGGTGCACATTTTGAGTGATAATAGTTGGAGTGCTAAGTGAAAGATGTTTATGATTAGATAATATTTTAGGTGGAGTGATCAACACATGTTGTGATGGCACAGTGGTCTTCACCTATCAAGGTAAAATATTTATCAATGCTTATTGAAGTAGAGTGTTGGTCACCACCTATTAAAGTATGGTATTAGTCTATGATTGATTTCTCATTCTTCCTTTTATATTTAAGGAAGAAATGGGTTAAGGGGGTATGGTTTTATTTTAAATTTATGAACTTGGCATACCTTCCTCATGTTATTTTGAACCATCTATAGGAATGTTATTTTTGTGATAGACTTAACTTGGTGTGGATTAGACAACACCTATGTGTTATCTATCACATTTTGAAAAGGGTTTCCTAAAGAGGACATTGAGTCTTCCTCAATTATGGTAACATTGAAAATATATTTAATTATCATAGTTTGATTGAATGAATTGATGTTTATATTGGAGTAACCTAACAAGTCCATTTGTATTCCACTTGATGGAGATAACTCTATAAGTGATGTATTTAGAATAGTCAAGGCATTGAAGCTATTGGCTAGGTTTAGGTAATTTTTATGGGCCTATTGAACTTGTAATAATTGGTCAACACTTTGAATCCTTCCCTTCACAAATGTCATAAGTTATTGGTTAGGGATTGGTACATGGGTCTGAGTTTGACTTGTGGAGGCTTAATCAAATGATTTGAATAAGGGTGCATTCTTAGATCTTCTAACCAAATGAGGCTTGATCAAATGTTATAGAATATTGTGATAAAATAGATAGGGATCATAATTGGTACTAGATTTTGTGGTCACAGAGTATGGTTGTTGTTATTGAACTATTTTTAAACTAGGTGGTATATTAGAAAGGTATTGCATAGAGGAGTCTTTTTATTATCCTAGATAAGGTGGTGTGTTGGCAAGATATTGTGCTAATTGGATTTGGCCCTAATATATTTTACGCGATACATACATGGGATATGGATATGTATTTTATGCTACATCATCATCATAAGGCTCATACTCAAAAGGGTATATTGTGATAAAACTCTCATAAGATGGGTTATACATAGCTATACTATGTGCATATTGAGGCATGGTTAAATCCATATTTATTACCTTGATAAAGGTTGTTATAATGTTTTGAACATTTGGAACTTGGCCTATAATGATCTTTCTTTGAAAAACTAATAACCAGAACTTGGTCTAAACTGATCTTGAAAACACTCTAAGTCTTTGGAACAAATGGTCGATAAAGGAAAACCTAGATTTGCTCTCGGTAAGAGGTCTAATCAAACTTAAATCTTGGAGCTAAATTTTGAACTTGGTCTAAGCACATGAGATCTGAAACTAATGGAAAATAAACTAAGGTCTAGGTCTAGGCACATGAATGTTTAACTAGGTCCTAAAAATAAACTTGGTCTTTAGGCAAAAGAAATCTTAGTATAGGTACATGAAACTTATAACTAGGTATTTGAAATAAACTTGGTTTAGGCACATGAAAAATTGGTCCTTGGCACAAACTTGAAACTATTCTTACATCTAAAGTCTTGATTTGAAACAAAATGGCATGCTTAGTCTATACAAAATTTGTAAACAAGGTAAAACACTGTTTCAATTCAAAATGTAACTTGGTCTATGCAAAGATATTTAAACCAAAATAAAAATCAATCCAAGTTACACAATATAAACACAAAAGGTAAACAACTCAAGCCCAAGTTCTAGGTAAGACTCAAGTGTAAACCAATCATCTTTAGATCTAAAATTTAAAAGATGGATTTCGAGCATGGTTTGAAATAATTAGTTTTTTCAATGAACAATGGTCTAGAATTAAAATGAGTAGTGTAACAATGCCTCTTAAAAAATTTAGGAATAAAAGTTTTCTTCAAGTCTTTGAATTAAGGAAAATGGTCTCACCAAATTTGGGTAGCATAACACTTCTTAGTGGGAATGTGTGTGTATATTAAGTGTTTTGGCATTAGAATTATTTGTTTGCATTAATGGTTTTAGACTCAATTACATAAGTAAGATGCACGTAAACATACATTCCTATCTTTAATAACTAACACAAGGTTTTCATAGTATCAATCAAAATTACATCGATAAACCAGTTCTTGAGAGGAATTAATTGTTAATCCAATAAACAAAAGTACATGAAGGTGGATTTTTTAGCCCCATCTATCTCTTAATAACTTGTACATGGTATTGAACTTAGAATAAAAAAATAACTTGACATTAATATGATAATCTACAATAAGTGGGGTCAATTAATCTATTTTTTTTGAATTAGCTTTTTTAGATGGTCTACAAGTGCCTAAAAACACTTGGCCAATAAAATATTTGTCACTTGGATGACAAATTATCTAACTTGTGATGAAAGAGTCTTATCTTTTTTACAACTACTCCATCCATCAATTACTCAATAGAGTGTGATCTCTAGACTGTCACATGCTATGATACTCTATTTAATTGGTCAAGTTAATAGATAACCACTGTCCTAATGAATAGTATGCCAATTTGTATACCCCACCAAATAAGTGGGATTAGTATGATGCCAAGTGATGAAACCTCAAGTCAATGTACCCTAAAGGACTTGAAAGGAGGTGATGAACTCATCCTTGAAAATTGAAACAAAAAATAAAGGGAGAAAGTTGATTCTGAGTCACCCACATTCAAAAAAACAAGGGAGAGCATACACAACTTAAAATCTAAGTTACGATGAACAAGTAACTTAGTCATGTTTCTAAGTCACCCTAAATAGGGGATAGTATATGCACAACTTCACTAAAAAATTCTATAAGGAAAATGTAGAATTGAAAATATGAAATTAAATCATTTTTAAACACCAAAATTGAAATGTTTGAAGGCTTTGAAAAAAGTTTGAAATGAAAAACAATAAAGTTGTGAATGTTTTAAACACTATGAATTTTTAAAATACCAACTTAAATGTGATGGAATTATTTAGACCTCTTCTCTTTGCTTAGTACCCTATAACCAACATTAGAGGATTAATTTGTGTTAATTAAGTTGCCTATGTAAAGCAAAAAATTTGGATTTTTGATGTCGCAAGTTTGTGTCTCATAGCGAAGTCATCATTTATGAATCAAAGAATTCATCATTATACTAGAAAAATAAAAAAATAGAATCTGCCAAAGTCACCGATTAGCAGGAACAAAGTCATTATGTTCAAAAAAAAAATAAAAAAGTTGTTGACTTCATAAAAGACTTGTAACTAGAAAAGTCACCAATATCCACGATGAAGTCGTTATTTTACTCTAGATGAAGTCATTGATATTCAGGTCAAAGTTGTTATTTTATGTCAAAGTTATCGATATCCAGGTGTAAAATCATTGATTTCTTGGAAAAACATAGAATACTAAAAAGACATAGAAATGTCAAAGTCACTGATACATAGTAGCAAAGTCATCATTTAAAAAAAAAAGTGAAGTCACTGATACATAATTCAAAGTCATTGATATCCAGCAAACATAAAATCATGACAATTTGATTGAAAAAAACTAAAATTAAGGTCTAAAATGAATGTTTTTGGATTTTTAAGAGTTCCAAAGTAATCTTAAGATGAGTTATGGGTTGCGCATCCCATTGGGCATGCCATTATGTATGAAATAGGAATCCAAGGATGCTTTTAGTTTAAACATTAGTAAAGAGACAAGTCAATAAAAAAAAATAGAATACTAACATTCCAAGCCTAGATACTTGGGGGAGTAAATAACAAAAAAATAATAGACAATAAGAAGATAAAAGCTAACTCTTTCACCTTCCTTAAAAATTTGAATTGTTTAATGGCCTAAGAGTGGGATAGTGCTTGGCTTGTGGAAAACGAGTCTTTATCAATGGTGTGCATGCATCATCTCCCCTTGTTTAGTTGGCAATTGGCTTGGCATGTTTTGGCATATGAAGCTTTCTCTCAATAATTTTTCATAGTAATTTTGCACCAAAAAATCTTGTTGAAGAATGGTCATGGCTATTGTATTTATAGCCTTTCAACCGACTTCAACCTTTATGTATTTAAGTTTGGGTTAGGGTTAGGTTGGTAAAATGCATTTATATTTTTGTAAAGAGGTTGCATTTATGGAGCATGGCTCAATAGTTTTTATATTTGTGGCATTTATTTTGATATTTTTTAATTATTGACCTTTAAGGATGATGACAACATCATGACCTCATATTCCTTGATATTTGTTGAATTTTTATATAAAAATATATATTTACTAATTCAACATGGATTTTTCATTTAAATAATTAATTTGATTTGATTGGTTAATTAATTTTGCTTAGTATTTTGGTAATTTCAATAATTTGGTTAAGTGCCCTACTCAATTAATTAAAAAACATTAATTTTATAGATCATAATTTGACTAGGGATGAATCTTCAAGATGTTATCACTGCATATAAGATAATACCCAAAATAAGGAAGCCTTGACATGATTTGGGGCACTTACGTCTGATGTGATGATGAATTTGAGCATTTTGGTGATTTCAATGCTTGATTTATGTGTTTTTTATAAATCAATTAGATGTACATTTAGACATAGAGTTTGTCAAAAATGGAGTGTCTACATTTTTGGTGTGCAGGAGTGACTTGAGATCTTGATAGCATGTGATAAACGTTTGTACTATTTATGGATTCCTCAAATATAGATTGATGGGATGTGTGTGTTCTTAGAGGCTGTGGATCTACTTGACATGGCATGGATTCTCATGATTAGAGTAGATTGAGCATATTTGAGTGCATCAGTTGAGTGGTTGCACTTAGAGACTTATAATTTCCACTTGATGATAGGGGAGGCTATGATTATGATAGAAGACACCTGGCATATACTAAATTTACCTATAAGAGGTTAAATATTGTTTAAACATATCCAAAACAATAATAGGTTATGCTAAATAATTTGGTTAGTGGCCATGACATTCCCATACCACATGGGAAGGTCAACATTGATTTGTTGGAGTTGTATACAAACATTTGGCCATATGAATTAACACCTAAGGAGATGACACCATGATCGCTAATTGATGGGGAGGTTGTAATCTTGATGGTGATTGTCAATGGCATATGGTTATCTAACAAGAGTGGCTAATTCTTCCATATAGGCCTAGGTGGGGTGATTAGAGATATGCTAAATGATATAAACATGTTTGATTGGGGGATTATAGCACTAGCCCAATTATCTAGATCATTAGGACATAATTCCATCTCTATATTCATCCCAAACCTAAAATATAGGTATCTACTTGTACTTGGTAATTGAAATCTCATATTCTCATCGACAGTATAAGGCCTCATCCTTAGCATGAAGGCTCTCCAAAACTATCCAATCATGTCTAGACAATTCCTTGCTCCTCCCCCCATTCCACCTCCATCTTATCCTCCACTTGATATACCTCCATATCCTCCTCCCCTTGATATACCTCCATCTCCTCCTACCCTTGATATATCTCCATCTCATCCCCATCATGATCCCCACCCCCACCCTCTCCCTATCCAACATATACCTACTTAGCCTGAACCTGTCCTAGATCTTGAAAAGTTGTTGTCAATTTTAGAAGACAAACCTATGCCCACCAAATAAAATAAATTAATTTCACACATAAATATATTTTGCATCCTCTATAATCCCATCTAACCCATGGTACTCCATAATTTCCTACCATTGTATTCCTCAGAATCAATGGCATTGCTCAGCTAATCCTATTGGGCATGCCATTATGTATACAATAAGAATCTAAGGATGATGCTAGTTTAAACATTAATAAAGAGACAAATTAATGAAAAACATATATAAAACTATCATTCCAAGACTATATACTTAGGGGAGTAAATAAAAAATAAATAATAGACAATAAGAATACAAAATATAACTCTTTCACCTTCCTTGCAAATTTGAATTGTTTGTTGGCCTAAGAGTGGGCTAGTGCTTAGATTGTAGACAATGACTCTTTTTCTATGGTGCAAGTGCATAATCTCCCCTTATTCACTTGGAAATTGGTTTCTCATGTGTTCTCATATGAATATTTCTCTCAGCAATTCTACATAGTAATTTTGCACCATTAAAAAATTGTTGAAGAATGATCATGGCTCTTGTATTTATAGCCTTTCAACTAAATTCAACCTTTATGTAGTTAAGTTTGGGTTAGGGTTAGGTTGGTCAAATGCATTTATGTTTTTGGAAAAAGGTTGTATTTATGGATTATGGCTCAATTTTTTTGATATTTGTGACATTTATGTTGATATTTTACAATTCTTGACCTTTAAAGATTATGACATCATCATGACCTCATATTTCTTGATATTTGTTGAATTTTTATTTTTATAAATTAGATATTAAATAATTAAACATGGATTTTTCACTTAAAAAATGAATTTAATTTACTTAATTAATTTTGCTTAGTCTTTTAGTTATTTCAAGAATTTGGTTAAGTGCCCCACTCAATTAATCAAAACATGTTAATTTGTTAGGTCGTAACTTGACTGGGGATGAATCCATGAGAATTTATCACTACTTACAAGATAATACAAAAAATAAGGAATGTTTGACATGATTATGGGCACTTACATCTGATGTACAGTCTAATTTTAATGTTTTGATGATTTCTAAGCTTAATTTACATTGATTTCTAGAAATTGGTCTGGTGTTTGTTTAGACACAGAGTGTGGTAAAAATGGGGTATCTTTAAAACTTAAATCTGAATTGTGAAGGTTTTAATCCTCAAAACTCTTACCAATTATATGGTTTTTCATCTTTATGCTAAAAATTGATGAACTAGAAGGCCCAATGAATTGAGAAAATATACTGATCATAATCTTGAATGTATACAAATGAGAGAACTCTTAATATATAGACTCAATTGTCACTTTTAGGGTTGGGGTTACACTTTTAGGTCTTACCCTTTTATTTTATATTCAATTTTCCATTTTCTCACCAATTTCACCAAAATATAATTCAAATTGACTTATGAACATTTTAAAATGATATCACTTTCTACCCCATGCCTAACGTCACTTTATAATATCACTTTAGGCTGTCTTTTTAAAAACACTTTATTGGACTTCAAATTTTAAAAATAAAATAATATTATATTGTAATTTTAATAAATTAATTCAACAGAACATTTTAAAATATCATTTTTATTATTTTCTTAGCTTATTCAAAAAAGGGGACATGACTAAAAAACTTGCCAAAAATAGATTCATATATGCAAATTGACTATGTGAGATTTTGAGCTTTAGATTACCTATGACGGTTTTAAGAAATAAAATAATCAAAAGAACAAGCACAAGATGAGGATGGTGAATATTCCAATGGTAGGTGGAGTAGGGAAGGGATATGTAGGCTTTTACTAGTTTTTCCTCTTTTGCCCTAGTTTTGTAATTTTGCAAAAAATGCACTAAAATACCAGTGGTTTTGGAAAATTTTACTCTTGAAATGTTTGTGGGGAGGGATATATTAGGACATTGTTAAAAAATTTGTGTTTTGAGTGAAACTTGAAGGTATTTTGGGGATTTTTTTAAGGACACATCTGATGATGAAACTACTACATTAGGGATAGAACTGCACATCAGGGATGAACCATTGATCTTCATAGATTGGTGGTAATGTAACCATCACTCTTTGTGGAATTTATGGTTACAAAACCACCTATAAAAACATTTGTGTACTTTTATAAGTTGCTTACATAACTACCTAGGGTAGTTTTGTAATATCTTAGGGCAGTTGTGTAATATCCTAAGGTAGTTATGTAACTACCTGGGGGTAGTTATGTAACCATCACTTGTAAATAAGGGTGGTTTCATTCCTCAAGATCAGGAGGGTAAGTTATTCTTATTTGAAATGTAGAGATAGGCAATATGCTAAATTTAGGTTCTTTTCCTACTACAAGGGACCTACATCTGTTGGAGTAGAGATTGAGAATAGGAGTGGCTTCCTTGTGTTAAGGCATTACTTATGGCAGATGAGTTACCATCCTCATTTGAGATGACATACTTTGAGTGGTGTAGGTGGGGATCATCCCCACCTCAAGCAAGTTTTTGTGTTACTTACTCACCTATTGGGACCATAACTAGAAAATGTTTATGTTTATTTAGGCTAAAAGAGAGTGATAATCACTCTATTTGATGTGTACATGATTATAAGTCTACCTACAATAGGTCAGTTAGTGTCCCTCTTAGAAACCATGAGCAAGATAGAGGTAGTGGGCTAGGACAGACATTTTGGTGATGTTGGCACACCTAATGTGGGGGTGAAGTGTGGGGTGAGGCTTTTTGAGATTGAGGGATGAGTGATCCCTAATCAATATAAAGTGTTCATTGGTATCATTTCCTCTCAACTAGTGGAGGATAAGGGTAGTAATAATATACTCTATAACTAGTCCTTGATCATCCACTAGATCAAGGAAAGGGGAAACCAATTTTCCTTAGGCCAAGAGATCTTGTCCCAAGCTTACTAATATTTATATCATGTGTCTAGATTGGGAATAATTTTTATCACTCATCCCATACTCCTCATGAGTTGATTCCATAAAATTATGATCCCATACCAAAGGGAGTAGCTAATGGGAATGCATGGACCATCAAGGCCTTGAGATAGATAGATATGACACCATTTTGAGCTTTACCTCAGGTAGTCAGGACCTTGATAACTATAGATTTGATATCCTTACCCCACTAAGGCATGGTTGGATAGTGGGATGGGGAGGACATATATCATGGAGACCACTGGGGCCAACTAGGTATGAGACAAAGTACTATAGGTTGAGGTACACTCAATGGAAAGGATACCTCAACAGTTCAACATGCTCTATGTGGGTAACCTTCCCATACCATTAGTGGTATATAGAGGTGTGTAAGAGGTAAAGTATAGAGATTGGGTGGATGGTATGGCACCCACTTATATGATTGGTTCCCATCACTCAAGTAGCTTAATAAAGAGTTTAATAGGGGGTTAATAGTAGGTGGCCCCCTACCACCACCACTTCAATATGATCCTATGCAGTAGTAGTAGTAGGTAGGTGGATATGACAAGGATCAATATTATATTGAGATAGACAAGGACTCAATGTGCATGAGGATGATGCTAACAACTATGACTTAGATCTAAATTGGCATGAGGATGATCCAAGTAAACTGTTAATTATGCATGTCAGCTTATTACTTATATTTTTATTTTAGGCTTGATTACTTAGCTGATTTACTACTTTGATTTTTATATGACTGAATCTAACATTGATTATTCTACTTTATGATTATATATACATTTAATGGATGGAGGACAATGATAAATGACACCTTGATCAACATTTTTAAACTTGGCACCAATATGACTAGAGATGAGTTGTTGGTAGACCTTGGATTATTTATTGGGATAGGTTGGCACACTAATGTCTTTGCTTTATCCTACCATGTATTTGTGATTATGACTAGATTTAGAGTGGATAATAATATTAGGAGGTGAGATATAAGAGATCAAATTCCCTAGTCAACATGATGATAGCCATATGAGGTTTTGGCTTCTTTTAGTCAATGGATAAGAGGCATAACCTCATAGGGGGGTGCTAACATGAAGAGAGAATGAGCCCTTAGGCTAGAGAGATAATTTCTCATGGTGGTTCTAGTAAGATATGCCATATGATACATATCCTCCATAATTTTACTACATTAGTACCCTCTCAGAGGAAGATGGTGGGATATTGAGCTATTATATATATCGATACATATTGTGCACTTTTCTTCTTGAATTATTAAACCTAGAGATACATTAGCCCTCTAGGAAGATGATTACTTTGGATACTTATGTTGTACAAACTCAATAATTATTATGATACAAACACACACACACACACACACACACACACACACACACACACACACACACACACACACACACACACACACACACACACACACACACACACACACACACACACACACACACACACACACACACACACACACACACACACACACACACACATGCACAAACACAAAGACACACACACACACATGCATACATACATACATTTTGGTTTACCTTTTAGTGACTTGTCATTTGTGTTTTGGGATTTAATTTCCATGTTTGCGTCTTAGCTTATGCACTATGGATGACTTTAAATGTGATGATATACCATGTATTTCTCTATTTTTTGATAAAATCCTATGGATATATCTTAAATATGTGAAAATAAAATGTATGAAAATGATGTAATATGATGGACATATGTGAAAGCATACATTCACTAACAACTCTTTTATAGGTGATGATTGAGTTATTTTGTCACACATCACACACAACTTTACAAATTATAAAATGCGATTGAAAAGGGAGATAGGATAAATGTGAGATGATAAATTATGAAATCCATGAATCAAAATTTAATTGAAAAAATTTAGATGACCTAATCCTTATGAGCAAAGGGGAAAATGAACTACTTGTTAGACTTACAAAATACTAACTTTGTGGGCTTCATATAGAGATAACTAGCCCTGACAGAGTTAGTGAGTGGGATAAAGCTACCTTTGTCAACATGAACATGTATACATGATCTCTAAAGAACTTTTTATTTGGATATTTTTTTGATTTAATGATGATTTTGCATTTAGATTTTACTTTTTTTTTGGTGACCCATTACACCTAATCTCATGTGACTAAGAAGACACATGGACTTATCACCAAAGACTACATGTAGGCAAGTAAGTTGGCATCTCTCCCTAATGCTAACCCCACGTAACTAGTAAGATGTGATAGATCACCACCAAAGGTTAAAAATGGAAAGAGATGTGGAATTTAATTTTTATATTGCATAATATTTTGATAAGAGTGTTTTTTTCTATTTTCAAGGCCTTTACCCCCAAATGTTGGACCCATGCAACTAGTGATTTGTAGGGTCTCATCACCGAATACCAAGATAGGCAAGTCAAGTTACTTGGTTTTTATCATGCTAATTTTATAATTTAAAAGGAACCATAAGAGAATAATCTATCATGGAAAATCTTCTAGAATAGGCTATAGGCTAGCATCTTCTATGTTTTGCAAGAAGATATAGGGAAAAGAGGTTTTCTCTACTCATAAGGACTAAGGTAAGAACCAATGTAATACTGATTGTGAAAGTGTTTTATGTGAGATAATATGGTAATGTCAAAATGGAATGATATGATATGTTTCACTATAAAAGTTTCATGCTATGTGAATTGGCAACCAAATAATCACTAAACATAACATCTAATATGCATCTCAACACACAAACTATGAAATATACAATTCAATGAGGGCAATGTGACATTTTAGAAGTAAATATATATTCACCAAAATCCTTACCCTCAAAAGTGCATAAGTGATAGGCTTCATTACTGAAATCCTCAATCACTAGATAAGGGCCTAACTAGTCAAGTCTAAACTTTTGACATTGTCTGTTATTCTTGATAATGCTATTGTCAAGCCTAAGGATAAGGTCTAATACATGTATCAATTGTTCACAAACATTTTTATTATATTATCTACCATGTTATCAATATACATGACATGGTTCTATAAAAAAATAAGTCGCCATTCATGTAAAGTCTCAAGTTCAACTAGTCATGCATTCGTATATTCCTCATGGTTAAGGAGACCCTAGAGAGAGACATGAAGGATAGGTATCTCAACTTCAAGAGGTAGAATATCTTTAGATATAAACACAAGGGAATACGAGATTACCCCCATGGGTGTTTTTATGTTGGTTCTATAAATCCAAAGTGCTGGATAAAGCTGTAAATGCCAATCTTGTTTAGAATCTTTGACTATTTTGACCATGATTGACTTTAGGGTTTTATTTGTGGCTTCAACCTAGCCATTATCCTATGAATAACATAAGGAGGTTGTGTGATGTTATATGTGTTGGGTGAATATTTTGTCAACCAGCTAATTAGTGGGCAAAATAGGTCTTATCATCCATAGCAAAGGAGATTGGTTGGCAAAATGTGCAGGGTTACTACATCAGAGGTGGACAAATCTATCCTCTCATTAAGGGGAGGTTCCCTATAAATATACAGAGCTATATATATATATATATATATATATATATATATATATATATATATATATATATATATATATATATATATATATATATATATATATATATATATATATATATGTAGAAAATAACACTTAGGGGTAGGACTACACCATCCATCTCTCTTTTTTTAGAGATGATGTTCACAAACAAAGGAGAAAATCTTGGTGAAAACACTAAAGGCACTTCTCTTCTTTCAAAAGTGATCTTGTAAGAAACAACAAGAGTTCTTTCAGGTAGTGACAAGTGAGTGGTAACAAAGGTGCAATAACCATTGGGATGAAATGGAACACAAAGTCTCCACCTCAACTGCCCAAAGAGTGAAATATGTGTTAGGTTGTGGAGCTAAAAGCTTCACTGATGCAAGTAGGGAAGGAGGTTGCGAAGGGTTGCAGAGTGTCACAGACGCTGGCGTCGGTCAGGTCAACCGATATTGGCAGGATCAGACAAGAAGGCAACTGATGTCGGTTAGAAGTCGGCCGGCATCGGCACCCCCCAAGCAGACAGGGACCAATGTCGGTCACCTGTGTGGTTCAGACTGCGAATGTTACGGGCAGTTAGCTAACAAACCAAGTGTTTGCATGTCAAGAGCCAAATTTAGACTAGAAGCTATGGATCTAATTATTATAATTAGGTGTCTAATTATTATTTTCATGAGATCTATTTAAGAGACTCATTGGTTGTATTGTAAACATGTGCTAGAGAGTAAGAGAGCAATAATATAAGCTCCTTCTGTGTGTGAGGTGAGCATGGTGTGTTCCTCCTAATGCCACAGTACCAAGTGTGGGTGCTGGATTGGAAAATCAACAGGGTTCTTCATGTATGTATGATCTTGGTCATCAGGGGAGCATGGCTATGATAGGAGATCTACATGGGTAAGTAAGATCATTGATTTGCAGGTGTATGTGTGTGTAAGGTCAAGGTTCATAGGTGTGCAGAACCAGATTGATTTGCAGGTGTGCAAGATCAGATAGGACAACAACACAATAGGGAGCAGAATCAGGTAGGATCTACTTGGAGTACAGTGTGTACTCAGATAGAGAGCAAAGAGGAAGGCAAGGAAGATCCTTCCATAAGTAAGGTCGATTGAGGTGCAGGTTGTTGCAGGTTTAGGGGAGATCTACTTGAAGTACATTTGTGTACTTGTGGAGTGCGTGGAGCACTTGTGGAGTGCGTGGAACACAGGTGTAAGGTGAACACCAACTCTATGTTTGAGTTGGGTGTTGGGACATAAGAGAGAGAGCTTTAAGGGAAGATTTACTATTTATGCCCTAGAGGTGTGGGAGCCCTAGAGGTGTGTAAGGAAGAAGAACTGTGGCAACCTTCTTTGTTGTATTTCCTTCTGAAAGAGTTTTAATACAAGTTGTGTATTGTCTCTCATATCATGTGTTATTTTTGAATTCTAGTTACTTGTGTATTCTAGTTAATTTTTGCATATTAAGTTGCTTGGTAATCAATTGTGTGCTTCCGGTTATTTATCCCAACATGTGGTATCAGAGCTAAGGTTATAGGGAGAAGGTTTTGTGTTTGGTTACAGGTCACTCATAGGGGTTTTTGATTGAGTGGGAGTAGAGCAATGGTAGATGAAAGTAAGCTAAGAATGGAGGAGTTGAAAAGCACAGATGGTCACTTACGGTCCTATGGAAAGAAAGAGCAGAGAAAAGAATATTGTTGGTTGGTAGCAGATCAGCATGAAGGAATTGAAGATGCAGATGTTGCAAGTGTTGTTGCACAGGATGCTCTGGGAGGTTTCTTGGATAAAGTTGAATCTTGGTTAATAGATTCTGTTGCCTCTTTCCATGTAGCCTTAGGGAGAGGAGTTGGTGAGCCTTGTCAGATTATTGGCAAAGGGAAAGTGAAGCTGAAATTACAGGCGGCCAACACATGGGTGTTGAAGGAGGTCATGCAGGTCCCAGGTTTGGAGATGTGGCTAATTTATTTAGAAAATTTGGGTGATGAGAGATGTATAAGAACTCTCATAGTGGATGCACTTGAATTAGCTGGTGGTAAGAAAATAGGTACTCTTTATCTACTTGTTTATATTACTGAATCTTCTTCTGTTGTAGAGACGTGGCTTTGTAGGCTTGGTCACATGAGCAAGAAGGAGATGCATGTTCTTAAGAGGAAGATTGATATATTTGATAGGCTTAAGAACTAGAAAGCCTTGGTGTTTATGGAGGAGATGGCAGACAGAGACCAATGGATGGGGTTGGATACTTCTAGGTAGGGCAGTTTGGACATGGGTTTTGATTCAAAGGAGCTCGTGGGTAAAAAGTCATCACTCACAGGCGAACACAGGTACCGACATCGGTAGGAAAATTGACATTAGCAGTAGGTAAGACTGACATCAGTCAGGAGGACTAACGTCGGTAGCAGGGGGACATCGACGTTGGTAGGGTTGGTAGTTAGGATAGGCACATGGAACTGACGTCAGTTGGATGCAGACTGTGTGGTGATCGAGGTCGGTCATTGCAACAAATTTTGGGCAGATAAAAAGCTGTCAAGGAGTCTCAAATGCCCATTTGGAGGAATAAAGGTGGTAAGTAAGCCTCAAATTTGTTGTTCCTCTTTTTTATACTAGTTGTTGACTGCAGAGCAGGAAGGATCCAGGAAACAGTGGGAGCATGGCATGGAGAGATTGCAGAACCAAGCAGAGATTTGGTAGGGTTGCCAACAGGTATGAAAGCACAGAGATGAATGGATAACTTAGTTGAAGAATAGAGAGAACAGACACATGAGATGGAAGACCAGGGAATATGGTCTTGAGGAAGCTGCAGGACAGTGGTACAGGTTTTGACAGGTGGATGACAAAGCATGACTTTAGTCAATATCAGGATAACTACTATGGTTTGTCTTACCAGGGGGATGATGGTCATGACATTATCCTGTTACTATATGTGGATGGTATGTTTGGTAGCAGGTTTGTACATATAGGGTTTTGTTGAGCTAAGGGTAAGATTAGTTTAGTGGTTTGCTATGAAGAATTTGGAGCAGTGAAATTCTCTGGCATGGGAGACATGGGAGATCACAGGTTGATTTTGTCTCCAGTGGGAGCTGATGTGAATCAGGTGTTGGCAAGGTTTAGGATGCAGAATCGGAGCACACCAAGGGCTGGATAGTTCAGTGTCCAAAATCACATGAGGTCTGGTATAGGCTTGAGTTTGCCCAAGCAGTGGGTGTTGTCAGAGAGTTAGGAGCCAATTTGGGGAAGTGGGTTCTCAGGTATTTGAGAGGGACCATTAGTAGGTATACATGCAGGGTCAGGACTTCACTACATGGGTTTATAGGTTTGAATGTGGCAGGGTATTCAGATGACAGGAGGTGCACCACAGGTTGTGTGGTGGGTTGTCTTCAGGATTGAGCTTGAAGAGGGATACAAGCCAGGAAACAGATTAGATGGAGTACAGGTATAGGTACAGTGCAACTGTTTATCTCCAAGTGGGAGATTTTTAGGTTGTGGAGCTAAAATCTTCACTAATGTAAGCAGGGAAGGAGGTTGCAAAGGGTTGTGGAGTGTCATAGACGTTGGCATCAATCAGGCCAACTGACATCGGCAAGATTAGATAAGAAGGCAACCGACGTCGATTAGAAGTCGGCTGGTGTCGGCACCCCTAGGAAGATAGGGATCGACGTTGGTCACCTGTGTGGTTTGGACTGTGAATGTTATGGGCAGTTAGCTAACGAACCAAGTGTTTGCATGTTAAGATCCAAATTTAGACTAGAAGCTGCAGATCTAATTATTGTAATTAGGTGTCTAATTATTGTTTACATGAGATCTATTTAAGAGACTCATTGGTTGTATTGTAAACGTGTGCTAGAGAGTAAGAGAGAAATAATATAAGCTCCTTCTGTGTGTGAGGTGAGCATGGTGTGTTCCTCCTAATGCCACAGTACCAAGTGTGGGTGCTGGATTGGAGAATCAGCAGGGTTCTTCATGTATGTATGATCTTGGTCATCAAGGGAGCATGGCTACGATAGGAGATCTGCATGGGTAAGTAAGATCATTGATTTGTAGGTGTATGTGTGTGCAAGGTCAAGGTTCACAGGTGTGCAGAACTAGATTGATTTTTAGGTGTGCAAGATCAGATAGGACAACAACACAACAGGGAGCAGAATCAGGTAGGATCTACTTGGAGTACAGTGTGTACTCAAATAGAGAGCAAAGAGGAAGGCAAGGAAGATCCTTCCATAAGTAAGGTCGATTGAGGTGCAGGTTGTTGTAGGTTCAGGGGAGATCTACTTGAAGTATGTTTGTGTACTTTTAGAGTGTGTGGAGCACTTGTGGAGTGCGTGGAGCACAGGTGTAAGGTGAACACCAACTCTGTGTTTGAGTTGGGTGTTAGGACCTAAGAGAGAGAGATTTGAGGGAAGATTTACTGTTTATGCCCTAGAGGTGTGGGAGCCCTAGAGGTGTGTAAGGAAGAAGAACTGTGGCAGCCTTCTTTATTGTATTTCCTTCTGAAAGAGTTTTAATACAAGTTGTGTATTGTCTCTCATATCATGTGTTATTTTTGAATTCTAGTTACTTGTGTATTCTGGTTAATTTTTGCATATTACGTTGCTTGGTAATCAATTGTGTGATTCCAGTTATTTATCCCAACAATATGAAGGATAATGGGGGCACAAAGTCAGCCCAAGATCCTTTACATAGAAAGAAACTAAAAACACACTAAATACAACTATGACAACACAAAGTCTGAAAGTAACTGGCTTCGGGACATCTTCTTGATTATTTCCACTAGTTCTGATTGTCAAATTAAATAAATAAGAATGCTCCTAGGAAATATACATAAGAACAATTTCCTAAGATAACACAAGATATCACAGCACAAAGTCTGAAATTAACTTGCTTTCTCATTCAGATAAAGTAATATGATCAACAATCTGAGCTCAAAGTCTCAGTAAACACCTTTCAATTTGGGTAGAGTTTTGCTTCTATATTTGAAAATATCTCCTTAAAACAATAAGAGAGATTATAATATATAACACTCTAAGAAAGACTTGGGTGCTTCATTTCATAAAATGGCCCATGCTGCATTTAATGCCTTGAATGCATTTTTAGTTCTATCAAGGGGCCATGCTGGAATAGGGCATCAGCCTTAACTTTGGCATGTCAATTCATCCCAAATGTCTCCTTTTGAAGTATGGCCACCTAGTCCTTTTCCTGATATATGCGCAACTGTCCACTTCACCTTTACTCGATGGAGAAAAATAGGTCGTGTCTTTGAGTGCTCACTCTCTCTGATGTCCACTTGGTGGACTGTTTCACTTACTAGAATAGCTTTTGCATAGATATTTCTGGTCTTTCCCTCTTTCCTTGCCACATATTTTTGTATTTTGTCCTTTTCTTGGTGATTTGAGCTCTCGGGTTATCTTCTCGCTTTCTGTTGGCTCCTTCAACTTCTTCTTTGGCTGATCACTGAGTTTATTTTCAGGTTTCGTGCCACTTTTGAAAATCAACAATTTTTTCATGACTTCTAAATTTGACGTCTGTGGGGACGTCAGCTCCTTGGTTCAATCGCTTCCTTGGTTCAATCACTTCCTTGGTTCAATCACTTCCTTGGTTCAATTGCTTATTTGGTTCAATCGCTTCCTTGGTTCAATCACTTCCTTGGTTCAATTGCTTTCTTTCTCTTTGGTTGAACCATCCCTTTGAACTAATCTTTTGGAAACATCTGTGTTCTTCCTTTCCTTGGGGCTTGCTTTGAACTGTTGAACCCATTGAACCTATGAACCATTTTGGTTCAAGGTTCAACGGTTCATCTTTTTCCTTAGAAGCCTTTGTTTTCTCTAAGTCTCTCAAGCTTTGAAAGAGTCCATAGAAATATGTCTGCAAAGTCTGTAGAATCAAGCCTATAGAGTCCATAGAAATGAGTTCATAGAACCCAGCCTGCAGAGTCCGTAGAAATCAGCCTGTAGAGTTTATAGAAACAAGCCTACAGAGTCCGTAGAAATAAGCCTGTAGATTCTATAGTTTCAAGCCTGTAGAGTCCGTATAAATCTAGAAAAGCTTGAATAATGAAGAATTTGCATGCTCAAAACAATTTTTGAGAAGGGAAGAAAGAATTTTGGCCTGTTGGACCAAAATAGTTCATATGTTGTCCCAAAATGAGTGACAAATTTTGGGAACAACAATATGGTGAATTTATTGTATACCTCATGCATCTCAAGGTTTTTAAAAGGATATCTATTAATTGTTATGTTGATTTGTGGAACTCTGAATCAATAAATGATATGGTTCAAAATATATTTTACAATAACTCAACTAGTAAAAGTTGTAAGAATAATTACTTCTACCCACTTAGTGAAATATTCAATGTCAATGATAATGAAATACTAACCATCCAAATAATCAAGGGAGCATTTACCTGTTAGATATAGACCCCATGTGAAAAATAGCCAAGCCATAATAATGTGTTTTAGAGCCCAAGGGAAATGTGGATTTCATGAAAGATGTGTTGGCACTTCTCACATTTATTAACATATTCAATGTAATCATGTTCAAGAGTGGGATAGAAGTGTCCCATTCTATTTATTTTGTGAGTGGTTGCATGATCACCAAAGTGACTATCGTAAACACCATTATGATAATAGAAAAGGAACCTTTACAACTCTTCTTAGTACACACATCTTAGTAACAGACCATCAAAGGCCATGTGGTAAATAACCTCATCTAAAATGACATACTTAACATTAATAATGTGAAGATGTCACCTCTATTTGGAGTTGGGCCCTTCAAGATAGGTGTGGTCAATTAATTAATGAACAATATCAACATACCAAGGAGAAGAAATGATAGTAGGCTTCTTTATGTAAAAAAATTAATTCATTAGGAAAATTGATATCTATAATATCATTGACTTATAGAGGAGATTGTGTCAATTAATCATTAATTACTTATCCCTTGATGAAGTTATAGTTAATGTAAGTAAGCTCAAACTTGCTCAAAAGTGTGATAAAATAACTAACCTTTTGTGACAGTGTCAATTGGGTCAAGAACATTTGTAAGGATTGAGACCTTATTAAGACCCATATTTCTTGATTAAGCATACAATGTCATAATCACTTAGTTGCTAACATAATTTCCAAGAATTCTTTCTATATCTATGTGTAGCATGTTTTATAATCCATGAGAATGCATCTAATAAATTGGATGACATGATCCTTTCCATTATCATCTTCTTGGGGCAACATGTAGGTAAGAAATAACTTTGTTGCCATAATATAAATTATGAGGGGCTTATCATATTTGGGTACCATGAGCATCAGAGCAGACAGAGGGAATCATTTTGTTGCCTCAAATACATCCTAGCAATCATTCATCAATGTTAAGCCACTTACTTTATTGAGTAAATTTTTGATTGGATTAACTGCATAACTTAGGTATAGTATGAATTTTCAAATGGCCCCCAAATTATCTAGGAACAGTCTAATCCTTAACTCCTCAAGGAGGGGAACATGTCTAGGATTGTACAAATTTTAATAGGATAATGTAGCTGAGGAGTTTTCCAATTGTGACTCAATTAAACACACTTATATGGGTTGAGAGTAATGCCGTATTCAATTAAACATATGAGGATGATGCATAACACTTTAAAATGGTCGATCATTTGCTTCATCTTTCTTAGAAGATAGTTTATGTATAAATTCACTATCTTATGAAAAATATGGGTCATGGACTTATGATATATTGCCTTAGTGTTTGTAAGGCCAAAAAACATGACTACATAATAGAAGGTTCCACCCATGGTGTGGTGAAGGATATTTTGTTTTCATCTTAATCAAAGATGCAAATTTGATTATATCTATTGAAACCATCCATAAGGAATAAAAACTCATAACTAGTTATAGCATCAAATATAACATCTATAAATGTGTTGGGTGAATATTTTGTCACCAGTTAACTAATGGACAAAATAGGTTGTTTCAAACACAACATAGGGAGATTTACCAGCCAAATGTGCAGGTCGACCACATCAAAAGGGGACAAATCTCTCCTCTCATCAAGGGGAGGTTCCCTATAAATATGAGGCGCTATATACTATTTATATAAGCAAAAAATAACACTCAGGGGTAGGATAAAACCATCCATATCTCTTTTTTTAGAGATGATGTTCAAAAATCAAAGGAGAAATCTTGATGAAAACACTGAAGGCACTTCTCTTATTTTAGAAGTGGTCTACAGCAAACAGCAGGAATCCTTTCTAGAAGTAAAAGTAACATGGCATAATAACACAATAGGATGAAGTGTAGCACAAAGTCTCCACCTCAACTACTAAAGAGTGAAATATAAGAGGACAATGGGGGCACAAAGTCATCCCAAGATCCTTTACACATAAATAGAAAATAAACATGCTAAAGACAATTGTAGTAGCACAAAGTCTCCCATAGTTGGCTTTAGGACACCTTTCAAATTACTTCCACTAGTTCTGCATATTTAATTAAATGGACAAGATGGTATTCAGGAAATAAAACATAAGAACAATTCCCTAAACAACACAAGATATCTCAGTGCAAAGTCTGAAAGGTCACTTTCTTTCTCATTCAAATAAAGAAATATGATTAATAATCTGAGCTCAAAGTCTTAGGAAATGCTTTTCAATTTGGGTAGAGTTTTGCTTCTATACCAAAGAGATCTCCTTTGCAAAAAATAAGAGATTACAATATATAGCCACCAAGAAAGACTTGGCACTTTGTTTCACAAAATGGTCCATGCTGCATTCAATGCCTTGAATTCATTTTCAATTTTATCAAGGGGCCATGCTGGAACAGAGCATCAGCCTTAACTATGGCATGTCAATTCATCTCAAAATGTCTTCTCCCAAGCATGGGTCATCTAGTTTGTTCTTCCAGATAGGTACACAACTGTCCCCTCGCTTTTATTCAAAGGGAAAAAAATATGCTATGCCTTTTAATGTTTATTAGCTTAGATGTCTACTTGGTGGACTATTCCACCTACTAGAAATAACTCCTATGCAGATATTTCAGTATCTCCTATAGCTTTCCCTTCTTTCCTTGTGATCTAAGCTCTCAGGCTATCTCCTTTCTTTTCTAGAGGCTCTTTTAGCTTCCTCTTTAGCTAATCACTTAGTTTGTTCTTCAAGTTCTGTACCACATTTGAAAATTAATGAATATTTCATTACCCTAAATTTAACATCCACGAGGACGTCATTGGTCACTGGTTGCTTGAACCACTTTAAACCATGAGAGTTAATTGGTTCAATGGTTCAATGGTTTGGATGGTCTTATCAGCTCCTTGATTCCATCACTTTCCTAGTTCATTCACCTTCTTGGTTCATTTGCCTTCTAGCTCTTTGGTTGAAGCTTCCTTGAACCTTTGAACCATTTTAGTTCAAGGTTCAATGGTTCATTTCTCTTTCTTAGAATCCTTTATTTTTCTAAGTCTCTTAATCTTTGAAATTCCTTCAGTGTTATGTCTTTGGAACCCCCCCCCCCGAAGGGAAGGTGTCCCTTCGAGCCTTGAGAAAGGTCCATTTTGTGGTCGCTAAGAGTCCCTGCAAGGGTACCTGCCCTTTAGGGTCCTTCGGGTGGCCTTCTTCTTCAAAGCCTTCAGACAAAATGTCTAAAGGAATTCCTTTGGACATTTTGTCTGATGGAAATCTTTCTTTTGCTTTTGCTACTTTCTGTTAGGCCTTTGAACATTCCTTCAGACCTTCCAATTAAACTGATTGATTAAACCCGTTGAACCATTTTGGTTCAAGGTTCAATGGTTCAATGGTTTATTCTTTTATTTGAAGCCTTCTTTCATTTAAGTCTTTTGATATTATTAAACTTGTTGAACCTTTGAACCCATTGAACCATTTTGGTTTAAGGTTCAACGATTCAATGATTCATTCTTTACTCTTCAAATCCTTCTTTTCTTTTAAGTCTCTCGAAGCCGTTGAACTTGCCAAAGTGGTTAAACTTTGAACTTGCCAAAGCACTTGACTCTTTAAGTCTATCAACGTCGTTGAACCTTTAAACCCGTTGAACCTTTGAACCTTTGGAAGTGGGGTTCAATGGTTCAATGGTTCAATCCTTTGTTTGAAGCTTGCTGATGGACCTTTTGGTTGAACCTCAGCATTGAACCAACCTTGAAATTGCCTAAGTGTTGGGAACTTGTTTCTTTGTGAGAGCTCACCTGTTGAAGTCATTGAACTTGTTGAACTTGCGAGTCCCTTAGCTAAAAAATCTTGAACAATGAAGAATTTGAATACTCAAAACATTTTTTGAGAAGGGAAGAGAGAATTTTGGCCTGCAGGACCAAAATAGTTCATATGTTGTCCCCAAAAATGAGAGACACATTTTGGGAAGAACAAAATGGAGAGGAAAATCATTCGTAGGGGATGATTTATTAATATCACAAAATTTAGTACATAGATTAATTTTACCATTATTTTATTGGAAGGGGATGATGTTGAAAACTCATTATAGGATTTATAAACCCTACTTTAAGGATTTTAATGACTCCCTCTTTCACCATTAATGCTACCTTTAACTTGATTATCCTGAGATTCTATTTTACTAGTTTTGCATTAGGCATTATGACTAGATTATGAACAACTACTTCAATATTGATTCCTACCATGTTCATGTAGGAGAAGGTGAAGGCTTTAAATAACTTAGTAACTAATTGTGGTATTCTACTTTTTGTGAGGAAAGTAAAGATTCTATCTTGAGGATTATAGATTTTCCTCAATTCCTATGTTTATATCAATAGTATATTTGATGAGGGAATCATTCCCATCCTTGAACTAATCAAGATCCAATAGGAGGTCAATTTCCTCACCTTCTATGTTAAAATTGTCTATCTCTTCATTGGAAGATAAATAATCTTCAACCTTGCAGTAATATTTATAATAATCACTCCGAAGAGCAAACATAGGATGACATGTGAGAGAAAAACCTATCTTATGGTGAAAAGATAGGAGATCATCATAAGCATGAAGGAAATATAAGATAGGTTTGCCATTTTCATCTAGGCCAAGGACTAGCAAGATAACATCCCTCCCTATACAAGTGAGGGTTTGTTCATTAGGCATTTTCTACATGAGAGGCTCTATCCAAATAAACACTATGAAATTTGACTCGGGTATTATTGGGTGGGGACCAAAATGAGAGGAGGAAGCATCCATAGAGTTTGTAAGTTATTTATTTTCTCTTGGCTTTGTTTTTATATAAACAAAGTTAAAAAACTCAGTGACTTCTTGCATTACAACCTTATAAATATGAAGGTGTTCAACTTTAGTTTCATATATTTATGAGACTTGATTGGTCACTAGTTGTGAATCACCTTGGATTCTCATATTTTAAATTCCCAAATTTTTAGTAATGAGCGTCCTAAGAAACAAATATCATACTTGGCCCCATTGTTAGTGCACTCAAAGTAAATTTTAAAACCCTTCCTTTTGGGGAGACCAAGATCACTCCTACTTTTATGTCAAAATGTAATTTAGCCCCATCATAGTGAAGGTCCCATTGACTATGTGTAAAGGAAGGATCATCAATAAGGAGGGTTTCATTGTCTTTTGGTATCTCAACCATGTGAATGTCAAGTATACTATCTAAAACCTCATGATTTTCTTGGTTCTAAGATTCAGATAAATTAAAAGTCCCTAACCCACTTGGGTCAAACAATAGAATGAGTGGTACATCCTTTTCTAATATATTGATAATTTTGGTTGTTGACATAGGCAAAACTAATAACATGACTATTGGACTTGAACCATTGATATTTTTCATAGTTTTTACCTCTTTCTCCTCTAGTTTATCTTTTTATAAGGCTCAATGTATTTCTAACCCCTTATTCAAGACAACTTTGGGCTTCGTAGACTGTGTAACATCAACCAACTATGGGGGTTTTGTGATCCCATTGGTAGGCAAGTGGTAATAAATATGAAAGCATGGTTACTTATGCATGGTAGTTTGAATAATGTTAAAATTATTGGGATCACCTTGGGCCACAAAAACATTACCCAGATGGAGGAACCTAATTTTTTAGAACAAGCTTGAAGGGATGGTGTTCATCTTATGAATCCAAGGTCTTCCTAAGATCATGTTATAATTTATGTCTTCATTAATCACATAAAATTATATTAATATAGTCTTATGACCTAGGGTAACTAGAAGCACAATGGTCCCTATAGAGGTGGACATGAGGCTATCATAACCTTATAGGTTATTGTGAGTTATAGAAAAGTTGGTTTCATCATAACCAAGTTTCTACAAGAAAACAAATGGGATGCTATTCAGGACTAATTTATAATCAACCATATCTATCTTTACATAATTATTATAAATCCATACTCACAAAAATAAGGTTGAATCCCCCCTCCTTGCTAGTTTAAAATCAAGAGGTAGACTATTAAGGTTAAAAAATAGCCAATGTCTCCATAATCTTACCCATATGGAAACATATCTAGATCAATGTGATTGATATAGGCCTACGATAGGGAAATTACATTGGATAAATTCCCCAATCTTAAAGTATCAAGCAACATAAAATGATGGGTGAGTTCTTGAAAAAGTCAAGAAAGTAAATGTGGGATTTTTTTATAAGATTGAATATCAAATTATAATTCCCTATGGACTTAGGGATGGTATCATTGTTTATAATGTTTGAAGGGTGTGGAGACATGGGATGATATTCCCTAGTGTGAGTAATTATATTTTCTTCCTCTTTGACTTCTAACTCTATAACCCCTATCATTTTGGTTTTACCTTGGACTCCCAACTACAGAGTGACATCAACATTAGTAGTTCCAAAAGTGAAAGCCTTATCATCATCAGGACATGTTCATATGAGCTAATTATGTTGAGCTGCTTGATTTTGTAGGTTATCCTAAGCTTGATTTAGGGTTATTCATCCTTGATGGTTTGGAAAAAGGTTATGGTAAATCTATATATTTTGGTTCTAAGGTGCGATGAGACAATTCTAAATGGCTTAAGGGTTTGCACCTACATTCCCTAGGAACATGTCTATAGAAGTTTGCTTTTGATATTTGGGGAGATTTTGGATGAATTTTTATACTCCCTATACTTTCAAGTATCATGACTAATAACCCAATGGAAAAGATAACACATATTGGGATCATATTCCCTAGGTTTCTAATTTTGTCCTTATTGATTATTCCTTTGATAATAGGATTAGTTATAGAGCTATAGAAAGTGCTCAACATGTTGAAATTGGTTTTAAATTTGGCTTTAATTTTGCACATTGTGGGGTAGATGTAAATTGAATTCAAATACATATATTTCAGGTGAAGGGTTTTGGTTCCTAACACCTATATTGTTATTTGTGTTAGTGTTACTCATGGGTGGAGACTAATTATTATTCATTAGATTTGGATTTTTTCCCTATTCGGTCATGCCATCTATGGTGGCATTCTTATTTAATTTAAGGATTTTGGGGGCTTGATTATTGATGTTATTTTGGCTTACATTTTAAAATCCCCCATTATTTTGGTTTAGGGTGATAATCTGCCCATTGGTCCCACAAGTTTGATGACCATTATCAATGGTCACTTGATAAATCCATAAAACACTTTCAAGAGCTTATTCATAATAACGATGGGGAAATTTTTAGCCAATATACCTTATCTCCTTGTTAATGGAGTGAAGTAAAAGGTTTCATAATTCCCTCTAGTCCATGTGAGGTGCACTAATAGATGAATATATAACCTACTACCATCTTATAATGAAACAGACAACCGATTCATTATGTTCTTGTTTAATATGAAGTAATTCTCGAATGCCAATCTTGATAATCTTGTTCATATCAAATGCCTTAATTAATTTAGCCATCAATTATGTAAAATAATGAATGGACCCTTCATATATGTATTAATACTAATAAAGAGGGATTCCATTTAGGGTTTTAGTGAATATATTAGCAACAATCCCATCCTAAGGTAATATTTCATTGATAGCCTTGTCATAAGCCTTGATGTGTGCATTAAGATCTCCCTCCCCTTTGAACTTGGGAAGGTCTAGTAGGGGAAATAAAAGAAATAATCTTCATATGTTGAGATTGAGGGTTATTTAAGATACTCAATATAGGTCCCCATAGTGTTAAAGTTTATTTTTGATGTGGATAAACTATAATGGAAGGGTGGTATCACATAGGAGTTGCTTGGATAACCACTAAGATGAACATAAGAGGCTTGATAGGGTGAAGTAGAATAAATAGGAAAATATTTATCTAACTGATTAGACTTGGAGAACATATGGAAGTAGGAAGAGAGGTTGTTATATGTATAAGGGTTGGAATTTATTGAGGGTTGTACATGTTTTGCACATATCCCAAAGGAATATAAGGTGGCACATCACTATTATTCATAGGGGGAGTGTAGTGGGAGGCATGTAACACATAGGGATAAGTAGTGGTGGATTATTGGTCACCAAATTGGTTTAAAAGGGTGGATTTTAAGTGAATACACCTCAAATTAGGGTTTGAGTAGGATCTTGGTAGGGTGGAATAATTTTTGAGGTGTCTAGGTTAGGGACTCCATGAATAAGGATGTCCTTGAGTAATTGGTTAGAGGCATATCTTGTTGGGGGTATATGTTCTTGTTATGGTGGGATCATGTAAGCTTATTATTGTAATGGTTGATGAATCATTGTCTATATGGAAATAGAAGAAGAATGAGATTGGTTAGGAGGGTTGGGTTTCACTCCTTGATTTATATATTTTTAGTTTCTCTTTAAATCATGAGGGCAACCCATCAAGGTATTAATGAGTCCATTTAGGCCAATGGTGGCACTAGGTCTAAGAACATCCTATACATGAGGGTATAGGTGAGAGATTGGTTAGTATAAAGATATTTATTTGGAGATGGAGGATCAGGGGTAGTGGTAATGGTTTACACTAGAGGTTTATAATCATTTTGACTCTTGCTAGACTCTTGCATGCAGTTAACCTTATACTCTAATTAACATATCCTACCTACATATTGGTCATATCTAGCTAAGTTTTCCACATCTAGGTTTTTTAGGTTAAATGATGGTCTAGTATCCATATGAAGAGTGGTTTCACTCCCTCGAGTGAGAGTCATAACATTTAAATTAGGATTATTTATAGCAATTTTGAATATGTCCCACACCTCACGAATAGGGGTTCCACTCTTGGTTTGCATATTTGGGTGAGAATAATCATAGAATTAATAATATACATTGGTGTTAGAATTAGGATTATTCAAACTTTCCAATGAATCCTCATCATAGTTAATTTAGTTCCTTTTATAGCCCTCTAGTCTAAGAGATATGCATATGTCCTATCTAAACATATTTTGGGGGAATAGGAATACTTGTAAAATAAATGGAAGGATAGAGGAAAATGGATAAGGGAGAACGAATAAGGAGATTAAAAGAGGAAACAAAAAATATGAATTCATTTCACTTTCGATTCACTAATTTGTATGCACACTAATAACACACATTAAATTATGTACTTGACTTCTCAAGTTTGTACCGAGACATTCGATGTAATGGATGGATGATGGGTGGAACTATGAATTGGGTTGATTATTTGGGGGATTGGAATTTGTAATGATGAGTGGAAAAGGATTTTTTTGATAGAACTAAAAGATTTATACTACATCACATTACTCATTAAGAGCATTCAATTGAGTAGAAACAAAACTCCAAGGTCCTTCAGTATTGATGATGATGAGGAGGTGAAGATATTGATCGATGCTAGAAATGTCAAGATGGGAGTGGTTTAATTTAATCATTTAGAGAATTTGGTCAAATCGATTGGGTTAGATATACCATATCAATATCATATGCAAATGTGAATGATATATGATGAGGCTAGACCTAAAGAGAAGAAAGAGAATGGAGATGAGAATATAGGCATGGATCACATTGTATTGATGGCCTAGGTTTTGGGGGAGATGATGATGGGTAGATCAAGGATCTAATATTTCTCTTATAAGATACTACGAGTTTTTAAAATGATATGGGGGAAATGTTTGGAACAAAAAATCTCAATTCTGAGCTCGATACTGATATCTGATTTGGTGTTGATAGTAAGACATGGTGCTCTAAGTTTGAGAAAGAGACCTGATCTATGGAGACATGGACATTTAGGGAGTGTCATCCAAGAGGAAAGGTGATATAATGTATATGTTTAAGACCTTGTTTTGAAGGTTCTATGTGTTTGGTAGTTGTTCTGTTAGAATCAAGGTTTTAGGAATGCTCGTGCTCATTGATACAAGGCTTTGGTTGTTGATTTATTTTTGGTTTTTGGTTTTTGGTAATGTTTTGACTGAAAATAAAGTTAATTACTTATTTAAATTAAATGAATGAAAATAAATAACTATAAATAAATGAAATAATGTTTCTTTTTATTATTTTTCAATGCATGCATAATAGAAAGCAAAATTTAGGCTAACAATGCAAATGTCGATATCTATTTTTTCTAAGTGTAAACTAAATGAAATTATTTTTAAGTTTTCATATTAGAGATTATTTAATTTATTATTCAAACTGATATTTCCTAATATTCAAGTAAATACAAAATCAAATCTAGATCTTAAGCAATAATACTCCCAAGTCTCTAAATATTCCTTTGTATATGCAAGCTAGAACTAGTTTTTTATGTTGCTTCTAGGTGAATGTAGACTAAGTTTGAATGATGTGTATCAAATAAAAATGAATATATAAGTTATAATTTTATTATTTAAAAAAATAAAATAGAGGTTTGAATTTACCCAAATAAGGAAAACCAACACCAAGATATTGTTTACCCCTAAATTAGTTATGGATCCTAATGGGATAGATAGGGTTAAAGATATAGAAATTAATAAGCGCAAGGGTGATAAATAGATATATAACATGATAATTAATTATAATACTTAGATATAACATATGTTTATTTTATTATACTAATATATTCTAAAAATAAGAAACACAACTATGTTATATATTGCAATGATATTGAAAAATAAGACACTTAATTGGTTCTGATGCTAATAGTTGTTAAATTATATAATAAGTGCCTATATGGCATCAAACACATGCGTCAACCTAAGATGGTTATGTCAACATTATTATCTAGATCAGATGTAGGTGCCCAATATGGAATACCTATTGAAACTAGATGTGACCACCTAGATGCTTTTGGGTTCTGTGTCACCTTTACTCTAGTGCACTCAAATCTAGGTCATGGAATATCTCTCCTTATTAAATATGAAAACTCTAGTCACTCATATTTATATTGGTTATGGGAAAAATGGATTAGTGGGCACATGATGTTGAGTTTCCCTAAAGTCCCCTATATCAATAAACACTGCCTACATAGCTAATACTCTAAAGATGGCCTCAGACTTATGTTAGTTCTTTCATACATGTTGGATTTTGAGTGAATCATGCAATGTGTGTTAGGAAAGTATAATTTGACCTATCTTGTAACTTGGAAAATATTTCTTTTGGGTTGCTTCTTTAGTACTTCAAACCTATAAATGTGTTATCCCTATGATTGATATGGAAATAGGAGAAAATAGGGAACTTTTGCTCACTTTAGTGCTTTATTGAATGCTCTTTGGTATGAATAAATTAGGGTTGATCTTATATTTATACCAATCCTCTTAGATATTATCTCACATTAAAGCACTTAGGCTGACCTTTAATATATATTTTATTTGTAAATTGGATGATTTTAGGGAATTGAACGCTTACATTTAGATAGGACACTTGTGTTGACATAGGCATATGACTGGGATGTAAGTGTCCAGGTAGTTAAAAAATAAGTGTAGGTTTAAAACTGGCAAAGATGGAAGATAAGTAGTTTTATAACATTATAGGCATGATATAAGGCTTGAGTCATTAAAATGATACCAATCATACTAAGAGATACACAATAAGCATAGAGAGATAGCATATGTGAGACTTTTAAAAGTGGGAAAGGTCTAAAATTGAGAGGAACAACTAAGGTCTATAATTTCCAAGAGTACAAGACTATGGTTCTATATAATTCATAAATATCATGTACAATTACTACCATTTACTCTCCTAGGTTTGGCTAGAGTTTTCTACTTGTTAATGTGATTGTTTGTGAATGAACAAGAGCTTGTTTTAAACTAAAAAATGATTATTGTTGAAGCTAAAAGTGCTTGGTTTTATTTTCTAATATCTACCTAGGGTTTGATTTCAATTTTATATGTTTTGAAAGAATCTATTGTATGGTTTTAAACAGTAAAGAAGCTAACTAATGTTTTTGGTGAAAAGATGGCAAGAGAGAAGAATTCCTTTTCTTTATCTATTTGCCTTTTCAAAATAGAGATATAATATAATAAAAGAAATGAAATGAAATTAATCTAATCCATTGAATAAATAAAATAAATTAAAAATAGAAACCCTCAATTTGATTAAGATGTAGACCAATTGGAGGCAAGAGATGCATTTGTGATGTGGTCCTCAGCATGATATATCCTCCACTCAAAATAATGATTACAGGTAATATCTAACTGAGGATAATGATGAAATAATAGTAACAAGGAATAATATGAGAGGACAACAACTCTAAACAAAATAATAGTTGATTGTGGCTACCTAGTACACTGACTACAAAGATTTGGTTATAAATTTAATGACCCTCCTTACTTTAAATTACATAGTATAACATGAAAATGATAAAAATCAAAGCTTAAAACAATGGTATTTAGGTTGTGGTTGTAGAAATATTCAAAAATTCAACCTCTAATTTCAATTTTTGGATCTAAAATTCATATAAAAATGAAATACTTGTAGGAGAGTAATGAAATTTGCAAGAGGGAGTTTAACTAAGAATATAACTTGGAAAAGACTTTAAAATAATTAAAAATAGAAGAGGGAGAGAGTTGGGCCAACATGGAGGTGAAATCAAGGAAACAAAAATAAGAAATGTAACAATAAACATGCAAAACATGTGAAATCTTGAGTTTTGAAGCTAAATTTGGAACACGAACCAAAGGTGATGAAATCACCCCTATTTACAGGGGATGGTTACATAACTATCATTTCTAGTGATAGTATTGTTGATCCTAGGAACATAATTACTACATTGTAATATAAAACTACCTTATCTGTGATGGTTCCATCACAATAGTTTATGAAATAATTACGATGGTTCTGTCACCTTAGGGATGTTTCTATCATCGAGAAGGGTAGTTTTATCCTCCATGGAAAGTTTTAAAAGGAGTTGAAAGAGGATACCCAATTCAAAAAAAATGGTTGGGTTTGGAGAGGTCTAAGAGAGATATAAATAATTAGGAGGATTAGAGTGTTAGAGATAACTTGCTTTGAGAGTAAATTAGGATATCACTACATCATCATTAGACATGTATCGAGAATGTCACACCATGAAAATTATGGGTGCATACAAGTTCCCCAATGTATATGAGATATTTTAGTATGATCAAATTACTCAATAGTTTGGGATAATTCAATATTTTTTTCTAGTTCCTTATCCATATATGTAAAGTATTAGATATGCTATTATAGTAGGTTCAAGTCTAGGACCCATAGGTGTTGACTTAAATCCTTATCCAAAAATGGAGCAAGATCCTATAGTTCCATTGACATAGGGTGATGATTCAGGATGTATAATAATTTGTACATAGTGGTGGACTAATTCATGATGGGTTGTATTATTTATAGTTGTAGAATATGATCTTGACAATGTACCCCTAATACAAGGTGGAATGGGATGGAGATGGAGGAGGTGGAGATGTAAGAGGTAGAGATGGAAGATAAGCACAACCTACACATCATCTTGGAGCATAATCGATTGATGGAGATACTTTGTGAAATAATTCATGTATAGATATATGAAGTAATATACATAGGTAGAATCTAGAGTGACATGAATAAGCAAAATATACACAGATAATAGTGAACAATAGATGAACTAGTACATAGGAATTACCATGAGAAAACCTCAAATAGGTAAAAAAAACTCACCAATGTGATATTCATATATTTGAGAAACCAAATCACCCCAATATATAAACTCCTCCTTCTCACTTCTTCACTATCCTTCACAAAACTCTTTAGTCATGCATAATTCATGATTCATAATATAATATTTCACACACATTCACAAAAGGGGTAAAAACCTATTTATAATGAAATGTGAATGAATGTGACCATTATAAATAACAGGTCCAACCATCTTGAGAACATTTTAAATTATCGATAAGAATAAAGAAATATGTTTTATTTTTACCAATAAGTAATAAATAATTTATGTTTCATTATTTATTTATACTAGGTTGTTAACCCATGTTAATAAATAATAAATCATTATTATTTAATTACCTAAAATTAACCAAGGGTCTTTTAATTTCACCACTTAGACATTAAATGTTCTAACACTTTGGTTATCATAGTTGTTAAGACTATGGTATCTGATCATGAGTATTTGTATGATTTTTTTATTCATTTATGTTAGTTGATATTGATTAGAGTTTGTCACTAATGTATTCATATAATGTGATATTACAAGTGACATGTATTGGTTGATGATGATAGATGTGGCCATATGTATTTTGGCATCGAATATGCCATATGATGTAGTGGGTAATGGCTTAATAGAGTGAGTTGACAATATTGAGGGTGAGTATATACATTTATTTGATTTGTGTGTGATTATTGTTGCAACATATATATAGTTATTGATGTGTGTGATGATTTATAGGTAGATCTTGACAATTCACCTACACCGAGTTGTGATTCTAATTTGTCTAAGTATTTTCTCAAGTGACTTTGGACCTTGAAATATTCACACATGTTCCATGGTTTGGATCGAAATACTTGAGAGTCGGATTAGATGGTACATATTATGATGGGGCCTCATCTTCATAGACCACAAGGCTTGTTAGTAGTGATATTTTTGATGATGAAGGTGTCCCCATCATTATTTGAAATTTGTATAAAATAAACATGATTACACACACACACACACACACACACACACACACACATTTATATATGAGATTGCTTCACATATGTTAGTCTTGTTTATATGTGTGTGTTATATACTTTTTAATTTTTGACTTTATGTATTATGTATCTTGATTATTTTGAAATATCATGAGATGTACATTTATGATGTGTTTATAGTATTCTTTTCATGTTATAATTTATACTTTTTAATATTATATATGTGATAATGTTACTCAAAATTAGTTTGGAAAAATAAAGTCACTATAATCTAGTTGGCCAATTTGTTGTTAAACAATGTGAAATTTTTCTAATTTTGACTATTATGATACTATTGATTTGTATTTTTAGTTGTTTCATATGTTCTTGGTTGAATTTTTTATTTCATATTTGTTTTAGAGAAGATATAGATGCATATATAACATATAATTATGAAACATCGATGACTAGACCAGATTTTAGTATCACTTTATCAAGAGCTCTAATGACCAATGGCTCTTGAGTGGGAATATCTTATGATAATTTAGTCATGGTAGAATTTAAACTAGAAGGACTTCTTCTAGTGTTTTATTTCTATAAAGTTTGATAGACCATTTGTTTGTTGCTAGTAATGTCTTAATCTTCTTAGAATAATTACTAGAAGGAGTAGGAGAGGAAAACCTTTTTGTCTTATTCTCAAATGTAATAACTCCTATATCAATAAAGTGTGTAAGTGTTTGTCACAAATCATATCAATAATTATCATGATGATAATTAACACCATGGTAAGTACAAAATGTTTGATATTTTTATTTTCTCAAATTTGTGCGGTGGATAATAGTAGTTTGGAGGAAGAGTAATCATTTGCTTGTCCAATAAGGTATGTAAGATATTGCATGGTTGATCTCTAAGGAAATCAAACTAAAGTGTTTGTATCTTAGTAAAAGTATATGCTTTTACTATAGGATATATTTTTTAAGCTAATTATTTTCCTTTACGTAAGACCTTTACTGATTACTTCTTACTATGAACTTTTGGTTTAGAAGAAGGCATAGGTGATGATTTATGAACCTCTTTTTTCAATTATTTTCCTATGCAAACATATTTAATTTAATTTTTTATTTTAGATGAGATTAATTGGATCCTACCATTTTATTAGTAAATGGTTCCTTGCATCCATTATTGGTTACTAACTCACATGTGTATAAATGAACATCCATATATAAACTATCAAAATAAATATAAGGATTGTGTAATGCTCTTTATTTACTGGAGAAGGAAGGCCCTTACTGAATATGAATCATATTTAAAAATATGAAGGTTGATATGTCAAAGAGTGTAAACTATTCTTGAATCAGAAAATCTAATCTCTAATGGAGTCATCATCACATTTCTTTAAGCTCTATAAATGTTCTAATGTTAATTTAGGCATTTCAAGCTTATGATAATCTGATAACAATATGCCTTCAAATTTTTTGAATTTAGGTAGAGAACCATTAGAAAGACTATATGAGGAATTGTAAGCATCTCATGTAAAAATCCTATGGAAAGCCTTTAAAAATATCCATCCATATTTCACCCAATGACCAAAGAATGTATGTATTGTGATAAATGGTTTGTAGGGTCTCCACAACCATTAAATAAAGGAAACATAGGAAGGCAAAACTCTACTAGACAAATATACTAAAATAAATTTCACATAAGATGTTGCTCTTAAATTATATTATCTTTAATATTATATGACACAATAATAATTAAAAATTAAGATTTGAAACTTGCTTTTAATGGTCTCATATAACATTCATCATAGGCATAATATGGATTGTAGGAATAGTTGTGGTTTGGAAAGGTACAATCATGTGTTGTAGTTTATCACCTACTTGTAACATAGGTATGATGGAATCTTCAATGCTATCATTACATAGTTTAGAAAAATTACATATAAGATCACTCATATCACATGATGTTTGAAAATAAAAGATTATATCATTTTGGATGCCACAAAGATTTGTATGTTTAAATTGACTATTGCATGAATTTTGAAAAGGATATAAATAAATATTATGTACTTATAATTGTATTTATAAAGAGTGAGAAAGAATAATAGTTGTTGCTTCTAGAGATAAAAGAATAATCACATTCTACTTTTGTAATATTTGCATCATCTATACAAAGAAAAGGAGAATCATATTCAACTTTTGTAACATTTACATCATCTAGAGAAAGAAAAGGAGAATCAAATTCAACTTTTGTAACATTTGCATCATATAGAGAAATTAAATAAGAACAAATTTCTAATTTTGTAACATTTATATCATCTAGAGAAAGTAAAGAAGAATCACATTCAACTTTTATAACATTTACATCATCTAGAGAAAGTAAAGAACAACTTTTGACTTTTGTAACATTTATATCATCTATAGAAAGTGAAGAAGAATTACTTTGTAATTGTTTAACATTTGTATCATCTATAAAAATTATAGAAACACATTATAATTTTGTAACATTTTCTTTGTCTAGAGAGAGTAAAGAAGAATGACTTTCAAATTTTGTAACAGTTATATCATCTAGAGAAAGTGAATAAGAAAGAATTTCAAATTTTGTAACATTTGTATCATCTAGATCATGAGAAATATCTATGCATGTAAGAGAAGTGTTATCAAGACTTTGATTTATGCATTGGTTTTTGTTCTTATGCATGTTTATTTTATAACATTGTTATGAAGTGCAATAACAAAGTGTAAGGATAATTGAGGTGTATTTTGAAATAAAGAATGTTTAGTTTGTGATTCATGCAACATGGGAGGAGTGAATATGTTCATTAATATTTTGTTTCTCTTGTTCTAATGAATGATTTAGAGAATATTCCAAAGAAGTATTGCGGGAGTTAAAATCTTCTATTTTAAAATTCTAATACCAACATATAATATAGAGTAAGTTATCTATAAATTGAGATAATTAAGGCTATGTTTCTTGGAAATGAAAATTTTTAGTAGATATAAATTAAGGATAGGATCGACCAACTAAGACATTAGCAGTCAACATTTATGTCATGTTCTAGTCATATCTATCTTAGAATTAAAATAATAGAATTCTAGAAAAAAATGTACAAGAAGATAAATTAAGGTCACTATTAGCAGAGTTGATCACTGTTTTGAGACTATACAAATATTGGGATAAAAAATAGAGGAACCAAGAGGTCAACAAGTCAATGAAATTCAAGGGCATAAAAGCATGGAGTAAAAGATTGCAAAAATAAACAAATGGAAGGAGACAATGCAACAAATCAGAAATTATGTACAATTAAATGTTTATTTTTTGAATTTTATTCTATTTTTTATATTTTACCAATGCATAAATTATCCAATGATTCTATCAAGATCAGAATCAATATAATTGGTAATGAGTGGTAACGTCTCACCTTAGTTGAAAAAAAAAAACCTTGAGTGTGAATATCAAAATTAGAACATGTATCTCTTTTAGTGATAAATATATACAAACATGAGGGTTCCATAGGATTAACTAGGATATTTGTTGTCTTCCTTGGAATAAATGAGGAAAGGGAATCAATGACATTTATAGAAAGAGTTTTGCACTATGTACACTATGGGTGGTTAGAGCCATTGAAGGTAATGAGTCTTGGAAAATCCTTTTATGTCATTATATTTCTTTTGGATATCATAATGGTAAATTTAGTTGGCAAAACATTAGTCTACACATTGTAATTACCACTTATGCTCATGTAAAATAGAATGCTCATTTGTGGAAAAAAGAATCTAGAAAACTTATAAGTTGTTACATCCTGATTCTCTCACTAAACTAATTTACCTAATTATCCATGGATTAATATGGTTTTTAAATTGATTTGTTACTTTTTAACTAAATTATAAGTCATATGTTGTTATGGGACAAATGTATGTTACTTAGATTTCATGAGTTCATTATGGTGAGATGGCTAGTTATGAATTCTATACATAATGATTATGTTACTTTGTTGTTATAGCATTTTTTTATGATTTATTTAATGTTGTAATTAAATAAATACCTTCTTATCATGAGTTAGATGTAGGAGAGTTCATCCCTTAGAGCATGATGGAGGGAGAGCATCATCAAATAGGGTGACATATATGGAGATGATGAAGGACGATAGAGGAATTGCTAATACCCATGCACACACCACATTAGATTAAAAATGTTATATGCATTATGTGTTTGGATTGTTAGATATTATATTTTGCATGTTTTAAATGTTAGTACATAGTTATGGAATAAATCTTGTATGTGATTGTATTTTGTATATTATACATGGACTCAATGTTTGATGTTGTAATAGGGTTACATAAGGTTACTTTACTGATGTTTGTCTATGATTTTTGAACATAAATCAAATAATAGTTATCTAATTACTATTATATATAAACTAGTATATTCTCTTTAAAAATGTTATTGAACATTAAGCTTACTATTATTGATATTCAAGAATATCAATATAAGTCAATCTATTAAAATAAAGTAATACATATATATAGCCTATATACGCTAGTAATTGACTAAAATAATTATCTTGTTATAATTGGAAGCAATAATTGATTTATCTATATTTTTGACAAAGAGATAATTACCTTTATATGTTAACAAAGGAAGCTGAATTATCCTAAATGCTATCCTAAAAATCTAAGCCTAGTCTTTGATTGCCATGCATAAGACTACGTTGAGATTTAAAAGTATTAGTTATCATTTTTAGTAATGATTAAATGTGGACTTGTTTAGTGGATATACTCAGGGCTTTAACATAGTGATCATGAAAAAATATTTAAACAAATTAAATGTTTAATAATATTTAATAAAGTTTGAATGAGAAATTAGGGCTTCTGGTATGTTTAATGGAAAGATAACTATGGATTAGTTAAGCTTAAAAAAATGGGATTATGCATGGACTATGAATTGAGTGAATAGATACATGAAAATTTTGAATGAAAAGAGGTTGTAAAGGAGAATAAGATAAGAGGGAGTCATGGAAGAGAAGGAGATATGCAGAAGAGAAGAGGAAAGTATAGAGCAACAAAGTAAAATGGTTTCAAATTCTTGGAGTTTCGAACATAATCATTGAGAAGGTTGGTAATGTTATTACATTCAATTGATTAAGGAAATTATGTGTATGGTTATGATTCTTAGGGCCTTAAAAAATGAACTATACTTTTGAATGGATACAGACTTAGCCCTAAGGATGGCTTAGTGATCCACAAAGCTAATCCATTATCCCCAAATCTTGATATTTTGATTTAGATTTGTTAGGATGTTAAAAACCATAGAGTTAAATGAAGTTTTTTTTTAGATAAGGACATATTTCCATAGTTAATGAAAATGATAACCTGAGTGAATAGTATTTAGACAAAGGATGAGTTTTGTTAAACATATTATACATACATACTTAGTCAAGTATGTAGATATAATATGGGAATTGTGTGTTATATTTTTATAAAAGATATAAACTAAGTCAATAAAATGTTAAACAGGTTTCTATTTGGGGGAAATAGGTATACTATTATTTTTAAATTATTATAAAGATATTTCAGTGACAGTCAAATTTGGGTTGACCTTGAATATGTGATGAGTGAATTCATTTGTTTTAATTTATGAATATATGTATAATTGAGCTCTATTTTCTTTGGTAAAAATAATTGAAAATAAGATGCTTTTACACACACACACACACACACATATTGAGGGGTTTTACTTCATTCAAAACCATGAAAATGTTAAACGGGTTTGAAAAGGGTTTTTTTGTGTTATCAAAATAGGAATGGAATCATTTTGGAAGACAGAAGATGTGACTATCGATATATAGACCATGTACCATATGTGACATTTAAAAAAATGAATATATATATATATATATATATGTATATATATATATATATATATATATATGTATATATCTATATATATATATGTATATATATATATATATATATATATATATATATATATATATATCTATGTATATATATATATGTGTGTGTGTGTGTGTGTGTGTGTGTGTGTGTGTGTGTGTGTGTGTGTGTGTGTGTTAGTATTATTGTGTATAGTTAAAAACTTGAATAGGACATACATTTATATATATGTATAAAAATCACACAGAATTATGAGATAATGTATACAGATAAGCATAAGTCTATTGTTTTAAACACTACAAAAGTATGCATATGAACAAACTGTGAATAAAATACTATGAGTGTATATACATACATCAATGAAATGTGAAAATAGGTATAAATTACTACAAATATTTATATATATAGATAGACTATGTAGATTTAGTTATAAAGATTTCAATTTATATGTGTTTGGGTAAAAATATAAGGACCGCGTGATTGTGGATAGAGTAGTTTTATATAGCGAATTAACTTCTAATTCATGAACTTAAGAATTCAAATAAGTCACTAGTTGGAAATGATAATCTTGAGAGTTTGATTTAAATAGAGAACATAAGAATTGTTTTCTACTACCCATTATACTTGGTAACTCAGATCAATGTATAATGACTTAAAATTTGGGAAAAGCAGAGAAATGGGATTAGGAATGAAACTAAGCCAAATTGAAATTATATATTTTATGTTAAATAATGAAAACAAGGGTTGTGTTAATATTAAGACCCCATTTTTTTATCGAAGCCTTTCTCATGGAAGTTATTATCTTTTAACCTTTAAAAGAATAATGAAAAGTTCTGTTAGTGGGTCATAATAGTAATTGTGTATTAAATTTTATATATATATATATATATTATGGGATATATAAAATGCATGATGCATAAATATAATAAATATACGTATAGGATAACTTAGGTTCTCATATATGTATATAAGTTATATTTATAAAATGGGATGTGTGCTTATAATTATAGAGGTGACCAGTAAATTAAGTCACAGAAAATATGATATATGGGAAACTATAATTATATGCAAAAAGGCCTCCTTAAATCATATTGAGTATCATTGAAAAAATATTATGTATTTGTTAATGAGTATTAATATTTTGATTATATATTATTGTTATATGTAAATGATTAAAATGAACAATATATATGATTTTTTTAGTTATAAAATAATTAAAATTACTCAAAGATTTATGTAATGCAGTCTAAGTTTATATTTTACCAGATTGGTAGTTAAACTTACTTGTTATGCGATTGTATTGTGTAAAATAATATAGTAGAGATTCATTCATACGTTTGATGGACTAAATATATGTATAAATATTATTCATTTATTTAGAATGTTTTTAAACCTACAGTAGAAATAATCTATATGAATCTATTAATTATTTATATGTTAACCAAATCTCGCATTGTTGGTACTAACTAAGCAGTGATAAAGACTTCACTAGTTTACTTAGCACCACTAATGCTAGATGAAGGTAATCCGATCAATTGGTGTGTATGAATTTGATTGATCCTACAAATCAAAATCTATTTAAAATTTTTATCCAAAGTAATGTTTAGATATACATTATCATTTTATATGTATGATTTACATGCTTGTCCGATATAATGTTAGAATGTATTTCTTTATGGTACACTTCATGTTATAAATCTTATAACACACAGTATTAGTATATCTCTTTAGATTCTTGCATTGTCACTATCTATCCATCCATGAAAGGAGGACCATTCCCTATTTGAGGGATTATGTGAGGGATTGATGGTCCATGGTTGGTGTGGAATAGTGCTTGAGTGATGATCTCTCACTTCACTATAGTACTTACTTGGAGACTACACTTGAGATTATCAAAGATACAAGAGTTAGTTTGACTCAATGTTCCATGGAGCATTATATCTATTATTGTACTTATATTAAGTCATCATTCCTATTGTAAATGTAATTTATTATTATTTTATATTGATAGAATTGGTTGTATTATTGTACCAATCATGGTTGGATTTTATTATAATTACTTTTCTTATGTAGGTATGATTATTTACATAAGTTTCTAGTGATCAATAAATATAGTTGTACATGTATACTTAATTTTAATATGCTTAGTTAGTATGTTGAAGATCACTAATTATATTCTCATGGTATAATATAATTAAATAATAAGTGTTGAGTAAGTATTTAAAAAATAAATTTATTATATTATTATAGTAAATCCTTGTGAGGATGTTACATTATGGTATTAGAGTTGTGATTCGAATTCTAGGACTCAATGAGTTTGCTAATATTTATGTATTATTATTTCACCAAAATGAATAATGGTGTGAGAAAGAGAATCAAGTGAGGTTATTTTAAATTTCAATGACAATAACCCTCCATTTTATCCTAACCAATTTGTCATTTAACAAGCAACAAAGTTAGATTACATTCTTGCAACCATGAATGAGACTAGGAATATAATTATAGCCTTGAAACAAGAAATTAATAGACACAAAGAAGAAGCCCATCAGGATGAGCCTGAAGAGCATCCTGATAAGCATGAAATTCATCAAGAGTAAAGACACGAAGAAGTGCCTCAAGATGCAAGATCACATGTAACCATGGAATTGGCAAGGGATATGAAGAAGGTGAATCCACCTAAGTTTGATAGAGCCATTATGGGAGATAGAGATAAATAATGGTTGACTAAAAGAGAGAAGTATTTCAAGATTTGAAACTACTTCAAGGTCACCAAAGCTATTTGGGGAGCTTATCAATTGGATGTAGAAGCAGCTACGTGGTGGACCAACAAGAAGTTAGAAATGAATCTGATTTCAACCACCACTACTTGTAAGTAGTTTTTAACACTTTTTAGATCATGATGGCCTTCCTTAGTTTTATTTTGACCAAAATATTACATATATTTAGAATCTAAAATAAGGAGACTTATCAATAAATTAATACTGGGAATAGTTCACCAAACTTATGAAATATGTACCTCAGTATCAGGCAGATGAAAGGTTTAGGATTAAGAAGTTCATCATGGGATTAAAACCCTAAATTTGTGGAGAAGTGGATGTTCATGGACCATCTACCATGGACTAAGTCTTCAAAAAGGTAGTCAAGCAGGAGAAAAAGTTGAAATCTCTTGCTTAGTTCAGGGATAAGTTTAAAAAAAACTTTGAAATTTCTAAAGAATAAAAAAAAAACTAGAAGTAGAGAAGTGGAGACTCTAAAAGTCAGTTCAAGAGTCAAAATACCAAATTCAATAGTGGTTCAAGTAGTAAGAAACTAGGAAATGGTTCTGAAGGTAGTTTCAAGGGAAACCAATAGTCTAATAGAAAGGGACCACTAGGAGATTGCTTCATCTTTGGAGGTGACCATTTTTCATGTGAATATACCCATTATAATTTAAGGAGCAAAGTTTTACCCCCTAAACAAGGAATGCTTCAATAATTTATTCATGTGACAGTTGATGATCGATAAGCTGAATTCCAAGCTTCACCCATTGAACTACTAGGTATTTTCTTTGAATATTTATTTTCCATTTTGATAGATATAGGGGATGTGGAATGTTTTATTGATCCTATAATTCAAAATAAATTGTATAATAAAAATGGTTGAATGGAAAATCCATGGTTGGTACAATATGGAAATGATTCTAAAGTCTAGGTTGACAAGTGTTTAGTAAAAGTAAAAATTAGATCACCAGAATTCACAATGGTTGGATATCTTTATGTAGCACCACTAGGGTCATATGATATTATTTTAAGATTGAAATGGCTTGAAAGTCATAAGGCCAAGGTTGACTATTATCTGAAATGGTTGAGTGTCATGATTATTTTAGAAATCAGACACTAATCCAAGGTGAGAAAAGGGAGTTAAGGCTTAGGCATATTTATGTAATGCAACTCAAAAAGTTCCAAGGTAAAGGATATCAAGAATTTATCATCAAGATAAATGAAATGGAGTAAACTAAAGAACCATCAAATAAATATTATCCTTTCCTCAAGAATTTTCATGATGTATTTCTAGAGGAATTGCCAAGATTATCTCTTAAACAGGAGCTTGAATTCTCTATTAATATTAAACCAAGATTGGAACTTTAGTCTAAGGATGTATATAAAATTAAAACAACAGAGTTAGAAGAATTGAAGGAAAAACTTTAGGAATTATTATCCAAAGGGTTGATCAGACCAAGTGTGTCACCATGGGGTGTGCCAATTGTCTTCATTAAGAAAAAAGATGGCACTCTTTGACTTTACATTGATTATAGAATGTTGAATGAAGTGACCATCAAGAATAGGTATCCAATACCATGAATATATGATATTTTTTATTATATATGAGGAGTGATGGTCTTTTTTAAGATTAATCTTAGATTTAAATATCATTAGTTAAGAATAAAAGATGAAGGTATTCCAAAGATGACATTTAAAACTCATTATAGGCATTGCAATTTCATAGTGTTACCATTTGCATAGATGAATGCACCTATAACATTCATGAATCTCATGAATAGTGTGTTTAGAGATTACCTAGATCATTATATTTTAGTCTTTTTATATGACATTATGATATATTCAAAGGATGAATAAGAGAATCTTCAACATCTAAAGCTAGTTTTGTAATGTCTGCAAAAGCACATGCTATATGGAAAATTATCCAAATGTGCATTTTTTCCAAAAGAAAGTGAAATATTTGGGACATATTATCTCAACAAATAGAATTTATATTAATCTAGCTAAGATAAGATCCATTATGGAGTAGTCAGCACCAAGGAATGTCCATGACGTAAGAATTTTCATAGGATTACCAAGATTTTACAGTAAATTAATCTCAAATTTTCCCAAGATAGATAATATGGTTACCTTTATGCAAAGTTTTATCTGATCAAATAAGTGTGAAGTATCTTTTCAAGAATTGAAAATAAGGCTTACTTCAACACCAGTATTAAGATTTCATGATCCCAATGGTTAATTTTTAGTGATCATAGATGCATTTAGGGATGGACTAGGAGAAGTCCTTATGTAGGATGGTACAGTAGTAGATTATGAGTCAAGAAAGTTGAAGCCTTATGAGGTGAATTATGCCCCTCATGATTTTAAACTTGAAATAATTATTCATGCTTTACAATTTTGGAGACATTATTTTTTGATAAAACCATTTGAGCTCAAGATTGATAATTTGGGACTCTAATACATTTTCACCCAACCAAATTTGATGCTCTTTAGAGACACTAGTTAGAGTTTTTGTCTGACTATGACTTTGATATCAATTACATCAAAGGAAAAGAGAATAGATTATTTGATGTTGAGTCATAGAAGGTACATGGAATCTATAGCTACTATTATTAATACCTTAATGGATCATGTGATTGAGTTCTCACTAGGAGATGAATTCTATGATTAGGTTGGGAAATTTTTATTTGAACATGCTTAGAACCCTAGGTATAAAGGATACAACTATTAGAGGTACAATCATTGAGAGGGGGGCTGAATCAATGAGCCAAAATAATCCAACTTGAATTTTGATAGTTACAAACACTTAGTTAGTTACCATAATCATCTATGAAGCATACACATCATTCATAGCAATGAGAAAGAGAGACAATGCAAGATTAATCACATAACACATGACATACGTGGGAAACCCTCTTGGGGAATAAAACCCATTATAAAATATAATTAGACTACTATTATATAATAAAAAGAACCAATTTATACCATCTATAAATGATCAAGGAACTACCATTCCTAATTTTAGTGAGACTGTAATCCCATAAAGAGATACCACACCTATCTAGCTGAGTTGTAACAACTAGACTTTTAGTAAGATTTACCTTGCAAGGAGACTAAAACCACCTATATGTTGATATATCAAAACAAACTATATTAACACATCCAAATTTTTACTAATGTCTTCAAAACTTGATGATGGACCTCTGATTATCACTCTTCACCTTTACTCATACTCAAACAACAAGAGCATTATTCTACCAATAAAATTATGATGGACATGTCATAAAAATAGTCCTCAAAATGATATGCTCATTAAATCATCCATATGAAACTCTACCCCTCCTTCATTCCATAATTCAAACACACAATCCTCTCTCCAATCTCTCCCAAGTCTCTCACTCAATATTTAGAAATCACCATCTTTGATTTCACTATTTATAGAGAATACTTGATCATCATCATCATCTTGGTCAAATAATAGGCATGCCTTAACCCTTAAGGCATATATCACATGAATACATGGCTCGAAACAGTATTCATAGTTCATCCATAGCATCTATGGGTCACCCTTAAGGAACTACATGTTTCAATTAGGCCCTTGTAGCCCTTATAGGTCTTGTGTGAACCCATTCACTCTTTTAGCACTTTATCAAAAAAAAATAACATAAAACCATTATCAAAATCATGGAACCATTCCATATGATCTAGATGTCCCCCTTAAGTTCAAAAAACCAACAAATAACCCTTTTTCTTAAGCACAATTTGCTCAAATAACATTATGTGCACATAGTTATTATGAACGAACACACAGTCACATTGTAAACCATTATTCATACTACATACAATTGGTCAAACCTTCATAATGCACACAAATCATCCTTATGGAGTCTTCAACACTCCCCAATAACCAATTCATCAATAGATAACAAAATAACATCAAAATAAGCTTGAACATCCTTCTTGGGTCACTTGTAAAACATAGTCAAACACATATTCAACTTTGGACCTTCATATATTTGACTATACACACTTAAAGATATTAAAATCAGGTTCATTAGATGCACCATGGAGTCATCTTCATCTTTTTTTTTATAGCATGAGAAAATTCATCCTAGATCAAAATTTATGGGCAAAATACCATAAACTAGTTTTTCCCTTTGTAAAATTAAAATATTCAAATGCAAATGGTTACAATTAAACTTTGAACACTATGCTCACATCTCATGTCCTCTCATCTTTAGATCAATTAAGCACCATCAATCTCTTTTGAACTTTAACACATAGGTGCCAATACTCAAATGTTAAACCTCGGTCACTTTGAACTCATCTCGTGTAACCTTATAATGTTGAATCAATACACACCATCGATCTCTACAGATCAACCAAGTCTTTAACTAGAAATTTTCATCATTATATCAATCTATAGTATCACACACTCACCATTTATCTTTATCCTTTACCTTTTCTCAGTCATTAAATAATGTGTACTTCTTTCCATCTCATTGCTTCCTGACATCTTGGAGCAAATGCACTCTGTCAATCTCCTTGAGACTTGCTCAAACTTTACCTCGTGTATATTTGAATAAGTATTGGGACCATTGTAAACTACCTAAAAGGCCAACTTTGGACCTTAGTAACTTTCATTGTGCTTCGATGCATGATCCCAAATTTGGATCATATGATCTCTTTACATAGGAGAATTCATCCATATGATAAACAAATCTTAGAACCTTCACAAATGTGAGATATATCTCCATTAAAATACCTTCTCAAATTATTTTGTCACATAGCCAACTATGCTTAGAATTTATCTAGGATACCAACTTTGCTCCTGCATAACTTTTCTTGTGCTTCAGTGCATGATCTAAAATTTATCATAAATAAACTAGGATCAAAACTAAATAAACTCATATTATTACATTTTTATAAAATGTCCACATGTGTGAGCTATGACATAAATAGACTTCTTACTCAGATCTATTTGAGCATAGAAAAAACTATTAAAATACTTGGGAGCCCAACTTTGCACATGCATATCTTTTATCGCACTACATTGAATGACCTAAAATTTAGTGCATAAGAACTAGGCACAAAACTAAACAAACCCATATGATCACCTTATCCTAAAATTTCCACATGTGTGAGATATTCCACCATCAAAATGCTTACTCGAATCTTCTTTCCATAGTTCAAATTTGGCTAAGTATGGGAAAACATTGTCAATATGCCTGAGAGCCCAACTTTACACTTACATATCTTTTGATGCACTTAGGTGCATGACCTAATACTTAGCACATAACAACTAAAGACTAATGTGATCAAAACCATATGACCAACTCCCCCTGACTCATCCACATGTGGTAATGGTGATGTCATCAAATGACTTACTCAAATTTTATGCCACTGGACCCAAAGAGTCTAGATGAAAATTATGGACAACAAAATGAATTCCACTTATGCACACAAAAACTCAAAGCATATAAAACATATTAGGAACCTCTTACACATCCTTAATACTACATACTCATCTTTTAATATCTCTAAACATGCCAAAATATAATATCAACCAAGCATACTTCAAAATACTCATCCTTAAACATCTCTAACCATGACAAAATAGAAGATCAACCATGCATACTTGCACACTTTGTCATTGTCACTTACATTATCAAGGAAATTCATCCACTCAATTGGACATCTCCATGACATCACCATGAAATCATTGATAATACTCTAATAATCTCCCCCTTTGTCATTGATGTCAACAACCATCATAAATAACAATATACAGCTCACCTCTTCTCTCTTCAAGCACTCCCATAACAGGAAATTTCTCCTCATTTGATACAATGAGAAAGTGGGCACCAAATAATATTTAGGACTTGAAAATACCATAAATATGAAAGTACCATCTTATAAAGATGATACAGCATCCCCCTTACCTTGATCCTACCTCTGCTTGTCTTGACAACTTCTTCTTGTTCTATGCCAACACTCTCTTTAACTAAGCACTGCAACTAATGAAGAATGAAAACACAAAATCAAAAAAATATAATGGAACACATCAATAAATATTTAAGAGGGACTCCCCCTAATATTTATAATCCATTGCATCACATGAGCATCTTAAGATCTCTACACACCATGAAGAACCTCCACATATGCTTACTCATCTTCTATCTCAAGCTACCACAAGAACCATCAATAGATTTTCATACCACTCACCAAATAGGAAAAATTCACTAAAAAAACTTGAGAAATATCCTTGAAACAAACATACCTTTCTCTTTTGGATTAAATGATCAAAAAACACTATTCTTCAAACTAGACCTATCTAGCCTCCTTGTAGCCCTACCTAGAACTTGTAAATCCCACAATTTTCAATAGACACATCTTCAAGACCTAAAACTTCATATCTAGAGCACTCTCATATGCCCCCTTAAACACAATAGTTTTCATCACCAAGATCATAATCTGTAATATACTTCCTTCACAAACCAACTACCTAATTAGGCCTCCAACTTAACAAAAACTTGAATAAATTGAGAAACACAAACCTTAAATTATCTATGAATAGTTATTTGACCACTCATTTATCCCATTCAACCTATTAATAATCCTTAGATCTTAATTCACAAGATAAACCACTTTTATAACATAGCTCAAAGCTTTAGAATCTCAAACAAATAGAGTCAACAAACCTCTTTCTAGTCAATTCACACCTCTAAAACTTATTGCACACCTAGAGACACCCATCACACACTTATGGACCAAGATTTGAGCTTTAATACCATTGTGAACATAGACTTCCTATAACCCATTTAGGCATGCTTTCCCTTAAGCCAAAAATTGAAAAAATTGAGAGCACTCAGAAATCTTCAATTGGCACAAACAAACCTTTAGACCACAAAATCACATGGATCACATCAAAAATAAGTTTATAAACCTTTTTTATCACCAAAAACTTCTTTAAATTGTATCAAACATCATTATGCCACCTGGATATATCCATCCTGACTTTACACTACAACTCCATAAATCAATGAGACAAACTCATGAAGTTGTTGTTTCCCCTTAACCAATGACATTATAAGATTAAGAAAATTATATTTATATATTGACATTATGATCTTGAGCCAAAAAAATTGCTTCTCCATAAGAAATATATCTCCTAAGAAGCATAGACAAAGACATCTTCTACACCACAATGCTCTACCATGTTGTGAAACTAGGAGTTGCCCACAAATCTTCATATTTCTTCTCCTCCTTGGTCATATGATACTTATAGTTCTTATTCTTCTTCTTCTTTGGCTTAGGAGAAACAAATTCCTCATCCACTACAAATTTTTCATTTTCTTCTATGATTGGATTGACAATATATGAAGACAACATAAATTCATGACATACCTTTTCATCTAAAGAATCTCCTTGTAGTTGGGAACCTCAAATTAGGCATAAACAATTGCTATTATTTGCATGAGACATTATTAGCAAAAACATGATGTTCACTTGGATCCATACATTCCTTAGGACTAGCTTCAACCAGTATCTTGGTCTTCTCCTTGAGCTTGATTTCTTCATTCTCAACATGAGCAGATAATGAGACCTCTTGGTACTCTTCAACTTCCGAAGCATTCTCTGCCATATAAAATAAATTAATTAGACCTGCATTCTCATCATGAATCACACTTTTCACCTTTGGATTCCATGTGTTAACATGTCTTCTTCCTTGCACTCTAGGAGCCTAATTAAACCTATTCTAACTTATAAACCTTTGCTTGCATAACCTAGCAATGTGACCTCTCTATTCACAATTGTAACACACCATACCTTTTCTAAGAAACATATCTTGCCTTACCTTATTTAGATAAAAAATTTCAACATGTCCTATGTCATGAAAATTAAATAACTTAACTCTATTCATACCTTTTGACCGATGACCCCCATCATAGTTCCATGCAACTCATTTATAATAGGTCTATTATATTCTCTAGCCCTATGAACAAATTGATTACATGTGTAACATTAACCATTGAATCTTGCATACCCCATTGAATTTCATTGTCTAATTTGATTTGTCTTCATTCTACCAACACCTTTAGTCCTTGTCTGATGATTTTTCTTTAAAGTATGATTGTCTTGGTTCACATTAGTCTTCATCTTATCTTGAGTAACATTATTTTGTTATTCTTCATATCCAAGACCAGTTCTATCACTACCATGCTTTTGACCACTTAGAATTTTATCTAGATCACATGATCTCTTTTTAAATATCATAAATGTCTTCACCTTACTATTTATATTTTATAGCTCAGATTTCAAAGACTCATTTTTAGAAACATAACTTGAACAATCATCTTCTTTAGGTTTTAAGTTTGTAGATGGAATTTCCAATTGACAACTCAAATGCCTAATCATATCTTCATGCTCCTTGATGTCTTCATTAAATCTTGCCTTATTCACACTGAATTGATCCTCATAGTCCTTGATTTTATATTTCATCTTCGGATTGATCTTCTTCTCAATCTTAAATTCTTCAAGAGCATTCATCAATACAGTCTCACAGTCCACCTCATCTTCATCATCATATAAATCACTCCAAGTAGACTCTTTCTAATGTGATCAACTTCCTTTCTCATCCATGAATAGGGATTCATCTTTAGTAGGACCGTCATCTTCATGATCATATTCTAAGTCACTGTCTTCACTCTTATTTGATGAGTTGTAATCTTCTTTGGTGTAAAGACTCTTCTTATTCTTGAAGGACTTCTTGTTTTTGTACTTTATAAATCCCTCCTTCTTATATGTCTTCTTATCTTCATATTGTCCTTCACCATGCTCTTCATCACCAATATTTTCATATTTATGAGGGAACTTATGAGCAAAATGTCCTATTTCTCCACAAGTGAAACATTTGAAGGGTAGTTTACCCTTATACTTACTTGATCATGTGTTTAATTTCCTAGTAATCAAAGAAATTAGTTCATCATCATCAATATAAAATATGTCATCCTCTTTAGATTTTTTATCTTGAAATTTATTCTTAAACTTCATCTATGTATTGAATGCAACTTCCTTCTTTGGTGGTATATCATCATTTAATCTCATCTCATATGCAGTGAGGGTGTTATGCAATTGATGCATCTTCAACTAAGTAAGATCAATACTCTCTTCTATAGTAGATAATTTTGGATCAAACATGAGAGATAGAGACATTAATACATTTTATACTATGGTATCTTCTTCAAGATTCTATCCAAGACCTATAATTATGTTCATAGTCTCATCAACTAACTGTAGAAAGATGCCATAAAATCTTTTTCCTTCATTTTGAGACTTTCAAATTGCTTTAGGTGAGTCTGCAACTTAGCAAGATTCACCTTTTAATCTCTTTAAAAAATGATCTACATTTTATCCCATATCTCTTTATTAGATTTACAATGGATTACCTTGGTGTATTTAGTCTCTGAAAGACCATAAGTGATAGCATTCATTGCCTTGGAATTGTTCTCAAACAACTTCATGTTTGTTACACTAGATGAAGAAGTATTAGGAGCAACATAACCATACAGAATATATTTTCATACATCAAACCCTAGGGATATAATTTATGTCCTCATCCTTGCACTTCAAAAATCATAATTAGACCCATTGAATATCGATGATTCCTTAGTAGAGAAACCTCCTTGATGACTACCCATATTGTATTTTGGATCACCTTTAAACTGTTAAGCCTTTATCAAAGGACCTACTTTGATACCAATTATTATAGGTACAATCATTGAGAGGGGGGTTAAATCAATGATCTTAAATAATCCAACTTTAATTCTGATCTTTATAAGAACTTAATCAGTTATCACAAGCATTCATGAAGCATACACATCAATCATAACAATGAGCAAGAGAGACAATGAAAGATCAATCACATACCACATGACATACATGGGAAACCCTCTTGGAGAACAAAAACCATTGAAACTTGAAATTAGACTAATATCCTATAATAATAATAACTAATTTATACCATCTACAAATGATCAAGGAATTACCATTCCTAATTTTAGTGAGACTGCAATCCCATAAGGAGCTACCACACCTCTCTAACTGAGCTATAATAAAAACTAGACCTTTAGCAATTTTTACCTTTCAAGGAGGCTAAAACCACCTTAGATGTTGAACTACCACAACAAAACCTATGAACACATCCATCTTTGCATTGATGTCTTCAACACTTGATCATGGACCTCTGATTATCACTCTTCACCTTCACTCATACTCAAACAATAAGAGCACTATTATACCAACAGAATTATGACCAATAGGTCATATAAATAGTCCTCAAACTGATCTTCTCATCAACTCATTCACAAGTCACTTTACCCCTCCTTCTCTCCATAATTCACACATACAATCCTCTCTCTAATCTCTCCCAAGTCTCTCACTCAAGATCTATAAATTACCATCTTTAATTTCACTATTTATATAGCATACATGATCACCATAATCTTGGTCATCCAATAAGAAAGAATTAATCTTTAATTCATATCTCACATAAAGACACAATTCAAAACAATCTTCATAGGTTGGCCATAGCATCTATGGGTCACCTTTAAGGAACTACACCTTTCAATTAGGCCCTTGCAGCCCTTATAGGTCTCATGTGAACCCATTCACTCCTTTATCACTTCATCAAAAAAAAAAAGAACATATAACCATTATAAAAATCATAGACCCATTCCATACGATTTATAGATCCCCCTTAAGTGCCAAAAACCAATAAATAATCCTTTTGTTTAAGCATAATTCAATCAAACAACATTTTGTACACATAGTCATTATGAACAAACACACATTCATTATAAACCATTATTCATATTGCATACAATTGTTAAAATCTTCATAATGCATAAAAATAATCCTTATAGAGTCTAAAACACTCCACAATAACCAATTCATCAATAGATATTGAAACAACATCAAAATAAGCTCGAACAGCTTTCTCGGGTCACTTGAAGAACATAATAAAACACATAATTAACTTTGGACCTTCATATCTTTGATTTTAAACACTATCAAATCTTAAAATTAGGTTAATTAAATGAGTCATGGATTACTCTTCATATTTTATTTTTACATCATGAGAAAATTCATCATGAATAAAATGTTTTGAGCAAAATATTGTAAACTAGTTTTTTCCTTTCTAAAATTCAAATATTCAAATACAAATAGTCATAGTTAAACCTTGAACACTATGCTCTCATCTCATGTCCTCTCATATTTAAATCAATTTCACACTATCTATCTCTTCTAAACTTTAATGCATAGGCACCAATGCTCAAATGTTAAACCTCAGTCACTTTGACCTCATCTCGTGCAACCTTGTAATGTTGACTCAATACACATTATCAATCTCTATGGATCAACCAAGTCTTTAACTAGTAATTCTCACCATTAGATCAATCTATATGATCACACACTCACCATTTATATTTATCCTTTAAATTTTCTCATTTTTTAAATAGTGTGCACTTTTTTCCATCTCACTACTTCCTGACATCTTGGAGCAAATGTGCTCTATTAATCTCCTTGAGACTTGCTCAAACTTTGCCTCTTTCATATTTGAATAAGTATGGGGACCACTGTAATCTACCTAGGAGGACAAATTTGGACTTTAATGTCTTTTCTTCTTATGAAACATCCACACATGTGAGATATGATGTCAACAAAATGCTTACTCAGCTCTATTTGAACATAGAAAACACTATCAAAATACTTAAGAGCCCAACTTTGCATATGCATATCTTTTGTTGCACTACATCACATGACCTATAATTTGGCACATAATAACTAGGCATAAAAATAAATAAACCCATATTATCACATTCTCTTAAAACATCTACACATGTGATATATTCCACCATCAAAATACTTACTCTACTCTTCTTGCCATATTGCAAATTTGGTTAAGTATGGGAAAACACTATCAATATGCCTAAGAGCCCAACTTTGAACTTGCATATATTTTGATGCACTTAGGCACATGAAATAATAATTAGAGAATAAAAATAAGGACTAATTTTATCACAACCATATAGCTAAGTCCCCCTGACTCATCTATACATGGCAATAGTGATGTCATCAAATTGCCTACTCAAACTTTTTGCCATTATACCCAAAGAGTCTAGATGAAAATTATGGACAACCAGATGAATTCTATGTATGCACACAAGAACTCAAAGCATATAAAACATCCTAAGTACCTATTTTACATCCAAGCACTCAAATAATATAAAACATCCTAAGTACCTATTTTACATCCTTAATACTCCATACTCATCCTTGAACATCTCTAACCATGCCAAAATAGAAGATCAACCAAGCATATTTCAAAATACTCATCCTTGAACATCTCTAACTATGACAAAATAAAATATTAACCAAGCATACTTGCACACTTTGTCATTTTCACTTAGACTATCAAGGCACTTCATCCACTCACTTGAACACCTTTGTGACATTACCATGACATTATTGACAATACTCCAATTACAACTTGGAGAGTGATAGTATTTAGCATTATAATGGAAGGATGTATGTGATAGATCAAGAAAATATAAGGATCAAAGTGTTAAAGGAACTGCACAATGCCCTATATTCAAGACATCTAGGAGTAACCAAGATAATGTCAGAGATTATACCACTTTATTTCTATAAGGGAATCAAGAAATATGTTGTAGACTTTGTGTCATATTGTTTGGAATGTCAACAAGTGAAATCTAAATATGTGCATCTAGTTGGATTGTTATATAAACATGATATACTAGAGTTGAAGTGGTAGGTGATTAGTATGGGCTTTATCCAAGGATTACCATTATCAAAAAATAGGCATGACATGATTTTAGTTATAATTGATAAACTAGCCAAGGTAGCATATTTTATACCAGGAAATTTGACAAATGAAGCACCAACTCTTGTGAAGAGATTCATAAAGGAAGTGTATTGATTACATGGATTTCTAGAGAAGATCATATCAGATCATGATCTAAAAATTACTTCTATATTTTGGTTAACTCTAAATTTAGCTTTGGGTACACAACTAAACTTCAGTACTGCATATCACTCATAGACTGACAGTCAAACTGAGTGAGTTAACCAGGTATTAAAGAATCTTATTCATATGTATTGCATGGATTTTCAACACAAATGGGAATAATACCTTCCATTAGTTGAGTTTTCATATAAAAACTCATACCAATGTACTTTAAATATGGCATCATTTGAATTACTTTGTGGAAGGTGTAAGACACCAATCAAGAGGATAGGCTGGAAGAAATGGTAGTCTTTGGACCTAAGATGCTTTCATAAATGGAGGAGTAGGTTAAAATAATCAAGTAGAGATTAGCTAAGGCCAATGATAGGCAAAATAGCTATGCTGATTTGAAAAGAAAAAATAGGTAGTTTGTTGTAGGTGATAAAGTATTTTTACATGTTAAATTGCAAAAGAGCTTGATTAAATTTGGGAAGTTAACAAAACTTTCACCGAGATATGTGAGACCCATCAAGGTTATATAAGTGGTCAATCCAGTAGCATATAGGCTTGCATTACCTCCAACCCTAGTTATATTAAATAATATCTTCCATTTATCTTAACTTAAGAATTATATAGCTAATCCTTTGCATGTGTTGGATTGGAATGCTTTGCAAGTTCTGGATCCCAAGGTGGTCATGGTAGAACCAATCAGAGTGATTGACACTCACAAAATTTATTTGTATAATAGAAAAGTGTCACAGTGCAAGGTCTTATGGGACTAATACCTTGAGGATAGTTCTACTTGGGAGGACTATGATGAGTTCTACAAGTTATTTCCACATTTATTTTCTTGATTTGATGTTAGATACTATGTTATTTTTATACTAAACTCTATTTTTTATTCAAAACTATTATTTGAATAAGTGTCATTGAGATAATGACTAGTTTTAGGGGAGAAGGATGTTACATCATGATTCTCTCACTAAGCTAATTTACCTAATTATCTATGGATTAATATGGTTGTTAAATTGATTTGTTACTTTATAACTAAATTATAATTCATATGTAGTTATGGGATAGATGTATGTTACTTAAATTTCATGAGTTCATTACAGTGAGATGGCTAGTTATGAATTTTATACATAGTGATTATGTTACTTTATTGTTATAGCATTGTTTTATGATTTATATCATGATGTAATTGAATAACTACCTTCTTATCATGAGTTAGATGTAGGAGAGCTCAGCCCTCAGAGCATGATGGAGGGAGAGCATCATCAGAGAGGATGATGTAGATGGAGATGATAAAGGATGATAGAGGAATTTCTAAGACCCATGCACACACTATATTAGATTGAAAAATATATATGCATTGCATGTTTTAAATGTTAGTACGTAGTTATGGAATAAATCTTGTATGTGATTGCATTTTATATATTATACGTGGACTCAGTGCTTGATGTTGTATTAGGGTTACATAAGGCTACTTATGTCTGTCTATGAACAAATGCAAATCAAATAAAATATATCTAATTGCTATTATATATAGAGTAGTATATTGTCTTTAAAAATATTATTTAACATTAAGCTTACTATTATTAATATTCAAGAATATCAATATAATTCAAGCTATTAAAATAAATTAATACATATATAGCCTATATACACTAGTAATTGACTATAACAATTATCTTATTGTAATTAAAATCAATAATTGATTTATATATCTTTTTGATAAAGAGACAATCACCTTTATATGTTAACAAAGGAATTTGAATTATCCTAAATGTTATCCTAATTTGGATTATACATGGATTACAAACTGAGTGAATAGTGGCATGAAAATTTCTAATGGAAAGAGGTAGGTGAGGAGAATAGGATAGGAGGGAGTCATGGAAGAGAAGGAGATATGTAGAAGAGAAGAGGAAAGTATAGAGATATAAAGCAAAAGGGTTTCAAATTATTGGAGTTTAGATATAGAAGCATTAAGAAGGTTGGTAATGTTATTACATTCAATTGCTTAAGGAAATTTTATGTATGGATATGATTCTTAGGGCCTGAAAAAGGAAATATACTTTTGAATGGATATAGGCTTAACCCTGTGGATGGCTCGGCCATCCATAGAGATAATCAATTATCCCCAAATCCTAATACTTTGATTTAGAACTAATAGGATGTTAAAAACCATAGGGTTAAATGATTTTTTTTTTAGATAATGGCATATTTCCCTAGTTAAGGAAAATGGTAACCTGAGTGAACATTTTATATTTAGAAAAAGGATGAGTTTTGTTAAACATATTATACATACATAATCAAGAGAGTATGCAAATATAATATAGGAATAGTGTGTTATCCTTGTTTTAAAAGATAGAAACCGAGTCAATAAAATGTTAAATGGGTTTTATTTGGGGGAAATAGGTTTACTTGTTGTTTTTGAATTATTATGAAGATATTTTGGTGATAGTCAAATTTAGGTTGACCCTGAATATGTGATGAGTGAAATCATTTGTTTTAATTAGTGAATATATGTATAAATAAGTTCGATTTGCTTTGGTAAAAATAATTATAAATAAGATGGTTTTATACACACACACACACACATGACGGGTTTTACTTCATTCAAAACCATGAAAATGTTGAATAGGTTTGAAAGGGTTTTTTTTGTGTTATCAAAATAGGAATGGAAACTGTTTTGGAACACATATGATGTGACTGTCGATATATAAAATGTGTACCATATGTGCCATTTTAAAAAAATGAATACAAATATATTAAGTTGATTGTATCGTATTGTTTCAGTTTAGTTTATACAAAAGATACAATATGGATATCTATACAGAATCTATGTATATATATCTAAATGATATATAGATTATGTATTCTATAAGGCTGAGAAAAATATATATATATATATATATATATATATATATATATATATATATATATATATGCCTGTGTATAGTTAAAAAATTGAACATGACATACATTTATATATATATAATAGTCACATGGAATTATGAGATAATGTATACAAATAAGCATAAATCTATTATTTTAGACACTACAAAAGTATGCATATGAATAGACTTTGCATATAATACTATGAGTGTATATACATACATTAATGGAATATTAAAATAGGTATAAATTATATATATATATATATATATATATATATATATATATATATATATATATAAACTGTGTAAATTTAGTTATAAATATTTTAGTTTATATGTGTTTGGGTAAGAATATAAGGACTACGTGATTGTGGATAGAGTAGTATTATATATTGAATTAAAATTCTAATTCATGAACTTAAAAGTCAAATAATTCATTAGTTGGAAATGATAATCATGAACATTTGATTTAAGTAGAGAACATAATTCACTATGTTAATAAATATTGTTTATTATCCATTATACTGGGTAACTCAGATCAATGTATAATGACTTAAAATTGGGGAAAAGCAGAGAACTGGGATTAGGAATGAAACTAAGCCAAATTGAAATTATATCCTTTATGTTAAATATTGAAAATAGGGGTTTTGATAATATTAAGACCCTATTTGTCTCAAAGCCTTTATCATGTAAGTTAATATCTTGTAAAATTTAAAAGAATAATGAAAAGTTCTGTTAGTGGGTCATAACAATAATTGTGTATTAAATTATATAAATTATGGATTATATAAAATGCATGATGCATAAATATAAGAAATATACCTATAGGATAACTTAGGTTTCTCATATATGTATATAACTTATATTTATAAAATGGGATGCGTGACTATAATTATAGAGGTGACCAATAAATTAAGTCACAAAAAATCTGATATATGGGAAACTATAATATATGCAAAAATGCCTCCTAAAATCATATTGAGTATCATTAACAAAAGATTATGTATTTGTTAATGAGTATTAATCTTTTGATTATATATGATTGCTATATGTAAACGAGTAAAATGAACAATATACTATGATTTTGTTAGTTGTAAAATAGTTAAAATTAATCAAAGATTTAGATAATGCAGTCTAAGATTATATTTTACCCGATTGGATTAAACTTACTTCTTATGTTATTTTGTTGTGTAAAATAATATAGTAGAGATTCATTCATACATTTGATAGACTAAATATGTGTATAAATATTATTCATTTATTTATCATGTTTTTAAACCTACTAATAGAAATAATCTATATGAATTTGTTGGTTATTTATATGTTAACAAAATCTTGCATTGATGGTACTAACTAAGCAGTGATATGAACTTCACTAATTTTCTTAGCACCACCAATGCCAAATGAAGGTAATCCAATCAAGTGGTGTGTATGAATTTGACCGATCCAAAAAATCAAAAGCTATTTGAAATCTTTGGCCAAAGTAATGTTTATATAAACATTGTCATTTCATATGTATGATTTAGATGATTGTCTGATATCATGTTAGAATGTATTTCTTTATGGTAGACTTCATGTAGTATAAATCTTATAGCACACAGGTACTAGCATGTCTCTATGGATTCCTGTATCATCACTATCTACCCATCCATGAAGGGAGGGCCATTCCCTATTTGGGCTATTATGTGGGGGATCATTGGTTCGTGGTTGGTGTGGAAAAGTGCTTGGATGATTCTCTCCCACCCCACTGTAGTACTTACTTGGAGACTAAAATTGAGATTATCAAAGATATAAGAGTTAGTGTGACTCGATGTTACGTGGAGTATTGTATCTATTATTATACTTATATTAAGGCATCATGCTTGTTGTAAATGTAATTGACTATTATTGTATATTTGTATTATTATACTAGCCATAGCTAGATTTTATTATGATCACTTTCCTTATGTAGTTATGATTATTTACATAAGTTTCTAGTGATCAGTAAATATAGATGTACATGTTTAATTAAGTTTAATATGCTTAGTTAGTAGTTGAATATCACTATTTATATTCTCATGGTGTAATCTAATGAAAGATCAAGTGTTGAGTAATTTTTTTTTTTTTAAATACTGCATTATTCTAGTAAATGCCTATGGGGATGTTACATAAGTCTTTTAATCCTAATTTAATATAGGTTGGTGATGGATTTCATAGTGGTATATCTTTCAATGATCATAATATATGGTAGTATCCTATCATGACCAGTAATAGTCATGACCAGTAATAGTCTCATGTTGGTTGAAATGCTTGGTATAAAACACTGAGACTCTTTAAAACATGAATTCTAATTATAAAGGATTTGGTTGTCTCCATAACCATCAAATAAAGGAAAGACAAGAATGAAATTTTTTTTGGGATAAGGATAGTTAAATATAGTTTGAATAAGATGTTGTTCTTAAATTATATTATCTTTAATATTAGCATGACATGATAATAATTAAAAATTAAGAATTGAAACTTGTTTCTGAAGGTCTCCTATAACATTCATCATAGGCACAATATGGCTAGTAGGAATAGTTGTGTCTTAGAAAGGCGCAATCATGGGTTGTAGTTTATCATCTACTTGAAACATAGGTATGATGGAATAATCACTTATATCATTTCATAATTTATAAACATTGCATATAGGATCATTCATATCACATGATGTTTGAAAATAGATTATATCATTTTGAATGTCATGAATATTTGTATGTATAAATTGACCATTGCCTAAATTTTCAAAAGGAGATAAATAAATATTATGCTCATGTGCTTCTAGTTGTATTTATAAAAAGAGAGAAAAAGAATAATAGTTGTTATTTTTAGAGAGAGAAAATTAGAATATGTTACAAAATTTGAAAGTCATTCTTATATATGATTCAAATGTGATGAAATTAGTAAATAAGAATGACTTTTGACTTTTGAAACATTTATATCATCTATAGAATGTGAAGAATAATTACTTTTTAAATTTTTTTACATTTGTATCATCTATAAAAATTAAAGGAGAGACATATTCTACTTTTATAACATTTGCATCATCTAAAGAGAGTAAAGAAGAATGACTTTAGAATTTTGTAACATTTATATCATCTAAATAAAGTGAAGAAGAATGACATTCAAATTTTGTAACATTTGTATCATTCAAATCACTAGAAGCATATATGCACATAAGAGTATGTTATCAAGACTTTGATTTATGCATTGGTTTTTGTTCTAATGCCTATTTGTTTTATAACATTGAACGTGATGAAATGCAGTAGAAAAATGTAAGGATAATCAAGGTGTATTTTCAAATAAAGAATCTCTAGTTTGTAATTCATGTAACATGGGAGGATTAGGAGAATGAGCATTAATATCATGTTCCTCTTGTTATTATGCATGATTTAGATAATATTCCAAAGTATTAGGGGAGTTAGGATCTTCTATTTTGAAAGTAGTATAGTCATTATAATCAGTTCCTTCATAATAATGTTCTTCATATACATCATTGGCATTATTAATCATACAATGATCATCATTAGAGTAATTATAGGGTATAGAGTTGATACAAAATATAAAATCCAAGGGAAGAGGACTATTAGGGTTTCAAGTAGATGTGGAAATTTTAGGACGTCTAAACACTAAGATGCAAAGAAAGAAAGGAATAATAAATATTCATAAAACACACTCCCACATACAAACATTAAGGAAGAAGGTTAGAAGTGAAGTTTGAATAAACTATGTGGGTTTTCTAATATGTTTTATTTAAAATTAGATTAATGAAAGAAATAACCCTTTTACTAGGTTGACACTAATATAATATAAGTTTACTATGAGTTGATATAAAATACACAAAAAATATTTCGATGAGAAGGATTTAATATTAAAGTTTGTCAAGTGCAATAAATAAAAGAGAGTGGGTAGAAAAAGACTTATTTAGTGCACTTCCCTGATATGTAAAAAATTGATTTTCTAACCTAAAGCTGTGTGGAATGACAATAATATATTAATTTCTATCTATTATTTATAATCTTGGATATTATCATTAGAAAGGGGACATTATTATTAGTCAATTTTAACCTCTTTAGGTCAATCTTGACCTTGTACAGGCAAATTTTCTATAACTAGTGACTATTTTTTGTCTAGGATAGAATCAACAAGAAGAAGATAGGACCAACAGTTGATTTTAACACCTATGGGTCAATCTTGAACCTGTAATAGGTAGTTTCCTTGAAACTAAATGTTATTTTTGTCCTTGAATAGTATCAATGGAAGAAAGATGGGACCAACAGTTGATCTTAACCCTATGGGTCACTCATAATCATGTAATAGTAAGATTTTAAATATTTCCTAGATGTTGTGGTTACTTCAGTAATGTTATTTTTTGCCTTTTCAACATATTTCATGTGTGTGTATGTACATGAAATATAAACCCTAGTTTCATGTAAAAACACTTGAGATGTCAAAATGGGAGGGGAATCAAGCGAAAGGGATTGAATTGAACTGACTTTGGTCAATACCCACTAAAATACCAAGTACTACAACACATAGACAATGTTTTAAAGGGTGTTTAAACTCAAATTTAGTTCTCCCACTTATGTGTGTATGAAATTATGAATGCATACCTAGATCCTCTTTCTCTTAGCTTACCACAAGAGCATGAAAATATAATAGTACTTAAAATATATCTCTAGTAATTCAGTACAAGTAAATGTATAACTTTGAATAGCTCTTGAAATGTGAGAGTTCTTTTCCTAAATACCTCCTAGCAACTTTGTATATATAGGAATCTTATAGAATTTGAATAAAAAACCTATTGGTGTGTAAAACAAACCCAAACATATGAAAGGGACTAAAAAACAATGACTAAAAAGGGGAAATGTGTTGAAAACTAAATTAAATAACTAAGGGTCAGGATCTTGGGAAGGGGTCACTATTTAGGGTAGGTATTTACCCTTTTTTGTCTATCATATCTCAAGATGAAAATAACCATGAAATGACAAAAGGGTTTAAAGATATTTATTTTTAATGTGACTTAAGTGAAGTTGAAAATAAAAGGGGGTCAAAAAGTTATAGAAAATCATAAATTAAAATGGGAAAACATGAAATAAATTCACTGCTATTTTTTTTTGGATAAATTAGGTAATAAAGGGCCCTTACCCAAAAGTGCCACAAAGCAATTATAGAATCTAAGAGAGTCCCAAGACAACACAGATGTAGCCATGTGATGAGCCAAGAGAGGAAACAAAAATCCAACACAAAAGGAAATATGAAAGGATAAAACCAAATAAGTAACCCCAAAAGGGCCAATGAAAAGCACAAGAAATAAAGAAAGGGGTATGCGAGGATCATGATCAAAGACACATGGGTTCCATTCTGACTACACTAGCATAGAAGAGATCAATGCAAATAGGGAACACCAATGAAATAACTGACAATAAATTCTCAAGTTCCATCATGCTATAAATAATAACATCCACCCCTTGAAGAATACAAACACCAAGCACTCAAGGCCCCTGATCTAAAACTAAAAATACCAAAGAATCTGCAACATCACCAACCATAGAGAGATAAAATGACCAAATAGAGCATCGATAAAATAATTAGATAAGACAAATTATCCAAATAAAATAAAAAAATGGTGAAATGACTCAAGGGAGATAATAAGGAGTTGAAATCCCTAAAGAGGAGGGACCAAATACCTCTTGGAGAATAGACCCATGCACTGTCATCAAGTGAAATTAAAATGATCAAAAGTTTTGAAGCTTAGCCATATTATGATCACATTATCCATGATTTCCTCCTCTTCTTGATCAACACCTAAATTGGATATAAATTTCACTTGTTTATTGGCTTCATGGTAATAGTGATGAATAGACCGGGTCTCTATATCATCCAAAATTGACCAAATAGAGCTGAGAATCTTATTTATCCACCAATATTTGGCTTGAAAATTTTTGATGGCATCCATATGAGCATGAAATCACCTTCGATGATTAAATTCATAATGCCACACAAGTGATAAATTTAAAGGCCTAAAACCATGTCTTGAGCCTCAGCTTCATTATTGGTTCCATCTAGAAATCTAGCAGACAAAGCATGAATTAATAAACCCATGTAATATTTGATATAATAGCTAACCCCCAAGGCACTAGGACTATTTTAAACAGCCCCATTAAATTTTAATTTAAAATTCATAGACATAGGTGGAGACAAGAAATCACCCAAACACCTCAGAGACTTGTGATTCAAAGCAAAGGCTCTATTTCTAGAAGGTAGCTTGACTAACATCTAATTGGGGTGGATTAGCATATCCCAAGAATATAGGTTAGTAACTCAACATTTGAGATGAGAAGAAACAACTTTGGAAATTTAAATATCAATACATGAAAGGAAGATCTACATAGGGGTGGAAATGTCATAAAAGATTTAATTATTCCTCTCTTTCCATAAGGACCAGACAAGAATAACAGGGCTGATAAACTAGAGTGCACATAGAAATTCACCATCATGCCCAATAAACCAAGATTATAAGACATTAGAAAGCACTATATTTTTTTTTTAACTCTAATTAAGTTTCTTTCACAACCAATACTAGCACATTGATGCAAAGGGACACAACAAGAGAAGATGGTCAACATATTCCTCCACCTAGCCACAGAGGCAGCACTTAAAAGGACCAATCCACCCCATCCTTTTTAAGAGATTATGAGTAAGATTTTTTTCTACGATGATAACCAAGAAAATTCACCTACCTTTGATAGACCCTTATTATTCTAGCAGAGAAAATTAATCCTTAGGCAGATATCATTTTCAAAAACTACTAATTTATACCCCAAATTGACCACATATTCTCTTGAACCCACTCTAGTCCAACAAATCAAATCATTCTTAGAATTCACAAACACCTTGTGCATCCTAAAAATAGAAGAGAGAAAAATCTTTTGAGCTATTGGGAATGGAGCATTGTCAAAGGATTTCCACCTACTAAGCCCCCCCAAATTGAGATTCTCTAAATCTAGTAGTCCCTGACCTTGGATGCCCAATCCCATGTGAGATAAAAATGGGCATCGACAAGTTCATTGCACTCTCTGAGTGTTTTGTGACCATTTCAAAATTCCTCCCAAAAATTAGCTCTATTGTCATTGTTAACAATCCAAAAGACATGATTTAAGATTAAGGTCCTATAATGAAGCAAAAAATTCCATATATGCGAGCCAATCGGGGGTGAGTTAGAGATAATGATTGAAAAGGGGTCCTATGAACCTTAATAATAATGTAAAAAAAATTATAAAAAAGTGTAGTGGGATTATAAAAACCACCCAAATAAGTTTGGCTCCCAAGGCAAGATTTTGAAATTCAATTTTTTTCATGCTCATCCCACCTACTTTTTTTGATCTGTAAACTTTCTCCCATCTAACCAAGTTAACTTTATTTTTTTCCTAAGTACCTTTTCATAAAAAGTCTCTATAAATATGGTCGATGTTATTTAGGATCATGGAAAGGGCCCTAAGGATATAAATAATATAAATGGGGATAGATAATAAAACAAAATTAATGAGAGTCAACTTGCCTACCAAAGAGAGGAATTTGCCTTTCCAAGAAATCAATCTATGTCTAAGAGAGCCTAATAATCAATCCCACAGGTTATATTTTACCAAGCCAAAGAAAAGGAGGAACACCAAATTACTTGTCTAGGAGCTTGCTAATTTTGAAATTAAGAGATTATGCTAAATGGGGTTGTTGGCGAGAAGACACATTAACATAAATAAAATTTAGACTTACAATCATTCACCTCTTAACCAGAGGTCATGGCATCATCATCAAGGATACCTCTAAAAGAGGTGGCTTCTTTGATGGTTTATTTTCCAAAAAGGAATGTGTCATCAATAAACTACTAATGAGTGAGGTTGTTAATGTCATCCATTACACATATCCCTTTTATCTGACCTTGCTCTTTTGTAGCATGAATTGATCTACTCAAATCTTCAACTATGGGAATGAAAATAAAAGGGGAGAGTGGATCACATTGTTTTATACCATGAGTAACTTCAAAAAAACCCAAAATTCCACCATTAAGGATAATGGAAACTTTTGGGGTTAAAATATAGCTAAAAATCTAGTTGCACCTATCCTTATCAAAGCCGAAAGCAACCAAAATTTTCATGAGGGATCTCCAATTTACCTTGTCATAAGCTTTGTTAATATCAAGCTTGATAATAATGTGCTTCTACCTATTTTGGGTGAGGGAATGGATAATTTAATGTACCATGATGATCCCTTCTTGAATATGCCAACCAGGGATGAAACCACCTTGCTTGGGAGAAATAAGTTGAGAGATGAAGATCTTCAATCTAAACATGATGGCTTTAGTGATAATTTTGTAAATAGTGTTGTAAAGGGAAATAGGATGGTAATAACTAAAGGTAGTTTTATTGACACATTTGGGGATCAAAGAAAGAAAAGTGAAATTGAAATTCAATCTAACTTTCTTATTCTACCTGCAAAACTCCACCATTGGAATCACCTCATTACCAATAATAGGCCAGAAGGATTGAAAAAAGGCAACCTAAAAGCCATTAAACCTAGGATATTTGTTAGGATTAATATAAAAAACCAAATTTTTAATGTCCTCCATATATAAGGGTACCATGATTGATCTGGGCAACACTTTTGGCAACAAATTCAGGCAACAGTTCTACCCCAATTGGTGGTGGAACTTTTGGGAGCCATAACTTTTGAACCATAGCTCCGATTGACTCCCCATTTGAACAATTGGAAAGATAAAAATTAGAATAAAATGATGAGATGGCACAAATATATGCTTAGTTATTTTTTACCCTATAAAATCCAATGGAAGTTCCCAAATTTTCAATTTTAATAGTGTAGTCTAAAAATAGAAAGTTTCCAAAAAAAATTAATTTCTTGAATTTTGTGTTGTAAATCATGGAAGTTAAACTACCTCATCTCCATAGAGATTGGTGACCTTCCAAATCATCCTCATACCTTCAAAATAGGTATAAATAAATATGTATCCCAAGAAAGAGATCATACATCCCTTCCTAGAGATAGGCATATGTTTGCATCTACAATTTGTGAGCAATAAAACATCTCTTCTAAGAGATAGCATTATTATTTGTGTGTTCTTGAAATATATTTCAACCAAAACTTCCAAGTTTTATATCAATGATAAGATCATTTTACTACCTAGTAACCAACTTTGGGATAATACAAAAAAAATTCTCTTGGGAATGAAGGTTAGAAGGATTTTACAAGTGAGAAGATCCAAAAAAACCTCACAGCCTCCCCCTTAATTTGTGAATAAAGTTCCATATCATGTCCCTCCATATTCTAAATCTTGGAAATAAAATTATGAATTCTTCTTTCTCAAGTGGAGGAGTGAAATAATTTCATGTTTTGATCACCCTTTTTAAACCAACTTTCTCTTGATTTATTTTACTAGTAGATTTCTTCACGCTATTAAAAGTCCTCAAGCTCATATAAGAGAGATCATTCCTTATAAAAAAGATCAAAATCCATGTCAAAATTTAATACAAACTCATTAATGGTGTGTATCTCTACATTGACACTCTTGGATTCTTCAAAACTATTTTTGAAGTAACATTCTAGTGTTTAAAGCAATTATTGATGAAGGACAACTTTTTAGCAAAAACATGAAGGTAGTATTCATTGATATTGGGTAGCATATTCTACCAATATTTAACTAAGGAAAAAATAGTATGATCTCTAAGCCACATTAATTCAAACTTAAAATGGGTAAGAGAGGTAACCTGTTCTTCAACAACTGCCTAGTCCACTGGAGCATGATCAGATCTAGACAAAGGAAGAATGTAGCTTTCAAAAACCTAGTTAGAGCTCAACCAATATTTATTGATGAGAAATCAATCAAGAATTTTTGTTATGTTACTAAAGGCTTTCCTTTTGTTATTCTAAAATAACAATCCCTTTTGGGGGACCACATCAACTAAATCTTCAACTACTATAAAGGAAGCAAAATCTTGTTGGGACCACAGTGGTCTCCTAAAACTACCTCACTTATCAAACAAACTCTGAATTGCATTGAATTCACCTCTCATTGAAAATTTTGAGTTGGGATGAGAATTCAAAATTTGACTAAACTCATCCTAGCATTTTCTTTTCACTTCCACATTGTTAGGGCCATACACATTGAAAAAATTAAAATAAATATCAAAGGAAAGGTTCATAATTAGAATCCACTGCCAATTCTCACCTTGACCATAGGGGGTTAATTATACTTTGAATGGATTAAAAAGCATAGCTAAACCACCCAAAGCACCAAAAGCATTAACAAACCATCCTTTCCAATCTATCCACTCTTTATGTCAAATAGTTCTAGCCATCACAAAAAATAATTTTATCTCCTAAAAAATGATAACATCAGGTCGTAAAGGCATTAATTGACACTTGATGAAGCATATTTTGTTATGGTCATGGAGGCCCCTAACATTTCAAGATATTATTTTCATGGGTCATGTGAAGGGATTTACACCCCTCACACTTTAGAAGCATAAAATGTGGTAATCAGATGTTGATCAACTAGCATATCATGTTCTGCTAGTTTTTTCAAGTTTGACTTATGGCCTCTTTTACTTTTTTCCCATAATTAGGAGTAGTTTTGGGACACACAATCTAAGATATTTAAAGGAACTCCTTGGAACCAAAATCAACATCATAACCACTCTCAAAAATTTTGAGGAGGTCTTCATCACAGATTTGTGGAAGAAAAGACTTTTGGTATAAAGCATCAAACCTTTCATCCCTTGTATCCTCCAAGTTGTATCTTAAGATTGAAAAAGGTTCAACACACTCAAGATAAATAGAAATGATATTTTCCATACTATGAATTTATACCTCAATGTATTAATTAGATAATATATTTTCCCTACTATGACATTCTGCCTCAAATTCTTAAACTGAAGAAGACTTGGCTAATGAAAGAGTGTGCAACAAATTTGTATATTGGTTGACTATTTTTTTGGTGGCTTTCACCATATATTGGAGAGAATAAGGATCCAATTAAATGAGTCAAGTTTGGTTAGGATTAAAATGATCAGGATCAGGAGGAAAGGTAGGGTTGTTAAATGAGAATCCATTATTCCTTTGAAGAAAAATTTTAGAGGGAGGAGAGGACTTGGAAATCCAAATAGATTTGGGATTACAAACTTTCCTTGGGATAAAAGTATGTTTCAAAAGAGGGAAATGTTTTTTGATGTGGATAGTCATATAACATCCATAAAACTAGAAAGGGATCCTCTCTCGATTAGTAAACTGGACCCATTCCCTACCAAATTACTTAATGATGATAACTTCTAGGATAGGCAAATCCAAATAAACATTCACACAAATTTTGGAAAAAGTTGCTAAGGTTCATTCTTATGACTTAGGGTCCACAAAGATGAACTCCCCTATCAAGTTACCAAATGCACAAAAATAAGAATCGCCCCAGTACTCTAGAAGGAGGGCATAACACCTGATCTGGATAGGTGTTTTGTATTAAGTTTTTACAAGGGGATCAAAGTTTGGGTGCCAAACCTAAACTTTCATGCCAACCCCATTCATTGACCAATGAACACCCTGTAAAATATTTTTTCTAGAAATTACATTGGGGCATAAAGTAAGGGAAAACTCATTAGGTAAAAATTTTAGTCTTAGATTCCTACCCTAATATTCTAAAACCTAATGTTGAACTTCTTCTTTGGAAGGGAATTTACCTACCACTCAAGCCTTAGAAATGATGCTACATTCATTGAGGGATTTGACATTCTCTTGAACCATGACATCCTCTATAAGTAGTTCTCAACTAGGACCAACCAACATCATAGAATGAAAGTTTGAGATTCGTCGGTTATAAATATTCTCCACTAAATTTGAAACCTCAACTAGGGTAAGATCATTTGGTATGATCTTTTGATAAAAATTTGAATGATTGGGGCCTCAGAGGATTTCAAAGGATGACTTCTCTTTTGAATGTTCCTTAAAAATGGGGGTCCAAGCATAATCACAATTACCATCAATCACCCATTTCAAATCCTCATGCATCTCCCATTATAAATCACAATGCTTCTTACCTATGATCTTTCCTCACTCACCTAGTTTCCCCTTTTCAAATGGTTGCACAGAGCCCACCATGCTCTTCATATATCTACCTTGAATATACCACTAAATATTTAACTCTTGGATAAGATCCATATAATCAAAGTGGATAAAATAAATTTTAAAACAAGAATTGTGCCAAATTTGGGTGTTTAAATTTCCCCTCTTTAATCTTACATTTTAGTGAAACTACAAATATTAGATAAAAGGGGAAAAGAGAATGCAAAATTGTGTAGATGATAGCTGTGTAGACTTGTCACATGCCATACTTATCCAAGGTGTTCCTAAAAAAATAAAATGTGTTTAATTAGTTATGATTAACTATCCAAGTGAAGCAAAATGATATAACCATGAATGAAATATTGTAAATATTGTTCAAGGAACAACTACACTTGTATGTATGCCATGGAGAAATAGGAATGTTGAGGGTTAAGAGTTAACCCAATAAATATGGAGAAGAAGAGGTAAATTATAGTATCTATTCATTTCCTAGTTAGGGAAATGGATAATCTTTAAAGTAGTCAATTTAAGAAGTAGAACCATTGAGGGATATAAAAACCCAAATGTGTTAATTTTAGTAACCATGTTGTTTGGATAAATTTATTCTTCTGCTAAAAATTGGAGAATAGAGGTTGATCAAATCCCAATTATTATTTTGCATTTGTAAAAAAAATACAACACCCATTGATGGATGCATAAACCTCAATTTATGTTATTGGTGTTTGTAACCCCAAGAAGTAAAACTAGTTGGAATCGATAATGGATTCACATGCTATAGTTTTGGAGGGTGCATAATCTCCAAGTTATGTAATTTAATTAAATCCACCACTACATATGGCTTTAGATTCAATTGTCAATTTATTTCTTAGTTCTTCTATGCATGATCAAAAGAGAATGGATAACATCCATGCCCCTATTATGACCATGGATATAAAATAGAAAATAGTATTGAAAATATGGCATGAATTGTATCATGCCCCTTGAATTTTGAAAAATGCTATAATGTGCATGAAAGTGTATCATGCCTCCATTGATAAATGTAGCATCAATAACTACATGAAAATGTAGATTTGAAAATTTTATTTGAAACTTATTCATGAATTTGTATCATGCATCCACAATATATGATTCCATACTCTATTGCTATAATGTGAGTGCATATGCCCCCATATGATAAAATCAATGTAGTATATATATATATATATATATATATATATATATATATATATATATATATATATATATATATATATATATATATATATATATGAACATACATAGGAGATCTAGATGTGTAATTAATAAGCAAAGATACAGATTAATGACACAACATATAGGTGGGAAAACCTCTAATGGAGATGAAAAACTCACAATTGATATTCATTAATGAGAAACACCACACCCTAATAGAAATTCTCTTCTTCTCACTCCTTCTCTAATAAACCTTCACAAAACTCATTACACGATATTTACCACATGCAAATATACAAATGATATTCTTCACATAAATTATTACATGTGATAAAATTTTGTAAGTGAGTGACATTTACTAAGGGTGAAATGTCTATATATTTTGGGGTGTGGATTTATATTTTAGGGTGTGAAGGTGGACCATTGTAACCAACGAGTCTAACCTCTCCCCAAGGTATCCCAATGGTAAAATATATTTAATTTATTTACATGAGATTACCTTGTGTTAATAAATTAAATATATTTATTTAATTTATTAACCATTGAATAATGTTAAGGGTAAATATCACCACTTAAACATTATTTGTTCCAACACTCACCCTTAATGTTAAGTGGGTATACGTGCCATAGTCACCTTAATAAAGGAATTATGATATTTAAAATTTGAAGTATTTAAAAACCTTCATCAAGCCAAAGTCACCTTTTGAAATAAAAATAATTGTAATCCATAAACTAATCAAGGTAAGTTTAGGCTAGCATGATTGTGAGACTACATCTCATAGTTTCTCATGAATAATCAACCAAACATATTTGGTTTATTTTATAACATAAACACCTCCATTACAATATATACTTTTAAGTATTGGGGTAAAAAATAAAAACTTCCACACTAAGTTTACAAAAATCACATAACATGATATATTACAATGTTTACAATGAGAAGAAATATAAAGAAGAAGAAGAAGAAGGAAACATGCAGCCATTAGGAAGTGGCATTGTCATGCACACTCACCCTCAATGGAAACTTTAAGAGGCCCAATATTTCATGAAACTAACAAATCCTGGTAGCACCAAGTGGTTTTATGAATATATATACCACTTGTTCATTCGTAAGACAAATTTTTAGATCAGTATCACCATTGAGGACTTTCTCTTGAATAAAATGCATATGAGATTCAATAGGTTAGTTTTTTGGTGTTGCAAAAAAAAAATTCCATAGCTATACAACTTTGATTATTAAAATGAAGGGTGTTACTATGATAAACATCCAAATGAAGTTATGTTAACAACCTTCACAGCCAAATGGCTTATTTAGAAGATTTTATAACACTTTTATACTATGATTCAGTAGAAGAGATAGAGATGGTGGATTGATTTTTGTTTCTCCAAGTGATATCACCTACATCAAATTTTAAACACATATCTATAAGTAGATTTGTGATCTATAGTATCATTATCATGGTTAACATCATAATAACTGTATAATTAACATTATCAATGGAAGAATAAAATAAACCAAAAATTATTTTTCCTTTGATATAATGAAGAATATATTTTTTTTTATTTGTAATGATCCAAATATAGATCCTACATGAATATGGAAGCAAAACCTACAACAAATGAAATATCTGGCATGTTAGGAAAAGTTAGTCTCACATGGAATTTGGGTGAACATTATAATGTGAATATTATGTGAGATAATAATTCATAATAAGATATTTAGTTGTTAGGTAGTTAAGATTATTTGGTGATTTGAATATATACTCATGTAAATAGGTTTGTTATGGTTAGTTATATTGTTGAGAGTTACAACATTACTACATAAATAGGTTAATGAGTATTTATAGGTATACAAAGAGATATTGGTGGAGATATGATCTCCATGATTATAGGAGTGATTTTTTTATAAAGGTGTAATATCTTGAATGGAATGAGTAATGTAATATAATATAATATATTTTAATTATTATTATTTTTATGTTCTAATTTTATCTAAATCATGATTTGTATTCATTGAAACCCTATATAATTTTATTTGATTATTAGCAGTGTTATCAGAGCAGATACAACCTTGTCATGAGATGGGAAACTAATAGGCTACCATGGATATCCATATTTCATATTTTATTCCCCATTTATGAAAGTTATATCTAGTGTTTTATGCTTTAGGTAGATTTAGAGAGTAAAGTAGTGTTTTTTAATAAATTTTAGAAGTGTTGATATGCTAGTAAATAGCATTGTACTACTTAGAAGTGGCATCTTGAAAATCAAAGTGTAGTTATAAGAATAAAAGTGTAGCCCACCTAAGTGAAGTAATTTATAGTAGGAGGAGAAGCATAAAATTTCATATCATTCTAGTCAAAGACTAAATCCTTGTATCATGTCTCAAAAATAAGATCTATCATATCTATTTTTATATTTAAACATTAGCACTTAGTTCTGTGTTTAAATATAGATTGAGTTCTCTATGTGATCTTCCACATTAAATTTTACAAATCAACACATCATTTATTGTCATGTATTATGATAATTAGTCCACCATTATAAATCTCATGCAAATTGATAAGATGACAATGTGTTATTAAAAGAAAACAAAATTTTGAGACATCATCATTTGTATATGCTCCGTTCTATTGGACATGTCATAGTTCCACTTATATCTAAGTATCTCTATTTAATTCTATACACATATACGTTTATGGTTGATTCATCTTCCTATCAATATATTTTCCATTGTGAAAGTACTGAAGATATCTATCGAACAAGATTCCTTGGAATAGATATCAATCTTTGGTGTCTTCGTGTAGCCAAGCTAGTTAGCCATAAGTCTTGTTTATTTAATTTATTAAGATCAGTCATATAAAGTCATTAATTTTACATGTTTACTTTTATGCACATTTAAACAAGATTTTTTTTATTTTTATTTTCAAAAGTAATTTGTTTAATTTCATATGACATGGTGATGAAATTAAACAAAGTTGTTATAGTCTAATTTGTCTCATTTGAGTCAGTTTATTGACATTGTATGTCATCAAAAGAATAGTGAATCAATTGAGTCAATAGGTGTATCTATTTTTTTATGTCAATATTAAGAGTCAAAATTGAAAATGAGTCTATATTTAAGATTCATTTTCATAAAGTGTCATTGAGACTAAATCAAAATATGTCATCAAATTTAATAACAAAGTCATTGATATCAAATTATGTCATGGTAATGGATGCACTTTTGATAGATACTGACATCCAAGTTGTTTCACATTATGGGGGTGGGGGGGGGCGGGGGTGCGGATTATAAAAATAAACCCAATGTGGAATTTTTTTAGCCTCAAATCTAATGTGTTGAGTAAGTAGTGATAAAAAGGATGTTATAAGCATTGGAGGAAGGAGGATTTCTATGCCTCTTGTTAACCTCTAATAATGGGGCCACTTCTACTTTAGTGGTGCATATATTTTATTATTTTTAGTACTTTGTGCTTACAAGTGAAAATAAGAGGTGTATTTTCTATTTTCCCACATAGTGTATTGAATAAAAAAGGTGTTTAGGATATGCAAGAGTGAAGGTTTGATACATGGTTCCTACTTGTAGTTCCCACATTGTACAGGTTGATGATGTTCCCTCGATGAATGGTTGTTAACATATAGTTCTTGTTTGTAGTTCCCACACTAAATTTGATTGATGATGTTCCTAATAGTGAATGTTCAATGAGAATTTGTTGATGTTCCTTCTCTACCTTCATGAAGTACTATGGGGGGATACTAGGAAAAGTTAGTCTCACATGGCATTTGGGTGAACATTGTAATGTGAATATTGCATGAGGTAACAATTCATAATAAGATAGGTAGTTGTTAGTTAGTTAATATTTTTTGGTGACTTGAATATATAATCACATACATAGGTTTATTATGGTTAGTTATATTGTTGAGACTAACAATAATACTACACAAATAGGTTAATGAGTATTCATAGGGATACAAAAAGATATTGGTGGAGATATGATCTCCATGATTATAGGAATGACTTTCCTATATCTAAATCATGATTTGTATTAATTGAAACCATGTATAATCTCCTTTAATTATTAATGTGGCCTAATAATGGTTAGATAAATCAAACTACCAATAAGTCATCTATAAATAGTAGGATTAGCTTTTTCACATGCAAGTTCTGCATCAAGCTTAACACCAAATTCAGTAAGAGTAGATTTAGGCTTACAATAAACCATATTAAACTTAATAAGAAGAATATGTCCATATTGAGATTGTGATGCAATAATTGATTTTTTATCCTGAAATATATCCATTCCTAAAAAATGATGAAAATTCCTAAATTAGTCATTTAAAACCTTTGACTTAGTTTTATTTAACCTTAAAATATAGATATGTGGGGATATCTAGGGCTAAATGGGTAGAGATAGCCTACGACACAAGGATGATAGATTATCTTTAAAGTAGGCCAATTATTTATGAAACTCAGATAAACATATATTGATTTTATTATGTTAAGATGTTAAATATATAAAATATAACTATGATAAATATTGAAATAATAATGAAAACAAGATACTTAGTTGGTTTTTATGATAATAAATATATGGATCTAGAAGATGCAAAAATTGGATTGGATCTAGATTCTAGAATAGTTGCTTGATTCTATAAATTGTACTTTTGTATCCACAGACACTTACATCGACTTAGGATGGTTGTGTTGCTGCTACTATCTAACTTGGATGCAGGTGTCCAATAATAAATACCTATTAAAATTGGATTCAACTACCAAGATGCTTCTAGGTTCTATGTTGTTTTTGCTTTGGTGTATTCAAATTTAGGACATGGACTATCGTTACATATCATCATCTTTATATTAACTATGGGGAAAATGGGTTAGTGGGTGCTTAGTGTCAAACTACCCCAAAGACCCCACTATCAGTGAACACTACCTACATAGCCAATACTCTGAAGAGGGCGTTAGACTTATGTATTTCTTCCTTACGTGTTCACTTTTGTATGAATCATGCAATGTGTGATAAGTAAGTATAATAATGACTTAGCTTGTAACTTAGAAAATACATTTATTGGGCTACTCTTTCAGTACGTTAGGCTAATATATGTGTTATCCCTATGATTGATATGCAAATAGGAGAAAATATGAAAGCTTTTCTCATTTGAGTGCTCGATAGATTGCATTTGGTAAGTTGTCTCGACCTCTATAAGTCTTTTATAGGTGAGGAATGAATGAGGATTGATCTTGTATTTATACCAATTCATTTGGATAATATATAACATTAAATCACTTAGGCCAAACATAGGAACATGTTTCATTTAAAAATTAGATGATTTTGGGGCATTAGACATTTTTTTTGGGATAAGACATTTGCATTGATGTAGGCACCTAACTGGGACAAAGTGTTTGGAAATCCAAAAAGTAGGTACAAGTCTAGAACTTGTAGATATGAAATATAAGCATGCTTATAAAGTTTTAGGCAAGATAGAAGGTTTGGTTCATTAGAATAACACTGGTCATACTAAGAGATAATAAATTAGGCACAAAGAGATATGGTATGGTTGTCTTTTTGAAAGTGTGAAAGGTCTAAAAGTTGAAGGTATATCTATGATATTTATTTACCAAGTGTAAAATATTAAAGTGCTATATAATTAATAAATAGTGTCTAAATCCCCCTCCTTAATTTATTAATGAAATTTATATTTTAAAGGAAAATAAAAGATTATGTGGGTGTGTATAACACACCTTATCTTTACTTGAGTGTTTTGTTGGTGACTGACCTACAACCAAGAGCATGTCATAATATATAATCAATGTGTATAATCTAAAATTTAAAGCATTGCAATTATTAAAATTGAAAGAGATCAAGGTTTAGGAGTACACATGTGTATTGATGCAAGCATCTTGCCTTTTGGCAATTTGATTTGAAAGATATCATTATGAATCATTGGAATTGATATTAGGACAAATATAAATCTATAAAGTGCATATGTATAAAGAGATAGAGAGAGAGATTGGAAGTCACATGCCTAAAACTTTGGAGAAAAGATTAGTTACCACCTGATAGTTGAGATTATATCAATTGTGCAACCCAATCATACTTATAACCTGGTCAGTGTGAGTAAGCTAAATCAGCTTACACTATATAACTAGTGATGTTAGATCATGTAATCAATTCCAACTTATAAAAATGATAATATTGATTTATTTAATCACCTCAACCATACCAAAAATTGAACCAACTACTATGGTAGATTGGCTCAATATAGTTTGTATCAATCTAACTTGGTGGGTGGTGACAGTCTTTGAAAGTGTTTAAAATCTAAAACTGGTTTGATTTTGAAATATTAGGCACACAATACATAGCATATTCACCTTAGATATGTCTCATGTTGAAACTATGTATAATAATGATACCAAGGTATATAATTATGTCATAAATGTGTATTTGGATCATATAATTGTGTAATTTGACCAATCTAAAATTGTGCAAGTGTTGAGAACAATTTTCTAAAATATGTTTCCATTATATATGGAGAAATCTAAAACTAATATAAGTACTAATGTGGAGAACATGTTTCCATAACATGCCCCCATTATAATCTAAATATGAGAATTGGTGTAAGTGCTAATGTAGAGGACATGTTTCCAAAACATGCCCCTAATTTAATCTAGGTATGTTGCATATTTAATAAGTGTGGAGAACATGTTTCCAAAAAATTTCCCCCACTGAATCTAAAAATATGACAAAATATGAAAGTCATGCCTCCATGGCATTCCCCCACTAATATTCCCCCCTTGAGATGAGGTAAGTAGTAACTAGTAGTTACCTTACCTCAAAAGGATAAGGTAACCATGTAAACTATGAAAGTACCATGTAGCATACAGAGGAAACATGTCTAGGTAGATATATCATTGAAGTATGAAGAATGTGATCACACTAAGTCTTAATATGCATGATGTAGATCATGGTAATGTCTAGATAGTAAAGTACAATCTCAACAAGAAATCAAGCACACACACATAAAACTCAAAATAAAATGAAAAGACAATGGTCCAAGGAGACCTAGAACAAGAGGCATGTTCAAATGCCACACAATTTAAGGGACATGACTTAGTCCAATGTGTACTGAGTAAGAAATGACATATTTAAATGTCAACATACAACAAGCAATGACATATTCAAATGTTATAGAGGAAAATAATGGCTTGGGTTCCATAAATAATGGAACATATTCAAATTCTCAACAACTAAGATAATAACAAGGCAAGGAATTCAAGGAAGTTCATGCATGAAAGCACAAGTAACTAAAATAAACATAATGTACTAGTCCTTATATATATTTGTTAGTAAAAAATGTTAAGTACATAGCATATCAAGTACATTGTGAAATATATAAGCATGGATAAAGGCACATGTAGTATACAATCTCAAGCATGATAATTTAAAGTGACCATAGAATGATATATCCTAGATGTATCATGATCATAGAGGTGGATGCCCCCAACATCCTGGTGCATAGATCGTATATACATATATGCCAAAATCACACTCAAAATATGTGTGAAATGCATGTGTATATAGGAAATACTTATATTTTATCTACCAATATGGAACTGATAACATATATGCCAAGGAGCGAATAGGATATGTAAATGTTGAACATATTTTTGGATTGTTGAAGTTTTTTTATTTTTTTGGCATTTTTGGCATATGTGAAAGGAAAAGACTATCCTATGATCACATCCAAAGTATGCTCATATATATCTCCCTACTATGAACTTGGTGTAATAAATGGGTGATGTTACAGAGTAACATGTATATGTGCAATATTTTTCATTATAGTATCCATAATGTTTTGTGCATGTAAAATAAGACTTTATGGTTATGAAGTAGAAATAGTAGGAATAGGGGTTCATAGAACCTATTGTTGAGTGCTTTATGGTTTGTTTGGAACAACATCAATATGAACATGTGTAGGTGCTCTAGATATCTTAACATGGTGTGTAGTAGATGAGGATTATATGTAAACCACTTGGATCTCTAATTTAACAATCTCTCAAGTATTAGCTTTTTGGTAAAGGGAGTTGCATGTTACTTACTATTTTGTATAAGATTAACCATAAGAGGTTTGATAATTAATGGCTTGGATATAAATTTATCTTGTTTAATAAGATGTTCATATGGAATTCTATAAACTATAATTACTGATTGGCATGAATGTATTTAACACACCCATGCACTATAGAAGGTACCATTTGAAGTGTATGCATCCAAGGTCATCCCAATCACATATAAAAGAGACCTATGGAAAGTATAACTAAGAAATTAGTTGTAAACATATGAATACAAAGGAGGTTAGTTCTCGTTAGTATGCAAAATAAGCATAAAGCAATAGTAAATTTAACATCTCAAGCATGGTCCTTAGATTGGTCAAGATTTGAAGAAAAAAATGAACTAGAAAACTAAACAAGATGCTTTTACCTTCCATTTGGATGTTCCCTTTGAAATCTAGCTCACATGCATGTTTGTGCCCAGATGTAGAGCTCAAAGTCTTTAGCAATGTTTTGGTTCAAGAGCCATCAAAAAACTTCCCCAAACACTATCTAGTATGGTTTTTGGATCAATTGTAAGATAATAGGTGAAGCTTTTTGGAGGGATTTTTAAATAATAACTTTGCATAATAAATCTTTTTATTGGTCTATGGTGGCCCTTGTATTTATAGGTTTGGAAAAGTGGTGAGGACCATCCATATTAAGTTGAGAATAAAGGGCCTAATATTAGTCAAATTTGGTGGACCCAAGGCATTTAATTTTGGAGTTAATATTATAATTAATAGGCATGGCTCAACATTCTTGATATTTGTTGTATTTATATTGATATTTTGGACTCTTGACTTTTATGAATAATGATGTCATGATGATGTCATTTTAAATATTTTTTGAATTTATGAATTTCTAAAATTAGATATTCATTAATTTTCCATGTATTTTTGCTTAACCATTTAATTGGATTTATTTAGTTAAGTAATCATGATCATATTTTTTTTTAATTTTTGGAATGTTTATAAGTTATAAACAAGTAGTCAAAAACATCAATTTTATAAGTCACAACTTTATTGGAGATGAATTAGAGGTAGATGATAATTGTGTATAATTCATTTCTCAAATTAGGGATACATTGATGTGATTCAGAAGATGCATGACAAGTATACAATAAAATATGGGTGTTTCAATGGTTTATAGGCTTAGTTTCCATTATTTATAAGAAATTGTTCTACTAACTGTTTAGACATGAAAGAAGTACAAAATAGAGTTTATACATTTTTCCCTTGTTTGAGAAGGCATTACAAGACACTTAGATAAATAATGCCTTTTCAAAGAATAAAAAAAAAATTAAAATGATTTGATAATGCTTGAAGAATGATGTGTTTACATTTTATTGAATCTTGTTCAATTTATGAAAAATAAGTTCAAAAGGAAGACCCAAACAATATTTGAAAATTCTCAGGATTCCCCCTTGAGGAAGTGGTTGACGAATAATATTTATGGATAGGCCCTCAAAATGAAGAAAATGGATAAGAATAAAAGTAAAATTAATTCATGGATGAGATTAATCCATATGAGCTAATGCTTGCATGTATCGATTTCCAATGATGAATAAAACATAATTGAATTAGACCCAAGGCAAGGGGAAGGGGGAAAGATGCATCCAAAAATAAGTGACACACTTTGACATAACCTAAATAGGGTAAAATTTATGATCTTAGGGAAATGATTGATCCTGAAACAAGTTACACACTTTGATTTTCCCAAAGAGGACGAAAGTTGTAGAGCTTGGATTTATAATAAAGATAGATTAATTGACTAATAATTTACTCTAGTAGGTAAAATTTAATCATTGATCAGTCTAATTGATTTGATTGATTTATTGGCAAGCATAGCTCAATAATATAACATGTTGTAAAGATTAAAAATGAGATGAATTATGCAAATGTAAGTGTAATGGTATAATAACTTTTCAAATAATGAAGAAGACACAAAAACTAGGTACACAAGAATGCTCAAAGGTAATGAAAATATGATTAGAAGAACATAATAATGATTGAATAATAATGAGATTATATTGGAAGAATATTGATGTTAATAAGGATGAAACAAGGGGTGTCCAAACTAACCTCATAAACTAGTTGGTATTGAGCGTTGCCTACACAGTCCAAATGGACCTCGGGCTGATGTAGTTCTCCCAAAATGGGATAAAATGGATGAAGAAAATTATCATGATAAGATTGATAATAATGTTGTACCAATGTGTATGACTTTGTTTTTTACATGCTAATTTAGAGATGCACATCCTAATGAACATATATATAGCCAGAATATTCCACTATGTTAAGTTGATCAAGGAAAATGTGACGATGTGAGGTGATCAAATATGAATGAAATGATTTGATTAAATAATGAATGATATTTTCAAGGGGAGATACTACCAACATAGCATGAAATCAGATATAAACCTTGAGCACTTGATTTTTAATGTAGCATGTGATGGTATGTATTATGATATAAAACACCATGATGATATGGTTGTATTGTGCATAAATACTAACTCCTAATCTAATAGATAAATAGAAACAACACACCAATGATAAAAACCATGATGACGACCTTTTTGGTATAATGGACTGAGTCAAGGCAAGAAAACAAAAAGGAAACAAAGAAACAAGTAAAGAAGCAAGCAAACACAAACTAAAAATAAAAGCAATAAAAAACATCATGTTTCTCAACATAAATGTACCAAAAATAATAAAAATTAAATAATGTTGACAACCACACAAATAAAAATAAACAAGGAATTATTGAATAATTTGTGCATGAGCGAACATATCACATTACTCCTAGATATTTTTTCCCTAAACTTTAGAGGACAATTGATAGGACAAGACAGTAACTTTGGGTAAAAGGGGGAATAAAATAAAAAGGAAAGGGTGGTTGAGTTGTCTTCAAATTCCCCATGCAAGTAGACATTGCCTACATATTCAAAGGGACTTCATACCAAATGTAGTTCTCCTAGGATTAGGGATAGAATAAAAGTGATGACAAGTAGAGATATAAATGCTTTGTAGAGGAAAGATAGGAAGGGATCAAAAAATGATGAGAGTGTAAGGCAATGGTTTCTCACAAAATTATGAGAGCCTAAGGTGATGTTTGCTGGTAAAATGGTGAAAGCATAAGGTGATGGTTGCTTTTAAAATAATGAGAATGTAAGATAAAGAAAAATGGGAATAGAAGTGGAAACAAAGAGTGGTTGAACTGAATCGAGATGCCACATACATCCAAGAATTGCCCACATATTCCATGTCAGGGTGATGTAGTTCTCCCATAAATGAGAGGATATAATGAAGGAATGTTAATGATAAGTAGAAATGATTAGGATTAGAGAAAGGGTTCCCACCCAAATTGCGACCCTATATCTCTCATGGTGATTTGAAGCCAACAATTTTATAAATTTTTTGATTTTAGGTATTTTCAATGTTTTTGGGAATTTTGCAATAAGGAAATCAAGGGAATATTCACAAATGTACAAGGAACCGTCTAGCAAAAGAAAATAACCTTAGGTAGTGGCTCAAACAATAGTTAAACTAGATGCAATGGTGATGAACCTAAAACCAACAATAGAACCTAAGGCAAAAATAAATACCATGAAAAATCAAGATATGAATAAGAAAGCACAAAATGGGGAAATAATATGGGGAGAAATATGTAGAGGACAACTCAAAGAACTATCAAGCAGGTAAGACATTGATTGATGAACCTTGATACACTTATTTAGAAAGATGTTGTTGATGTTAATCAATGTGGAGTGCCTTTAGAAATTTTATCTGAATCTACATGTAACACCAATTGGTCGTAATCAAGATCATGATGGTAATAGACATTACTAACAATCAATTCTAGATAAACCTTTTTTTAAAGTATGAGTCTATTTTAGTGTTTTTAATTAGGATTTATTCCCAAATTAATTAGCATAATTAATAAGTGGATTGTCATAATTTAATTAAATTGTCGAAGGATAAAAATGGTCCAAAAATGGTAAAATGATGGAAAATGGGTGAATGTGAAATGGGTGCCCCCAAGTAAGGGCTCTCATAGATAATGGTTCAAATTAGCTCAGCATAAAATCATTTGAGATGAAAAATGTTCATAGGCTCCTTGATTTCTAGTCCATTTAGTGTAGCCAACTTATATTCCTTGAAACCATAATTGACAATAATAACATATGGATCTAACCAATTGGCCTCAAACTTGCCTTTATTTTTGTGTTTAACATTGGTATTATTTTTATTTTATTTCAATACTAAATCACCAACTTCAAACTCTTTATGAAGAATAAATTTGTTTATAGTTGTGGCATCACCAATTTTGATAGGCTCTCAAATCATCTAATGCAGCTAACCTTTTCTCATCTAAAAGCTTCAGCTCTTAGAATCTGGCAATTGTATATTCTTCATCATCAATGAAATTTTGCAATAAGATAAATAAAAAGGGAAACATGATATCAATAGGGATAGTGAATTCAAAACCAAAGACTATGGAGTACGGTGTGGATCATATAGGCATGTGGGTACTGGTACATTAAGCCCATAAGGTTGGGAATAATTGAAAGTTTCAATTGTGTCCAGTGTCATTGACAATATTCTTAATAATCTTAACAATGGTTTTATTTGATGCCTTGGCTTGGTCATTACCTTGAGTAAAATAGGGCATGAACCTTTTATGCTCAATGTAAAATTGGGAATAGAGGGCCTTGACATCTTTATTTTTGAATGATACACCATTATCAGATATAAAGGTGGATGAAATGCCATAATGGAATATGAGGTAGAAATAAATGAATTTGTAAATCTGCTTGTTGATTATGTAAGTGAGGAGAATGGCCTCTATCCACTTAGTGAAATATTTTTTAGTAATTAGGATATGCTTGTGTCCATTAGAGGAAGTGGTATTTATGTTCCCTATGAGATCAAGTCCCCACATTAAAAATGACCAAGGCATAGTGATTGGTTGAAGTGGTAAGGAATGAATGTGGATCAAATCATTGTGTTTTTAATAAGCAATGCACTTTTAGACATATTGGTAAGCATCTATCTCCATTTTTGGCCAATAATACCTTACTTGGAGGAGTTTCTTAATAAAGACCACACCACTGGTGTGGGACATGTAAATTATTTCACATAAATCCTTAAGTGCTACTTAAAGTAACATTCCATCATAGCATTTACAATTTAGTATATTTCCAAGTAATGTATAATGAGAAGCATTATGAATGAAATCCTTAAGCTAGTTTTGTGATAAGGTAACAAGAATAATTTTGTCTTGGAGATAGGTGTATAGGCCTTGGTATTAAAGGATATAGGGACCAATAATATCACATACCTATTGTCTCCAAATCTTGCACCCTAGAAGAGGGTTGTTCAGGCCTCCTCCATATTTGGGAAATGTTGGGACATTTTCAAGCCTATGGGTATGCCTATAAGTGGAAATGAACCTCTAGGTTGAAAGGGATATCTCCCTGTATTAGCCTATTTTTGTGCAATAAAATTGTTGAACCAGCTTGTATGAGTGAAAAGAGATAGAAGTTTACATAAATGAAAATCCTAGTCTAAAATGGTGATACAACAAGAATTAGTATCCACATGTATGCCCTATACTTATGCACAATACTATAGAATATGGTCTATACCTCAATCTCTAAAATATTCCAACATAAGTATTTCAATGTAGAGACAAAATGAATGAGATCACACAAGGTAAATAACTGGAAATACAACCTATTTAGTCTAGAAAAGGGTTACACATGTACAAAATCTCATATAGCTAGAATGCACACTACATGACCTGTTGGATCAACTCTTTGCTCAAAAGCATGAAGGATAGATAATAGAAGGATAAAATATCACTTGTTGTCACTTTATGTCTCTTTCATGCCTTGGCAAATGCCCATAACTTAGAAAGAAAATAGACTTATGCTTCTTTTCTCAAAGGCAAGAAAATGGTAGAACATTCCAGTAGGGCTTTGTCATACTATATGTGGATGATAAAACAAGATCCCAAGGGTCCTATTTATAGAAAGATAAGGAGAGAAGAGAGAGCTCTTGGGTACCAAAATATAAGCCTCCAAAATGGTTTTCCATTACCATCCTGGTGAAACTGATTCCAATTTCTCCCTCATTCAGTTGAAGTTTGTCCTTCTTTTTGATTCGCCCTCTTGAAATGACCAAGATCACTGCAAAACCAATGGTGAGATGATGCTACATAATAAATGGCTTGAATCATTGTTGCAAACCTTATATTCCCTCAAAGCTTCCATGTTTTTCACTAGAGACCCATTTGAGTTTTTTTAATGGATTTACTTATAAAACCTATAAGTCAAGCATGTTGGGAAACCTAATTTGCACTATCCTTTCTCTTTTAGGTTTTTTAATTGCTTCTACTTATAAAAAGTTTATAATAAAATCTCTTTTAAAAACTCAATTTTGCTTTGCTTAAGACATTTTTAGGTTGTTTGAGTCCTTCTACTCCTTAATTACTCCTTTGATTTCTTTAAGGCTCCTTACTTATAAAAGTCATAAGTCAAGCATGTTGGAAAACTAAATTTGCACTACAGAGTCATTCGGGTTTTCCCAGTGACTTCACTTATTATTTGAATAATTTGGGCATGAACTTGACATCTTATGGCATGTCACCAATGTGAACCCAACAACTAGTTGGCCACCCTAAATTTGATATTCTATGGCACGTCACCAATGTGAACCCAATAACTAGTTGGCCACCCTGAATTTAACATCCTATGGTACGTCATGTCTTTGAATCCTAATGGCTAGTTGGCTACAAAAAATTTGACATCCTACAGCATGACATGGGAATCCATTTGGGTTGGGCTTATTGTTTCAATAAATTTTCTTGAATTAATTCCCATTGAAGAATTTGTCTGAAGGAATTCCTTTGGGAATTTTGGCTTTTGGGCAACGGCTAGTTCCTTCAGGAACTTTTCCCAAAGGACACTTGGGAAAGTTTCCTTTGAAAATTTTTTGAAGGACACTTGGGTAAAGGCACAAAGTTCCTTCGTAAAATTTTGAAGGGCATTTCCAAAGGAAATGGCCCTTTAGAAATTTTATGAAGGGCATTTCCAAAGGAAATGGCCCTTCAAAACTTTTTTTAAGGGCATTCACCAAAGAAAAAGGGCCCTTCAAGAAAAATATTGAAGGGTAACCTTGGATAAAATGGGAAAAAGTGCCCTTCAAAAAAGTTTTGAAGGGACACTTGGGAAAAAAGCACCCTTCAGAAATTTTTTCAAAGGGTCACTTTGGAGGAAAGGACAAGGCAAGTACCCTTTGAAAAAGTTTTGAAGGGACACTTAGATGAAAAATTTCCCTTCAAAACTTTTTCGAAGGGTCACTTGGATAAAAAAGTGCCCATAAAAAAATTCCAAAGGGACACTTGGGGGGAAGGCAAGGCAAGAAAGGCCCTTCGTAAAAGTTCCAAATGGCACTTAGAAGGGAAGTAGCCCTTTGGAACCTTTTTCAAAGGGCACTTTGGGGGAAAAAAAGTAAGAAAGGCTAAGGCAAACAAGGCAAAGGGAAATAAACAAGAACAAGGGAGAAGAGCCAAACTAGGAGAGGCTGAAGGGAAAAGATAAACAACTAAGCAAGTGGCCAAACATATAAAATGAGCAAGGGATAAATGAAAAGATCCAAAGGGAAAACATAAATTGGTCATGTAGAAAATGGTCAACATTTTAGTAATTTCCAGGGTAGACAAGCCCGCTATGTCATAAGACCAGTCACTTAAATCCTTCCATTGGGCATAGAGTCACATAAAGCAAACAAGGGTTGAAAGAATAAGCCATGGCCAAACACACAAGCTAGAGAGACACACACACAACCAACAAAAAGGAAAGAAAACACCTAAAATGGAAACATTATGCTCCAAAGTACTTAAGTAAAATAACAAAATAAAGGAAACACACCAAAGCAAGATATATACAAGACATGGCCAATAAGGGTCAAAAGCAAGGCTTCAAATGGATTCCATTCACTATAATAGGTAGCTCTTCTCCATCCATTTTGGATAGTTAAAAGGAGTTTCTTTGCTTGCACTTACTGATGATGTAAGGACCACTCCACAAAGTATCAAACTTTGTATGTTTACCTAGTTTTGCTCTATTTTCATCCCATTTCAAGACCAAGTCACTTTATTTGAACAATCTTGCCTTTGCCCTTTTGTCAAAGGATTTCTTCATGAGAGCTTGATGATCTTCCAAATCTTTGTGCGCATCATCTCTTGCCTCTTATAGCTACATTAATTCTATCAATCTGACCTCCATGGGAGTGTTTTCAATTAATTCCAACTGTTGTGCAAGTTTTAAGGCAAGGATCTCTTGTGATATGGATAGCCTAGCTTCTCTCCCATAAACAAGTATAAATAGAGAATTACCAATTGACTTCTTGCGAGTGATTTTATCTACCCATAAGACTATCTTCAACTTGCTATGCCATGCTCTTTTATTGGTTTCCAATGTCCTCTTGATGATCTTGATGAGGTTGTTGTTGGTAGACTCAACCAATCCATTACCTTGAGAGTAGTAGTTGGATGAGGTACTCAAATAAACTCCACACTTTACTACCTAATCAAAACTTTTAGCACTTATGAAATCAAGTGTATTATCTGAGATGATGACATGAGGAGCTCCAAACCTTGTTATAATACTATCATATAACTCCAAGATGGTGTTTTGATTTTCTTCCTTTATAGAAACAACCTCTACCCATCTTGTGAAGTAGTCTGTAGCAGTCAATATCCATTTGTGTCCAGTTTTTGATGGAGAGTTGAATATGAAGTCAAGGCCCCAATGCATGAAAGACTGGTCCACTTGGATAGGATTTAATGGAAGAGTAATAATCTTTTGTTTTCCAACAAAGAAAGCACATTGAAGATGCACCTTAGCCCAATGATAATAGTCCTTAAAAAGACTAGGCCAATAGTACCCATCTCTCATTATTTTTGTAGTTCTTGTTCTAGGAGAGAAGTGACCACCTTTGCACCATTATGGAACTTTTCTAGTAGCATATCAAATTGGTCATTGTTAATGCATCTTAACAACACATTTCTCACATCCTTCTTAAAGATAATGCCATCCACAAGACAATAAGGAATAGCTTGCATCCTAAAATACCTTCTTTGATATTTGTTCAAGCCATTAGGACACTCACCATTTTGAAGAAAACCAATGATGTCTTATGTCCAACTTTGATTTTGTATTTGATCAGTTGGATGGGATTGAAATTGATTTACCAAGGCTTACTCTTTTGTCTCTTGAAATTCAGATGCTAAGTGCTCACATAAACCTCTTTTTCTCACCAATCTGGTTACCTTGATGTCAATGTCATATTCCATCACTTTCATGATCCATCCAGCTCTCTTCTCATTAAGATCCTTGCTTAAAAGAAACTCCTTGGTGATAGGATGGGAGACCATGACATGGATCTTGTTGTTGGAAACCATATGCCTAAATTTTTTCAATTCTCTAATGATGGTTAAATCTTGCTTCTTAACAAAATAATATCTCACTTCTTAGTCTTCTAAGCATTGGCTGAAGAAAGTAATTGGTTGCTCAACATCTTCATCATTCTTTTGCATAAGAATAGTTGAGATTGTGTCAAGGTTAGAAAAAGTATAAATAATTAAATATTTATCAAAATTTAGATTTAAGAGAGTGGGAGATGCTGAAATTACTTGTTTGATTGCCTCAAAGCTGCTTTTACCTTCTTTTGTCCAAGTAAAAACTTGTTTTTTTTTTAGCACGGTTGTGATAGGCTTTACCACAGTTGAAAAGTTTGGGATAAACCTAATTAAAAATTTTATTTTTCCCAAGAAAATTTTATCCCTTTCTTGTGTTGAGGCAAAGACAAGCCTATAATAGCTTCAATCCTTTCAGGGTCAATAGATAAGCCTTCTTTTGAAATAACATGACCCAAAAACTTACCTTCATGGATCGTGAAGATACACTTCTTTAGATTGAGGGATATTCCATACTCTTTACACTTCTCAAACACTTGCCTTAGATGTCTCATATGATCAGCAACATCCTTTGAAAAAATGGTTATATCATCAAGGTAGACAAAAAAAAACTTATTGATCAAACCTTTGAAATCCATGTCCATTTCCCTTTGAAATGTAGCTCCAGCATTGGATAAACCAAATAGCATCTTCTTGTAGGCAAAGATCCCCCACTTGGTGGTGAAGGCTATCTTGAATTGAGACTCTTCATTTACCAATATTTGATTATAACTTAAATAACCATCAAGAAGTGAGAAACATTGAAAACCTGAAACAACTTGTAAAATTTGTTCCATGGAAGGGAGTGGATAATGATCCTTGAGAGACACTTTGTTTAGATCATTAAAATACACAAAAAGTCTGATTTATTCATTCTTATTTAGAATTAGCATAAGGTTGGCTACCCAAGTTTAGTTCTTGATAAGAAAGATAATCCTAGACTCAATCAATTTGGTTAGTTATTTCTTTATAAGTTATACCTTGGGGTTGATAGGCCTTGGCTTTTGTCTTACCAGTTTAGCTCCATGTTCCAACTCAATGGTGTGATGAGCTAGACTTGGATCAAATCCTTTCAAGTCCTTATATTCCCAGGTAAAGATGTCATGAAACTCTTTGCAATATCTAATAAAATATTGCCTTTCCAGCTAGGAAAAAACCTTGCCAATCTTCAAAAGTGTGTCCTTGAAAATCAAAACTCTCTCATAGTTATCTTCTTTTGTTGACAGGCTCATTCTTTGGTTCTTCTTTTTATCATCCTCATAGAAGACACTCTCCAATTTAATCAACCCCTTGGGTATTTTATTTGTCTTTAGCTATATAATTTACTCTTCATAATGATCATGTAACTTCTTTTTATTTTTTGAAGAGAAGCTTACCTCATTTTTCAAGAAGTGTGCAATGTGTTCATCACTTTCAAACACTTTCCATGACACTTAATTATCCATAATGGAAGGTTTAATAATGATCTTGATATGGGATTTATCCTCCTCTTGTTCAACATCAGCAACTAAGTCAAAATGTGCTCCTATTGTAGCCATCTATCAATGTGCTTGTTCAAGTCTCTTGGTATAGGCTAAATGTTGAAGTCATCAAAATATTTAAGTAGATCCTATACCCTATGCTTTTAGGACTTGATAAATGGGTTCTTGGTTGTATCTTGACTTCTCACTTGATGAATGACCAACTCACTATCTCCATAGACTTTTAAAAGCTTGATTCCTCTCTTCTTTGCCCATTGGAAACCATGAACTAAGCCTTCATATTCTATCACATTGCAAGTGTAGCTGAAGTGAAACCTATAAGAAGAGTATTAATGATTCTTTGATGGGTAAACCAACATGACACTAGCTCCTACACCTACTTTGATCCTTGAACCATCAAATAACATTTACCACACACCATCAAGCTCATGATTCTCATTAGTAAATGAAAGAATTAGGATGTTCTCCTCATGCATGTAGTAAACTCCAAAATAATTTTCCTCAATGAAAGTGTAAGGATTAAGGCCATGTGTTTTAGTGTTGTACTTGTCAAGATAGAGGTTGGAAATACCTTCAAGAGGAGAAGATGTTTCACTATTCAGGACTATTTCTTCCTCTTTGCTAAATTAGATAATTTTGATTTGTCATTGTCTCCAAGTATGGCTCAATGTGGAACCTTGATAAGGGTTGAGTCCTTATGTTTACCTTGGTTCCACACCTTATCTTGAAAGCTATAAAAAACCAATCAGTAAAAAGGTATCTTCTTATCTTGGCCATAAAGTTCCTAGACAAGCATAAAACAAAGTGTGTTAGATAAGGAAGCTTGGGCAGCCATGTAAAAACACTTTAAAACCTTTTACCAATCCTAGAATCTTGTTTGGATTTCCATCTAGCTATAACATGCCTTTAATATGTGGCTCATAGTTCAAACCTAGCTTATTAGCCACTATTTTAGGCATAATAGTAGTGCTTGCTCCACTATCCACAATACAATTGTGGACCAACTTATCTCCCATAATGAGTGTGAGGTAGAAGGGTGGAGGATTTTTAGCTTTATTAGAAGGCCCCAAAAGATGATTTAGAGAATTTGTGAGAGCTACACTATGATGCTTTGAAGATTGAGAAGCCACATGCATGGTGGTTAACTGCTCTTGCAAAAGATCCTTTTGACTAGGTATATGTAGAACCTCCCAAAGGGATATGCTTGTCTTAGTGTTCTTTAATGAGTCCATAATATTTAGAGATGGAGTATTCACATTCTCTTGAATTTTTTATGGTAATAAAGGAGCTATAGCCTATTGTGATGTAATCTTGGTAGCCTCATTTACATTTTAATTTTGTTGAGGAACATGGCTAGTAAAAGGTGCAACACTTTGATTAGTGCTTTGTGGACTTGAAGAGGCATCACTTGGAGATATTCATGGCTCCTAACCTTCTCCAAATTATCTCTTCTTAGACATTTTATTAACTACAATTGGTATGCCTTGAGTCAACACAAAATCATATTTTACTTGAAAATTCATCATTCCCACACTTGGGTTGTTGCCTTCTCCATGACTATCACTTTGGCTGGGACATGCTTGTTCTACTATCATTTAAGGTGTAGCTTCCTCTTGTGTAGTCAAATCATAACTAGTTCCTCCATCATCATGTGTAAAATGACCCTGAGGCTGCCCCCATTGGCCCACATGATCTTCTCTTTACACTAGATTTACATGAACTGGAACAATAGCCTTTATGGGAGGAGTAAAATTTGGATTATATACATTGGGATGTTTGTTGTAACCTTGTTGATTTTATCCTCTCCCTTGATAATTGTATTGGGATGGATCTCTATATCCTTGTTTGTGATAATGTTGTGCATTAGGAGGAGCACTTGCCTAATATTGAGCTTGAATGAGCTGAGCTCTCAATGATCTGAATTCTTCATCTTTGTCCAAAACATTATCCACCTTCTTGGAAAGGGCTCTTGTCTTCACATTTGCATTGGGAACTTGTGACATGCTTGGAGCTTTAACCAAATTATGGGATAACAAAGGCATGGAAATTCTTGGAGGAAGTCTTACAGCCTAAATTACGTTATTCTCAGCCTCAATTGCTAGTTCATATGCACCTATAAGAGTGAATCCTCCCATTGACTACAACATAACATCAACATCCATACCAATCCCTTTGAGGTATGTTGGGAACACAAAGCTAGGAGGAGGTCTCATGATTGGTGGAAGCCTATACCATGTTCTTTGAAATATCTCATTGAAATATCCTATGGATTCATTTAGACCTCTTCTTATTACATTTAGCTAATGTATTAGGGAAGCATGATCACTCTTATTTTTGAATCTTGTCACAAATAGGTCTCCAAAGCCATCCCAACTTGTAATGCAGGCCCCCTCTAACATTATATACCAATCAAGTGCTTTGTCTTTTAAAGACATAGCAAGTAGCCTAATTACTATGTTGGCCCTAGTAACATTATGGAAATTATATAAATTAGAGATGTCTCAAATATGTTCAGATGGGGTAATAGGACCCTCCCCATTGAAAATAGGAAGATTTTTGGTAGCATTTGAAGGGATGAGGTCATATGTAGGAAGATCTATTGGGTTTTGGGTAATAAAATCAATGAAGGGTTGAAGTCTATCTATCTCTCCCCTTTCCCCCATTTCTCTTCTTTCCTTTTGATCCTCTATTTCTTCCTCATTTTCAACTTCTTCCTCTCCTTGAACTTCTTCAACCTCTTCCTCTTCTTCCCCAAAACCTCCTTACCAAGGATTTAATAGGGCTAAGAGTGGTTCAGGGTGTTGTTCTTCAAGAAGAGATTCAACTAAAGGGGCTTGGTCAAAAAATCTTAAGGACCTTATGAGGACCATGTAGGATAATGTATAAAACTTGGTCTAGAACTAGGGATTCACACCCTTTTGGAGTCACCAAATGTTGGGTTAGGGGTATTTATACTACTTCAAGCCTGTCAAGACCAACATTCACCTTGACTTAATAATAATATCAATCCCATCAAGCATGCCAAAAATTTTGTCTCTAAATCTTGCACCCTAGAAGAGGGTTGTTCAGGCCTCTTCCATATTTGAGCATTGTTGGGATATTTCTAGGCCTGTGGGCATGCTTATAAGTGGAAATGAACCTCTAGGTTGAAAGGGATAACTCCATATATTAGCCTTTTTTGTGCAATAAAACTATTGAACCAGCTTGTATGAGTGAAAAGAGTCAGACGTTTGCATAAATTAAAATCCTAGTATAAAATGGTGATACACCAAGAATTAGTATCCAGATGTATGCCCTATCCTTATGCACAATATAGTAGAATATAGTTTATACCTCAATCTATAGAAGATTCCAACATAAGTATTTAAATGTAGAGACAAAATTAATGAGATCAAACAAGGTAAATAACTAGAAAGACAACCTATATAGTCCAGAAAAAGGTTACACACATGTAAAATCTCATACAGATAGAATGCACACTACATGACCTATTGGATCAAATCTTTGTTCAAAATCATGAAGGATAGAGAATAGAAGGATAAAAAATCACTTGTTGTCACTCTGTGTCTCTTGCATGCCTAAACAAATGCCCAAAACTTAGAAAGAAAACAAACTTATGCTTCTTTGCTCAAAGGCAAGAAAATGGCATAACATTCTATCAAGGATTCACTGTATTATATGTGGATGATAAAATAAGAACCCAAGGGTCCTATTTATAGAAAAAGAGGGAGAGAAGAGAGAGATATTGGGTGTAAAAATAGAATCCTCCAAAATGGTTTGTCATCACCATCTTGGTGAAACTGATTCTAGATACTCTCTCATTCAATTGGAGTTTATCATTCTCTTTGATTCACCCTCTTAAAATGACCAAGATCACTGCAAAACCAATGGTGAGATGATCCTCCATAAGAAATGGATTAGATTGCTACTACAAACCTTATATTCCCTGAAATATTTTGCATTTTGCATTGTAAACCCATTCAGGTTTTCTAAATGGCTTTACTTATAAAACCTATAAGTCAAGCATGTTGGGAAACCCAATTTACATTATCCTTGCTCTTTCAGGTTTTTTGATTGCTTCTACTTATAAAAGTTTATAAGTAAAGCTCTTTTGAAAACCCAATTTTTCTTTTCTTAAGACCCTTTCAAGTTTTCTAAGTCCTACTCTTTTCTCACTCCTTCAGGTTATTTAAGGTTCCTTAATTATAAAATTCATAATTCAAGCATGTTGGTAAACCTGATTTGCACTATAAAGTCATTCAGGTTTTCCCAGTGACTTTGGAGGAAAGGACAAGGCAAGTGCCATTCAAAAAAGTTTTGAAGGGACACTTAAATGAAAAAAATTCCCTTCAAAACCTTTTTTAAGGGTCACTTGGACAAAAAAGTTCCCTTCAAAAAAGTCTAAAGGGACACTTGGGAGTAATGCAAGGTAAGAAAGGCCCTTTGGAAAAGTTTCAAAGGGCACTTAGAAGGGAAGTGGCCCTTCGGAACATTTTTTAAAGGGTAATTTGGGGCAAAAAAAAGTAAGAAAGGCTAAGGCAAACAAGGCAAAGGGAAACTAACAAGAACAAGGGAGAAATGAAAAGAGCCAAAGGGAAAACACAAATTGATCATGCAAAAAATGGTCAATAATACCATCTTAGAATATGGATATATATGACCTAGTTGAATAAGGTTCTTAATGATAAATTTATACTATTTGACACTGTTAGATACTAATATCATGGACCCAAGGGTTAACATTACATCGTTAATTGATTATTGACACATGGAATCTGCTCAAATTAAATAGTTTGAAATGTTGTTTGAGTTTATCCACCATATTATTTTAAGGTACAAGATTTTAATCTCTAGTTTCATATTAGTCTATAGACTAATTAATAATCAACTAGGATTCCCCATATACCATTAATAATTGAATGTTTCATTATATGTCAAGATGGAGTCTTGTAATGAGTGCCTCATACTCGACCATATTATTGGTGTAGTGAACGCTGATGTTAAATGCCTTGGGAATGAGATCCCCTTGTGATGTGATGAGAAAAATACTAGATCTAAATCCATGAAATGTGATTGAACTGTCAAAGTATAATTTCCATTATTTAGATTCAATAGGCACTTCTTTCAAGGTCAATATATACTCATCTAGGAAATCAAATATGAGAGGTTTGGTATAGATTAAAGGAGTTTCAGCAAGTTGATCTGTAAGGACTTTACCTTTAATGGTGTTTTGATTATGATACTCAACATCAAATTTTCTTATCAACATTACCCACTTATCTGACCTATTATAATTGTCTTGGATAATAGGTATTTGAGGGGATTAATATTGGCTATCACAATGATCTTGTTATTTAACATGTAGTGATGTAACTTTTGGGAGGTGAACACCATTGGTAAATAATATTTCTCAATTAGTCAATAATTATGTTAATAGGCTACAAGTGTCCATCTCAAATAATAGATTGTGTGTTCCTTACCCTGTTTATCATGTTGAGCCAAAATTGCCCCAAGTACATGTTATGTTATTGATATGTAAAGGAGAAATGGTATACTTAGTGTAGGTGGTGTCAATACTAGTGGATTGGCCAAATAGGTCTTCAAATCTTAAAAAACTTGTTAACAACCTATATCCCACTAAAATTTGATACCTTTCTTCAAAATTTGAGTAAAAATATGACATCTATCTACCAATTATAAAATGAACTAGTGAACGGATTGGATCTCACCATGTAGGCTATGAAGCTACCTTAGATTAGAGGGATGATTCATTCCTATAATAGCTTTAACCTTAGTGGGATCAACTTTGATGCCTCTATGTGATTCAATAAAACCCAAAAAATTTCCAAAAGTGACACCAAAGATGCACTTTTTAGGATTGAAGCATACCTTATATTCATGAAGTCTCAAAGATTATTCACAAAACTTTAGGATGTCTTTCACGTGTCTTTGATTTGGATAGGATGTCATTGACATAGTTCTCAATAATATCATGCATCATTCATGGCACATTAGTAACTTTCACCAAAAAATTTCAAGCCAAATGGCATGATTTGATAACAAAATGTCCCCATAGAATGGTAAATGTAGTTTCATACTAGTCTTCAAGTGCAATCTTTATCTGATTATATCCTAAGAAGTCATCCATGAGGGATAACATCTTGTATCTTGTCATTGAGTTGACTATCATGTTTATGTTTGGTAAAAGGGAGTCATCCTTAGGGCACACTTTGTTGATATCTTTGAAATTATACATAATAAAATTCCCTATGGTTTTTTGATGAATGGAATAATGTTTGAAATCCACTCTAGGTAATTAAGTGGTCTAATGAAACTTGTTACCAATAGTTTTTCTAACTCTTCTTTAACTAGGATAGGGATATGCAGATGCATTTTTCATAGCTTTTATTTGATTGGTTTGGCATCTAGATGCACAACAAGTCAATTTACCATTAAATATGGGTATAACCCTGATAAGTTCACATAGGACCATGCAAAGATGTCAATGGATTCCTTCAGGATAATAATAATGAGTTCATGTTCCTTAATAATGAGGGACGTGCCTAGTTGAAAGATTTTTAGGTCATCATAAGTGTCAATGTTTATTTTTGTGGTATCTTCCACAAGAATCATAGAACCATCTTCAAAATAGATGATAATGAAGGGAATTGATGTTCTTTAGCTTCTTATGAGCCATAGGGCTCACCCATGTAATAATAATTAGAATCAACCATGTTTGGTAGTGGTCAATTAATAAACTATTCTATAAATTCTTCAACTAATCACTCAAAGACTTTGTGTTCCTCTGAGTTGATATCAGAACCAACTATAACACTTGGACTTAGTGGATATTATGATTCTTTAGGAGGTAAGTGAACTTACTCATCTAAGGGCACCTAAAATATATTTTTACCCATGGACTCATCTTTATTTTTACATTTTACCTTATCTAAAGGTGCCTTAATGAGGTTTTCACCATAAGATCTTGATTTTTTAATTTTTTCATGACCAAGGAAGTCTGTCTACTCTCCAAAGTAGGCAAAAGGGTCCAATGTGAAGTCAAATCCCTATTTATGATCACCAACTCGTAACCCATCTCTAAGACCCATGAAATTATCAATTGACTCTTCATTCTCAAATTCATCTAATGATATGATAAAATCTTTTTGGTCCTAATTAATTAAGCTAGGATAATGGAGGGAAAGGGGACAATGGGTTATGATGGTAAGAATGACATTATTATCAAATAAATTGGTGTTGATCAACTCATTGTATGTGCTATAATGGAAAGTTATGTTTCTTCTAAGAGTTTCTTCATCGGTCGATAAAGTAGTATCACTCTTGAAATCTATGGGGTCACCCCTAATCAGTGTGAATCCAAGACCTCAATTTCACATATGTGTTACCATGGGGATAGGTTCAAGAATACCTTATGCCTTTACCCCTAGACATTTTCCTTTATAGCTCTGATTATCCATGATTCTATTAACAATGGGTTATTTAGAATTTTAAAATCATGCAACAAAATTGTCACCATGTAACCAATATCCTTCAGAACTAGTAGGTCAATCATGATTTGGTGATGTATCTTTTATAAACACAAGTAGCTACTTTTGATGATAATCTATCTTCTTTTTCAATATCATGTTGGGCCTACCAGGTGTTGTAGTAGGTTTATGTCTTCCATAATATTTAGGGGACCTGGGTAGTTTACCAATGTAGAAAGCATCATGAATTTAATATGTGGCAAAGTTGACCTCTTCAATGGTAAAGTGGGATATACAGGCAATCGATTAGAATAAATGGATGTGAGGTCACTAGGGTCAATGTAATTAGATTTAGAAACTTGGGAATTGTTTGTTTATCCTTCTTACCTATAGAATCAATGTTGGGGAAATAATTATATCTCTCATACTCGACCTCTAGGTTCTTACAATACTATTATGGCTATAAATCACTAGAAATGGTGACTCCTAATCCAAAATGAGTGAATTTAATGCATTGGTGTAATGTAGAAGAGATTTCTCATACTTCATGGGTCCAAGGACAACCAAGAAGCAGATCATATGGTAAATATATATCAATGACATGTCAAATGGTGTCATAGATGATGAGACCAATAATGACATGTAGATAAATGGTACTTGAAGATTCTCTTTCTGCATTATTGTAGGCTTTGATCATGATGGTATCTAGTTGCATATCTATTATTATATATCTCAAATGGAATATCAATTTTTATGAAGTATATTCAACTCTAAACCATTATTAAATGAGAACTTGCTTGAATTTATGGTAGGAATTAATGGCTTTGATATATAGAGTATTATTGTGTAGGGGACCGAGGGATGAAATATCATGTTGATCAAATGTAAGTTGTTGACATGGGGATAAATTCCCCATAAGTGCTTGAAACTGGGTGGGATCAATGTCATTAGGTACCTTGTACTATTGGAAAATTTCATTAAATATTATCCTCTAAACTTATGATTTATTCAAGAAATCCATGATGGAAATTTGTGTGAGGATTTTGCTTAATTGTTCACTAATCTCATACTGTTTATCAATATTCTATGAAGGTTGAGGCACAATTAAGTTGCTCTGACTTGGTGTGGAATTACCTATAGATAAAGGTGGTGGTCCTAAAATAGAAGGGATAACACTCTAATGATTATTAGATGGTGTACACATAATGACCTTAATAGTAGCAACATAGTTACTTGTAACATGCCCTACAACATTATTATAATCATACAAAACATTATGGTAACCAATGTGGTTGGCTTGAGTATCATGATCTTGATTACGATTGGTTTACTTTTGATTATAGCCTTGATTTGATGATGACCCTAACCTTGATTCTAATTATGACCCTGGGCTTGACTTTGATTATTCCCTTGCTATTTTTTGTGATTTGGAAAGGGATTTTTGTAGATGCCCATATCCTGATTAATATTGGAAGCTCTTTTTTCCAACTCAATTTTTCCATTTTCGAGTAGATCTTGGATAATATGCCTTAGTTACACACGTATATAGATGATATGGACAATAATGTGATGATATTCATAATACTCATTCTCTTGATATCATGTTAGCTTGGGTTGGCCCTCAGGAAAAGGTTTTGTAATTGGATAAATAATCATGTTAACTAAAACTAATTTTTGGAACACCACCTAGATGGGCTCACCTAGGTTACTAAAATCAAATATCTTGTAAGTGTCCCCATCTTGGGGGGAATATTTTTAGGGTGAGTGGTGGATTAAGTGGGGTATTATGGATAGGTGGTGGTTACACCATTTGCACATGTCTTTCTTTTGTGACCCCATTTCTAATAATGTCTTTATTCTAATTCAAGAGATTAGGCTTTTCAGTTACACTTGATTGAATTGATACATGAGTCTAGGTTGGTGGTTATGCTTAAGATTATATCTTAACTAAATCCTTATTAATAAGTTATTTTTTAGTCTACACCCCCTTATCAATAATTTATTTGAATGTGTTTTCACAATGAAGTGTCATATTATAGGCAACCTCAACATTTAGGTTCTATGTAAAAATACCAGCTAACTATTTATCTAGTAGATTATGTCTAAAGTGACTTGTTATGGCTCTCCATCTTTGTAATAATTTTGAAAAGATTTCTCTACCATGTCTCTTATTAAGGAAATGAACTCCTCTTGCATACAATCTAACCAAGGAAATGAACTCCTCTTGCATCCAAATAGCCTCAACCTTCTCATGTACTTGGTCTTTGATGTGTAAGTTTGATAATATGATATTCCTTTCAATATTTATATCATTATCTATGTCTAAAAATTCATGTACACTAGCATCATCAGATGGCTTCATGACAGTATGATCTTAACTAGAAAAAATAACTCCATCCTCATGTTTGATTGAACACTCAATATTATGCTTAGATTCATCAAAAAACTTGTCATTAGCTATACAATCTTTTGAAGAAGTAAAAACTTTACCCAACCTATCAAATTCCTTGCATATGGCACTGAACTTCTACCATAAATCTTCTTCCTCATGAATGTCATCTACAAGGGTTATTTCCTCTTCCTTAGTCTCATGAGACTCTCTTAGGACTGCCACTTATTGAAGAGTGATTTGACCTTAATTATTGCTATTACACTCCACGTCATGTTTGAGATGGTCATCTATAAATTCATGATCAGACATAAAGTCTTCTTCAAGTCTTGGCCACATTCCTCATGGATACACATCCCTTAAAAGAAGGAGGCAAAATCTTGTGGATTGTCCTTTTGTTAACTAAGAGGAGTTCTTATGATTATCTCTTCCTCATAGTTACTCATGAGATCCTCTTGATCAACCATGAATTGAGCTTACTCTTCTTCAATTTCTTCTCTTAAGATAGGCTCTTCTTCAAGAAGGGGTGAGGTGGGAGGTTGATCGATGGGCTCATGTGAAGGAGCTATAATAGGAGGTGTAGTGGAAGTTTTATGATTTGGATATGGAGTGTGAGAGATAGGAGAAGGCTTATGAGTGGATTTGGGAAACAAAAAAGCACTAATAATTTCGTAGGGAAGTGAATTCCTGGGTTGATTAAGAGGAGAAACACCTACATAAGTAGGAGTTTTACCTTATAAATGATGTCCTTATGTGTAATCCATGGTAGCCTCTAGTTTCATATGACAATATTGATAGGTGTACTCTTGAGGCTAATAGGCATCATGGTATGAAGGATAGGGCTCATATTGGGATTGATAGAGAGGTGGTTTTTGATATGTTTCTTGGTATCCATACTCATAGGGTTGTCTAACAACATGGTGTCCATATGAAGAGGGAAATGAAGGGTTATAGGACTACCACAAATATTATTCTTAAATGGGTTGATACACTTCATGTTGGAGATGGTACACTTCATGACAAGGTTGATTAAGAACTTGTTCTTGTTGATAGGGAATGACACAATCTTTAAATGTCTCACCAACTTGTGTAAAACAAATCTCAACACCAAGGTCAGCCATGAAACATCATTAGAAAATAAGAACACAAGGAATGATCATAAATAATATTTAAAATGGATACCTGGGTTGTTTGACTAGTTGATGTAACTTCAGAGTCACCATTGATGCTTAGATAGATGCCTCCAAAGGTTGATTATTAAAAGACAATTTCAAAAATCTCTCACCTCTTGGACTAAGAGTCCCACTAGGTGTGCCAAAAATTGTTGTCACTTGGATTTTCACCCTTTAAGGAGATATCTCAGATCTCTTCATCCAAGTGGCACAATGGAAACATCTCACTTGGTGTGGGTAATCAATTTGGTGAGATGGATCTCTAGAATGAAGGGCTACCTCCCTAGATGTGCCTTGAAATGATTTCACCTATACTAACTAATTTATTGTAGGGAAAAGGGTTAATATTTTCATGAAATGAAACCTATTATAGGGGTGATTTACCAAGATTTTTACCATAAGACTATTATACTCCACTTCTTAGACAAGGCATACAACACTAGTCTATGAATCCTAGAATACACTAACATCAGTATTTCAATATGAAGGTGCCATGTATGAAGACTATCCAAGGTAATTAGAAACATAGATAATTTTTTAGATGATAATAATTCCTTTTAAACTTAATAACATATCCATATACTTCACAACACTTCATATGACCTACTAGGCATGGAATCACTTGCATCAAACATGGAAGGATTGAGAGTAAGCAAAGATAAATAAATATCTCTTAACCATTCACTATACATCTCTTCACACACTTTAATAAGCTAATGTATGAACTCAAACCATATTTAATTTATTGTCTAAGGTAATTAAAATTTCAAAACCAGCATGGCTTTACCATACATGGTGTGGTATTAGAGTACAAAGGCTAAAATGGTAGCTCTTATAGAACTTGAGAGAGAGAGGAGAAGAGAGAATTCAAAGGTTCACAAGGACACTTTTAAAGATGAGATAATCAATTAATTATGCATGATAATAATATATGGGATGAACCATGAAATTTCAAGAAGCACAAGTGTCCATCCAAGTCATAAAACTCATAAAAAGTGGCATGAAACTTCTCATTCTGGCTTAGAAAACTATCTTCATGATTTAGACCTATTTTAACACATCATAAATGACTAGGAATATGTCCAATGATTTCAATTAAGGTGAAATATTTTATACATGCCTCTCCATGCATTGGTTGTAGTCCTAGTCCTCTGGAAATATTTGAAAGTGAGCCATCATCATCTACAATCTAAAAAGCTCCTCTTTCATGCACCTTGCACACTTGGCCTCAAATTTGGATTCATTTTGCCATGAAAATCCATGGGATGGAGTGGATGATAATTTTAAATACTATCCATTGGAATATCTACATTAATAACACCTTAAAATCACCCCACTTGAAGTTTTCCACCCTTCTCACCACCATGTCCACTATGCCAGTTTTGACTGGCTGCTATGAGAGCTCCTATTGAGGCACTTAAGAGTTGTTATGAGGCATGAAATTAAAATGGGTAGTTATAAAAATTCTTAATATTTACTCCAAATTTGGTTTCATCTCTTGGAACCTCCTACAACCTACATAATGCACAAAACTATCAAGAAAAGCTTGCTTTGCACTCCATTCGTACAGTTTCATTCAGTCAAAAAGCATGGGGAGTATCCTGATGAGTATAATATAATTTTAAATAATCAACTTATTCAAATTATTCCATTATATTATCTTTTCAACCTCATTTATTCAAATTGGTCCTTGACTGAGGATTTGCAAGGGTTTTAGACCTATTTTCACTCTTAAGCATTTTTCATAAAAAATTGATATTATAATTTCCATATAATTCCATAAATTTATTTTTTAATACCTCTTATATCTCCTATAAACCTATTTTTCACCCATGCAAATCATCAATAAATATATGAGTATTCAACCTTGTCCCATCGAGCCCTTTCCTCCTTTTCTAATAGGCCTAGTGTTGGTTTTGGGCTAAAAAATGATTCCTTGTGGTTTATCTAATTTCAAAAATATTTTTCATATATGTATTAGCCCCAAAACATTCTTCAATATTTTTAAATTCTCACCTCATGTGGAAAGTAAAGATGGTTGTCCATTTGGTCTCTATGCCAAAACCTTGCCTTTAAGCTTGACTACAACTCTTGTAGGTTTGGTCATCCAACTGAACTTATTTGCATTACACCAAATTTAAAACATTATTTATTAACCTATGAACATGTTACAATATATTATAAATCATACATATGGCTGGAAACATAAATGATCCCCCATTTGGGCACTAGGCCTCTTCAATGTCTAATAGACTTGCCTGCAAGTTTAAGATTCTAGACCATTATATTTGTATTCCTCCCTCTATTTTTGGTTTATTATGATTTTATAATTGTAATTAATATCTAAAAACCTCTTTTAAATATTAAAATAGTTCTTGGTCTCACACTAGCATTCATCTTTCAAATCTACAGGTTTATGCATAAGGGGAAGTACCCCATGTTTGAGACAAAAAAGGGGGTACTTTCCCCATTTTATTAGAAAATATGAGTATTTTAAATACTTATTAAAGTTTTTATGTCCTCCCACACCAAAATTCATCCCTTTGTCATGTCATTTGACCCCTCAAAACTTGTAGAACCAAAATAGGTTCCTAGGGAAAAGACTATATGCAAGGTTTCTACTACATGGACTATGTTTTACACTTGAAAGGCCTTCTCTCTACTTGTGTCTCATCAGGAATAGTTTATATAGACATTAATTTTCATGATTAATGTGTTATATTTCCCTTTAACACCTAAACTTTCTCCATACTTCTTCTAATACCCTAACTGGTCAAGACTGTTTGAAAGTGTTTGACTATGTTCTACCTTGGAAGGGTCCTTATTTCCTTGATGGATTATTCTGAGAGTTAAATTATTATAATTTATTATTTATTAATATATTTTAATCTTTAAAAACACTTCAACCTCCCTCAATACCTCTTTCCTTACATGAACTTTCAAGACTGCTAATACAAAACCCTAACTGTGTTTTACCTGTTAGCACCATACCTATAGGTAGAGTTGTATAATTTAGACTTGATAATAGGGTATATAAACCTTCCAAAATTATTTCATCACTTATTTCATATATTTCCATTATCATTTAATACCTTTAATTTTTCCTATCCCCAAAACCAGTTATAGGTAGTATGATTGTATTTATATTTTTCCTCTTCAAGGGTAACCCCTGTAGGTGCACTTTTCACCATTTAACTTGATAAGGATGTTATAAACTTCCCTATAGTCCATTTGAGTCATACCACACCTATTTTTATTAATACATTCACTTTACCTATCCTAAAACATCCCTTAGATACCCATTTCAACTTACTTCTTGTAACAGTCACCTATAATTGATTGTACTGTAGCTATCAGGCCCTATAGGTGTAGATCATACCTTGGAAAACGTGTCAAGCTTATTTGGAGGACATTTTGGATATTTTGGAGACATATTATATTATCCCAATTTTATACTTAATTCTTAATTACACTTAAAAGGGTGATATGGATCTTGACCCCTAGTTATAGGTGCATAATTGAATAAATAGACCCCTGTAGGTATAGACTAGGCCCTTGAATAGCTCATATCCACCTCTATCAATGATTATTCGATCATGAATGTCATTTTCACTATTTATAACTACTTACTTGATGGCATTGTGTATTTTTTTATTTTTGGGTGGAAGAAAGTCTCTTTGAGTTCAACCTTGTACGTGAACACTATCTATTTTTAGTGCATAAATTGACAAGTTTAAGGTTCCCAACAACTATCTTCCACTAATCCCCTACCCCTCAAACTCTACCAAGTCATTTTATATACTATAGGATACAATTAAAATCCATTATGATGCCTAAAAATATTTTTTTACCATGTCATATGTTATTCCAAAAATGCTCATGGGTCTCTATTTTCACTTTTTAGGGATTGGAGTCATGAAATAGTCATCTTATGCTTTTGAAGGTGGATTTCAACCTTGTTTAGTAATCCATCCTTTTAAAGAATTTTCTCATGATATTTTCACAATGTCAAGACCTTAATTAAGGTTAATTACTTATTAAAATTCCATACCAGTTATCTCCATACCTCTGTTAAGCCACATGTAGGTGGACAAAATCATACATACAGCCAATAAGGTGTAAATATGGGAAATAACATTGTAATTGACCTTAAATGGGTTGTATATTCATTTAAAACATTAAAATTCATTCCTCACACATAAAATAACTTTAAAACACGACTAAATCTCCTATTCCATCATGAAATCATTTCATGAAGCTCTTGCAGGTGCACATTAATGGTTGCTTGACTGTAAATGTTGTATATGACTGTTATCATAGACTTTTATGTTATTTGTAAGGCTCCAAATAACTATTAATAAAAAAATAAAATGTCAAAAAAATTTGACTCTCCATTAATCCCTTAAAAAATTTATTATATCTCAAGCATCATGACTGAGACTGAGAACATGCAGCAAGTTGACTGTGAGTGTGACAAGACTAGTTGTTTGATCAAAGTATGGACTTATAAGACCAAACATCGAAGGAGGTTGTGTATATTTAATTTATACATTTTTATGGACTTATCACAACCCTTCAAAACCATGAACAATCATGAATATCTTAAAATGGTGAAAAAACTAATTGTAACAGAGCAAGGTGTATCCTCCTACAAATTAAGATGATTTTCATATCAAAACATCATGAAATGTGAAAAAAAGAATTAATATAATTATTAAAGAGACTCAAAATAATTTGGAACCAATATCAACAAAAATTTTGTATGGAATTTCTCAAACCCAGGCAAACCCTATAGGTGCAAAGATTGGCAAGCAAAAAAGTATAGTCAACTTCATAAGGATGGATCATGAATCACACACCACCATTATTCAAACTATTTATATTTAAATTAAGTTATATGAGTTTAGTTTCACCTCCCCAAGGTGTTTTATTTGAAACATCCTCTGTTGGTCATACCAAGTACAAACTTGAAGACTGATTTTGCTTGCCAAGAAGGGTGAAAAAGGAGCAAAATAGTTTTGGACCAAAAATGGCACTTTTATAGTACTTTAAAAATGTAAATGATATTTATTAATCTAAAGTGACATTATCTGATCTTATCCCATGTGGCACACTTCCCCATGGGTCATATAAGTGCCAAACTCACCTTTTTCTCAAGAAAATGGCCCTTTTTCTAAGGAACCTACCAATTTTTAGTTGGTTTTAGTTATTTAAGACATAATAGGATACATTTGTCATGAAATAACTTTTTTTAACCTTAAAACTTCCCAATAAATCTGTATAACTCATTAAATGCCCCTTTTTGACCTTAAAATGACTCAAAATGACTAAAATGATTAAAATGACTAAGGACCAAGGATATTATAACATTAAATTACATTAATTAACCTATAAAACACATTTTTACATATGTATTAGACCCCTAAAACACGTAAAATTCAATTTTTCACCTATAGGGGTCCCAATTTGACCTAAAAGTCAAATTTGGTCAACAGGGACCTAGGCAATCTTTTACCTTTTTAAAGGTTTTATTTGGGTGCTTATGCCATCATCATTCCTTAGGAATTTTTAAATTTTTATTTAACATTAGTTTTTGTGGGATTGTCTCTTTTTCTGGCTTTGTATTTCCTAAAGATTTCTTTCTGGGTTTCAACATATAAAATAAAGAATGAATTGAATTATCGACCAAAATTTATTAAACTTTGATGTCAATTCTATCTAACTCCAAATTTTCCATATATTATTTTTTCCTTGGGTATATGTATAGATGGTGGAGGGTGTGAATTTCCATGTCAATCTTCACTACAACAATGTTCATCGACTGCATATCATATATCTAATTGATAGCATTCATAAAGTATCACACTATGAAATCCTATGGTAATTTTAGCCATTCAAACAACTCTCCAAAGGGAACCATACGAATGCACACTAGGAAAAAATGTTACTTATCGATAAAATTTGCTTGTCCTCTAGCCTATCTAGGTAATTCCTTTAGAATATGACACTCATTTCTAAAGGCTTCCTTCATCCCATCATACCATCCCTTCACTTTGACTTTTTGGGATGGGGTTATTAATCTAAGACAAGTGAATGCTTTGAAATTCTCTATAGGGGACTTATTCTCGAGAGGGTATGCCCATTTTAGCTCTCTAGTGGTATAGTCAGGTACACTAATCTCATTAAACATAATCAATAATAGGAACATGCCCCATGTAAACCTTTAGTTGCGTAGATAGTGGGATTTCTCTATATCTTTTATAATTTGGTCAGTGAAGTACCATACCCAATTCTATTTTAGTCCCTCAATGACTTGTTGAGAAACATAAAGGTGAGACATATCCACCTCTTTCCACCTATCTCCACCTCCAACCTTGGTCATTATGATGCATGCAACCACTCTGAGGGTGGGATCTTGGAGACTAGTGATATGCATAGCATGGACTTGTTTCTAATATTCAAGTGCCATAGCAGTCTTATCAATCTCATCCTGGTCAACCAAGACATAATCAAGCTCTATGCCTAAGCACTAAAACCCTATGACTCTACTTATTCACTCTAATGTAATCTTCATCCAATGCCCAAAAAAATAGATATAGTCTTCATGCACCCACAAAATCAAAAACTTCACTTCTTCAACTAGATTTCCAAAATATAGAAGATTAAATAATTGGAAGAGTCTAGAATCATTTAGAGCATTGAAATTTTTCAAGTCATACACTATCTCATTCATTATGTTTTGGTTCTCTACCTGATAGTCATGTTACAATTCTACTTCATTGCTAGGCTAGCATTGGTTATAATCAAAAACATTTCAAGTGGGAATATTTAATACCCAATTCTTTTCACATAATATCACCTCTGAGTAGTGCATTTCTTTGATCATTATTAGGGTTGGAGGGGGTGTAGTAGCCTTATTCTTTATCTGGCATGCCATTTTTGATTTTGTCTTTTATGCATGCTCTGAGCTCTTCAAGTACCTATTTTATCAAAATATTTTACCCTTGGATGAGGTTGTTCAGACCTCTCTACATTTGGATAACATGAGATTACCTTTAAGCCTATGGGTTTCCTATAACAAAGGTAAACCTCTAGGTTAAAGGGCTAGCTCCCTTGATTTATCTTTTAGGTGTACACTACACTAGGATAAACATTATTTGGGGTGAAAAGGTAATAAGGAGACATAAAATAAACCTATACTAATGAGGTGATACACCAAAGATAATTCCAGATAACACACTTGCATCTGCATTAAGGAAGAAGACTACTAAAATTGTCCTTAACTCATTATCCTTCTAGCGTAAGTATTTATGATAGAGGTAGATTGTTATACATATCCAAAGGTGGGTGAAAATAAGGTCTGATAATAGACACTACTAGTTCCTCTAATACTTCAATACATACTTAACAAATACATACACATTATGAAACATGTTAGAAGAGATATCACTCACACATAACATGCAAGAGCAGAATGGAAGCAAGGAGAACATCTTCATTACTTGTGAACCACTTAAAACACTTAAGAAAGAGATTGTAGAGAATGAACCAACTACAAAAAAAATTATTCAAAGGCAAGTGAGGTGTCAAAACTAGTAGGGCTTCACCATACTAGGTGTGTACTAGATACAAATGCCAAAATGGCTTGCATATATAGAGCATAGGAGAGGAGAGAGAAGAAGAGAAGTGGACAAGTCACAAGACCAAGTGTTAAACTATGAAAACTAATTACAATACAAGGTAATTAAGTGTTCAATATGTCATGAAGGTCCTCTTGGACAAACGTCCATCAACAATAGGACGTATCCTTTAGGTTAGCATAGAGACTCTTCATGTTCTTCTTTGAAACTACCCTCATGATGATGAGTAGTCCATTTATCTTGAATTTACTATGAAATATATTGACACATATAATCTGACATGATAATATGTAAATGAGATTAGGTATATTCATCTTCACCTTCAACTAATAGCCTTCTTTGTTACACTTGTCATTCACTGTCTACAGTCTCTTATTAGTCCTCTTGGCTTCAATCCTCACATTTATCATTAAGGTGACTTGTAGTTATCGAGGATCTCATTATAGAGGTGTTAGACACTTTTTTATATCCTATTTTCCTTTCACTCCATCATATAGACCTCAAAAGGATCCAATATCATAGCTCTCATCTTCAAACTAGGCAATCACTTCTCCCTCTCACTATTTGTCCAAGACTGCTTGTAGTGAAAAGTGTGTCAGAGGGATTTTCATGCACAACCACAATAAGAGATGATTATTAGGAGTTGAAAAATGTCTATACACACCTCTTACAATGACTAACATTCAACAATTCCCTTCTACACCTATAGAATAACCCAAATCTTGCAAGAAACTCAATATTAGGCTTGTCTGTACAAGAGACAGTACAAAAAAGTTAAGTGTTAAAGAGCCTAAAAGAGTGATAGACAAGTAAAAATTATTTTCAAGACCTATTTACTCCCTCTAAATTAATTTCCCATAATATTTTATCCATTGGGTTCAAGCAAGGGTTTTAGGAGAGTTTTAAGCTGTGGGGATTTGAAGGGACACTCTGAAGAAGCCACACATGCCAGGACTATTATGAATCTGTACAACTAACTGAAAATGGCCTTGTTTCAGATAAAATCATTATTTATACATTGAACTTACATAATGTCAATTCCAAAAATTCCTCTAACACTTTCCTAACATCAGACATGTTCACTTACACTTTAACACACTTATCCTTTCATATAAAATCATATAATTCCATTAAAGTGACCCAAAAGGACATAAAAATGACACTAGGACAAATGAAAAATAATGAAAAAGATAAAACATAGTATGTGAGCTATTTTAATACCATGTTAGACCACTTTCCAACCTAGGAAACCCTTTAAAAATTTGAACTTGTAGGGGGGTTGACTTAATTTGACTTGGGGTCAAATTAGTCAACATATTGGTGATTTGCGAGGGGTAGCATGCTTGCTATGATAAGGAACAACTGCCCTATCCTATCCTTGGGAAATGGATTCACCCATACACTACTAATGACACTAAAATGACTTTGAATAGACATAGAACCACAGCAAATAGAAATCAAGACAACAAGAAACACACTTGTGTTCGCATGAACTTTTAGGGAAAACACACAACTTAAGTAAATTAACTTATGCAAAAACTAACCTAAATGGAACTCTTCATCCTGGATCAAAGGGGAATCTTGTACCATTTATTTCTTCATAAGATGGATTAAATGAGTCAAAATTCCTTTTGATCTTTGGTATTAGTGTCTCTAATTCCTTCATGATGCCAATTTTATTTGGCATGATTTTCAATAGAACCACAACTGATACAAATTTTGACTCAACCATATCTTCATGGTACTCCTCAATTGTAACTTTTGTTGATGATTCATCAAATCATAGTTCCTTATCATTCATGGCATCTTGTGTGAGATCAAACTTCTTATTAGATGCAGGCTCATGAAACTTAGCCTCATCTTCATCATTATCCTCAACATGAAATAATAATAAAAAAATGTGGGATTTTGAAGAGGTTAAAATTCACCACATATTTCATTAAATCATTTCCATAAATCATCTTTCTTCAAGGATTCATCAACAACTTCTTCTATTGTTTCTTCAAATTTAATTTCTTGATCATACTCATGAATGTCATATTCATCATAGATTGCCTCATGATGTTCCTCAAGACACGTTTGTTAAAAATAAACCTCATGTTCCTCTTAATCAATCTCATTTTGATCTCCTTCAAGAATTAGATTCTCAAGACCTTCATATTCATGGAGCATGTGCAAGTAGGTCTACCATTGACCTTGATCAGGTTCCTTATGGATAGCTCTAACTTCATCTATATCTTTTCTTTCGTGACCCAAGAAGATTGGTTTGGACTTGTCTTCACCAAGGGGAGCCCGTATAGTAAAATCTTCTTCATATTCACTTGAAACCTCTTATTGATCAGTTTCAAACTGAGCTTATTCTTCTTTACTTTCCTCTCATAAGATAGGTTATTCTTCAAGAGGGGATGAGGTGGGAGGGAGGTGTATTGATTCATGATTTAGAAAGAGAGTAGGAGTAGTAATGGAGGGTTAATTAATGGTAATGGGGATGGAATGAGACACTTGAAATAATTCTTGGAGGGAGATAAGGTTTTGTTGAGCTATAGACATTTTATTTTCTCCAACAACCACCTCATCTTTATCATTGTCTTCTTGAAGTCCATCAACAACTACAGCTTTATCTTCCACATCCTCAACTATGACATCTTTTTAACATTCAAACTCTTATTAGATAGACCTCCAATATGGACAAATTGTAGGTTTTTCAAGAGAGGGCATTGCATTTTTAACACACACAAGGTTCTCTCTCTTGACATCAACTTCTTGGTTCCAAGTTGGAACTTTAAGGCTACTAGGTTATTTTGAGGATTTAATTGGGTCTTCATGATGACAAGGAATATGAAAATACTGACATGGAATAGAAGAATACACTTGAGCATAGGAGGGAGATACTTTCTCTTCAAACATATTTTTACCATCTTCATAACCTTCTTGAGGATTGGCTTTGACAGTTACAAGTTGATTCCTAACTTCATGGTTTCTCCACCTTTCAATCCTATCAATCCACCATTGGATATAACATATAATTTCATGTAAATATTCATTGATGACATAGTTAACTTCTTCCTTAATTAATCTCCACTTAATTATAATGGAATAAACTACCTTTCTCATCTTCTTCATGAAATGAATAGGGATTACATCAAGCTCTTTATCCCATTTCTTCATCGACCTTTCTATTTTTTTCATCTTAGTCATAAGTTCCAATAAATATTTATCTTTAGGTGGAGTTGAATAATGATAAGGATAGGATTTTTGATATTGATCTTAAGAAGGTTGTATAGGAACTTGATAGGATGGATAGGGCTATTAGGGAAGAATACCTCAAAGAATCTGCCTCTTGAGAGCTTAGATTTCTACTTCAAGAACTTTCACATTAATATCTTGTATTAATTATTCAAGAGCCTTAAAATTATATTCTTTATATCCTTATTAATAGGCTTCTTCAAAAATTTGTTCAATAACTTCATGACCATATAGAGAAGGAATGGGTTGATAACAAATTTAATAGGGAGGTTAAGGGATATAGCATGGTTCATAACAAAGTTGATAGGTAGGTTTTTAATAAGGAATATCAACATATCAATCCCTATAAACTTCATTATTTAAATGAAACAAAAGACTTTATCAAATTCTTTTCAACAAGTACCTAGGTTGCTTATCACTAGATGATTGCATTCAGAGTCGCCATTGGTGTTTGCTTGAATGATTCCAAAAGTTGATAGTATGAAGAACACATCAAAAATTATTCTACTATTTTGGACCTTGGTCCCATCAAACATGCCAAAACTATTGTCTCCAAATATTTCACCCTTGTATGTGGTTTTTTATACCTCTCTACATTAGGCCAACATGGGATTACCTCGAGGCCTGTGGGTTGCCTATAACAAAGGTAAATCTCTAGGTTAAAGGGATATCTCTCTTGAGCTATATTTTAGGTTCATAATAAACTAGGATAATCACTATTGGGGGTGAAAATGCAAGGATTAGACATAAAATAAACCTATGATAATGAGGTGATACACCAAATATAAGTCCACACAACACACTTGCATCTGCATTAAGAAAGAAGACTACTAAAACTAACCTTAACTCATTATCCTTATAGCATAAGTATTTCTCATTTAGGTAGACTTTTATTCATATTCATAGGTGGTTGAAATTAAGGTTTGATACTAGACACAACTAGTCCCTCTAACACTTCAAGACACACTTAACAAACACATACACTTTATGAAACCTGTTAGAAGAGACATCATTCACATAAAACATGCAAGAGTGGAATGGAAGCAAGGAGAACATATTCATCACTTGTAAACCATATAAACCACTTTAAAAACTTATGAAAGATATTTAATAGAACTAATGAACTTCAAAAAACTTTATTCAAAGACAAATGAGGTGTCAAAACTAGTAGGGCTTTGTCATACTAGGTGTGTACTAGATATAAATACCAAAATGGCTTGCATATATAAAGCATAGGAGAAGAGAGAGAAGAAGAGAAGTGGAAGGGTCATAATACCAAGTGTAAAACTATGAGAATAAATTAAAATACAATGGAATGAAGTGTTAAATAATTCATTAAGGTCCTTTTGGACAAATGTCCATCATAAACATGACATATCCTTTAGGTTGGCATAGATACTCTTCATGTTCTTCTTTAAAACTACCCTCATGATGATGAGTAGTCCATCTATCTTGAATTTCCTATTAAATATTATCACACATATGACCTGACATGAGAATATGAAAATTATATTAGGGACAAGCATCTATGCCTTCAATTTATAGCCTTCTTTGTTACACTTGTCATTCGTTGTCTACAGTCTCTTATTAGTCCTATTGGCTTTAATTTTCACATTTGTCATCAAGGTGACTGCAATTATCCAAGAAATATCATTGAAAAGGTGTTAGAAACTTTTTTATAACCTATTTTCCTTCCACTCAATTATATATATCTCAAAAGGATCCAATATCAAACCTCTCATCTTCAAACTAGGTAATCACTTCTTATTATTTATCTAAGACTGCTTATAGTGAAAAGTGTAGTAGAGGGATTTTCATGCACAACCACAGTAAGAGATGATTATGATGAGTTTTAAAATGTATCTACACACCTCTTAAAAATAATTACATTCAAAAATTCCATTATGAACCTGTATAAAAACCCAAATCTTGCAAGAAACTCAATATTAGGCATGTTCGTACAAGAGACAATACGGAAAAGCTAAGTGTCAAAGGGCCTAAAAGAGTGATAGACAAGTTGAAATAAATTTAAATACCTATTAACTCCCTTTAAATTCATTTCCCACCATATTTTATCCATCACATTTAACCAAGGGTTGTAGGAGGCTTTTGAGATCTAGGGATTTGAAGGAGCACTCTGAAGTAGCCACACATGTCAGGACTGTTATGAATTTGTACAACTAACTAAAAATGGCCTTGTTTAAAATAAAATCATTCTTTGTACATTTAACCTGAATCATTTTATTTCCAAAAATACATCTAACACTTTTTTGACATCAAACACATTCACTTACACTTTAACACACTTGTCCTTTCATATAAAAGCATATAATTCCATTAAAGTGACCCAAAAAGACATAAAAATGACACTAGGACAAATGAACAAGCATGAAAAAGATAAAACATAGTATGTGATCTCTTTTAAGACCATTTTTTACCACTTTCCAATCTAGGAGACCCTATGGAAGTTTGAACTTGTAGGGGTTGACTTAATTTGACTTGGGATCAAATTAATCAACATATTGGTGATTTCCTAGGGGTAGCATGCTTGTTATGCTAAGGACTAGTTGCCTTATCCTATCCTTGGTAACTATAGTCACCCATACACTACTAATGAAACTTAAATGCCTCTAAATAGACATAAAACCATACCAAATAGAAATACGGAAACAAAATACAAAGAAAGACAACAAGAAACACACTTATGTTCTCATGAAAGTTTAGGATAAACACACAACTTAAGAAAACTAACTTATGCACAAAATAATCTAAATGTAACTCTTCCTCCTAGATCAAAGGGTAAGGTTGTGCCATTATTTTCTTTATGAGATCAAGGAATGAATGAGGCATATTATTTTTTGAACTTTTGCATTAGTGTCTCCAATTCCTTCATGATTGCCACTCTATTTGACATGATTTTCAATGCAACCACAAATGATACAAAAATATCACCTATGAAGGTTAATTATTATTTTTACTCAGCCATATCTTCATGGTACTCCTCAATTTCAACTTCTGTTGATGCTTTATCAAATCATAGTTCCTTGTCATTCATGGCATATTGTGTGAGATCAAACTTCTTATCAGATACAAGCTCATGAAACTTAGCCTCATCTTCATCATTATACTAAACTTGAATAACAAAAATTGTGGTATTTTTAAGAGATTAAAAATCACCATATATTTCATTTAATATTTTCCATAAGTCACCTTGCTTCATGGAGTCATCAATGGCTTCTTCTATTGTTTCTTCAAAGTTAATTTTTTGATCTTACTCGTGAATGTCATAGTCATCATAGATTGCCTCATGATGTTCCTAAAGACATGTTTTTTTAAAAATAAACCTCACATTCCTCTTTAACAATCTCATTTTGATCTCATTTAAGAATTATATTCTCAAGACCTGCATATTCATGGAACATATGCAACTAGGTTTGCCACATACCTTGATCAAGTTCCTTATGAATAGCTACAACTTCATCTATATATTTTATTTCTTAACCCAATAATATTGTCTTGGGTTTATCTTCACCAATGGGAGTCTCTATAGTGAAATATTCTATATAGTCACTTGAAACATCTTCTTGATCAGATGCAAACTGAGTTTATTCTTCTTTATTTGCCTCTTATAAGATAGGTTCTTCTTCAAAAGGGGATGATGTGGGAGGGTGGTGGATTGGTTCATGATTTGGAGATATAATAGGAAGATTAATATAGGGTTCATTAATGGGCATGTGGATGGAAATATACACTTTAAATAATTATTGGATGGAGAGAAGTTTTTTCTGAACTATAGATGTTTCATTTTCTCCAATAACCACCTCATTAGTCTCATTATCTTCTTGAAGTTCATCAACAGTTGCAACTTTGTATTCCACATCCTCAACTAATGCATATTTTTCATGTTTAAAATATTATTAAATAGACCTAAAATATGGGTAAACTTTAGGTTTTTCAAGAGAGGGAAATGGATTTTGAACACACACAAGGTTCTCTTTCTTAACATCAACTTCTGTGTTCCAAGTTGGAACTTTAAGGCTACTAGGTTATTTTGAGGATTGAATTGGATCTTCATGATGATAAATAATATGAGAAGACTGATATGGAACATAAAAATACACTTGAGGATAATATGGAGAGACTCACTCTTCAAACATATCTTCACCTTCTTCATATCCTTCTTGAGGATTGGCTTGTATAGTTGCAAGTTGATTCCCAACTTCTTGGTCTTCCAAAATTTCAACCCTATCAATCCACCAATAGACATAGCATCTCATTACATGTAAATATTCACTAATGACATATTTATATTCTTCCTCAACTAATCTCCACTTACTTATAAGGGAATGAACTACCTTTCTCATCTACTCTATGAAATGAATAAGGATTACATCAAGCTCTTTATCCCATTTATTCATCAACCTTTCTAATTTTTGCATCTCAAGCCTAAGTGAAAATAAGTATTTAACTTGAGGTGGAGTTGAAGTAGGAGAAGGATAAGATTTTTCTTATTTATATTAAGAAGGTTGTATAGGAACTTGATAGGATGGATAGGGTTGTTAGGGAAGAAGAGCTCCAAGAATCTGCCTCTTGAGAGATTGGATTTATCATTCAATAACTTTCACCTTAAGATATTGGATTTATTCTTCAAGAGCCTTAAACTTCTCTTCTTGATATCCTTATTCATAGGCTTCTTCACAAGGTTGTTCAACAACTTCATGACCATATAGAGAAGGAATGGGTTGATAACAACTTTGATAGGGAGGTTGAGGGATATAACATGGGTCATAACAAGATTGATAGGGAGGTGTGTAGTAAGGACTCTCAACATATCCATCCATATCAAATTCATTAGTTAAATGGAACACAACAATTTGGGGTTCTTATCACTATATGATTGTATTCGAAGTCACCATTGGCGTTTGCTTGAATGTTTCCAAAAGTTGATAGTAGGAAGAACACACCAACAATTATTATACTCTTTTAGTCTTTGGTCTCACCAAGCATGCCAAAACTACTATATCCAAATATATCACCCTTGGATGAGGTTTTTTATATCTCTCTACATTTGGCTAATATGGGATTACCTCTAGGCCTGTGGGTTGTCTATAGTAGATGTAAACCTTTAGGTTAAAGGGCTAGCTCTCTTGATTTATATTTTAGGTTCACACTACAATAGGATAATCACTAGTGGGGGTGAAAATGGAATAAGGAGACATAAAATAAACCTATTTTATTGAGGTGATACACCAAATATAAGTCCACACAACACACATGCATCTACATTAAGAAAGAAGACTACTAAAACTAACTTTAACTCATTGTCCTTCTCACATAAGTATTTCTCATAGAGGTAGATTTTTATACATATCCAGAGGTAGGTGAAATTAAGTTTTGATACTAGAAACTAATATTCCCTCTAACACTTCAAGACACACTTAACAAACACATACACTTTATGAAACATGTTAGAAGAGATATCACTCGTACACAACATGCAAGAGCAAAATGGAAGCAAGAAGAACATCTTTGTCACTTGTGAACCACTTAACACACGTAGGCAAGAGATTTAAAATATTTTATAAAATTCATAAAACATTATTCAAAGGTAAATTAGGTTTCAAAACTAGTATGTCTTTGCCATATGAGGTGTGTACTAGATACAAATGCCAAAATGGCTTGCATATATAGAGCATAAGAGAGTAAAGAGAAGAAGAGAAGTGGAAGGATCACAAGACCAAGTTTAAAACTAAGAAAAATATTTAAAATTCAAGAGAATGAAGTGGTAAATAGGTCATGAAGTTCGTCTTAGACAAATTTCCATCACAAACATGACATGTCCTTCAGGTTGGCATATAAACTCTTCATATTCTTCTTTGAAACCACCCTCATGATGATGAGTAGTCCATATATATTTGAATACCTATTGAATATGTTGACATATATGATATGACATGATAATATGGATGAGATTAGGGATAGTAATCTATGCCTTCAACTAATAGCCTTCTTTTTTACACTTGTCATTCACTATCTATAGTCTTTTACTAGTACTTTTGGCTTCAATCTTCACATTTGTCATCAAGGTGACTTGCAGTTGTCCAAGGGAGATAATTTTAGAGGTTTTAGACACTTTTTTATAACCTATTTTCCTTCCAATCCATTATATATACCTCAAAAGGATCCAATATCAGACCTCTCATCTTCAAACTAGGTAATCACTTCTCCTTCTCACTATCTATCCAAGACTGCTTGTAGTGAAAAGTGTAGCAGAGGGATTTTCATACAAAACCATAGTAAGAGATGAGTATGAGGAGTTTAAATATTTCTATACACACCTCTTAAAATTAATTAAATTAAAAAATTCCCTTATTCACCTATATAACAACCCAAATCTTTCAATAAACTCAATATTAGGCTTATTTGTATAAGAGATAGTATGAAAAAGTTAAGTGTCAAAGAGCTTGAAAGAGTGTTAGATAAGTCCAAATCAATTAAAATACCTATTTACTCCATTTGAATTCATTTTCCACCACATTTTCTCCATCGAGTTCAAGTAAGGGTTTCAAGAGGTTTTGAGCTATGGGGATTTGAAGGGACACTTTGAAGTAGCCACACATGTTAGGACTATTATGAATCCATAAAACTAACTAAAAATGGCCTTTGTTTTTGTTTGATGGGTTTGATACCTTCCTCCAATTCAATGGTGTGTTGGGCTAAGCTTGGGTCAAAACCCTTCAAGTTGCCATACTCCCAAGCAAAAACATCGGCAAACTCTTGGCATAACAAAATGAAAGAATGCCTTTCCTCATTTGTACATACCTTCCCAAGTGCAAGCAGCATGTCCTTGAATATTTCGAATCTTTCATAATTTTCTTTCTTGGTCATGATGCTTTAAAATAAACTCATTCTTTGTACATTGAACCTATATATGTCAGTTACAAAACTACTTCTAACACTTTCCTAACATCAAAAACATTCACTTACACTTTGACACACTTGTCCTTTCATATAAAATCATATAATTCCACTACATAAAAATGACACTAGGATAAATGAACAATCATGAACAAGATAAAACATAGTATGTGACCTCTTTTAAGACCATGGTGGACCAATTTCAAACATAGGAGACCCTATGGAAGTTTGAACTTGCAAAAGGGTTGACTTAATTTTACTTGGGGTCAAATTAGTCAATAGTACCTCTTCTCTAATCATCATAATCTCACTACCCACACTCTCCAACCCTTCTTCTTATATTATCATAGGAAATGCTCACTTTTTTGGGCCTTTTTATTTAGATGCATCACCCTTTAAGGAATCTAAAGTTTGAGGCATGGTCATCTAATCTTCCTAAAATAATACATGGTTGCCTTGTTTTCCCACTCAGCTCTCCTACTTCAAATCCTTATAATGGTAGACATCAACCTCTACAACTTGCAAATCTAAAAATCTATGAGTCCTTACACTCCTCCCAACACTCTATCTTTTTCCCTTAACTGATACACTCTATAATGCTTGAAAATAGTCTTAATCTATTACTTTTCACTCATTTGTAAGCTTGGAAATCACTCTATAACAACTCAAATATGTTCCTTCAGCTCTGTAAGTTTGTAAATATCACAATAGTAAAAATTAAAATGGCCCACATTTAACCTTTTATAGGCTCAAGGGGGTGACTTGCATTTACTACCCCACTACCTCTACCATCACTTCATGTAATAAATGTTAATAACAATATTTCCATGATTCATATTTGACACACATGCCATTACCATTACTTTCCTTGTATTAAATACATGTCTCATCCCTCACTTTTCTTGAAGTGCATGACATATGTAAAATATTTGAATATTTTCCATTCCAAAGGCAAAAATATTTCTTCTTTACCTCAACTTTGCTTGTTGGTTATGTGTCGCATCTTGCATACCCTTTTATCCTTACACACTTCAATTTACGTGACTTTGTTCCTATGTGCATTACCATTGACCATACCTTGGTGATCCATAGATGTTCTACCCTTACCCCACACTAAACCTTGTTCATGGACCTCCACAACAATACAAAGAATCATAAAATTATATTACCTTAACCTTTGGCATGCCTTGGGATATGTGTGGTCGACTTGCAACTTATATACCTCTTTTATATTCTTATTACATTTATCTATGTTCTTAGTTAGGTCAACCTATGGAATAACCATGGATAAGTAGACTATACATAGGAGGTAGTGGTTAGTCTTTGATCATCATCTTAAGTATTTTTCTCTTAGTGCATTATTGTGTAGGTTTCCCCCTTGAAGTGGATTTGCTATATTATCTAGTATTTTGCTTTATTATCAATTATTGGTGTGTAATCTCTCATATTTGATTATTTTGTGTGATATAAAATCATTTTGGGTGAACATCTAAGTAATTTCATTACAAGTGGTATTAGAGCATCAATTTGGGCAAGTTTCTTATAGTGTTTTTTTTGGATCTGTCAAGGCGCAACTTTTGTGAGGGGAAGGAGTGAAAAAAAAACTTGTAATCTGATAAGAATTATTTTTTCTATCAGTTCAGTATTGCTCAAAATGCTTTTTAAAAACAAATTATAAAAAATTGGAAATTTATTTATTTATTTCACCTTGCACAAGTGCAGTCATTGGATTTGTCTTGATGAGATGATCGTAATGGTATATTTTGTCAGTACACTTTTTTGTGCCAAAATGTTTTACCCTAGTGCATAAAGTTAGTCGTTGGATTCATTTTGGTAAGGCAATCACAATGATACCATCCCTTGGTACACTTTTTTTTGGGTAAAAAAACTCCTAGGGTTTGTATATGGTTGGTCCTTTTACATGGGGATGAAAAGGGGAGAAATAAACTCTTAAGACTCCTACTAGTAACATGAAATCTAGAACTTTAGATCCATTGATTTCTCAACTTTAGGCTGACATAAAAGGCTTGGTGCAACATGATGACTTTATTATAGTTTAAACTAATGTTTCAAGGATGTTTAGAGAGATTAATAGGGGTGACAATCAATTTAATTAGATCGCTACTTCATTAGTTGCTCTTTCATCTCAGTTAAAGTCAAACAACCCTCCACTTCATCATTCTGGTCCTCCTCACCTCAACATTAACAACTCCAATTCTAGTGTGAAATTGATGTTTCCCAAAGTGGACATGCATAAGTTTGATGGTAAGGATCCTCTCACTTAGATTACCCAACTTGATAATTTATTTAGTCTACATCAAACTCCTAGTTCTTAGAAGGTGATCATGGCATCTCTATGGAACCTAAGCAGTTCATTTGGTATCACTAGTTATGTACTCAAAAGAAAAAGAATGGTGCTCTCATTACATGGTCTATTTTCATTGATGAGTTATTATCTCATTATCAAAATAATTTCTCTAATAATTACTTTAACCAATTAGCCAAATTGTGGCAAATGGGAACTATGAAGGAATATATTCATCAATTTCAAAATCTATCCTTATAGGTGGAAGACATCACTAAGAAAAATTTGACTGATCTAGTTTTGGGTGGTCTCAAAGATAGCATCTAATTATAGGTTAAAATGTTTAACCTAGTATCTATATCAAAATATATCCCATGAGAATGTATGATAGAGGAAAAAGAGATGGTCAAATAGAAAACCTTCACTATTGGTTGTGATCACACCTTCTTAGCACCATCATATCCTCAACCCACCAAACTGACACCTCAACAAATTGAGGAGAATGAAGCTAAAGGGTTATGTTATGGTTGAGATATAAAATGGATTAAAGACCATCATTGTGCTAAAAATAAGTTATTTTACATCGAAGGTGCCAATGAGAATGATGATGATGAGGAGGTACTTAGTAACGATGAAGAAGGTCCTGAAGAGGAATCTAAAGACTCTTAGCCTACTATTTCTTGTCATGCCCTTTCAAGTATTAGTACTCCCCAAACTCTTAAGTTGGTGGGTTTCTTAAAAAAATAGAAGGTCACTATTCTGATTGATTCTAGGAGCACACATAACTTCATCAATAATAAGTTGGCTACTCACTTAAACTATTTCATTTATTCCACTCCAAAATTTTAGGTCATGATTATAGATGGTGGTACTATCAGTTGCTCAAGAAAATGTCATAGTATTAAGCTAGGCATTGGATACTAATTATTGGATTCTCCTATGTTTGCTATTCTCATGGGGAGAGATGACATTATTTTGGGAGTACAGTGGCTCACCACTTTGGGCACCATTGAGATAAACTTCCAAGAATTATTCATGTGTTTTCATTCTAAGGGAAGGACATTTGAGCTAAGGGGATTAAGGGCTAAATCTCCAAAACTTGTTAGCTCCCATCAAATAATAAAGATTATATACAAGGGTGTTGAAGGATTTGTAGCTTGCTTGTTTTCTATGGAAGTTCATTCAACTCGGCCATCTACACCTCTTAATCTGCAACAATTGATTGATGCCCATTCAGTCATTTTTGGTGACATGCAAAAAGGACTTCCACCTAGCCACATGCATGATTATGCTATCAAACTCATTCCTGGTAGAACACCACCCAACATCAGGCCATATAGGTATCCCTACACTCAAAAAAGTGAAATTGAAAATATGGTACAAAAAAATTTGGGTGAAGGAATCATTTTCCATAGCCAAATCAAATATTCTTCACCAATTTTCATGGTGTGAAATAAAGATGACACTTAGAGGATGTGCCCTAACTACAAAGAACTCAACAAGTACACTATCAAAGATAAGTTTCCTATTCCTATCATTGATGATTTTCTAGATGAATTAAATGGTGCTCTTTATTTTACCAAATTAGATTTGCATTCTGGGTATCATCAAATCTAGATCCATGATGAAGACATACCCAAAATGGTTTTCAAGACTCATGAGGGCCATTATGAGTTTTTGGTTATGCCTTTTGGGCTAACAAATGGACCATATACCTTTCAAATTTTGATGAATACTATTTTTAGGCCATTTTTGAGGAAATTTATTCTAGTATTTTTGGTGATATCCTTAATTATATTAAAAATTGGGAAGACCATTTGTACCATATGAAATAGGTACTCTCAATTTTGGAACAACATCAGTTGTATGCCAAACATTCCAAATGTATTTTTGGAGCTTGTGAGGTGGAGTATTTGGGTCATCTAGTTTCACATACAGGAGTAAAAGTGGATAATAAAAAAATCCAAGCAATGGTGGACTAGATGATTCCTAAGACACTCAGGCAACTAGGGGGATTTTTGAGGCTAACTGGTTACTATCATAGGTTTGTCAAAAATTATGGTATCATTGCAGCCCCACTGACATCTTTGTTGAAAAAATACTCCTTTTAGTGGACTAATATAGTTAGCAAGGCATTTAAATAATTTAAATTAGTGATGTGCACCACTTCAGTGTTGGTTACTCCTAATTCTTCCAAGACTTTTGTGGTTGAATGTGATGCATTTGGGTATTGTATGGGTTTTGTACTTGTACATGAAGGTAGACCACTTGCATTTAAAATTCATCAACTAAAGGGTAAAAATTAGCACAAGCCCATTTATGAGAAGGAAATGATGGCCATCTTATATGCAATAAAATAATGGAGGCCTTATTTGATGGTTCATCACTTTCAGGTAAATATTGATCATGATAGTCTCAAATATTTTTTAAAACAGAGGTTATCATTTGAAGAACAATAGAAATGGGTAACTAAGATGTTAGGCTATAATTTTGAAATAGTTTACAAGAAAGGCAAGGAAAATGTAGTGGTAGATGCACTATCTAAGAAGGATGAATGAGTTGAGGCCTTGTTATATACTATGACCATTCTGCATGCAAATTGGCTAGAGGAAGCATGATCAAAATAGAATAAGGATAGTGATACCCATGATTTGATTCAGAATATTCAGCAAGGTTTGGGTGGATTTGAAAAATTCACATGGAAGGGTGATACATTATTGTATAAAGATATATTATAACTATGTAAGAATTCTCTTCTTAAATAAAAAATCCTTTAATAACTTCATGCAACTCCAATTGGGGGTCATTCAAGATTTTTGAAAACCTATCATATAATCAAGCAAGATTTTTTTTGGAAACGACTAAAGGGGTATGTCCAAAAATATGTGGCTGAATGTATGATCTATCTACAAAATAAAGGAGAAACCATCAAAACCTTAGGTCTTTTACAACCTTTATCTATCCCAAGCCAACATTGGGAAGAGGTGTCTATGGATTTCATTACAAGGTTACCAAGATCTGATGGTCAAAATGTTATCATGGTTATGGTAGATCATCTTAGTAAGTATGATCATATTTGTTATTTATCACAGCCATTTATTTCTAGTATAGTAGCTTCTGCCTTTTTCAATACAATTCAAAAATTACATGGTAACCTTAAGATCATTGTCAGTGATCGAGATCCCATCTTCACTAGTAATTTTTGGACTGAGTTATTTGCATGTTTGGGCACTTAGTTGGCTCATATTTCATCCTATTATCCTCAATCTAATGGACAAACTGAAGTATTCAATAAATTTCTATAAGGATATATCTATTCTTTTGTTTCTGATAAATAGGATAAATGGGTTCATCGGTTGCCACTTGATAAATGGTGGTGTAATACTTTTATTCATATTTATTCCAAAATGTCTCCTTTTATAGCACTATATTGATACCACCCACCATCCAGCACTTCAACCTTGAAGGTCCATCCTAAGGTTCATGTAGTTGAAGAACATATTCACCATCAATAAGAGGTCCTTTCTAGTTTGTGTAAAAATTTAGCCATGGCCTAGAATCACATGAAACAGTAGGTGGATCAACACAGGAGTGAGAGGAACTTTGACATTGGTGATTGGGTTTTTTTTTCTTACATCCATATAAGTAGATGTCCTTGAAGTAATAAAAAAAGGATAACAAACTATCTCCTAAGTATTATGGGCCTTATCATATCTTGAAAAATATTGGTAGTGTGGCCTACAAGTTAGAGCTTCCTTCCTCCACTCACATACATCCAATATTTCATGTATCATGCCTAAAGAAAACTATTAGACATAAAGTGGCTACCCAAACTGAGTTACCAAAATTGGATGAGGAAGAAAGAGTTATTATTGATCTTGAGGTGATCCTTCAAATGCACACTAAGTAGTTACAGTCTCAAGTGATTAAGAAGTACATGATCAAATGGAAGAATCTACCCTGTGAAGATGTTACTTGGGAAGATGAATCTTTTATACAGAAACACCCAGAGTTGACTCAACATTGAGGACAATGTTTTTTTGGAGGGGAGAGGCATGATACACCCTTAACTCTTGGCATCTCTTGGGATATGTGTGGTCGACTTATGGCTTACATACCTCTTTTATATTCTTGTTACATTTTTATATGTTCTTATTTAGGTCAGCCTATGGAATAACCATGGATAAGTAGATTATATATATGAGGTAGTGGTTAGTCTTTGATCATCATGTTAAGTATTTTGCTCTTAGTTCATTATTCTGGAGGTTGCCCCATTAAAGTGGCTTTGCTATATTATCCAGTATTCTACTCTATTGTCAATTATTATTGTGTGATCTCTCATATTTGCTTATTATATGTGATATAAAATCATTATGGGTAAACATCTAAGTAATTTCATTATATAAAACCAAAGTGTTGACCCAAAAACTACTCAAGGGCATGCAACTAGTACCACACATATTGAAAACAAATGAAATCCTAGATTAACCTAATGGCATGCACCTTATTATTATAAAAAGTAAAGAATATTCAAAATATTAGGGTCTCAATTGACTACCATTGAAATGGCTAGGAAGGTATTGGACATCTAGTTGTTTTAACCTGCACGTGCCAATAGGATGGATACCAATAGGTTGGATACTATGAATGATGAAGGGGCCATCCTAGTGTACATAAAGCTTTCCAAAGTGGTGCACAAACTTTGAGTTGTAAACTAAGACTTACATGCCAAGATTATAAGTCTTGTTCTTCAAATGGTGATTGTATCAGGATTTTTTTTTGTGTTTCTCCACTGCATGACTCTATTGTGCAAGAAACTACATCTCATCTAGCTACAAGAAAAAATTGAGGCATGATTTCAAGGATTATTCATCATCCAATCAACCAACATGCATAATGAAAAGAGAAGGAATAATAAATTCAACTAAAATATCCACTTTGTTAACAAACACAAGATTGAATGGTGTGCTCTTATTTAATTTCTTGTAAGTGGTCTGATATATGCATAATAATGTAGATACATGATCATCCTAGTCAGTGCATCTAATATTACATATCTTGGTCAATATATTACACAAGATCTTTTTGAATAACTTAGTTGTACCATTGGCTTGAGGATGATACAACATTATTTTATGGTGCACAATCATGAATTATGCTAAGAGGATACAAATAGTCTCATTAAGGAAATGGGTGTCTCGATCACTAATCAAACTCAACAGACATTTGAACTATGTAATTATATTATCCTAGAGAAATATTTTAGTACTCGTAGAGGTACAATCCCTTATTGGCATAAATTCATCCCAATGAGTAGATAGTCAGTAGTAGTGATAACATAGCATGCACTAATACACCATCCTACTGGGTTAATGGGGCCAACAAAGTCAATAGCCCACTTTTCAAAGGGTTATTATGAAAATATAGGATTTAGGGGCATTGTATCCCTTCTATTAAAATTCATCATGCACTAGAAAATGTCACACTAGTGCACATAAGTCTGAGCATACTTAAACAAGGTAGGCCACCATAAGCAAACTAAAGGGACTTTATGCATTGTAACTTCATTAGCATAGTGTCTTATTATGACACCCTCATGAACTTCTTAAAGTACCTCAACATGCTCATGATACTTGACACATCATTGTAGCACATTATCATATCCAAGCTTATAAGGTCACCCCTATAAGATGGAATGGAGTGGCACAAATAGCTAGTTGCTTATTTTTTAAAGTGTTGAGATGAGCTAGTGTTGAACCTGTATTTATAAAATTGATGATATATTCCAACTCCTTAGGCATGTGCATGACTTGAAATAACTACATTTTAGGAGATTCATCCTCTATGATGTGCACCAATTCTCCAAATTTAATGTGTGAAAGATGATCCTGACTGCAGTTGGCCTTACGAGGTTTAACTACATTGAAAGCTAAACTTCTTGAAATAGCACAATCTACCAACAAATGTGCCCATGTAATAATAGTTTATTTACTAAGTACTTTAGTGATTTATGGTCTATGAAAAAGATAAATGGAGTTTCCAATAAGTATTGATATAACTTTTAGAGAGTGTAAACCATAGATAATGCTTCATGCCTTGTAGTCATTTAGTTTTGTTCAGCTAGAGTAAGCTTTCAAATTGCAAACTAGATAGGGTGGTCTAGGTTTCCCTCACCATGTTGAGAAAGGATAGCACCAACCACCATACTAAAATCATCGACATGAATGTGAAAAGGCTTTTTCCAATTTGGAAACTAGAGAATAGGAGAGGTGATAAGTTTATCCTTGAGTGTAACAAATGATTTTTGGTGAGCAATGGTCTAGACAAACTAGCCATTTTATTTCAATAATTCCTCTAAAGGTGCAATGATCCTAGCATATCTATAAATGAACTTTTTATAATATCTAATATTCCCTAGGAAGGCACATACTTTATGTTGGGTGGTCAATGACAGAAGGTGAATTATAATTGTAATCTTGGTTAGGTCCACCAAAAGTCCATCATTACATATAACATGACCAAGTAGAATACCAAAGGGGGTAGCAAATAGATATTTCTTCATATTTAGGGAAATATGAAGGTTCTAACAGTACTCAAGAATCAATCAAATATTTGAATAGTGGTCCTGCACTAATCTATAAATAGTTCAATCATCAAGGTAGACCTGAATGAACTTATGAATAAAGTCCTTAAAAGCTTTGATTGTGATCTGGGAGAACACAACAAGAGCATTTTTCAAGTTAAAGGGCATTACATTATAATAAAAGGATCCCCATTCAGTTATAAATGTGATCTTTGGTTTATCCTCTTCTATGATCTGAGCTTGATGGTATCCAAATAAGCTATATGTAAATGTATAGATTTCACATCCAATAACTCCTTTGAGTATCTCTTCAGTGAAAGGTGTCAAAAAAGGGTCGATAATGAAAACAATGTTAAGTACCCAACAATCCACATAGATATAAATGTGTCTATCCTTATTGATACTTATAACCATGGGACTCACCTACTCATACTCATCTATAGGAGTAATGACTCCCGCACACAGCGTACTATCGATTTCTTCCTTAAGTTGAACATGCAAGTCAGGATTCATTTGATGGGGCCTCTTCTTGATAGGTTAAATTTTATGTGAATTTTTCCCAAATAATAATGCATAAATTTCATTTCAATATAGTTTCACAAGAAGACATATTAATACTTTTTTAATATCTCAAACACATTAGAGATATCTGTAGAGACTAATAATCTCCCACAATAGCAATCTTGGGTGCTTCCTTTATGCCAATATTACATTGAATAATTTGGAATAACTCCAAGTATGGTTTTTGTTCATCCTATAAGGTGTCATGAACATTATGTGTGACATACTCCATCTACATAGCCAAATGATTAGTTGATGGGTCAAGTGGATCAAATTTGGCACCTTCATCAATCTAGTACATGACTTTTAGCTTACCCTTACAGATTTGATCTCATAGTGCATGGTCCAATATAGGTTCAAGTAGTGAAGAGGATACCTGCTCGTTAGGTTCATGGAAAATATTCAATCCCTCCTCCCACATTTCATGTATGCATTTGATCTAATCTTCAACTGAGGTTGGGTCACCTATGATAGCTTGATGCATGACTTTTAATATAAGGTGTAAACCCATCCATGGGGATGGATAGTATAGCATCATAATCATGTTACTCTTAATAAAATACAAAGAACTCATTTTTAGATGGTGCTCATCATAGACATACCATGCTCTAGGTTAAGTGTGTAGAGTGTCATAAAATGTGTGAACCTAGAGATACTCAAATAAAAATGTTTCATCAGCCATCCAGATAATCTCGTATCTTCAAGGTGAGATTAAAGAGATCTAATACCACTATAATTTATGGTGCCACATATATAATTAACATGGTAAAAATTATGTTGTAAAGTAGAATGAACTCAATCCTAAGTAAACAAGCTCTCTTGATGTGTTCTCCACCACCAAGTATTTGTGCCATCTAAGATATGAATAATTGATCATACACAATCAACATCAGAGTCTTATAAGGATTCCAACTACCATGCAAAATCATAGACTTCCATTTGGAAATGGAACCTTAAATCTTCTTCTAATATTGGTGGTGATTTAACCATGTTTTGTCCATGAAAGAGATGAACAAATTTATGGCATTTATGATACTTCTACAGAGTATCATTGTGACTTACTATGATGCCATAGATCCTCCCAATAAGATCATAATCACCTTAAGCCCAGTAACCATAGGTGCTACTAGTCATGTTAAATAGAGATTATTCATCTATCCAATACAAGATGTCATCTAGGGTGGGGTCAAGGCATTCAATACCCCAAGTTGTGCCATTATAAATTTGGTTGATGTCTTTGTCAGCATTGACTGGCTCAACATAGGGTGGCCATGAGCTTGGTCCAAAGGAATGATAATGCACTGCTTATCATTATCAAATCTAATAGAGCACTTCTTAAAGCTCAAATCAACATTATTTTCATAACACCATAGGAGACCTAATAAAGCTAGGAAGTCATTATCTTTGGCCAACTCTATGACTTCAAAATCAACTTTGAAAATGACACTGAGGATATCCATAGTGGCATATTTAAGTACACCAATGGGTAAATCATGAGTTTTGTTAGCCATAAATAACACATGGGGTGAAGGCTACAAATTTGGGCTAGCCATATTCCACCATACATCTCTGGTAATAATATTTACTTTAGCATCGATATAGACTAAGATATCCTAGATAACACATCCATTTATAGCTATGTTAACCAATATCTCCTTATCCCCCTCTAAGCTAGACTGGATGTGCATTTCTTGTTGTCATGTATTGTTTAATCAATGATCTTTAGTATTCATAGGTGTATTATGCCCTAAATAACTTTGCAACAAGGGTATAATGTCCTCATTTAGTAGTCATTTTCACAACTCTTAAAAGTTATCTCATACTATGTCATGAAGGTCTGTAACTTTTTGCATATTGGTACATGTAACAACATCATAATCCTTTAGGAACTAGATATTTCCATGTAATTATCTTATTGGGTTCATAGTGTTATGGATGACCTCATTTTACTATTGAACATCTAGATACTGAGTAGTACGAGGATCCTCTCATTGAAATTTCTCAATATGTGGATTGGACATAGACTAGGACTGACCACCACTCCATGTTATAATATTAAATTTAGAACCTATTATATTTACATGGCATAGTATTTTTTGTGGATTATCAATATGTATCATGTCATCACCCTTATTATTTCTTTCCTTTGTAATAACAATGTATAAGTTAGGTTATTCCTCTATATGGTGTAAAATTTATCTCATACTATGTCATGAAGGTCTGTAACTTTTTGCATATTGGTACATGTAACAACATCATAATCCTTTAGGAACTTGATATTTCCATGTAATTCTCTTACTAGGTTCATAGTGTTATGAATGACCTCATTTTACTATTGAACATCTAGATAGTGAGTAGTACGAGGATCCTCTCATTGAAATTTCTCAATATGTGGATTGGACATAGACTAGGACTGACCACCACTCCATGTTATAATATTAAATTTATGACATATTATATTTACATGGCATAGTATTTTTTGTGGATTATCAATATGTATCATGTCATCACCCTTCTTATTTCTTTCCTTTGTAATAACAGTGTATAAGTTAGGTTATTCCTCCATATGGTGTTTATTTTTACAAAAGGCACATGTAGGATATACTAGGCAATTACATTGGTAGTGCTCTAGAGAACCACATATATAAGAAGTTCGTAGTGGAAAATTTACACCTCCACATCCTTGACCTTAAACATGACCATGATAACCACCTCCATTCTCTTTTTTATTAATAACATACATCTGATGCATATCACATGTGCATGCCTCATGAATTTCACTAATGAGATGATAATCATTGGTATCATGAGTATATGCATCACATATCTTTCAATAGGTTGATACCTCTGATTGAGTGGCATATTATAGTAGAGGACAATCCCTAATGTTGTGTTCTTCCTATAAAACCTCACAAGATTACTTTAACATAACTCAAATACTCTTACAAGGATAATTATTTCAATTGTGGCCTTTAGACTCATAGTCGACACACCATAAGCCACTTCAGGTGTCATGATCATTATGTGCAATGATATTTTCCATTTGATATGCCATTCTATTGATTTGATCCTTCATGAAGGGATGAATACCTATGTCAATACTTCCAATAGCTTTGGAATAAAGGGTAACTTTCAAGGCCTTGCATAGATTGGTGAAAGTTTTCTATGACAAAGTACATCTAAAGGGGAGAAATAAACCTCCTATGAACCATGGGGTATTGCTGAGCAAAATTTATTTCAAAATAGAGTTTAGAAATAAGCATCTTGAAATGTGCATCATACTCATGCATACTCTTAGTGAGTTATTACTTGATATCATTTAGGGTAGATTGCTTTGTTATTCACACTCTGAGATATCAAATATTTGGAGGAATGTTACCTTTTATCAATCATAATCCACCACAGGTTACTATAGATCATACTTTTGTTACCACTTATATGTGTGGTTGAGAAGGATAGTCGTAAACTAGGTTGATTTTCATTTAGAAGAGGTGATGTCACATGCTAACCAAATACATTAACACTTATGAACATACTCTATGACATCTTCCATGCCTTGATACTCTAGCAAGTGGAGTGTCATATTATAGTATATAGTGGGCGGTTGAGGTGCTTACAATGGGGTCTATTGAGAATCACTTCTAATCCCAATTATACCTTGTGGGGGAGGTCCACCACTACCTCTATGCCTTCAATTCCTCTGACTGAACCACCACTGATTCCACCTCTTACACCCCCCAGAATAATAGAAGCACTTGAGATGTTGGTCATTAAGGTAGGATGACTAACTACAATCAGGCTAGTACATTTCCCATTATTTATGCTTGGTCCACTAGGCATCCCAAATTAGTCTATAGAATTATCATGTAAAGGAAAATAAATAGCCAAATAACTACTATCTAAAACTTATTTTACAAATATCTCTCTCATAGTTTTAGTTTTTAACTTTTCAACTCCAAACTATTTTTATCCTAGTTTCATATAAATATATCATCTAACTCAAAAGTATGAGCACATGTTGTGGGTGGGGAACTGGGCCTATCTAAATCAGGTTCATTAGTCACCACTACCTGACTTGCTTCTCTTATGTGTACTTGAGCTGGCATTGGATGTGATCTTGTGGTTAGAGAGTCCTCTTTATGCTCTTTGACCTCCATATGAACCCTTAAAACACTTCTTGAGTCCTCACATTCCCTTCTTAGATTGTTTTCACTCATAATCCTTCATCGAGCTTCATCATATTTATGCTTTGGCAATTCCCATTGACTAGATACCATATTGAAATAAAAATTCTACTTCACAAGTTCCCCGTCATTTCCCCACCCATTGTGCTACTCATGTGAGAAAGAGTTTAGCCTTCCATGGAGAAATTCTCAAGGCTAGAATCTACAAAGAACTTCTTAACCTCTAGTTGAAGGTGTATTATCTATATATATATATATATATATATATATATATATATATATATATCTGTGTGTGTGTGTGTGTGTGTGTGTGTGTGTGTGTGTGTGTGTTAGGATCTTACAGCACAATTGATTACTTTTGTACAAGAAACTAAACACGGAATTGAAACTAGAAATAATAAGTAACTAGAAATCAAAAATAGCAAAGAATAGGAGATACAAGAAATAACAAAAACTTGTATTAAACTCTTCCAAAAGGAAATACAATGAATAAATCTCTCTTTCTTCTTACACCTCTCAGATGTACAGATCTCTTTCCCTCAAGAGTTCTCTCTCTCTCTCAATTACAACCAATTCAATCCTTGAATTGTCTACTCTTTTTCTCATTACAAACTATGAAGATCTAACCCTATTATATAATACTAGGATTCATGAGCTATGCATTCTCCACTGTTAGATACACCTCTTAATCAAAGGTTCAAATATGTCCTGCCAAAATAAGAAATGCAGACTCAATACTAACAGTTACTCTTTTCATGCAAACAATTTGTTCTTCCTCAAAAATAGACTTCTGAAATGCACATGTGACCGACATCGGTCCCTGTCTGTCTGCATATGACCGATGTCGGCCGATCCATAACCGACATCGACAGCTTCTGGTCAAGTCCTGACCGATGTCGGTGACTATGTAACTCTATCAACCTCTGCATTTGCTCATCTATTGAAGCTTTTAGTTCCACAACTCAACAATCTCCCACTTGGAGATAAATAACTGCACTTGTACCTGTACAGCAACATCCTCTAGCTTGTTTCTCCATCTTCAAGTTCAATCTTGAAGACCAACAAAAGTTGAATGAAGATTCAACTTCTCCTTTGTTATCAGCTTTGTTAACATATCAGTAGGGTTATTATCTATATGGATCTTTTTCGGCTTCAACTCACCATCCTCCAATACCTGTCTAATGAAGTGGTACCTAAGCTGTATATGTTTGGTTCTTGAATGAAAGGCTGAATTCTTTGCCAAATGAATTGCACTTTGACTATCCCTGTACAATCTACAACTCTCTTGCTCCTTTCCCAACTCTTCCATGAACTGAGTCATCCAAATCATTTTCATGCTAGCCTCTATGACTGTAATGTATTCTACCTCTGTAGTAGACAAGGCAACAACCTTCTACAACTTTGAAATCTAGCTAACCATCGTTCCACCAACAGTGAACACATATCCTGTGGTGCTTCTCCTGCCATCCAAGTAACCTACCATATCCACATCTACATACCCATGTAGAGAAGTGTTTGACCCTCCATAGCATAAATGCCTATTGTTGGTCCCTCTCAAATATCTGAGAATCCATTGAACTGTTTTCTAGTGTTCCTTTCCTGGATTGGCCATAAACTTGCTGACAACTCCCACTGCTTGGGCAATATTAGGTCTAGTACATACCATTGCATACATCAAGCTCCTAACTACTGAAGCATATGGAACTCTACTCATGTACTCAACCTCATCATGTGATTTAGGACACTGTTCTTTTCTCAACTTGAAGTGTCCATCCATAGGTGTGCTTACCGGTTTTTAATCCTGCATATTGAACCTCTCCAACACCTTGTTCACATAATCCTCTTGAGACAAAATCAAACTATGATTTTTCTTATCTCTCTTAATAATCATGCCAAGGATTTTTTTTGCTTCTCCTAAATCCTTCATGGCAAATGTGTGAGCTAATTTTACCTTAAGTTCAGTAATATCCTGCATGTGTGAACCTATAACAAGCATATCATCTACATACAGTAACAGGATAATATATCTACCATTATCTAATCTGTTAAAATAAACACAATGGTCATATTGACATCTACTAAAGCCATGCTCTGTAATAAACCTGTCAAACCTCAAATATCATTGTCTTGGAGCCTGCTTAAGACCATATAAGCTTTTCTTCAACCTGCACACAAGTTTCTCCTTACCTTTGACCTCAAAACCTTTTGGTTGATCCATATGTATCTCTTCATCCAAATCTCTATGAAGAAATGTTGTCTTAACATCAGGCTGCTCAAGATGCAAATCCTCAATAGCAACTAAAGATAATACAGTCTGAATAAAAGTCATTTTTACTACAGGAGAAAAAATTTCACCAAAATCAATACCTGGTTTCTGTGCAAATCCCTTTACTACCAACCTGGCCTTATGTCTCATTTATCCATTCTCTCCTTCCTTTAACCTGTAAACCCATTTGTTTTTCAGTGCTTTCTTCTTGGCTGGCAACTCAACCAAATCCCACGTTTGGTTCTCTTTCAAGGAATCAATTTCCTTATTCATGCCATGCTCCCAATGTTTTTTAGATTCTACCTGCATTGCCTCATCAAAACTTTTTGGTTCTCCACCATTAGTGAGCAACAAGTAGTATAACAAAGGGGAATAATGAATTGGAGGTTTACTTACCCTTTCAGACCTCCTTATGGGCATTTGAGACTCATTCACAGCTTGATGTCTGCCTAAATTCCTTTCTATCAATGACCGATCTCGGTCATCTCTGGTCGATGTCAGTCTGTACCTGACCAACATCGGTTCTTCTTGACCAATGTCAGTTGCTTCCTAACTGACATCAGTTACTATCTAACTGACGTTGATTCTTGCTTGATTGACGTCGGTGTCTATGTTTTCTTGTGTGTGACTCGCGAGCTCATTTTGGATCATAACCTCGTCTAAATCAACATTGCCCTACTCAGAATTATTCAGCCTCTTGAGTTGATCACTGTACATCACTTTCTCATTAAAAACAACATCATGGCTTATAATAATTTTGTTAGTTCCTAAATTCCACAATTGGAATCCAAAATCTCTAGAGCCATAACCAATGAAAGTGCATCGCATAGATTTAGCATCCAGCTTCTTTCTATTTTCTTTATCAATGTGCACAAAAGCTTCAAAACTAAAAACTCTGAGAAATGAAATATCTACCTTTTTACCTATCCATGCCTCTTCTGGAATTCCACCATCCAGTGTAGTAGAGGGTCCTTTGTTAATCAGGTAAACCTCAGTATCTACAGCTTCTACCCAAACTGTAAGGGCAAACCAGCATGCAACCTCATACTTTGTGCATGCTCCATTATTGTTCTATCCATCCTTTTAACAACTCCATTTTGCTGAGGTGTCCTTAGAACTGTCCTTTCCCTACATATTCCATTCATAGAATAGTAACTATTGAATTTATTGCTGCAGTACTCACCACCATTGTCAGATCTAAGGCACTTCAATCTCAAACCTGTTTCATTCTCAACCAAAGCTTTCCATTTCTTAAATATGTCAAAAACATTAGATTTCTTCTTTATGCAATAAACCCATACATTTCTTGTAGCATCATCAATGAAAGTAACATAATACCATGATCCTCCAATATAAGCTACCTGAGTTGGTCCCCACACGTCTGCGTGAACAAGCTCCAACTTGTGCTTCTTCTTTGTTGACCCAGTTTTGAGAAACCTCACTTTCTTCTATTTTTCAAAAATACAATGCTCACAGAAATCTAGATCTATGCTTTTCAAATCTAAAAGCTTACCTTTTGACTTAAGAACATTCATTCCCTTCTCACTCATGTGGCCAAGCCTACAGTGCCACAACTTTGCAACTACATCTAAAGTAGATAAAATAGAAGGAGAATGATTAGTAATACAAGTAGATAGGTAAAGTGTACCTACTCTCTTACCTCTGGCTAATACAAGTGCACCCTTGAAAACTTTCCAAGATTCAGTTGTGAGAGTTACTATGCAACCCTCATCACCCAACTTTCTTACAGAAATCAAATTCCACTTTAGGACGGGTACATGCATGACATCCTTCAACACCCATGTGTTGTCATTCTACAATTTCAGCTGCACTTTTCCTTTGCCAACAATTTTACAAGGCTCATCATTCCCTAAATAGACTATTCCAAAATCTCTATGGACATAATCATTGAAAAATTCTCTATTTGGGGTTACATGGAAAGAGGCACCAGAATCTAAAACCCAAGATTCTATTCTATTATCCAAAGAAAATATAAGAGCATCCTGTGCAACAATACCTACAACTTTTTCTTCTTCTTTACCTTCATTCTGATTTTCTTCTTTAACTTTCAACCAGCAATCTTTCTTTGCATGCCCTTTCTTTCCACAATTCCAGCAAATTATACTTCTTCCATTTCTGGATTTGGATCTACTTCTCATCTTTGACTTTGACCTTGATCTCTCTTACTTGCCCTTCTCTCTTTGCCTTCCCCTACTTTCAATAATTAAAGCATTACCCGATGTTTCCCTTATGCTTTTCCTGCGAGTTTATTCATTCAAGATTACACTAACAACATCATCAACTTTTAAGATATTTGAATCAGATGCAATATTACTAACTGCGATTACCAAACTATGCCAACTTTCAGGTAAAGAGCATAAGATTAAGAGAGCCTTAATTTCATCATCAAAAACTATTTTGACTGAATTTAACTAATTTACTATTGCATGGAAATCATTAAGATGACTAGATACAAATCCACCTTCCTGCATTTGAAAATTAAATAATTGCTTCATAAGATATACCTTATTCAAAGTTGAGGGCTTTTCATATAAATTTGTCAAAGTATCCATTAACTCTACCATTGTATTTGCCTGTGATAAGTTGGAAATCACAAAAGATGCCAGGCTCAACCTTATAGATCCTAGAGCATTTCTGTTAAGAACATTCCATTCTTCATCTTGCATATCTATGGGCTTGCATGAAACCCCATCTAACGGTAAGTATAGATCTTTCTGATACAGATAATCTTCTATCTACATCCTCCATAATTGATAATTCTTGCCATTGAATTTCTCCATTCTTAGCTTACTTTCTTCTGCCATTGCTTTACTCCCACTCAATCAAAAACCCCTGTGAGTGAACCTGTAATCAACAAACACTAACCTGCTCTATACCAGTTGTTAGTGAACCAAGCTCTGATACCACTTGTTAGGATCTTACGACACAATTGATTACTTTTGTATAAGCAACTAAACATGAAATTGAAACCAGAAATAATAAGTAACTAGAAATCAAAAATAGCAAAGAATAGGAGATACAAGAAACAATGAAAACTTGTATTAAACACTTCCAGAAGGAAATACAATGAAGAAATCTCTCTTTCTTCTCACACCTCTCAGATGTATAGATCTCTTTCCCTCAAGAGTTCTCTCTCTCTCAATTACAACCAATTCAATCCTTGAATTGTCTACTCTTTTTCTCATTACAAACTATGAAGATCTAACCCTATTATATAATACTAGGATTCATGAGCTATGCATTCTCCACCATTAGATACACCTCTTAATCAAAGGTTCAAATCTGTCTTGCCAAAAATAGAAATGCGGACTCAATACTAACAGTTACTCTTTTCATGCAAACAATCTATTCTTCCTCGAAAATAGACTTCTAGAATGCATAAGTGACTAACATCGATCCCTATCTATCTGCATATGACCGATGTCAGCCGATCCATAACTGACATCGGTAGCTTCTAGTCGAGTCCTGATCGATGTCGGTGACTGTGTAACTCCAGCAACCTCTGCATTTGCTCATCTGGTGAAACTTTTAGCTCCACAACTCAACAATATATGTGTGTGTGTGTGTGTGTGTGTGGTTCTCAGATAAAGATTACTCAATGATCAGTCTATAATTTGTATTAACACACATTCATTACTCAATGATCAAAAAGATAAAAATTTCATAAACAGTAATGGTTAACCTTATCTTAGTTAGCTAAAAAATAACATATATGAAAACTAATAATTTTATCTCCATAATTAGCTAAATAACAATATTAATGCTACACAAGTTCCATTCATCATATTGATAAGTGATCAAAGATTACACTATTCCAGTGTTATAATGCACTTCGCTCATGTAGCTCTATCAATATTATCCAATTGAGTAATAATAATAAAAACCTTACAAAGTTCAATCTAGGTGTATTTATACTTGGTTTTCCCCAACCAAGTAGTTACAAACATAATTACTCTTATGGTGACTCACCAATGATCATCAACACACTTGAGTTGTGGTAGCCAATTACATTGATTTCCTAAGGACTTGGGCCTTTGTGCCCCTATATTCTCTCTTCAATGTTGGATCCCCATTCCTGAGTGCCTATCTTCCTATGTACTAGTGTTAGATTCATGCTTGACTTGTTCTCTTTAATCCCTTTAAATCACTCCCTAACTATCTTCCACTTCTTGCATGCTCCCCAAATCTTCCATTAAGTTATGAGTCCTTAGTTCTCAGGTTTTCCATCCAATGTGCACATTTATTCTATGACTTGGTCCTTTCATGCCATGGAATCCCATTCCTTGGTCTTTTACACCATACCTCTCTACATTTATTATTCAAAAAAGTACTTGGATAAAATTTGGGGCCCAATAATAAGGGACTTATTGTTGGTTTTGATTTGAATGTGAATAGGTAAGGCAATGTTGATTTAGGGGAAGTTGTTATTGATTCTAAAGAATATACTATTATAAATTGAAAGGGATCTATTGTTGATTTTGAGGAATTTATTCTTGGTTTATAATAAATCATTATTGTTATGAATTAAAGGGGATCTATCATTAATTCTAACGAATGTGCTCATAGTTTATAATAAATCGTTATTGTTGTGAATTAGAAGTAGGTAATGTGTTATGAGCCATCCACCACTTGTTGTGGTGGTGAGTTGTTTATAACTTGTTGTTATAGATTGGTAGGTAATTTTTGCACATTATAAATGACCTCTTGATGATTAAAAAAGGTGTGTTGTGTGTCAAGAGTAACTTGTTGTGAAGCATTTATTGGAATTACCTATTCATAAAAAGCCAATAGATCTATATTAGATGATAAATTGGCTAAGGCTTGTTGTGGTTATTCAAGTGACTGGTTTTGGTCTATAAATGTGGCATTATTGAATGAATTTGCAACTAGAGAAGTAATCAAATCAACTACAAGTTTATTTGCATACCATTGACTAATTTGTTGTATTATAGAATCAATAATTTGACCATGTTAGGATTGGTCAACAAGTTATCATTTCCCTTTGCTAGATGATGTTATAGTTGGTTTTGAACTTTGGGTAAGACACTGACTTTGGTTAGAAATTCCCACTTGAGGGGAATCCTTTACCTAAATAAGGCTACATAATTGGTCTATGGGGAAGTTAGGTGGGATCTTAGATCCAGATTATAGTAGTTTTAAGAGCATCACATTTTTATCTTACACAATTTGATTTTCAAAATGGTCTTAACTAGATCCTAAAATGGGAGGGAGGTCTTCAAACACAATTGGGTGGTCTTCCCCATCTTCACTATTTTTAGAATTCCTAAGGTATCCCAAAATATCATATAAGTTTTATTTTTCAAAACTAGGGTCGTAAGAGGCCCCACTATGAGTGTACCTAGACAAGGTGAAATGATACTTGGATTCAAGAAGAGTTGGACCTTAATTGGCCTTTGGCTATATTTTTAGAACTTGAAGTTGGAATAAAATTGAATTGTTTTAGACCTTTAGAATTTGTTTTAAATAAGAAAATGTATGTTTTAAACCAAAAATGGAATGGGCAGCATAACAGTGCCATGAGACAAAATCTTATTCCAATTGGAAAATATAATGCTACAAAATGTAAGAATGATGGTTCAGAAAGTGGGCAGAAAAATACCTTAGTGTGTGAATATGTGAATACATGTTTTGAGAATTGTGTTTCTATAACTTGGCATACTTGTTTGAATGTGGTTATGAACACAAAATTGGTTTTGAAAAAATACTCAAGTAATCACGAACGTACCTTAAAAACTGACATAGGTTTACGACATAATCACTAATCTTTTTGATATACTCTCCTTTAAGAGGATTAACAATTTAATGGTTCATTAACTAATTAAATAAATTATGGTGGCATTTTAATTCCACCTTTCTCTCAAAGGTCTATACAAAAAGGCAACCTTTGGGTACTAATACCTTTGAACCCCTGCATCAATGATAATTTCATAGAAAAAGTGGTTTTTATTCTAAGTTTTCATTTAGCTTTTTAGATGGTCCCTGAAGGGCAAAAATTTGTCAACTGCATGTTGGGGTTGAATGGGCCATTCACCAAAGGGTCTACTCCCTTTACAACCACTTCATCAGTAAAGATCTTAGTGAAGTGATACCAGTTGATCCAAGCTCTAAGGGACATTCCAACTAAGATACCATTAGCATAGTCTCAATTTATATACCTTTTGGATAATAGGGTTGGTATGAATGTTGAGTAATGATGTCCTAGTCACCTCACCCTAATAAATATTAGTAAGGTGATGAATTCCACCCCATGTATTCAAAAAAATGAAAAAAGGAAATATGTGTTTTATTTTTTATTCTCAAGACCCCATGGATGGGTAAGAGAAGAACATACTTCAAAACAATCATTCAGTTAGATAAGAACACAAGTAAACTATGTGATTTTGGTCACCCAACTCCCTAAAGGGGGTAATCAAAAATCATACACATGCTATTTTACACAAATAAATAATAAATAAAAATTACTCTAAGCAAATTACGAAGTGCAAGTGCTCTTAGGAGCACAAATTTAAAGTGTATGTTCTTTGTTAAGCACCAAATATAAACATGAATGAGATTAGCCCTGTTAATTTTGTAAAACAACCTTTCAATCTATCAAAACCTATAATAAAAATAATTAAAGTGTTTCAAATATTATTTTGGATATCAAATAAGTTAGATTTTTGCACTTTTAGGCCTCTGTAAAATTCACATAGGGTGATCTTATTGTTTTGTATGACAATCTCACCATTTTTTAGGATGGTCTAATTGTTCTACATGATGATTTCACTATTATTTAGGATAATCCCACTGATTCTAGCTTAATTTCACCACTATGTAGTGAATTAGAAATATAATTTTGGTGATCAGATTGATTAGTAGGATGACCTCACCATTTTACAAGATGATTTCACTATTTTAATAAATAGAACCATAGAAATCACAATTAGCTTTTGAACTATCTCACTAATCAATAGGTGAAGTTCATCATTTTTAAGTTAGTACTACTATTTAGTAGGTTAATCTTGTCGATTATAGAAAAACATAGTGAAACTAAGAACACAAAACCATTATTTAGTAGGGCAATCTTGCTAATGCATAAGTCAATCCCATCGATTTCTACAAATTATAATGATGTTAGTAATACAACCTCACCAATAAGTAGTCAAACTCACTAATATGTAGGGAAATCCTATCAATGCGTAGGTCAATCTTGTTGACTTTTTCAAACATAAAGAGTTATAAAATATAATCTCATTGATACATAGGTTAAATTCATCATTTATAGGGTCAATCTCACCAATTCGTAGGGCAATCTTTCCAATATGTAAAATATATAAAATGAAAAATTTAGAAGAAAAGAGGAAAATTTAGATTTAAATAACAATTTGATTATGTAATTATAAGACTTAAAAAGCTTGAGAAGAGATGTGTGGGGTGCATAGTCCCATTGGGTGTGCCAAGTATAAACACATGAATACAAAAGAGATTATTTCTTGTTAGTATGTAAAATAAGCATAAAATAATAAAAAATACGACATCTCAAGCATGGTCCTTAGATTGGGCAAGTCTTGAGACAACAAAAAATGAACTAAAAAGCTAAGAAAGATGTTTTTACCTTCCATTTAGATGTTCCCTTTGAATTTAGCTCACATGCATGTTTGTGCCTAGATGTAGAGCTCAAAGTCTTTAGCAATGTCATGGTTTAATATCCATCAAAAAACTTCCCCAAACACTATCTAGTATTGTTTTTGGATCAACTAGAAGAGAATAGGTGAAGCTTTTTGTACGATCATCCACATGATATCTTTGCACAATAAAGCTTGTTATTGGTTTATGGTGGACCTTGTATTTATAGGTTTGGAAAAATGATGAGTACCGTCTAACTTAAGATGAGAATCAAGGGCCCAATATAATCCAAATTTGGTGGACCAAAGGCATTCAATTTTGGAGTTAATATTACAATTAATAGGCATGGCTCAACGTTTTTGATATTTATTATATTTATGTTGATATTTGGATTATTGACTTTTATGATGGATGATGTTGTGATGATGTCAATTTTAGATATTTTTTTGAATTTATGAATTTTGAAAATTATATATTCATTAATTTTCCATGGATTTTTAACTTAACCATTTAATTATATTTTCTTAGTTAAGTAACCGTGATTAGCTTTTTTATATTTTTTGGAATTTTGACAAGTTGTTATATAGAAGTGATTGAAAACATAAATTTTTTAGGTCATAACTTGAATGGAGATTAATTAGAAGAAGATGATAATTTCATAAAATGCATTTCCCCGATTAGGGATACATTGACATGATTCAAAAGATGCATGCCAAGTGTACAACAAAATTTGGGCATTTCAATGGTTTCTAAGCTTAATTTCCATTATTTACAAGAAATTATTTTGCTAACTTTTTAGACATGAAAGTGATAAAAATAGAGTGTCTACAGGGATAACCACATGGATGGGACTTACTTGTAAAGGTAAATAAATCTCACCAATAACATATTATAAGGTCCCATCAAATTCTCTAACTGACCTGGTCAAAGGATGTAAATCATGATTTGTATAACCCAAATGCATGAGTAATGTCATGGTATAAATGTTTTAATTTTCACCATTATCAATAATAACATTATGTATAGGTTGGTTTTCAAGGTATACTTGAATGAATAATGAATGAATATCTAATTCATCATCCTTAATCTCACTATAATTAAAAGTAATGGAGGGTTTCTGAACCAATAATCCCATACAATGGGTGCTCATAATGAGATGGAGGAGGGTGTGCATTATATTTCATTTGCACTTATGGATCCTTATTTAAATGATCTTATAAAATATGGTTAAATATTTTTTGTTTGTGGTTTTCACCAGGTTGTGAACCTGATTCCTTTGGAGGATCATCAAATGTAAATCGATGAGGTCCTAGTTCTTATGCTTCAAGGTGAAACATTTATTTTTAGAATGCCCAGGGCCTTGGTGATAGTCACCATAAGTATTCACATCGTACCCATTAGGTATAGGTCTACTCATATCAACCTCTATAGGATGAAGGAGAGATATAATATGACACTCTAAATGGCATGAGAGTAATGAAACGGTAGACTTAGGTAAGCATGTAAATTGTTTCCTTAGTGTGTTGGATAAGACAAGTTGATTATATTATTGTGACACCATATTAATCATTATGTTTGTTTCTTGTTGAGGATTAAGGGGTTTGACCTTATAACTTGGTTTTATGTAGATGTATTGGTGTATTTTCTACATATTTAAGTTTTTTCAATGAGATAAGTTTCATTTCATGATTGCGAAAAATATGGCATAAGTCATTGAAAGATTTGAATTTTTTGAAAATAATAGACTCGTGTAATGGGGAAAGTAAAATTTTGTTGAATGCATCTATAAGCTCTTTATCTACCATAGGGTTGGTCATTTTATCCAACATTGTCTTGTATCTCAAGACATACTCATTAATAAGTTCATTGGTTCCTTGTTTTTTTTTGTCATTTGGGTATACAAAACCTTTTCAATAATTTTAATAGAGAAGTGTGACAAAAATTGATCTAAAAGGGGTTTGAGGGTGTTTACTAATCAATATGGTAAATCATAAAACCACCTTAAAGGATAGTAGTTTAATCTCCTTGGAAATAATTTGGTCAAAATTTTATCATTGGGGTCATAATCAAGGCATGTCACATAAAAAGACTGGAGATGTTTTTTAGGATCACCCTCACCTTCATAAAATATGAACTTAGGTGCAACAAAACTAGTTGGTAAGGGGTGAAAATATATCTATGGTGCAAGATGATTATGCAACACCTCTTATTAATTAATAGCATAAGGTAATTTCATAGAGTTTTATTCAATTTTTATAACCTTAATTTTCAAAAAATTTATAGTCTGCACAAGATCTTTCACCTCCTGGTCATTTAGGTTGGATATTTGAGAAGTCATTAAATAAGGTGTACTTATAGGTTGGGTAGATACAGGCATTGAAATTGATATTTGAGTTGAAACATTAAGGTTCCCCATGATATATTTATCAATAGTAGTTTTAGGGAACAAAGGTTGAAATATGTATCCCCTACCCCCATTAGAAGTATGAAGTGGCAATGTGCTCAAAGGGAGAGTTTTTGATAAATGTGGATGGCCCATAACTCAAATAACATGGTCAATAAATGGACCTACTTGTTCATCTACACTTTTTTTATTTTTTAGTTTCTAATATGATTATTAGGATTTCATCAATATCTTCAAGGTTTTGATGAATACAATCATGAAATAATGCAATTGCTTGCACTTTCTCATGATCTATTTGTTCATGTTTATCAGTTTCATTAGACTCATGGTTTCCATTATCACATTTTTTTTTTTGAATAACCTCATCAATGGGGTTTTCATTATCAACATTGGTATCATTGTGATCTGTAGGATTATATTTCTCATTGGTTTTAGACATCTTAGGTGGTAGGAGGGGAAGCTCAATGTGTTCAATAGGAACATCTCCTAATCTAGGGCTATGCCTAGGTTGCATGCAAAATAATATAAGTAGGCAATGAAAAAGTACAACAATCTAAAACCCTAACTCACTAAAAACCCTAAGAACTAGAAGCATTTGCATTCATATGAATTAGGTTCACCAAATGTTTAACCCTAAAATATAGATTTGTGTGTACATCTAGGGTTAATGGGGTAGATATAGCCTAGGGCACAAAGATGATAGACTATCTCTAAAATAGGCCAATTGTTTATAAAACTTAGATAAACATATGATGAATTTATTATATAGAGATGCTAAAGATATAAAGTATAACTATTATATATATTTATTTATTTAAATAACAATGAAAATAATATGCTTAGCTAGTTATAATATGAATATAGATTTGGATCTAAAACAGGATGAAAGTGGACTAGATCTAGATTCTAGAACAATCACCTAATTTTTGGAATTGTGTTTATGTAGCCACATACAATTATGTCAACCTACGATGGTTATATTGATTCTACTAACCAAAATTGGACAAAAGTGTCTAATATGGAATACCTACTAAAATTGGATGCAACCACTTGGATTATTTTGAGTTTTATGTCACCTTCACTCTGGTGCTTTTAGATCTAGGTCATGGATTGTCTCTCCTTGTCAAATAGAAAAACCCTAGTTATTTATCTTCATATTGGCTATGTAAAAAATAGGTTAGTGGTAACATGGTGTTGAGCTACCCCAAATACCCCTTTGTTAATGATCTTTACCTACATATCTAATGATTCTAAGAGGGCCTCATATTTATGTAGTTATCCCCTAAATGTTGGTTTGTGTGTGAATCATGCAATGTGTGATAAGCAAGTATTATAATGACCTAGCTTGTAACTTAAAAAGTATATCTCTTGGGATGCTCCTTCAATAATTTAGTCTTATAGATGTGTTTTTTCTATGACTGATATGGAAATAGTATAGAATAGAGAGGCTTTGATCACTTGATTTCTCAATCTAATGCTTTTAGTAAGTTTCTTTGGTCTCTCTAGGTCTTCTCTAGGTGAGAAATGAATGAGAGTTGATCTTGTATTAATACAATCCCTTTGGAGAATGTATTACATTAAAACACTTAGGCCAACCATAGGAATACATTTAATTTGAAATTTGGATGACTTTATGGCCTAAGCATTACGTTGGGATAGGATACTTTCATCGACATAAGTGTCTGACTAAGACATAAGTATCTAGGAAGTATAAAAGTAGGTACAGGTTCATAATTTGTAGATATGGAAGATAAGAAAGTTTATAACATTATGGGCAAGATAGAAGGCCTAGGTCATTAGAATAAAAAAAATTAGACTAAGATATAAGTAATTAGGTACAAAAAGAGTGTATGCAAGCATTTACGGTAGCAATAAAGGTCTATAAGTTGAAGGTACATCCATGATATGTATTTTATACGTGTAAAAGATTGAGGTGTTATATAATTAATAAATAATGTCTATAAGTTTATCCTTATATTAAAGAATTAAACTATTTAGATTACCAATAATAAAAAGATCACCAACATATAAAAAAATTAAGATAATATGACCATTTTAAATTTTTCCAAATAGATCATTATCAAAATAATAGTTAGATAAATCTAGTTCTTTAAAATAACTAGTGATTTTAGAATACCAAGCTTGAGGAGCTTATTTTAAACTATACATAGATTTCTTTAACTTTAAAACACAATGCTCTTTGTTAGGGTCAATGAAAGCTTTAGTCTAAGTCATATATATTTATTTTTACAACACCATTCAAGAATGCATTTTTGACATCCATTTGGTATATGATCCCACCATTTTAAGTTGCAAGAGCAATAATTAATCTAACAATATCAATTTTTTTATAGGAGCATGTTAAAATATTATCACTGATGTTAAAGGATTTTTTATTGTAATAATGGTGTCAACAGAATTATCATTAATTTCAATGGAATTATAAGTAATGAAAATAGGATTATAATTAACGTAAAAAGCATTATCTTTGGGGAAATAAATGCCCACAAATGGAAGGGTCAATCACTTTTGTTTAAGTGACTATGAAGGAAGATCATATTTTTGTAAAGTAGGTTGACTTTCATCAAAACTCTATAGGCCAACCCCCTTTTGGAAATCATGTCCCTTAGTTAAAATAAAAAATTAAATGAATGGATGCCTTCTTTGGTGTATGGGTGTCTTTTGGATAGGTGTCTCCCTTATGAATAGGCATTGAATTCTATATAAGGAGAAGATAAGGTAGACAAATATGTGAAGAATCAATTCTTTTTATCATTCAAGTATAAGCATATTTTTGTGGAGAAGAGAGGAGATTGAATTTGTCATCATTCATTGAAGAAGCAACAATAGTGTGGTGAAAGATTGTTTCAGTGGAGGTCATTACCTCATAAAGAAGTGATTGGTGTATCTTTATAATTTGGTGCTTGGCAGTGGGGATTGGTGTCTCCAAGTAGAAAAAAATATTTTGAGGCTTGATTTGGATGATAGATCTAAGCAACTCTTCTTTGTGGTTTTTCCTGAGAGAGGGTTTTCCATGTAAATCTTGTGTTTCTTAAGAGATATATTTTGTGTGAATGTTTTAATTATGGACATTAATTTTAATAAAGTAAAGTTATAAATCACATTGATTCACCCTACCCTCTAAGTGTGTTGTGTGCTTAACAAAAGGTATCAGAGTGATCCCTTTAAAAATATTCTAACCTATAAAAGATACATCTTGGGAGCACACATGGCTAGTCATCATGTAAAAGAAGATTTATCCACAAATAAGGCTCCATTTTCATGGAACAAACTATGCATTATAAATCATAAGGATGAAAACCTATCTAATGATCCTTGGTTTTGGTATCTGACAAGCAGTAGTGAGTGGTTATAAAGCACCATCAATTCTACCTATGGATCAAGCCAAAAAGAAGACTAGTGAGAATAATTTCAAAGACATAAATGTTATCTTATGTGGTCTATCAGAATCAGAATTTGTCAACATAATGTTATGTTACTTGATAAAGGAAATATGGGAAAAACTTTAGAACATCTATGAAGGTGATAACAAGGTGAAGAAGGCCAAACTCCAAACTCATAGAAGACAGTTTGAGAGTTTGAAGATTAAAGATGAAGAAAATGTTGTGGGTTATCTTCTTCATGTGGATTAAATTATCAATAATATCATAGGGCTCAGTGAAAAAGTTGAAGAATCCATGATCATTCAAAAAGTGATAAGGTCACTTCCCTTGAGATTTGATGCAAAAAATTTTGCTATTGAATAAATAAAGGACCTATACTCATTAATAATAGATGATTTATATGGGATCCTCATAGTGTATGAAATGAGAACTAAAAAAGAGAAGCCATCAAAAAAGGAAGAATCTTTTAAAGTTTCAAATAAAGTGAATAATAAATAACCTAAATCAAGTGATAGCACCAATGATGAACAAGATGAAAAGGAGGCCCTTTTTGTAATAAAACTTAAGAAAGGATTCGACAAATACAGAGGTAAGATACTTTAAAATGTTTAAATTGTGATAAAATATGACATTTTTCTTCTAAATGTCTGCATAAGGATGATAGTGATGATGAATAAAATCATAATGAAGAAAGGAAAAAGAAGGAGATCAAACCTCATCAATATAAGAAAATCTAAAAACAAAATGGATATAATTTTTTTTATAAACACAATAAAATTCTCTATTCCAAATAGGATAGTAGCTCAGCTGAGGAGAGTGATGAAAGTATCTCAGATAGTGATAGAGAAGAAACCCTTTTCATGGCTATAGAAACAAAAAGTGATGCCTATACAAGTGAAGACACCTTGGTAAGACAAGGAAAATAAAATATATATTTATCAGAGGAAGAAGATGCCTAAGATGTAGGAGAATTAGATCTTGAATAATAACTCATTTGTGCTTTAGATGAGATAAAGGTTCTTAAGAAAAAGAATCTAAAACAAAAATTACAGTTTCAAAAATATGAAGAAGAAGATTGTGTTTTAAAAACAATAATGTCACAAAGTGTTGAGGAATCAAAAATGACTATCATCAGCCTTAAAACTCAACTAGAAGAAGCAAAAAAGGTAGAGGAGGATGTGAGAGTCAAATTGAAGACAAAGGAAGTTAATTGCAAAAATCTAGAATTTGAAAAAGTTGTTTTAAGAAAAGAATTGGAAAAGACAACTACTCATCTAAAAACTAGTTTAAATTTTGAAAAGAGTACATAAATGCTGGGTGACATACTAAATTGCCAAAGGTTACCATTCATTAAGCATGGTCTTGGCTATGAAGGAAACCATAAGATCATTAAATAAGGTTAGAGTTCAAAAACTATAGAACCACTAAAGAAAGTATATGCAAAGAAGCCCAAGAGATATGCATATGTACTCAAGGGGTCTGAGAATGGTGGAAGTGACAAGAAAAAAAAGCATGATACTCCTCACAAAGACAACAAAGGTGAGCATGTCACCATTATAAATTTTATAAAATCATTCCCTCCAAGTTAGTTTAATATGATCAATTACCCAAGTTATTTTTACATTTATTTTTATTTATGCAATCATTTTGGGCATAAATAAATGGATTATAAGACATGTGTAAGCAATAGGTATATATGGGACAATAGCAAAAGTGTTTATGGATTTTCAAGTAGAAATTATAACTCATTTTCCCCTTTATCAAATTATAATTGGAATAGTATCATATGTTATAATTGTAATAACTATGGACATATAACATGTTTCTGTAGAAGTATTTTTGTAGAACTTCCTAGACAAGACTAGAAAGTGGATACTCTTGTTATACAAAAAAGAGAATTCACAAAAATCTAGAAAAGGAAGTAAGAAGAAGATATTCAGGAGAAGGAGAAATATATGCTTGTGAAAAAAAATAACATTTCATGCACAAGATGAAGGGCATTAATGGTACATGACTGGAGACAAGAGCAAATTTCTATCTTTGAAGGAAATAGGTGAAGGCACTGTAAAATTTGGAGATAACACTATGGCAAAAATATCTAGAAAAGGTACTCTTAGTCTTGACAATGGGAAGATAAAAATAGAAAATGTCTTGTATGTTGAAGGTTTGAAGCATAATATTCTAAGTGTTAGTGAAATGTGTGATTAAAGACACATCCTCACATTTTATGCTCAAGGGTGTGAGATCAGGAAGGTAGATATAAGAAAATTAGTTGCAAAAGATATGAAACAATAAACAACTTATACATACACAGTGAAGTCAAGGGAGAAAAATGATATATGAGTCAAATTGATAAAAGTTGGCTATGGCATAAAAGAACGGGTCATATGAACTTTTATTATCTAGTGAAAATCAGCACCAAGAAAGCTATAAGAGATATGACAAAAATTACAAAACCTTCAAATACTCTTTGCAAGTAGTGTCAACATGGGAAATAACCAAGGGTGAGTTTTAAATCAAAGGGGTACTCAACAACTAAGCCATTGAAACTAATCCATACAGACCTTTGTGGGCCTACAAGAATGCAAAGCATACTAGGTGACATTTCTTTCATGTTACTCAATGATGATTATTTTAAAATGACATGGGTCACTTTTATAAAATAAAAATCTAAGGCATTTGAGAAATTTAAAGCTTTTAAAGACTTGGTTAAAAAGTAAACCAATTCAAAGATCAAGTGTTTGAGATCAAATCAGGAAGGTGAGTTCATCTCAAATGAATTTGAATAATTTTGTGAACATCATTGTATAAAATGACACTTCTCAAGCACAAAAACTCCACAAAAAAATGGAGTTGTAAAAATGAAGAATCAAAATTTTCAAGATATGGAAAGAACAATGTTAAATGAATATAAGCTATTAGATCATTTTTGGAGAAAGGCAGTTAACATCGTAGTATATATATTAAATAGATGGTAAATTTAGCAAAACACCTTGTGAGCTATGAAAGGGTAGACCAACGTTAGTTAAATACTTCAAGGTGTTTGGGAGTAAGTGTTACATCAAAGGAGATGATGAAGAATTGGGAAATTTTTACTCCAAAACTGATGAAGATATTTTTCTTGGATATTCCTCAAGAAGTAAGGCATATAGATGTTATAATAAAAGACTGCAAATTATTTTAGAAAGTTCCAATATAATATTGTATGAAATAAGGCCTCCAAAAGAGAGTGTACAAGTAAATGACCATTCAGAAGAATTAGACTATGAGGAATAACAAAAAGAAAAAAAAAAGGAAGTGGAATGAGAAGATACAAAGGCACCATCTAGATTTGTTCAAAATCATCACTTAGAAAGTCAAATTATTGGTGATATAGATATTGGGGTGAAAACTAGAAGAATATTAGTGAGTGCATATAAACAAGTAAACTTCTCTTTGATATCTAAAATAGAACCTAAAAACTTTGAAGAAGCTAGCAATGACAAACATTGGATTGATTCTATGGAAGAATAGTTAAACCAATTTGAGAAGAATGATACTTAAGAACTTGTTCCAAGACCAAAATATAAAAATATCATTGGTATCAACTGGGTGTTTAGGAATAAGATAAATTAAGATGGCCAAGTGACAAGGAATAAAGCAAGGTTAATTTGTAAAATATATTCTCAAATTGAAGGTATTGATTTTAAAGAAACCTTTGCCCCTTTTGCGAGACTAGAATCCATTAGAATGATTTTGCATTATGTTGGTTTTAATAACTTTAAAGTTTATGAAATGGATGTCAAGTCTGATTTTCTCAATGGCAAGTTAGAGGAAGAGTTTATATCAAACAACTAGAAGGTTTTATTTTATCAAAAAACAAGGATTATGTGTGTTGGTTGAATAAAACACTCTATGGGCTAAAGCAATCCCATAGGGCCTGGTATTCAAGACTTGATAAATACCTATAATAACAAGGTTAAAAAATAAGAGTAGTTGATAGTAATCTCTACATCAAGATTGAAGGTGAAAATTAGTTGATTGTTGTGGTTTATGTGGATGACATCATTTTTGGAGGAGATAGTGAAAAATGTACTAAGAATTTGTAAAGGACATTCAAAATGAGATTGAGATTTCCAAGTTAGGAGAATTGTCATTTTTTATTGCTTTATAAACTTCTCAATCTAATTAAGGAATATTTATCTCACAAACCAAGTATGTCGAGTAGATGTTGAAAAATTTTAGAATGGAAGATTGCACACCAGTTAGCACACCTATGGTTATAAGATGTAAGTTAAGTAAATATGATTAATCTCCTAAAGCAAATTAGACTCTGTACAGAACTATGATTAGTAGCCTACTATACACTGCAACATCTAGGTTAGACATCATGCAAGTTGTAGGCTTAGTAGCATGGTTTTAGGTAGCACCAAAATAAACTCATATGTAAACCATCAAAAGAACATTCAAATATCTAAAAATCACTTTGGATTATGGTTTATCATATCCAAGAGGTGAATATTTCACTTTAATAACATATATAGATGTAGGTTAGGCAGGAAGTGTTGATGATAAAAAGAGTACAAGTGGAGGAGCATTCTTTCTTGGCAACAATTTAGTGTCTTGGTTAAGCAAGAAGTAGGCTTATGTTTATTTATCCACAATGGAGGTAGAATATATAGAAACAGTGTCATGTTGTACACAATTTATTTGGATGAAGCAAACATTAAAATATTTTAAGATAGAGTATGATCATCCAATCTCAATACTCTATGATAACACTAGTGCAATAAATATTTCAAAGAATCTACGTATGCACTCTAGGATAAAACATATTCCCATCAAGTATCACTTCTTGAGAGAACATGTTGTAGAACAACATGTAAATTTGGATTACATTGCCATAAAATAACATATAGAAAATATCTTCATGAAGCCTCTCCCAAAATAAACTTTTGATTTTCTAAGGTAGAAATTGGGAGTGATCCATATTCAATCTAGTCACTAAATTCTTCAAGAGAAGCATTGGTTAAGGGGGAGCTCATCACTGCATTATTTGTTTAGCCCATGGATACTTTAGTAATATACATTGTGATTTTATTGTGCATCCCTTTTCCATTGATTTCAAAGGTGGAGAGTTAAAAAAAGGAGGACTAAAGGAGGAGATATGCATTAAGGGGGAAATCTCCAACAAGGAGGAGATTCATATAATATTTATTTACAAGAGTGACATCAATGACAAAGGAGGGGTGTTGTTGAAATATTATCATTGTTGTCAAAGGAGTTCTTATTGAAATAATTATGTCAACAAAATTATCATTAATGTCAACAGATGTCAAAAGAATTATAAGTAATGGAAACAGGATTATCATCAATGTAAAAAAAACATTATCTTTTTGGAAATCATTTCCCACAAATGAAAGAGCCAATAACTTGTGTTTAAGAGCCTATAAAGGAAGAGCCAATTTTCTTAAACTAGGCCTACTTTAATTAAAACTCTATACTCTGACCCCCTTTTGGAAATTGTACCCCTTAGTTAAGCTAAAAAATTAAATGAATAGATGCCTCTTTTGGTGTATGGATGTCTTTTGGAGAGGTCACCTTCCTTATGAAGAGGAATTGAAGTCTATATAAGGATAAGAGAAGGTAGAGAAATATGTGAATAATTAATTATTTCTATCATTCAAGTATAAGAATTTTTTTGTAGAGAAGAGAGGAGATTGAATTTTCCATCATTCATTGAAGTAATAATAGTGTGGTGAAAGATTATTTGTGGAGGTCAGTGCCTCATAAATAATAGATTAGTCTCTTTCTAATTTGGTGCTTCGCAGTGCAGATTGGTGTATCCAAGTAGGTTCGTGCCTACAAACTTTGTAAAAGAATTTTTATTTTGAGGCTAGCTTTGGATGGTAGATCTAAGCAACTCTTCTTTGTGGTTTTTCTCCAGAGAGGGTTTTCCATGTAAATCTTGTGTTTCTTAATAGATATATATTGTGTGAAAAAAATTATTATAGACATTAATTTTAAGAAATTAAAGTTATAAGTCACATTAATTAACCCCCCTTAGGGTGTTATGTTTAATAGAGCAAAGGTTTCAACATAGTCAATGTCAGCTTTTTGAGTAGAACTACAAGCAACTAATATTACTCTAAATTTGTCAATTTTATCAATTGAATTATATTTGATTTTATAAAATCATTTACAACCAACAATATGCCTTTTATGCAGAGATGGGATAAAATCCCAAGTCTTATTTTTAATTAAGAAATTATACTCAGCGTACATAGCAATTTTCTATCTATCATCTTGAATGGCTTCCTCAAAAAATTGAGGTTCAAATCCATACATAGTCATTAAATATGTTAATAATGTTGACTTCTAGTTAATTTATTAATATTACCAAGACTAGATTATTGGATTAGATATTTTGCCCATTTAGATATTTCAGATTAAACGTGAAACTCGACAGGTTCCTCAAAATCTAAGTTATCCAACAAATGATCAACTTCCTTTAAAGCTTTAGTTTCATCATAAGGAGAAATAATAAAGCTAAGTTTATCAAATGAACAACATTGAAGGGGTCATACAGAGGGCTCACAAAAAAAAATTCAAGGATAAGAACATTTCTATTCTCAATTATTTATCTTTTAGATGGATCATACACTCTTAATCCTTTAGTTTTACCTTCCATAACCTATAAATATGTAGGAATAGGAGGTAGGATCAAGTTTATTTCTTTTAGATTTAGGAACAAAAATGGAAGCAAGACTACCAAAGATACTAAGATGCACCATACTGGGTTTGTTTTTAAATCACATTTCTAAATGGGTATTTTAAAGATGCAAAGCTTTTGTAGAGACTCTATTCAAAATATGCATAATAATATTCATGGTTTCGGTCCATAAAAACTTAGGAACATTTGTATAATGTAACATTGTTCTAACCATTTCAATAATGGTGTGATTTTTCCTTTCAATAATACCATTTTTTTTTTTGGAATAGGAAGTTTTGTTTAAATACCATAACTAATACAAAAATAATCAAATTCTTTACTAATATGTTCATCATCATTATCAATTATTAATATTTTGATAGAAAAATTACAAGCATTTTCAACAAATTTAAATTCTTTGAATTTAGACAAAACTTGATATTTTATCTTTATAAAATATAATCAAATCATTCCAATATGATCATTTATAAAATTAACAGCATATAAAGAACCATTAAGATATGTAACTTCAAGGGGTCTTGCAACATCACTATGAATTAACTCTAAAGGATGTGAAGAATTCGTATCATGATTCTTGTGAAAGAGGTTAGTGTGTTGTTTATCATGTAAGAATCCCTCACGAGCTTCATGATGAGATAAAATAGAAGGAAGACTAACAACAAGATTATGAAAATATGTCATATAAACTTATAAAACTAACATTTCCTAATCTTTTATTCCATTATTGTGATTCATTTATACTATGCGATGATAGACAACATGAAAAGAAGCATAAAATATGTATAAACCATTTTGTTGAACACCTTTAGCAATTAAGAAGCCATGTTGATTTCTAATAGACCAGTTATCCTTCATCAAAGTTACAATGAAATTATCATTTATAAGTTGAGAACATGATAATATATTTTTCTTAATTTTAAGTACACAGAAAACATCTCTACTAACAACATTTTCAAATTTTGTTTTTCTTTGATTAGTAACTTCTACAATGAATTATACCCTAGGTAAATATTTTTATAAATGTCTCTAGCATCATATAAAATATGAGATAAACAAGTCATATGATGTGATGCACCACTATCGAAAATCCATTCATTTTTTAGAAACAAACAAGGCAACATATAAAACATTAACATTAAAATTATGTTCCAAATTGTTATTTTAATTATGATTTTGATTATTCTAATGATTCTAATTATATTTCTTCCCTTTTTTATTTTTATAGGTTTAATGATTATCTATATCTTTGTTTTTATAACAATTTTTCCTTCTATGACCAAATTTACCACAAATATTACAATTCCCATTAAACTTAGATTTACACTTTTTATTGTCATATTTCTTGTTCTCATTTTTGCCATTTACAGAATTAGGGTTAGATTTTGTGTTCTTATTGTTCTCATAAATAGGATTGAGAGTGAGAAGTTTCTGACTATCATTCTATTTAGAATCAAAATTTGACATCATTCACTCTTCTTGAATCAAAAGTGTTGATAGATTAGTTAGGTCATGTATATCTCGCTTTGTTTATTATTTTGACTTAAGAATGGAAATTAAATTGCAAAAAAATTCATGAATATTAAGTTAAATAATGAAATACAAAAGCTTATCTTGAATAATATTATAGGAACAACCATTTAACTAAGATTTAATGTTTTTGATTTTAGTAATAAAATTAAATTTTTCATCACCTTTCATAGGTGTAGTTAGTAATTCAAGAATAAACATAATTATCTTAGAGAGTTGAGTACCTTCATTCATAGACACAAGGAGTTTTTAGTTGCCTATTATGAGTGAGAAATTGTCCTTAACATTCCTCAAATAATCACCATGGCTTCTTGCGATTTATATTGAACTAAATTTATAAGCTCACTTGTAAAATTTCATCTTGATGGAGGTTTTTCCATCCTAACAACAATGTTCCACAACTTTCAAGCCATAAATTATTTTTTAATATAAATTTTTCATATATTATAATTAGACCATTAAGTATTTGAGATTTATCTAGTACAAAGTTAGGCGAAGCCATAAATTCCTTTTAAACTAGACACTACGATAGTAAAAAAACTTAAAATGATATTTTTTAATGTGACTTTATCTATATTTGATAATAAAATAAATTTATAGTGTAAACAAATAATATTTGTTAAAATTTATCTGAAATAATGTGAAAACATTGTAACAACTTATAATAAATTAAGTGTCACATAAGGAATAACTATCTAAACATTGTTATTAAAAAATTTGATAAAACTATAATAAGAAGTTTCAAAACAACAAATGGACCCCACCAATATGTTTGTAATGCCCAAAAACATATAAATTGACTAGTCACATGACCATAGTCAATAAAAGATTGTCTAGGTCAAGTGTCATAAAATGTCGACAACAACTAGGTTTTTGAACGTGAGATAGTAGGCATGCAAATCAAAAAAAAAAATCAAGTTATAATTAGAGGTAATGAGTTTTTAACCCTTGACATTCCCTTTGCAATTTTTTTGCAAAAATATAACTACCAACTCATCTAGCAATTTGTTTAAGATTTTAAATGCACTAATTTATTTTTAAATATTTTTAACTAATTTTTAAAATTATATATATATTATAACATGCATGTAAATGAAAAGGTAAAACTTTACAAAATAATTTATTGGTTTTAGTAAAATGTAATTTAGGTGGGTCCCTTTTACTTTTGCATGGAAATTTATGATTTAATCAATCAAATATTTAAAAAAATATTCCAAGAAACTATTTGTAACCTCATAACTCCTCATGTAGCTTCAATGGTGTAGTTATGGCACCCAGGTGAAACATAGATGTTGTTGGAGGTTGAAGGAGGTCTTCTCAGGCCCTTAAAACTTGCAAACCACCATTGTACTGCCCTCTAATGCCAAATATGCATTCAAAATTAGTTTTTTTAATTGAAACTAATTTTTTCAACCAAGTGGTTGAGGAAAAATAAAAACATAATTTGAATGCCTCGAATGATCATCAGGGCGATTTGATAGGTCATGAACAACATGATTCAACTCTAAAACCTAGAAACCAGTAGTAAGAAATCTATAAAGTGTTTTTTTATTTTTCAGGCCATGAGTGCCATAAAATGGCCAATAATGGAATCACAGGCAAAAAAAAACTTTAAAAAATGAATATTGGTTACTCTAATAGAGTTTTGAGTGATTGAAGAAATCATTAGTTTTCTTAAATTTGCATTATCAGGATCCATAGGAAACAAGAATGCTACAAACAAAATTATAGTGAAAAAATAATATATTTATCTCCCAAGGTCGTACACCATCTCTTTAGGATTTTTTTTCTTGAATTTGATCTTTACACAGGGGTCTAAATCCTTACAGAGTATCTTTCCAAACAAATACATGTCTTAAAGCTCTAAAACCATGATAAAATCCATGTAGTATATATATGAACACACACAGGTGATCTAGATGTGTAATTAATATGCACAGATATAGATCAATGACACAACATATGTGTGGGAAACCTCCAATGGAGGTGACCCATAGTTTATATTCATTGATGAGAAACACCACACCCCAATACAAATCCTTTTCCTCTCACTCCTCTGATAAACCTTCAAAAAACTCTCTATAGAATTTTTCCACATGAAATGTACAAATAATATTCCTTACATAAATTATTATGCATGAGAAAAGTTTTTAAGTAAGTGAGTTACATTTACCAAGGATGAAATGTATTTATATATTGGGGAGTGGAAGTGGACTGTTGTAACCAACAGGTCCTACCTCTCCCTAAGGAACCCTAATAGTAAAATATGTTTAATTTATTTACATTAGATTATTTCATGTTAATAAATTAAATATATTTATTTTATTTATTAACTATTGAATAATATTAAGTTCAAATATCACCACTTAAAAATTATGTGTTCCATCACCATAATCTATAACAATAATTGAATTTTGATCCATTTGGCATCATTTGAAACTTGTAGTAATGTTTCTTCTTAAATGTGTATTATGTCTATGTAAAGAGATTGCATATGCATGGCATATGTTCCCAAAGACTATACCAATATTTGAACCCTTAAGGTTGCACTATGGCATACTAAATAATTGAATATCTAGCTTTCATAGTAATTTTGTACTTTTTTTCCCCATGTGTGCCCCCCTTTTTAGGTGAGGGATGACATTAGTGAATCGATTAAATCAAAATATATAATTATTTAGATAAGTTTAATCAATTACAATGGTTATAATATCATGTATTATATTTGAAAGTTACCATTAGCTATATCATGTTAGTTGCAAAAGATTATAAACAATAAAATAGGATATAATCACATTTGATTGTTAAATATGATTTCCAAAAGCAATGGTGGTTATATCATGATTTATAAATTTTGACCATTTTTGAAGTTGGCATAAGTCATCAAATAAATTTATAATGCATAACAAGGTGTTATGTGTATCCCAATGCAAATTATAGAATGTGTTTTTGATAAATTGAACTTGAGATATCACTCAGAAGTTTTGATCAATGAGTTAAATTAATTACACAATAGGCATGGTAAATGATTTTGTAACAAGTCAACTAATATAACTAGTAGGGTGAAAAAGTTTTTTGTAATTTCATTTTCACCATTGAATTTTTTGGATTGAGCTCTAAGTTTTTGAGATGTCTAGCCAATGAGTCGCATTATCACTTTGATTTGAGCATTTACAGAGATAGACTATAAATGATCTAGTACATATTATAATTACTCAATTTTTCCTATAGATTGTATAATTTATCATCTTTTTTATAGAATTTTGGATTCTTTTACTATTTTGGCAATTTTGAGAGTTGGACATTTAGAATTTCATGAGTTTAACCTATTGGGATAGTATTGTCACACTCATTATGTTATTGTCCCAAATGGTACGATAATGTCCTATATGATACATTCATATCCAAAGTTGTTGACTTGTATGGGTCGATGGATTTTTTATATTGACTCTTTGTTATTAAATAAGTGGTGTATATATTGCATTTAGTTGAATTTGAAGTTGATATGACTTTATGTGTTGTATTTCTATGACATGATTTATATGCACATTATTTTAGATATCGGTGACACATAAGTACCTTACTATAGTTGGGGTTGGATGATGTAGATTGACATATATTAAAGGAGGCTAGTTTAGCATATGTTAGATAATTAAGGAAAATTTCATATAACATGCAGTTGATGATTGCATTGACAGAGAGGTGGAACCTTGATACATGTACTTTCTAGTTACCAATGGGTGAGATGATTGTCACATTCGAGGGTGTGTGGCATATTTTACATTTTCCCATTATTTAAGAGATAAGCATGGTGATGGATGTATCAAAGATGTCACTAGTTCTAGTTAACATGAATGCAAAGGTCAAGATCTCATTAGATGAATATTGTACACACCATAATGTTGTTGAAACAAAATGAAATCACTCAAAGAAAATATTTCAAGAGATAAAAATCAAGTGGAGAAAAACCCAATCTTTCATTAAGTTCAAAAGATCAAATGAGATTAGTACATATAGGAATATAATAAAGTAACTCCTCCACAAAATGTGGTCAAGAGACCCACAAAATAGATAAGTAACTCCTCCACAAAAGGTGGTTGATAGGGCTAAGAATATATGAGTAACTTCCATACCTAGAATAGCCATTCAAATCAACCTACACACATAAGTAAGCTTCTCCATGAAAGTAGGAAAACTCCAAGTGAGGTAAAAATTCCCATAATAAATAAAAATAGGAAAAAAGAAAACCCCTACTCTAACACCCCCCAATAAATAAAACTTATGTAGGTAGTGTGAAAAACAAATGGGTCCCAGCAACTAGGCCTAATGAGGTACCCATGTACAAAGCAATATCTCATAAAGTAGAGAAAAGGAGAAAACTCATAGGAAACCCCACCCTAAAAGAGAGACATAAAAGAATAGAAAAGGCTAGAAGACTCCCCCTAAAGATGATGATGTTACTGATGTAAATCACACCACAAGAAGAGCTCATAGATGAATGAACTTACTCTAAGTGAAGGGTTTGGTAAAGATATTTACAAACTACTTTGAATACTAGCAAAATCTCAAGTTAATGACCTAACTATGAATAAGATCCTAGATAAAATGCATGTGAATCTCAATGTGTTTGATCCACTAGTGTTGAACTGTATTTCTTCATATATGTATATTACTCTGGTTATCATAATAGATGGTGATGGGTTTCCAAAATAGAATGCCAAACTCAGATAGAATCCCTTGAAGCCAAATAAACTCGGTAGTTGCATTAACATCTCCCATGTACTCTAATTTTATGGATTATATAGTAATATTATTTTACTTCTTCCTAGACCAACTGATAAGACTAGAACCCAAAGAAAAACTATAACCTAAAGTGGACTTGTGACTCTAAGTATCACCTACCCAATCTAAATTTATAAATCTAACCAATTTAACCTCAATGCCAAATCTATGATGAATCTTAAATCTTTAAGAGCCTTGAATGTAGTGTAATATCCTCTTATCTAATTTCTATCATAAATAATTTGGTTCCTACATGAATCTAGAGATAAGTCCCACAGTATATGAAATATCAAGCCTGGTATGAGTCAGATAAATAAGGATACCAACAAGATATTGATATGGAATGACATCGATTAAAGGTGTAGAACAGTAATCCTCAATTTTGATTCCCTATAGAAAGGGAGTTAGAGATGGATTACAATAAACCATGTGAAATAGAGGTAAAATATCAAGAGCATACTTGGGTTATGTAAGTGAAATCCCTTAATCAGACTATGAAATCTCAATGCCAAGAAAGTAATACAGAAGACCCAAGTATGTCATGTCAAATCTATCTTGTAGAGCTATCGTCACTTCTTTAATAGATGATGAGGAACTCTTGGTGATCAAAATATCATTAACATAAAGGACCAGTATCAGTAAAGAATCATTTTACCATAAAAATTATACATTGGGGTTTGAATGACACCTGGTGAAATCTAAAGTAAGGAAGAATGAATCTATCTTGTCTTACCAAGCTTAAAGAGCCTGTTTGAGTCCATAGATGGATTTTCTAAGTTTTTAAACTAAGGGTAAATCTTGAATAAACCTAGGTGGATACTCCATGTATATCTCCTCCTCAGGGTATCTATGAAGAAAGGCACTCTTCACATCCATTTGGTGCACATCCCAACCATGTGTTGTGACTATAACTAGTGTGAGTGCGATCAAAGTCATGTTTTCAAAAGGTGCAAAGGTCTCTGAGTAGTCAATGCTAGCTACCTATGAAAAACCCTTGGATACCAATCTCACCTTATACTTATTTGACATATATACTATAAACTTGGTCCAATATATCCACCTACATCAAACCATCTTCCTTCCCTTAAGAAGTAAAGTCAAATCTCAAGTGTGATTTTTGATTAAGGAATAATATTCTTCTTGCATAGAACTATCCCACTCAAGTATGTCTAAATCCTCTTAAAATGTATGTGGATATAAAAATAAATTAAATAAGGCATGTGGACCACTCTAATGGTCTACCCAAGTATGTCTATCATCTATCAAATCCCCTACCCAAGTACCTGCACTCTAAAGTGTCTACTTAAACCAAAGGGGCCTAGATGTGGGTGAGTCATATGTTGAGTCCTCATCCTATAAAAAATGATAAGAGGTGGATGTGGATGAATCCCCATCATTGTCCTTAATGTCAAAATTGGAAGAAGAAGAAGATCCTGGATTAGGAACCTGATCTGGATGATCTAAATTAGAAGAAAAATCATCAAGTCTAAGTGAATCTAATGAAAGAGGCCTAGAAGTGTTGAGTGTTGAGTCTTTGGGAATCTCCTAAAATTGAAAACTTATCTCTATGAACAATTCATGTGTTATTTATGTAGAAGGTGGTACCCTGTGACACCATCTAGATATGCTAAAAATATGTAAGGCTTGGATTGAGGTTCTATATTTTTGCATATCTTCTTTGATATACGTGCAATAGTTGGAGATTAAAAAACCCTAAAGTGTTAGACTTTAGATTTCCTTCCATTCCAAGCTTCAAAGGGTATTATTCCTTTCAAATATTTATGAGGAACTTTTTTCTAAATATAACAAACACAATTAATGGATTTGAACCATACTGAGGTGCCAAGGACTTAGAATGAATCATACAGCTAGTCATCTCTTTCAAGGATCTAATCTTTCATTATAAAAATATGTTATGTGAAGGACTGTAAGTATCTATTTGCTACAAATAAATCCCCTGTGTGGTATAAAACTACTTAAATCTATTGCTGACATATTCATCTCCACTATCAGTTTGAATAACCTTGATGGATTTATCAGATTATTTCTCAAGTGCCTTTAAGTCTTGAAAATGTTCAAACATTTTAGACTTTTGATTAAGAAATTAGATACATGTATATCTAAATAAATCATTAATGAAAGTGATAATGTACTTAGCCCTTGTAAAAGATAGACCAGTAAAAGACCCATATACATCATTGTGTACTAATTCCAATGCTTGTGAAGCCATCCAAGCTTTGCCTTTGGAAAATTTTGCGTTGGGATGCTTTGTAAGAGAGCAACCCTCACAAAGTCCCTTATAAAATTGGATTGGAGGCAAGCCTATGACCATGTCATTTTTTTTAATTTTTTCAAAGTAGCTATAGTTAAGGTGGCCAAACTACTCATGCCATAATTTACTAACTCCATCTAAATAAGTTAGCAATGCATTCAGAGAAGAATCAAGTGAAAAATGTGAGAAGGTGTATAAACTAGCTTGGTATTATGCCCTACCCACTTCCACTATAAAATCACTATTCAACTCCCTGATGATAACTAAATCTAGTAAAAACTCAACCCTCATGCCTTTGTTGATATGAGTGATTTGATACACTAATAAAATATTGGTTGAAATAAAAGGGACACTTACAACATTGTTTAATGTTTCTCCTTCCATTTCAATAAACCATCTCCCTACAACTATTATAGATGTGTCATCACCCAAACTAATGAAATATATGTTGTAAGGCTCTAAGGAACAAAACTCAACTAGTGAAGAACCTATGGGGTGAGAAGCACTCAAGTCAATAACCCATGAAGATGTTGAAACTGAAACTGTTACAAGAGCCTTAACTTTTTCTTCCTGTTTTCCCTTTCCCTTTGCCTTGGTCAAATCTTGGGTAGATGAATTCTTCTTGATGGACTCAAGAACACATATCTTGTTCTTCCCTAGGAGATGAGTTAGGTCATTTATTTCCTTGTTCATGCAACTGTTTTCATCTTTCCCATTTTTATTATAGTAGACACACTTAACATTCTCTTTCTTAGGTTTATCATTGGAAGAGGAGGCTTCAATGTTGGTTTTGTTAGAGCTTGATTCTTACTTATTCTCTTAATCCTTATTATTCTCCTTCTTCTCTTTATTTGGAGTCTTTGTTTTCCCATTCTTATCAATTAGGGCTTGAGGTTTTGTGCACTTCAATGTGCCCATCTAAATCAACTTGTCTTGTTTTTTAGTTAAGTCGGTAATGAAAGCATCTAAAGAGGGCATTTTCCATGTAGTTCCTAAAGCACTTTTAGTGGCATGGAAAGTAGAGACAAAGATTGAATAGTTAGGACCTAGTTTAGAGAGTATAGAAAGAATAAATTGCTCATCTTTTTTATTTATCGCACATTATTTCAACTACAATCTCAAGGACTTGAACATAGTGAATAAATCCTTAAGGGTTTCAAAATTTCAAGGACTTAGGATAATGAGTTAATTCTCAAGCTTGTGACCTCTCATCACATCTTGTCTCCCAAATAGTTTACCCAAAATGGTCCATACATCATGAGGTGATTTAGTAGGCTCTAAGTGAAATAGGAGATCAAGTGTTATAGAAAGACATAATAGCCCATAGGCTTCATCACTATAGTTATACCACTTAACTTTATCTGCATCTATATTAGGTTTAGTTTCATCACCCATGGTTATCCTAGACAAACCCTTACACCTTTGAATGATTACCATCTTGATTTTTCATTCATGATAGTTAAAGGGAGTTAGTGGGTTGATTAAACATGAATCCATTTTAGTGCTGAGTTGAGTTATAGTAGTAGTGCAAGTTATTTTTGTTATTGTAGAAATGAAAGTGCAAGAAAAAAAGAAAGAGTAACTCAAAATAAAGTACACCCTTGAACTATGAAATAGCAAACCCTCCCAAATGTTATAAAAAGTGCATGCTCCAAATATTCTTAATACAACTAAGAATGTATCTATAGCAACCAGTGAAAATCTTGAAAAGATGTGATTTGTAAGACTAGGTGACGACATTGAGCTCAGCTGAAAATGCATCTAAAATGAGTACATAATATGAGCGAGTGAAAATATAAATAACAATTTATCTTTTAAATATTACCTATAATATATTATTTTTATTAAAAAACTATCAAATAATCTCTACTTATAATGTTAAACTTGACCAATCACAGAAAAGTAGCCTATTTAACCTTGTTTTTAATCAAGTTAATAAAAAAATATTTAATATGATAGATTTTTAAAAACTTTAGGGAAAACTTTGAATGGACTTAGCTTGAATAAATCATGCTTAATTTTGGTATACAAGATGCATGGAGTGGTGGCTTTGACTAGGTGGAAATGAGAGTATACTCAATAGGTGAAAATGTCATAGATGAAGGCCACCTAGAAGTAACATAAAACCAGGGTCAAATAGTCTCCAAAACACACAAAACTAGCTGAGGTTGAGCTAAGGCCAAATACATAAGTTGATATTGAACACAAGAGATCAAACTTAAGGCTGTATGGAGGAATGCAGGTCTTTTTAGGAAAATGTACCAAGACACATGGAACATGCAATCACAAAGAAACCACAAGAATTGTGGTATTGGATGCTAATAAACTAGATTTGAAAAAAAAATGACTCCACAAAAGATGAAAACTCTTATAGATGTATTGTATACCAAGCTTATTTTTTAAATAAAAATATCACAATTTCAAAAGATAAATTAACAACAATAAAAAACCATACATACGATTACCATGGGTGGATCTGATACCATATCAAAGATGTCACTAGTTTTAGATAATGTGAATGTAAGGGTTGAGATCACATGAGATGAAGTTTGAGCTCATCACAATGTTGTTGAATCAAAATTAAATCACTCAAATACAATATTTCAAGAGATAAAAAGCAAGTGGAGCAAATCCCAATCTTTAATAAAGTTGAAAAGCTCTCAAATGAGATGAGTACATATAATAAAGTAAAAAACTCATCCACAAAAGGTGGTTGACAAGGCCAAGAAAATATGAGTAACTCTTATACCTAGAATAGCCAGTCAAGGGAGTTCCTTCCTAGTCACCCAATCAGCTTGCACACATAAGCAAGCTTCTCCATGAAAGTAAGAAAACTCCAAGTGAGGGGGAAAATCCCATAATAAATAAATATGGGAAAAAGGAAAATCCCTACTCATTAAGTATATATAATATATGTGGTAGGTGCATATATATATTAAAAATAGACTAGGAGGTGCCAATCTGGGTGACACATTGTTATTGGAGAAAATTGTACAATCGGATGTTTTATGATTGTGAAAATTTATATGTTGTATATTTACATAAATTATAATAGTATATGGAGGAGTTTCAACCATCCCATATTGTATTTATTATATTATTTGGTCAATTGAGGATAGGCATATGAGATATTCCTAGGGGCATAACATGCTATCCCATTTATATCAATACTTATATAGATTTACATTGGAGTTGCACACATGAGATCTTAGATATGTGACATTGTTGAATGTATGAGTGTATGAACACATCTCTATGGTGTGTCAATTTGGTAGCCCTCATGAGGAATGGGTTCATATTGATGTCTTCACATCTTAGTGGGTGTTACCACGATGGATGGGGTTAGGCATTATGGAGTAAATGGTGATTTTAGATAGATTGGCTGCCACAATGATTCAGTGGAGGCTATATATGGGATATGGGAGATGGCTTGATTATTCTAAATAGTTATGATGTATATGAGTTAATATGTGGTTGAAATATCAATTTCTTGGTGTATATGAGATATTTAAGTATGATTTGATTACTCGATAACTTATACTGATTTAAGATGTGCCTCTAGTGTCTTATCCATGGATGTAGAGCATTATACCCACTATTAAAGCATGTTCTAGGATAAGACCCAAAGGTGTTGACTTAGCTCCTCATCTAATAATGGATCATCCTATAGTTCCATTGGTAGAGGGAGATGATGTAGGATGTACAATAACTTATACATAATGGTGGACTAATGCACAATGGGTTGTATTTTGTCTAATTATAGTAAATGATTATGGCATTGTTCCTCAATAGAGAGTGTATGGGATGGAGATGGATTAGGAACACTACATGCAAAAAAAATTGTACCTTATCCTATAACATAATCAATTGATGGAGATGCCTTTGCTATTATAGCTTTCAAGTATGATATTTGACCATGAGTATTTGTATGATTATTTGCATTTGGGTTAGTTTATATTTGTTGGAGTTTGTTACTAATTTCTTAATATAATGTGATATTGCATGTGATACATATTGGTCTATGATGGAATTATATTTTTATAATCCATGTATGTTGCATTTTTTAATTGTAGGAACCAAGTTAAGGGAAATCTATAAACGTGGTGCATTGTTGTAACACTACCTATATAATGCAATATTTTTTCTTTATTTGTTTAAATCCTTGATAAAAACAAGGAGGATGTTGTATAAACATATTTTCATAGAGAGGTTCACCCTAGCCTACAAGCATACATATCACAATAAAGTGACTAAGTGAAAAAGACATGAGGAATGCCAAGAAATGAAAGTGTGAAAGGTTAGTTGGTAGAGATTGGAATGAGTCATTAAGACTTTAACAACCATGGTTTTCAAGTCATATTTGGGTAGCCATTCTCTAAGATAGAGAAAATAGGTATAGTCCAAGAGGATGATAACATTGCTATCCCATTTGAGAAGATAAAATTTAAATCCTCATCTTATTCTTAAATAGCTTTTGTGCAACTAAAATCCTCTGAAATTTGGGGGTATGATCAAAAATTGGATCATGTGGATCATCTAATATAGTCAGTAAGGCAATCAATTATCAAAAAGGGGTATTCATGACACATCAAGTACTCAAAAAGATCTAGTTTCTATTATATGGACTTAAACAACATAGTTTTGGCATCAAAATTACCTATTGAGTTTATATTCGGATTCTTCTAAAAAAATTATGCAATTTAAAAACAACATGTGATTTTAAGTTTGTTTGCAAAATTTATGGCCTCCCAAAGTTAGAGGAAATTTATGGTTGTGAAATTACTGGTATATGTAGAGTGGAAGTTTTGTAATTATCCTAGTGTTTTTTATAACCACCCTATTAATTTCACAACCACCATGATAGTTTTTCAACCATTAGTGGTGGTTTTTAAACTACCCTGGGTGGTTTTGTAAGAACAAGAAGTTGAAAGGACATAGAGGCATTTTGGATAAATATTTTGAATATTGGGCTTATTATTTGGGTGTAAGGGACAATATTTTAGATATATATAAGCCTTTACAGTCCATATAGGTCATTCAAGGGGGAGAATTCAAGGAAAGCATTTAGTTATTCCCTCATCAAACTCACGATTTTCATGTATGAGATTTAGTTGAAGACTACACAGTTGAGATAGCTAAGTTTAGTAGTGTTTCTTACTTAAGAGGTGAGTCTTCCACTAAACACAATAGATATCATTACAAGTATAGGTACCTATGAGGTTAGTGTCATTATAAGCCCAAGAAAGGAAAATATTTTAAACTATTGAACATGGTGGAGATGAGGAAGAATGGATTCACTCTTGCTAAAGTTTTTTCATATAGAGATTCTCCATGGTTTGTCTTGTGTTATCTCTCTTTATTAGTGTGATTGTTTCTTTTTAGCATATTTCCATTCCTTTCAACCAATATAATATAAAAACTCTTAAAAGGGCTCAATAATCATCTATCACAAGCTTAGTACTTGTTCATTAAGGTTAAATAACTTCACATTTGTATTGCACTTCTAGAAAAACATTTTAATTCTAGTCATTTATAGAGGAGCAACATGTTTAGAGAAAGAAGGAATGTATGCAATGGATGTACCATGAGTAAATTGTATGTGAAGGTTTGGATATTCTCTTATGTGTTATATATGTTAGTTGTAAGAGCTGGATACATATTAAAACAATATTTTAGATGTTGTTCTATGACATAGAACTTGAATAAAATCCCTTGTTTTGAAAGGACCTTCCTTGGTGGAGCCTAGATTAAAATATCCACCTATTTATAGATCAACAATGCCACCCTCTTGGAATAATTATATAATTATATTTTTTTCATTTGCAATGGAATAAATGACTATGCTTGTGTTATAATACAATTCTATTAGAGAAGTTCTCATCATCATTGCAAAGTGACTACATAGGCTGATGTCGAATAGTGTCATAAAACTAAAATGAGGGAACACATTCTTATTTATTCCCTTTGCCAAAGTTCCAACTTGGTCTCCATTCGAACACAATGTTCCTAGTATAATTTTACCTTCTACTAATAGGGCCACTTTTATTCTTTCTTTGGTATTTATCAATCAATAGCTCATTCAATGACTCCAAGGATTTTTCCACTTCCTCAACAATGTTCTCTTGAATTTTAACCTTTATTTGGGTTTATAGCTTTCTCATAATTTTTTTCATCCCTTTGAAAACATTATTGGATAAAATCTTGTTGTTTTCACTACCATTGACTCAAGATCTTTTTAAAATTAATTTCACTCACTTGGTTTAGCTTTTCTTTTCCTTATCAAAGTAAATAGTTCTTCTTCCATATCATATAAAGGTTGAGTCTCGCCATTCATTATATTCCTTTTGGTAATTTTTTTGAGTTACCCTTTTTATTGTTTAAACTCAACTTTAACCTCAACTTCCTTGACTGTAATAATTTATTGACTATTGAATTTGCCTAATTTGGCTAATTGGATAAGCAACAACCAAAGTTATGGGTGGCATGGAGAGGGTGGATGATGTGGAAGGGAGTGGAGTGGCCAATGGAATAATATAATTATGATTATTAATAATGAAGGCCTTTCATGTTTTGGATGTATGGGTTTGAATAGAATTGATAGGAATAAGAGATATAATTGGAGTAGTAGTGGTGATTGGTGATGGAGGAGTGGAATGTGTAGCTCCAAAGGATGGAAAACTTGCTTTCTCAAGTATAATTCTAGGCATTTTTTTCATTTTCCTTGGGTTAATTTGGTTTAAATATCAAATAACTAGTCACATTAGGTAACCCATCCATGAAAATGATCTTTAAGGTGCGCAGATTGTTCAATGGATCAACTTTGATAATAGAGCTCTAGATAGAAGTTAGGCTTCCTCTGGAGGGACTTATCCATCCGATGTTTTATTAGTGACCAACAAATGAGGGATGACTATCACACAACTAGGAATAGGGGAATTTTTTGCTTGAGTAGTAGGATTAACTTGATTATAAATAGGTAAAGTGGTAACTGGTGGGTTTTATGTAGTAATTCTTGGAGCCAATTGTCTAAAACACACTTTAGTGACCTGAATACTCTTTTTTGGAGAAACAGGGGAAAAAACTTCTACTTAGGGGAATGAGAGAGGATTTTTAAGTGGAACATATTATAATGAAAGCATGGATGGAGAATTAGGGTGAGTTACCACTAGTTATTCATTTTTTGTTGTCACATGTGGATTGTCAACAATTTCATCTTATGAAGAAGAAGAAGAAATTGAACAAGAGGTGAAATAGGGGACTGTGTTACCTTTGGAATTAAATTTATCCTATAATAAATTTATGGAGGTATTCTTTGTAACACCTTATTTCTAAGATAGATATTTGTATGTTAAGAATCATCATAGACTGTATATGTGTTTGTCCTCTATTTGACTTCCTATGGCTATTCTTTCTTGAGAGGTGAGGTCATGCTTCTTGTAATTTACGTCCTTTTAAAAACTTCATCATTATCTACATTTTATATACACCTGATCATGAGGGTGTGGATGATGATTGTATATTTTTAAAATCATCTCGTTTAGTGACCTTATTTGTGCCTTTACATTGCCCTTTAGCATCCCACTATTTAAAGTCACAATCATCCAAGTTAAAGGAAGGCTTATGGGTCATTATTGTATGTAATTCAGGCCAAACCTTTAAAATGTTATTGCCTAATTTTTATAGAATTGGGATCCATAAATATTTTTTCTCTTTTTTCACACTCCACCAATTCCATGGATAATTTGGTATGAAATCTCCTACTATGTGAGTTTATTTGGTACATATTTAGGTAGCCTAAGAAGGGATACCAAAAATCCTTCAATTCAAATTACAATGTAAACAAGATTGTACCAATATGATCCCATGCTTGTGATTGAATTTTTTATTTCTTCATAAAGCCTTTGCATCGGTACTTTATTAATAGCCTGACACATATGAGGATAAAATTAAACACATGTCTACTTGATAAAAGTTTTAAATTTATGTGCATATAATTTAGAGAACTTGAAATGAACTATGGTCCTATTGTCACTCAATTATGCACCCTTGGACACGTAGTTTAATCCATCTCCAAATAGAGTGGAACATGGGATTACCTTTAGACTTGCAGGTTGTTTATAGCATGGGTAACCCTCTAGATTGAAGGGCTAGCTCCCTAGATTTATCTTGATTGCTCACTTACTAACTAATTGGTGTATGAAAAGAGATACTAAACTATCTAACTAAAATAAATAAGTGACACACTAGAATATCTGATCTAAAATTATCCTATGCTTACACTTAAAAGAGTTACAACTACAATCTCATATATTCTTCAAGAGAGAGTTTCTCACATAAGTATTTCAACCTAGAGACTATGTATGATATACAAGGTAAGAGATTAAAAGGATTGATAAGACACTAATTAAAAACCAAAAACTTATCTTAAATTCCACACTTAAATGTACTCTAAGTGACTTTCAAGAAGATAATATATCCATACCTAAGTGCACACAAGTAGGACAAGAAACAACAACAAGCACTTTTCTCATTGGCATTTATCAACAACTCATTAAACACATTAAAATATAAAATTATAAAGATTGAACCAATTTTAATTTATCTTCTCAATGAAAATATGAGTAAAAAAAATATCAAGGCTTCACCTACCTTTCTTGTGGATAGATTACAATGCCAAAAATAGGCATACTTATACCACCAATGAGAATGAGAGAGAGAAATCCCATGCCAAGAATGGAATATTTTTGGGTTACAAGAATGGATAAATATTATTATATTAAAAATAGTTATGAATAATCATTTTAAATCTTGAACAAGTATCATTTTATCTCCAAGTCCTTTGCAAACTGCCTTCAAGTTAGGAGTCAATTTTGAGGAGTTCATAAGTCTTCTTGAAAATTGGTCTAATATTTTACAGTAAACCTCTTCATTTTCCTTGAAAATTCATGTATATACATGTACTAGGATAGTGTGGCATCTCACCAATGTGTGTGTATCATTACCTGCTCTTGAAAGAGGCCTTCTTGAAAGAGGGAGTTAGCCTAACTCCTAGGGTGCAGTCTATGATCTTGGGTAGTGAAGAGATCATCTGATTCTTGTTGCAGAGATTGTAACCTATCACTCTATACCTAAAATATTTCATCACCATATATTTATGGATATAAATTATTCAATTAACACCTTGATACATTTTCCATCCCTCTCAAAGATTCACTTCAATGTTGTCTATCTACACTAGTTGATAGTTAGGCCTAGTTGCACCTATTAGTACATTTAAATGACCATGAAATCTAAATGGAACCTTAAAAAAGAATTAATATCATGTTACCAAACCCAATAAACACTTCATCATATGAATGAGGCCTTCAAGGCACCATATCCATGTTGTTCTTGTCAAATTAGATGACTAGGTCCCTAAAATCTAGTACATCTCAAACTGCCTTCCTTGTGTAAACTTGTAGGAATAGTTTAGTGAGTGGATGAAAATATTTTATGCACTAATGAGTTATGAAAAATCTCATATTTCTTCCTAAAATGGTTTTAAAGTGTTCACCCATGTCTATACCCTTCAAAACCATCAAAATTGGAAAAAGAGAGGGTATTTAGGGTGTTCATATAGGTGATATCAGCATCAAATTTCATGATGAGGAGCACAAAGAGTTATTAAAAAGGTTAATATTTTTATAGAGATAAAACAATGCATTTGGAGTCATTAGGAGACAAATCTCTCACATCACATTCATCTAATGGTTTTAGTAGGGTTTAAGACCTATTTGTGTTCTTACAATCATTCATAAAGCATCAACCATCAATTTGTCTCATTCCACTTGAAAAAACTTCTTAACTAACCTCTTCACCTATCCCAAATGTATTATATTCCCATGCAAAGTGTGAGTTATGATATGAATGTATGAAATTACTCCTTGAGTGTCAGAGCTAGTGTTATTGAGATTGAGAGAGGTCTAATCTAGTTTTTATCCCTCCAAACTCAATTTTACTACTGGGAAAAGTTGATACACCTTCAAAAAAACCCTCCTCATATATCTATATTCTTTTTCAATGGTTATCACTCCACTATGTGCATTTGTGCTATGGTAAAAAAACCTAAGATTTTAGGTTTGTCACCTCTTTGTTATCCCTCAAGGGCATTTAGGTTGAAAATTGGGATTTTGTGCATCTTAAGAGTATGTTTAAACCTTTTATTTGTTATAAATTCCCTAAAGGACCCTCCATGTAATTTTACATTCCTATTTTTGATTTTAGGTCCAAAAAACCTCTATTCTCAAGACTATCTCTTTCCGTTGGAGTGGGCAAATTTTGAGACAAAACAATGAATATTTATTGCTTGTATGGCCTTGGGGTGACCATGGGTGTCTTTGTCCACTCATGACCATATTATTTACCAATTTTCAAAGTGTAACTATGCCTATATATGTCTCAAAACATCAATATTTCTCATGATTAGTTGTAGGCAGTGACTATGTGTAAGAATTAGGCTCTTCATTGGGTTTGATAGAGTTTTGACCTTTTTTCCTTTGATATCATGTCTAAGGGTTAGATTTAGATTTTCATGACATTATATATCATTCCAAATGACCTTCTTTTAAACCTATTCATAGACTTTCATTCTTAAACCAAGCAAAAAACACTCATGGAGATCAAGCAGACCTTTAGTTGCTTTTTTGACTTGCATAGAGGTTTGACCTCAAATTTGATTCATCTTCTGCATGTTTCTTTTGGTCTCAAACTCAATCAAAATCCTTATATATCTAACTGAGGTAGACCTTAGTATCTTCTTATATACCTATATCCTTCCTTTTAGGCTTGAGACTAGCCTAATCTTGGAGTAATCTATAGGTGGCCTTTAGAACACTTGATTGCATTCTTTGGTTTCAGTGTTCTTTAACTTCCAATTCAATTATCATCTCAATGGTTCTTTTAACTATTTTACATATCTCAAATTAGGCTTAGGTAGATCCCTTCATTGTATGTTGACTTCTCTTCTTAGGCCTAATGTTAGTTGTTCAATTAGCAACCTATAGGTGCTTGTTAGGGATCATGATTGTGCCTTATATGTTCTAGACCTCTCCTTCATACCAATTATCTCCTTAGTGACTATTGAAATTTTCTGTAGTCTTAATTAGGTTCAAACATCTATACTCTTTCTCTTTAGCTTGAAAATGGAATGATCCTTCAAATAGGCCTGTAGGTGCATTATCCTTATGACCATTGAGTCATTATGAATTTTATCATCATGAGACTCTCTTAAAACCTTAAAAAGATTGTCTAGGATGTTTTTTCATGCTATAGGACCATAAAGAGTCTGAAAATGTTCATTAGTCATGTTGAAGGCTCCATCTAATGCGATAGACCTCTAATCTAAAGAAACATAGAAATCCCTACATTTTCATACACTAGATGAATTGAAATTATGGAATTATATGACCCCTTATACCATTTTAAATCTCATACAACACTTTTTATACAACAATGACTTCATATTTGCAATAAGATTGCCCAGAAGTCAAGGTGGTGGGGTTTAGAGCCTTCTCCAAGCAGTTAACTTTTTTAACATTTTTTCATAGAGAATAGGAGCTTGACCTAAATAAAAATGCCATTAATCTCAAGCCCATTATTTTCCCCTTTCCCATTAAAAATATTAGGATCCATCTCTTCATATTATTTATGAAACAAGCATTCACACCTAACCCTTGCAAAGCTGCCAAAGGATCTGATGAAGTATAAATTGAGTATTTTGACATTTTTAAACATATGAAACTTCTTTAAATGTTTAAAATGATTTAGGTAGGTGGATATTCACTTTTCATATGTTTACTCTTGAATATGATCGTAAAAATGTTTTAAAATACCCCTTTTAGCTAGGTTTCTCCTTTTTTAAGCATTGAACCTAAAAGGTATGATTATCTTCTGAATTGTTCCAACATTAGGAACTTTATAAAACCTATTTTAATTCTTTAAAATTAACAATTATATGTACCACACTTTATATTTATCTTGAAAATGATTTTAGAACCCTTAAGAAGCAGTTTCAAGTGTAGAGAAAGCTAGTGAAACTAAATTGACCTCATAGAGTTGACATTTAATTTGACCAAGACCCTAAAAAAATTATATGGACTCTATTTCACTCCCTCTGATATACTCTACAATAAATAAACCTTGAAAATACCCCCATTGGCTGGAATAGAAACCTTAACATCTCCAAAAACCTTAAGTTATGCTTAAAAACCTTAAAATCTTCGATGTAACTAGATATGGGTTTAAACTCATTATTTAGTAATGTAAAGTCATAGATTAGTTATGGAAACCTATATAAAATTATAATATAAGGATAAAATGAAACAAACTTGGACTCATAGAGGTAAAAAATTTGTCATATTTTGATAACATTCTTGGTGACTCTTTGGGGCAGTCTACCTACTAGGTTGTGAGACCAGTAGCTTTTTCTCAATCATTGGGCAATGAAATCCTAGAAGATAAGATTTGAAAAAAAACTATAAAAATATAAATACAACATAAACACACACCACACCACATAAGGATAACAACCACACATCAAAGACCCAAAATAACAAACCAAATAAGAAATAAATAAGTAAATGTGCATAAGCACTTATTCAACACACACCACACACCTACTTATGTACATGACTAACCTTCATATCATCAATATAAAGGCTTAAATTGGATCCCATTTATATTTATAACTAACTATTCCCCATCCATTGTTGGCAATTGAAAGTTATTATTTTTCTTTCACTTGATGGTGATGTATGGCCCACTACACAAGGTGTCAAACTTGGTGTGTCTCCCGAGATTTGCTTTGTCTTCATCCCACTTTAGTATTATATCACCCTCTTGGAAGACTCTTGGAATTGTTTTATTATAAAAATACATATTCATTATCACCTAATGATGTTCCATGGCTTTGTGAGCATTGTCTCTAGTCTCTTGTAGCTCTATCAATTCTATCAACCTCACCACCATTAGAGTTTTTTCAAGTAATTTTAACTAATGTTCCATCTCTAAGGCAAGTAGCTCTTGGTATATGGATAACCTAGCTTCCCTCCCACAAATAATAACAAAAGGATAGTTACATGTTGACCTTTTAGATGCCATCTTATCAGCCTATAGTGTTGTCTTTAACATAGTGTGTTGGGCTCTTTGGTTGCTCTCCAAAGTCATTTTGATGATCCTGATTAGGTTCTTATTAGTAGACTCGACCAACCCATTACCTTGAGGGTAATATTAAGATGATGTACTCAGATATATACCATTTCTACTTGCCTAATCATTTGTCTTAACACCCATGAAATCAATTTCATTATTTAAATAATATTAGAAGGAATTCCAAACCTTGTAGCAATGACTTCATAGAACTCCAAAGTAGAACTCTCATTGGCCTCCTTCAATACAACTACTTCAGCCCATCTTTTAAAGTAATCAGTTGTTGTAAGGATCCACTTGTTTCAAACACTTGATGGAGGATTAATCATGCCAATGAATTCAAGACCCATTACATGAAGGTTTTATCCACTTGAATGGGTCTCAATGGGAGAGCTACAAGTCTTTGTTTACCTACAAAGAAAGCACATTGTGCACACATTCTTATCCAAGCATATCATTATTTGAATAGGCTATGCCAATAGTATCCTTCCCTCATGATCTTTACAGCTATGGTCCTTTTAGAGATATGACTGCCTTTTACTCCATTATGAAACATTTTAAGCAATACACCAAATTGATCACCATCAATGCACCTGAACAATACACAATTTGTATCTCTTCTAAAAACTACACCATCTAAAATATAATAAGGGATAGTTTGCAATCTGAAATACCTTATTTTAGACATGATCAATACATTAAGACACTCACCATTTTAAAAGTATCTAATGATGTCTTATGTCCAACTTTATATAGGTGTGAGATTAGTTGGTTGAAGGCAGTCTTGATTAACAAAAACTTCCTCTTTTGGTTCATGAAGATCTGAAGCCAAGTGATCACAAAGACCCTTACCTCTTACCAGCTTGGTCACCTTGATGTCAACATCATAATTCATGACATTTTTAATCCAACCTGACCTCTTTTCATTGAGGTCTTTACTCAAGAGGAACTCCTTGGTTCTAGGATGAGAGACCATGAGGTGAATTATGTTGTTTGAAACCATATGTCTAAACTTCTTCAATTGTCTTACAATAGCGAGGAAATTTTTTCTCCACAAACGTATATTTGGCTTCATAATCCTCCAACCCTTGACTAAAGAATGCAATAGGTTATTCAACACCCTCATTATTATTTTGCATAAGCATAGCTAAGATAGTATCAATATTAGCATATGTATATAACATGAATTCCTTAATAAAATCAGGATTTACAAGAATGGGAGCTTATGCAATTGCTTGCTTTATGACTTAAAAAATGTTCTTACCTTCCTTAATCCAACTGAAAACTTGATTCTTCTTGATCATGGTTGTGATAGGCTTCACCAAAGATGCAAAACCAGGTATGAATCTTATTAAAAATTTTATCTTGTCTAAGAAGCTTTGGAGTCCTTTATTTTTTAAGGGTAATTATAGGCCTAGAATATCTTTTATCCTTACAAGGTCAATGGTTAGACCATTCTTGGAAACAATGTGTCTTATGATTCTTCCATCATGGATAGAAAAGATGCACTTATTTGGTTAAGAGACACCCCATACTATCTACACCTCTCAAACACCTACCTAATATGCTTCATGTGATAATTTTCATCCTTTGAGAACATTATTATATCATCAAGGTATATTAGCAACATCTCATTGATTAGGCCTCTAAAATCCATGTCGATTTCCCTTTGAAAAGTGGCACTAGCATTTGACAAACCAAAGGGAATCTTCCTATAATCAAAGTTCCCCAATTTTTTAGTAAATTTTGTCTTGAATTGATCATCTTCAATCACCAAAAGTTTATTGTAACCAGAATACCCATCTAGAAGTGAAAAGCATTGGGAACCTGAAACAACTTGTAAAATCTACTCCATAGGGGGTAAGTGGTAATGATATTTGAGTGACACTCTATTTAGGTCCCTAAATTCCACACAATGTCTTATTTTCCCACTCTTAATTATAATATACATAATATTATCTACCAAAGTTGAGTGTTTGATAGGAAAAATTATCTTAGACTCAATAAGTTTTTTGAGTTCCATTCTCATGAGTTGCTTAACTTTGGGGTTAATAGGTCTTTGTTTTTGCCTAACTAGTTTGATTCCAAGATCTAATTAAATAGTATGTCGGGCTACGATAGGGTCAAATCCCTTTATATATTTATATTCAAAAGAAAATATGTCATGAAATTCTTTACACAAGTCAATAAATGCTTGTTTTTCAGGTGGAGAGCATACCTTGCCTAGTTTGAGGAGCTTGTCCTTGAAGATTAAGACTCTTTCATAATTATCTTCATTTGTAGACATGTCCATCTTATCTTTTTTATTTTGGTCATCTCCATTGAATATGATCTCTAGAGTGACCAATATAATAGGTATCTTTTTTGTTCTCAGTTGTACAATATGATTCTCATACTAATCATGGAGTTTCTTATGATTTCTTAAAGGGAACTCAACTTCCCCTTGTAAGAATTGTATATTATTTTTATCACTATCAAAAACCTTCCAAAAGACTTAATTATTAGTAATAGAAGGCCTCATAATTACCTTGATATGTGACTATTTTCCTTCCTTATTTATGGTAGTAGGTGTGTCAAATTATGACACTATAGCAGCTAACATGTCAGCATGCTTGTTTTGCTCTCTTAAGATTGGTTGTATGTTGAATGCACTAAAGTATTCAAGTAAATCCCATACTCTATTCTTATAATAATTAATCAAATGGTTCTTTTTTTCACTCATGTTCTTTATTTGATGCACAATCAATTCACTATCTCCATATACTTACTAATTTTTGATTCATTTCTTCTTTGTCCATTGAAGACCATGAACAAGGACATCATACTCAGCCACTTTGTAGGTACAAATAAAAAAGAATCTATATGAGGAGTAATAATAATATTTATATGTATAAACTAATATAACACCATTCTTTTTCCTTTAACTATCAAATAACATCTTCCACATGCCATCCCTCTCATCCTCCTCCTTAGTAAGTGAAGGTCTAGGTGTTCCTTCCTCATGTAGGCAATACACCCCCAAATCAATCTCTTCCATGAAAGCATAGGGATCATAATCATATGTCTTAATAACATATTCATCTAATAATAGATCAGAGATGCCTTCAAAAGGGAAAGATGCTCTATCATCCATAGCATGCTCTTCTTACTCATTGATAGTGCAATTCAAATTGGAACTAGTTTCCACATATGGTTCAATGTTAAACTTGGTCAATATTTGTGTTATTATTGTCAACTTATCACTATAACTCATTTAAAACACCAATAAGGGCCAATAAATGAAAAATATCCTCCTATCTTGGTAATGAAGTTTATTGATAGGCAAATGGAAAAATGTGCAAGTAGATCCACCACCACTATGTCTTGTAGAATTAGAAAACTTGGGTAGTCATGCAAAAACACTTTCAAAGCTTTTATAATATATATTGACTTGGTTGGTGTCCCATAAATCTACAACACTCCATTTTTATAAGGTTCATACTTAAATCCCAACTTGTCTTCATCTAGTTTAGGCATAATTGAAGTGTTTGACCCATTATTCACAACGTAATTATGGACTATCTTGTCTCCCAAAATGAGGGTAAGATATAAAGGTGGGGGATTTTCAAACATGGTGTAAGGCTCAAAAATATGGGTAGGTGAATTTTTTAGGGATACACCAACATTATTTGATGGTTGTGGGAGGTATAGAGTTAGGACAACTACTCTTGGAGTAATTCCTTTTGACTGGGCATGTGGAGTACCTCCCAAAGATATATGCTTATCTTTGTATTATTCAAGGAGTCAATAATATTCAAAGAATAAACATTATCCTTTACATTCATCCTAGGATGCAATGAAGTACCTTGAGCTTCAGGAAATGAAAGTTGGACCACCTTTCCCAAGTTCTAATTTTTAAGGGGTGTAGAACTATAGAGGCTACCACATTTGAATTCATGCATTGTTGCCTTATAGGGGGTTGTTTGGAGTTGTATTTATGTATTTAGTATCTCCAAAAGATATTATCTTTGATTTTATGTTGGTTAAAATTGAGGTGATTTTATTTAATACAAATGTATCTTTCGTTTGGAAGTTCATAAAGCTTTCTCCTTGATTACTACATTCTTCATTTGATTATGCTTGTACAGAGCCATAATTTTCTAATGTCAAGTAAAGGGTAGGCCCTCCTTGAGCCATAAAGGCTTGAAATTCTCCCTCATTAACATTCTTTAACTAAACTTGAGGATTCCCCCAAGAATTTGGCCATTCTTATCCTTGAACTAGGTTGTTATGGATTGGAACCATGGCTCTTGTGATGGGAGTAAAATTTGGATTGTAGGCATTAGGTGGCCTATTGAAATTAGGTTGACTTTGTCCACTCCCTTAACCATTATAATGAGGTGGAAATTTTTTTGCTTATGGAGGGTAATAATATGAGTTTTGGTAAGCTCTAAATTATTGTCTTGAATACTTAGTTTAAGCTTCTAAGGACTTAAACCTTACTTCCCAATCAATTGCATCATCTGGCTTCTTTGGAGTAGCTTTAGGCTTGTCATTTAGATTTGGAATTGGAGAAAGGCTTGGATGAGTAGAAGGCATGTTAGGAAAGATAGGAATTAACAATTTTAGGGGGAGTTTATAAGCTTAGATCAAACCATTCTCATCTCTAATAGCCATATCATAGGCATCAAAAAAATCATATCCTCCCATGGAATACAACATGAGAGCTATATCAATCCCAATAACTCTAAAGTAGGTTAGGAAAAAAAACATGTAGGGGGTCTCATGGGAGGTTGAAGCCTATTCCATGTCCTTTAGAACCTTTCATTGAAATCATGCATGGATTCCTTAGGCCATCTTTGGATGACATTCAACTGATGGATCAGTGATGTCTGATCACTCTTATCTTCAAAACTTTGAGTCAAGAACTCCCCAAATTCATCCCACATAGTAATGCATCATCCTGGTAAAGTTCTATACCAATCAAGGGATTTGCCCCTAAGAGACATGATAAGAAATTTTATTGTTATGTTGATTTATGTGATATTTTGGAAATTGTATAAATTAGATATGTCTCTAATGTGTTCACTTGGGGTGATAGAACCTTCCCCACTGAAAGTAGAAACACTTTTGGTGGCATTGGGAGGTAAATCATCATAGGTAGTAAGGTTTATGGGATTTTAAATATTGAAAGTTGGGGAAGCATGTTACCTTCAAAATCTTCTTAACTATTTGTCTCTTCTTGAATTTAAATTCTTCTTTCTCTTTAGGCTCTTCAAGTGTCAAGATAGGCTCAGGGTACTGAACTTCAAGAGGAAGTTCAAGATGAGGGAGTGGATTTGTGGGATGGTTAATTATACTAGTAGTTGACCTATTAAAGGCCATGAAGCATGAAATAATGAGTAATAATAAATTGGTCTACATCCAGATGTTATACCTTTAGTGGAGTCACTAAATGATGAGTGGGAAACACTTGTGTAGTTTTGGTCTTGTCAAATCCAGCATTCACTTTTACATGAAGTGTTTGATACAATTATCCTACTAGGCATGCCAAAATTATTGTCACTCAATTTTGAACCCTTAGATATGTAGTTCAATATTTCTCCAAATTTATTGTAACATGGGATTACCTATAGACCTATTGGTTGTCTATAACATGGGTAAACCTCTAGATTGAAGGGCTAACTCCATATGTTTATCTTGATTGCTCACTTACTAACTAATTGGTGTATGAAAAGAGATAAGAAACTTTTTGAATACACAAAAATTAAATAAAAAGGTGATACACCAAAATATCTGATCTAAAACTATCCTATGCTTGGACTAAAAATAGGTACAACTAAAATCTAGTCTATGCTTTAAAAGAGATTTTCTCACATAAGTATTTCAACCTAGATACTATGTAAGTATGATAAACAAGGTGAGAAATTCAAAAGGCTAATAAGAAACTATTGAAACTCCAAAAAAATAACTACAACACCACAATTAAATTTACTCTAAGTGACCTACAAGAAGATAATATATCCATACCTAAATGCACATAAGTAGGACAAGATGCAAGGATAAGCACTTTTCTCACGAGCATCTATAAACAAGTCATTCAACACACTAAAATATGAACTTTTAAATCTTAAAATAGTTTGAATTTATGTTATCAAGGCAAATATGAGTAACAAAAATAGCATGGATTCACCGACCTTTCTTGTGGATAGATTACAATCCCAAAACTAGAGAGAGAAAGAGAGAGATCCCATGCCAAGAATGGAATATTTGGGGTAAAAATAATGGATAAATATTATTAGCTTCAAAATATTTGGTAATAATCATCTAAAATCTTGAAAAAGTGTCATTTGATCTCCAAGTCCTTTGTAAACTACTTTTAACTCAAAAGGAGTTAGTTTGAGGAATTCATAAGTCTTCTTGAAAATAAGTCTAATTTATTGAAAAAAACCTCTTCATTTTCCTTGAAAATTAATGGATATCCAAGTATTAGGATGGGTTGAAACCTCACCAAGGTGTGTGTATAATTAGCTACTCTTGAAATAGACCTTATTGAAATAGAGAGTTATCATAACTCCTCAGGTGCAGTCTGTGATCTTGGACAATGAAAAGATCATTTGATTCTTGTTACAAAGATTATAATTGATCAGTCTAAACCTAAAATATTTCATCACCATCTCTTTAATGATATTAAGGATTTAATTGACACCTTACAACATTTTTCATGCCTCTCAAAGATTCAATTCAACATTGGCTATTTACACTAGTTGATAGTTAGGCCTAGTTGTACCTATTAGTACATTTGAATGACCATGAAATATTAATGGAAACCTATAACAAGGATTAAGATCATGTTACTAGACCTAATAAACACTTCATCATATTAAAAGGCCTTCAAGGCACCATAGCGATGTTGTTATTGTCAAATTAGATGACTAGGTCACTAAAGTCTAGTACATCTAAAATTGCCTTCCTTGTGTTGACCTATAAGAATAATTTCATGAATGGATGAAAATATTTTATGCCTTGATGAGTTATGAAACATCTCATAGTGCCTCATACAATATTTTTCAAGTGTTCACCCATGTCTATACCCTTTAAAATCATCAGAAATGAAAAAAATAGGGTATTTAGGGTGTTCATGGAAGTGACATCAGCATCAAATTCCATGGTAAGGAGCATCATAGAGATGTTGAAAAGGTTTAAAATTTTATAGATCCAAAATCATACATTTGGATTCATTAGGAGACAAATATCTCACATCACATTCATGTAAGGATTTTAGTAGGGTTTAATACATGTTTGGGGTCTTAACAATCATTCATAAAACATCAACCATTGATTAGACTCATTACACTTGGAAAAAATTCTTGACTAACCTATTCACCTATCCTAAATGGCTTCGGTTCCCATGTAAAGCTTCAACTATGATATTAATGTATTAAATTGTTCCTTGGGTAACAGACCTAGTGTTATTGAGCTTGAGAGAGGTCTAATCTAGGTTTTATCCCTCCAAAATCAATTATACTACTAGGAAAAGTTGAGACACCTTAAAAATAATGATCCTCATCTATATTTATGTTTTGGAAATGTTTATCACTCCATTGTGTTCATTTGGTGCATTGGTCAGAAACCCTAAGGTTCTAGGTCTGCCGCCTCCTCGCTAGTCCTCAAGGGCACTTTGGTTGAAAACTAGAATTTTATATCTCCTAATATTATTTTGAGACATCTTATACTTTTATTCATTGGCTCAATGACCCTATATGGAATTTAAAATGCTTATTTTGTGTTTTAGGTCCAAACAGGCCTCTAGTCTCAAGACTATCTCATGCCATTGGATTGGGCAACGTTTGAGACAAAACAATGAATATTAATATTACATGTATGGCCTTAGTGTGACCATGGGTGTCTTTTTCCACTCATTAACATATTCTATACCAATTTTCAATGTGTAACTATGCCTATAGATGTCTCAAAACATCAATCTTTCTCATGACTAGTTGTAGGTAGTGATTGTGTGTAAGAATTAGGCTCTCCATGGGGTTTGATAGAGTTTTGAAATTTTTATCCTTTGATATCAGGTTTTAGGGTTATATTGAGATGTTCATGACACTATAGATCATTCCAAATTACCTTATTTCAAACCTATTCATAAACTTTCATTCTTAAACCAAGTATAAACACTCATGGAGAGTAAGTAAACCTGTAGTTGCTTATTTGACTGTGCATAGAGGTCTAAACTCAAATTTGATTCATCTTATGCATGTTTCCTTTGGTCTCAAACTCAATCTCATGATTTTTTGACCTAACTGAGGTAGATCTCAATATCCTCTTACATACCTATGTCCTTTTTTTAGGCTTGAGATTAGCCTAATCTTGGAGTAATATGTAGGTGGCCTTTAGAGCACTTGACTGCATTCTTTAGTCTCAATGAACTTAAACTCCCAATTTAATTATCATCTCAATGGTTATTTAAACTTGTTTACAAATCCCAAATTAGGCTCAGGAAGATCCCTTCATTATATGTTGTCTTCTCTTCTTAGGTCTAATGTTAGTTGTTCAATTAGTAACATGTTGGTGCTTATTAGGGATCATGATCATTTATTATATGTTTTAGACCTCTCCTTCATACCAATGATCTCCTTAGTGATTATTGAACTTGTTTGCAATCTCAATTAGGTTTCAAACATCTCTGCTCTTTCTATTTAGCTTGAAAATGGAATGATCCTTCTAATAGGCCAGTAGGTACATTCTCTTTATGACCATAAATCATTTGTAATTATATCATCATGAGGATTTCCTATAACTTTATAGGGATTATGTTTGAGTTTTATTCATGTTGTAAGACCATAGAGAGTCTGAAAATGTTCACTAGTCATATTGAAGGCTCCATCCAATGAGACAGACATGTCACCTAAAGAAACATAAAAATTCATACATTTTCATACACTAGATGAATTGGCATGATGTAATTAGAGAACCCTTTATACCCTTTTCAATATCATATAACACTTGTTCTACAATAACATGTTTAGATTTGTAATAAGATTGCCTAGAAGTTAATGTGATGGGGTTTAGATCCTTCTCCAAGCAGTTAACTTTATTAACATTTATTCATAGAGAATATAATCTTGACTTGAATACTTATTCCATGAATCTAAATCTCATTGGGTTCCCATGCTAGTAAAAATCTCAAGAACCATCTCTTCATATTTTGTATGAAACAAGCATTCACACCTAACCCTTGCAAAGATGCCAAAGGACTCGATGAAGTGGAAACTAAGTATTTTACCATTTTTTTACCTATGAAACTTCTCTAAATGTTGAAAAGGTCTGAGGGAGGTGGAGAGTCACTTTTCATATGCTTACTCCTGAATATGACCATCCAAATGATCAAAAATACCCCTTTTAGCTCACTTTCTCCTTCTTTGAGCATTGAAACTATAAGTTTTGACTATCTTCTAACTTGTTCTAACATTAGAAACATTATCAAACCTCTTTTCATGATTTATAAGTACCATTGTATGTACCACACTTTATATTTATCTTGAAAATGACTTTAGAACCCTTAAGAAGCAGTTTCAAGTGTAGCGAAAGATAGTGAAACTAAATTGACCTCATAGAGTTGACATTTCATTTTACCAAGACCCTACAAGACTTATATGTACTCTAGTTCACTCCCTCTGATAGATTTTGTAATAAATGAACCTTTAAAAGACCCCCATTGGCCACAATAGAAACCTTAACATCTCCAAATACCTTAATTTATGCTAAAAAACCTTAAAATCTCTGAGGTGACTAGAAATGGGTTTAAACTCATGATTTAGAAATGTAAAGGTATAAATGAGTAATGGAAACCTATAAAAAATTATATAAGAAGGAGAAAATGAAAAAAACTTGTAATCATATAGGTCAAAATGTTGTCACATTTTTATAACATGTCCTAGAGGCAAGAATAAATTGTATAATTCTATCAAATATAACTATGGCACAAGTGGTGTTACCAAGATAGGACATCATGTAGAAATTTCATCCATCCCTAACTCCCTTAAACTATTGTATTAAATTTTAAAAAATAATTTCCCCTAGGGTTGGGATTTGTTTACCATTGATGATCATAGATAATAGAAGCGCCCAAAGCTTGTTAAAATGATAAATTCTAAAGGCTCCATACAATCTATTAATTAGGGCCATGTCAATCTAGACACTAGGCCTTAATAACCCAATGTGAGTCTTGACTACGTCATCCTCATTGACCCAATTTTTGGGTTATTTAGACCAATATTTCATAATTTCCCTTAGATTATGGCTATTGAGATATTTTACCATGATTATTTGGATATGTATTGTTATGGGTTGGGGAAATTGATAATATCCTTTTATATCAATGCCAACCAAGAAATTTATTTGATTTGTCCTTTTCAATGATGGAATCACATCATCTTAGTATATGGTCCTATAAAATATATTATATAAAATATATATATGTGGAATTACCTCCAGTTTTGTATATACCTAATGAAGTCCTACCTTTGCAGAGCCATGAGATCAACTAAGTAATTGATGTATATTGAGGAAGGGTTATCCTCATTTGGTATCAACCTCATCCTTTCTAATTTTTTGGAGATGGCACTATAATTTATGAATCATAGGCCCATTGGATCCCTAATGAACATAGTGTTTGTAAATACATGTGGTGTGTTGTTGGCAAGGAGATAGGCATTCATTATTATTTGTTGAAGATTTTTATTGATTAGACATATTGTATTTTTACTCCAATGTAATCAAGTTAGCTTTGGAGTCTCTCTATGCTCTTTGAAAGGACTTTAATATATGATAGTGATATCTTTGAACATAAGATTCAAGAAAATAAATCACCTTTATTCTTGATTTTTTCTTTAATTCCTTGGGTGACAAACTTAATTTTCTTGTTTATGTGCATTAATTATGAAATTTTGCTTTTACAATTAGATTAAACATTTTTCATATTGTGTGTGTTTTTTTAATAAATAAATATATTTATTCATGAGGCTTCTAAAAATATTTTACAACCATATACAACTACCATAAACTAGGACCTAATACATCAACAAGGTCCCAACAGACAATTAAAACACCTATTCAATCATAGCAAATGTTCTAGCTCTTAGTTTCCATTTTCTACTCTTCTTTCTCTTCCTCATCTTCTTCAATCTGATGATTGGTTTGATGATTATTACTTTACAAACAATTTCAATGATGTAAATGTCCTTTCATATTCATTATGTCTTAAATAATGCTCAACAAGATGTTCTGCACACCCTTAATTTCATTAGTATTTATTCTCATTATTTTCTGAATCTATGTGTGCACTCTCAGTTCCTTTCTACTATTTTCCATGTAGTTATTTATATGGATAAGATTATCATTTATAGCTTATTTTAGGTTAAAGTGAGCCATAAATAATTCTTGGAATCTCCTTGTTGATGCCTTTAGGTCCTTCTGTTGCTCTATGTTTTTGATGTTTTGTTTTGCCACTAGTGTTTTGATACTTTTCACTGCTTTTATTACTTAAATCCTCATTTCTAGGTCCTTCAAAACTTTCATCATTCTATTCTTGAGGTTATATCTTAACCCAGTAGGAAACATTTCCTTCCTGTGATCTCTCTCCCTGTCTTGTTGAGTTTCTTATATTTTAATGGCAAATTATCTCTTCAACGATTCTTCCTAGTTTGTTCCTACCTTTCATTTTCCACCATCTGATCCTCTTCCATTTACACTCATATATTTTTTATTTTCCTTTCTCTAGAGATGAATTTGTCTTCCCACTCCTTCTAATCTACCTTCTTCCTTCCTCGAAGGTATCATAAAATCATTGGCTCCTCTGGTTACTTTACTTTTCTCTTTCTCGTTTACGATTGGCTTTCAAATTTTTTCTAACCTCCCAAGACCGCCTTAAGTTTCCAATATTTTTAAAACCTCCTATACTTGGACCTACACCCACTTATCTTAGACCCTCCTACTCCACTTGCATGATTTGTGGATTTGATCTTGTCTCTCCCTCTCTATCATCCTTAGTTCTTTCTGTGTTTCCTTGATCTTCACCAACATGATTTGGTTCCCCCAAATTCTCATGGGCTAGATGCTCAGTGATAGCTTTTATTTTTTCCAATATATTTATTAAAATTTTAAATAGAAGTATAATAACATGAAGTAACACCATTATCATCTCCATCCTAGTCTCCCACCATAAAGCCAAGATTACCACAACCTGAATACATTGTTTCTTCTCCTTTTATCATACATCCCTCTTAGAAATTCGCTTCCTCCTTATATCCTTATGTTTATATTTTCCCATATGGAAGGTGGTGACCCTTATGTCAAATTATCATTCTTTATTACACCTATCGTACAACCTCCCCTTTCTAATTTCTTCCTACCCCAATGTGTTACACCACTCCCAAATCATCGGTCCTTTACAGTGTGTTAGTTTTGGTAACTTGATAAACTTGCTCATCATTCCACATATCCATTGCCTTCTTCTTTCCCTCTCCATCACCATGGATCACATCTTTCTTTTTTTATTTTCCTTTCCCATTCCATGATCCCTTCATTCATGTTGGCTCCAAGGTTAAACTTGGTGACTTTCCTTATTTTATCCCAAATTTCCTTTTTTAATTTTTCCATTCTTTTCTAACTATCTCTTTTATATACTCTAATGTTTTTTCCTCATTTAGAGTCCTCCTATTTCCTCCTTTCACTTTCATTCCACTTCTAATTCCAAAATTATCAAGACAATTTGCAACTTGATTACCTTTCTGAACTATATCATTTATTTTTATTTCCATAATTTTTTCCCTCAAGAGGCTCTCTTCCTCTATCAATGCTTACAATGGCTAGTTTAGATTATCACTTTTATTTTTCAACACATTAATGATAATCAATGAGTTGGCTTCTATAATTAACATTGTTATTTTTTCTTCTAAAGCCATTTTCAAGCCCAGAATTAATCCTTTAACTTCAGCCACATTATTTGTATTAATACTAATCAAAATCACCTTATAGGCTCTCACCATCCTAAGGTGATTCTAATGATGGCCCCCACCCCAAAATATCCTGGATTTTGTTTTGATGTGCCATCAAAATTGAATTTATACCAAGCTTTTTCTGGGGGCTGACATTTCACTTTTGCCCTCAAATGTTTTCTCTTTTGTTTCTTGCTTGATTGCATGGCCTCATAAATTTTCCTAGATTCCCCCTAATTATTGAGTATTTTGATTTCTTCAAGGTCCACTTCCTTATTTTTAAGGTTTTAATGTTGAGATGACTTGTAGGATATTACCCTCTATTTTTTTCCAAATCTCCTTACTCAACTTGGTTCCTACCTCTGCTTCAAAAAATTATTTATTCCTTTCTAACCATACTTTCTAGGTAATAAAGATTGGACCAATATTCCATATGTCAACCAAAATGTTCAACTTATTATTCCAACACCAAGCCTTTAGCTAATTTTGCATTTTATCACATATACTCTAACTCATATTGAACTTACCCAAAAAGGTATTCCACAATTTAGAGGCAAAGTTGCAATGTATCAGGAGATGATTCATACTCTCTTTGTTATTTAGACACATAGTGCATCTTATCAGACCTTGGATTCCCCTCATCTTAAGATTTTACCCTGTCAATATCTTTATGTGTTTCCATCTAAAGGAATGCTTTTATTTTAGGCCATGCTTTTGACTTCCAAATGCTTGTCCAAACTAAAGTCATTGAGTCCCTTTGGGTGTCCTCCTCTTACACTTCATAGCTTGCTCACATAGAGTATTCCCCTATTCCCTTCATATTCCATTTGAGATTATCAAGTTCTAGGTTCCATAGAATCCTAAAACCTCTCAATATTTCATTTAAATCTTTTTGTGTTTCATTCTAGGTTTCATCCCTATTTTGAAAACATTTCTAGTTCACCATACTGAGGCCTAAAATCATCTCTTCTTCCCAATAGTTTTTAAATTTAATCCCCCACTACCTAATGCTTTCCTCCTTGATTAATGTGAATATAGGGTCCATTTTTAGAGGTCTATCTGTCACCTAGAAATCCTTCAAGGACTTTGTTTCATATCCATTATTAACTTGATGAAATAAACCTTTCAAAATTAATTTCTCGAGCCTCCTTCATGTTGTTCCATATAGGGGATCCATTCAGAAGGTCATGAGTAGTAAACATTCTATTTAGGTTCCACTCATCTAAATATTATTTCCTAATAAATTCACTCTGATTCTCATTCCCTCTTGATCTTGATCTCTAAACTAGTTTTACCAGTAGTGTCATGTTTGCCTCCTAGAGATTCATTATTCTTACCCCTCCTTGAGATAATGGCTTGCATAATTTCTCCTAGGCTACAAGAGGTATTCTTGCCTTTTCTCCTATTCCTTGTAATAAAAATATTGTTGAGTTGTGGAGCTAAAAGCTTCACTAATGAGCTAATGTGGAGGTTGTTGGGCTTACTCGGTTACTGGCATCGGTCAGAACCAATCGACATCAGTTAGGGGTCGACCAGCATCGGTTAGGGGTCGATCGGCATCGGTCATCTTCAGACCAACACCGACTTCTGTGCATTTCCAAAAAAAATATTTTTAGGAGAACAGATTTGAGCCTTTAATTTAAGAGGTGGATCTAAGGGTGGTGAACGCATGGCTCATGAACCCTAGCGTTGTAGTATTCTATATAGTAGGGTTAGATCCTCATAGCATGTACAATTTAGTAATAAAGTTGATTGTAATTAATTAAGAGAGAGAGAGAGAGAGAGAGAGAACTCTTGAGGGAGAATTACTGTACATCTACGAGGTGTGAGGAGAGAGAGATTTCTTCATTGTATTTCCTTCTGGAAGAGTTTAATATAGATTGGTTGTTTCTTGTATCTCCTATTATTTGTTGTTTCTAATTTCTAGTTACTTATTACTTCTAGTTTCAATTCCGTCTTTAGTTGCTTATACAAAAGTAATCAATTATACTCTAAGATCCTAACAACTGGTATCAAAGCGTGTTAGTGTTTTTTGATTATAGAATTCACTCACAGGGGTTTCTGATTGAGTGGGAACAAAGCAATGGCAGAAGAAAGTAAACTAAGAATGGAAAAATTTAATGGCAAAAATTATCAATTATGGAGGATGTGGATTGAAGATTATCTATATCAGAAAGATATGTATTTACTGTTGGGTGGGGTTTCAAGGAAGCCCACAGATATAGAAGATGAAGAATGGAATGTTCTTGATAGAAAGGCTCTTGGATCTATAAGGTTGAGCCTAGCAGCTTCTGTGTTTTCCAACTTATCACAGGCAAAGACAACGGTAGAGTTAATGGATACTTTGGCAAATTTATATGAAAAACCCTTAGCTTCGAATAAGGTATATCTTATGAAGCAATTATTTAATTTTCAAATGCAGGAAGGTGGATCTATATCTAGTCATCTTAATAATTTCCATATAATAATAAATCAGTTAAATTCAGTCAAAATAGTTTTTGATGATGAAATTAAGGCTCTCTTAATCTTATGCCATTTACCTAAAAGTTGGCATAGTTTGGTAATGGCAGTTAGTAATACTGCATCTGCTTCAAACATCTTGAAAGTTGATTATGTTAGTGTAATCTTGAATGAAAAAATTTGTAGGAAAAGCACAGGGGAAACATCAGGTAATGCTTTAAGTTTTGAAAGCAGGGGAAGGCAAAGAGAGAAGGGAAAGCAAGGGAAATCAAGGTCAAAGATGGGAAGTAGATCTAAATCCAGAAATGGAAGAATAACCTGCTAGAATTGTGGAAAGAAAGGGCATGCAAAGAAAGATTGTTGGTTGAAGGATAACAAAGAAAATCAGCATGAAGGTAATAAAGAAGCAAAAGTTACAGGTATTATTGCACAGGATGCTCTTATATTTTCTTTGGATAATAAAATAAAATCATGGGTTTTAGATTCTGGTGCCTCTTTCCATGCAACCCCAAATAGAGAATTTTTCAATGATTATGTCCATGGAGATTTTGGAAAAGTTTATTTAGGGGATGATGAGCTTTGTAAAATTGTTGGCAAAGGAAAAGTGCAGCTGAAATTATAGAATGGCAACACATGGGTGTTGAAGGATGTCATGCATGTACCCATCCTAAAGAGGAATCTGATTTCTGTAGGAAAGTTGGGTGATGAGGGTTGCACAGTAACTCTCACAGCTGAATCTTGGAAAGTTTCCAAGGGTGCACTTGTATTAGCAAAAGTTAAGAGAGTAGGTACACTTTATCTATCTACTTATATTATTGATTATTCTCCTTCTGTTTTATCTACTTCAGATGTAGATGCAAAGTTGTGGCATTGTAGGCTTGGTCACATGAGTGAGAAGGGAATGAATGTTCTTAAGTCAAAAGGTAAGCTTTCAGATTTGAAAAGCATAGATCTAGATTTCTGTGAGCATTGTATTTTTGGGAAATAGAAGAAAGTGAGGTTTCTCAAAACTGGGTCAACAAAGAAGAAGCACAAGTTGGAGCTTGTTCACACAGACGTGTGGGGACTAGCTCAGGTAGCTTCTATTGGACGATCATAGTATTATGTTTCTTTCATTGATGATGCTACAAGAAAGGTATGGGTTTATTGCATAAAGAGTAAATCTAATGTTTTTGACACATTTAAGAAATGGAAAGCTTTGGTTGAGAATGAAACAAGTTTGAGATTGAAGTGCCTTAGATCTGACAATGGTGGTGAGTACTACAGCAATAAATTCAATAGTTACTATTCTATGAGTGGAATACGTAGGGAAAGGATGGTTCCAAGGACACCTCAGTAAAATGGAGTTGCTAAAAGGATGAATACAACAATAATAAAGCATGCATAGAGTATGAGGTTGCATGCTAGTTTGCCCTTATAGTTTTGGGCAGAAGCTGTAGATACTATGGTTTACCTGATTAATAGAGGACCTTCTACTGCACTGGATGGTGGAATTCCAGAAGAGGCTTGGATAGGTAAAAAGGTAGATCTTTCATTTCTCAGAGTTTTTGGTTCTGAAGCTTTTGTGCACATTGATAAAGAAAATAGAAAGAAGTTGAATGCTAAATCTATGCGATGCACTTTCATTGGTTATGGTTTTGGAGATTTTGGAGTCTGGTTGTGGAATTTAGAAACTAACAAAATTATTAAAAGCCGTGATGTAGTTCTCAATGAGAAGGTGATGTACAGTGATCAGCTCAAGAGGATAAATAATTTTGAGCAGGGTAATCTTGATTTGGAAGAGGTTATGATCCAAAATGAGCTCGCAGGTAAAAATCATCACTCACAAAAAAACACAGAGATTGACATCGATCAGGTGGAAATTGACATCAGTCAGGCAGAAATTAGTGTCGATCAGGAAGAATAGACATCAGTTAGGTGCAGATCGGCATCGATTAGAGATGACCAAGATCGATCACTGTCAGAAGAAAATTTGGGCAGACAACAAGTTGTAAATGAGTCTCAAACACCCATAAGGAGGTTTGAAAGGGTAAGTAAACCTCCAATTCATTATTCCCCTTCTTTATACTACTTATTGCTCATTGATGGTGGATAACTAGAAAGTTTTGATGAGGTAATGCAGGTAGAATCTAGGAAATAGTGGGAGCATGGCATGATTGAGGAAATTGATTCCTTAGAAGAGAACCATATGTGGGATTTGGTTGAGTTACCAGCTAGAAAGAAAGCACTGAAAAACAAATGGGTATACAGGTTAAAGGAAGGAGAGAATGGACAAATGAGACATAAGGCCAGGTTGGTAGTAAAGGGATTTGCATAGAAACTAGGTATTGATTTTGGTGAAATTTTTTATCCTGTAGTAAAGATGACTTCTATTCAGACTGTATTGTCTTTAGTTGCTATTGAGGATTTACATCTTGAGTAGCTTAATGTTAAGATAGCATTTCTTCATGAAGATTTGGATGAAGAGATATATATGGATCAGCCGAAAGGTTTTGAGGTCAAAGGTAAGGAGAAACTTGTGTGCAGGTTGAAGAAAAGCTTATATGGTCTTAAGCAAGCTCTAAGACAATGGTATTTGAGGTTTGGCAGGTTTATGATAGAGCATGGCTTTAATAAATGTCAATCTAACCATTGTGTTTATTTTAACAGATTGGATAATGGTTATTATATTATCTTGTTACTGTATGTAGATGATATGCTTGTTGCAGGTTCACACATGCAGGAAATTACTGAGCTTAAGGTAAAATTAGCTCACACATTTGAACTGAAGGATTTAGGAGCAACAAATAAAATCCTTGGCATGAGTATTAAGAGAGATAGTAAAAATCATAGTTTGATTTTGTCTCAAGAGGATTATGTGAATAAGGTGTTGGAGAGGTTCAATATGCAGGATGCAAAACCGGTAAGCACACCTATGGCTAGACACTTCAAGTTGAGCAAAGAACAGTGTCCTAAATCACATGATGAGGTTGTGTACATGAGTAGAGTTCCATATGCTTCAGCAATTGGGAGCTTGATGTATGCAATGGTATGTACTAGACCAGATATTGCCCAAGCAGTGGGAGTTGTCAGCAAGTTTATGGCCAATCCAAGAAAGGAACACTAGAAAGTAGTTCAGTGGATTCTTAGATATCTGAGAGGGACCAGCAATAGGCATTTACGTTATGGAGGGTCAAACACTTCTCTATATGGGTATGTAGATTCGGATATGGTAGGTGACCTGGATGGTAGGAGAAGCACCACAGGATATGTGTTCACTATTGGTGGAATGGAGGTTAGCTGGATTTCAAAGTTGCAGAAGGTTGTTGCCTTGTCTACTACAGAGGTAGAATACATTACAGTCATAGAGGCTAGTAAGGAAATGATTTGGATGACTCGGTTCATGGAAGAGTTGGGAAAGGAACAAGAGAGTTGTAGATTATACAGTGATAGTCAAAGTGTAATTCATTTGGCAAAGAATTCAGCCTTTCATTCAAGAACCAAACATATACAGCTTAGGTACCACTTCATTAGATAGGTATTGGAGGATGGACAGTTGAAGCTGGAAAAGATCCATATGGATAAGAACCCTGTTGATATGTTAACAAAGTTGGTAACAAAGGAGAAGTTGAATCTTCATTCAAATTTTGTTGGTCTTCAAGATTGAACTTGAAGAGGGAGAAACAAGCTAGAGATGTTTAGAGGATGTTATTGTATAGGTACAGGTGCAGCGATTTATCTCCAAGTGGGAGATTGTTGAGTTATGGAGCTAAAAGCTTCACTAATGAGCTAATGTGGAGGTTGCTAGGCTTACTCAATAACTGGCATCGATCAGAACCAACTGACATCAGTTAGGGGTCGACCGGCATCAGTTAGGGGTCGATCGACATCGGTCATCTTCAGACCGACACTAACTTCTATGTGTTTCTAGAATTTTCATTTTTAGGAGAACATATTTGAGCCTTTGATTTAAGAGGTGGATCTAAGGGTGGTGAATGCATGGCTCATGAACCCTAGTGTTGTAGTATTCTATATAGTAGGGTTAGATCCTCATAGCATGTACAATTCAGTAATGGAGTTGATTGTAATTGATTGAGAGAGAGAGAGAGAGAGAAATCTTGAGGGAGAATTACTGTACGTATATGAGGTGTGAGGAGAGAGAGATTTCTTCATTATATTTCCTTCTGGAAGAGTTTAATATACATTGATTGTTTCTTGTATCTCCTATTAGTTGTTGTTTCTGATTTCTAGTTACTTATTACTTCTGATTTCAATTCCGTGTTTAGTTGCTTATACAAAAGTAATCAATTGTACTCTAAGATCCTAAAAAATATTATGAGGATCCTATTCATTTTTATCAAAATTTTCTTGGGCACTTTTAACAGAGATAACCAGTAACTAGTTATAGTCTACAACACATATCTAATTAAAGTTATCCTTTTTGCATAGGTCAGATATTTGCCTTTCCAGTTTCTCAACTTCTTCATTATATTTTCTAGGACTATTTTTTGAAAATGTTTACTCCCCTTTCCTTTGATTAGCATAAATCCCAAGTAGCTATCAAGAAACATGGTCATTCCAAATCCTAGGATTCTTAACAAGAAACTTTGCCAATTTTGGGAGACATTTATGAAAATAAAATTAACTTACTTTTATTAATGGATTCACCTGTAGCTCTCTAGTAACTTCCTAGTAGATCCTTTATATCTCTAATTTCTTAGAGTCTAGGCAACACAAATATCATTTTATTATCCATAAAATACAAGTGAGAGTGGGTAGTCTCATCTTTTGTTGCATGTATCTCTTTTATCTTACTAGGGGATCCTTTTATCAAGATGCATTATGTCCCTGATATATTTTTTTTATATTCTACTTCTGCATGATAGATGAAAAAAAATTGTATTTTTTTCACCCTCTTTTAGCCATACAATTCTTGAATTTTTCTTCCAATATATTTCCTCTTTTATATAAATCCCCTCCAAATATCTATCCACTTCCTCCTCTTCTTATAGTAATTCCAGAGATTCATGTCCCTCCCTCCATTCTCAATCCCTAAATCTCACTACTTTTCATCAATAGTTCTTCCTTATCCTATAAGATATTCATGAAAGTGGTTTGATTCCATCTCCTCAGCACCTCCTTAAGTTCCCTAAGTTTTTGTGATAAAACAAACATTCTCATTCATTTCCTTTGAATTAAGGTAGCCCATTGTTGAGTAATAAAATTTTCCAGGTCTAGATGCTCATCCACATTTTTAAAATCTGAATGGAAATCTACTTGGTTGTTCCTCCTACATTATCTATAAGGCTACTAACTAATGATATGAGCTTGTTACTTTAAATAATTTAGATTACAAGATATGCCTTTGGTCCAACCAATTCCTTTTGGCTAAGAACTGGTCTAGCCTTTATAGAATCAATTCCTTTCCCCTTCTCTTATTTCTCCAAGTAAACCATCCTTGCTTTGTTTTAATATCCCATAGATCTGATCTGTCCAAGAAATCTTGAAAACTAACCTAGTATTTATCTTTCATACTCCCTCCCTTATTTTCTATTAAATCCAATTGAGCATTAAAGTCTCCTCTTATCAACCATAAGTCCTCTTGTCTAGCATTGATAAGATCTTCTAACTGTGTCCAAGCTTTTTCTTTCTCCTCTTTGCTTTGAGATCTATAAATGTTTAAAAGACAAAATTTTAGGTCTATCCTACACCATTCTACCTCACATATTGTATATTGATTTTTATTTTTTAACACCTCTACTTTGATCGAGTTATAATTCCATAAAATTTTCCAAACCTCCTGCCAATCCCTTATATTACTTCCTATTATTTCCTTTCTAAACTTATCATATAAATTCCTTTTATCTCTCTCCAAGTTATCTAATTTTGTTTCTTGAAGAATCATAATATCAATATTGTATTGGTTTATCAATTGTCTCAATGATCTCATTTTGGAGGGGGCATTGAGTCCCTTTATATTCCATGATATGATTTACATCATGGAAGGTCACTCTACTTGGTGCTCACTAAGAAACTATCCACTAGTTTTTGTGTTCCTGCACCAGTGGCTTATATTACCTCTTCTTGTCTCTTTTTTTCCTTACTAGGTCTCCCTCTTATTCTATTATAAAAAGTTCCCTTTGGATTAAGGTTTTGGGTTTGTCTGATTCTTGTTGTATCCTCTTCACTTCCACTCTCCATTTATGTCTCCTTCTCCTCCTTCAAGCTTATCCAATTTTTTGAGTGTTGTTTTCCTTCCCCTTATCCATTTCCTTTTTGTTGTATTCATTTTTTCTTGGTTTTATTTTGGTTCTCTTCTTTGCCTGTGTATCCTTCAATAAATTTTCAATGTCCTCCTTGAAGTCATAGTCTGTAGTTATGTCATCCCCCTCATGTCTTGCTCAGTTATCATCTTCCTATGTTTCAAGTATATTTTCTTATCCATCCATTTTTTTTCATTCCTCTCCCCTAATATATTTAATCCCATTTGGAACATATTTTTTAATCAATTTATTCATGTTTTTAATGGTGTGTTTTTTATTTGGTTTTACAAAACCCTCTAAATCCTTTTATGTGAATTCTATATCTTTTTCTAATGGATTACTTTTTTAAAGTGTAGGGTGTTCCCTAATCAAGTTTCCATAATCATGGAATCCTCTACATCTAAATGGGATGCTTTCATAATCTATATCTGGGATCTATTCCATATCTCCTACCTTCAGCATAACCTTCTTGGGTAAGGGTCTAGTTAAATCTAATTATACACAAATCCTAGCATATATAGATAAACCCTTCTCATGGTGTGGCTTTGAGACATCTACCAACTAACTTATTATATAATTAATAGTTTATAAATCATACCTTGACTATAATTCCTAAGGGAGAGCATATAGTCTGATCCATACTGGTACTATTGTCGGTAGCTCCTTTGTTGATTTGAAAGTTATGTGTCAGTGTTTTAGAAAAAATCCTGCATTACTGAAGAAGTATGGTCCACCTTCAAATACCCTATCTCAGTTAGATTCACTTGTAAAGACTCAAAATTTAAAATCAAAAAGAGGTGAAACATAAGCTAGGGTTTGATCATGTACATAACACACAAATATAAAAATTAGATTTGATAATGTGAAATCAAAAATCAAACCCCAATGGGAAACCTTAGAATTTGTAAGCATTTGAAAAAAATAGGGGTTCACCATAATTATTTAACTACATCATGCACATGGGTAAATAACCTATGCACAACATGCTAAAACTAGAACACATGGGCTATCATATATAATGTAGTCTTAAACAATAATTATATATTCCTTATGGCTAAAACCTATAAAAAAAGAAACTAAAATGATTAAATAAGCATTATAATTAAAAGAGAACTGAAGAGTGATAAAAAATGAGACGTTTGGTTACTTATGATTTCTAAAACTAGTTTGGGATGTGGAGCTATGTAACCTACTATGTGATGAATCTGACTGTCAAACATAAAAGGGAATTTTTTTTAGATCACTTAATTAGTACCCATTGAAGCACCAAATATATTTATGCCACCAAATATATTTTTTTTACCTTTTAGGTTCTATAATTTTTAAGGCCCAAGCATTTTCAAATGTTTAGCATGATTGCATGATGATTTCATTGTTTTATCATGAAAAATTGTTTAATTGATATTATTAACTTTCCCTAACCTATTTCACCACAAATGCTTACAAGAGGAGTAGATAAAATAAATGGTTATCTTTCTAAATAAACCTCATTAACAAGATGCAACTACATATTTTCATGCATTCAATAAGATCCAATGTAGTTCTTGTAGACACCTAAAATTAGGCACAACTAGCTTCCATCCAGACTTTAAACTGATTCCTACCAACCATTGAAAATTAAGCCAAGGAATCACTAAACATCCTAAATTTTCTTGTGCATCATTTATCAAAGCTTTAAATCATGTTGAGTCATCCCTAATTGGGGTATCCTACCATATTCAACAATAACCTCTCATGGATTCATCCCTAATCAACTTGTGGCATCACAACAGTCAATTTGGCCTATGAACCTATTAAGTGGGGCACATGAAAAAATATTAAATATTGAGAGAGCTAAATGGTTAATAAGAATTAATTAACAAGCTAAACCTAATTAAATGCCTAGTTGAATTATCCATGTGTAATTGATTAATAACTAGAAAAGAAAATTCAAAAATTCAAAATATCCTAGACTTTCATCATTACCTTTATGAGTTGTCAAGATCTTTGAAAATATCCTAAAATGTCTCCTTTTGGAGACCCATGCCTAGTAATTACAAATTATGTATCATTTACAAATATTATCTCTACTAAGGTTATATTTGACTCACCTAGGTTAGGTTTAAACCCATTCCAAGTCTTAACTGCACCCCAACTCACTGTGGGTGAGATTTAAATCCTTGGGATATAAATACAATGCCATGTCTCTTCATTTTTAAGCTCTCATAAGCCAAATCTATAATGCGAATTTGGAGAGAGGCATAAGTTATTTTGTTGCAAGTAATGTTATAATGCCAAAATCTTGAGCCAAGCTATATCAATCCATTTTAAAGCCAGTGGGGCTAAGGAGAGAAGGAGCCAACAAGTTTCATTTTCCAAAGACTCTTTGATACACAAACTAAGCAAGCCACTCAACAAAGCATTTGGAGCTACCAAGGAAGGTAAAGGATTTGTTGTCTTTTATGTTTTAACTATGCTTTCATTTATCTTTTGTTATTAATCTCTCCTTAAGTTCTAGGCTTGAAGTATAAGTGTTAGTGTGTTTTTATTTGAGTTTTCTTACTAGAACTAACATATTACTAAAATCCCTTCTGAGATTCCTATGATCACAAATGGCACACCCGGTGGGATGTGAAATTATCCCATATAACAAGGAGACCAAAATGTTTCTCTTATTTTTTCTATTGAGTGCTTGAGAATCTTCAAAGTTTGAGTTTTAACTTCATTTCTCACGTCTTTATATTTTTAGAAAGTCATAAGTTGCAGGGATCGATGTCAATTTTTTAGATCAATGTTGATTACCAGAATTGACCATGATCCCTATGGAAAAATTAAAGCATGGTGGAGACATATATAACTTGAGTTTTTATAATCTTTCTATCTTCATTATTTGTCTAAGAAATAGCATATTATTTATTTAACCATTTTCTTATAGTATCTAGTGAGGTGTTTTTTTTTTATCTCATTTTATTAGTCATTTCTATCAAAATAACCTATCTTTCTATGTTTTTATAAGAAATGTTGACGATCTTCTAGATTGATGTTGATCTCTATGGATAAACATTGATCCTTGCATCAATTAATGATGATTTTTCTCTAAGATAAAAATTCAAAAAACCCCATATTTAAATTCTAAATGTTGTTTTCTCACTTGAGTTTGAAATTCTAAGCAGGCAAAAACCTTCTAAAAATTGCAAGACCTAAGTTGGAAAAGGGTAAAAGTTTGAAAGTGTTTAAGTCTTGAACATTTTATTTGATGCCTAAAAATAATTTATTTGTTTTTATGCTTAGTTGGTTTGTGAAAGTTTTTAAAAGTTTTCAACTAAGGCCAAGGGGCCAAATTTCATAAACGTCTCACTTTGGTGCAATAAAATACTCACTAGCACTTAGATTACATGCTCTTAAGATTGGATTTTTTTATGTATGTTCTTTCAAAGTTATTTATTTTTGAAAAATGATTGATACATGTATGTTCTTCCCCCATCCCCTTTAGTGAACTGGGGTGACCAAAAGCTCTCTTTATTTGCATTTGTGCCTTGTTCAAAGGCATGAAAAGAACAAGACCTTTTTAAAATAGGTTGGTTGACATAGATCCAAATGACATGAGCATATTTTGTGTTAGCCACACTTAGGACCATTTAGAAATGTAAAAAAAATTAGTTTTAAAACAACCCCACTTTCCATGGACATACTGTTGATGTAAGGTGAGTAGCCCAAAGTTCCATGTCTCTCTACAATCTCTTGAGAGAAGTGGGGTGTAAAAACCCTACTTATTCATGCACTTTTATTTTTGGATTAACACTTTAAATCCTCTCAAGAGAATGTAGATAGACATAATTTGACAGTATTATGCAACCTTGTTAGTTTTATGATCTAAAACATTGCAATTAGGTGTTTGTGTCATTTTATCCTTTATTGCATGGTTTTTGAGTCTAAAACTATTTATTTTATTTGTTATGCTACATTAAAATGAATTTTGTTTATAAATCACTCCTTTGTTTGAAGAGGTGTTATGTTGGCCATTTTGATTACATTTTTTTCCTTAATATTTTATCAAATCTTGTTTATATGTGTCATTTGATTGAAAAGGGTAACGTTACACTACCCAAATCATCTCAAATTTAATGCCTTGGAGTTTTGGAGCCAACCATTAATTGCATCTTCAAAATTTGATAACATCTTTATGTCACTCAAATTATTTCACAAACTTGTTTGCCTTGTGCCAAATGGCATTTTAGTAAAACCAAAGTCATATATGTCATTTGGATCTATGCCTAGTATCGTTATATTTTTCAATATTTTCTCACTTTTTATTTGTACAAATAAGCCTAATTTTCATTATTGTTTGTGCCTTTATTTGGGAGAAATATCCTATCTCTACATATGCCTTTTGTTTCATGTCTTATGCCAATTGACCAAGTCCATATTTGATTTTATATGCCTATTTTATGCCAAATTGTTTCAAATTTGTTAGATTAAATCATACCTTGTTTTTAAAGTCTAGCTTTTATGTCGTATTTGGCCAAAAATATTAGCACATGCCTATTTTGAGCCTCACTTTTGTGCCTTGTTTTTCCAAAATACCTAACAAATTTTATTTTCTTAGGTTAGACTTGTTTGGAACACTTTGTACCTAGAGTTTGGCATGTCATTTTTTATTTAGCCACTTGACCTTTTGTGTGAGACATTTGACGTTAGATATTTGACATTAGACTATTTTATACCAAGTTTTATCATATACAATTTTGGAGATACAACTCCCCTAGACCAAAATATATCAAGTTCAAACCTTTTATCCTTTGGAAAATGTTTTTAAGAGTTTGTGTAACTCTAGGCCTTTTATAAGACATTCATCATTGATGTAGATATGTCTTGTTACACTCATAATGGAGAACAAATACAGTTCAAGTTATGATAGAATGGCCACACAAATTAACTTTGGTCGAAACCCATATGGTGAATAAGTGGTTTTTTAGATCAATTATTATCCTCCTTGCAATCCTCAATCTAAGGAACAAAGCCAAACACCATGTTTGATGGTACATTCTTTGGATTGATTGATGTACGATGTTCACCATCTCACTGATCATGACATTCGATGCCCCACATATACCATTAACTCTCCTTCAAATTGTGAGAACAACTAATCTTGATAGCATCTAAGGATTACCATACCAGAACCTCATCCTTTGGCTTATGACAACAACCATGCTTCATGACACCCTACCATTTCCATTCTAGGACCTCATCCTTTAACTTGTGAAAGTAATCAAGATCCAAAATGACTTGCCATTTCTATACCAATCCCTTATTCTTTGGATTTTATAAGCAACCAAGTTTCACAATGCCCTACCATTACCATTCAAGGCCCTTCCAAGTATGGTAACTCATTCTCCCAACAAAGTTGTCTAAGCATAACTTAATGGGTCATAGTTACTATCATAGGCCATAAACTATCCTTTGTTAATCCTATCATTATCCAACCACTAGCTAAAATCCAACTATTACCAATTATTCCCCACTTTAGAAAACCTATGTCGATCATCCATCCACAACCAAGCTAATCGGTACCTCTCCAACCAAGCCAATCATTTGAAGACTAAGATATATTCAAAACTGGTATTTTATAACTCATTGTAAACCAAGGCGAAGAGAAAAAACCAATCTAAGATGTTTTTATTGAACCATTTATTTGTAACGAGTCAACCTATGATGAATCACCTTTTGATACTATTACCATTGTCAAGGAGTCTCACTCTAACAAGCCAGTCTTTACTGAGTCATTTCTTAATGACTATAACCACCTTTGAGAAAATCATTACCTCAACTATTATCCTATTTTCAAGAGCCTCCCTTTGATAATCTAGTCTTTGAGGAGTTGTATCTTAACCTTTTTCCCCTTGTTGAGGAGTTTCACTTTGACAAAACAATCTTTGTGGAGCCCATTATGCCTTCATAGGTCATCACTTATCCAATACTAAACATTCAATAAGACATCATTGTAGCAACATCCATACCAAATAAAGAATCAACATTGAATTTAGGTTTTATTATTGAATTGGCATCAGATTTAGCATCAAAATTAGAATCAATGTCAGTCTCAACATCAGATTCAGAGTTCTTTGAGATAGACTCAACTTCAAAATTAGAATATGTTCATGGTTGTTACAATATTGGTTACGCATGCCTCAAAGATCAATTTGAATACATTTATGATCTTCCACAGTTTTTGAGGATGAGTAATTTAACTTCAACATGAGTTATCCTATGATCTTTTAAGAGGATTATGCTTCTTCCCATTCTAACACCATTACACATGCCATTACCACCACCCAACCTAACCATTATATTGACATTCCACCTTCCACAAGTGTTGATTGGGACCAACAGGATCACACCTTGTTAAAATGCATTCATGGCAACATATTCATTATAGAATATCAGGGAGGCCAAGACCACAGTCATGCAAAAGAAGAAAAATCTCTTAGTGAAACCTTTTTAGAGGCACTAGGGAGTGATCAAAGTCTAAACTCAGCATCTTCTAGTGAAACCTTGTTTGAGTTATTAGAAGGCAATCAAATTCAAAAGTCAATGTTCCTTATTGAAACCTTCTCAAAGGCACTATGGGAAATCAAGATAGCTTCATTGGTGAAAACCTCATCGAGGTGCCAATCGCTGAACACAACAGTTCTTCACTACTTGATGAATACATTATCAGAGATATCATCAATATAGTTTCCAATCTACACCATAATCAGATGGTAGCTACTCTCATGCCCAAACAACATAAAAATTTAGTGGTCCTATCAAGATCATATTCAGAAGTCTTCAACCTCACCATAAGCAAAGTTATGTCCAATTTGAAATCAACAACATTATGTGTGCCTAAAAATCTTGATCTTTTTTTATTTCCTAACCATCCTACAGTCCATTATCATCCACCTTTACTTTGACAAATCAGACCTATCATCCACTATTTATCATCCCTAGCTGCACTTTCCTTTGTAGAGGCTATGAAGATACCTTATCTTGAATTTTGAAGGAAAAAATCAATGACCAAAGAAGAATACAACAAAATTTTTGGAGTCCAAATCTATAGCAAGTTCTTGACATAGCAACTATTTAGACGAGGTGTGGTTTAATAATTTACATGATCAACTATTCTAGTTATATCATTTTTTGATCAGAACGTGCATCTCTACATCAACAAGAACAATAGAAACATATACCTATACCTGGCCAAAAACATTTACCTTGCCATTTACCCTGGAAAAAACATTTACCTTCCCTTTTTCATTTGCCATTCCTCTTTCCATTGTTTCACACCCTACCATTTTCCTTATCACTTGAGGAAAACCCTATGACCATTATAATATCACCATCCTTGAATAAATATGCCATGTCTTATACCGTTTCACTATGCCTTTCCTATCTGACCAAAGGTTTGTTTTAGCCACCCTACCCAAGCCTATTATGATCTTAGTTCCTTTGGTTATTCTTGCACCTTTTGCAAGGGGATTATAATCCAGTTTTAGTAGTTTTATAAATTCATGTTTAAATGATAGTATATTAAAGTAGTATGATAGTTAATCTACCAAGTTACCTTTCATTTATGTTATACCAAGTGTTCCTAATTATAACCACCTTTGGTCAAATTAGATTACCATTGTCATGTTACTAATTATAACCACCTATGGGTAAATTAGTAGCACTAACCTATGTCATTGTTTCCTAATTATAATCATCTATGGGAAAATTAGGAACAACACCTTTTATCATACATTATCACATCACCTTACCATTACTATTCTCATTTTACTAGCCATTTGCCTAAATTTTAGAACTTGTTGTGACCTAATTAGTTTTCCCCACCTTTTTTGTGGATGGGACTACTATGACTTGAGGTCCAAATGGGACTAGGTAGGCTAGACTCAATTCACATTAAGGTTAGCTCAGTCCCACTTTTCCATATGCACTCATTATTTTGTGAACAACTTAAGCCAATGCTCTCATCATTTTGTGAACAACTTAAGCCAATGCTCAATATCTTGCGAGTTAAGATACCTCAGAATTCCAAAAACATTTAAAATTTTAAAAAATTAAAAACATTTGTCCTATTTAATCTTAGTTAGTCATCTTTGATCCACCCTACTGGGGCAAATCCATTGCTAATATGATTTCTATTATTTTTACTTTCAGGCTTTATGTGTGTTTGTTTGATTAGTTATTTATTTCTTTATTTGGCTATTTGTTTGCTTTTGTTTTTTTGACTTGACTCAATCTATATGTATTCATTGGTTGATTCCTTGCACATTACGTCAAAATTGTCATCATGGTTTTTAACATTAGTGCATTATTTTCAATTGTTTATTGGATAGAGAGTCATTCCTTATGCATATTTTGGCTACATTATCATGGTATTCTATCATGATGCATACCATCACATGCTATAGCAAAAATCAGCTCAAGAAGTCTTACAAGCAATGGAGCCATAGAAGTTTCTCCTTGATAACTTTGGCAAATCCTCTCACCCTTGATCAAATCAACCTATTGACCATTTTTATTGTATCAATTTTAATAAGGATGAGCATCTTTGCATTGGTAGATACAATTGAATCATTCATAATAATCAACCTTTATTCTTCCAATCATCTCTTTCAACACTTTTCACATCCTTGTATGCCTGGTTATTTGTGGTTTCTTTAGTCATTAGACCATCACATATACATTTGCACCCACTCATTTTTTAATATGTGAAATAGGTTATATCCTTGAGTTATGCTTGCCACTTTTCCCTATTGGGGCATAATTAAAAATTATTTTTAAAATCTTGATCATCTTAATGATTATAACTACCTATGGGCAAATCATTATTTGACTCATCAATCCTAACTAGGGCATGTGCCTATGCCATTGATTATAACTACCTATGTGAAAATCATTGTCTAAACCTTTGTTAGTGATTATAACCACCTTTGGGCAAATTATTACTTTTTAAATCAATACGTGCAAGCATTTTCTCAAGTAGATTAATCTCACCCATAGGTTAATTTCATTCTTCTTCTATCATACCCATCATGCTAATTATAATCGCCTATGGCCAAATCAGTCTTTTCCACCCCATTTGATCTTTTTGGTCCCATCATTTCCTCCTTTTGAAAGACCAATTTCTGACCCTTTTTTTACTACTCCCTCGAGGGGCACCTACAGTTCATCCATTGTCATTGAAGTCATAGGCATACAGGACCTTTTCATTATTTGAAATGATGTTATTATGCCTATATCTTGCAATGCCTTCTCAAATAAAGGTAAATTATAAACACTTAAAACTGGCCACAAATGGCTTCCAACTGGACTTCAAACTAATTCCTACCAACCATTGCAAATTAATCCTAGGAATCACTTAATGTCCCAAATTTGCTTGTGTACCATTCATCAAATATCTAAATCACATTGAGGCATCCCTAATTGGGGTATCCTACCCTATGAAATAATAACCTCTAAAGAATTCATCCCTAATCATTTTATGTCATCACAATAGTCAATTTGGCCTATGAACCTATTAAGTGGGGCACATGAACAAATATTAAATATTGAAAGAGTTAAATGGCTATCAAAATTAATTAACAAGCTAAACCAAATTAAATGCCTAGTTAAATTATCCATGTGTAATTAATAAATAACTAAAAACATAAATTTAAAAATTAAAAATATCCTAGTCTTTCATCATTGTCTTTATGAGTTGTCAAGCTCTTTGAAAATATCCTAAAATATCTTATTTTGGAGACCCATGCCTAGTAATTACAAATCATGATTAATTGACAACTATTAACTCTACTAGGGTTATATTTGACTCACCTAGGTTAGGATTGAACCCATTCCAAGCCTTAACTCCACCCTAAATCACCTTGGGTGAGAGTTAAATCCTTAGTCTATAAATACAATGCCATGTCTCTTCATTTTTGAAGCCCTCATAAGCCAAAGTTATAATGCAAATTTGGAGAGAGACATAAGCTATTTTTTTGCAAGCAATATTATAATGCCAAAATATTGAGCCGAGTTATATCAAGACATATAAAATTCAATGGTGCCAAGGAGATAAGGATCCAACAGGCTTCATTTGCTAAAGACTCTTTGATGCACAAACTGAGCAAGTCACTCAACAAAGCATTCAAAGATCCCAATGAAGGTAAAGGATTTGTTGTCTTTTATGTCTTAGTTGTGCTTTCATTTGTATTTTTTTATTAATCTCTCCCTAATTTCTAGGCTTGGAGTGTAAGTGTTAGTTTGTTTTTATTTGAGTTTTTTTACTTGAACTAACATATTACTAACCTCCCTTCTTGGATTCCTATGATCACAGTTTTATTGCATTGTGTATACACCTAATATTTTTAAATTTTATTGATTACTTATGTTTTCTCTCTTGAAATAACCTATCAAGTCTTAATCTCTCTAAGTGCATGCCTTAAAGGGTGCACCAAGAAAGGGGTGGGTAGACCATTGGTGCTTTACAAGATTGTTATCCCCTATACTACCACTTGTTATCTACACAACCTTATCTTATGAATTTCCTTAAGCCTTGACACCACTCTTACCACCTTATCCAAACAATTCACCACATTATTTATCCCCTACCTAATCCTAAACCCCATTTTTAACATTTTTCATACATTGTCACCCTACGCCGACCTTGTATTCAATTGGTTAAAAGCACGTTATAGGTCTAGGTCCACCTTCGTCAACCTAGATTGGGACCTAACATACTTTTATCAAATAATGATACATAGTCAAATTGGGTCGACCCTATCAGCTAAACTTTTGGAAAGGTTTAGGTTTAGATTCAACTATATATAGGCATTCATTTTTCCCTAAATTAGAGATAATAGAGTTAATTATTCACTTATGCTTCTTTACAATCTACTCTTTAACCATTCTACTTGAGGAATTATTACCTAGGGTCTATACTTGGAGAATAATCTTGTCTTATATAAAAGTCTTGGATGCTTAGGCCTTTGTTAGTGATCCTTACAAACCACAACAACCTCTTGCCAAGCACCTTTGTCCAATGGAGAGATTGAGTCTCAACGGGTTCATCTTCAAGGTAAGTATCTCTAACTTTAATCCTCTATTTTAGTAAATAGAAGTAGCATGAGTAATGGATTTTGAATATATTTCTATCTCCATGCATTAAGATTTTATCTATACATATTTTAATTAGGATTCTCCTATACATGTTTAATTTTTATGTTTATTACCCCCACTTTATGCCATAAGCTTTGGTGACCATTAGATTAAATTTTACTTGTCATTTACTTTATGAATATGAAAACATAGGACCTAACTAGGGTTATTTCATGGTGTTGATTGAATAGAGGCTTTGGAACCCTCTCTAGTGATGTTATTATGGTAAGAGATCCCTTGGTTAGGTTTAGTGGATCCATCTTGGTCATGACCCCGAATATCTAATGTATCAACAATCAGAAGTGTAAGTAGGATTTATCTTCTCTGAGTTAGGATTTATTAATAGGTTAGCTAAATTTTCATTTGTATACATTATGGTGAACTCACCTTGAATCAAAACCTTGTATTTTTTCTTTCATGCATTCATTTTATCATCATATTATATATTTATATTTTTGTAATACTGTATCAAACCTGTCAGTATAGTTCTAACAGTCTGTGCATAGGTTTAACACACAGTCACCCCAAAATGACTCTATTTTGTCTGTGTAGGTCTTCTCCAAATATAAGTGAATATATTTATTACCTTGACATAATATTATTTTTTATTTATAATATTGTATACATATTCAAACTAGTCAACTCTATTCACAAATTCTTCTTTCCAACATACAAGATTGCATACATAGTCGAGCCAGTTGACCATGTTCATAGATTTTTTTCAGCATACAAGATTTGCAAACTCTATTAATCCAATTGATTTTATTCATAGAATATTTAAATCATCACTTGAACAACACAACATAAAATTTATAAACTATCTTCAAAACCACCAAGGTTCATTCGTTCTCTCTTTGTTATTTTAGTTTTTCATTTTTAGTACTATTTTTCATAAGCTTGTAGTCTATAAAATTGTTGCCCTATAGCAAACTAAGTCGACTAACTCAACATAATTCTATAGCCTATTTTTTATCTAGAAGGCATATTCGACCTGTTTGACTATGTTCTTCTAGATATTTCTTATGTAGAATAATAGCAACCATGTCAACTCTATTCTATATTATTTGCATATAATGTCACTTAAACTGACTCTATACTTTTCATAGCCAATAGAATAAACCTATATTTTCTAGTAATTAGTTCACTTTTTATTTTAGTTACTTGCATGCTTAGAGTAACAAACATAGACTAATTAGGTGGTTTTTTAATTTACCAGTTGAGTCATAGTTTTTCTCTTTTGCACACACTTTCAAATCAGTTAACAGTAAAAATAACTAAACATTTGTCTTTTAAATTCCTACCTACTTGGATTTCATCACCAAGGGAGAAGCTAACTTGTTTTTTTTTGCCAATTATAAATACATGGTTAATGGAATATTTGTCAAAGCACCCAACAGCCTTATCATTGTAAGATTGTGAAGTAAGGGGGTAGGCCCTAATACCAAGCAAGTGCCATCACCAATATAGATCCATTTCAACCTAAACTTCTTGAAACTATCCATAGATTGTTTTATATTTCCTTCTTATAACCAACTTCCCATCACATTAATTTCAAACTTTATTATAATTTAACAATACTTAGGAATGACCAATCAATTTTCATTTACTTTCAAGTTGTTACTTACTCTTTGATCAATGTATTTTGTATTGCAAAGCTTGCATTAGCCAGTGTTGGTGCAAGGTTTATGTTATGAGTTCCAATTGGATAAATCACATTGATCCAATTGTTTGGTGGTTCATTTCATCTTCTTAGATATTATCTTGAAAAATATTTCTCTATTTTTAAAACATTGTGGTCCCTGTCAATACAGTCTCTTATAGATTATAAATCTTGATTACCTTTAGTATACAGTCACTCTACATGATTGTGTATCTTATCACTATTTAGTTTCCTCTTTTCAAGTACAAAGTGAACCTATCCAACTATGTATCTTTCTCATATGTTTAGTTTATTCATCTTTAGTACATAGTTGACCCATACAATTGTGTATCCTTTTAGCCTACTCTAGTTTTATCATTTATAGAACATAGTCGACTAGTTCCACTATGTCTTTTACAACTTGTTCATGAATCTTTCTCCCAGACTTTGTTGACCTAGATGACTGTGTACCTATTGGCCAATATTATTGTGTGTGTTTGATCTTGTCTCTATTTTTCATTTTTGATTTCTAGTATCATATTCTTTCTTCAAACATCATGAAATCCCCTTTTAGAATATTTTTGGACAACTTGAATCTATTTAGATGCTATATGGGATGTTCTTTTATTTCTGCCTTCACTACCCAAGAAGATCCTCACTCTTGGATTACCTCTTCTCCCTCCTCATCTTTTAATTATAACATGGTTGAAATCACTCCAATAGATGAGATTGGTGGTTCAGATCCTTTTCATACTTATCAAGATAGTTCCCATTTTAAAACATCTCACCATAATGTGGGGGTGATTGATACAAGCCTATCTAATAGCCCCATAGGAAATCTACCACCTAACAACCCTTTCCTTGATACCAATTCAGGGAATCCTCCTACTAATACCAACCCACCAATTGTTACAACTCAAATTATTGCACAAATAGTGAAACAAATGAACATCATGAAAACATCTAACACCTCTCAAATGATGCAACTAGAATATCATTTGATCAACATGGATAATCAACCTCCCATTCTTTTTCCATAAAATAATCAAAATTTCATCCCTCCACCTGTTTGAGATGTCATTGTAAATTTCATTCCCCAACTTATCATGAATAATAAGATGCTTCAACACATTCAAAATGAGCCTTTAACCCCTTTCATTATGTCCATTGATATTAGTAATATATCTCTATATATTAAATATGATGGCACTAAAGACCCTGCATCTTTTCTTAAGGCATTCGATAATATTTATAAAGAGTGGATCCAAACTAATACCTTTTTCACAACTAAAATTTTAGTTAAAACCTTCACTAGTGATTTATTAGAATGGTATAACCAACTTCCCCAACATTCTATATGAAAACTTGAGGATTTAGTCAATCCTTTAGTTAAATAATTTCAACACAGTGATCTTCCTAAAAATTATCTTAGTCATTTCATCAATGCTAAGCAAACTCCTACCAAATCAGCTCATGATTTTACCAAATGATGGAAATCTTTGGCACACAGGGCTGATCACAACATGGCTGATGATAACTTGCTTAAAATTTTAATAATGGCATTAACATCTTCACTCCAATACAAGGTTTGAACTTTTGCTCCCCAAACTTAAAATGATGTTCTTAACCAAGCTAAGTATCAAGACTTCCTAATGAAATAGTTTGAACCTGACACTAAAATCATCAAGAGACTTTTATATCATTCAATCAATGTGATAACCATAAATCCTCCTCAACTCAAACTAGGAGTAACTAAAGTGAAAAATCCCCAACCTTCCCATATGCCATTAATCGTGCAACAAATGAAGCAAATTTTAATGACTTATAAACCATTCATGTGTCTCAATAATCCCCCTAAATGGTATGACCCTAATCAATTTTGTTGGTTTCATGTTGTTATAGGTCATTCCCATGAAACAAATTAGGGTCTTACTAAATTTTTTATTTCTTTTATGCGAGATGATTTATTCAATCATGGTGCCATGATCAAAATACATCATCAAGATTATGTTAATGCCTCTCAAAAGAAACAATCTTCCAAAGATTCTTCTTCTAAAAATCCAAAAACTTTCTCTACATCTAACCCTCAATACGAAAACAAGGATATTTATACAAATGATGTTGATTATGATCAATACTATTCTACTTCCCAGTACATGAATGTGACTAAGGTCAGTTATCGATGCAAACCATCCCACAAAGATCTCATTACCAAACCAAAGAAACCAAAACTAGAAGAACAACTTCTCAAAGATACTACTTCCAATTACTTACCTTCATAAACCAATGTGGAACCACTTCCTCAATATAAATCCCCAACCACTTCTCTTCCTCCTAAACATATTTTACCTTTCAAGCCTTGTTTTGATTCTTATTTTAAAAGTCATTGGAATTTATTAGAGAACTCAACTCTATGCCTTGAAAAATTACTCTCACTAAGTTTATTCATACCACTCCCTATCATAATACATTCCCAATTAAATAACTCAAAGAAATTGAATAATGGTCTCCCTTAAAAGATGAACCACCTTCCAATGATCCTCAACCAATAGAAGTTCATACCATTAAATCTATTTGTCCTTCTTCAAAACCTTCCATAGAGTTCCTTGAAGGAGACATGATCAATGATGAAATTATCTTTCAAGCTAATGATCCACCTCTCTTTATCAAAATAGTCATTAATACCACCCTCATTTGTAAAGTATTAGTATATGAAGGGTTAAGAATTAATGTGACATCTTTTTGGCTCATTTAACAACTCGAATATAACAAAGATCATCTCAAGAAAACTTGTTTAACATGTTATATATTTGATAAGACTAATAAAAAACCATTTGGTTGTATTTATCTCCCTCTTACTATTAGATCCAAAACTATACATACTAATCTTATGGTCCTCGACTTCCCTTTATCTTATAATATACTCCTAGGATACCCATGGACTCATTGCATGAGGGTTATTGCCTCTTTCAAAATCCAATGTATCAATTTTATTCATAATGAAAAATAATATAAACATGAGGCTGATCATAACACATGCAGTATTCAACTCCCCAATCCTAAACCTCAATTTTGGATACCCACTATTCCAAAAATTACTAGTGCACCTTTACCCGAATTCATCAATATGAATCTAGATTTACAAGTCACTCTTGCCGATTTTGATGATGATGAGTCAAATGATATTTAAAATACATGCAATACTACCAAGGTACCTCCTTACATTTTAGAGTGGCTTCTTCCTTCCTTATTACCTCATGATCATACCATCCCTATTATTGATGAAGTCACTGAATTCCCTCCTTCATGTAATGCACATGAAACATTTTATACTGAAGATGATTTCACTTGTAATGACTATGGGGTGGTTAAGCTATTTCAAGACCCTTTAACTATGTCACCTCATAAATTTATTGATCTTTTCATCTCACCTTTGGAAGTTCCTCTTGAGACACAAGCATGTATCATCTCTCCTTCTTATGATGATAACTACATTATGGCCCAAGATCAATCAAGAGACTTGGATGTTTAACATTATCGAAAAACCTTAGCTAAAATACATGTTTTTAACCACAATGTTCATATCATTTCCATGGATATTGAGTTAGAACCTAAAGGTCATGTACCTTTAGTTAATTCTCCCCTTTTTGATACTCCTTGTGTGGTTGAACAAATCTTACCTTTCATACCTTCAAAACTTCTATAACCTTATATACCTCATATCCCACTAGTTACTCTACTCAGTCTTCTCCCTGTCAATGCTTCCAAAAATAAACCAATTGAATCTGATTAACCTTCCTCCATAGTTTCACCTACTCCTAAGATCACTCTTTTTGTCAAGGCAATAGATGTATGCTAGATACATTTTGAATATAATCACCATGATAACAAAATCATTGATATTGAATTAGATGTGGAATATTATGGACCTCTACCTACTTTACCTAGAAATGAAGCCATCCTTGAATTACTTCATGCCCAAGAATCTCAACTTCCTCAGCAACATCACAAACATGGGAATTTCAAGTGAAAGGCCCCTTGTTTTAACAACTTCATTACTAGCATCGATACCAAAAATAATACCATTTCCTCTCTTCCTAATGTTCCATATCATTTTCAAGGGAAAAATGTTATCTTATTAAGGAAACTACAAGAATAGAATATGGCACACCCTTATGTCCTCAGCCTATAATATTTTATAGAGAACTCATGCCAGTTAAGCATGATAACTTTATTTTATTATTTGATAAATATCATGATACTTTCACTTGTTCATATGAGGGCATGCCTATCATATAGCCTAGTATCTTAGTGCACAATATTATCACATATCCCAACACCAAACCCATTCAACAAAATTAGCAAAAATTTCCTCCTGAAGTTTCTACCTTACACCATAAATAAACCATCAAACTATTATATTTCAAGTTTATTAAACCTATGGACTATTTTTAATGGGTGTAAAATATTATTCCCATTCACAAAAAATTTACCATGGTTATTCACATTTACATCGACTTTCGTAACATCGATCTTGCTTATCCTAAAGACAATTTTCCATTACCTTTGATAGATGCCATCATTGATTCTAATAATAGTTACAAAATGTTATCCCTCATGGATGGTTTTTTGGGCTCATTAAAATTCATATCACCCCTGAAGACTAACACAAAATAACTTTCACTATGGAATGGGGTACCTATTACTATGTTAAAATGCCTTTCAACCTTAAAAATGCCATAGTTACCTATCAACAGGATATAACCCACATTTTTCATGACCTTATCCATAATATTTTGGAAACCTATGTGGATGATCTCATTGCCAAATCCAAAATTCATAAAACCCATCTTTTTGACCTTGCCATCATCTTTGATCGACTCATCAAATATAAAGTTAGACTCAATCCCTACAGATGTATTTTTAGTGTTACATCTGGTAAATTACTTTAGTTATTAGTAGCTCTTCATAGTATTAATGTCAATCCCCATAAAATCATTGCTATAATAAGTGTGCCTATTCCTCATTTTATTTTAGACATTCATACTTACCTCTACAAGCTTGGGGCAATCTGATGATTTATCCTCAAAATCACTTATCATATTTATTTTTTTAATTGCCTTCTTAATAAAAGTAATGCTTTATAATGGACATATCCCTATCAAAAGTCATTTGACAACATGAAATATTCATTATTCTATCTCCCTACTCTTTGTCAACCTTTCAATGATCATCCTTTGATTTTGTACACTTCTTCTATACCCATATCAGTTGGGGTAACGCTTGCCCAACAAGATGATATTGGAAGAGAGTATGTTATCTACTATATTATTTGAGGCCTCATTAATTACAAAAAGTGTTATACCAAAGTATAACGTGATTGCCTCACTATCTATTTTGTCATTGAAAAGCTTCATCACTACATGTTATGTCAAATAACTTATGTCATTGTTCATTCTGACCCACTTCATCACTTTTTCTCCAAATCCTTTTTACCTAGAGATAAAATTTCCAATTGGATGGTTATATTAATGTAATTTTACCTTATCATCACCATGTAAAAATATTTTAAAGGGAAATTCATTTACAACCAACTCATAATGGTACCCATACCCACTACTAATCATCTTCAAGATAGTCTCCCCAATGATAACATTCTCTATATTGAAGGTTTTAATTAGGGTCTCTCTCTTAAAGATTAATTCCATAACTTCATTGTTGAATTGAAAGCAAATAATCAAAAATATTCATATCTCATTCCTGATACAACTAAATCCAAATTAGTTATCAAAGAACTTCCTGAAATCAACATTGATTTGTATGAAAACACCTAGACCTTGTATTTTGATGGCACCAAATGTCTCCAAGGAGATGGGACAAGTTGTATTCTAACTCATACTCATGGTAAAATTATACCTTTAGAATTCTAGCTTACCTTTGATGTCACTAATAACATGGTAGAATATGAAACATTAATCTTAAGAATGAGAGTGACACGTGACTTAGATATTGCATATCTACATGCTTGGGTGAGTCTCAACTCATCTTCCATTAGGTTATTGGTGATTCTTAATGTAAAATTTAAAATATTATTGCTTATCATCAAATGGCCATAACCCTCTCCAAAGAGTTCACTTCTTTTACCATTGAGCCCATTCTAAGAGATCAAAACTTTATCACTGACTTTCTTACTTCTTCGACATCTTTATTTCATCTGCATCAATTTCTTAACAAGTCTCAATTTATTATTCAAATAAGAAAGTCCCTATCTTCTATTTAACCACAATATTATCTTATCTACCATATTGATGATATCACCATTTGATATATCCCATGGTATAATGACATTATCTAATTTCTCAAATGTCAAACTTATCCTCTTAACATGGATTCTCATGAAAAGACCAGAATTCACAAGCAAGATTTTAAATATATATTTCAATATAACACCCTTTATTATCACAACACTGAAGGTACCCTAATTGTTTATTTAATGAAATAATAGTTCCCTCTTCTCCTTGAATAAGCACATGGGGGAATTTACAGTGGTCACTATAGCAGACATGCTACAACACATAAATGCCTATGTAGGGGATACTTGTGGCATACTCTCGAAAAAGATGATATCAAGTTCACTCAAAATATAATCCTTATCAAATCCATTATGATCTAATCCATTCACCCCTAGATAATCTCTAAATTATGGAATCTCCTTGGCCATTTTCTATGTCGATATTATATCTCAATGGCAAACTACCTAGATCACAAGATGGGCATGTTTTTATCATCAGGGCTGCTAAATATTTTACCAAATGGTAGAATCCATGCCTTTAATCAATGTCAAAATAAATAATATTTCCAATTTTATCCTTAATTAAATCATTTATAATTTTTTATTTCACCATACTATCATTTATGATAATGGTGACAATTACAAAAATAAGGATGTGAAGCAGTTATGTGTTAAATTTAAAACATCCCATAAATTATCTACACCTTATCATCCATAGTACAATGGCCAAGTTGAGGCCACAAATAAAATTCTCAATAAAATCATTAAAAATACCATTTTTGAAACCAACATGCATTTTCATATTAATATATATCCATAACTTTGGGCTTATCATACTAGTATTTGTACTGCCACTGGGGTAACACTGTTCTCACTAGTCTATGGTTCCAAGTTTGTCTTACCATTAGAAGTTGAGTTTTCATACTCAAGTATATCTATTCATGGTATCATTCCTAATGAGGAACTACATTAATCTCTCTTTCAATCCCTTGATATTCTCTTTGAACATTATTTAGCCACTTTGTAACATAATCGTTAATACAAGGCTCGCATTGCTAAGCAACATAATAAAAAGGTTAAAGTTTGCACTTTCAATGTTAGTGATATAGTCCTTAAATTATACTATAGTCATGATAAACAAGGAAAATATGCCCAAAAATATTAGGGCCCTTATTTTGTGAAAGATATTCTTGGTCTTAGCACCTATTTCCTCCAAACTAATGAAGTCCATTTTTTTAAAGAGTCTACTAATGCGCAATTCTTGAAGAAATATTTTGCCTAGATATTTCCTTTCTTATCATATTTATATAAACTATCCTAATAACATTTTTTGTATGATTTATTCATGTGTCTCACCCTCTATAGCATTATTATCTTTTCACAAACCTTAGTTCTTTATATTGGTCTTTTAGTTTCTCTTTTTCATGAATTGAATTGTAAAACCATGGATAAGACTTGGTCTTCCTCATGAATTCCTCTTGATTTTATTGACTTGTTATTTCCAAATAATTTTTTCACCCACTTGGGTTTTTATTTTATGATTTTCAATGTAATACCATGGATAGTACTAGGCCTTCCTCATAAATACCATTTCTACCACTTTGTTTTCATATGCTTTGTTCTCTTTGTTCATTCTCTTTTGTGAGTAGCAGTGCAAGACCATGGATAAGAACAAACCCTCCTCAAAAATACCATTTTTATCTTTATTACACCCTCTTGAGTTTTTATTTTATGATTTTTAGTGTAATACCATGGATATGACCAAGCTCTCCTAATAAAATCACCATTCTATTTCAAAAACACCTTTATTCAACCAAGTGTACATTTTCTATAATGTTAAGAAATGGTTACAAGTTTGTGATTCCTTGTTCTCAACTTTTGTTTTTATTTATTCTGAAGATAAAACTTACACAAAAATTTATTTTAACTTGTTTCTCAACACTTACAACATTCTTATGATAATGAATCACACTTCCCTATCATTATATCCCTTTTTCACCTTTGTCACATTTTTTATGTTTTGAAGTAATTCAAATTGTTTCATGTTCATTCCCCTTGATTTCCTTTCCTTTCACTCTACTCTAGATAAAATAAGGTTGAATTCAAGATAACACTTTTATTCCACCTGAATTAACAAGACCCTTAGACACCATACTCTCTAATTTTTGTTTTATAGCAACTAAGTCCAAAGTTTTCAAATGATATTCATCTTTAGCACCCATGTTTGGTTCTCTGAATCTGTATGGAGGAGGAATACAAAAATCCATCAAAAGATAAAACCCAAATCATTTGAAACATAATGAAATGATGCAAAAGGAAACATATAAGGTCCAAGGTTCATAGTACATCTTATGTCTCAAATCAAAGCTCAAAATCCACAGTTGGAATCATGATAGAGTTGAGGTCCATTAGGGTGTAATAGTCCAATAGATTGGGATAGGATAATTCAAAAAATATATATGGTGATACCTAATTTCTCATGCAAGTACCCAATCTTCACATTAGACTGACAGCTCTATAAGGGGTCTTGAGGGATGAGGAACACGTTATGGGAAGGTTGGTCCATTTTAATTTTCATGCATATAGCCTTCATGGGATAATATTCATAATTCATTTGGTAACCTAATATTTGTGTGGTTAGGAAAAGTTTTTTAGAGTCCTTAATGTTAATAATCCTCTTATTTTTACAAACTTAATTTCAGTGTCTTGACTTTGATAAAGAGTTTCTCTACCTTGCTTTTTCATTTATTTTCCCATGCACCCATTTCATTTTCCCCCTTGATAGGCAATTTTGATTCTAAATCTATTTTCCCACTTTTATATTCCCTCTTCTTCACATTTTAAAACATGTTATCACTACTTTGTTTCAGTTTTATTTATCCTTAGGATAAAATATTATGCTTAAGTGACTATGGATTACCTTTTTTACACCATTGCTTTACATTTATAGAATTGCCTTGGTTTTATTTTCAAATTTTTCATTATTATACTTCCTTTTTTTGGACAATTACATTCATTCTATTTATTTGGTACTTTTTCCATTATTGAGTGAGGTTAGCTTGTTACTTCTTACTCACCAATGTTATTTTCCCTTTTATGTACTTTTTCCATTGATGATTGAGTAAGGATTGTTATTGCTCACTCGTCGATGTTGTTTTACCATTTCTTTTCTAGCTTTGCTTAAGTAAGGATTGTTATTAATTTTACATTGATGTTTGATTACCATTTTTACTTGTATCCTTAGTTTGACTTGGTTTGTTTACCTTTCTTACTAAAGGTTTACTTGTTTGAATTTTTTGGTCATTTAGTAGCCTTGGCTTTTTGGTTACCTGATTTATTCTAAATTTTGACTTGCTCATTTGGTCCTAACTTAGCATCTATCACCCCAACTTACCAAATTTCTAAGTATGTCTTGCCTACAATGCATTAGTTATCTTGGCTTTTCTATGTTTGTTTATTTTTGCTCTTTAGTTTTGTATCCTTGAGTTTGTCCAAAGTAGTCTTTGTTCCCTCCATGATCAAAACTGCAAACACAATAGACAATCATCCATAAATAAAGGTAAGTCAAGTTAAGCATACATTAATTTTATTTTTCGTTATTTCCTTTTTAGCCATTTATTTTCAATTATTTTATGCTTTAAAAAATTATAATTATTTAGCTTCAATGTTGTGTGTTACTATGTTCTTTTCACAAAGCACCATCCCCTATTGCACCTAAGTGACACATGATGAGATTTGAGTGGGGCATATGTATACACATAAATTTTTAAATTTTATCAATTACTAATGCTTTCTCTCTTGAAAAAACTTGTCAAGTCTCAATCTCTCTGAGTGCATGCTTTAAAGGGTGCATCAAAAAAGGGGTGGGTAGACCATCGATGCTTCAAAGGATTGTTGTCCCATACACTATGACTTATTATCTACACAACCTTATCATATGAATTTTCTTAAGCCTTGGCACCTCTCTTACCATCGTATCCAAGTAATTCATTACCTTACTTAGCCCCTTCCAAAGCCTAAAACCCCTTTTTAACATTTAACACACACTGTTAGCCTAGGTTAACCCGGTATTTAATTTGTTAAAAGCACGTTATGAGTCTAAGTCAACCTTGGTTGACCTAAATCAAGACGTAACTTACTTTTATCAAATAATGATACATAGTCAAATTGGGCTGACCTTGTCAGCTAAACTTTCATAAAGGTTTAGGGTTAGATTCAACTATATATACACATATTAATTTCACCATTTCAAAGAGAGAATAGATTTAATTATTCATTTATGCTTCTTCACAATCTGCTCTTCAACCATTCTACTTGAGGAGTTATTACTTAGGGTCTATACTTGGAGAATAATATTGTCTTGTGGAAAAATCTTGGATGTGTAAGCCTTTCCTAGTGATCCTTACAAACCATAATAACCTCTTATGAAGCACTTTTGACCAAGGGAGAGATTAAGTCTCGATGGGTTCATATTCAAGATAATTATCTCTAACTTTACTCCTTTATTTTAGTAGATAAATGTAACATAAGTAATCACTTTTAAATATATTACTCTCTCCATGCATTAGGGTTTTATCTATACATAACTTAATTAGGATTCTCCTATGCATGTTTACTTTTTATGTTTATTACCCCCACTTTGTGTCAAAATCTTTGGTGAGTACTAGATTAGATTTTAATTTACTTGTCATTTACTTTGTGAATATGAAAACATAGGACCTAGTTAGGGTTATTACATGGTGTTGCATGACTAGAGGCTTTATAACCCTCTCTAGTGGTGTTATTATTGTAGGATATCTCTTGGTTAGGTCTAGTGGATCCATCTTGGTCATGACCTCAAATATATAATGTATCAACAATCAAAAGTGTAAGTAAGATTTATCTTCTTTAAGATAAGATTGATAAATAGGTCAGCTACATTTTCCTTTGTATACACATTATAAATAAAATTATGTGAGAAGTAACTATGTTTTCTCTCCCTAAGGATAATGAAACTATGTAGCATTAACGTAATCCTTATTTTGGTACAATATGTAGCTAAACACTTGTTAACAAGTCCTTAAGCTAAAATAAAATAGTGAAGAGTGTGCCTAGTCTTGAATTTCTATTGAACTCCCTTGATATTTTTGTTATTAAAATGCCTCTAAGAGGTTTTGTATACATAAATGTCTCAATTTTGAATTAGGAACCTACTAACACACAAGCCAACTAAGAAAACACAAAATAAGTATCAATCACTTGTCTAAACATTTAAACACGACAAAAGCCAGTAGAAGGGCCCACAAAAAGATATGGGAAAGATTTTACAAACACATAATATTTTCACTTTCATTACTTTACTGATGATTTCTATTATAGTGGTTTGTTGACACATAAATCCCCCTAAGTGCACACCTTAAAGGGTGTACTGATAATTGGGTAGGATTGGCTCATGGTACTTTTCAGGATATGTTTGCATATTATTATAATACACCATCATTATTATCAGTCTAACCTCCTCCAAATCTCTATGTCATTCTCTTTAATCTACTTCCCATATAAATTTGGTATCTTTCCTATCTCCTATGATATTGGCCTAGTTGATATCATATGTTTCATACCTTTATCTTACTTATACTATATCGGCCAATTCAATACAATTCTACATTTATCTTCTAACAATTATAAAGTATTGGCTTGGCCAATACCATACTATGCCAACTGACATCTTCCAATTGTATCAACCTGGCCAATACCATCAACTTAGAGTTTAAGGTTGGTTTCTGCCATTAGATCCATATACATGGGTAATTTTTCATTCCTAATGAGATATATCACATTTATACATTATGTTTGCACTCACATTTTTTCCTAAGGAATTGTTTAGAGAGTTAGTGATTTAGAACCTTATCTTAGAGATCTTGTGATATGGTGTCATTGAACCTCAATAAAATAAGTCTTTTTGAGTTCCTAACTAAGGATATCTACATCTTCATCCCATAATTTGAGGTCTTTAACTTATAACATCTCTTACAAAGATCCATTTGAACCAAAGGGGGAGATTAAAGTGTCGATGGGTCCAATCCAAGGTAAGCATTTTTATCCCTACACTATTTCCTTTACGTAATCATTGTATTAGATGTTGCTTATTGGTTTGTGGATGTATGTGTGTATCCTTGCTTAGGATATTCCTTATACCAAATAAGTTGGTTTAGATATAGGTTTGTTTAGGATTGTCATTTATCAACCTATATATAGTGGGGGTGGCATGGATCCAACCCGTATATTTATATCTGACTATTTGCATGGACCCCCTTTTGGTTGACCATTACACCTCACCTTTTTTACAATTACTTACCCATCATTTAATTTACATGTACCCCCCTTATAATCGTTTAATTTACTTGCATATTTACACTAATGATTACAATCATTTGCCTTAGTTGAGTGAGATTTATATCCTTATGTCATAGGCTTAAGCATTGAACCCTTTTCTCTTGAAATTTGACTTTTAGGTTACCCTCTAGCTAAATCTATGGATATCATTTTCCCTTAAGTGCTCATATAAGTATACATAGGCTCTCTTTGATTAACCTTATTTTAGTCCTAGTATATTAATATAAAGAAGATAGTTTTTGTCATCCTAGAAAGTGCATACAGATTCAATGGTCTACAAATTTGCTTGAGAGAAATTCAATGGTAACAAATGAACCTAAAAATTTACCCTAGGAGGGAAAAGTGTAGAAGACAAATAAAAAAATGAAACATGAGGCCTTATCACAAATAAAAAAATAAATTAGATGAAAACAAAATAAAGGGAATAATATAGGGAAAATAGATAAGCAAAAAGAGAGAATAAAACATGAAAAAAATACTGATAAGACCCTAATTCTAACTAATTATCATGAACACAAAACAACACTAAAAATGTTTTAATAATAAGAATTGTACCAAAATTATGTGTCCACACTTGGCACGTCACTATATAAAAAATGGGTACTCCTCCATCTAGCTTGTGACACCATACCTATGTCATCACTAATCAAATAATCACCTTTTATATATTCATAATCTAAACTACATAGACATCTCTCAAGTGCACAATGTAAGACTACAAGTGGTAATCATTTTCCCATATCTCCCATCAGGGAAATGTCCACCACTTTGAATTTCATTTTTGGAATGTCTCACACCATCAATTTTCCCTCAATTGGTAGCCTCAAAATAGCGTGGCTATTTTATAAGGTGAATGTCACCTCCTTTATGTCCCCATCAACCACCCACCTCGATGTGTCATTGTGTATCTCCCATAAATCCATGAGCATCACCAGAATATTTGCATCCAATGAAACTCAACACATTTCCATAATCCATATGAACCCCATAATGATCAAAGAGATTCGTGTATACATTTGATAATCTTCTTAGTAAATCAAGTGACCATGGGGCATCCATAGTCCTCCATAGATAGATTTGTCTCTACTCCTATAAAAATCAAACAATAGTGCAATTCAGTCTTAAGTTAGACAAGAATCAAGTTAAATATAGAAAAACTCAAAAATCACATATAATTTAAATATTCATAACTACATCATGGTTTTTGAGATGACTTGATTGACCATTTAATATTTTCACTTCATTGCCAATTAATAGTACTTCATCGATTATTTGATAGTATGCCATCATGCATAATTTTTATTCCCACTTCATTGGTTGTTGATTACATTAGTGATTTAATAAATTTTTACTATAGTATCCTTGACCTAACTATTGACACAGTGGATTGCACCCTCGATAGGAGGCTGAGCTCCTGTCTTCCACACATCATAATGGAAACTCCCCTCTTGCCTATGCATATGGCAAAACTAGGGGGAGAGTCTCTAGATAAGGGCTATCTCCCTTTGATGTATCTCTATGGTCCTGGATTTTATATTACTAACAATAGGGGGTGAAAAGAGAGAAAGATTGCTAAAAATAGAACCTAAACTAAAAGGTGATACACCACAAATGGTTGACCTACTTAGCTTGAAACATACACTTTCCACCAAGAACAAGCTAACATACACTTCATTTGATACGAGAAATTCTTCTGCATTAGTGAGCTGGGGTCTGTGGAGATGTAGGGAGGAAGAACTACCAGAGGCATTCTAAGACACACTTTGGCAGGCTATTCACATGCACCTATACTCCTCTAGGGACACTTCTGGCTAACCTATAAAAGAAGAACTCACAATACACTAGACATGCTGGAATCATTATGTGAAAGCATAAAATAAAAATGACTTAACACAAAAAAAAACAATAGACATATTCAAAAGTGTAAGCTCAAATGGAGGTAAAAATTCTATGTCTTGATTCAAGGTAAAATTTGGTAGAGCTCTGCCTTATAAGCCAAGAGATCCTTTTCTCAAAATGAGAAGTTACATTATATATATAGAAGAGAGGAAGTAAAGGCACCCCTTTAGAAAAGACTTTGGTGCCTTCTTACAAGTTGGCCCATGTGCGATGAGAGCGTTGGGAAGAGGAAGCCGCTGAAAAAGGATGTTGTGTCAGCTACCAGTTTTAACTTTGGCACTCAAACATTAATGTGAAAGCATGGGCTGCACCTCTTTTCCTACAAATAAGACAGCTCCTTCAAGGCATTTACATGTTTTGTCTGCTCATCAATGTAAAGTGGAGAAAAAATGAGTAGCACCATTCACTTTTTGTGCCCCTTGATGACCACTTGGTAGACACTGTGTCAACCATTGGAGTAACTCCTTGAGTCGACACCTTTCTTTGCCACTTGGACTATTTTGTCCATTTCTGCACTTGGCTCTATCGTCTCTTCCTAGCTTTGTCTTTTCTAGCTCCTTCAGCCCTTAAGGTCTATCTTCTGCTACTTCTTTGGCTCTTTGGTCTCTTTCATCAGCAGGTCATTGAGTTCATTCTTAACTTTTGTCTTTTCCTAGCATCATCTTTTCCTAGTTTTTGTCTCTTCCTCTCTTAGCTCTTTTGGGCTCCCTTCTAGTTGGCGCTCAAGTATTTAAAGATCAACGGCCATTTCATTATCATAAAATTGATGTTCATGGGCCCATCGCCATTTGGTCAATTCCTTCAACTTTTCTTTTCCTTCAGCTTTGTCTTTGGAACCTCTCGAAAGGAAGGTGTCCCTTCGGGCCTTGAGAAGGGTCTTCCTTTTGGCAGCCGAGAGTCTCCTACAAGGGTACTTACCCTTCAAGGTCCTTTAGGCTCCTTGATCCTCCAATCCTTTAGGCAAAATGTCTGAAGGAATTCATTCAGACATTTTGTTTGAAGGATATCTTCCTTTGTCTTTCCCACTTATCCCCTCAGAATTTTCTTTTGGGTGAATTCCTTCAGATAAGAATTTTTGTCCGAAAGAATTCATCTTGTCTTTTACCACAGAAAATCTTCCTGAAAGACATTGTTTTTTGCCTTATGAATTTATTTGGACAAAATGTCTAAAGGAATTCCTTCGAGTATTTTGTCTGAAGAAATTCATCTCTTGCCTTAAACAAATCTGAAGGAATTCCAACTTTTCTGCCTTGTTCACTTTTTCAAAGAAAAACCTTACCCTTTCAGCCTTCTCTTTGATCCCTTTTCAAGTGTTCCCTACCCTCCATAAGGGAACTTGTCCTTCAGGCTTTGGGATACTCCTTTGAACCTTTCGATTGAACTAGAACCTGAACCATTTTCAGAGTTTAATGGTTCAGTCGTTCAATGGTTCATCACTGTGTCCTACAAGGATTTGTGTTCCTTCAAATTGACTGATTGAACCACTTGGTTGAACCATTTGATTGAATTGACCACTTGAACCAAATAATTGAACTAACTTCTTGAACCAAATAATTGAACCAACTGCTTGAACCAAAAAATTGAACTGACTGCTTGAACCAAACAATGGTTCAATGGTTCAATATTGTGCTTTGCGCATCTAATTCACCACTTGAACCAACTACTTTGAACCATTAAATTGAACTATTTGATTGAACCAACCAACTGAACTAATTCTTTGAACCAACTGAGTAAACCAACTGATTGAACCAATCGATCGAATCATTCAATGGTTCATCAGTTCAATGGTCTGAAGAAGCTTTGTAAGAAACCTTGCATTCTTTGAACTAGTTCATCATTTGTTGAAAGACTTGTGCAACCAAAATTGTACTAGCTTAGAACAATAGGTGAAAAAGGAGACCGATTTTGGCCTGCAGGACCAAAATGGTCAACAATTTGGCAATTCCCAGGGGAAGCATGCCTGTTATGCTTAGAACCTAGTTGCCTTAAAGTCCATTGGGCATAGAGTCAAAACACAACTTGAAAAAAGTTAGAAATATCCCTGGTAGATCCAAGAATCAATCATGAAGCTTTTACCCCAAACACAAAGAAAAACACACACAAGGCTAAAAACACTACTTGTGAAAACAACACTTAGGGAAAATAGGGAAAGAAAACTGAAAGCAAACTACTATGTACAGCTAACTAGGTATATTTTCCTCCCTCTTGGATCAAAGGGAAAACTTCTTAAGTCTCCTTCTTGGAAAGAAAACTTATGATGCCAAACAAGTGGCTAAATGGAATGGAGACTTGGTGAGCTACTCCTCTTGCTTGTCACCTTGATTGGCTTGCATCTGAGTGGATCAGAGTCAAACATGCTCCCAACATATATGTACTCTTCTTGTTCTTAGAAGCTTGTCAAATGCTAGATCTTCATGTTGGCATGTTTTACCAAGAAATCGATGGCTACTAGCTTATCACCATAAGCCCTTTGATATGCATAATCCCTTTGACATGCATCATTAATTGGCTTGTCCCCTTCTGCTTCATTGAAGACCCTATCAAACTCATCTTCTGCTCCCTCCTGGCTTTCTTAAAGAAGGGTGATTGTTGTGATGTCTAAAATGGAATCATGTATTGATTTCTCATCCCATAGAACATCACCTTCTTGCTCAAGGCTCTCTTCTTCAATGTTGTTCTCAAGATAGACAGGCTTCTCCTTTTCCTGCTCAAGGATCAAAGTCTCTAGTTGTCTGAAGACATCCTCCTGATCCTCCTCCAACTCAAGTTCCATGGCATGGTCATCCTCCTCATCAAAGCAACAAGGAAGTTCATCAAACAAGGGAGGAGAGAGCTCACCATGCCTACGTTCCTCTTCATATTGTTGGAACATGCGTATGTATGCATGGCCTATGTCTTCTCCATTGTTGATGATGTCTTCAAAAGGAGCATCCATGATGATTTCATCTTCATTTTCATCCATGATAGCCTCTTGGGAAGCTAAAAATTGGATCCTCTCTTCTTCACTTGCCTCCTACAAAAGAGGTTCCTCCTTGAGAAGGGATGAAGTGGAAGGCTAATGATTAAACCCATGTGGAAGAAATGGTAGTCCTTGAGCTATAATCAAATGATTCTCCTCTTTCCATTTGGCCATCACTTCATCTATATCAAATGTGGCCTGATAGCTCTCTTGGAGATGTGTAGATGGGGTGTGTTCAGACATGGAATCTGTTGTTTGGTCTAAACCATCCATCATACATTGGCTGAGGAACCTCATTCTGGACTCCAATTTTGCAATTTACTTGGCTATATTTTCTTAGAAGAGCCTTTCTTGGAGGTCACAAGCATTATTTCCTTCCAAGGAGGATTCACACTCTAAGGAATTGAGAAGGTTCATTTATGTGAGAGGTTGTTCTAATGCCCTTTGATGTTCGAAAGCTAGGTGCAAGGGGTTAAGAGCAAGAGTGATTAATGCATCAGATGAGCTAGAGTGAGCAAGTGTTATCTGGTAGAAAGGATTTGGTGCATAAGAGGGGGCTTTCTTTAGAATAGGAGGGGACACAAGGTTGATTGCCTTGAATGAATGGACTCATCCATTCTGTTACCTCCTCTTCCATGGATTACAAGGCCTGAGCTTGCCTAAACAAACACTCCTCTTTGTACATAAGCTCCTATTGATATCTATACTGCTCATCCAATCTCTCTATCTCCATCACTTGCTTCTCAAACTCCAGTGTTACTTCCCTTATATTTGAAGGGCAACTAGGAGAGTTGCTTGAGGTGATTCCATGAACAACCTGACCTTGATCAAAGTTATATGAAGGAAAAAAGGGCCCATTATGCTGAGCGATGGAATTATACATACAAAAATGTGATTTCTTGATGACACCAAAACTACTTAACCAGTTGATTTAACTCAGAGTCACCATTGGTGTTGATAAAAAGCCTCTAAAGGCTGGTTGGTTGAAGAACACACCAAAATTCTTCAACTCTTTGGATAAAATGTCCCACAATCACCTGATTAAAGATCAGATGCTATATTAATGGTTCATTTTGCTATAACAGGACCATCACCAATCCTGGAACTTTTTTGAGTGTTAAAACATGGTCCCACTGGGCGTGCCAAAAACTGTTGATGCAGTGGATTGCACCCTCGATAAGACGTTGAGCTCATGTCTTCCACACATCACAACGGAAACTCCCCTCTCGCCTGTGGGTCTAGAGAAACTAGGGGGAGAGTCTCTAGATAAGGGCTAGCTCCCTTTGATATATCTTTGTGGTCTTATATTTTCTACTGCTAATAATGGGGGGGTGAAAAGAGAGAAAGATTACTAAAAATAGAACCTAAACTAAAAGGTGATACACCAAAAATGGTTGACCTATTTAGCTTGAAACATACACTAACATCGTCACCCATTCTATGCATTTCATCTACATCATCTATCTAATTTAACATCATTGACCATGTTGTAGTGATTTTTTTAGATACAATGCCATTTGTTGGGTCACTGACATTATGAAACTATGTGACCATGTTTAATGATCCTAAAAATTGAAATTAATTAAATAAACAATCTAGTGAAAACCTATTACCCCTCTCTTTATTACCTATATTTTAACAACCTTTAGGGAAAATGCCAGAGCATATTTTCCCCAGTGCCATTTTTTTCCAAATATATCCTATTATGGTTCCTAAAATTTGAATTTGAGCCCTCTAAGCATTTTCTCACCAAAATGCCAAATTCAAAATTTTGAATTTCTATCTATAGTTTTGAGGTCTTAATCATGATTTTAGTAGGTTTAAAAGTTAGATGTTGGTTTTTTTAGGTGTATTAAAGGTGTTAGGATTTTTTTTAGTGTTTAGACACCTTTGTGGTCTTATATGTTATATTCAAACTTTTGTAACATCTAAGAAAGCAACTTGTTCATGCATAAGGCTATGTTGGAGGCAAGTAAGATTTAGTTAGAGCTTTTATAGGGACTTAAATTAAATTAAGGAGATATAAATATTCATTATTAAATGAAATAGGAAGGTGTTATCTCCAAAAAATAGAGAGATAATATCAAATTTTGACAAGGAAGGCTATACATCTCATTTTTCTATGTATGATTGTTTAAGATCAAGAATGTTCATGAATGAAAGAAGATTTGAAAGACTATTGGGAATGAAATTGATATTATTGGTAATTTGTCATTCTAATATATATTTATTTATTTTTGTTTTTTAAATTAGATCATTGATCTACAAGTGTGAGAGAGAGACATTTAGGTCTTACGAATCTCATGTATGTTACAGTCAAGTTTCAAGTGATTTGAAAGGTCTCTTCTACTTATTTTCAAACGCTTTAATGATTGAAATGGTGTTATAAGGTTTTAATTAGGTTAATTAACTATTTTTAATGATTATAAAACCCTTTTGAAGGTTTAAACTCATTCCAAACTCAAACTTTGCTTACACAGTCCTGTAACCCTACATTTTGATTATAGTCAAGGTTGGAATTTTGAATTTTGAGTCTATTTGTAATTGAATTATTTGTTATTCTAACTCACATATCTGTATAAGGTTGTAATAGACCCTCTAAATAGGTTTGATTCATTGATACATATATTTGTTTTTTAAATCTTCAAATTTTCACGTCTTGGTATGTGTAGAACCTTACCTTAGAGTTTTTGACCATTTCTTGGTTTGGCTATCTAGTTATTATTTCAAACCTTTAAATTTTACTTGGAGCTTGAGTTCAATGTCCTTAAATTTAATCACACATTTTATTGGATTATTGGCACGTGTATGAAATTTTAGATCTCAAGCTTAGTTTTACAATCTAGGAGACTTAATTGAGGCCTAGTTTGAATAAGGTAAAGTGGAGTTAGTACATTTACACTAAGAGTTGGCTCATAAAAATTTGTATAAAATTGTAAGCCCTTAATGGGTATCTAAAAATATATATTTTTTGTCCTAAACCTTGTATACTTGTCCAACCAATTGAAAAAGTGATTTAGGAGGGCTATAAGGAAAGAAGGTAATTTGAGATATCTTGTAATCAATTTTAGTTGACTCTCTCCCTCTAAATCATATTGGTATAAAATTAGGTTGGGTAATTTAAAAATTCTTAAATTAGGGTGAAACTCTTTGAGGATAAGAGTGAATTGCTTGTTTTTTGGTCAATTGTAGTGAAGAAGCCAAAATGCCACCTAAGAGCAATCCAAGAGGAGGTGGAAGATTAGGTATCCAAATGGGAGATGAAATTATGGAGGAGTTAAGAAACTTAATATTTAGTTTTGATGTAAGGTTGATGAAGTATAGGCAAATCAAAGAAGAGGAGTGGTAACAGGGGATGTCAGTGACAAGGAAGAAGAACCACAAGCATCAGAAGCAAAAGTAGAAGAAGTAGAGTGAGAGGAAGAATGAATTTATAGGATACTAAAGGAATTTATGGGATAGGGGTCTAAACCCAAAATATAACTTCCCACATATGCAGGCATGCTTAATGGAGAAGGGCTTATTGATTAGATTATAGAGTTGGATAAGTATTTTGACTATGATAATATATCATACGAGAACAAGGTAAAGTTTACTTGAAACAAGCTAAAAGGACATGCATCCCTTCGATGGCAATATATGCAAGATGAAATGATAAAAAATGTAAGGCCAAGATCAAATCTTGGGATAGGATGGAAGCTATATTGAATGCAAAATTCTTACCTAATAATTATCACACTAACTTGTTCAAAAAGTTTCAAAATTTAAAGCAAAAAGAGATGGGTGTTAAGGAATATACAAAAGCTAAATAGAAGACAAACATATCAAAATAAGGTTATGTGTATAAATTATAGAGGTAGAGTCATCAAGGAGGAAGAATTACATCACAAAGATCTAATTCACAACCTAGTACATCTTAAGAACATGCATCCAATTCAAGAGGTGGATTTAAAAAAGGAGACCATACTCTAGAAGAGGATACACATAATGAGGTAGAGTCTTAAGTGGATTCATTGGTAAGTGTTTTAAATACAATAATTTTTTTGGTCATAGGTTCTAGGAATGTCTAGAGAATGCTCAAGCTAGTGGATCTAGAATTGAAAATAGAAATCAAATAGTTCAAGCAGATGAAGAGACTGTGGATTCTTCATCTCATGTTGAGCAACCAGAAGTAGGTGAATATTTTTTTATGAGAAGAGTGTTAATAAAACCACATAAATATAAGGATCCTTCCCAAAGGATGAATCTATTCAAGACAAAATGTAAATTTCAAGGTAAGTGTTGTGAGTTGGTCATTGATTCTAGTAGTACATATAATCTAGTGGTAATAGAGATGGTAGAAAAAATTGGATTGAAGAGGATACCACACCCAAACCCTTAAAAGGTCTCATGGATACAAAAATTTCAACAAGTTCTTGTAACTGAGCAATTTTGGGTATATTTTTAGATTGGAGGATACAAGGATAAGGTATTATGTGACATAATGCCAATAGATGTGTGTCATCTGCTCCTAGGAAGTCCTTGGCAATATGATAGTAAAACTACTCATGATGGTATAAATAATGTGTCTACCTTGGATAAATATGTCATAACCTATACATTGGTACCTCTCAAAGAAGAAGATCATGGACAAAGGACCAATGCAATTGTCATGATGGTAAGTGAGAAAGAGTTCATGTACACTATGAAGAAAAAAGAATTGGGTTTTGGAGTTGTGATTAAACCAAAGACTATTGTAATATCCACTAAGCTAAATTAATTACCTCAAGAGGTGAAAGATATGTTGAAAGAGTATACTGATATAGTGGTGGATGAACTACCCAATGATCTGCCACCTATTAGGAGCATCAACCATCACATTGACTTTGTACCAGGTGCTAGTTTGCCTAATAAACCTACCTACAAGATTATTCCATAAGAGAATTCATAAATAAAGAAGCAAATACAAGACCTCTTGGACAATGTATTGACCAAATAAATCCTCAACCCATGTGGAGTACCAGTTTTACTAGTTCTTAAGAAAGGAGATTGGAGGATGTGTATAGATTTCCCCTTCCAAGAATTGAGGATTTGATGGATTGTTTGAGTGGTTATAATTACTTTTATAATATAAATCTTAAGATTAATTATCACCAAATAAGAATAAGAGAAGGAGATGAATGGAAGACTACCTTTAAGACAAATGAGGGGTTGTATGAATGGCTTGTCATGTTGTTTAGTCTTACTAAATTCCATAGCACAGTCATGAGACTCATGAATGATTTCATAAATCCATTCATTGGTAAGTGTGTGATTGTATATCTAGATGACATATTAATTTACAGCCCTAGTAAAGAGGAGCATAGTAAACATTTAATAATGGTTATGCAAAGGTTGCATGAGGAGAGTTTATTTATTAACCTCAATAAATGTTTGTTCATGAAGATAGAACTTGTTTACCTTGGTTTTGTAATCTCTCAAGGTTTTTTGAAGATAGATAAATAGAACATGAAATCCATCATTTAGTGGCAACTTTCAGGGACAGTCTATGAGGTAAGAAGCTTTCATGGCTTAGCTAGCTTCTATAAGAAATTTATTAGAAATTTTTGTGGGATTTATCAACCCATTATTGACAATATTAGAGGGGATTAAAAGAGGTTTGTATGGACTGATATAACTAAGATAAATTTTAAGTTTTTGAAGAAAAGAATAACAAAACAACTAGTTTTGGCACTTCCTAATTTTAACAAGGTGTTTCCAGTTGAATGTGATGTAAGTGGAGTAGCCATTGGATCTATCCTAAGTCAAGAGGGAATACATATAGCTTACTTTAATGAGAAGTTAAATGAGACCAAGAAATAGTATTTATCTTATGATCTTGAGTTTTATTCCATGGTTCAATCCTTGAGGAAGTGGAGACAATACTTAATACCAACAGAGTTTTTTATCTTCATGGATAACCATGCACTTTAGTTCATAATTAGCCAGCCCAATCTCAATCAAAGGTACATGAAGTAGGTGGATTACTTGTAAAACTTCACATTTATCATCAAACACAAAAAAGGATAAATAAATAAAGTATCAAATGCTCTAAATAGGAGAGCTTTGCTTATCAGTGAAATTCAACTTGAGAGTGGAGGAATAGAGTCACTTAAGGAGTTATATGAAACTGATTTAGATTTTCAAGATGTATATGAGGCTTACAAGAATCCAACTACAAGAAATAGGAAGCCTTGGATGGATTATATGAATCAAGATGGTTTATTGTTCAAAAGAGTTCAAATTTATGTGTTAAGGAGTTCAATGAGAGACAATTTGATCAAGGAGAAACATTGTGGAAGTTTGCCAAGTAACTTTGGTCTTGATAAGACCTTAACCTAGCTTAGTAATCACTATTATTGGCCTAAGACATAAATAGATGTGATAAATTTTGTGGAAAGATTCAAATTTAGTTAATATGCAAAGGGGAAGAGTATTAATGTAGGCCTATACTATCCCTCACCAATACCAAATAGGCCTTGGGACTCCATTAGCATGGACTTTATCATGGGTTTGACAAGAACTCAAAGAGGGCATGATTCTATCTTTGTTGCTGTGGATATATTTTCTAAGATGGACCATTTCATACCTTGAAATATAACCAATGATGTTAGTCATGTGGCTAATTTTTTCTTGAATGATGTGGCTAGACTACATGAGATATGATTGAGCATTATCTCATATAGAGATACCAAGTTTGTAGGACACTTTTGAATAACCTTGTGGAAGAAGATAAGAACCAATTTGAACTTAAGATCAAATTACCACCCTCAAATGAATGGCCAAATATAGGTTGTCAATAAAATTTTGGTTGACTTGCTAATATGTTTGATAATGTTGAAGGAAAAATCTACGTCACCTTATTGGATGGATATATTTGACAACTTGAGGCATATTTTTTATTTAATAAATTCATTGATGTTGAAAGGATGACCTTCATCATGTTAAAGATATCCATTTTTATGTTTCACTAAGAAACTCTCAACACATAATGTGTACAATATTTTGTACTAATCGAGTCTTTGAAGACTTTTTTCCATGTGTTGAAGGATAATTATTATACACTCAAGAAATTTGAGGATGAATACATCAAGTTTCAAAAGTTTCTCTAGTGAAAGGAGAAGTTGGTGGAAAACTACACCAACAAGTTCCATGACTATATTTCATGACTATTTGAAGATTTGACAGAGCAAGGTAAGGTATTGAAGTACATCAATAGACTATCACATTACATTTGTAAAAACATAGAGTTCTTGACTTTTGACACATTGGATAAAACATATGACATCACTACCAATATTAAAGCTAATGTAAAGATGAACAAAATTTTATCTTCTTCATCTAGTGCCACATTTAATAACACTTCCATGCAGAGCTCAATGTTTACCCCTATCACATAAAATAAGGCATGCAAAGGTGAGAAACCTAAAAATGACATGCAATAATAGAATAACCACAAAGTCTTTTATGCCAGAGAAAATTAAGAATAACCAAGGTGATAAATGGTTTAGTTCATACCATACAAGTTCATCGAGTGATTATGAATGTTATACATAAAAATCCCTATTTTTTTAATTTACATCACATCTCACACCAATAAATGACACTGATCTAAATTCCACTTGTCTAAGCATCAGCATCACTACCATTGAAATCATTTCACAAAGTACAACCCAATGCCATAGATTTATCATAATCACACATATAAAACCATACTCTTTGGTTGGTTACAATAAGGAAAGGATATATATATTAAATTACAATGCATTTCCTATTAAAAATTCAAGTCTATGAAGGACTGATGAAGGAGCATCCAAGGTTTTGTGTAATCTTACATCAACCAAGAATTATGTGGAATGTGTTTGTGTAGTCTTGTTTATGATTTTATCATTTTTAGAATGGTGAATATGATCCAAGGGAATATTATTACTCCTACTCTTTAGTAACATAAATTACATCATATAAATATCATTTTTAAATAGCTACATGGTTTCAATCAAGTTCGCTGAGTCTCTCAACCATATGTACAATATGAGAAGAAGTCACGTGCATTAAAGGGATAAAATGGATAGATTGTGGGGAAAATAAAAAATGGCATCAATAACTTCATTAAAATAAAATATTATTACATATTTTGATTCCCCTTGAAAATTTTTACAATTTCAAAAAAACAATCATCTCAATTTGAGTCTGTGTGCAAAAGTTATGGCCTCAAGTTGTTAGTAGTTTTTCACAATGACAAAACTATCAGTCTACATATAATGGTAGTTTCACAAGAGTTAATGGTGTTTTTTTAAATTAGTGATGTTTTCACCTTAATACAATAATGGTTTCATAATTAATAGATTTAAAACAAAGGTAACGACCTAGAATGAAAAATTGTTGAATCCTGAGTGTTTTTAAGGCATCAAAGAAGGTGAAGAGACATTATAAAATGTAGGGGAATGTTCAAAAAGTTAAAAATTAGATAGATGGGTGAGTTACATCACTAAATATATCTCTAATTTATTGTAAATTGAATTCCAAGAATAGATAAGGGAGAGTGTGAGAGTAACTAGTCCATGAGAGACTATGCATGCATGTTTTTCTTCACATTTATGTTTGAATAAGCATATATAGGAATATGTGAGACTGAGTGTGAATTAAATTTTAATGTAATGAATATTAAATCAATAAATATGATGTGTTAAGTGTGTCAATTCTAAGAGTAATATGCTCAAGTGTGTCCATGAATGAGTGTATCACCAAATAATATAAAGATAAAGGCAGTCCTTAAGTGGAACCCCTAGCTAGTGATTTCACTAAGGACAATGTCACACGTAATAGTGTTCCACTTAAGATTAAAAAAACTTGTTAATAATAAAACATTTATATGACCATGAATCTACTTATCTCGTCGAATCTTGATACTGCTCATGTTAAATATTAGTGGAAGCTTGATACTACTCATGTTAAATAAATGTTTTACTTAGTATCTTTGCATTGACTATCATGCCCTAAACAAGATAACAGTGAATAATAAATACTTGATTTTATGCATTAACAACCCCCTAGATCATATTGTGCATATTAATTAACCAAGATCAACTTGAATTTAGGTTATCATCATGTGTCATTCCATCTTAAGGATGTTTGTAATACATCATTCAAGAGTAGGGAAGGATTATATGAGTAATTGGTTATTCCTTTCAGCTTGACCAATGTGAAACCAACATTCATGTGTTATATGAAATATTTACTTAGGTCTTTCCTTAACTCATTCATCATTATCTATTGGGATGACATTCTCATCTTCAATAAGACTTGGGTGGAGCATGTAGATAAGATATCTTACATATTAGACAGCTTGTAAAAATATAAGTTATAATCCAACTTTTAAAAATGTACAATTGGTGGGGCATGTATTTCATACCTAGGATAGAGCATTGGCCACAAAGGAAAACATGTAGGTCACAAGAAGATGAATATAATATAGGATTGGCCAACATCGTACAATGTCACTAAATTAAGGATTTTTATTAGACTTGTTAACCTATACCACAAGTTTATTCTTGGTTTCTATAGACACTATTTACAAATTATATAGCACCTAAATCTTGTATAATTAGAAAGTACATATCATGGATGTAACTTCAACTTATCATTACCAAAAGTCTCACATACACTGTCTCTTTGTGCTCATTTCATATCTCTTAGTTCAACCAATGTCATTCTAATGACTCAGACCTTCTAACATGCCCAAAATGTTATTAACCTACTTATAATCTATCTTTGCAAGTTTTGGACCTGCACCTATTTTTCAACTGCTCAAAAACTTGCATTCCAATTAAATATTAGTGGAAGCTTGATACTAATCATGTTAAATAAATGTTTTAATTAGCATCTTTGCATTGACTATCATGCCCTGAACAAGATAACAATGAATAATAAATACTTTATTGTATGCATTAACAACCCCCTGGATCAGCTCGTGCATAGTAATTAACCAAGATCTACTTGAAGTTAGGTTATCATCATGTGCCAATACATATTAAGGATGTTTGTAATACATCATTCAAGAGTAGGGAAGAATTATATGAGTAATTGGTTATTCCTTTTAGCTTGACCACCAACATTCATGTGTTAGATGAAATATTTACTTAGGTCTTTCCTTAACTCATTTGTCATTGTCTTTGGGATGACATTCTCATCTTCAATAAGACTTGGGTGGATCATGTAGATAAGATATCTTACATATTAGACAGCTTATAAAAATATAAGTTACAATCCAACTTTAAAAAATGTATAATTGGTGGGGCATGTATTTCATACCTAGGATAAAGCATTGGCCACAAAGGAAAACATGTAGGTCATGAGAAGATGAAGATAATATAGGATTGGCCAACATCGTACAATGTCATTGAATTAAGGAGTTTTATTGGACTTTCTAACCTATACCATAAGTTTATTCTTGGTTTCTACAGACATTATTTATAAATTATATAGCACCTACATCTTGTATAGTTAGAAAATGCATATCATGGATGTACCTTCAACTTTTAGACCTTATCATTGACAAAAGGCTCACATACACTTTCTCTTTGTGCTTATTTCATATCTCTTAGTTCAACCAATGTCATTCTAATGACTCAAACCTTCTAACATGCTCAAAATTTTATTAACCTACTTATAATCTATCTTTGAGAGTTTTGGACCTGCACCTATTTTTCAACTGCTCGAACACTTGCATTCCAATTAAATATTAGTGGAAGCTTGATACTGCTCATGTTAAATAAATTTTTTACTTAGTATCTTTTCATTGACTATCATGCCTTGAACAAGATAATAGTGAATAATAAATACTTGATTTTATGCATTAACAACCCCTTGGATCAGCTTGTGCATAGTAATTAACCAAGATCGACTTGAAGTTAGGTTATCATCATGTGTCAGTCCATCTTAAGGATGTTTGTAATACATCAATCAAGATTAGGGAAGGATTATATGAGTAATTGTTTATTATTTTTAGCTTGACCAATGTGCAACTAACATTCATGTGTTACATGAAATATTTACTTAGGTCTTTCCCTTAACTCATTCATCATTGTCTATTGGGATGACATTCTCATCTTCCATAATACTTGGGTGGAGCATGTAGATAAGATATCTTACATATTAGATAGCTTGTAAAAATATAAGTTACAATCCAACTTTTAAAAATGTACAATTGGTGGGGCATGTATTCCATACCTAGGATAAAGCATTGGCCACAAAGGAAAACATGTAGGTCACGAGAAGATGAAGATAATATAGGATTGGCCAACATCGTACAATGTCACTGAATTAAGGAGTTTTATTGGACTTGCTAACCTATAGTACAAGTTTATTCTTGGTTTCTATAGACACTATTTACAAATTATATAGCACCTAAATTTTGTATAGTTATAAAATACATATCATGGATGTACCTTCAACTTCTAGACCTTATCATTGCCAAAAGGCTCACATACACTATCTCTTTGTGCTCATTTCATATCTCTTAGTTCAAAAAATGTCATTCTAATGACTCAGACCTTATAACATGCTCAAAATGTTATTAACCTACTTATAATCTATCTTTGCAAGTTTTGGACCTGCACCTATTTTTCAATTGCTCAGACACTTGCATCCCAGTTAGACACCTACGTCGATGCAAGTGTCTTATTTTGATGTAAGTTTCTAGTGCCCTAAAGTCATCCACTTTTCAAATGAAATGTATTTCAATGGTCAACCTAAGTATTTTAATGTGAGATATTGTCCAAAGGGATTCATATGTATATAAGATCAACCCTTATTCTTCCTCAAACTTATTACCTACTCATAAGGCAAGTTACCAAAAACACTCAATCAAGCAATCAAGTGAGAAAAGCTTCCCTATTTTCTTATAAATCCATATAATTCATAGGTACAACACACCTATAGGTCTAAATTACTGAAGGAACATCCCATGAGCCACATTTTCTAAGTTACAAGCAAGGTCACTCTATGTACTTATCACATATTTCATGGCACACACATAAGCCAATATGTAGGGAAGAACTATATAAGTCTGAGGCCCTCTTTGGATTATTTTCTATGTAGGTAAAATTCATTGATAGAGGGGTCTTCAGGGCAGCTCGACATTATGTGCCCACTAAACCATTTGTCACATAACCAATATGAAGATTAATAATGAGGGTTTTGTTATTTTACAAGGAGTGATAATCTATTACCCAAATCTGAATGCACCAAAATAAAGGTGAAACAAAACTCAAAAGCATCTAAGTAGTAACATCTAGTTTAAATAAGTATTATGTATTAGATACTTGCATCCAATTCAAACATAAGCATCAATTCAATCATCCAAGGTCAATGTAAATGTTCATAACTCTAGAGGTATAATTTCCAGAATTAGGTGACTGGTCTAGAATCCAAATCTAGTTTACTTTCTGCATGTTCCAAATCTTGATCCATTTAAGCATTAAAACCAAGTATCTTATTTTCATTATCAATGCAATATATAGCATAATTATACTTTCTATCTTTAGCATATCTTAGCATAATAAATTTAGTATATTTTTAACTGAGTTTTGTAATTAATTAGCCTACTATAGATTTATTTATCACCCTTGTGCTTATTCATTTCTATATTCTTAACCTTGATTCGTGTGAATGTAATTTTTTCTAATTCTTTGGGTTTTTATCCAACTAGGGTTTCAAAAAGTTATAATTTTCTAATTCTTGTTTATATTATTTTATATGTAACCTAGGCATAACCCTAGATTGGGTGGTGTGCCTATTAAACACATCAAGCTTCTTACTCTAGCACCTAAGATTTCTAAAACCAATGAGAAACCTAATATTATGGATCACGATGATACCAATATTAAGAATGAAAAACATATTGATGAGGTTATGATAGAAGAAGATTCTGATGATGAAAACTATGAGTCTAATGAAAATAATGAGCATGAACAAATAGACCATGAGAAAGTAAAATATATTAGATTGGTGCATGAGTATAATTTTCAAAATCTTGAGGACCTTGATGAAATCCTTAGAACTATATTAGAAACAAAAAAAACAAAAGGCACAATTGAAACATCCCTCCAATTGTATACATCATCAATTCCTACATCTAAATGGGACAAAAGTTATGTTTTCAAACCATTTTTCCCTATAAACCAAACTAATATTTCCATGTCTTACATGGGAAACCTTAATACTTACACCCAATTACCAGTTTCAATGCCTATTACTATTCAAACCATGTTTACTTCCCCTTTGGTGACTACTCAACTTGTTAATCTAAATCCTAATGGGTCTATAATTCAAACTCTTTATCAAGTTATAAAGACCCTGGAGGATAAGATCACAAACATTGAACAAAAGGATTTGAAGTCTCTTCATGTTATTGATTCATAGGATGTGTTGTGTAATCTTCTTGCACCTGAGAATCTTTTTACCCCTTGCCCATTGATTTTTTTTTACCTAATTTTGCATTTTATGATGGCAAGGATGGTTCTGAACAACATCTTCAATGTTTTTATGTGGTGTGCCTTTATTATGCCTCCAATGATAAAATTTTAACCAAATTATTTCCAAGAAGCTTAAAAGACTATGCTTTAAGGTGATTCTATGATTTACCAATCCAATCAGTAAATGCATTCAAACCCCTTATAGATCATTTTTTATCACACTTCTCTATTAACATTACCAAAAAATATTCATATGCCCTAATTGAAAAAATTAAACAATGAACTAATGAATGAATATATCTTAAGGTACAAGACAATGTTAGCTAAAATGACCAATCCTATAATAGACAAAAAGCTTCAAGACATCTTCAAATAAATTTTGCTTGCTCCTTTATATGAGTCTATTATTTTCAAAAACTTCAAATCTTTCGATGACTTATGCCACGTTATTCATGATCATGAAATGAAACTTATCTCATTTAAAAATCTTAAGTATGTATCAAACACACTGACTACATCTACATCCAATTCCAAGTTTACTATCAAACCAAGTTATAAGGTCAAACCTCATGAGCCTAAAAAACCACCATAGTCAATGTTATGTCATAGTAACCTAATTAGCTTGTATTATCTAATGCACCACAAAGACAATTTTCATGCTTACCTAAGTCTCATGCTTCATTACTCCCATGGTTTGTTAAGTGTCACCTCATATCTTTCCCTCATCCTATAGAGGTTCATATGAGTAGACTTATACCCAAATGGTATGATGTGAATACTTATTTTGACTATCACTAAGGCCCTATCCATTATACAAATATATGTTTTACCTTGAATCATAAGATCCAAGCCCTAATTGATGACCAAAATATTACATTTGATGATCCTTCATAGTAATTAGGTTCACAACCTGGTGATCACCACAAACACAAAATATTTAACAATCCTTTGCAAGACCATTCTAAGAAAGATTCAGAAGTGAAAATGGAATATAATGCACATCCTCCTCCATCACATTATGGGCACCCATTAGATGGGATTATTGGTACTTATACATGGCATACACCTCCTAAAATTCAAATATCCGCTATTACTTTTGATGACAATGATATTATGGATAACGATTTTGATCTTTATTCATTTGAGCATACCTTGACCACCAACTTACACACATTATTATGATTGATAAGGGTATAAGCAAGAAATTTTTTACCATGAAATTATTTAAACATTTGGGTTTTATGAACTATAATTTACATCCTTCAACTAGATCAGTTAAATCATTTAAAAGGACCTCACAACAAGTTCTTGGTGAGATTGACTTACCTTTATAGGTGGGTCCCACATACACATGGTTACTAACTTCTCAGTTATACCTTACATGGGTGTATTTTATTTTTTATTCAGATGACCTTGGATACATACACTTTGACTAGTACCTTCTAAAATGCATAGGTGTGTTAAATACATTCATACCAATCAGGTAATTACATTTTTTAGAATTTCATATGAACATCCACTTGAACAAGAGAAGTGTATACCCAAGAAATTAATTATCAAACTTACTAAGGTTAATATTTTGTAAAAAGGTAAGAAACATGAAATATCCTTTACATAGAGACCAGTACTTGAGTAACCATTGCATTAGAGATCCATTGTGGGTTCCACAGAATCCTTGTCTATTACACACCATATTAATATATCCAGAGCACCAATGTATGTTCCTATTACTGCTATTATAAATAAACCATAAAGCACTCAATTATGGGTTTCAAGAAACCATACTCTTATTATTTATTCACTATCATAAATTTCAATTATACATATGTAGAGCATTATAGATTATATAGTGATAGATATTGCACCTACACATGTTCTTTGGCAATACCACTAGTTTATTGTACCAGGTTCCGATTCGGGAGATACCTATGAGCATACATTGGATGAGATAATATGATAGTATTTTTATTTCACATGTTCCAAAAATACCAAAAATAAAAGAAAATAAAAAAAACATTTTTAAAAACTTTAAAAAAAAAATCAACATTTACATGTTCTACTAGTTCCTTGGAATATATGTTGTTCATTCCATGTTAATGGATATCATATCATTTTCTTTATATATACACATGTGTTTCACTTATTTTTTGAGTGTGATTCAAGCATACATAGATAAATTATCTATGCACTTTTTGATGTTGGGCCTTCCCTCTACTCATGTCATATGCACATTGGGGCATTCACTTTTTTGATCATGATACATCCAGATGATATCATTTTAAGGTCCCTATTGACCAAAATTTAACCCCAAGTCAAAATTGGTGAACCCCTATAAATTTAAAACCTTTATAGGGTAGTTATATGTATTTTTCCTATTCTATATTTGTCCTAGAGAGTCCTATATCATCATGTTTACCCTTTCTTAGCCTTGTCCAAGTTCTGGTCTTATGAACACTTATCTAGTCCAAGAGGTCAATTATAAGGTTTTATTGTGTCAAACTTAGTAAAAGGTTTAATATGTTTAAAATTCATTAAAAAAGGTAATTTTAATTTCATTAATGTCATCCTATCATTTTTTAACCTTTATTTGACTCTAAATTACAAAAAATCATAATTTGGCGACCTTTTGGCCCATATAAAGGAAAGGGACGTACCACTTTAAGAAGAGAATATTAAAAAGGGATTTGAAATAACCCTAATGTTATACAGAGGTTATATAATGTTTATTTTCAGTCAGTTACTAACAAACCTGTAGTTTCAACTCCCCAAATAGGAAAAATGGCACTTTCAAGCACTTGTATGGCCTTGGAGGATCAGTTGTCAATTGTAAATGGTTTATAAGTGTCTCATGGGATCCTTCATATCATTTTACAAGTTTTAACCAATTTTTAAATTGAAATAATACTCAAAACACCTTTTATCCTCCATTATTGCCTTCACAAGCTCAAAAAGGCAAAATTGAAGTGGATGGTACAACCAGGAGAGAGAGAGTTAGGAGATAAAATTTTGTCCATTATTATGTGTCTTAATGAGATTAAAATTAGTGGAATTTTTTTTCATAATGATGGCCTATTATTTATTAACAATCCCAAAGAGTGATAGCAGGTCACTATGGCTTATGCATCTAAGAAGGGTTTATTCTTGCACCTCTTTATCCAGATCATAAATATATGGAGAGGAATTATTTAGAGGATATTTTGTAAAGGTATTGTATATCCCTTTCTTCATGTTTTCATCATCCAATTTATCTCCATGAGGTGTTTTCACTTGAAGGAAGAAGGTTGTATTGTACAGACTATTTCAGTGGTTCTACCACAGGTCTTTGTTTTATCTTCATGGTAGTGATTCTCAAAGGTTTATAATTCTAAATTATTCATGAAAAATCCATCAATTACTTGGATTAATTGTTATTTTATCTTATATCATACACAGGCCCGTATGGATAGTAAGAATAGATTGGAGATGTTTAAAGCTATAGTGGAAAAAACTTGATAATTATCCTCATAACTTCATGGTCTTGATTTCCCTGCTACCTTCACCAAGTACTTCCAACTGACTAGATGTTCTAATTCACAACTCATAAGCTTATGCATTGATGGACTATATGCAGTTCGTACAGACTGTTAGGGTAAGTTGGGGAGGACATAAAACCTTTTCATAAATCTCTACAAGCCATTTAAATAGTGGTACACAAATACAAAGAATTAGGTTAATGGTTTGACATGTTTAAGGGTCTAAGGACTAGATAAGGTGTCTCTTATAGTCCTAAAATAATCAATTAGAGACCTACAGGCCCTAGGTCTGTAGATCCTCATTTTAGACCCAATCAACCTCATATCAACATAAAGTAAAGATAATATAATGAAATATTCTCTAAGACACTTTAAGATAAATGTAAATGGTAACCCAACTCATCTAAGATTAACCATGCCATCCATAATCAAGATGAGATGGGATTATCTCTAAACTTTTGCAGGCACTTACAATACCTTGTATAAAGGAGATAAGGATAAGTACAGTAAAGAAGGTTAATAGAGCATCTATGATGTGTTTGAACCCAGTTCTGATCTTCAAATAATTTTTAAAGCATTAAAATCTCATTGAGATCAAAGATTACATCTTAAACTCCTAAGTATAGTCAAAACCTTCTCACATTTACCTACAGTCATACCTAATGGATCAAACTTAGTTTCATGCCTAAAGTCAGAGGCAAAGGTGACTGAAAGATATAATGAGAGCCTAACTTAAAACTTCAAGCTCATTCAAAGCATATAATAGGCTAATTACAAGTGATGAAGAGTGAGATTCAAAATCCTAACATAGTCAATAATCCTAGTGAGCACATATAAGTGGATGTAAGGAAAGATGAAATGGTTTAAAACCTGAAAGAGAGATGATAAAGGCCTTGAACTTAATAATAGAGAAAGTAAGTTCATAAACTATTGAAAAGGATCCCTGATGATAGTGGTGAGATATAAGCACAAGAACATAATCATCACCATAAAAGAGACACCTATAGGTGACTCAGAAGGTCAAGTCATCTTTAGATTGGAAGGAAGGGTCGAGGAGTATTTGAGAATGATTTGGAAACTCAAATGAAACCTTAGCTAGGATTAAAAGCTTTGAGAAGATGAGTGATGACAAGGGTGGAGACCTAAAGATCAAGAACACACAACCAAAGGACCTTTTAGAAGTCCTTAAGGTAATTTTGTAAATTTAAAGGTAACATGAGTTGATTGATTTGACTCCACCCAAACAATATCATGGTATGATTGGTGCCTCTCCAAGGTAAGTGTGAATAATAAAGGGTTAGTGAGGGTCTTAGGGTCATTTTGTGTCTTGAGACTAGTTCCCTGTCTCTTCTCGGTCCATACAATGGTCTGATGACCACCTAAAGAAAGCATTAAAAATAAATTTCATAATGTGTGTTGAGGACAAAGAGAAACTAAGAGAATTATGAGCCATATGTATGCATATTTAAGAGGGTACATAATGAAAGTAATAATACTTGTTTAGCCTAATGTCACAAATGAGCAAGGAAGAACTTGGATGTTTGAGAGGCTTGAATCCAAATTGAAGCCTTAAATAAAGAATAATAGACTCTCGAGGGTACCAATGATGATAAGTTTTAACCTAAAATGAATAATGATGAGTTTCAAACTAATTTCAAAAGGGAAACATTGTCATAAATAGCCAGGCCTAGTATCTAGTCTTGTTAACTATGTAAGAGGTCTAAATGAAGAGACCAAATGGTTTTTCCAAGCCAATGTGATGAAATAAAAGCTCATAATAGGTGATTTGAACACTCCAAGGGTTTCAAACTACATAGGAGTTCCATGAAAATATTCATTTCTCCCAACTATCACCTGCAGCCAGTGTGTGTAAGTGTGAATTAGGAAGAAATATGAAGGTACAGTGCATTGATAGGTTGTAAGGGATGCCAAGAGACCTGAAAGGTTAAGAATCATGTATGATGGTTATAAAATCATCATCAAAACCTCTTTCTCACTATTATACCCCAACATAAGTGTGACAAAGGTAAAACTCAGTCATAGATCTAATGAAGTAAAAAATCTAGGCAACCTAGTCCACTCATGAAGGAAAATGATGTGTTAAGGCCTCTACAGGCATGATCAAGATTTGAAATTTGGTATAGTTGGTTTTCATTAGTGGATTTAAGTGTCTGTGGTCTCTCCAAGTGTTGGCCATTTTTTTCCAACATACCAAGCTTGTGTTTAGATGAACAAACTGAGTAGAGTTCCAGAGCTTTGAAGGTCAAGCAACAGCTTCATGAACAAGTTTGGAAGAGCCTATAAGCGAAAGAAGTTAAGTACAAACCCTTTTTGGGGCCAATTCTTTGTTATAAATTTTAATTGTTTGGACATTCTTTTGGCTAAGATTTGAATTCTTTTAGACAAATTATCCGAGACAAAGTTTTCAAAGGCATGAATTCTTTTAGACAAAATGTCTAAAGTAAAAGACAAAGACCTATTTATTTTAGAGAAATTGTTTCAAAAAAAATTCCTTAAAGACATATTTATCTCAAAGAAATTATCCACATCAAAAAGGCTAAGTGTAATTTCTTTCAAGAAAATTGTCCGAGCACTTTTCCCGAAAGGTCTTTTCTCAGCAAAGTATCCCAAACACTTTTTCTGAAGGGTACATTTTCTTCGCTAAGTGATCCAATGAAAAAGTTTCAAAGGGAATTTCTTCAGGAAAGTGTTCTAAACAAAAATGTTGAAGGGTATTTTTCTTCAGAAAGTGCCCTAAAAAAAAATCCTAAATGGTCATTTTCTTTTAGGAAAATTTTCCAAACAATTTTTGTGAAGGGTCATTCTTCAACAGAGTGACCAGGACAAAGTTTCAAAGGACACTTTTCAAAGTTCTGAAAGACACTTTTTCAAAGTTCTAAAGGACACTTTTAAAATTTACCAAAGGACATTTTAAAATGGCAAAGGGTTATTTTGAAAAGTCTAAAATGCAATTCTAAAGACATGAATTTTTTTGAGAAAATTGTCCTACGATAATTTCCATGAAGGTCAACTTCTTTCGAGCATTTTGTTTGATACACAAAAGCTAAAGACATGAATTCTTCCAGACATTTTGTCTAAAATAAATTGTTCAAGGTAAATACATGGCAAAAACATTCCTTCAGACAAAGTGGTCGAGATAAAAATCCTAAAACAAATGTCCAATAAAATGTGTGAAAGAAATACCCTACAGAAAATGGTTTGCAGTAAAAGGCCAAAGCACAAAGTCTAAAAGAATTATTTATTGTAGGGAAAATGCATGGGAAGAAAATTCACATTCATGCAAGTGTTAAGGTTCAAGATTAGTAGTCATCCATTGGGGCCCAAAGATTAATGGTTCCATAGACATCATTAACATTCCCATGGATATCAATTGATGGGTACATAGACTTCAAATTCAAGCCATAGAAAATGACCATTAAGGTTAAAATATCTTAATAATATTATGTAGACAATAAGGTTCAAGCTCATTAAATAGCCATTGGTATTTAAAAATCATCAAAGGGGTCCTCAATTAAGTGTAGGATTGTTAAGTGTCCAAATATTGGGTGCCCAAATCAAATCTAATGGTGAGTGGGTAAAGATAGGATAATGGGCCCCGACAAATCAATGGCTCACTTTTAATCATGGATTAAAGATCAAAGGCATGCAATAAATTCAAGGACTCAGTGAAGCTTGAGGGCAAAGGTGTGATCAACAAGTGGCATAAGCACATGAATCTTGGTAGAAGATCTACAGATTGCATTCATTCACATTAGGTAGATTAATGGAGTGAGATGAGTCAAGGATTCAATGATTTGAGTTAGTTATTGATGACAAATCAAATGAAGGTGAGCCCATGTGACTTAGATAAAGATCAAAGGGTTAGTTTTCAATAAAAAGTGATCAAGTATGAATGGAATCAAGCTTGATCATGATCTAATTTGGGCCAAGAGAGGATATTTCAAGATCAAATGTCACCATTAAGAACCTATAGGGGAAAATAAATGAGATATGGTAGGGGATTCTCATCTTTCAAACATAAGTCATGACTCAGAGAACCATCGCTCAAAGTATAGATGGTGTATCTCTTTCAATATATGAGGATCTGGTCCTCATAATGATTAACAAGTGGTAAATGACATGAAAATGAAGGTAGATATGTAGACTTTAATGGCTTCATCACCAAAGCTAGCTACATGAAAATGACCCTTCTCCCCATTATAGCATGCATAAACAAACCAATCATGAGCAATTTCACATCGGGATAAAGTAGAAATAACTTGATCCCATTGTTGTAGACACCATGGAGCATCACTGAGAGGATATTGTAATGATGCAATGGACTAGAGTGACCTAGATCAATCAGGAAGGGTTTGAATGAGCTTGATTTATAGAGATAATTGTAATAAATTTTAAAATGGTGTGAGCTCATTTAATTCCCTTTTTGAGCACCAAAGCTCCCTCTCTTGCTTCCTCCCTTCTATAAATATAGCCTTCGAGCTATTATTTTGGATTCCTCTCTTGGGCATGACTAGACTCTACCAAGATTGAGCCTTGTAACCTCTTGAGATAAATAAGAAGACTATTTTCAAATTTCATTATATTAGCCTAGTGTGTTTATGTAAGTTTGATTTATGTAAGTGGTAGAGCTTTCTCCCTTGTCATGTCTTGATCTCACCTTGGTGGTAGATTATCTGGTTATATAGGTCATGTTTAGTGTTCAATGTCATTTGATTGAAGCCAAAAATTGAGATATTTACCAAATTGGTGCCTTGAAGTAGGCCTCTCTATAAACTCCCTCAGATTTTGCTCACTTGATGAACCTATGCATGAAATATTGAAGCATGATAGGCATTTGGAGTCACATATCTCATCACTTATTTTTGCCTCACTAGTGTTTTAGAGGCTCAAATATGAGTGGATGGACAATCTTGGTGCATCACCACATATTAGAATAAGTTTTACTTTATACAAATCTCTTAAATCTTTTCACACCAACAAGTTTTATATTTTAGAAGTAAAGGTCCCAAATTATAAAATTTGAAGAGCTAGCCTCATAAAAAATCCTAGAGGTTTGGTCTAGTTATAGGCATCCCACAGCCTTAAACCATTCCCATGTTATTCCAGGTATGGGTCAGACTTAAAAAAAATTGACCTCTATTGGGTGCTATCTAGATAGCTAACAATTCTAGCATGCCCAGTGGGACCAAGGTCCAAAAGAGTGGAAATATCTTGGGGTGTCTTTCCTCTAATCAGCTTTTGGAAGCAACCACATTAGCACCAATGGTGACTCCAAGTCAAATTTTTTTGGTTATGTGCAGACCAGGTATGTCTCACTAAAAATTTTAGTCAATTATTACCTCTCATTTGACATAAGAGGTCAATATGAGTAGCTATGGTGAGTATCCTAATATCTACCTCCTTATCAGTAGCTCCAACGTGACCCTCATAATCCATATGAGCCTATTAGCCCTACCAAGACTTCTGTCAAAGCTATGAGGAACCTTATCAAGTTTCTCATGATATTTATTATTGAGGGAATATCTCTTACCCTCCTCATGATCCTCACCAATAACATGATGACCTATTTCAGTCATATATGTAAGAATATTACCCTGATCCTCCATATGAATAGCAAGCCCATCATAATATTATTCTACATCAATGCTATCATGAGCCATCCATACCATCACTTAAAAAAACTTGAACAAACCTTGACAAGCATGAACTAGAGTTGTGATCATAGACATGTTATGGCCAAGATGTCCCTACTCACCTAATTCATCATGTGAGAGAGTCATTACAGTGAATAAAATAAGAATGGACACCTGTTGAGAGGGCAAATTGGAACAATCTCATAGGTGACATGATGGATGTAGGTGGTTACATTTAAAGCATTGATGAGAAGCTAAAAGGCATTGAGGAACAATAGGTCCAACCTCAGCAACCTTATGTGCCTACATATACACCACCTCAGCCTTCTTATGTGCCACCCATTCCTCCCCAAGAGACCATTCTAAGTGCCCCTTTGAGTATGCCAAGTTCCTCATGTGTTCCTCAAGCCTTTCCTTCCTAGAAATTTATCTAAGAGATTTGTCAAAGAGAAAAGGAGATTGTTGTGGAACAACCTATTGTTGATATCCAAGACTCAATCCTCCCTCAAAAACCCCTTATTAAGTCCTTTAAAGTTCCAAGTTGGATTCAAGTGGTGAAGTCATGGGGTAGGCAAGGTGAGGCAAATCTGGATTTGAAGACCCAAGTTAAATAAGTATTTGAACCTATGCAAACCTTTCCCACCCCTCCTCAAGAGTCATATTGTGTTCCTTATCTTCATGAAGCCACTGACCACCTTAAAGAGAAGTTATTTCAAGAGAATATAGTGAGGCAAATCAAATAGTTGGAGTTAAAAACAAAGGAGGAGGAGGAAAACCAAGCTTAAAAATATAATGAGGGACCTCTATCTTTTCCATATTGGAACCAAATCATGCAGTCTAGCAAACCCAAGATCACTCAGTCCCCTCCCTCCCCTCTTCAAGAATCTAGGTCATTTCCATCTTGGAAACCCATTTAAAGCAGTAGGTAGAAGAAGGGTGAAGTGGTGATTATGGAAGTTAAACAAGAGACCATGTAGCCTCTATTCCTTTCCCCTCAAAATCCTAGAGCCTTTCCTTCATGGAGAGCCATTCGTGAGGTAAATAAATAAGAAGAGGAGGTGAAGGTGATCTAAGAAGAACAACTTCATGTGCAAAATCAGGCACCTACAGTAACTTGTTTGGACCTTTCTCATCTTGTTGAGTATTTTCAAGGATTTTCTATGTTCCTCTTTGAGAAAGAGCCTCTCCAATGTGAAGCAAACTAAGAAGATACAGCTAAAGAAGCAAAAAATGAAGGTGACTTGAGTGAACAAGAAGAAGAAATCATGATTGGGACACCTCTTGGCAAGGACAAACATGCTTAGGTTTTCCATGATGATGCAAAGATGGAATAAGTGCAAGAAAAAGTTGAGGTAGAGGTTGAGATACAAGTACAAGAACAAGTACATGAGGAAAAATTCATTGATGTACAAGAAGAGGTCCCAGTTGGACAAGTTGATAATGTTTTTCATGATTTCCTTGATAACATAGAAGCTGCCATTTATCATGAAGAACAAGAGCTTGTAGGTGAAAAACAAGCTAAAATTGAGAGCATGATTAGTCATCATCTTGATATTGAAAATGAAACAGTGTTGATTGACTAATCTAAGATGTCAAAAGAAGGCTTGCAGCCTCATGTTTGTGATCAAGAGATTGATATACTTGCCTCTGACATTTAGTTTGGAAAGGATCCAATTGAACTTCAGCTTCACGAGAACAAATATTTTGATTTGTTTGATATCTTTCATTCAGGTTTTTCTTTACTTGAATGTGGTCCATTGTAAGATAAGAGGAGTGTTATCATCAATCAAGAGGTAGTTATTCTCTAAGGAGATGACATATTTGAACTTTTCAAACATGGTTATCAACTTTTATCTCTAACTTTAGACATTTCTCTACTCTTAGAAGTTGAGCATGAGCTCAAATAGCCTCAAAAGGTCATGAAATTAGGTCCATCTCCCTTAGAGGTTAACCTTACAGATATGTCAAAGGAGACACATCAAGCTGGTATATATGCTTATGATCAATAGTTTAGGAATGAGAAAGAACTAAAGTTGTTCCTACAAATTCCACAAATTTAATAGTATGATTAGATCTTGGACTCATGTCTACAATTCATGCACCTGAAATTGGTAGTAGAGGAATTAGTTACTTCCCCAAGAATACACGAGCATCTAAATTGCTCATAGATATAGAAGAGAGCTATCAAGAAAATGCAAGTATGTTTCAAAGATCCAAGGTGCATAAAATAGTTTCCCATTTGACCCAGGTGGAAAATACTTGTAGAATGCATCCATCTACATATTAGAATAATTTTCAAGCTTTCCTCTAAGTGTTATTTTTTGGCTCTTTTACTTATTGTCCCTATTTTTTTCTAGGTTAGTTTCCTTTCAATAAGTGCATTAGGTACTCTATCTTATTTTGGTTCTCCTTTTGGCCCTTGTGTTTTTTTAAAAAGAGGTTAGAGCAAGATTGACAGTCAATATGTTGGATTTAGATAAGTGGCTCCATGCCCAATGGACTAGACAATGCAAATGGTCTAGCTTTTCAAAGCATAGCAGGCATGCTTCCCTATAAGTCACCAAAGATGTTGGCATTTTTTGGCCCACATACCAAGCTTGTGTCCAAATGGACAAACTAAGTAGAGTTCCAAAGCTTTGAAGGTCAAGCAATAGTTTTGTGAACAAGTCCAAAAGAGCCTACAAGTGAAGGAAGATAAGTACAAAACCCTTTTTTGAGCCAAGTATTTATGTTAAATTTCAATTATTTTAGACTTTATTTTGGCTAAGAGTTGAATTATTTCAGACAAATTATCTGAGACAAAGTTTTTGAAGGCATGAATTCTATCGGACAACATGTTCAAAGCAAAATATGAAGACCTATTTCTTTCAGAGAAATTATTCCACAACAATTTCCCTGAAGACCTATTTCTTTCATATAAATTGTCTGCATCAAAAAGGCTAAGTGTCATTTCTTTTGAGAAAATTATCTGAACACTTTTCTTGAAGGATATTTTCTTAATAAAGTGTCCCAAACACTTTTTGAAGGGTGCTTTTTCTTCACCAAGTGGTCCAAGGCAAAATTTTTGAAGGGCAAATCTTAGTGAAAGTGTTTCAAACAAAAATCCCAAAGCGTATTTTTCTTGGGAAAGTACCCTAAGTGAAAAGCCATAAAGGTCATTTTTTTTTAGTAAAATTATCTGAACAATTTTCCTAAAGGGTCATTCTTCAACAGAGAGACCAAGACAAAGTTCTGAAGGACACTTTTCAAAGTTCTGAAGGACACTTTTTCAAAGTTCTAAAGGACACTTTTCAAAGTTTTGAAGGGAATTTTCAAAGGGCAAAGGGATATTTCAAAAAGTCCAAAAGACAATTCTAAAGACATGAAATATTTTAGGAAAATTTTCCCATGATAATTTCCCCAAATGTCAACTTCTTATGGGCATTTTGTCCAATACACAAACACTGAAGACATGAATTCTTTCAGAGATTTTATTCAAAAGAAATTGTTCAAGGCAAAGATAAGGCAAACAAATTCCTTTAGATAAAGTGGCCTAGACACAAATCCAAAAACAAATGTCAAGCAAAAGGTACAAAATAAATATCCCAGAAAAATGGTCTGCAATAAAAGGTTGAAGCACAAAGTTTGAAATAATTATTTGTTACAAGGAAAATGTATGGGAAGCAGAGTGACATTCATGCAAGTTTCAAGGTTCCATCTCAATAGTCAACCATTGGGGTCCAAAGATTAATGGTCATGCATATGTCATTGATGTTCCCACATACATTAATTGATAGGTGCACATACATCAAATTTAAGCCATGACACCTGTTCTAATCCCACTTGTTAGGATCTTGCTCCTCAGAAAGAGCACAATATGATTACCACATACAAGCAATTAAACATGCAAAATTAACCAGAAGTACAAGTAACTAGAATTCACAAATAGCACAGAATATGAGAGAAAATACACAATCTTGTATTAATACTCATTCAGAAAGAAAATACAATAAAGAGATGCCACTTCTTCTTCCACCTCTCAGAGGCTTTCCACACCTCAAGGGCTCCCAGTAATTCTCAATCAAGAGTTCACTCTCCTACCAAAAATAGTCCCAACACAACTCACACACAGAATTGGTGTTCACCTCCAACCAGTTAGTAATAACCCTACCAGTACACAAGTACTCTAAAGTACTTCAAGTAGATCTCCCATGAACCTACAACAACCTACAATTTAATAGACCTTACTTACACATGTAGATCTCCTGTGATCTTGCAACAACCTGCAACTCAAATTATCTTACAATGGAAGGATCTTCCTTGCCTTCCTTTTTAGCTCATAATCACAATACATGCCAATGGGTCTATAAATAGATCCCAGACTTAACCATAACTTAGACTCTTAATTTAGACATGCAGCTCAAGACTCGAAATAACCTTTACATGCAAACACTCGGTTCAACAAACTAACTATTCGTGCAATGAACAGTTCTAGAACACACAGGCGACCGACGTCAGTCCCTGTCTAACTAGAGATGATCGACGTCGGCCGACTCTTGCCGATGTCGGTTGCCCTTCTGTTCACCCCTAACCAACGTCGGTCAGCCTAACCGATGCCGGTGACTGTGACACTCAGCAACTCCTCCATGTTTGCAAATAGTCGAAGCTTTTAGCTCCACAACCTAACAAAGGTTCCATCTCAATAGTCAACCATTGGGGTCCAAAGATTAATGGTCATGCATATGTCATTGATATTCCCACATACATTAATTGACAAGTGCACATACATCAAATTTAAGCCATGATAAATGACCATTGAGGTTCAAATATCTTAATATGTTTGTGTGGATGTCAAGGTTTGAGCTCATGAAATAGTTGTTGGCATTCAAAAATCATTAAAGGGATCTTCAACTAAGTGCAGGATTAACAAGTATCCAAATCTTGAATGCCCAGATCAAATATAATAGTGAGTAGGTAAAGATAAGATAATGGTCCTAGACAAATCAACGACTTGCATTCAATCATGGATTCAAGATCAATGGCACACAAGCAAGTCAAGGAGTTATTGAACCCTAAATTCAAAGGCATGATCAACAAGTGGCACAAGCACATGAATCTTTGAAGAGGATCTATAGATTGCATGCTTTTGCATCAGGTAGATGAATAGAGTGAGATGAGTCAAGGGGTCAATGATCCAATTCAATTTTACATGGAAAATCAAATGAAGGTGAGTCCAAGTGACTTAGATGGAGATTAAAGGGTTAGTTTTTGAAAAAAAGCAAGCAAGTATGAATAGAGCTGAGCTTGAGCACAGTCTAGTTTGGGCTAGGAGCAGATATTTTTGGATCAAATGATGCCATTAAGAATGTGCAGGGGTAGATAAATGAGATATGGTATGGGATTCTCATCTTTCAAACATAAGCCATGACTCGATGAACTATCACTCAAATTATAGATGGTATATCTCTTTCAAGATATGAGTATCTAGTCCTCATAATGCTTAACAAGTGGTAGATGGCATGAAAATAAAGGCAGACATGTACACTTCAATGACTTCATTACCAAAGCTAGCTGCATGAAAATGACCCTTCTCCCCACTTTGGAATGCATCAATAAACTAGTCATGAGTGGTTTCACATCAAGATAAAGTAGAAACAACTTGTTCTCACCATTGCATCTGCTATGGAGCATCATCAAGAGGATATTGTAATGATGCAGTAGACTAGAGTGACCTAGATAAATAAGGAAGGGTTTGAATGAGCTTGATTTATCAAGATAGTTATAACAACTTTACAAATGGTTTGAGCTCATTTGATTCCCTTTTTGAGCACCAAAACTCCCTCTCTCTTGCTTCCTCCCTTTTCTAAATATAGCCTTTGAGCTATTATTTTGGATCCCTCTCTTAAGAATGAATAGAATCTACCAAGATTGAGCCTTCTAACCTCTTGAGATAAATAAGATGACTATTTTAATATTTCATTAAATTAGCCTAGTGTGCTCATGTCAATTTGATTTGTGTAAGTCGTAGAGTTTTCTCCCTTGCCAAGTCTTGATCTCACCTAGCTGGTAGATGGTCTGTTTATGCAGGTCATGTTTAGTGTTTAATGTCATTTTATTGAAGCCAATAGTGGACATATCGACCAAATTAGTGCCTTGAATTAGGCCTCTCCATCACCTCCCTTAGGTTTTTCTCACTTGATGAACTTCTGCATGAAATATTGATGCATGACAAGCATTAGGAGTCATAGATCTCATCATTTATTTTTGTCTCACTAGTGTTTTGGAGGCTCAAATATGAATGGATTGAAAATATTGGTGCATCACCACATATTATAAGAGGTTTTACTTTATGAAAATATCTTAACTCTTTTCACCCCAACTAGTTTTAGATTTTATAAGTAAAGGTCCAAAATTATAAAATCTGAGGAGCTAACCTCATAAAAAATCCTAGAGGTCTGTTCTAGTTAAAAGCATCGCACAACCTTAGACCATTTCCATGTTAGTCAAAGTATGGGTCAGACTTGAACAAATTTGACCTCTATTGGGTGTTATCTAGATATCTAACACCAAGGTCATAACAATAGTTAACATATCCATTGTTTTATCTCAAACCTTGCCCACTCCTTGGATAAGAGCAGCCATGAGACCTAGAGGTCCACTTGAGCTCTAAGGGAATGAATTAAGTTATTAAACCTCATGACTAGATCCTAAGGGTGGTACACAATCATAAAATAGATATCCATTCATTTTTAGGTAGAAATAAATGTTATTTTTCACTCTATAGCCCTTGAGGGCTAGCAAATAGAGAGCAAGCTTAAACCCCAAATAGCCTGATCAGTGTATCAAATTTATATATAGGGGTAATGGGAACTTCAAAATCATGTGAAATCATGGAAATTATTTTTATAGAGGTGTCTGAGCCTCTCATAGTAGTGTGAATAAGTTTCAAGACCTATAACTCAAAGTAGAGCTCTCTCTAAGCCCAAGAACGCAAAGCAAACCATTCACATAGCAACTTTAGATGCTCATACAATTGCTCATGATTTTCATGGGAGTTTAATATTTTTGTAATAGTTTAATGGGTCTACTTATAAGGTTTTAAAATTGGAAGAAGGTCATTTAATGATCTTTTCTTTATGAATAATTGTTAAGAACCCAGTCAGGTCTAAAACCTCTCTTAAACCCTTATAGTGACCAGTCATGGGAAAAAGAGCTCAAATGCATATAAAATGACACCATTTGATCCTAAAACCTCTTGTATGTTTTTTAGGACTCCAAGGAGGTTATTTTAATGTACTTCACTTGTATGGACTATCCAAAACACCATATTTTTTATGTATTTCAAGTGTTATTAGAATGGGAGAGCTTATAAATCATGGTATGAGGTCATTTGTTATTTTTAATAATAATTAAATTCCAAAAACTTTTACTATATATTTTGGATATGATCAAACCAGGCCCTTTTTTCAAGATAATCTCAAATAGGCTCAAAATGAGACTAGGTGGTAAGGCCAGTTCTTGGTTTGGATACCTCCACAGGGTCTCAAGACCCCAAAATTGGCATGGAGATTGGTTATGTACTATTTAAAGTGAATAAAATTATTTTGGGTGTTTTCACACATTTAGCAGAAGTATGGATCAAGAAAATAGGGTCTAAAGTAAGGAGGCCTAATTGAGGCCTAATTCAAGAGAAAGGCAGAAAAAAAGTGTTTATACTCAGAGTCTGAAGATAAAATTTGAAATGGAGATATAAGGACATAGAGGGTCATATAATATTCCATTATTTTTTCAAAATAATCTATAAAACTCCCACACAAGGATATTTATAGGGAAAAAAGGCTACAAAGAAATTAGGGCTATTAAAGACTCAATGAGCAAAACAAGTTCTTAGGAGTTGGTCCAAAAACCAAAATGGTTTATTTTAGACTTGGTAAAAAAATTTAAAACCATTCATTTATTTTGGGTGATTTTAATAAGATTCACTTGATTTTTAGGCCACTTTGACCAATCTAGGCATGGGAAATGGGGAGTTACAAGACCTGTATGCATATAACTAATGGAATGGAAGGTTAGAGGAGTTTCCTAAGGCATGGAAGATGTTCAATGGAGTTTTAAGATAATTTAAAGGTGAATTCATGGATATAATGTCTCTTTATGACTCCTCTCATGTAAGAAGGGCAATTTTTAAGATGTTAGTCAAGGTGTCAAGCCAAGTTATAACTCCTACGCCACTTGGAAGGATGAAGCATCTTCAGAGGGTCAACACATGACATGATAGATCTGATGGAATATTTCATAACTCTTTATTTATTTATAATTTATTATCTCATTCTTGATACTTATCACTCCTTATTTATTATGTCCCCCTCTCTCTCTCTTCACCATTTTCTATAAGAGTAACCATTTTTGGATAAGTTTGGGATATACAGACTTTGTATGGTAAATCCCTACCAAAATTGAGACTTGTAATTTCCTATTGAATTGAAATCAATTTGTATGTTCTACTTTAATCTTGAAAAGGGTGATTTTGAAGATGTTGTATTGATGTGTGTTCAGTCATAGTTATATCCTCTGCATTTGTCCTTCATGTTTTATGCCTTATGCAAGTTTGATGCCTTTCACAGGTCATATGAAGTGTTCTATTTTGTCTAATTGTTTATAAATTTTATAAATCATTAGTTTTTTATTTAACACCTCTTAGTTAATCATCCTATTACTCATGCAATCATCTAAACCTTCATATTGAAAAAGTAGTGTGATACGGGTTGTTTAGAGTAGCATAATCAAATTGTAAGTTGATATTTCATAGTGCATCTTCAACAAGTTGTGGATTTCATGTTTGGTACATCACCTCCAATTTGTTTAGTTATACTATTACTCTTATTTCCATTTTTCATGTTGAAGCAAGTGGTATAGTATTATTCTAGGTGTTGTATTTTGGGAGCTAGCCCAAAATCTAAAGGTTTAACTCACTTAGAGGTCACCTATAACCTAGAATCAATATCATTTCATAGCTCAAGTTGAGAGGGATTGAATAACCCTCTCATAGGGTGCAATTTTGAGTTATAACAATTTTGGCGTGCCCAGTGGGACTCAAAATATAAGAGGCTATCCAAAATAGATGTAAATCTTGGCATTATTTTAGTAGTAACAGCCTTCTTCATGTAGCATTTAGCTACTCCAAAAGGTTTTAAACTCCTATTTATTGACTAGTAAGCCTATTTTCATGCCAAAGGTGACCACAATATCATAATTAAAATTTATCCCCTTTGAATTTCTTGAATTACCTTTATATTCATATAAGAGAGAGATTTATTCACACTCTCCCATACACTAAGTCCCCTAGAAGGAAACTCTTTATCCCATATTATCCAAGCTATCCTAAGGCTAATAACATGGACATAAATCTAAATTTTTTTACCTTCAATCGTTATTCTCCTTTAAACCTTAAACAATGTGATGATATCCCAATGGCTACCCTCAAAAGTGTGCCTTACTTCAATTAAGAGACTTCTCTTACTCCCACTGAACATATTAGGGACATAGCCAACTTTTGAAACAATCAAAACATCACATAATAGAATGTATCAATCAGGTTGTTGGAAATTAGTTTTAAAGGCAAATCTTTGGAATGGTATAGGACATTAGGCCCTAATTCAATTGACTCATGGGATGATTTGGGAGACAAATTGAGCAAGATGTTTGAATACAAAAGTGACCATTTCTCCTTGGCTAAACAATTGACTACAATAAAGATAGCCCATCATAAATCCATGTAATATTTAAATGATAGGTTTTTAAAAATATGGGATATAATCCCAATCCTGGTAATACCCACCCCAAACTATGTTTTTCTCAACTATCTCAAGGCCTTGAATAGTGATATTGGTGTTATGATTCAATCAATGGGTGGGAATACTCTACCAAATGCATGTGACATTGTTCTATTAACTAATAAAAACTTTATCCAAGCTAAAAAATTTCTCCCAGGCCTCCCATGCCTTTGTTTCTTGATGTACAAGCTCTCATACCCACCATTGATTCTATCCCAATACCTAAGCACAAACAAGCTTCACTTAGTCAAGAAAACAAACAAAAAGAATAAGATGTGATTAAGACTATTAGATAATAAATATAAGCTCTTAAGAGGCAACAAAAATAATATAAATGGAGTTCTTATCAAGGTCCTTTCCATCCTTACCAATCCTATCAAGCTCCTAGACAGCCTTTTTAAGGTCAATAACAAGGACAAGGGCAACTAACTAAAATAAGGTATCCTAATGGATAAAATTGCAATGTTCCTTCTACTTTCAAGGCACTTGTACCTATTTAAAACAATCTTGCAAAAGATAATGGAGATTGACCTTCATGGCAACAACCTCATGACCCTTCCACTTATGCAAATGAAGCATTCAATCAAGCCTATATGGCTCAATGGGGAATAATGCCTTCCTTGAATCAAGAAGAGATGCCTAATGGAGGAGAGAATAATGAAGGGGATACTCAATCAAATGCTTCCATGATGAACTAATATCAATAGGACTCATGTGTTTTCAACTACCAAGGAAATCTCAATTTTGATCCAAGTTACATAGCTACAAATGCAAGGTCAAAGAAGAGAGCGGTTGAGGAAGTCCAAAGGACAAGTAGTGGTCCAAATGTAAGATCTTAAGTATACCAAGGATTAGGTACACAAAATTCAGCCTCTATGAATAAAATACATTAAAAAACTTAGAGTGTTAAAGCTTTTTCTATACCTCCTATATATTAACTAACACAAACTAGTGGTACTATTTTGGATCATAAAATTGGAATATCTCCTATGAGTATTGTGGATCAAATGAATAAGGTTCATGTAATCATTCCAACATGGGTAAAATTATCCATACCTATTCAATAATCTTTCTCCAAAATGAGCTCTCCAACTCAATACATCATCTAGGCAGCCTAGTGAAAGAGGGGCAAGTTTGACCAATGAAGTGAAGACCAAGCATTGACAGCTAATCAAAACTTTAAAAAAGGATAAATATCCTCCATTATACCTCTTTATTATCATTAGATATGAATTGGTTCATAATTTTCTAATTTATAGTGGAGAAAGTAGCTCAATCATGCTAAAGCAAGTAACAGATAAGCTAATGTTAAAGTATGAACTAAATTCAAAAGGAGTATTGTAACTTGATGGATTAGCTACTAAAATAGTTGAAATGATCAAAGGTATGAAATTGAATCTCCATGATTTTCATAATTTATCTATCTCCCAAGATGTAGTGGTTGTTGATGTGCCACCTCACTTTGCTCTTTACTTGTCAAGAGACTTCACCACCAAGATTGGGGGGTACTTAACTTCAAATTGGTCCTATATGGTTTTTAAGACTAGATACAGTGCTAAATTGACAGTCAAATCTAAACCTTTATCCAAGTTTCATGTGGAACCTTATGTTTCAAATTCATTTAACTTTAATTACACTATTATTGATGAGGGAGATCAAGCTATGATCAAGAACCACATGCACCTTTAGATGGCATACCTGATCTTTTTCTAGATGAGTGGGGGGTAGAAAATCATGATTTTGATCCATATAAAGGATTTGAAGAATTTCATCTTGGATTTTATTGCTTACATGAGGAAGGTACATTCATACCTTCTCTTTCAAATCCTAGTGATAATGTTGATGGTTTGTGGAAAATGTTCTTTGACGGATCAAGGAGTAAGAATGGTGTAGGAGTCGATATGATGTTTGTTTCTCCATCAAATGAAAGGCACAACACAACTATTAAGTTATAATTCAGTTTTTATTTCAATATAACATAATATTAGGCTCTCATTCATGGGCTTCAATGGGCAAGAAAGAGAGGTATCAATCAAATTCAAGCCATTTGAGATAGTGAACTTGTTGTGCATCAAGTAAGAGGTAAGAATGCATAAAAAACACCTTGTTAAAGTCCTATAAGCATAGATTATAGGACCTTGTTGAATAATTTAAAGCATTTGACATCAAATAAGTCCCAAGGGAAGAAAATAAACATGCTGATAGGTTGGCTTTAGTTTGAGCACAATTTCATATTCCAAATAACGTCAAGAGTCCAAAATTATAGTCGCACATCATGGTAGTTTTAAGGCATTCCATACGAGACAATGATGTAAATTGGCAAGTGTTTGAAATTGAAAAATAAATATCATGTTTATTTCAACATGAGGTTTAGTTCTCTTCAAAAAATCAAGCTAAGTTGTAGCATAAATATGGGGAACAAATTGTACAACTAAGATCTAATAATCTACCAAAGGGTTGGTGACTCTTGAAAGTATATTCAATGAAAGTAATTAAATTAGGAAAGACAAAGTAAGCATCTCCACAAAGTAATAGCATCATGAGATATTATCCTTCTTCAAAGACAAGTTACTCAAGCTTGGGAAGGTATGTACACAAGACAAAAATGCATCATTTATTGATTTATGTAGAGAATTTGCATATGCCTTTGCTTGGGAGTATAGTGATCTCAAAGGATTTTATCCTTTATTATCTCAACACACTATAGAGATTAATTATAATGCTAAACTTGTGAGGTAAAAATAAAGGACAATTAATCTTAAGGTGAAGATGCTCATGAGAAAGGAACTCACCAAGTTGATTGAGTCAAAGATTATTTTTCCTGTCAAGCAATCTTCATCGGTTGTCAATCTTGTACTAGTGAGAAAGAAGAGTGGTGAAATCAGGTTGTGTGTGGACTTTATAGATTTGAATAGAGTCTCATTAAAGTATCATTATCCTTTACCTTCAAAATAATAAATACTTTAAGTGGTGGCTGGCTCTCAATGTTTCTCACTCTTAGATGGTTATTCAGGGTATAACCAAGTGTTGGTCAATGAGGAAGATCAATACAAGACATTATTTACTAAAAAATGGGAGACATATGCATAAAATATAATGAAATTTGGTTTGTCTAATGTATATTACACATTTCAAAGGGCCATGGACATGGATTTCCAAGGTTTGATAAATCACATAGTGTTGATATACCTTGATGACATAATAGTTTTCTCCAAGAATGTAAGTGATCATTTGAAGCATATAATGGAGATTTTTGAAAGGTGTGGGAAATATGGGGTGTCTCTCAACATAAATAAGGGTTTGTTTTTTATTCATGAATTTAAGTTACTTGGACACATTATTTTTACAGATGGACTTGCCATTGAACCTAATAGGGTTGAAGCCATTCTAGTTTTGTCACTACCTAAGCATAAGAAAGCTTTGAAAATTTTCCTTGGGAATATTGACTTTGTGAGAATGTTCATACCTATATTTCCCACTCTTTTAAATCCAATAATAGTCATGTTGAAGAAACACCAATATTTCTAATGGACCAAAGAAAGGAAGACCAATTTTGAGGCCATTAAACAAGCCATTGCTCAAGCACCTACACCAATAAATCCTGATTTCTCTAAGGATTTATTCTTGTATGCTTTTGCTAATACTAATACAATATCTTCCATGTTGATGCAATAAAATGTTGAAGGACTTGAGTAGCCCATAGCATTTTTTAGTTAAGGACTTGAAGACTATGAAGAAAGGTATACCTATGTTGAGAAGTAAGTGTTAGATGTGACAAGAAGTCTCAATAAATTTATACATATGATGTCCAATAACAAGATTAATGTTATGGTCTCTCACCCAAGCATAAGATACTTCCTCTTGAAAAAATGTTTGAATGAAAAGAGAGTTGGGTGATAACCAAAGTGATTGAATATGATGTAGAGATCAAGGCCACCAAGATTTTAAGAGGAAGAGGGTTTTGTGAACACCTAGAATCAGACTTAAAGAAGGAAGAAGAAGTGGTTTTGGAATTGCAAGAATATACTAGTATAGCTTCAACTTCATCTCCTCCAAGTTGGACACAAGAAATGGTGAGATTCCTTCAAATAGGTGAGTGTCCTAGAGGTTTAGATCAAGAAAAAAAAGATACTTTAGATTGCAATCAATTAATTATTTCTTTGTGGATGGAGTCTTATTTAGGAAGGATTTTAATGGGGTACTACTTAGGTGTGTTAAAACAAATCAGGTTGACACAATTATTGAGCAATTTCATGATGGACCAACAGAAGGTCACTTTGCACCTAGAACTACAACTACAAAAATAATAAGGGTTGGTTACTATTGGCATAATCTATTCAAGGATGCATATGCTTGGGTTAGAAGGTGTTAAGGGTGTGCACTTTTTATAGGTAAAAAAAGACTTGCAACCCTTCTTCATCCGATTCAGCTTTAACAACCATTCATGCAATGGGGACTTGATTTCATTGGAATGATTAATCATCCATCTAGTGGTGGTCAAAAATGGGTCCTTACAGCCATAAACTATTTCATGAGGTGGGTAGACGAAATGGATCTCAAGGAGTCTAAGGAAAATTTAGTTCTTGACTTCTATGAGAGCATAGTAACAAGGTTTGGAGGCTTGCAACTCTAATTCTTGATAATGCCATGGCTTTCAATGGAGTAAGAACAATGGAATGGGTTATACAACATGAAATCTATTTGAGTACCTCTTCAAATTATTACCCTTAAGGTAATGGCCTATTTTATTCCACTAATAACAATTTAATTATAATTATGAAGATAATTATAGTGGATAATCAAAGAGTTTGGCATACTAAGTTGAAGATAGCCCTTTGGGCTGATAAGATCACTCCCAAGGTTGCTATTGGAAATTCTCCTTATATGCTTGTCTATGGGAGATAAGCTAGGTTACCTATTTCACTTGAGTCACCATCCCTTGATTTACACATCAACTTGAGAGGATGGAGAATGATCATATGGAGATAAGATGGGTAGAACTACTGGCCCTAGAGGAGATACGGAATCAAGTTATGCTCACCTTAGAGTGTCATGAAGCATAAGTGAAGAATAACTTTGACAAAATATCCATATCAAGAATATATCAAGAAGGAGATCTTGTCTTGAAGTGGGATGCTGATAGAGCCAAACCGAGTAAGCATACTAAGTTTTATGCATTGTACTGCAAGGGGCACAATGTCTTTTAATTAGCAAGACTTAATGGAGAATAATTGAGTATCTCAGTTAATAAGATACACATGAATCCATGTTATTGAGGTCAATTATATCTTTATAGATATTAGAGTAGGTTTTGAGTTCCATAATTACTTTATGCACATGTGTTTGTCTTGATTTCCTTGTGTGTTTGTTTCCTCCAAGTGTCTTTAAATACATATTTGGTGTGGTGTTTATCTTATTGTCATCCAATTTTAGTTTTTTTCCAAGGTATGTGTCAAGTTGTACCTATTCTAGCATGAATTTTCACCCTTATAAAGGGTTCTTCAGGCTCTCTCTAATTGAGCTACACTATGGGAACAACCCCAGGTTGTGGGTCACCCAAGGTGGGGTTGGACCTCCAGAGAAGTTCAACTTCCTCTTGATGGGTCACCTATACTAATGTTTACACTAGGAAAAGGGTTAGAGAAGGGGTAAAGGGTCACTAAGAAGTCTAAAAGTATGATGCACCAAATTTATGATAACTCACATAAGCATGAAGTAAACATTAAGGAAGCATAAGACAATGTTGGCTTACACAATATCACAAAACTAGCTAGTTGCATAAGTGCTTCATAAACTAGGTTTAGGAAGCAATGAATGAAGGCAAAGAGGAGTTCTAAGACTCACTAAGTGCTTTCATCAATGATAGAAAGAATGCTAACTTAGACTTGAAATGAACTTGAAGACACCTAGAAATGAGCAAGAAAGAAGGATAATGGGCATGGAATATTCTCCTTCAAAATGCCATCATGCACAAGCTTTTCTACACACAATTCAAAGGGGAAAGATAGGTAAAGAAAGTCTTTATTACTTCAAGAGGTCTGTCATTAAAATTTTGATAGGGTCTCACCTTATCAAATGAGAGTCTCTACTCGTCTAGAATTGAGAGAGAATTTCTTATCAAAAGTGAGAGCTTTGTTCTTCTAAAAACTAAGAGAGAGTTACAATGTGTTAGAAAATGACAGATATAGAGAAAGGGAAAGGAAAAAGTGAACACACCATCCTAGATCATTAAATGAGATACCACCATATTTCAATGAATGTTCCACCATTTTTTGATCAAATCAACGTTAGTTTTCTATATTAGGACTTTATGTTATCTTCCACTTGACTTGTTCATCAGAACAAAATCCTCATATCTATAATCTTGATAGAGCCATCACCATGTCTGCTTTGGGTAGTCATAAGTACCTATTTATCAGAGATATGATTATGTTAAAGGATGAGACAATCTAACATATCTCATTTATGTTTGTATCTACTCCAACCTAAGTATAGATATTTACTATAGATTAAAAACCAATCTAATTTATTAGTTTTTATATACTCATTATATCGATGAAGATCTGCAAACTACATGGCCTCATTACTATAATATATTAATTTCAAACAAACCTCATCGTGCCTCTGAATTTTAAAATCAATAGAGTTTCACCATTAACAACCTAGATAATATAGCTATGTCTATTTAATGGTGTTCAACCAAGCTCTAACATCAGTATACACCCTTTAAAACCTTTGTTTTAGATTCAACCTAAACTGTGTTTGACCTTTACTTAAAATTTCTTGGTTTCAACTTTTGATATTAGTCATAAATCTTCTTTTGCATGATGGATCATGCACCAATGATCTGCTTAGACCCACTGACATCGTCAGGTTATCACTTGGCACTGGATCTTTGATCTGATCAAACACCAACTATTGAACTTGTTCCAAGCACTTTTTGACTCTTTGACCTTATGTGCACCATCGATCTACTTTTATATAGTTTTAATGAGTACCATTTATTTAGTTGGTAGTTACTACAGTCATGACACTTGGTTGTTGTGCATTTGTCTTTGAGATTCGTTGACTTATTGACCTTTTACTCATCATCGATCTACTTTTGTATACTTGGACATACTCCATTAATCTACTTGGACTGACCCACTAGCTTTGTCAATCATCATGCACCATTAGATATTTGATACATGATTTAATGTGTTCCATTGGATCTTTAGAACCCACTAACATTGTTAGATTGTCTCTCATCATTAGATCTACTCTTAGCTTCTATGATGTAGACACTTGTCGACTCTGCATTCACTCTTTTGAATCCAAACAAAACAAAATTGAGGCATGAACTTGATGTCCCCATGCATGTCTAACTTGTTAAGGATTTTCTAAATCCAAATGGTTAATTACCACAAATTTAACTTGATATCCCCACACACATTTCATTCTGCTTGTTCAACTTTGAGGACTTAGATCTTTAGATAGAAAATTCATCAAGACCTAAAATTTGCAAAGAATGTGCAAGGTATGAAAAACATAATGTCTATGAAATATTTTACCCTGAGAGGATTTATAATTGAATCTATTTAATACACAACCAACTTTATTCATTTGTGCATGATATTTGATCATGACCTGGTCTCTCTATACTTGTACAAGTCATTTCTTGATCATCTATTTCAATCAGAACTTTGCTCAGCTGATCTATCCAAGAAAAAGCTCAAAATATGGGCTAAAATGGCCAATAGTACCTACATATTGACCCCATTTCCCAATGAAATAATAGATACCACTGATCCATTACCATTATAGGCAAGCTACCCCTGTGAATCATTAAATTATTGACCAAATTTTGACCCTAAGTCAAAATAGGTCAAACCCTCTAAATTAAAATTTTCATAGGGTAGTCATATGGCTTTTTCATGGTCTACATTAGTCCTAGAGAGTCCCATATGGTCATGGTTGCCCTTCCTTAGCCTTGTCCAAGTGTTGGTCTTATGAACACTTGTCTAGTCCAAGAGGTCAATTACCAGGTCTTATTGTGTCAAACTTGGTCAAAGTTTTAATATGTTTCAAAGTAATTAAAAATGTTTATTTGAATGTCATTAGTGTCATCCTATCATTCTCTAACCTTTATTTGACTTGAAAATGCAAAAAACCACAATTTTGCCACCTTTTGGCCCATATAGAGGAATGAGACATACCACTTCAAAAAGAGAACATTTAAAAGGTATTCAAAATGACCCTAGTGTTAGAGAGAGGTTAGTTAATTTTTATTATCATTTAGGTATTGACAAACTTATAGTTTCAACACCCCAAATAGGAAAAATGGCATTTTCAAGCACTTTCGAGCACTTGTACAGCCTTGGAAGATTAGTTGTAAGTTAGAAATGGTTTAGAAGTGTCTATTAGTCACCCTTACATTATTTCCTAGATTTGGACTATTGGACCAATTTTCAAGTCTACTCCAGACACCTTTTCTCCTCCATCATTGCCTTCACAAACTCATAAAAGCAAAATTGAAGTGGATGGTAGGGCTAGGAGAAAGAGAGAGAGAGTTAGGAGATGAAATTTTGGCCATTGTTATGGGTCCTAATGATATTTAAATTAGTGGCATTGTTTTTTAGAATAATGGCCTATTATTTATGAACAATCGCTAAGAATGAAAGCAGGTTATTATGGCTTATGCATCCAAGAGGGGTTTATTCTTGCACATGTTTCTCCAACTCAGAAATTGACGGAGAGAATTTTTTTTTAGGGTGGTTTGTAGAGGTCTTGGATATCTATTTCATGGTGGTTTCATCATCTAATTCATCTCTATGCGGTGCATTCACTTGAAGGAAGAAGGTCTTAGTGTACAAACTAATTTATTGGTTTCTATTACAAGTCATTATTTTTCATCATGGTAGTAATTCTCATAGCTTTATAATTCTCCATTATTCATGAAAAATCCCTCAGTTACATGGATTCATTGTTATTTTGTCTCATATGTCTCTTAGTGTATGATATTCAAGTGTACTTATTTTTGTGAACATGGTCTATGATTGCACAATCTAATAGAGGTTTAAAGTTTCAATTTGGTTCAAATACCACTCATAAATCATGATGTAGGCTCTTAAGATCATATTTTTATATTGAAAGCATAAGAGAGACAATATAAGAGCTTCAATGCACACTCTCTAATGAAATCACAAGTACTCCTTCATATACAGTCATGTACGGATTGTAAGAATAGATTGGAGATGTTCATAGCTATGGTAGAAAAGATTTGCTACTTATCCTCATGCCTTCATGGTCTTGATTACCCTATTGCCTTCACCAAGTGATTTCAACTAACTAGATGTTCTAATTCATAGCTCACAAGATTATGCATTGTGTTGGTTCCCAATTGTACACCTCTTTCACTCAACCTTGCACACTTGAGAAAAATGGAAAATATGGATGATAACCCTAATGATATGTCATTATAGTTAGGGAAGGGTTTAACATATAGATGGACTAAACATAGACAATGACTGGAAAGCATAGATAGAGGGTATGGTTAGCTCCCTGCTACTTCTGGCTCTACTTAAATAAAGGTGAGAGGACCTAAGGGGTAGCTTGTTCACATAAAGGAATATTGAAATTCAATATCCATGGGGATTTTTGGCACACAAGTGTTGGAAATATTGTCATTGATGTTAAAGGTCTAGCATTATTGGTGATAAAGGCCCCATTGCATTTAATGATGTTTCTAATAGTTATATCTTGGCTAATGTGTGTTAATATTTATTTAATATGAATGAATATATTTTTGGTTACATATAAGACAAAAAAAGGGCCCATGGAGAAGTCAAAGAGTCACAGGGTAAAGACAAAAGAAGAATGGGATGCATTTTCCCATGAACAGTCATCTTGGGGAATTCTAAGAGCCACCAAGTGAAGACAAAAGAGGAAGGGTGAAATTTCTCATGAAGGGACACTTTGAGGAATATGAAAAGTCACCAAGATAAAGACAAAAAAGGAAAGGATGCTTTTGCTTATGAAGGGTCACCACATGACTTTTCAAATGTAAGGATACCAACGGTCATGCAAGTTTGGTGCCATTTTCCATGAGGATTGAAGGGTCACAAAGGGGGAAGGCCAAAGGTCATTTGGAAAGCTATAAATAAAGGATTGAGAAGCCATTTGTAAATGTGTGAGAGAGATTTTGATTTGATATAGTAATATCTAGCTTAGAAGAGCAATGGGCGAGATGAGTATGATTTTTATTTATTATATCTAGCTTAGAAGATCAAAGGTGAGAGAGGAAAGAGATATTGTAATGAACTATCATTTGTTGAGATATCAACATTGAGAGATAGTTGTGTGGTATACACAAATGGGATGGTGCTCCTATGGGTTGTTGCTCATGAATTTTTGTTGTGTTGGTACTCAGCAAAGGGGTTGGTGCTCCTATGGGTTAGTGCCCATGAATTACTATCGTGTTGGTGCTCAGTAAAGGGTTTGGTGCTCCTGTGGGTTGGTGCTCATGAATTATTATTGTGTTGGTGCTCAGTAAAGGGGTTGGTGCTCCTATGGGTTGATGCTCACGAATTTTTGTTGTGTTGGCGCTCAGTAAAGGGGTTGGTGCTCATGAATAGTTGTTGTGTTGGTGCTCAACAAAGGGGTTGGTGCTCCTACAAGTTGGTGCTTGTGAATATTATTGTTTGAGTTGGTGCTCATTCATATACTTGAGATTGTTCTCTGTGGTTTCTCCCACATTGGGTTTCCATGTTAAATATGGTGTCTCTCTCTATCTTTTTTGGTGTTTATTGTTTCATTTTTATTGCATATATTGAATGTATGGTTAAGTGGAATTTGATTAAGGGAAAGTTTTATAAGATTTATGATATATTGATTCACCCCCGCTCTTAGTATATCTCGTGCTTAATAATTAGTATCAAAGTAGATTCTTTTTGAAAAAGTTTAACAACTTGAAGGTAGATCAAGGAAAACAAAAGATGGCCAAGCAGCGAAAGAAGGAGAATCAAGAGTTGAAATTTGTGGTCGAGGCTCTTAAGGAACAGGTGTGTATATTAGAGTCTAAGTTGGTTATAGAAGCAAAAGAAGATAAGATGTTTATTCAAGATCTTAAGAATCAACTAGAGGTTACAAATTCAAGTTTGAAATAAAGAGAAGAAGAGTGTAATCAGTTAAAGGTTGAGTTAGGTTATTTAAAGGATAATCATGAGAAGTTCATAATCAAGGTTGAGAAAGATCATGAAATATTAGTCCAAAGTAAGAAGGATGCAATTTTTAAAGGTGAATTAAAGAAGCCAATCAGGCAGCGTAGTGCTTTCAAGTTTTCAAATTTTTTTCATGGCCATTGTTTTCTTTGTCATCATGTTGGTCATAGGGCAAGGGACTATATGAGGAGAAGCAATCACTCAAAGGGAGATCTCAGTCACATTCAAGAAGAAGGTATGAAAAATGTTGTTCGCTTTTGTTGTCATAACATTGGCCATATTGCTAAATTATGTCCAAATAAAGTAAAGATATCTTCAAGGTATGTCAAAGGATACAAAGCCCCTAGAAAATATGAGAAGAGTCAAATTCAGATTTGGAGACCTAAAATAGTAAAGGTTGATCAGGTTGAGTTTAAGAGTGAAAATGAATTACCTACTATAGTAGTTAAAGAATTAGATAGGAAGGACTATGAAGAATCTTTGGTTACATTTGAGCATAAGCCTTATCAAGATAAGATAGTTGCAAGAGTTGAGAAGATGAAAAACATCATAAATGATGAGGTTAGTAAGTCAAAAAAGTTAGACATGCTTAAATGGATTCTAAGAGAAAGACACTAGGAAGAAATAGAGGAGATGTGGGAATCTCCTGAGATTTATTTCTAGGACCCTTTGTGTGGGGTGTCTTTTTTAGGCTTCAAGGAGACACTTTTAAGAAAAATTGAAGCATGGTGGATGCTATTGGGTCTTGGCTATGTTGCATGGCAATAAGGTGAGTTGGAAGATTATTTTTTATATCATTTGAGGTAATAGATTTTGAAGAAAATTTTACACCAGTGTTAAGCTTAGAGGCTATTAGAATGTTTCTTGCATATGCAGTGTTCAAAAATTTTAAAGTGTTTCAAATGGATATGGTCATAAGAAATTAAAATGTTGAAAAAGAGCTAACAGTTTCAGAAATAAGGATAAGGAAACTCATGCAGATTCAGTCAAGAAGGACTAGAGTTTCAAGGCTCCATTCATTAAGAAGAAGGTTCAGACATGTTCATGGCAGAAGAAATAACCTGAAGATTCTATGATGGTTCAGACAGCTTTGCATGTAAAAAATGAAGATCATCTATGGTTCGTTGATAGCAAATGTTTGAGACATATGACAAGAGATAAGAGTAAGTTCATAACTCTAAAGAAGATCAATGGTGGAATAGTGAAATTTGGAGATAAAACCACTGCCAGGATAGCCCAAAAAGGTACTTTGAGTTTGGATTATGGTAGAACCAAGACTAAGAATGTTTTGTATGTAAAAGGTCTTAAGAATAATCTATAGAGTGTAAGTCAAATATGTGATCAGGAATACACATTAAATTTTCATGTAGAAGATTGTGAGATTAGAAGAAAAGATTCAAATGAGTTGATTGCAGATGCTCAAAGGACAGGCAACAATTTATATGTATTATCAAATATCTTCTCAAAGGCACAATCAAAGGATACATTTAAGGATCTACACGAGGAGTTGGGAGTAATTTCTATTACTTCTTGCCATTGATATTCAACATCAGTTGAGGGGGAGCTAAGTGTTAGCTCCAGGTAGGCCCTTTGCCATTGATGTCAAAGGGGGAGAATAAAAGGTACATGTACATGTGTAGAAATAGGTACAGGGAATAGGTAGAGGTTGCTACAGTAAGGGGGAGTTATTATAGGTTTTTTAGATGATAGTATGTGCAAGATTCATGATGTGGCAGTTTCAGGATTGAGATTACCATCAATGACAAAAGGGGAGATTGTTAGAAATATTGTCATTGATGTCAAAGGTCTAGCACTATTGGTGATAAAGGCCGCATTGCATTTAATGATGTTTGTAAAAGTTATATCTTGTCTAATGTGTGTTAACATTTATTTAATATTAACAAATATATCTTTGGTTGTATATAAGACAAAAAAAGGACCCATGGAGAAGTTAAAGAGTCACGAGGTAAAGATAAAAGAAGAAAGCGACGCATTTTCCCATGAAGAGTTATCTTGGGGAATTCCAAGAGTCACCAAGTGAAGATAAAAGAGGAAGGGCGTAATTTCTCATGAAGGACACTTTGAAGAATACAAAAAGTCACCAAGATAAAGACAAAAGAGGAAAAGATGCTTTTGCTTATGAAGGGTCACCACATGACTTTTCAAATGCAAGGATACGAAGGGTCATGCAAGTTTGATGCCATTTTCCATGAGTATTGAAGGGTCACAAAGGGGGAAGGCCAAAGGTCTTTTGGAAAGATATAAATAAAGGCTTGAGAAGCCATTTGTAAATGTGTGAGATAGAGTTTGATTTGATATAGTAATATCTAGCTTAGAAGAGCAATGGGAGAGATGAGTATGATTTGTATTTGTTATATCTAGCTTAGAAGAGCAAAGGTGAGAGAGGAAAGAGATATTGTAATGAACTATCATTTTTTGAGATAGCAACATTGAGAGATAGTTGTGTGGTATACACAAATGGGTTGGTGCTCCTGTGGGTTGGTGCTCACAAATTATTGCTATGTTGGTGCTCAACAAAGGGGTTGGTGTTCCTGTGGGTTGGTGCTCATGAATTATTTTTGTGTTGGTGCTCAGCAAAGGGGTTGGTGCTCATGAATTATTTTTGTGTTGGTGCTTAGCAAAGGGGTTGGTGCTCCTGTGGGTTGGTGCTCACGAATTGTTACTATGTTGGTTCTCAGCAAAGGAGTTGGTGCTCTTATGAGTTGGTGTTCATGAATAGTTGTTGTGTTGGTGCTCAACAAAGGGGTTGGTACTCATGGAAGTTTGTGCTTGCGAATATTTTTGTTTGAGTTGGTGCTTATTCATATACTTGAGATTGTTCTCCATGGTTTTTCCCACATTGGGTTTCCACATTAAATTTGGTGTCTCTCTCTATCTTGTGTGGTGTTTATTGTTTCAATTTTATTGCATATCTTGAATGTTTGGTTAAGTGGAATTTAATTAAGGGAAAGTTTTATAATATATATGATATACTAATTAAAACCCCCCTCTCAGTATATCCCATGCTTAAAAACAAGAACACAAATTTGACCAAGGCATAACTAAGGTTTCACACTCCATCTAAGAAGGGTTGCCACATGGAATGAATAAATGCACTAAGGCAAACATAAGCTACTGAAGATAGATGGGAAAGTGATTGTAACCTTCATTTTTTTAAAAAAATCAATAAAGGGATAAATGGAAGATTGTAATGTTAAGCTTCAAAGAGAAATATACAGAGCCATTTTATATATGCAATATTTATGCATCAGCAGTCAAGTAATACTCATAATATGCAACAAGGTGTATTATTTATAGGGTTGGATAGGTAGGACAAGTTTGGTAAATATAAAAAGTTTTGTGGTGGTCTGGTTTATCAAATAATAGGATCTCCTTTAATAGGAAATGACATCGTTTATTTTCAAATAAGTTGAAAGACTGAAATACAAACTAAGGAAACTAATAAGGATGAGGTACATCCATTGGTGCCAACATAATGCAAATATTCAAATGATTTTTTAAACCCTAAAGCATACACTGCAAGTAGAATTTTAGATTCTTTCTCCTATCAAATCCATAAACCCAAGGTTCCCTTAAAAGGTTATCAACAGCATATCCCTAAATCACAATGCATAAAGGAATTTACAACTTAAATCTATACCCAAAATAGTTGCCACCATTGATAATCATAAAAATAAATACCTAATAAGTAGAGCATGAAGAATATTTCATTGATAAAAAATAACAAAAAGTCAGCTATTTTCTATTAACTTGCAAACAAATCTTATGTACATCATTGTTTTAGAATGCTACCATGGGGAAAAACATGGTGAGTTTTCTCTTTTAACAAGGGAGACATATACAATGCTCTTAGTGCTTTCTAATGGTTATAAAATTTCAACCACTTTAGCAAAAGAGACAAGACATACACACAACAAGGATCCATAAATTTGAAAGAGCCTAAGATCTAGAAATAATAACAACCAATAACAACCTTTGAAAAGAGGACAAGCCCTCTTTTTATGTAAATTTTTTACCCAAAGCATATTATGAGAATATGATTCAGCTAGAAGATGCCCTTTGTCATGCTTGGAAGCTCCTGCTCTACAAGGAAATTGTTGAAGAAACTACCTATCCATGTAATGATGAAGATTTCAAATAAACCCTTGATCCACTTGTCTAGAAATGAGTTGCACTTGGGCTTCATGGATATTATAACATTGGAATCAAAACAAACTCCTTGTTTTCATGTGTAATCACTTGGCCATGACTTCAAATAATTATTTGCATAGTTGGAAACTTCTAGACAGCTTCCCTTCTCCTTGTGCACACCAAAAAAATCTCATTGCCTTGTGCTGATTGCATTGGAATACTCCAGCTGTGAGAGAAGCAAAGAAGGCTCCATGGTCATTTAGAAAATATACTTGGAATGGCCCACCTTGGCCTCATAAACCCTATAAGATAATTTTCTTCCAAGGAGATCTTTGACATAAGCAAAATAATAAAAATGGCAATAATTATCTTTGTTTTACCTTTTTTCCTTTTTGTGGTCAATGCTAAACTTTCTCGCGCCTATCCACATTTCTATTTTTCCTTTGACCTTTTTAGGGTTACCCCCAAAATTTATAATGCTTAAATGCATTATTTTACCCTTTTAAAACTTTGGCTTCACCATTTGACCCTCCACATGGATTGTATTAATAAAATAGATTTATTCTACTTAAAAACTAAAGCTTTGAATTTTTTTACAAACTTAACTTCCACTTGGATAGGTTATACATTTTGGAACGAGTAGAAATACTGACATGGCCTCTTGAATGCTTACATGGCCTTACTTATTTTTCGATGTCAACCTCTGATTTATTTTCAAACTTCATTATTTCTCTTTTGGACCATCTTTCTTTTGACTACATGTTGACTGGTAAGTGGCAAACATTGGCTTGAATCGAAGGCTCTGAGCACAAAGTGTTTGAACAAAAAATCTGACATAAAGGTTTTGAATAAAAAGTCTGACACAAAAATCTTGAACAAAAGGTTTGATACAAAAATCCAAAACAAAATTTCTAATGACTAAATCCTTTGAAAGAAGGGAAACTCAAAATAAAATGTCAGACCAAATATTCCAAACAAAATGTCTAACCATAAAGTCCGAACACAAAGTCCAACCTAAAGATCCTGACAAAAGATTCAAATAAAAAGTCTGACTTGCAAAAATTTTGAAAAATTGAACTTGAGAATTTTTGAACAAAAAGTATGAAAATTCAAACTTGAGAATTTTCGAATAAAAATTTTAACTAAAAAGTCTGACCAAAATTTCTAAATTTAAGTATTTTCCAAAAAACTTAAGAATTCAAAAAGTCAAACTTGCATCTTTTGTAACTTCTTTTTTTGCCATATATTCCCACAAACCTTTTCATCCCAGCTATAATTTACAATATTGCAAACTTGAAATCAACCTTAGAATTCTATCACTTCAAATCCTTTTCAAATATAGAAAACATCATACTTAACATCATTTGATCTTCCTAGCTTGATTTTAATCACAGATCCTACAATCTCATTAAAACATGAAAATTTTAAGCCTTAGTTGGAACCAGGATTCCACAGGGTTTTCACAATGAAAAAGTTGGATTTTTAAATCGGGTGAATAATTTAAAATAAGAGGCAACAATTAGATATTCATGCACTAATATTTTATAAAAGGGCACAAATTATTCAGTGCAATTTTGGGCACTAACACATTGATGGACTATATGCAGTCTATATAGACTATTAAGGTAAGTTGTAGACATACAACCTTTTCATAAGCCTCTATAGGCCATTGGAATAGTGGTACACAAAGACAAATAATGAGGGTAGTGGTTTGACATGTTTAAGGGTCTAATGACTAGATAAGGTGTCTCTTATAGTCCTAAAACATTCAATTAGAAACCTATAGGCCCTAGGCTTGTAGGTCCTCATTTTAGACCTAATCAAACTCAAATCAACATAATGCAAAGATAAGATAATGAAATCTTCTCTAAGACACTTCAAGAAAGATACAAATGGTAACCCAAATCATCTAAGAGTAATCAGGCCATCCATTATCAAGATGAGATTAGATTGTCTCTAAACATCTACAAGCACCTACATTACCCTGTATAGATGAGACAAGGACAAGTACAATAAAGAAGGTTAATAGAGCATGTATGATGTGTTTGAACCTAGTTGTGATCTTCAAACAAGTTTGAAAGCATTGAAAGGTCAATGAGTTCAGAGGGTAAAGCCTAAACTCCTAAGTACAATGAAGACCTTCTCATAGTCACCTACAGGCATACCTAATGAAGCAAACTTAGTCTCATGCCTAAAGTCAGAGACAAAGCTAAATGAAATATATACTAAGAGCCTAGATTGAAACTTCAAGCTCATTCAAAGCATAGAGTAGGCTAAGGACAAGTGATGAAGAGTGAGGTTCAAAATCCTAATATAATCAATAATCCTAGTGAGCACCTACAGGTGGTTGTAAGGGGAGATGAATTAGTTTCAAACCTAAAAGAGAGATGATAGAGTATGTATGATAGAGGCCTTGAACTTACTAACACATCAAGTAAGTTCATAAACTATTGAAAAGGGTCACTAATAATAGTGGTGAGATCTAAGCACATGAACACAGTCATCACCATAAAAGAGACACCTATAGGTGACTTAGAAGGTCAAGTCATCTTCAGACTTGAAGGAAGGGTAGAGGATTATTTGAGAATGATTTGAAAACTTAGGTGAAACCTCAAATAGGATCAAAATCTTTGAGAAGATGAGTGATGACAAGGGTGGAGACCTAAAGAGCAAGAGCACACAACCAAAGGACATTTTAGCAAAATTTAAGGTAATTTTGTAAAGTTTAAGGTAACATAAGTTACTTATTTCAACTAAACCCAATCAATCTCATGGTAATACTGGTGTCTCTCCAAGCTAAGTGTGAATAATAAAGGGTTAATAATGGTCTTGGGGGTATTTTATGTCTTGAGACTAGTTTCCATCTCTTCTTAGTCCATACAGGGGTTTGATGACCACCTACAACAAGCATTAAGAATAAAGGTCATAATGTGTGTTGAGGCCAAATAGAAACTAAGATAATTCTGAGCCATATGTAGGCCTATGCAAGAGGGTATACAATGAAATCAAGAATACATGCTTGGCCTAATGTCAGAGATGGTCAAGGAATAACTTGGATATTTGAGAGGCTTAAAGCCAAAGTGAAGCCTTGATCAAGATTCATGGACTCTTGAAGGGGAAAATGATGATAATTTTCAACCTAAAATGAATAATTATGATTTTAAAACTCGTTTGAGTCAGGAAAAATTGTCATACACATCTAGGCCTGGCATCTAGTCTTGTTGACTATGTAAAAGGTCTAAATGAAGAAACCAAATGGTTATGCCAAGCCAATGTGATGAAGGAAAATATCATACAGGGTGATTTAAACACTCTAATGGTGTCAAAATACTCAATATTTCCATGAAAATATTCATTTATCCCAATTGTCACTTACAACTAACGTGTGCAAGTGTGAACTAGGAAGAAATATGAGTATAATGCTTTAATAGGCTGTAAGGGTTATGAAGAGACATAAAAGGGTAATAATCATTTTTGAAGGTTCTCAAAACATCATAAAACCCTCATTATCACTCTCAAACCCCAACATAAGTGTGACAAATGCAAAACTCAATCATAGATCTAAAGAAATAAGAAATCCATGCAACCTAGTCTAGTCATGAAGGACAATGAAGTGTTGAGGCCTCTGTAGGCATCATCAAGCTTTGAAATTTGGTACAGTTGGTGGTCATGAGTGGATTAAATTTTCAAAGGTCTCTCCAAGGTCATAATACTATTGTACATATCCATTATTTGTCTCATACCTTGCCCACTCTTTGGGCAAGGGCAACCATGAGACCTAGAGGTCCATTAGAGATCTAAGGGAATGAAACAAGTTATCAAACCTCATTAATGGATAATAAGTGTATTTCATATTCATAAAATGGATATCCATTCATTCTCACATGGAAATAAATTTCAATTTTCACTCCAAGGCCCTTGAGGGCTAGCAAAGAGAGAGCAAGCTTAAACACCAAATAGCCTGATCAGTGTACCCAATTGATATAAAGGGGTAATGGGTAGTTAAAAAGCATGTAAAATCATGGAGAGGGTTTTTGTATAGGTGCATAATCATATCATAGTATTAGGAATAAGTTACAAGGATCATAACTCAAAGTAGAGCTCTCTCTAAGCCCAAGAACGCTAAACAAACCATTCAAAGAGCAACTTCAGATGCTCATACCATTGCTCACACTTTGCATGGGAGTTTGAGCCTTTTGTAATATTTTAAGGAGTCCACTAAGAATGTTTTCCAAGTATAAGTAGTTCATTTAATGATCTATTATTTATAACAATTGTTAATACCCAAGATAGGTGTAAAACCTCTCTGAAACCCATATAGTGAGCAGTCACAGGAAAAAGAGCTCAAATGCACATCAAATTCCACCATTTGATCCTGAAACCTCTTGGATGTTGTTGAGGACTATAATTATTTTCTTTCCATGTGATTCAATTAAATGGACTACTGTAAATACTATCCAAAATACCTTATTTTTACATGTTTTTGGTGTTTTGTAGGTGTTTTGAGAAGGGTGGAGCTTATAAATCATGGGATGAGGTCATTTGGGACTCATCCTAACCATTCAAGTCCAAAAATTTGTACTGAATATTTTGTAAATAATCAAACTAGGCCCATTAATAGGCTATCATTATACCTCTCATTTAACATATCAATAGATTTGTGTCCTTTTCTACCAGGGCCAGTGTCCAAGGCTATGTGCAATGAGACTGTTTGATATTAGAGTTTTATAGTTCACTATTTGAGGGGTTTACTCAGTTGTGATGTCAAAATCATAAGAATAGTAAATAAGACTCTAAATCTATTTTGTATAAAATAATATCTAAAAAGTTTTCTAATTGAAGATCTCCTATGACATTCATACCATCAACATTCAAAAACTTAAACATCTGACGTAAGATGTTATGGTATCCTCACTTGACTTACCCAACTGGGTAGGACAGTGTGATATTCTAGAATGTGAGAATGTTTTCTATTGTCACTTAAATTATTCTTGTCAAATTATGGATATGAAACGAATTAAAAAACTTTACTTTCTACGAAAGACACACTTTTGCATTAAATTGAAACAACCTCTGCATGTAATGGAAATACACTTGCATTAAAGTAAATTCACACTTTGCTTTTGAAAATAAAATCACATTTTGCTTTGAAAATGAAATCACACTTGCATTGAAAAGGAAATTCACACTTTACTTTAAAAGGAAATCACTCTTGCATTTAAAAGGAAATTACACTTGTAGTGAATGAATTATACCTAAATTACAAAAATACCTTATAAACTATAAACTAAAAGTACCGATTTATCTTGATCTTCGAAGAGAAGTAGGCCCTTGCTCCTTTTTCAGAATAGGAATAACTTTAATCAGTAATGAATAGGAATGTTAAACTTTATTTAATTATCAAAGGAACATATATAGATATGTGAAACTAAATTGGAATGTTTCTTCTAATTAACTCAATGATTAACTAACTTCAACAACTTTCTAACTATCTAGAATGAGAAGGAGATATGTATTTAAAGCACATCTCAACATCTATTCACAGAATAAAAAAATTGGCAATCTAAATAGCCAAACCTACTTATTCAAAATATAGACGATCTAGGAATCCAATCCCATACTTATAGGAAGGCATTATAACTAACTCAATTAAAAATAAACATAAAATAACTAACATAGATCCAAAGAGAATTATTCAATTTTACAAAATAGAAGTACAAATGTATTTGGATCATTTTAGACCATTACTATGAATAGTAATGTCTAAAATAAGATATATAAATATGAAAAGTCTATTTATATACAATAGATATATTTAGAATCACTATCTCGATCTATAAGATCCAGCTAGATGTCTTCAAAGCATGCCTGGGCATCTTTAGAGCATTCCATAAGGTCTTCAGAGTGCCTTTAAAGCATATTCAAAGCATCATCAAAACATCTCCAGAGCATCAAACCTTCAGATCTCATTCATTGAATTCTCAAAATTTTAGCCAAAAAGAGTTGCCAAAACTATTTGATGTCTTCTCAAAATGATCCTACCATAGGAATGTATTTTTGTACACAAACTATGCTCATTTCATCCAAGTTAGACAAAATAACAAGATAAAGAATTAGCAATTTATCATATACAAATAAAGGACAAAATTACATTCATTTTTTACTCAAATAAGGCCTTAACTATTAAATGCAATGCAATATATAACCAAAACGCAACACTTATGGATAGTTTATATTGAATATAATGAGCTATATGGATTGCTCATCATTTCTCCCCCATAGTTTACCTTTTGCAAGTTCTCTTGTAAAATTAGTGGAAGAACTAGTCGTCAATCCAAGAGACCAATTTCAAACCAATGACTGAGATCATAAATCTAAAAATAATTCCACTGATCATGATGACCTTTAGGCAAGAATCCATAATCCCTTACTACTATGTGGATCCAAGCCTAAAATTCAACTTCTACCTGATTCTGCCAACTCTACCAGGACATAAGATAGAGAAGAATGGGAGGTCTAAATCTCATTCTGATTGATACATCTGATAGTCCTTCATCTAAGAGTTGAGTGATAATCTGTGCAATTTCTTGAGCTTTCCTAAGACTCCACCTGATAGTGGTGAGACTCATGACTTCCCTACATTTAAAAGCAATAGTTAAATTTTCCCACCTAGTTATGCTGGAATTGATGGAATTGGTGGAATGTATCTCATAAAAGCTTTAAAATCTACTACATTAGCTCTTAATAATTCATGGTATTTATTTTTCGTGTACATGTGGTACATGGGTTGCAAAGCAACAAGAAGCTTACGAGCATCTTGAAATTGAGATCTCATACACATACTTGTGGTGCTCTATAATTATAGAAATTTAATGTGTGCTTGTTTCCATACTGTCTAATTTCTTAGAGTAGAGAGGAAAACATGCAATTATATTTCCCCTAAAAATAAATTTACTAAAAAACTAGACTGATAACCCAATAACATGTTAAAAATATAGAATTCATAAATTTCATCTTATCTTTCTCTGGTACTCTTGAGAAAGACATCCATAAACATGTGTTCATCTACAATAATATGAGGAAATAAAATCAAAAGTATCTTCCATTTATAAAATTGTTCATGAAGACAAAACATAAACTGAGGAAGGTTGCCTGCATGATAATAATTTTTCAAAAATTGTACAAATATTTTGAATGGAAGTCTAAGCTTTTTCCAATTACTGCTAAGACTCTATTTTAATCTTAGCATTTTCTTCTTCCAATTTTTGAATTCTATGTTTGGCTTTGTTCTAAACTAAAATCATTTCATGGAGTGGAAAGGGGAAGGAAGGAATAGCCCTTGTAGGTCCTTCAGTCTGGACTGTTATTTCCCTTATCTCGCTCTGCATGAATTTTAGAGAGGCTTGTAACTTAGCAATCTACGTGGTTAGCTCTTATATTCTAGTAGTGTGTTGAACAATCAATGTATTTTTACTATAAATGGATTGTCATAGATTATTAATCTAGGTATCTTTATCAACAATAGAATCTTACAAATTAACAATTTGGGTATCCTTATTGGCAATGGAAATCTATAAAGTACTCAATTCTTGAGTTTGGGAAAACATCAAATTATGTACTCTAGTCTACTTAACATTCATCACTATAAGAATTACTTCTTGTGCCCTAACTTCAGAAATAGATTCTTCATATCTTCTTTCCAAATTAGAAATACTCTGGTTCTTACCTTGTAGGGTTGAATGGAGAAAATCTAATTCTGCCTGTTGTTGCCAAATGGTTTCTTTATGTCGGGACAAAACCATGACATGCTACAATTCCTCATCTTTGTGCGTAGGTTAGGGAGAAGATGGACCTTCTTCTATAATATGTGTTTTACCCTTATCAGCTATAGAGGGTAAAGGTCTTTCTACTTCTTGAGCCATAATTTCTTCTACAAGGGTTGTTTCTTCAACTGTAATTTCTTATGCATGGGGTTCCTCTTCAACTACTTGTTTAGTATTTGTAAACTCTATGGGAGAGCTTAAGCTTCACAAAATCTCAATCACCTATGCATATCCTTCTTCTTCTTCTTGCAGAATGAGCCAATGACTTTGTCAAAGTTTGACTAGAGGATCAGGGCTTTCTAATGAAACCCCCATTCATCTTTTAGATCTTCAGTGTAACATCTTTAGAACTTGGGGTGCCAAATATGGGCCTTGCTCAATTTTTGCTATTGTGGGGGAAGGATAAATAGGGCATAGTGTTTTCTTGACAGAAAATTGGGAGGATTTATGGAGAAAGGAGAACCTATTGAAGTTGTTACCAGAATTTGAATAATTCGAATGCAATAGAGACGTGATCACATGAGATGAAGCAAGTGCACACCACATAGATGCTAAAGCAATTTGAAATTATACAAAAAGCTAAATTGCACAAGACAAAATGGAGAAAACCAAAATTTGATTAACATGAGATGGCCAAAGTGAAGAATACATATAGGACAGCATGTAAGTAACTCCTCCACAAAAGGTGGCCAAGGCACCCCAAGAATAGATTGTAACTCCTCCATGAAAGGTGGTGACAAGGTGCTAAGAATAGAGAAGTAACTCCCATCAAGGGAGTTACTTATGACATTCTTATGACACCTATGACACATCGACACACATCTCCACATAAGCTAGCCTATCCCACAAATGTAAGAAAACTCCATGTATGCACAAGAAATACAATTTCCCTAATTAAAAAATAGGGAAAAATAAAAACCTACACTAATACCCCCCCATAAGCACAGTTTAGGTGGGCAGTGTGGAAATATAAAATGGGTCCCAGTAACTAGGCCCGATGAGGTACCCATGTACAAATGCAATCTCTCATAAGATAGAGAAAAGGAGAAAACCCGTAGGAAAAAACTCCCCACCAAAAAAGAGACATAAAAGAAAGAAGAGGCTAATGGGCCCCCCCGAAGATGATGCTACTGCAAATGTGGACCGCACACCAAGAAGAGCTCGTAGATGAATGAACTTGCTCTCAATGAAAGGTTTGGTGAAGATGTCTGCAACCTGCTCTGAAGACTGGCAAAATATCAAGTCAAAGACCTGACTATGAATAAGCTCCTGAATGAAATGCATGTGAATCTCTATGTGCTTGGTCCACTGGTGCTGAACTGGATTCTTGCAAATCTGAATGGTACTCTAGTTGTCACAATAAATAATGGTGGGCTACCTGATAGGAATGCCAAAATCAGAAAGTATCCCCTAAAGCCAAATAGCCTCAGTAGCTACATTAATATCTCCCCTATACTCTGCCTCTGTGGATGATATAGCAATAGCATTCTGCTTCTTGCTATACCAACTGATAGGACCTAAACCTAGAGAGAAACTGTAACTAGAAGTGGACTTGCGAGTCTATGAATCACCAACCCAATTTGAATCTATTTATCCAACCAAGTCAACCTCTATGCCAAATCTATAATAAATCCCGTATCTATGTGAACCCTGTATGTAATGCAAGATCCTCTTAGCTATTTTTTAATGCAGCCCATGAATTTCCTGCATGAATCTGGAGACAAGTCCCACAGTATATGATATGTCAGGCCTGGTGTGAGTTAAGTAGATGAGACTACTAACAAGTTGTCGATACCGAGTGGCATCAACCAATGGTGAAGAACAATCAGCCTCAAGCTTGACTCTTGATAGAAAGGGAGTCAGAGATGGCTTACAATCAGCCATGTGAAATCGAGCCAATAAGTCAAGAGCATACTTAGGTTGTGTAAGAAAAATCCATGAATCTAACTGTGAGATCTCGATGCCAAGGAAGTAGTGCAATAAACCCAAGTCTATCATGTCAAATCTATCCTAGAGAGATGTCTTTACCACTGCAATAGCCGATGAAGAACTCCTGGTGATCAAAAGGTCATCAACATATAGAACTAAAATTAGGAGCGAATCATCTTGACACAAGAAGTAGACATTGGGATCAGAATGGCACCTAGTGAAACCCGTTGTGAGAAGGAAGGAATCCATCTTGGCATACCAAGCCCGAGGGGCCTATTTGAGGCCATAGATCGATTTTATAAGTCTGCATACTAAGGAAGAATCCTGAACAAATCCTAGCGACTGCTCCATGTAGATCTCATCCTCTAGGTCTCCATGAAAAAAGGCACTCTTAACATCCATTTGGTGCACATCCCAACCATGTGATGTGGCAATACCCAAGGTGAGTCAGATAGAAGTCATCTTTGCAATGGGTGCAAAGGTATTTGAGTAGTCAATGCTTGCCACCTATGAGAAACCCTTGGTGACCAATCACACCTTATACTTATCAATCGCCCCATCTGCTACAAACTTGGTTCGATATATCCGCCTACATCGAACCATCTTTCTTCCCTTAGGAAGTGAATTCAAATCCCAAGTGTGATTTTTGATTAAGGAAGAATATTCTTCTTCCATAGAATTATCCCACTCAGGTACCCCCGATGCCTCTCAAAAATTTGTGGATCCAAAACTGAAGCAAAGAAGGCATGTGGATCTCTCTAAAAATCCCCCCTAATACGTCTGTCATCTACGGGATCTCCTACCCAAGTGCCAGCACTCTCAAGTGTCTGTCTGGCCCAAAGTGGCCTGAAAGTGGGTGAGTCAGGTGCTAACTCCTCATCCTCTGACTGACTAGAGGTGGATGACTCTACATCACTATCCTCACTATCTAAAATTCAAAAAGAAGATGTCTCTGGCTCAAGAACCTATTGTGGCTGATCTAAATCGGATGAGGAATCATCATGAATAAGTAGATCTGATGAGGGAGAAGAAGTGTCAAGTGTTGAGTGTTTAGGACTCTCTTGAAAATGGACACTTCTCTCGATGAACAACTCATGAGTGACTGGATCTAAAAGGTGATACCCCTTAATACCATTCGGATATCCTACAAAGATGCAAGGCTTGGACTGACATTCCATAGCTTTGCATTTCTTCTTTGAAATGTGGGTCATGGCTGGGGATCTGAAAACCCTAAGGTGCTCAACATCAGGTTTCCTTTTATGCCAATATTCAAAGGGTGTTATCCCTTTCAAAGCTTTGTGAGGAACCCTATTTTGAATGTAGCAAGCACAATTGATGGCTTTGGCCCAGTATTGTGGTGCTAAGGATTTGGAGTGAATCATATAGCTACCCATCTCTTTCAAGAACCTATTCTTGCATTCTACAACCCCATTTTGTGAATGACTGTAAGTGACTGTGCGGTGCAAATCAATCCCCTCTATGGTGCAAAATTGCTCAAACCTAATGCTGACATACTCCCCTCCATTATCAGTTCGAAGAACCTTGATGGATTTCTCACTCTGTTTCTCAACAAGAGCCTTGAAGTCTAGAAAATTTTCAAACACTTCAGACTTTTGTTTGAGAAAATATATCCAAGCGTACCTAGAGAAATCATCAATGAAAGTGAGGATGTACTTGGTCCTTATGAAAGATGGTTTGGGAAAGGGTCCCGATACATCACTGTGGACTAATTCCAAAGGTTGTGAAGCCCTCCAAGCTTTGCCTTTGTCAAATTTTGCTTCAGGATGCTTCCCAAGGGAACACCCCTTGCAAAGTCCTTTTGAGAATTGGACACGAGGCAAGCCAATGACCATGTCATTTTTGCAAATTTGCTCAAGGTAGCGATAGTTAAGATGGCCAAACCGCTCATGCCACAATTTGCTACCTCCATCTAAATGACTCAGCAATGCTATTGGAGAAGAATTTGATGCAAAATGTGAGGTGTATAACCTTGCTTGGTGATCTACCCTACCCACTGCCACTATAGTATCACTATGCAACTCCCTGATAGCCACTGAATCTGGTGAAAACTCAACTCTCATGCCCTGACCACTGTGAGTGATTTGGTACACTGATAGGAGATTGGTTGAAAGAGAACAAACACTTAGAACATTATTGAATGTTCCTCCTTCCATTTCAACTAACCCTCTCTGTGCAACAGAAACTAAAGTATCATCACCCAAAATAATTGAAGTCATGCTACAAGGATCTAAAGAAGAAAACTCAACTAGTAAAGAGCCCATATGGTCAGAAACACCCGAATCAATGACCCATGATGTTATAAAAGTTGTATTTGATACAAGGGCCTTGCCCTTTTCTTTCTTCTTACTCTTGCCTTTTTCCTTGGTAGAATCTTGGGTAGATGAATTCTGCTTGATGGACTCAAGAACACCTATGTTGTGCTTCTCTAGAAGATGAGTTAGGTGATCTATTTGTTTCTTCATGCATTTGTGTTCATCATGCCCTATGTTTTTACAATAGGCACACTTAACCTTCTCCTTCTTAGGTTTAGGATTGGAAGAGGAAGTCTCAGTGTTGTTTTTGGCAGGTTTGTTGTTTTCTTTCTTCTTCTCCTCGTCCTTGTTCTTTTTCTTCTTCTCCTTTGTTGAAGTCTTATCCTTACCATTTCCAGCTATCAAAGCTTGGGGTTGATTAGACTTCATTGTGCCCATTTGAATTATCTTATCTTGCTCCCTAGTCAAGTTGGCAATGAATGAATCCAAAGAAGGCATTTTCCATGTAGTGCCAAGGGCACATTTTATGGCATGGAAAGTGGAGACAAAGACTAAATAGCTTGGACCTAACTTTGCGAGAATAGAAAGGATGAGTTGATCATCTTTCTTCTCTATCCCGTATTCTTTCAATTGCAATCTAAGGGCCTTAAAATTAGTGAAGAAGTCCTGTAGGGTGTAAAAGTTGTTAGGACTTAGACTTATGAGTTCGTTTTCTAGCTCATGTCCTCTCATCTCATCAAGCTTCCCAAATAAGAGTTCTAAGGTGTCCCATATGTCTTTGGGAGTCTTAGAGGATTCTAAATGGAAGAGAATTTTTGAAGACATAGACAAGCTCAGTAATCCATAGACTTCATCACTACGGTTGTACCACTTGGCCTTTTCAGCATCAGTGTTGGTAACTATTTCAATACCCATGGTGATCCTATACAACCCTTTGCTTCTAAGAATGATTGACATTTTAACCTTCCATTCATGATAGTTGAAGGGTGTTAGGGGTTTAAGTTGAAAAGAATCCATTTTAAGCTGAATTTAGGTGAAGTTGTGTTGATTGCAAGTTGTGAAATTATGCAGAAAGGAGAATGAAAGCAAAGATTATCAAGTTGTGAAAAGCAATCACACCCCCATGAAATATTGAGCCCCCCCCAAATATGCAAGTACACACTCAAAATACGTCAGGCTTAGCTGAGAATGCATCTTAGAGTAATCAGTGTAAGACTTAAGCAAACAGGACGTCGGACTCAGCCGAAAATGTGTCTCGAGAGACCCAAATTTTAGGCACTTTATAAACTAGTGCATTTTTGACAAATAACAAGCCTACACTATGGAGAATTGAATTACAAACACTTTTGAAAAAAATGGCACCCAAATCTGAGCTCCTATTTTCAAGATATTAAAGGTTTAATTTTCCCGTAAACTAGTGTTTTTGAAAAAAAACACTAAAACATTAAAAAAATGCATGTTTTGAGAGAGAAAGTGGCCTTCCAACCACTCATTGGATTCAGCACGGAATGAGGAATATAAAATAGGTTTGTGTGACGGGGAATTGGCCACTTGCCAACTCAGGCCTCACCCTTTGTCTTCGTAGGTTGAAGATACAAGTTTTTTTTTAAACTTCGAAATTGCTCTTTTTTTTAAAAAAAATCAACTTACTTATTTTCCAGCATACTAAATGACATTGTGAAGTGATTAAAGTCAAAAAAAAATTAAAAAAGCAATTATCAATGCCCAGTTCAAGTGGCCACATGAGACGCCAAGCAAGAAGAGGGCGCCATTTTCAAAAAATCGCAGATGTGGCAGAATGTTCTCACCAAAAACAAGGGCATAGTTATGATTTGTTGGGCAAGAAAAGGTTATAGAGTCTGAAAATTTCAATGCATAGCAGGTTTGGGCAGAAAAAGACCAAAAAAATGTGTTATTTTCAGAAAAAGACAGACCTAACTTTATTGGACGATGGACGCCATACACCTGATGGCGTGACTAGAAAGGATGTTGCTGCTGCTTGGCGTGCTAGAAGGATTGTTGCTGCTACTTGGCATAGACCAAAAGAATGTCCAGCGTTGCAGAAGCTTTGCACAGCTGTGAAGAAGCTTAGCGTGGCTGTTGCTAAGTGCTACGCCTGGACTGACTGCATGGAGTGCTACTCCTCCCTACACACAACAATGGCGCCCAACAACTTGCAACAAAGTCAGCCCCTCCAATGTCCAAGAAGCAAACTAGATTGCAGAGATCTTATCTTTTTCTTGTAGAATGACCAAAAGAAAAGAAATTCTTTTGCCTTTGCTAAAGCCACAATAGCTCTAGACAAGATGTCTTGGCAAATTCTAACTCAGAAGTAATTTTTTAAACAAGTTTCTGTATGGATTTGCATGAGTTTTCAAAAAACTCTACCAAAACAATGGAGTTAAGCAACAAAAAAAACTACTAAGAAATCAAAGTAAGAATTTTAGAATAGCATAAACAGACACACAATTACCGGAGTGGCTCTGATACCATATCGAAGTTGTTTCCAGAATCCAGATAATGCGAATGCAATAGAGACGTGATCACACGAGATGAAGCAAGTGCACACCACATAGATGCTAAAGCAATTTGAAATTATACAAGAAGCTAAATTGCACAAGAAAAAATGGAGAAAACCAAAATCTAATTAACATGAGATGGCCAAAGTGAAGAAAACATATAGGAGAGCACATAAGTAACTCCTCCACAAAAAGTGGCTAAGGGACCCCAAGAATAGACTGTAACTCCTCCATGAAAGGTGGTGACAAGGTGCTAAGAGTAGAGAAGTAACTCCCATCAAGGGAGTTAGGGAGTTACTTATGACATTCTTATGACACCTATGACACATCTATGACACACATCTCTACATAAGCTAGCCTATCCCACAAATGTAGGAAAACTCCATGTATGCACACGAAATACAGTTTCCATAATTAAAAAATAGGGAAAAATAAAAACATACACTAATAGAACCAAGCCTTTTCACCTTTAGGTTTTTACAAAAAATGATGCCAATAGATGAGGGTAACCAACCCATGGTGTCGGATGGACCTAGTTCCTCTTTTTAATTTCCAAACAACATTAATTAGGGCATGGTGAAGAAAAGATGGAAGATTTACTTGGTACTCTGCTCTAGCATCTCCTTGACTTAAGTGAATAAGAAGTTGCATGGTATCTCCACTAACCATCATAGGTAAGATATTTCATAATCCAAAATGCAATATGTTGTCATGGTTGTGAAAGATTGTCTCTCATAATTCCTCTGACCACACCTTGTCAAGATTTGGCCAATCTAGGATGGAAATCATTTACTTCAATAAACATTTAAATTAAGTCGATAAAACATAGTTTATTTGTGACTACACCCTTAGAAATTTTAGAGAGTGCACTTATCATAGAGGGATATACCATAATGTGTTTACCTCTAACAATAGAATGGTCCTTATCAAAATTTTCAAATAATTCTAGCACAATATCTTCTTAAAAACCCTGAAACATTTTTAGGAAATTCAACCATCATGTTGACTCAAAAATATCTCTAGCCGATTCATCCTATAGCAACACGTCTGATGATTTTGGTTCACTTTTCTTCTTCCTACCTCCCATCTTCAGAGCTATCATTATTTTCTCAAAAACTTGATTACACTATGAAAAATGGAGCTTAGAATTGCATGGGATACTAAAGAACGCAAGAAAATAGGGATATGATGCAATAATGGATAACAATAACAACGAATAACAAATAAAGATGTATCATGAAATTATGGCAAAAATTATGATGATAATTATAGAGAGCACTTCAGAGCATGTGAGATTTAATGAGAAATCACTTTCTCCATCATCATTAATGATCTGGTGTAAGGGTCACAATTAGCAACACTTAAAGAAATATTTGTAATGATTTTTGCATCACATCATATCTTTTTGTAAAGGCCCTTTTTAAAATAATTTCACATCAAATCTTTAAATGTGATGATGATGTTGACTTCATCACATCCATGTGACATCTCCAAAACTTATCCATTTGAAAAAGTGTTGACTTCTTAGTGATTGTATATGCATGACATGAAACAAAAAATGCCTAACCTTTTAAGAAATAAATACAACTATACCTTTATCATAAGATTCATGCCAATCTTCTAGAGTTGTCATGTGTCCTACAAGGATAAACAAGGCTGAAAAGATAGGTTAATTGACAATAATTCATATTTTATTACAAAAGTTTTCTTGTCATTTACTTGTTTTCACCTTTCAGTATTTTTTATTATACTTCTTTTATTTTCTCATTTTTTTATATATTTTTTTGAAATTTGAAGGAAGGAGAACCACCATTTGTTGGTTCTTAGCACTCTTCCTTCATTGGATGTCTATTTCAAAGATCATTTCACCTTAGTGAAAGAACCATGTTCTTCCACAAGGTCAAAATTGGTCTCGATTCTACTCAACAGACTCTTCTTTGTTGAGAGGTCTTTTGTACACATTAAGCATGTGACCATTGACCAAAAGTGTCCTTTGATCACCATCAATTGTTTGAAGCTACATAGAGATATTACTATGAATGGTTTTGATCATGTATGGTCCCAACCATCTTGTCCTAAACTTACCCTTGAAATTTTTTAGAATCAAATAGAAGTGCCCAACCTCCTTATTAAAACTATCTTTCTCTGATGTGAGTATCATGCCACTGCTTTCTTTGCTTCTAAATCATGTTGGTTTGAGTGAGTGCATCTATTCTTAGTTTATCCGGCTCATTTAGTTACATTATTATTTATTTCTATGTTTTATCAAGATCAGTTCCCATATTAGTTATTGTCTTCAATGTCTACAATTCAAATTCTATTGGTAACAAATGTTTCTTTCCATACACAAGTTCATATGGAGAGAATCTTGTAAATGTCTTCCATGTTGTATTGTATTCCAAAATTGCTCTGTCTAATCTTTTTTGTTATTTTTTACAATTTTGGTCAGAATGTTTTTCACCTCACAATTAGTGACCTCCATGTTGATGTTTAAAATTGCGCCTTGTTTCAGACACCAACAATGGGAAGTTTCAAGATGTGGGACATGCGACTTGAAACAACCTCCAGATTTTTGAGAAGCTGGTTTCTTATTTATTTCAAGTGTTTGGGGAAAAGGGATAGGAAATTTAAATAGAAATGCAAATGCAAATAAAAAAAATCTAACTATGGCGATGCGTCTGAATGTAATTTAGATCCTTAATCCTAAGCACAGTGAAACTATATGTAAGATTCAATTACATTAAAGAGCAGACGAGACATGATCGATTTAAAAGATAGAAACAATAAAAACAGAGGCTCGTAGCTTAGACTACTTTTGTAATGATACAGAAAACATCAACAAAGGCACAGAACTCTGTCTTCTCATTAATTCTTCAGCCATATAAAAGGCACAGAACCATGCACAGTTACATAAACTTTACAACTTGAGAAAATAGAATAAAGCCAAATGATATTCCTAATCACAACTCTAGAAATTCTAATAATTTTCTCATAAAATTCTCTCTCTCTTCTTTTGATCCCTTTCTGGTGATCCCTACACTCCTCTTTATAGCCTCAGATCTCTCATTCCATCACCTCCTTTCCCGTGCAACTGTCTATTGTGCCTTTATCTCATAGGGGACAAACAGACGGCACTTTCAATGTTTGCAGGCCCCAAAAATCTACCCAGTGAACTGCTCCATCTACTAAAAATAACTCCCACTGAGTTTCCCTCCAGATTACCCATGCATTCCCAAACTTACGGCCCAAATTGAACCCTAACTGAGCTGGAAGTGTCTATTAGAAGATAGTTTTCAAATTTTGAACATTCTGCCTTCATGCAGTTCACTAGTTAAAATAGATACACAGGACCCTCTGTTCTATTGAAACAGAAGAGGACACTTAGTCAATTTACTAAAAATATACTTATTTCTTAGGAGACACCAGAGAATGACACTTGGCACCTTTTGAAATTTTTATCGAAGCCATGCGGCACTTTTCGCTTTCCCTATATTCTTACTATATCTTGCTCACGAACATTCCACCTTTGACACCTATCGCAATCTGCTTCTTTGATACTTAACGACTTAACAGAAATAAGACTCACTGCATTTCTTGCCCGAGCAACCTTTAAAGGGGCATAAAGATAGGTGGCAATCTCTACTTCTCTTTAACAAAAGACACGTGGCAATCTCCCGCTGCTCTTTTGCTATGCTGTGGGAGTGTTCGGGATGCATGCTAGGCTCTTACAGATGGTGACACTCGGCAGCTTTTGTAGACTTTAAAAATAAAACCCGAGACACCATAGTCTTTATTCGGTAATGAAACTCAAAAAATATCTTTCGAATGTCGACATGTGCAAATTTCCGCTGCTTCTGAGAAGATACATGGCATCTTTCACTGCTTCTGAGAATGGAGTAGAAAGGGGCTCAGTTGATGACACTTGGCGGCCTCCACTTGAATGCTTTGGTTGGGCCTTACTTGCCCTCTGAAAGGGCACTTGTCCTTTGGTCTTTAGGATGCTCCCTTGAACTGGTCATTGAATCGAAAATGGTTCAATGGTCCAATGGTTCAACGGTTCAACACTGCACGCCATTTACACATAACTCAAGGTATTGAACCAAAAATATTGAACCAATGCATTAAACTACCTTATTTCAGATGCTGACACATGGTGACTTTTGCTTTCTTTTACAAAAACAATCTAGAGCCTTCTGCAATTGCCACTTGGCATGTTCCACCTGATCCTGATACTTAGCTTGTTGAAGACTTTCACTGAAAAATAAATGAAACGCGAGTGCCGATATGAAATGCAGATGCCGATACGTGGTGCTTTACACTGAGTTGCTATTGAACACGTGGCATGTCCCGACCAACTTGTAGGAAAAATGAAAGGTGCCTTGGATGATGCCACTTGGCAGCTTCTGCTTGATTTTGACACTTAGCCAAAAATGAAACAAATGAATCAAAAGGGAAATAGCACCCGTGCTCTATTTTTGAACTTTGCCATCAAAGACCAAGGTATGTGGGAATAAAATTTTCAGCGTGCGATTGAAAATCATAATGCAACATAGAGTAAAAATTTTACTCTATAGTTATTGGCAACCCTAAGGGCTTTTGAGCCTGCTCAAAAAGAAACCACACTCCCGTTAGATCAAAATTGCAAAATTTTACAGCTTCAACAATGTTGTCTGGTAGGTAGACCACTCATGGTCAGATAACCCTTGCTTGTTCTATAATTCATTGAAGGCCAAATCAAGGTTAATAATATCTTTGTGCAAAAAAATTTGCAAAATTTGAATCATAGCCTTCAATTTGAATTCAAGCTGGGAAACATGAACCAGAACAGCTTCTACTTCTGAGACTGAGGAATCATCCCGTAAGTTCTAAAAAACTATTTGATCATTCTGTTTGGCCAGCAGCAATGGTTCAATTTGATCAACCATTAGCACCGTGTTATCATCAGGAAATGGAGAAGGAAGACCTAATCGCACTAGATCTTCAATATGTTGTTTCATTTCGTTGATACCCTCTTTCATGATTTTAAGGAGCTCTCTGTAACTGTTGGCTACAGAATTGCAACTGAGAACCTCATTGACTCTCTTTGCGGTGACCATTTTGTCAGTGATTCTTGCAACTGCCAATGTCACATCCGTTGTGTCATAGAGCTTCTGTAGCAACATTTTAGAGTCCATTATTCTGTCAAAAACTGTAGTTAGAGTGTTCTTCACTGAATCCCCCACCTTTTCACACAATTTCTATGCATTTAACTAACACATGGATTCATAGATCTCCTTTACCAGTTTTATCACTCTGACATTGCTTGGCTTATTAGCCAGCTCCAGTGTTAGTTATGTTGCTCTCTATTGCTCCGCTTGGAACTAGGCTTGAAAGGCCGCAGTATTATTCTGCTCGATTAGGAGCTTGTGTTGCCATTCTGCTTTTTCCCACCTAAGGGTCACCACCGCAGCCTTTATCTACGTGAGCTCTGCCTTTAAAGAATCATTTTGGGCCTGGACTGCTCATTGAATCTAAAGAGAAATAGTCTCTTGCAACTGTTTATTCAGATTTGCTATTTCATTGTCCTTTCTGTCAATTTTTACGATTAAACTATTACAGTTTGCCTTCTCTTTGGCCAAATCAGCGTCCATCTTCTGTAGCCTCTTTGATGTCTTCAAGTAGTCTTCAGTGACTGCAGAAGTGGATTCGGTCAATAGTTTAATTTTGTCCTAGGGCCTGAAAAGGGACATGTCAATGGCCACTACATCCATTGTGTAATCCTCAGGCTGCATCTGCTCAGCTGGCTTGATGACATTTGGTGACAAATGGATCACCATCAATTGTTGCTAAATTGGGTTAAATTGTGACTGCAGATGTGTTGTAGCCAGTGCTTTATTTTCTTTTGTCCTCTTTTTCTCTCTTCGAGCTTCCCTTGCCTTCCACGCAGCATCTGATTGCATCTAGAAGGTAGAAGGAGAGGCAATGTGCCCACCTGCAAAAGGATGTCCCTGTGGCAGACCGTATTGAATAGCCAATTGTTGGCTATGGGCAATCTGAGGGGAAACTTTTTTGGGAACATAGGGGGAGAAATGGGGTAATGTTAAAGCTTGAGGTGGCATAGATGGGGCGAAGTGAGAAATGGGAATGACAGAAGTGGCAGGGGATGTAATCTGGCTAGATGAAATCATCATGCCAATGGGAAAAGAAATAGACTGAAAAGGAGGAGGAATGATACTTACTTGAGGAGCAATTACGACACTCTATAATTGGCGCTATTGGGTGTCTGTCTCCTCTTCTGTAGCCAACTGAAATTGCACTCTCTTTTGTTTCTTAGGTGTCTCCTCTTTTGGCTATGCTCTCTCTCCTTCCACATCTACTATTGTCATCAGTGATGCTTGTGGAGAACTGGGAACTTCAATGACTTCCGATGATGGGAAAGCTTTCGGTGGTGAATGAACCAAACTCTTTTGTTTCTCCAAGATGCTGAGAGGTTGGGGCTAAACTAACACAGTTACTGCAGCTACAGTTTGTTCTGAGGTTTGTGGCTTTTGGCTTGGCCTGGCTTCTTTCTCTATACCCCGTGTTGGCAAATTAGTTGTCTCCAGGCTAGATGCAGGGGAGAGATGGCACTCATCCCATAGTTCTTCCCATTTCTCGTATGTGTCTATGTTTCTGAAAGAATGGGTGGTTTGAGAAATTTTCTACCTATATTTCCAATAGGATTCTATCTTTTCCACATCCAATCTTTATTCTTCAATGCTCTTCTCAAGCCAGAAGTCATTCTGACTTTGGGATCATAATCCCTCTACTTAACATAGAAATTTTCCCATGGTCTATTTTGCAAAAGGGGCAAATCTGTTAATTCAAAATAAAAATTAGGAGCATCTTCTATAGGGTTTCTCCTAGTCTCCCAAAAAGGACAGCCCTCATGTGTAATCCTGGTTGAAACCCTGTTAGTCTTTATCCAAGAAGCTATGTAACCATTCGGGTCGCATACCCATTTGTCTTCAACTAACAGGAACCCCAGACAGGGTAGCTTTCAAAGCAGCAAAATTTCAGCGTCCCTAGTTTCTAAAACTATGTTGCCTGTCATCCATGGGAGATCATACATTTTCCTCTTCTATTTCTTAGAACCATAATCATTGTCTACTATTGACACTTGCCTGGTGACATCTAAGAATTCTAACCTAAGAGTTAGAATCTTTGGTAGCAACATTGGTTCCCCAACAAAAGCCATGAACTCTTATAATTGTATGGTGGGATCCAAAGTAATAGTCACACGAAATTGGGCAACTAGCCAGGAGGTTTGAAACACTGGGAAATAATTTGTTCATGACTGGTTCGGGGCTGAGGTGGCAAAGAGCAGCGGTAACAAACAGTTCCCAAAAATCATATGGGTCACTGGTCCTTGATTAAATATGTGTCCATGCAGACACAGGAATGATCCTTTAGGGATCAAAACTTGGGTCATACATATCCAGATGCATATGTTGGGCAAAGAGGTCGGCGTTCTGGTATAGCATGAGGTGAAACAAATAAGAAGAGTACCTGAACACTCCTTTTGATTTGAACTAGGCTAGTTGCTCCACCATTGAAAAAGCAATTTGCTCTAAAAAGTCGAGCCGATATTCTTGGATCTTGTCGACAGTCTTCAACCTGAAGAAGATAGCCATTTGCTCTGCGTAAACTACCATATCATCTTTCATGCCAAAGATGAAAGCCATCATGGATAGTGCATCTTGGCTGACTTGTGTGAATTGGGCTCTTGCTACAGGGAGTGTGGGCACAGTAGTGTTGTCATCGCCCATTTGTAATTCGGTTCTTAAGAACCTTAACTCGGTATTGATGTTAGCCCACATCTATTGCATTTTAGCAATAGTGGGAAACATTACTGTACTATCATGGTGTAGGGTTAACATATCTCTGATAGCTTGCAGTGTGATTTTCACCATGAAAAGAACCTATTGAATGGTTCATGAGGGTGCATGGAGCAAGTCTGCACATAATTTAACCAAGTCGGGGCATGGATGCACAGCTGGGACAAGGAACTATGCCAGTTGTGAGGTCCATATCCTCATGGAAAATGTCTCATATTGCCCTGATTTGGCCCTCTGAAGACACCTTTGATGTGCCCCTTCTCTAAGGGTTTTGCTCCTGGCTCTTTGCAAGATTGGGTCCATGATTCCATCCGCATAATCTTTTACTTTTATTGGGTCACTTGCCTGACCAACCTTCAAAATTTTGGTCCTTAGATAGGCTTTCAATGGTTGTGCGAGAGCTGAAGCATATAACTTACTTGCCAGAAACCTATCAAGGGATTCATACATCCCAGCTCCTTGTTGCGAAGATGATGCTCCTTCCATCTCTATGTCCTTTTTGTGATAACTGGAATGAACCCTTTGCAAACAAAAACACTTTCGCTGAAGCAAATTTACTAGGCATCGAAAAATTTTACAAGTAGCAGGATATTTTTTCACAGATGCAGGAATGCTTGAGAGTTTGTAAACTTTAACTCTAGCTAAAAGTATTTATGGACCTATCAAGTCTCAAAAGGCATTAAATTTGGACAACCGTTAGCGAATCATACTCAATCTTCCTCAGACAGCAAGATAGACATGTTATGCAAGTGGTAGCGCAAAGGTACTGTTGACCAAATTTTGCCCACAGGTAAAATTTTTGGTCCCCTTCCTCCCTTGCTATTCAATGCCAGTCATTTTCAGGTTGCACAAGTTCAATGAGATTGATTCATGGCCTAGTTCAAGTAGTTCAACAACCTTTGGTTCAAAGAGTCCATCTTCAAGTTCAACATCTCGTTTCACCAAGCATTGAACCATTTTCAGTTCAATGGTTTGGTTCAACGGGCTTGGTTCAAAGGGAGAAGTTCATCGGCCTTGGTTCACTAGTTCATCAGCGCGCAATGGTTGAACCAATTGAACCGTTGAACCATTTGGTTCAACAGCTTGGTTCAAGGGTATGCCCTTGGCTGAAGGGGGAGTCTTCAAGTTCAAAATGCCCTAGCAGAGGGCAGGTGCACAAAGGAAAGGCAATCAGGTAAGTCCAAATTTGTTTAAAGTTCAAAATTGTTAAGTCCCGAATTCCTTCAGACTTTTTGCCTGAAGGAATTCCTTCAGACAAAAAGTCTGAAGGAATTTGGGCGCATTTCTAAGCAAAGGCCGAAGGTCGGGGAGAACTTCTGTGGAATTTTTGTCTGCAGGAAATTGTCTACAGACAAAAGCCCATGGAAAACACAAAGCAAACAAAGACCTGAGAGAATTTTTGTGGACTTTTTGTCTACGAACAAAAGTCTGTGGGAACCTGGGAGACAAAGCCAAAATACAAAGGACTCGCTGAAAGACCCCGAAGGGCAGGTGCCCTTGCAGGGGACTTTCGGCCCAAATATAAAGGGGCACTAAGCAAAGTCAGGAGGGTGCTAAGACTAAGCAAAGCCACAGAAGAAGCCATGAAGACCCGATGACGTTGTGACGAGGACGGTGATGTCCTAGAGGGCGTCAAAACTGACAAAACAAGTTAGCCATTGGTTTTCAAACCAATGACGGCCGTATGAACCTCAAAGTTAGCAAAGTGAATAGTTGTTCCTTTTCAAACGAGAGAGCGCTAACCATGGAAAAGAAGGCCCAGAAGGCAGTGACCCACCAGAATGTTTGCCCCCAAGGGCCAAAGGAGTCAGAAGAGACAAATTTGAGAAAAGACAAGAAGACAAGCATGGAACGAGCAAGCAGTTAGTCCAAGTGGCGCCAATTTGAGAAGTGACTCCGATAGGTGAAACAGTTCCTGTGAATTGATCATTGGGGATGCAAACAACTAACAATGCAACCGGTTTCTCCATTTTACATTTAATGAGTAGACAAATCATGTAATCACCTTGATGAAGCGGCCTTAAATACAAGATAAAGCACACAGCTCATTAATGTTTTGAGCGACTTGTTCTTTCCAATGAAGGGACGCGATAGGCCACTTGTAAAGAAGGAACGCCAAATAGGCCTCCTTGCTTCTCCTATATATTGAGGACTTGTCATTTTTATAGATATCTTTCACTTTTGTAAGGCGTAGCCCTGGCAAAATTTCCACCTAAATCAATAAATGTAGTTTTACCTCCATCTTGGATAGATTTTCTGTGTATGTCTTGAGTGTTTGTTTGTGTTCAGTCATTGTCTTTTGATGATTTCACAGGTCCAACACCAGCATTCCAGTTGTCTACAAGGCACCATCTCTGCAGCTAACAGGAGAAGAGTAGTATTTGGAAGTGTAGAATAGAGGGAGTTACTTATAGTGTGCATTTCACAGCGCCTTGGTGAATCTCTATTTTTTGTGTTTTCATGAAAGCCTCTCTGCCAGTTCCTTACAGCCTGGTCCTTCTACCAAGTGTGAAGTGTATGTATGTATTTGTCTGATTTCAAGTGTGGATGTCAGAATGTCAACTTATTTTGGTGCATCACCTCTTTAGAGTAGTTTGTTTTCCTGCAATCTCTCTCCCTTTTCATCCCCCCATTATATAATTGTATATGTATGTGTTTGCAATTACTGGAATGAACATGATGCATCAAAGGGAGATATCCCTTATCTAAAGACTCTCCCCTCTAGCTTCACCAGTCCCACAAGCGAGAGGGGAGTTTCAATAGTTGCGAGGAGAAGGCAGGAGCTTGGCCTCCTGCCAAGGGTGCAATTTCCTATGTCAACAGTTCTGGCACACCCGGTGGGACTCAATTTGACAACTCAGTAAGGTTTTAGGATTGATGTTGGTCTTGTCACAGCAGATTTAAGTTTTCCAACATCTGGTGACTCCACTGATAAGAGTTTTAGTTTTCCAATTAAGACCAGTTTCTTACTTTTCTATGCCTAAAGTCACCACAAGGTCTGCTTCAAGAGGGGTTCCTTTCGATTTCATTGAGTTCCCTTTGAACTCTAAAAAAATACTATGATTTGAGAGGACCCATCCTTATCTAACTAGCCATCCTCCTAGACCTATTGTAAGGGACGCAGATGAAGTAGAGCCCCAATTTCAATCCATCCCAGCGATGGCATTGCCTTTTGCAGCCTTTCCTGGTCAGAGCCCCTTGAATCTCCCACACTATGACCTAATTTTGGGAATAGCCTTAAAGAATGTGCCTTATTTTGATGGAGAGGGACCCATTACAGTCGTTGAGCATATTAGGAATATTGTTAACCTCTGTAATATTCACAACATCACGAAGGAAAATATTGCCATCAGATTGCTGGTATTCTCTCTTAAAGGCAAGGCTCTTGACTGGTACAAAACTTTGCTCATAAATTCAATACATTCTTGGAATGAATTGGGCACTCAACTGATAGATCATTTCAAGGAAAAGAGTGATGGCCTCTCGCTTGCTGAGCAGCTGACGACCATAAAGAGAGCTCCACATGAGTATATGTAGGATTTTAACACGCATTTTCAAAAGACTTGGGATAGAATTCTCATCTTAATAAGGCCGACTCCCAGCTATGCTTTCTTATATTATTTAAAGGCATTGAATAGTGATATTCCTGTGATGATACAATCCATGGGAGGGCATATACTGCCAGCTGCTTATGACATAGCCATAGTAGCTAAAAATTTCTTAGTACAAGTTGGGAAAATAGCCCCTAGACCTGACATGCCACTGTTCCAAAAAATCTTACCTCCAAATTAGGCTGTCACTTCCACATTGGCTCCTCTGCCTAGCATTGAGAAACCAGCTATTGTTCCATCCAATGAACTTTATGAGGTTAAAAGTCTATTGCAGAGCATGTCAAACGAGCTTGTAGCTCTCAAAAGGTAGCAAGCTCAAAGTAACAGACTGAATCAGGGATACCAGCATTACGGCCAAGCCCCTAGGCCCCCTTTCCAAAACTATAATCAAGGACAGGGTCAGCTCACTCAGACCAGGCCATTTCAAAACTACAACATAGGCCCCCCTTCATCATCTAAAGTCATGATGCCTGTTCAGAACAATCTAGTACAAGAACAGCCAAGTTGTTCGACTATGGGATATGGTCAAGAATGGGCTGTTTACACAAATGAGATGATGAATTATTTCTAGACTGTAGACACTAATTAGGTAGCTGCTCATTCCCAGATTTTTGAGGCTCCAACTCAACCCAGCATAAGTAGCAATCAAGCCCAGCCTGATTTTACCCTCATGAATCATCTAGAAGGGGAATTTTATTCAGTGAATTATGTAGGCAATGTAGATAATCAGGCTGACTATGTTGCAGCCAACACAAGGTTTAATAGAAGACCAATGGGAGAAGCCCAGGCTACCACTCAAGTGGAAGCAGCACCTTCTCCATCGCACTCAAATCAAAAGGCCCCAAATTTCAAATAGCCATTTGCACCTTCAGCCCCTCAGCCTACAGCTCAAGTTGGAATCAGCCTCAAAGAAAGCTTGAAGGGGGACAGTCCCCAGGTCAATATAGTGGACCAGATGAAGAAGTTGCATATGAACATCTCTTTATGGGATTCATTGTCTCTTCCAGGGTAGAAGGATGCATTGAAGAAGGAATTACATGAGTTGAATCAACAATCTATCCTAACAAGCACTGATAATGTCTTGATGATGAATGGACAGCCTTCCATTTCACGTCAGGTAAAGAAAGAAGAGAAAATTCTCCCTTTCTATGTATCCTTGGTCATAGGGGATTTCTTGGTACACAATTGCATAATTTACAGTGGGGCTAACACCTCGGTGATGCCCAAGTGCATAGCTGACAAGATGGGACTAAAATATGAAGAGATGAACAAAGGAGTCCTACAGCTAGATGAGACACCTGCAAAAATAGTTAGAATTTTGAAGGGTTTAAGCTTGACATTGAATGCATGCCCAACCTTCTCAATTCCCCATGATATAGTGGTAGCGGATGTTCCTCCTTATTTTGCAATTTGCTTGTCCAGGGACGTCACATCAAAGATAGGTGGTTATCTAGCAGCAAATTGGTCATACCTAGTTTTTAGAACCAAGTATGGGACCAAGGTAAAAATTGAATCTGAGCCACTCTACAAGGACCATCTAAAACCATATTCGCCCAAGGTAGCGAACGTCAGTTACACCATCATCGACCCAGAAGAGTCCCAGACAGACCAATCTCCGTCCTCTGCTCTTGAAAGAGTCGCAGACTTACTCTTGGATGAGTGGGGAAATGATAACTTCGAGCATGATCCTCACAAGTTTATAGAGGAGATAGGCCTTGGAGTTTACTGTATGCATGAAGAGGGTGCCTTCATGCCAAATTTAATGAAGGCCAACCAGGATGACCTAAGCCTATGGCAGTTGTATTTTGACAGTTCTAGAAGTAAGATGGGAGCTGGTGGTGGGGCGATGTTGGTCTCCCCTTCAAAGGATAGGTACTTTTTAGCTTTCCATTTCCAATTCTCTTGCACAAGCAATGTTGTAGAATATGATTCCCCTATCCATGGTCTTGAATGGGCAAGAAAAAGAGGGATCAAGGAGTTGTAAGTTTTGGGAGATAGCGAGCTGATTGTAAATTAGGTGAAAGGCCAGAATCTAACCAAGAATTCCTTGTTGAAGTCTTACAAGCATAGGGTTTGGGACTTGGTGGAAGATTTCTTCACTTTTAATATCACCTCCATTCCCAGAGAGCAAAACAAACAAGCAGATAGGCTAGCAGCAATTAGCACTCAGTTCAATGTTTCCAAGGAGATAAGTCGAGACTGTGGTTCACACCACTTGAAAGTGGTGGTTCGGCCCTCTGTCTCGAACAACATTGCAAATTGGCAAGTTTTTGAAAGTGACCAGCAAATAGCTTTCTTCCTTCAGGAGGAATATGAGTTTGCAACACATAATTAGGCAAAATTACAACAGCAATATGGCAATCAGATTGTTCAGTTGAAGAATAATAAGCTCCCTAAAGGTTTGGTCAAGCTTGAGAGCATATTTAATGGATATGACCAATTGAGAAATGACAAGGCATGCATCACAACCAAAGAAGAGAATTACAAAAGGGTTGAGATCTTTAAGGACAAGTTGCTTGCACATGGAAAATTCTGCACAATTCAAGAAAGGTGAGCTTTCATTTTGCTGTGTCAAGAATTCACAGATGTTTTTGCATGGGATTACAGTGACTTGAAGGGCTTCGACCAAAGACTCACCCAACACACCATTGACTTAGAAGAAGGTGCCAGGCCAGTCACACAGAAGCAAAGACCTATCAATCTAACAATTGAGCCCCTCATGTAGAGGGAACTGGCCAAATTGATTGAGTCTGAAATTATATTTCCAATCAAACATTCCTCCTGGCTGGCCAACCTTGTTCCTATTAGAAAGAAGAATGGGGAGATCAGGCTGTGTGTCGACTTTAGAGACCTTAATAAAGTCTCTTTAAAATATCATTATCCCCTCTCGAGCATGGAGCAAATCTTTGAGAAGGTAACAGGCATTTAGCGTTTCTCCCTCTTGGATGGTTATTCAGGGTATAATCAGATTCTGGTGCAAGGTTGTGACTAACACAAAATGACCTTCACCACTAAATGGGGAATGTTCGCCTACAAGAAGATGCCATTTAGGATATCTAATGCTGGTGCTACCTTTCAGTGAGCCATGGACATGGCTTTCGCAGGCTTGATAAACAATAATGTGCTGGTATACCTCGATGATGTGACGGTATTCTCCAAGGAAGCGAGCCAACACATGGAACACCTCAAGCAGATTTTTGAAAGGTGTAAGGAGTTTGGCATCTCTCTTAATCCAAAAAATTGCATGTTTTTTGTTCATGAGGGGAAACTCCTTGCCCACATCGTGTCCAAGGAAGGCTTATCCATTGACCCCAAGAGAGTTTGTTCTATCCTAGAGATGTCCCTACCAAAGCACAAGAAAGGCCTACAGCGTTTCTTTGGTAGGATAAATTTCATTCGGAGATTCATTTCGAATTTCACTGAGATAGTCAAACCCCTGACCTCTATGCTGAGGAAGGGCGAGGAGTTCAAGTGGACAACACAAAGAAAATATAGCTTCAAAGCCATCACACAGGCCATAACTCAAGCTCTTACTTTGATCAGCCCCGACTTCAACAAAGAATTTAACCTCTACACTTTCAGCAATGAAGAGGTGGTCTCCGCCATGCTTACCCAAGCGAATGGTGATGACCTCGAGCAACCTCTTGCCTTTTTTAGCCAAGGGTTAGAATATTTCAAAGTCAGATACATGTATGTAGAGAAGCAAGTCCTGGCAGTAGTGTGGAGCCTAAAAAAATTTAGGCATATGTTGTCTAATAGCAGGATTCACCTCATGGTCCCACATCCTGGCATCAAGGATTTCTTGACCAATTGAGACCTAAATGAGAAGAGAGCAGGGTGGATCACCAAAGTGATGGAGTATGACGTAGACATCAAGATCACCAAGCTGGTGAGGGGAAGAGGCTTGTGTGAATAGCTGGCTGCATACTTCAAGCAAAAAGGGGAAGACAGCTTGCTAATTCATGATGCAGCCACTGCAGAAGAACCAGCTGTCATAAAGGATTAGACGTTGGACCTAAATCATTTCTTTCTCACTGGTGAATGCCCACAGTGTCTTGATAGGACTGGAAAAAGGTATTTCAGGCTCCAGTCTCTCCCTTACGTCCTAGTTAATGAAGTATAGTTTAGGAAGGATCTCTTCAGGGTTCTTCTAAGGTGCATTGACCCAAACCAGGCTGATAAGGTACTGGCTGAGTTCCATGATGGGCCAGTAGGCGGTCATTTTGTTCCTAAAGCTACTGCAGCAAGGATAATGAGAGCTGGTTATTTTTGGCCTACTCTTTTCAAGGACACCCATGCCTGGGTAAAAAAGTGCCAGAAGTGTGCACTTTTTGATGGAAAACAATGGTTGGCTGCCATGCCTCTACAGCCTATTCAGGTGGAACAACCATTCATGCAGTGGGGCCTGGATTTCATAGGGATGATCAATCCTCCCTCTAGTGTTGGACATAAGTGGGTCCTGACTGCTACAGACTATTTCACAAGGTGGGTGGAGGTTGTTGCTCTGAAAGAGGCAAATGAAAGTGTGGTCTTGGAATTTTATGAGGACCTGGTAACAAAATTTGGGGTCCCAGCCACCATAATCTTAGATAACGCCTTGGCTTTTTTAGGGACCAAAACAAGTGAATGGGCGCTAAGGTATGGTATATACCTCAGCACTTCATCCAATTACTACCTGTAGGGGAATGGGCTGGCTGAGTCCACCAATAAAAATTTGATCATAATCATAAAGAGGACCATGGAAAAAAATCAGAGGACTTGGCATGCCAAGCTAAAGACAGATCTGTGGGTTGATCGAATCACTTCAAAGAGAGTAATCAGAAATTCTCCATATACACTTGTATATGGAAGGAAAGCTAGGCTTCCCATCTCACTTGAATTTCCAGCACTGGACCTCGCTCACCAGCTACAATTTGAAGAAGGAAGTAGCATGGAGGTCAGGTTGTGTGAGCTAATGGAGCTCCAAGAGGTAAGGGACCGGGCTATGGCTTCTATGACCAGTTGCCAACAACAAGTAAAGAGACACTTCGACAAGAAATCTTCGTCAAAAGATTTATCTGAAGGAGACATTGTCTTGAAATGGGATGAAGACCGAGCCAAGCCTAGAAAGCATGCAAAATTTGACGCCTTATGGAGTGGTCCATACATAATTACTCAGTGTAAGTAGCATAATGCATTCCAACTCTCTAGGTTGGATGGTGAAGAATTGTGTAGCCCAATTAATGGGATACATCTGAAGCATTGCCACTGAGTCTCTATTCATTTGTATATATTTTCCCTTGTTTCTATTTCATATTTTCCCTAAGTGTTATTGCACAAGTAGTAGTTTTTTTAGTCTTGTGTGTGCTTTCATTTCCTTGGAGGTAGAACTGTATGACTAGTTCTAAGATTTATCAGAGCTATTGCTAGTTTTCAAAGTTACCATCTGACTTTGGGCCCAATGGACTACAAGGCAACTGGTCTCTAAGCATAGCAGGCATGCTTCCCCTAGGAGTCACCAATTTGTTGACCAAATTTTGCCCACAGGCAAAATTTTTGGTCCCCTTCCTCCCTTGCTATTCAATGTCAGTCATTTTCAGGTTACACAAGTTCAATGAGTTTGATTCATGGCCTGGTTCAGGCAGTTCATCGACCTTTGGTTCAAAGAGTCCATCTTCAATTTCAACATCTCATTTCACCAAGCATCGAACCCTTGCCCGTTGAACCATTTTCAGTTCAATGGCTTGGTTCAACGGGCTTGGTTCAAAGGGAGATGTTCATCGGCCTTGGTTCACTAGTTCATCAGCGCACAATGGTTGAACCAATTGAACCGTTGAACCATTTGGTTCAATGGCTTGGTTCAAGGGTATGCCCTTGGCAAAAGGGGGAGTCTTCAAGTTCAAAATGCCCTAGCGGAGGGCAGGCACACAAAGGAAAGGCAATCGGGTAAGTCCAAATTTGTTTAAAGTTCAAAATTATTAAGTCCCAAATTCCTTCAGACTTTTTTCCCGAAGGAATTCCTTTGGACAAAAAGTCCGAAGGAATTCGGGCACATTTCTAAGTAAAGGCCGGAGGTCAGGGAGAATTTCTGTGAACTTTTTGTCTACAGACAAAAGCCTGCGGAAAACACAAAGCAAACAAAGACCCAGGAGAATATCCGCAGACTTTTTGTCCATGGGGAAATGTCTGCAGACAAAAGTCCACAGGAACTTGGGAGACAAAGCCAAAATACAAAGGACTTGCCAAAGGACCCCGAAGGGCAGGTGCCCTTGCGGGGGACTTTTGACCCAAATACAAAGGGGCACTAAGCAAAGTCGGGAGGGTGCTAAGAGTAAGCAAAGCTGCAAAAGAAGCCATGAAGACCCAATGACATTGTGACAGGGACGGTGACGTCCCAGAGGATGTCAAAATTGACAAAACAAGTTAGCCGTTGGTTTTCAAACCAATGACGGCCATATGAACGTCAAAGTTAGCAAAGTGAAATAGTTGTTCCTTTTCAAATGAGAGAGTGCTAACCATGGAAAAGAAGGCCTAGAAGGCAGCAACATGCCAAAATGTTCACCCCGAAGGGCCAAAGGAGCCAGAAGAGACAAAATTGAGAAAAGATAAGGAAACAAGCATGAAACGAGCAAGCAGTTAGTCCAAGTGGTGCCAATTTGAGAAGTGACTCCGACAAGTGAAACAGTTCCTGTGAATTGATCATTGGGGATGCAAATAGCTAACAATGTAACTCATTTCTCCATTTTACATTTAATGAGTAGACAAACTATGTAATCACCTTGATGAAGCGGCCTTATAGACAAGACAAAGCACACAGCTCATTAATGTTTTGAGCGACTTGTTCTTCCCAATGAAGGGACGTGATAGGCCACTTGTAAAGAAGGAGCACCAAATGGGCCTCCTTGCTTCTCCTATATATTGAGGACTTGTCATTTTTAAATATATCTTTCTCTTTTGTAAGGTGTAGCCGTCGCAAAATTTCCACTTGAATCAATAAACGCAGTTTTACCTCCATCTTGGATAGATTTTCTATGTATGTCTTGAGTGTTTGTTTGTGTTCAGTCATTGTCTTTTGATGCGTTCACAAGTCCAACACCAGCATACTTGTTGTCTACAAGGCGCCATCTCTATAGCTGACAGGAAAAGAGCAGTATTTGGAAGTGCTAAACAGAGGGAGTTACTTACAGTGTGCATTTCATAGCACCTTGGTGAATCTCTATTTTCTGTGTTTTCATGAAAGCCTCTCTGCCAATTCCTTGCAACCTGGTCCTTCTGCCAAGTGTGAAGTGTATGTATGTATTTGTCTAATTTCAAGTGTGGATGTGAGAAGGTTAACTTATTTTGGTGCATCACCTCTTTAGAGTAGTTTGTTTTCCTACAATCTCTCTCCCTTTTCATCCCCCCCATTATATACATGTATATGTATGTGTTTGCACTTACTAGAATGAACATGATGCATCAAAGGGAGCTATCCCTTATCTAGAGACTCTCCCCTCCAGCTTCGCCAGTCCCACAGGCGAGAGGGGAGTTTCCATAGTTGCGAGGAGAAGGCAGGAGCTTGGCCTCCTGCCAAGGGTGCAATTTCCTACTTCAATAGGTACCTTGGAGATTTCTAAAGATTTGGGAAACATTCAATGCTTCGAAAATTTGAAATTTTTTTGAAAACTTTTTGAGCCACCGACTCTGTGTTTAAAAACACTTATTTAAAATAAAAGTGGGAAAACAACAACGGGGAAAAAAAATAATACGGGAATGGGAAACTATCTAGCTATAATACATTAGAGACCTGAGTTAACTAAAATGCTTCAAATAGATTCGATTTATAAGAATCTCTTCAGGTTCTCCTTCCATCGATTCTAGATCAAATGAATTCTTCTGCTTGCACGCATGAATTTTATATGGGCCAGTCCATAATGCTTCAAATTTAGTATGTTGACCCGGCTTGGTGGCTCTTGCATCCCATTTCAAAACAATTGAGCCTACTTCAAAATGAGGATTCGAAGTCCTTTTATCAAAATTGTCCTTAACCATTCCATGATGTTTAATTAATGAATCATGGGTTGTATCCCTCTTCTCCTGAACCTCCAAAAGCTTCGCAAGTCTAACCTGCATGGGGCTATTTTCCTTAATTTCAATTTGTTTGATCAGCTGGAAGGCAGGGATCTCTGAGCTTAAGGGGATCACAACAAACTTTCCATATACCAATTCATATGGGGACATTTTGATCACCTATTTAGGCGTGATTCTATCAGCCCATAGTGCTAAATTAAGCACTTTATGCCATTCTTTGTGATGATCGGCCCCTACTCTTTTGATGAGTCTAATCAAGTTCTTTTTAGTTGATTCTGCCAAACCATTGCCTTGAGGGTAATAGTTAGATGAAGTTTTTAGATATATTGCATGTTTCAATGCAAAGTCAGATACTTTAGACCCCAAGAATGCTTTAGCATTATCTAAAATTATGGTGTGAGGAGCCCCAAAGTGAGTAGTGATACTCCTTAGAAAATCTAAGATCACATTTTCTGTTGCTTCCTTAAGTGGGAGTGCCTCGGTCCATTTGGTGAAGTAATCTGTGGCAGTTAATATCCATTTGTGACCCATACTAGACACTAGATTTATCATTCCAATGAAGTCAAGACCCCATTGAGCGAAAGGTTCATCCATAATTATAAGACTAAGGGGCATTGTTGCATTCCTCCTCATCCCCATATAATATTGGCAAGATTGGCATTTTCTAACCAGTTGATAACAATCTACAAATAAAGTAGGCCAGAAATATCCTACCTCACTTATCTTTATAGCTGTGGTCTTTGTAGAAAAATGCCCCCCTGATATTCCATGATGCATCTTGTGTAGTATTCTCTTAGCCTCGGCTTGTTCTACACATCTTAACAATTTACCATCAGAATTTCTTCTGAAAAGCACCTATTTAATTAAAACAAAATGAACTCCCTATATCCTATAGTATCTCCTCTTATTTTGAGTGAGTTCTCTGACATAAATTCCATACTTCATAAAATGAATCATGCTTGTGACCTAGGATTCATGATCAACTTCTTGTATCTTTAACACCATCTCCGTCTCTTCTTTATCTATCTCCCCCAGTATCATCTTTTCAAGCTCTTGGGTCAAATATTGGCACAAACCCCTGCCTCTGACTAACTTGGTGGGTCTGACCTCTACATCATATTTAAGGATCTTAGTAATCCAGTTGGCTCTTTTTTTAGTGATTTCTCCCTCCATGATATATTCTCTGACGCTTGGGTGAGCTACAAGTACTAGAATTTTGCTCCTTAATACCATATACTTGAATTTCTTGAGGGCTTTTACTATGGCATATGCTTGTTTCTCTACAAATTTGTACCTAGTTTCATAATCCCTGAGAGTTCTTGAGAAAAAGGTTATTGGGTGTTCTCCCTCCTGTTTACCATCCTTTTGTGTCAAGACAGCAACAATGCTTAACTCTCCTCCATAGACATATATTACAAAAGGCTTGGAAAAATTTGGGTTTTTCAGTACTAGAGCCGTTGAGATAGCCTTTTTGACCTCTTCAAAGGCTTGTCTTCCTTCTGTATTCCATTTGAAAATTAGGTCTTTCTTTAGCAAGAGTGTCATTGGCCTCACCAAGCCTACAAAATCGGACATGAACCTACTAACAAAATTAATCTTTCCTAAGAAGGACTGAACTGCCTTCTTATTTACTGGAAGAGGTAGGTTCATTATAGCTGCAATTCTTTTAGGATCTATGGAAACTCCTTCTTTAGACACTATATGTCCCAATAGTTTGCCTTGAGGCACAACAAAGATGCATTTCTTGGGATTCAGTGATATTCCAAAATCTTGACATTTCTTAAAGACAAATTCTAAATGATCAAAATGATCAACAGCATTTTTTGAAAAAATAGTGAGGTCATCCAGATAAACCAGGATGATTTTATTTATAAGTTCCCCAAAGGCTACATCCATAGCTCTTTGAAAGGTGGCTCCTACATTTGACAAGCCAAATGGCATCTTAGCATATGCAAATGTTCCCCATTTGGTAGTAAAAATAGTTTTGTACTGGTCTTCATCAGCCAACCAAATTTGAATGTATCCAGAGAAACCATCTAGCAAAGAAAATCTCTCTGATCTAGCCACAGTTTGTATAATTTGTTCCATGGAGGGCAAGGGATAGTGGTCTTTCAGAGATGCTCTATTTAGATCTCTGAAATCTACACACAGTCTTACATCTCCATTCTTTTTCCTAACTGATACTAGACTTGATACCCAGGTTGAGTGCTTGATTGGAAAAATTATTTTGGAATCTAAAAGTTTATGCAACTCGTCTACCATTAGAGGCTCAATCCTTGGATTTACTGGCCTCTGTTTCTATCTGATGGGCTTAGATCCTTCAGTCAATTCAATTATGTGCTGAATAATGTCTCTATTGTATTTATGAAGGTCTTCATAGCTCTAGGTTATGACTCTATCATATTTTTTGCACAATTCAATTAGTCTCTATTTTTCCACTTGAGTTACAAAATTCCCAACTTTTAGTTTTTTCCCTTGACTCACCTCTATTTCAGGATAATCTGCTTTGTCTACCTGGAACCTTTTCTTCTCCAGGCTTACATCCTCTGGATCAAATAAGTTTTCTAAGGTGATCAAGCCCTTGGGGAGCTTATTAGTCTTCAATTGTATAATCTGATCCCCATATGCTTCCTTAATTTTGGTTTGTAATTGATCAACAAACTCATCTAATTGTTGTAATAATGAGACTACCTGAGCATCATTTTCAAATACTTGCCAATTCTCATCATTGTCTGGAATAGTTAGCCTCACTATAACTTTTACTGACTCATTGTTAATTAATAGGCCAGTTGCTAGATTAAACTATGAGCCAATCTGGGCCATCCTATCAGCTTCAGAATTTTGACTCTTAGGGACTATCTCGATATCGAAAGCTTTAAAATCTTATATTAAGTCCCAAATCCTATGTCTGTAGGATCTCATCCTTACATTTTTGGCTACTGTCTTTTCTCTAATTTGCTTTACCACTAATTTTGAATTTCCTTTTACTATTAAGTTCTTTATCCCCCTTTTCTTGGCTAACAGGATCTCATGTACTAAAGATTCATACTCAGCATCATTATTAGTACAAGTAAATTGGAAACGGATAGCCCTTAAAATTTTCTCACCATTTGGAGCAGTAAGACAAATTCCTACTCTAGCACCACGTTTACTTCTAGCCCCATCAAAATTTAAGGTCCAGATTTCTGAATTTTGAGTTATTGGTGCCTCTTCCCTTAAAAAATTTGGGATTTCATGGTCCTCATCAAAAATGACATATGTGCCCAGACTAGTAGAGTCATAGTTTCTATATGGGTCACTATGCATCATAGCCAACAACTGGTTATTTTCTTCTTCTTGATCATGCTCAGTCCAGTCGCCTAACTCTTCAACAAAAATCTTTTCTTCCTTATTTAACATAGCATGATCTACCTCTAATTTTGATGTTTGATATGATTTTTTGATAGTGGTTCAGATAAAAAAATTATCTTCGAACCGTATCTGGTTCCCAGGATGAGGTGAGACCAATCAAGAGACATATATCCTCCTATTTTTGCTGTAAAGTCTCTGGATAAACATAAACCAAAAACATGAGGTATATCTATGACTACTACATCTTGGTTGACAATTATATTGGGACAAGTATATAACTGCAATGGGAGTTGTTTAATTCTCCTTATTGTTTGTACTATTTTGCCATCTAGTTGCATAACTCCTCTTGTAAGGGGTTCATATTTTATTTTCAAAGCATTAGCTATTTTCTTGGGCATCACTGTAGTACTAGCTCCTAAATCTATCAACGCATTATGCAAGAGTTTCTTTCCAACTATCAGAGTCAAATAAAAAGGCTCTAGTTTAGTTTTACTTACTTGTGCTGCATCATTCACAAAGGCTATTGTCTTCGGAGGAACTGTATTTTTGAGTTTTTCTTTTCCAAAGGGTCCTTCTTTGGTAACAGTACCTTTGGGCACTATTTGGCCTTGCATAGCTTCTTGTAGTAGTGTCTTCTGTTCAAGAATAGCCAATATATCCCATATTGATACTTGTGTTGGAGTCTTCTTTAATTGATCCACTACATTTATCAGTCCCAAAGACTGAGTTTTTTGAACATAAGGATATCTTGTTTTTTCTTGAATTTGGGCAGGAGTCCCTTGATTTTGCACCGACTGAGGCACTTCTTGTCTGACAGCAGTGTTTCTTTGTCCTTGAAATAGAGGATTATTCATGACTTGACCATTTATCCTCTTTGATTTGGTGTAAGAATCAGATTGCACCACTGGTCTTTAGGAGGTAGATGCTTCGTTCAAGAAAACTGATTCTTCATCTTTAACCCATGAGAACAAAGCATGTTCTAGGGCTATTTCTTCCTCTTGTTGTAAGGACATTCCTTGCATCTGAACCACTAGGACTGAATTATGCATACTAGGAGACTGGTAGGCTTGATTGTCACTGGAACTTGCAAACTGACCATCCATTCTTCTTTGCTCTGCCACCTTTTGTTGTAGATTACCCCTAAGACAATCTCTAGGTGTATGAGCATTATTGCAAGGGAAACACCAGGCATTAGTATCATCCACATAATTATTTTGTGTTGGAACCATCTCCCTATTTGAGTTGGGAGGAATAGTCTGTGAGGGTGTGGGAACTGCAACCAATTGATTCGCTGGCTGATGGTTAGTTTGTTTTGGAGGACCCTGATATTGGTTTGGTTGAGATGAAAATCTATTTCCTTGATAGCCTTGATAAGGAGGCTTAGAGAAAGTATTTTGCTTTCTTTTTATATTGATCACCTCATTGGAAAATGTCTTTAGGATATTCTTGATATCATCCATCTCAGATGACTGAGCAGGGACAAGTTCTTTTGTAAATGGTTGAGGGTAAGTGTACATAAACACACATGGGCTTACAGATTTAGGAACTTCTTGAGGTAATGGCAAGGAAATTTTTGGGAACATGGGCATGGGAGGTGTTGGAGGTAACTTTCCAGCATCTATTAAATGATTCTCAGCTCTAACCGCATATTCATAAGCCTCTGGAAAAGTGTGTCCTCCAAGTGACTGAATCATAACAGATATATTTGAATTCAAAGCCTTAAGATAAAACACTATGGCCATACCTGGTAATGGTCTAGCTGTAGCAAGGATTCTATCCCAAGTCTTTTGAAATCTGGAATTGAAGTCAATCATGGCTTCATGTGGTCCCCTTTGAATGGTGATTAACTGTTGTAACAAAGAAGACTTATCACCCTTCTCTGCAAATCTTTCAAAGAATAGAACTCTGAGCTGATCCCATGTAGATATGATATTTAGGGTCAAAGACTAATACCATTCTAGAGCCTTCCCTTTAAAATAAGCTACTAATAATCTTATGGCAACATTTTGTTGTGTGACAACATGTATAACACAGACATCTGATACATCTTGGAGATGTTTCGCAGGTGTTTTAGAGTCTTGCCCACTAAATTTCGGTAGAGCTTTTAGGGCATTCACTGGGATAGGATCCCAAATGGCTGGTGGTGTTGGAAGGATTAAGGGACTACCAATGTTCTAGCTTGCATAATTTCTTGGGGGTATAGGGGCTCCCATATTTGCTCTTGGTATTGGTGCAAACTGGTTAGCTCTTCTTCTTGGACTTGTTACCAAAGGTGGCAAAAGAATACCTAAATTTGTAGTAGATTATGATCTGGTGACTGGTCCACAGCTCTGACTCCTTGTAGATTTGTGGTTCATATGGTCTTGAAAGAAACTTCAAGATTGGTCCCGTCGGGCGTGCCAAAAACTGTTGATGTTTAAAATTGTGCTTTGTTTCAGATACCAACAATGAGAAGTTTCAAGATGTGGGACATGTGACTTGAAACAACCTCCAAATTTTTAAGAAGTTGGTCTCTTCTTTATATCAAGTGTTTGGGGAAAAGGGATAAGAAATTTAAACAGAAATGCAAATGTAAAGAAAGAAAATATAACTATGGTGATGCGCCTGAATGTCATTTTGATCATTAATCCTAAGCACAGTGAAACTATATGTAAGATTCAATTACATTAAAGAGCAGACGAGGCATGATCAATGTAAAAGATAGAAACAATAAAAATAGAGGCTCGCAGCTTAGACTACTTTCGTAATGATACAGAAAATATCAACAAAGGCACAGAACTCTGTCTTCTCATTAATTCTTCAGCCATATAAAAGGCATAGAAACATGCACAGTTACATAAACTTTACAACTTAAGAAAATAGAATAAAGGCAAATGATATTCTTAATCACAACTCCAGAAAGTCTAATAATTTTCTCAAAAAAATCTCTCTTTTTCTGATCCCTTTGTGGTGATCCCTGCACTCCTCTTTATAGCCTCGGATCTCTCATTCCATCACCTCCTTTCCCGTGCAACTGTCTATTGTGCCTTTATCTCACGGGGGACAAACAGACAGTGCTTTCAATGTTTGCAAGCCCCAAAAATCTACCTAGTGAACTGCTCCATCTACTGGAAATAACTCCCGCTGAGTTTTCCTCCAAATTGTCTATGCATTCCCAAACTTACAGCCCAAATTGAACCCTAACTGAGCTGGAAGTGTCTATTAGAAGATAGTTTTCAGATTCTAAACATTCTGCCTTCCTGCAGTTCACTTGTTAAAATAGATACATAAGACCCTCTGTTCTATTGAAATGGAAGAGGACACTTAGTCAATTTGCTAAAAATATACTTATTTCTTAGGAGACACCAGAGAATGACACTTGGTGCTTTCTGCAACTTTTATCGAAGACATGTGGCACTTTCTGCTTTCCCTATATTCTTATTATATCTTGCTCAGGAACGTTCTGCCTTTGACACCTGTCGCAATCTACTTCTTTGATACTCAATGACTTAACAAAAATAAGACTCGCCACATTTCTTGCCCGAGCAACCTTTAAAAGGGGCATGGAGACAGGTGGCAATCTCCGCTTCTCTTTAACAAAAGACACGTGGCAATCTTTGCTGCTCTTTTGTTATGTTGTGGGAGTGTTCGAGATGCATGTTAGACTCCTATGGATGGTGACACTTGGCATATTTCACAAACTTTAGAAATAAAACCCAGGACCCACCACAGTCTTTATTCGGTAATGAAACTCGAAAAAGATCTTTTGGATGTCGACACGTGGTGGCTTCCACTGCTTTCGAGAAGATACGTGGCATCTTCTGCTGCTTCTAAGAATGGATTAAAAAGGGGCTCAGTTGATGACACTTGGTGGCCTCCACTTGAACGGTTTGGTTGCACCTTACTTTCCCTTCGAAAGGGCACTTATCCTTTGGTCTTTGGGACGCTCCCTTGAACTGCCCGTTGAACTGAAAATGGTTCAATGGTCTAATGGTTCAACGGTTCAACACTTTGCATCGTTTACACATAACTCGAGGTATTGAACCAAAAATATCGAACCAAGATATTCAACCACCTTATTTTGGATGTTGACAAGTGGTGACTTCCACTTTCTTTTACAAAAATAATCCAGAGCCTTCCGCGATTGCCACTTGGCACGTTCTGCCTGATCCTGATACTTAGCTTGTTGAAGACTTTCAATAAAAAATAAATGAAATGCAGGTGCTGATATGAAACGTGGATGCTGACACATGGTGCTTTCCGCTGAGTTGCTATTGAACACATGGCATGTCCCAACCAACTTGTAGGAAAAATGAAAGGTGCCTCGGACGACGCCACTTGGCAACTTTCGCTTGATTTCGACACTTAACCAAAAATGAAACAAATGAATCAAAAAGAAAATAGCACCCGTGCTCTATTTCTAAACTTTGCCATTAAAGACCAAAGTATGTGGGAACAAAATTTGCAGCGTGCAACTGAAAATCGGAATGCAACGTAGAGTAAAAAATTTACTCTACACTCCACTTGTCCATTAACTTGGGGATGATATGGTAAAGATTTCCTATGATTGATTTGGTACAACTTTATAAAAGCCTTGATCACATTAGACATGAATTGGGGCCCTTGATTTGAAATAATAGATTTAAAAGCTCCAAATCTCATCATGATCTTATGATATAGGAAATCAACAACCATTTCTTCCCTAGTAAAGGTGAGTGCCTGCACTTTAGCCCACTTAAAAACATAATTAGTACATATTGATAAATATTTTTTTCCTTGAGATAGTGGGTAGATTGGTTCAACAAAATCCAAACCCCATTTTTCAAATGGTTTTAAAATTATTTGAAGATGGAGAGGCATTTCAAAGGATAGAGTAGGCTTACCCATCCTTTAGCAAGGATCACATTGCCATACAAACCTTTTGACAGTCTTGTAAAGAGATGGCTAGTAATAACCTGCACTAAAGATCTTATGAATAGTCATTTTTACTGAGTAATGTCTGCTTCTTGGTTCACTATGGCATGTTCTTATAATTTCATACACTTCATCTTCTCTAACACATTGTGAATTACATGATCAAGTCTAGTTTTAAATAATACACCTTTTAACCATTTGAAATGAGAACTAGTTGTAACCAAGTGTTTTATTTCTTTAGAAGTAAAGGAATGAGGGAACTTCCCTATTGCTAAGAAATTTTCCATGTCTTCAAACCTTGAGGGAGTATGTAGATATATAAAATAAATTTTCATTTGGAAAAGAGTCCTTCACAGGTTGATCTTTCCCTATAGTGATCAATCTAGAAAAAAAATTTAGCAATAACATTATACTTCCCTAGTTTGTCTATGATGGTTATGTCAAATTACTAAAACAATAATAGCCATCTAATAATTTTCCCACTTATTACTAGTTTATTCATTAAGTACTCAATAGTTGAATCATCTATATAGATAAATACCTGATAACCAGTAATGTAATGCCTAAACTTTTTTATAGCATAAATAATAACAAGAAATTCTTTTTTTGTGGTAGTGTAGTTCTTCTCTGTGGGAGTAAGACTCTTGTTGATACAACAAATGGCATACATTTTTTCATCCTCATCTCTTTGACCTAGGACTAATCTTAATGCATTATTAGAAGCATCATTATAGATATGAAAAGGATTTTCCCAATTAGGTCCTTTCAAGACTGAATTGAAAGGAGCAATCATGAGTTTGTCCTTAAATGTTTCAAAAGCTTCTTGACACTTATCATTCCATACAAATTTATTGTCTTTTGTTAATAAATAAAACATAGGTGCAACTATCTTGTTGAAGTCTTCAATAATTCTTTTGTAATATCCTGCATGACCAATAAAACTTTTGACATCAGTTCATGTTTTTGGAATAGGGAGATTATAAATTACCTCGATCTTTTTGGGATCTACTTTTAGTCCTTGAGAAAAGATATGATGTCAAAAGACTATTCCTTCATCAGCCATTATGATGCATTTCTCATGACTCCAAGATACTTGGTGTTCTTCACATTTAATAAGTACTTTATCCAAATTATTTAAAGCTTCATCAAATGTAGTGTCATGGATAGTGAAATCATCCATGTATACTTTCACATAATCATTTTCAAGATTAGAAAATATGGCTAACACTTCTCTCTGAAAGGTAGCAGGTGCACTGCATAATCCAAAAGGAAGGACTGTATAAGCATATGTTCCCTAGGAACAAGTAAATGTAGTTTTATCTTGATCTTCAAGAGATATTTTGATTTGATTGTATCCACTAAATCCATATAGGAAATTAAAAAAACTATTTTCCTGCCAAATTGTCCAAAACTTGATCAATAAAAGGCAAGGGAAAGTAGTTTATCATAGTGGATTTATTCAGTTCTCTATAGTCTACACAAAATTTCCATTTTCCATTATTTTTAGACACAATAACTAGAGGTGACACTCATTGGCTATCAGATATGGGATAGATAAAATCAACTTCCAATTATTTTTATATCTCCTTCTTAACAATTTCTTTTAACGTTGGGTTAATCTTTCGTTGTGATTGTCTAACTAGTCTAACATTTTTAGTGTAGATATGATGTGTACAGACACTGGGATGTATTCCTTCATGTCACTATAATCCCAAGAAAAAGATTTTGTGTGTTGTACTAATACGTCAAACACTTTTCTTTCATGTTGGTCAGTTAACCAACTATTGATCTTCAATAATTTACTAAGTTGGATTGCAATCTGTTTAGTACCTGGAACAATAGAATTTGATTGTTTATATTCACTCATCAAGGTATTAAATAGACATGTGTGTGGTAGTAACATGTGAAGTGTGGCTACATCCTTGTAAAAGGTTTCACATATGGAGACCAAATTAGTCAATGGACAATGAAAATCATGTAAAAATGAATTATGCCCATTTTGAGCTTAGTCAACTATGGCTTGTTAAATGTCTTATGGACCATATAATATGTTTGGTGATCTTATGGCATTATTTTTATTTTCAACAATGGAGGTGGATTCTTTTCATTCATTATTTTTCATCTTCAGAGCATAGTTATCAGTCTTCAAAGCTAAGATATTAGTCTTCGGATCTAAGCTTCTAGACTTCATAGATAAACTATCGATCTTCAGAGCTAGGCATTTAGACTTTGGAACAAAACTATCAGACTTGGGAACAAAACTATCAGACTTTAGAGCTAGGCTTTCTTGGTCTAAATCTTTTGTTATTTATTCCTCAAACTCTTGGACATGTTCTTTAATGGTATCCATGGCTAAGAAAGACAAACTAGTCTAGTTTTGATCAAGATGATCCACCTATATTTGTTTAAAAAGACCCATTGAAGGTCTAGCAAGTGCATAAAGAGATACATGTTTAGCATGATTCCATTAAAAATGGTCATGTTTTTAGATCTATAGTCAATTGATGCTACAACTATAGATAACTAAGGTTTACCAAGAATCATTGGATATCCTACCCTCTTTGGTTTAATTTGATGGATCATGAAATACATAAGATATTCCCAAGACTCTATGGTGACTGGTACATTCTTTATGGTTCCTTCAAGGGAAACAGTGGATTGATCTACCATTTGCAAGATTGTAATGTTAGGTTGAAGCCCTGTAAGAGATAAAGACTCTAATGTGTTGATAGTCATTATGATTATGATAACACCCAAATCTACAAGTGCATTTAGAATAGACTTATTTCCAATTGTCACAATCATCATAGGACTATCAAGATCTCCATATTTAGGACCAAGCATGTTTCCTGGTAGTAAATCAACAATTTTGTCTGTTACTTGAATTATTTTAGGATATTACTTATTTTTTATTGGTGCCTTGATACAGAATCCTTTTATGATTTGATTCAACTCAAGAATATCCTTAATGGCTCTTAATAATGGAATTTATATCTTCATCTCTTTTAATCCACATATCAACTTAGAATCTTCCCTAGGTTTCTCTTCCTTAAGTCTCTCTAAAAATGGAACAATAGGGGGATCTTGAATTATGGTTGGTGTCGTTGTGGCTTCTACCATTTTTTCAGTTGGTTATTGGACTACAGGGGATTCAAGAGTGTTTTCATCATTAGGAATTTTAGTTATGGCAATGGGTGAATCTCTTACTACTTTTTTTGATCTAAGTTGAACATTATTACATTCAACTGAACCACTTACAACACTAATTTCTTGATCAGTTCCATAAACAAATGTATTTTGCATATTATTTGGATTTGTTATTGGTTAGGCAAGTAATTATTATTGATTAACCTATTGCTCAATTGGTGGTGGCTGAGGTTGTGAAGGCATCAATAACTATTGTGGAGAAAACCTTATTTATGGTTGATATTATTGATTTGACCATTGAGGTGGTGATTGTTGTACCCAATGTGGTTGTTAGTTTTGTTTTTGTACCCAAGGTTGATTTTGAGGTATTCCCCACATCTATGGCATCCATTCTTGAGTACCCCATGGTTGCGGTTGTGGTGGTCCCCACATTGGTGGTGTGACTTGTCTAGCCTATGGTGTCATCCATGTATTAGGAGGAAATTTTGGACCAAATTGATTTTGAGGCTGGGAGTTTGGTTTCCTTATCTTTAGATAAATTTCACTTCCTCAACTTTTATGTGTTGCTTGTTTCACTTATTTTTTATAGTTAGAAGGTGTTTGCAATTCATGATATCATAGTCAATATCACAAAAACCACATGCCTCTATTTTTTTAAAAGACAATCTTTGTCGCATGTTTGAGTCTGCATCTAGGATAATATATTGAAAATTGTTCAGTGTTAGTAGCATTGGATTTTGCTTTGAGGTCATCTAATGCAGATGTCAATTATACTAGAATGTATATTTTGAAATTAGCAAATTATTTCATTAATTGGCCAACTTCAGGTGATTTTTCTAACCTTGATTTCCTTATGCTAGGTCTTGCCCTAGAGTAGTTAGTACATAATGCTAAAATTTGATAAAATATTAACTTTTCAATGTCACCCTTTCCCATTAGGTTCAAGGCATCATGTTCACCATCATTTAACCCTTTAAGAAAGAATGATTTGACAACCTCCTTAGTGAATTGGTAGCCACTACTTTTACGGGTAAATATAGACCTATCAAGGTAATATTCTAAGGTTTCATATTCATTTTGTTTGATCTTTAAAAAGTCTTCCTTTCGTTCTCTGACTCTACAATAATCTTGATATTTATCCAAAAATGTAGTTTCCATTTCATCCCAAGTGGTGATGGAATTACCCTTAAGGCCCATGAACTATCTCATGGCTGCATCTTTGAGTCTAGATGGGAATAACTTCAACTTTTAATTATTTGTGACATAATCATATGTTTGGAAAAGAAATTGAAATTCAAAAAGGAGCTAATCTAGATCCTCTAAGGATTTACTTCTAAAAGTAGGTTAAATGGACGGTGAGATATTTTTCATAGTTTTTTCATCAAGACCCAAGTTGATTAGATATGAAAAAGTTTTGTCTTGTTACGGTTATCAATTAAGGTTTTCACATGTGCATGTTCATTTCCCATATTTTATTCCCAAATTTAGTTATCAATCCAATCTAAATTCTCTTCTTGGGTGCTCAACCTATGGTCTATCTCAATAGGATAATCTTCCTTGGTGATCAGATCTTCTTGTAAAGCTTGTGGATCAAATCTAACTATTTTAGAAAGAGGATTTTTAGGATCAATTCTCCCTATAGTAGAAGATGTCCTAAACAAGATTCTTCTTATATGATCTATTTGTGATGATGAACCTTGTTCAAGATAGGAATCAAAAAGAATTTGTATACGGCTTTCAATTTCCTTTATTTCACTTACTGATATTTCTAGTAAGGATTGAATCCTCTCTTCTTCTTGATTTATTTGGGATCCCTTAGAGAAAACCATCAATAAAAATATCTTGGGCGGTTCATAAATGTAAATATTCTTGGATTGTTTTTGGGTTTTTGAGTTTTATTAATGTTTTTGAATTTCCCTATGTAACTCTAATGTAAGATCTCACTAACACTTATTGATGAATCCCCAACAATTGTGCCAAAAATGATAGGCTATCATTATACCTCTAATTTAACCAATCAATAAATGCATGCCATTTTTTATCAGGGCCAGTGTCCAAGGCTATATGCAATGAGACCATTTGATATTGGAGTTTTACAGTTCATTGTTTGGGGGGTTTACTTTGTTGTGATGTCTAAATCATAAGAATAGTAAATAAGACTCTAACTCTATTTTGTAAAAAAGTAAATCTAAAAGGTTTGATAATTGAAGATGTCCTATGGCATTCACACAATCAACATCCAAAACTTAAACATCTGGTGTAAGACATTATGGTGTCCTCACATGGCTTGCATGACTGGGTAGGACAGTGTGATATTCCAAAATGTGAGGATGTTATTTGTTGTCACTTAAATTGTTCTTATCAAATTCTGAATATGCGATGAATTAACAAACTTTATTTTCTATTAAAGACACACTTTTGTATTGAATTTAAACAACTTATACATCTAATCGAAACACACTTGCCTTAAAGGAAATTCACACTTTGCTTTTGAAAATAAAAACACACATTGTTTTGAAAAGGAAATCACACTTGCGTTGAAAAGGAAATTCACACTTTGCTTTGAAAGGAAATCACTCTTCCATTTAAAAGGAAATTACACTTACAGTAATGAATTATACCTAAATTGAATAAATACTTTCTAAATTATAAACTAAAGTACCAATTTGCCCTGATCTTCGAAGAGAAGTGGGCCCTTATTTCCTCCTCAAAATAGGAATAGCTTTACTCATTAATGAATAAGAATGTTGAACTTTATTTCATTATCAAAGGAACATATACATATATGTGAAACTACACTGGAATGTTTCTTATGGTTAACTCAATGATTAACTAACTTTAACAACTTTCTAACTATCTGGAATGAGAAGGAGATATGTATTTAAATCACATCTCAACATCTATTCACATAATACAAAATCTAGGGATCTAAATGGCCAAATCTACTAATTTAAAATATAGATGATGTAAGAATAATATCTCATGATTATATAAAGTGTTAGAACTGAATTAACTAACAATAAATGTAAAATAACTAACATAGATCTGAAGATATTTATCCAAGTTTATAAAATAGAAGTACAAATATATCCAGATCATTTTAGACCATTACTATGAATAGTAATGTCTAAAATAAGATATCTAAATATGAAAAGTCTATTTATATACAATATATATCTTTATAATCATTATCTTGATCTGTAGGATCTATCTGGACATCTTTAGAGCATGTCTGGGCATCTTTGAAGCATTCTGTAAGGTATTTAGACTGCCTTTAGAGCATCTTCGAAACGTCTTTAGAGCACCTTCAGAGCTTGTTCACCAAATCCTCAAAACTATAGAAAAAAAGAGTTACCAAAACTATTTAATGTCTTCTCAAAATTATCCTACCATAGATATGTATTTCTATACACAAAACTATGCTCATTTCATCCAAGGTAGACACAATAACAAGATAAAGAGTCAGCAATGTATCATATACAAAGGACAACTTACATTCAATTCTTACTTAGATATAATTCTTACTGATCAAGGTTGGATTGCAGGAATTCAAATTCAGACATTTGATTTTTTGCTTTTTTTATATGATCAATAATGTCAAACATCTAAAATGAGCTGGGAATAGAGGATGGGAGCTCATCCTTTTGATTCTTGGCAGGGTGAGAATTGGACTACAGATTTGAAGTAGAAGGTGCAGGGGTATTTGGTGTACTAACTTTTCTTGTAGTCATCAAATATTTTGGCTGGAAGGGTAGAGTACTTCCACGCTTAGCAATTGAGATTGCCGATTGAGGTTGCTCCTTTGTCTTCTCTTTATCAGCTTTCTAAGCTGATTGATTCTAAGATCGGGTGAACACAGCATATGATCCCTCCATTGTATTACCTTCACTTTTGGGTTCATCCTGATAGTTCAAAAAACTAATGTTGGAGTTGCCAGCTAATTCTTCTTCTTCCTCAATGAAGAGATTAGCATCATCTTCAGGGTTCAACTCAGGCTGGAATGAGAAACCTGAGTCAGCTTCAAGATATGCAGCCACTGAGTTGGTTGGAGGTGCTTCAATGGCAAGGTTCCTCTGTGGGGGAGAAAGACGATTCGGCTGCCCTTGACCCCTGGTAACATTGCCTTGGTATGTTTGATTTTGGAACATTCTCCTTGGGATATCTCTGTATGCAGGAGTGGATGACGTCCCTTGGGCCATTTGTCTTCTGAGATCCAACAATTCATTTGCCAGCTTCTGCACCATGGGATCAGAAGTGGCTATAGATGAGTAATTAGAAGATGAAGAATATTTACCTCTATTTAGATCTCTCCTTATCTTCCTATCCAGGATAAGGTCATCTTCTACCTCAGTAGCCAAGTCCTGAGCTTCAGCAAGGTCTATCTGGCTAGCGCATCTCAGTAGAAAACTCACTCAGGTAGTTGTGAGTTGATGAAGAAGCACTTGAGGTTTTCAGGGGTCGACTGAGCAATTGTAAGGATCTTATTCCTCAAATTATCAAATTTGGCTATGAAATCCCTCATCAGTTCATGAGGTTCCTTCTTCATCTGTGTGAGCTAGGACAGAAGGGCATGTGCATCTTTTGCAAGTTTGAATCTGGCTTCAAACTTAGCTTTGAGTGTGTCCTAGTCAGTCACTGATCTAGCCTGCAGATGGTAGAACCAATCCGTAGCAATACCTTGTAACGTCTCCATGAACAGTCTGACTGCCACGTCCTCAAATTCCATGCCTATCACACCACAGGCTATGTTGAAGGCTGCAATGTGTTCATCAGGGTGAACCTTTCCATCACCAAAGAATTTGGGGAAATTCTTTCTTGAACTGCGTGGAAGCTCATGCAGGGGTGGAGTAAGATTGAGTGGGCCAAAAGAGTTACCCCAGGGGCCTTGAACTACCATAAGTGGATTATTGAAAGCAGGGATAACAAATCTAGGTGGTGTATGTATAGGCAAAGTTCTACTAATAGCATAAAAAGCAGCTAAGCCTTCTGTTGGTGACCTTGTGTTGGTAGGAGGAAGACTCCTAGTTTGTTAGAGGTGAGGTTGTGGAGGAAACAACTCAAAATTGCTCTGCTACGCCAACTCAAAAATAGGGTCAACAACACCTTGGGCTTTTTGGCTTTTGGTATAGCGTGAAGTTGCCAGATTGTAGAACAAAAATAGGAAAGAACTGGTCTTGCTTCAACTTGAAAATTGAGGCTTCAAACTGCGCGCTCTTTCCCCAGCGGAGTCAACAAAAATTGTTGGGTGAATATTTTGTTGACCAGCTAACTGGTAAGCAAAATAGGTCCTATCACCACAGCAGTAGGGAGATTGATCGGCCAGATATGCAGGTTTACTACATCAAAAGGGGATAAATCTCTCCTCTCATCAAGGGGAGGTTCCCTATTAAGTATACGGAGCTATATAATATATGTATAAGCATAAAATAAGACACAAGGGTAGGACAAACCATCCATCTCTCTTTTTCAAAGATGATGCTAACAAACAAAGGAGAAATCTTGGGAAACACTGAAGGCACTTCTCTTCTTTCAAAAGTATTCTTGTAGGAAACAACAGGAGTCCTTTCAAGGAACAAGTAACCGGTAACCAAAGTAGAAAGTAACCAACAATATAAGATGCAGCACAAAGTCTCCACCTTAACTGCCCAAGAGAGAGATACGAAGAACAATGGGGGCACAAAGTCATCACAAAGTCCTTTACATAGGAAAAAGAACATACAATCACATTAAAAGTACTTGTGGGGGCACAAAGTCATCCCATAGTTGGTCTTTAGGACACCTTCCTAACCACTTCCATTAGTTCTACTTGTTAGATCAGATAAACAAGAACGCTTCTAGGAAACAGACATACGAATAATTTCCTAAATAACACAGGCTATTTCTAGCACAAAGTTTGAAAAGGTCACTTGCTTTCTTATTCAAATGAAGAAAAATGATTAACAATCTGAGCTCAAAGTCTCAGTAAATGCCTTTCAATTTGGGCAGAGTTTTTGCTTCTATAGCAGGAAAAGATCCTTCATAACAATTAGAGAGATTACAATATATAGAGGTTGAGAGAGGTTTGGCACATTTATCCCATGGAACAGCTCATGCTGTGCATGCCATGCTTTGAATGCACTTTCAGTTCTATATTTTAAATCGACTATCATCCCCTAGAACTGGACGATCCTCTTAGTTTCCTCTCTTGATTACACCATTGTTCACTTTGCCTTTATTCCCAACCAAGTCATGTCTTTTAAAGGCTCGAGAAATTTGCATCCACGTTTCTAGGTTTAAGAGGTCTATCAAATCTAAAGAATGTGTTGATACTCCAGAACTTTCGTATTGTTTCCTCCGCTTCACAGCGATTAGGGCTCTCACACTTAAGTCTGCAAAAATCAATAGACACTTCATTGCCACCAATTTGGCATCCTCGGGTCTGTCGTCATTTGAAATCCAACGGCTAATTGATTGCCCCTAATTTGATAGATGCGAGTCTATCATCCTTCTTGGCAACTCCTTTTTTGGCTGTTGAATTGGGTCCTCAAATTTCCTCTCTGTTCTTTGGTCCCTTTTCACTGAAAAATTGACACATGGCAGCATCCGCTTTGAAACAGGCAAGGACACGCAGTAGCTTCTGCTGCTCTTAGAGGCTTTAGAAACATTTTTTGAGTCTGGTGAAAGATGACACGTGGCAGTCTCCATTGTGATTTAACAACCTTTGAAAACACTCAGGACTTATTTTAGATTCATGTGGATGATAACACATGGCGGTCTCCACTGTGCTCTGAAAAATGCTTAGGAGAAGCTTATAAACTTGTTCAAAACTCAGACATAGACACATGTCGCTCTCCACAGAGTTATAAATGAATAGGTGGTGGCTTTCACTTGTCTTTGGATATTCAGGTGGATGATGACACATGGCGCGTTCTGCTTTCTTCAGCAGCTCACTGGGGGTCAACCATAGTCTTTATGAAAACAAGGAGGGAGAAATTGCAGAGATTGACACTTGTTGGCTTCCACCAAACTTTTGCAAGGGACACGTGGCACATTCCACGGCTTCTTGAGACTTAGACAAAAACTTGCGTAAAAAAGAAATACCTGCGCGTTGAAATTTGGAACTGTTGAAACTTTGAAGCTTCGGATGGAGACACTTGGAGGCTTCTGACAAGTTTCAGCAGGGACAGGTGGCGTCTTCCATTGCGATTAGAAACAAAGTGCAATGGGCCTCGATAGATGACATGTGGCAACTTCTGCTTGACTCATTCTTTTCGAGGTGCTCCTTTGAACCATTTTGATTGAACCGACCGATTGAACCAACTTTGGTTCAACGGTTCAACAATTCAATGTCTTTGTTTCAGCTAAGTCTTGATCATTTGAAACAGTTTCTAAATCGTGTTGAACCTTTGCTTTGAAATAACTGCATTGAACCTTTGAACCTTTGATTTGAACCGACCGATTGAACCAACTTTGGTTCAACAGTTCATTCCTTCCTTGAAGCTTAGTCTTTTGGAAAGTTGATGAACTTACCAAAGCAGTTGATTGTCCTGCTGACGTCACTAAATGGTTCAATTTGGCTGAAGCGCTCAACTCTTTTAACACTGTCAATGATGTTAAACCTTGAACCCATTGAAATGTTGAACCAAAGGGGTTCAAGGTTCAACAGTTCAATCTTCGCTTAGAAGCTTGTTGATGATCCCCTTTTTAGTTGAACCAAGGCGTTGAACCAATCTTGAAAATGCCCAAGTGTTGAAAACTCGCCCCTTTTGATTGAACTCATCCAAAGAAGCCATTGAAATAGTTGAACCTACTAATTTCAATCATGTTGAGTCCATAGATTTCTGGAAAATCTTGAAAAGTGAGGAACTTGAAAGCTCAGAAGAAATTTTGAAAAGGGAAGAGGCAAATTTGGTCTTGCAGGACCAAAATGGCTCATACGTTGTCCCAAAAAGAGTGACATTTTTTTGTGGGGGACAACAATATGTTTATGTTATTTGATTATGTTTCATGCTTTTCCTTTATGTACTTCCTTGAGTGTATTATCTTGCTTGTTTGATCATTTGAATATGCTCCATTGTTTGTGCCCCCATGCCTTTGTTTGGATATTTGACATTTGAATATGTCATCACTTGTTGTATGGACGTTTAGATATGTTATTCTTGTTTTTGTGGACATTGGACTAAGTCATGTCCCTTCGATTGTATGAGATTTGAATATGCCCTTGCTTGAGGTCTATTTGAACCATTGCCTTTTTACTTTCTTTTGAGTGCTCTTGTGTGTGTGCTTGGTTACTTATTGAGTTTGAAATGTTACTCTCTAGATGTTGCCATGATCTATATCATGCATCTTAGGCCTTGATGTGATCATATTTTGCACACTTCTATGATATATATACCTAAACATGTTCCCTCTATATGTTATATGGTATTATGTTATCTTTTTAATGTAAGGTGACTACCAGTTTCTACTTCCCCTCATCTCAAAAATGGGGGGCATGTTAGTGGGGGCATGCCATAGAGGCATGATTTTCATATACTTCATAGATTTAGAGATACAATGGGGGAATGTTTTGTAAACATTTTCTCCACACTTACAACAGTTATGAGTTTTAGATTATAGTGAGGGTATGTTTTGGAAACATGTTTTCCACATTTTCATACTTTTTAACTTGGCCAAATTGTGCAGTTTTATGATTCAGATACACATTTGTGGTATAATTCTATACATTGGTACTGTTGTTATACATAGTTTCAACATGAAACATATCTAAGGTGCATGTGCTATGAAAATAAAACCTATTTTAAAAAAATCAAAATAGCTTTCAAATTTCAAATACTCTACAGATTATCATCACCCACCAGGTTAGACTTCTATGAATTGTATTGAGCCAATCTATTATAGTAGTTGGTTCGCTTTTTGTTATGGTTGAGATGATTAAATCACTCAATCTTTCCAATTTTATAGGTTGAAATTGATTACATTATCTAATCTCACTAACTTTATAGTGAGTTCACTTGCTTCACTAATGCTCACCAGCTTATAAGTATGATTGGGTTGCACGATTGAATTAGTCTCAACTATCAGGTGAGAACTCACCTTTTCTTCAAAGTTGGGGGTATGTGTCCTCCAATCTCTCTCTACCTCTTTATATATATATATATATATATAGAGAGAGAGAGAGAGAGAGAGATTTTATAATTGTCATATCACATCTCTAATGATTCATAATGATACATCTCTTCAAATAAAATTTCCAAAAGGCAATGCAATTGTAACGAGACACTAGTGTACTCCTAAACCGTGCTCTCTTTCAATTTCAATCATTTCAATACTTTAAATTTTAGATTATATGCATTGATTATATACTGTAACATGCTCTTGGATGTGAGTTAGTCACCAACCAAGCACTCAAGTTGGGATCATATAAAGGCAAGGTATGTTATACACACCTAGGTACACATTTCTTCTCATTAAAATCAATAATTTCATTACTAGATTAAAGTGGGGGAAATGTAGACACTATTTATAAATTATATAGCACCTTAGTCTTGTATAATTCATAGATACATGTCATGGATGTACCTTCAGATTCTAGACCTTCCCATTGTCAAAAGGCTTGTATACACCTTCTCTCTGTGCTCATTGTTTATCTCTTAGTCCAACCAATGTCATTCTGATGATTCAGACCTTATAACATGCTTAGAATGTTGTAAATTTAATTATCAAATATCTCTACAAGTTTTAGACTTGCACTTATTTTTAAATTGATTAGAGACTTGTGTCGTAGTTAGACACCTATGTTGATGCAAGTGTCCTATTATGATGCAAGTGTCTAGTGCCCTAAAGTCATCTAATTTACAAATGAATTGTATTCTTATGGTTGTCCTAAGTGATTAATACAATATATTTTCCAATGGGATTGGTATTTATACAAGATCAACCCTCATTCATTCCTCACCTAAAAAAGACCTAGTAACTTCTTACCTACTTACAAAAAAACTTTGTTATGATGTGAAGTTACTATTCACCATCACTATTCATGTGATGAGTAGTAGTGTGACTGGGTAGTGACTGGGTGTATGAGATGGTACTTTAGGTAATGTGGCATGGCCCACATGGTATCTTTATTTGTTGGAAAGGTAGGAGAGATAAATGGGATGCATTTATCCTTAGGCACATGGTTTTACCTTTTTAGATCACATGTGGGGATATGTGGGGAGCCATCCTTGACCCTTGACTTGTGGGTGCATGTGGGAGACAAGATAAAGAGGATCTAATCATTTGTCCTTCAAGCATGTGCATATGATAGGAGTTAAAATTTTAAGGAATATTTTGACTCACACATGTGTGCACATGGGATAGTGGGGACATTAATCACTATGCATGTTTGGGCCACATTATGGTGGGATCCTCAAGTCAAAAGTGGAGAGCATCTTTTTGACTTACACATGTGAGGGAGACAAAGGTTCCTATTCATGAATAATGTTTCCACATGGAGTGGGATGAATTTCCTTCTCTTTCCTCTTTATTTCATCCTTTGATAATTCTCTTTATTGTATTTCTATTTAATAAGGACACTTTCTCGTGTATGCACAAGGTGGAAGCTTGAGAAAATAAGCTTGTAATTTATGTTTTGATAAAAATCTTTGTATAATATTGTATGCTTGAAAGAAAGCATTGTAAGGAGAGTGTGTTAAAGAGGAAGACTTGTTGGAGATAATTTTTTAAGTTAATAAAAGAATACAATTGCTTATTGTCCTGAGTTTTTTTCCTTGCACCTTGCAAGGTTTTCATGTAAACTCTTTGTGTAATGTGTTATTTTTGTCATTTGTTTCAGTAGCTTGTTATTTTTGAATTATTTTTTTGAACATATATTGGATTATATCCTAACATCTGGTACCATAGCTGTGTGCAAGTGGGAGCTACTATAATGATAGGAGTAACTAGGTTTGAAGTGGAAAAGTTTGATGGCGAGAGTTTCTCCCTGTGAAAGATGAAGGTGGAGGATCTCTTGGTGCATAATGACCAAGCTCTAGCCTTGAAGGGGATTGTAAGCAAACCCAATAGTATGACAGATAAGGATTGGAATAATATGGATAGAAAGGTTGTTTCTGCCATCCATTTGTGTCTTGTAAATTTTGTGCTCTTTAATGTTGCTGAGGAGAATACTGTAAAAGCTTTATGGGAGAAATTAAATAAGTTGTACCTATTGGGTGAATATTTTATCGATCAGTGTACTGATAAACAAAATAGGTCTGATCATCCAAAGTAGGAAAATTAGTCATCCAAATGTGTAGTTTTACCACATCAAAAGGGGACTAATCTCTCCTCTCATTAAGGGGAGGTTCCCTCTAAATATGTTATATATATAAATATAAACGGAAAATAATACTCAAGGGTAGGACAAACCATCCATCCCTCTTTTTCAGAGATGATGCGTGCAAATCAAAGGATAAATCTTAGGGATAATAATAGAAAGTACTCCTCTTCTTTCAGAAGTACCATTCAACAAACCACAAGAATCTTCCTGGTAGTAATTGCAAAATGTAACCAAGGACATAGTAACCAGCAAAATGAGATGTAGCACAAAGTCTCCACCTAAATTGCCCAAAAGTGAGATACGAAGGACAATGAGGGCACAAAGTCGTCCCAAGGTCCTTTACATAGAAACAAAAAGAAAACACACTAAAGGCAATTATGGGGGCACAAAGTCTCTCCACAGTTGGCTTCAAGACACCTTCCTGACTACTTTCACTAATTCTGCTTGTTGAATTAAAGGAACAGAAAATATATTAAGGAAAAAGACATAAGAACAGTTTCCCCAACAATAACACAAAGTTTGAAAAGTCACTTGCTTTCTTATTCCAATAACAAAATATGATCAACAATCTGAGCTCAAAGTTCAGTAATGCCTTTCAATTTGGGCAGAGTTTTGTTTATGATAATTAGAGAGAGAGCTCCTTTAAAATAGTAAAAGAGAGTCCTTTATATAACCTCTTCAAGAAGGACTCAAGAACAGTAACACATCTTGTTGCATCGAATTTTGTTAAGAAGACATGATGGAATTTAGAGGCATTTACCCATTTGCTTTTCTCAATGCAGAGAAACGGGTCACGTCATTGAACATTTGCATCTTTCAATGTCCATCTGGCGATCTGCTTCTAGAAACATATATGATGCGTAAATGTTTTTGGTCCTTCTTCATCGTTCCTCCTTTTTTGGTTATTTGAATCGAGTCCTAGATTCAATTTAATGCTCTATTTCTTAGTTGGTTTTTGCTGGTCTTTTGAGAACCCTGTGGAAGATGACATTTCGCAGCATCTGCTTGCTTCAGTAGCTTAATGAAGGTTCGCTACAATCTTTACTTAGCAAAATAGATATAAAGGAAGAAACTACAGATGTTGACATGTGGCAGCTTCCATCAAGCTCTTAGCTGCCTTTGAAAAGTCTTCAGGACTTATATTAGTTTCTTGTGGAGGATGACACGTGGCAGCTTCCACTGCATTTGATGAGAGACACGTGGCATGTTTCGCTACTTTAAAATTGTGTCTCAATAGATGACACGTGGTGGCTTCTGTTGTGACTTTTTGAGGGACATGTGGCAGCATTATGGGTTTTCTGTTTCTTTAGACTTTTCCTTCGAAGAAAAAGTCTAAAGAAATACTTTCGAACAATTTGTCTGAAGGAATTGTCTCTTTATCAAATTTGTCGTGGGAACTTTTTCAAAGGAAATCCCTTTGTTCTTTTGGCTTTTGAATTGGTCCATTCACTCCCTTCTTGTCTTCTATAAGGACTGTTTGAGCTCCAAATTATCCTTTCAGGTTTTTGCAACGGTTCACTTCAGCTTCTGAGTGTCCTCCGAAAGGGCTGTTTGTCCCTTGATTTTTGCCTTAGTCAATTTTATGTAAATCTCAACATGTGACACGTGGCAGCATCTGCTTTGAAACTGGTGAGGAAACATGGCAGCTTCTATTGAACTTGTAGAAGCTTTGGACACCTTCTGAATGTCTCACGGAAGGTGACACATGGTGGCTTCCATCACATTCTGGAAACACTTGAGACTCATTTTAGATTCATGCGGTCATTGACACGTGATGCATTCTGCTTAACTTACAAAGGACATGTGGTGGCTTCCACTGCTCTGAGAAACAAAGTGAAATGAGGCTCGGAAGATGACACTTGGTAGCATCCACTAGGTTCTGTCAGTTTTTTGTTTTAGTTCATTTGTTTCTTTTCTTAGTCACTTTTGCCACGAAAATTCCCTTCGCAAAGGCACTTGTGTTTTTTATGCTTGGGGCACTCCTTTGAACTCGTCGCTTGAACCAATCGATTGAACTAACTTTGGTTCAACGGTTCAATGGTTCATTCCCTTCTTTATATTGACCGCTTGACCCAAGATTCTTTGAAACAAGTCTCGTTGAACCCGTTGAACCTTTTGAACCCGATTGAACTAGTCCTGAAAATGACTGTGTCAAAAACTTGTTCTTTTGATTGAACCTGCTTGTAGAAACCTTTGAACCTGTTGAACCATTAATCCTTTGACTAAAAAACCTTGAATAATCCCAATTTTGAAAGCTTAACATAATTTTTGAAATGGGAAGAGATATTTTGGTCTTGCAAGACCAAAAAAGCTTATATGTTGTCCTAAAAATGAGTGACATTTTTTGGGTACAACAGTACCAAACAAAGTTAGATAAAAACAAATTTTTCTTAAAGAAACATCTTTATAGTTTGATGATGAAGGAGAATTCATCCATTACTGAGCATCTGAATGAGTCTAACACCATAGTCAGCAAACTAGTCTCCATCAGTGTGAAGATGGAGGATGAAGACAAGGTTATTACCTTGTTATGCTCACTTCTTGATAGTTGGGATCACATGGTGATGACTATTAACAATTCATCATCAAAAACTCTCAATTTTGAAGATATAGTTGTAGCTTTTCTTGGAGAGGAGATGAGAAGAAAGTCTTCTAGTGCATCCTCAAGCAATGAAACATTATCTGTATGAGGGAGATCCAATGAGAGTAGTAAGCAAGGTAGATCACCTTCTAGATCAAGGTCTAAAGGATGTAATGGAAAATGCTATTATTGTGGAAATCCAGGCCACAAGAAGAAGAATTGTTGGAAATTGAAGAAGGAAAAGAAGGATGGAATGAAAACCCACCTTCAGACAAAGCCAGCACTGTAAATTCAAAGGAAGAAAGCACACAAGAAGCATTCTACCTTCGTAACAATAGATCACTTTATAATGCTTGGGTATTGGACTCAGGAGCATCATTCCATATGTATCCACATAGAGATTGGTTCGTGGGATACCAACCTTATAGTGCAAGATCTGTTTACTTGGGTGATGATCACCCTTTGGATGTTGTGGGAAGAGGAGATATAAGGATCAAGCTGGATGATGGTAGAAGCAAAAGATTGAAGGATGTGAGACATGTTCCTAATTTAAATAAGAATTTGATGTCTATCAAGGTGATGGATGAGCTGGGGTATTTATGTACCTTTGATAATGGTACATGTAGAATTACCAAAGGATCTCTAATGGTATCAAAAGGAGAATCTTATGGCTCCTTGTATCGTTTGTGTGAAGATTTAGTGACAAGTACTACAACAACAACAACTACAAAGAATGTTGAGGATGTTATGATGCTACAACATCAATGCCTTGGACACATGAGTGAGAAAGGTTTGAAGATATTACATGATCAAGGAATGTTGCCTAGGATTAAGTATTACGATTTAAACTTCTGTGAGCACTGCATCTTTAGAAAACATAAGAGGGTAAAGTTTACTACAAGCATAGGTAAAGTTCTAATTTTCTACAACTTATCCATTTGGATATTTTTGGATCTATCCCTATTGAATTTATAAATGGTAGAACATACTTTATTTCATTTATAGATTATTATTCTAGAAGAGTATGGGTGTATTTTTGAGAAATAAATCAAAAGCTTTGGAAAAATTTAAAGAATTTAAGGCATGAGTAGAGAAGAGTTTGGGAAAATCCATTGTATGTTTCAAGTCAGATACTGGAGGAGAATATTGTTCTAGGAAGTTTGATAACTTTTGCACACAAGAACGGATTAAACATCAAAATATAGTCCCTTATAATCAACAACAAAATGGTGTAGCTGAGTGGATGAACCACAATATCATGGAGTGTGCAAGAAACATGTTGAGTGCATCAAAGCTGGAAAATGGATTTTGGGCAAAGGTTGTTAATACAACTCTATATCTCATTAATATATATCTTACAACTGCATTGGATGAAAGGACTCTAGAAGAGACTTGGAATGGTAAGCCAGTTGATTATTCTGATTTACATATTTTTGGTTGTGAAGCATTTGCCCATATGCCTAAAGAAACAAGGTCCAAGCTAGATTTGAAATCTAAGAAATGTATTATCCTTGATTATGAGGATACAGTGAAGGGGTATAGATTGTGGGAACCTACTAACCACAAGATTATTATTAGCTGAGATGTTGTGTTTAATTAAATATCCATGAAAGGGAAGGAGGTACAACAGACACCCAAAGTTGTACCAGTTGAAGTAGTCAAGGAAAGAAGATGAAAAGGAGCAAGTTGATGCTTCAGAGCAACAAATAGAGCACCAAGTACAATATCCAAAAGTTAGAATGTCCACTCGTATTAAAAAGGTTCCAACAAGGTATACTTCTGCATTTCAGTCATCTTTTGCTTTGTTTATCGATATGGGTGAACCTAGTTCATTTCAAAAAGTTAAAGAATCTGAGAATCCAAAATAATGGAGGAAAGCCATGCAGGAGGAAATGAGATCACTCCATAAGAATGAGATGTGGGAGCTTGTGGATATCCCACATGGAAGAAAGAGTGTTGGTAACAAGTGGGTGTACAAGTTTAAGAATAACAATGATGGGCTATTAGATCAATACAAAGCTCAGTTGGTGCTAAAAGGCTATGTGCAAAAGTCAAGTATTGAATTTAATGAGATTTTATCTCCTATTGTGAAAATGACTACTATCAAAGTATTACTTGAATTTGTAGCTTCACATAATTTAGAGCTATAACAGCTTGATATGAAGACAATGTTCCTACATGGTGATCTTGAGGAGGAGATTTATATGGATCAACCTAAGGGCTCTGAGGTAAAAGGAAAGGAGTATATGGTTTATAGATTGAAGAAATCACTGTATCGTTTGAAGAAGGCACTACGAATGTGGTATAGGACATTTGACACCTTCATGAAGTGCCAGGGATTTAGTATAAGTGAATTTGATCATTGTGCATATCATAAGAAATTCAATGATGAGAGCTTTGTTATTTTACTAATATATGTTGATGACATCTTGGTTGTATGACCCAACATGAAGAGGATCAATGATTTGAAGGCTCAATTGGCTAGGACTTTTGAGATGAAGTATTTAGGAGAAGTAAACCAAATTTTGGGGATGAAGATACACAGGGACAGGAGAGCTAGGAAGATTGGTTATCACAAAAAACATATGTTGAGAAGGTTTTGTAATGATTTAATATGCAAAATGCCAAACCAATCAATCCCCCACTTCTTACCCATTTTAAGTTGTCTTTTAAGAAATGTCCTAGTATGGAGGTGGAGAAGACAAGTATGACTACTATATCTTATTCATCAGCAGTAGGGAGACTCATGTATTCCGTGGTGAGGATGAGACTAGATATTTCCCAAGTAGTGGGAGTTGTCAGCTGGTTTATGGAAAATTCTGGAAAGGATCATTGGTCTACGATGAAGTGGATACTCAGATATATAAAAGGCACTTCATATGTTTCAATCTGCTATGGAGGGGTAGATTTATAGATAATAGGTTTTATAGATTCTAATTTTATTGGTGACAGGGATGGATGAAAGTCCACTACAGGATCTATTTTTACTCTTGCTGGTGGAACTGTGAGTTGGGCTTCTAAGTTACAATTAATGGCGGCTTTATCAACCATTGAATCAAAGTATGTGGTTTTAATTGAAGGTTTTAAAGAGGCAATGTGGTTAGAGAGACTATTGGCTGACTTCATGGAGATGCAGGGAAAGATTGCCTTGCATTGCGATAGTAAGAGTGCAATTCACTTGGTGAAGAATGCAATATTTCATGATCGTATGAAGCATATTGACATCAAATACCACTTCATCAAGAACATGATAGAGAATTTTAGGATCCTATTATTGAAGGTAGACATCGAATAAAATAATGCAGACATGTTAACAAAGCCAGTTAGGGCAAAGAAGTTTGAGTGGTGCAAAACTTCTCTGGGCTTGTTGAAATTGTGATGAAGGCAAAATCAAACATGGTAGGTAGCTAGATGGTAGAATACATAGGTATGACAAAGCCTATGCATATTTACATGAAGTGGGATAATGTTAGGATGTGAATTCACTATTCACAATTACTATTCACCATCACTATTCATGTGATGAGGTGGTAGTGTGACTGGGAAGTGATTGGGTGTATGATATGGTACTCTAGGTAATGTGGCATGGCCCACAAGGTATCTTTCCTTGTTGGAAATGTAGGAGAGAGTAATGGAATGAATTTATCCTTAGGCACATGGTTTTACCTTTTTAGATCACATGTGGGGAGCCATCCTTGACCCTTGACTTGTGGGTGCATGTGGGAGACAAGATAAAGAAGATCTAATCATTTGTTCTTCAAGCATGTGCATGTGATTAGATTCAAAAGTTTGATGAATATTTTGAATCACACATGTGTGCACATGGGATAGTGGGGGTATTGACCAATATGCATGTTTGGGTCACATGAAAGTGGGATCCTCAAGTCAAAAGTGGAGAGCATCTTTTTTAACATACGCATGTGAGGGAGACAAAGGTTCATATTCATGAATAATGTTTTCACATGGAGTGGGATGAAATTCCTTATCTCTCCTCTTTATTTCATCCTTTGATAATTCTCTTTATTGTATTTCTATTTAATAAGGACACTTTCTCATGTATGCGCAAGGTGGAAGCTTGAGAAAATAAGCTTGTATTTTCTAGTTTGATAAAAAGCTTTGTATAAGCTTGTATGCTTGAAAGAAAGCATTGTAAGGAGAGTGTGTTGAAGATGAATACTTATTGGAGATAATTTTTTAAGTTAATAGAAGAATACAACTGCCTATTTCCCCATGGTTTTTTCCCTGCACCTTGTAAGGTTTCCACGTAAACTCTCTATGTAATGTGTTATTTTTGTCATTCGTTTTAGTAGCTTGTTATTTCAGCATTATTTTTTTGGTACACATATTGGATTATATCCTAAAAAAGTTACCAAAATAAATCAATCAAGCACTCAAGTGAGTAAAACTTCTCTATTTCCTCCTATTCCAGATCAATCATAGGGAAATCACATCTATAGGTATGAAGTACTAAAGGAACATCCCATGGGCCACATTTTCTAAGTTATAAGCTAGGTGACCCTATGTACTTGTTTATCACACATTACATGACACACACATGAGCCAACACATAGGGGGGAACTATATAAGTCTTAGACTTTATTTGGAGTATTGGCTATGTAGATATCACTCATTAATAGGGGGTATTTGGGGTAGCTCGATATTGTGTGCCCACTAACCCATTTTTTTCATAGTCAATATGAAGATGAAGAACTAGGATTTTACTATTTGACAATGAGTGACAGTCCATGACTCAGATCTAAATGCACTAGATCAAAGGTGACATAGAACCCAAAAGCATCCAGGTGGTTACACTAGTTTTAGTAGATATTCTATACTAGACACCTATGTCCAATTTAGACACGAGCATCGATGTAATTATACTAAGTCAATGCAAGTGTCCATAGCTCCAGAGGTATAATTTATAGAATCATGTGACTGATCCAGAATCTAGATCCATTTGACTTTCTACCTATTCCAGATCTATATCTATATTAGCATCAAAACCAAATAAGTATATTATTTTCATTATCATTTCAATATCTAGCATATTTTACTTTATATCTTTAACATATCTTAGCATAACAAATTTAGTATATGTTCATATGAGTTTTAAAATTAATTGACCTACTATATATCCATTTATCACCATTGTGATTATTCATTTATATATTATTAACCTTAACCCCATAAGATCCTTATCCTAGGGTTAAATAGCTTCACATATTGTATTTTCTCTCAGTCAAATAGTGTACGCCAAGGAAACATTATAATGGACACCTACATAACAACGTGATTTTGAGGAGCTCAAGAAATGCCTCTATGCAACACCTATTTTAGAAATGCCTAAAACTATCCACTCTTTTAAGATTCTCATCGATGCATCCAACCATGAACTCTATGTAGTATTCATACAACATGGACATTCAATAGCATATCATTCTAAGACACTCAATGATACTCCACCTATGAGAAATATTTGTGTGGTATTTTCAAGAAATAAAGTAATGGTGGTACTGCATCTTGGGGAAGGAGAGGACTATTCATTATGATCACAAGCCACTTCAAATCTCGGAGACATAGAGCAAGCAGGAGAATGCATGCCACATGAAGTGGATGACTTATCTATAGTTTTTCCATGTAGTGATAAAGCAAAATAAGGGGAAGGACATTAAGACAAAAAATTAGTTCATGCTCATCATCGCATCAAACACACACATCCATAACTTCATTGACTAGGTATTCTCTACTCAATATACAAGGACTTCACAAAAGCTTATACTGCCCTTGCATAGGGTGAATAGGTTTGATATTTCTACATGTTTAATAAGTTTTTATACAAGTTTAGACATATTTTTTTCTTAATGGAAAATCTTGCTATGGTCTCGTCTAAGAAGCATACTACACTAAGATATTGGACACTTTAGCATTACAAAGACACTATCAATATTGTAATAATTTCTTTACTAACCATATATGTGAACAAATGTTGAAAACCACATAAATTATCACATTCCTTATTATATCACCAAGCCCATGTAAATGAAGCTAGGCATTTACACCTTTGCCATTTCCTTCCAAGCCATTGGAATCCATGAACATGGATTTTGTGATGAGAATGCCTTTAAAAAGACACCATAATGACTTTGTGTTTGCTATAGTGGATAAGTTATTTAAGCTATACATCATGATTGCCTATAAGAATAACATCAATGCGTTGGAAATCATACACTATTTCTTCAGACATATCTGGGTTGATTTCGGATTGTTAACATCTATTTTGTTTGATTATAACCCACACTTTATTGGCCATTTTTGGAAAGCTTTTTAGGACATGATTGATACATAATTGAACCAATTGAGTGCATTTCATTCCTAAAAATGAACAAATATAAGTTGTAAATCATACACTTGTTCATATTCAACATATGTACAATAGCATACATCCATGCACTTGGGATGCTAACTAGTTATAAATTCAACATGCCTATAACAAAGCTTTACACACCTTTACATGGCATATTCCTTTCCAAACATGTCTTCGGATCCAACTAACAACACCCTTGGACATATCCTACCATGCACCATATGACATAGATTCATGAGTACATGAAATGAAAAAAGCATACAAGTTATTACAACACATCCAACACACTCATCAATAGGTTCAATAGAGATTCTCAACAATAACTAAACTATAATTAATGCCAAGATTCACCTTACACACCTCATGAGTTCAAGGTAGTTGATAAGGTTTGGTTGTATCTACAAAAGGAAATGTTTAAGGGTTCACACTGTAAAATCAATCTTTTGTGTTGTGGTCCATACACCATATTTCATGCACCTTGAGAGAACACTTTTGATTTTGACCTACCACAATACTTGGGTTTGTATCTAGTCTTCAACATGGTACTTTTGAAGCTATATTACCTTCCCTTACTTCAGACAACAACAATGAAACATCCTTTAGATTTGGACCCTGAACATGCCACTCCAGTGCCTAAGGATCATATTATAGAAGTGACAATAATGCATAGCTACTAAGGCACCCATCAATCACTTTAAGTGGTTAAGTAGGGAAATATGATGACTAAGCTAAGTGATATAACCTTTAGCAACTTTATGTTCAATTTTCTTAGCTAACTGAAGGTTCAATGATGACCATTACTTTTCAAAAAAAGGTGAATGATCTGTGTGCAAATTTTGTGTGGTTATATGCACTCCTCAACTTATCTTTGCCTCCTATAAAGGAATATACCCCATTAGATTCCCTAATTCTTTGCTTACTATGCTTCACATTGAGGAACATTATTAAATGAAGAAATGACTGAATTTAATTATGGTACTAAAGAAGATCATAAAGTTGTATTGATTAGTGCATCATTCACACTAGAAGAATATAAATACTATAGAGGGGTAGAGAACTTTAAACCAATTAGTTATAATTGTTTGCTTGGGCTTATTTTAACATGCCCAACATTGATCTATTGTAATGTCCCCATTTTCATGAGCATCAGTTCATAGAGGGGTTAACCTATTACTGGCTCTCGTAGGCTAATATGGTTTGATTAAAGGGTCTTCATGGTAGTTACCGAATAACGGTTGGCTTTCTTTCATGGATTTGGTGATTATATGGAGGTTCTACTATGTTATTACAAGTGTTTCTAATTTGGGAAACCTCATGTTATGTTTTGACATTATGTTTTGCACTTTATTTATTTTAATGTTATATTATAGTATTATAATAAAGTGCAAATATAAAGTATATATTTTATCCCACATTGACAAGAAAGTGTGTGAGCTTCCCCAAGAAAAGAATAAAAGAATCTTATGGGCTCATTCTTGGAGATGAAGAATTGGATATTTGACTTAAGATTGTTTGGTGGTGAGTCCAGCTAGGGTTCTATCATTTTCCAGCCATTGGAAATGAAAACTCCCAATTGGTTATGCAATTTTGAGGTTGTGAAATATCAGCTGAATCATTGCTTCATTGTGGGCTTCACTTTAGGGGTCCAATTTGTGCTACATTGGAGGATTTACATATTTTAATTAGAGTTTATTTTCAGTCATTGGAAGGGTTTTCTGAGGTCTGCAATTTTACATCAGTCTGTTGTTATGGGGTTTGAACAGCCTATGTGAGACATGGATATCTGCTCATTGTGTACTGTTGAAGCATCAAATTGTTTTGGGTATTTGAGCAATCAATTCCTTTTGTTGTTACAATCATTTCAAGGGAAAATTGGAGGAGGTTCAAGGCTAAAATTAATTAATTTTGAGGACCGATATACTACAGCAAGGGTGCCATTGACAAGACCTTTGTGTTCATATCTCATCATTCAAGCATCCCATGGTTCTGGGCATTGTTACATTTTGGTCCTTTTGTCCTACTAATCATTTCAGGTGCCAAGAAGTGGAGTTTTATTGATACATTTATTTATCTAAAATATTTCCAGGCAAGGGTAGGGCTGACTTCACACATAGAGGGGTTATTTCACCATTTTTAGTGGGGTTTCATCATCAACAAGTGCCGCTTCAATATCTTAGGCATATCGACTATGTGTATCAGGTTCCTAAATGTTTTGTTAGAGTATTTTCATTGTTAAGTCAATTTGCATTAGGTACTGCTATATATGAACATTTATATCAAATTGACATTGTATTGGGATTTCATTGTAAGTCAAGAGTATTGGCTAGTTATATCAACATTGTATTAGAAATTGCATTCAATTAAGAAGGGGCCATTTGTATGCCAATTATTTGATGTAATGCTTATATTGATCAAGCTTTAGATTGTCATATGAGTATGCATGCCAAATGTTTGTGAAAATTCCTATTGGTTGAAGGTGGTTGTTTGTATAGTGATTTGCATATTTCGTCAAGAGCCTTTGCTTGCCAAGTGTTTGCATAAATGCCTAGTGGTTGTGGTTGTATATTGGATATATTGGGATGCATGGAAAGTGTTTGTCTTAGTGTCGACTAGTTGTAAGAGTTAAATACAATGACTTATATGTATGCCAATGGTCTGAAATAGCTAGGATATCATTTCTATAACAAACTTGCATTATTAGAAGCATTTAATAACATCATTAGCAGCCTATGAACTCAAAGAAGACAATAAAAAAATTCATAACAACAGGTTTAGAATTTGTATGCCAGGTGTTTGATAATATTCCTTGAGTTTTATATCAACATATTGAGTTCAAAAGGGGTAAGGGATAGTACATCTATCCATAGCAATTTATAATCAAGTCATTAATTTAGTTGGTGAACTAGTAAAGCAAAAGATTCAAAAGATGCATCTTGAAGTTACTTTATTGGTTAAAGACAAAATCCTAGGATTGTTGATTGTGGGATTTATTTGACCCAGTTATTATTCACCTTGGATGTCTAACATTGTCCTAGTTACAAAAACCTGACAGGTGCATACTCTTCTACAATGACTTTATATACTTGAACAAAGATTGTTCAAAGGATGGCTTTCATCTACGCAATATTGATATGATTGTTGATTCCACCCCTAGGTATGGGATGCTCTCCTTCATGGATGGATTTGTTGGTTACAATCAAATCAAGATTATTGACCAATATATGATTAGTTTACGACTCCTTAGGGTATGTTTTATTCTTGGGGCATGCCCTTTGGACTGAAAAATGTTGGGGCTAATTATCAAAGGTCTATGACTCACAATTTTCATGATTACATGCATGGCATTGCCAAGGATTATGTTAATGATATTTTGTGCAAGTCTAAAAAACACAAAAAACTTGTTAAAGACTTGTGAAAAATATTTGAAAGATCATGTAAATACAATGTTCAATTCAATCCAAAGAAGTGTGTCTTTGGTGTCACATTTGGCAAGTTTTTAGGTTTTATTATCTACCAACAAGGCATTGAAGCTGATACTAAAGAAGTAAATTATATTATTGATATGCCTCCTCCTACCACTTTAAAACAAGGTGGAAGTTTATAAGGAAAATTTCAAGTTATATGATGGTTTGTGGCTTAGTTGTTTGACCAAACCCATATTTTTTCTATATTGTTATGTAAAGGTACCAAATTTGATTGGATCAAATGCTGTCAAAGGGTTTTCAATGAAATAAAATAACATTTAGCTAATCCACCGATTATGATGCCTATCATCCCTAAGAGACCATTATTACTATATATATCGACCATTAAGCATGGTTCAGGATATTTATTGGCACAATATGATGATAGGCATGGAGAAATGACAATTTATTACACTAGTTGTAAACTTGTTAATTATGAAAAGAAATAGAATCTAATGGGAATAATTTTGACTAACTATTGTGTTCGCAACATAAAAACATAGACATTGCATGCTTAATATAGATACAAATGTTATTGCAAATATAAACCCTTTGGGGTACATCATGTCTAAGACTTACTTGTCCATATGCATAGCTAATTGGGTCATGTTACATATGGATCTTAAGTTTATACCACAAATTTTGATAAAAAGACAAGTTATTGTCAATCAACTTGTCGTTGCTCCTTTTGTGGAATGTACTCTTATGAGGAATGCCCTTGTAGATGAATTTGTTATGTATACCGATGAGAACAAAACTTGGACCATGTACATTGATGGGTCTAAATTTGCTTCATGTGTTGGGTTGGTATTTTATTTGTCACCCCCCAAGGTCAGAGTATGCCATTAACATATCACTTGAGTTTTCAATGTACAAATAATATTGTGGAATACGAGGCTTTGATTTTAAGATTACATGATGCACATACTTTAAAAGATAACATTAATAAAAGTTTATGGTGACTCTCAACTTGTTATAAATCAAGTCATGAAATTAGAGAAGTATTTGTGGGATTGAGTGTCATTCTGCAAACAACCTCTCTTTACACTGAAAGACATGTCCACATTAAAGCCACCACCTAGAATAATTTTTTGCTATAGATTTAAGTGAAGGAATACCTAAATTTTAGCCCAGGTTCTCTTCTCAAGCCAAATAAGGTTTGGGTTGTACACATAAATCATTCACACTTGGATTTTTTCCTCACAACAACAAACATCACAATATATCTAGTTCTTATTAGAGACCACCATAAATCATTTGACTATTCTAGGGTTCCAAAGGACACTTAAGCCCCCTAAGGCTCTCCCTATTTGAAGTTGATAACATTGATAAAAATGGGGAATTTTTTTATCAAGATTCACTGTAAAAGAGTGAATCTTCAAAGGCAGTGTTGACAATTTTGCCCCATAGGTCAGATTGTCACCCCTACCATGCAAAACTTTGCATATCATGCTAGTTTGTCTTGTGAGTTAGTTATTGGTCTTGAAAATCCCTTGAAATAATCCATGATTAACAGGTATTTTTAGGCATTCACTTTGGTTTTCAGAGGGTTTTTTTTGAGAAAAGCATTATGGAGGCTTATTTGGGTCCAAAAAAAAGGGGTCCATCTTCAAAAAAGGTCCAACGGTCCATTTCAAGAAATCTCAAAGGAATTGGTATTTTGAGAAAAAATTCCCAAAGGAATTCCTTTAGGTTTAAATTTCAAAGAAACGGGCACTTTAAAAAAAAGCCAACGGTCCAATCTTTTTCAAAGCCAATGGTCCATTTTCAAATTCTGAAGGGTTCTTTGCAAAAAATCCGAAAGGCACTTCTCGGCATAAAGGGTCACATTCTTTTGGAAAAGGACCATTTCAAAAGTTTCAAAGACCAAAACAACTTTTTTGAAGGGTCACCTTCTCTTTGGAACATGTCACTTTCAATTTTTTCGAAGGTCATTTCAGAAATCCCAAAGGCCTTTTTAACTTTTTCAAAAGGTCACTTGACACTTTCCCGAAGGGTATTTTCCAAGGAAAAGGTACTTTTTAAGGTTTTCGAAGGGCTCTTTCCTTTCTAAAAAGTCCTTTTCATTTTTTGTGAAGGGTTCTTTTCAAAAATTTTGAAGGACACTTTCCCTTTGGAAAGGATTTTTTCAGGAAAAAAGTTCGAAACAATTCTTTCAGGAAAAAAGTTTGAAGAGAAAAGTCTCAAACAAATTATCCACGAAAATTGAAGAAAGCAAAAAAATCTGAAGGATATCTTTTCGAAGGAATTATTTCAGACATTTTGTCCGAAACAAATTTTTTGAAGGACACAACTTTTTTGAAGGGAACTTTTTTCAGTAGAGGACCATTTCAACTTTTTCGAAGGGCACTTTTCTCGGCAGAGGACCATTTCAACTTTTCCGAATTACACTTACAACTTTTCTGAAGGGTCAATTTCTAAGGAAAAGGTAATTTTCAAATTTCTCGAAGGGCTCTTTCCTTTTGGGAAGGTCCATTTTAAGAAAGTCAAAGCATATCTTCAGAAAATGTCATTTTCAAAGTTGCGAGTGGACCAAACATTTTTTTGAAGGGTAATAAACACGAGTCTGAAGGGCACATTCCAATAATTCGAGTGACCATTTTTAAAATCCTGAAGGTATGAATTCTCGTGGATAATTTATCCATGGGAAAGTGATAATCAAAAAGCTTTGGATAAATTATCCATGATAAATGGACCAAGCAAATTATCTGAAGAAATAATTTTGGGAAAGTGAAAGAAGACAAGGGTTCAAGAGGAAAGCTTGAAAGAAATGAACAAAGAAATATTGTCCATGGGAATAGACAAAGTTACATTGAAAGGAATATAAATAGAAATAAAGATCCCAAACAAATGTCGAAGGAATACATGTAAAGTGGCCCAAACTCGATTAGACGCGTCGAGGACAAGCACGAACATGAAAAAAACCAATAAAGATATTGTTTTTTCCATCTATAAGAAGATCTATAGTCTGAGACTGCAGTATAGAGCACACCAAATAATAAATGCAATAATCAAATCATTCACACTTGGCAAAGACATGCAATTGCCTTTAGGCATGACTCTCTAGGTTCTAAAAGGGAGACTCGAATGCATAAAGGGCTCGAGGAGTTTAGCATTGGATGGCGGTTCAAGGAGCTAACATGGAGTTTCAACGTTGCATACCTAATCTTGATATGGAATTTTATGCATGCACTCTTGTTTATCTTATTAATCAAAGTTTTTTCAAACACTTCCAACTCAGCTTCAAGTGTTTAAAGATTGGCGTAACATCATGCATGAAGAAAATTGAATTACTAAAGATCCATGCATGTTTGATAAATTTTGAAGAATTTAATGTTTTTTCTAAATAATGATTATGAAATGGGCTCTCCATCATTTTCAATGCCAAAGAGCTTCTCATGTAGGACATAAGTCAGAAGGATATTATCGGAAGGCTTGGTTATCTTGGCATAGTTGAAGTTGGACTTGGGGTGATGTGGGAGTTGATTTCCTCTTCTATTTTCAGTGCCAATCTCTTGGCTTTTGTATGCTTTTTCTATATAAGTTGGCTTTTTCAACCTTGAATGAGATCCCTCTTTTGGCAAGACCAGACTTTGTCAAAATTTGAGTTTTGTAACCTTTTTAAGATAAATAAAACGACTGATTTTAGATTCCAAGATGCTGGTATAGTGTGTTTATGTCAGTGATTTGCATATGTGATAAAATTTTCTTCCTTGTCAAGTGTTGATTCTTACCTAGCAGAATAGTCGATCGATGTATGCAAGTCATGTTTTGTGTTTGATGTCTTTTGGTTGAGTTCACAGTGGATACAAGTGGTTGGTTAGTGCTTTGAATTAGGGCTATTCCATCATTTCCTTCAAGCTTTGATCATTAGATAAAAACCTTTTCATGAAATACTGATGCATAGGAGTCAATTGGAGTTGAAAGTTCAATCTTTTTCTTGTCTAATCAGTGTTTTTAGAAACTCAAATTGAGTGGATGAACCAAAATACAGGTGTATCACCATCATTAGATAGGATTTCCTTTCAATTTTCTTTCTTACCTTTTTCTTGGCAATTTGTAGTGTAGAGTAGAGATCCTAATTGATACACCAAAGGGAGCTAGCCCTTAGAATCTAGAGATTCAATCCATTGATTAGGCCACCCACAACCTAGGATTGTTTTCATGTTTCAGTAGACTGTGAAGACCTGAAACTACCTTCACAAGGGTGCGAGTTTGGTTGACAACAGGCAGAACAATAGTAGGCTCAGGGACTAGGGTCCAATATTATCTATTTTTCAATGACTTTATCACTCCTTTGGTTTTAATTTTTGGTTTGGGGTCCCATAGAGTATTTTTGGTCTCGTGGACGTTATTAAAATCTCAATCAATCTACATCCACCCCCAAGACCTCCCAAAAGGGCCGATGTTTTTTTGTGAAGAAGCAAAGATTCGCTATTGACATCTTATTTTCTTATAGGAATATAACATTTGATCTTTTAACCTGAAGCTGACATTTTACCAGCCTCTCTTTGTTAAAGGCATTTAGGCCTCCAACATTCTTGGATAGGCACTCCATTTAAACAATGGAGGGCTCTTCCCCCTTTGATGTAAAAAATAGGATTTTATTGGTTTTTGCTCCTTCAACCCATAAATTTCAAGCTTGTTTTTGTAGAAAACAGGGTTTGATTTCCTCTCCCCATTACTTTTATGAATGTTTGGGGATGAAATAAAGCTTAGAATTTGTGAGATACTAAGAGGGATAGGGGCCAAGAATGGTGAGGCAATGTCATTATTGTTATTAAAGGCATTATATTCACAAAGGATGAGGGCATTAGAGGAAAGGGGAGGGAGAATATTTGAGGAAAGAAGGGGAGGACATAACAAAGGAGAGTAGGGATGGGAGGACATGATTGGTTCAAAAGGAGGAGAGCATGGAGAAGGAGGGTGGAGAGTAGGGGAAGAGGGGTAGGTAAGGAGAAGGATGGTGGGAGATAGAGCCAAGAGGGAGCCTTGAATGAGGGAGGTTGGAGTGAGCACTTCTAGTAGGAGGAATCTCCTACATAATAGGTTTATGTTAATGGCCCAAACAATGGTGGATGCTTATACAAGAAGGGGAGAAAGACATAGATGTTGAGATTTACTAGGAGCCTAGGTTATTGGTCCAAATCATCCACAAAGTCCACATATATGAATTCACTAATGTTAAAGCCAATATTATCTATAATAGAGGGCTTGTGATACAAAGGAGGGAGGTTGTTTAGATGGACACAAATGGGGGAAAAGAGGTGGTTAATGTGCAAAGGGATAAAATGGGGTTCTTAATACGAAGGAAGAGGGTGGCATTTTGGAGATGCCAAGGGCCTCTAGAGGCAATCGATACACATATTCCATCTGAGGTGAAAGAAACTTGGAAGAAGCCCTCAAGAAGAATTATAATGGCACAAATGCCATAAGGAGGCCAAGAATATTTAATCCATTTTAGAAGGGATGACATTGCAAGCTAGAGGTTAACAAAATGACTGATAAGAGACAAGTTTCTCAGATAATTTGGCTCTAGTTGGAGGGCATTATCATCTAAGATTAGGTCTAGATCGTGAAGCCATCGTAGACAAGATAAGCAATTTTTAACTTTGAAATTCAAGGGAAAAGGCTTACCTAATCTAGTGTGCACGAGAGAATTAGAGAAGTTTGCCCAAATTCTACAAGAATGTGATTTAAGGATTCTCATATTTGCTTTTGATAGAAACTTGGGAAATACTAATTTGAAGAGGGAAGTAACTTTGTTTAGACCAAAACCTAGAATTAAAGAGAGGACATTGACAGTGGTTATTACTTGTACATTGGAGCACAACTAATCTTTTGGTAGAAGGTACATTTGAGTGGGTTATGAATTGCACTTGTCATAAAAGCACCCATTACGAAATCTCGTCCTAGAAGAATATCAAGGGAGTTGACCATAAAGCGTATATCCTTGATCTCGATCATAAAACTTAAAAAAGACTTCCATTCAATAATTATCTACTCTCTTTGTCTCTCTTTCAAATCCTTCATATATAAGTTGATGTACTCAATTGTCCACAAATTTCAAAACCAATCCTTTCTAATGGCTCATCTATGGAACACTTAAAATCATGGGCCAAACTTAATTTCCACATAGCTAGCCAGCAATTTTTATTAACATGAAGTGAACTAAAATCTTTCCATTCAATGTACTATCGAGAAACCCTGTTATATTTTATTTAATTTTTTAAATCTAATTAGCACATAACCAAACCAAATATTATAATGTAATTAATTACAGAAGAGAAGGCTTGCTTTGCACCACACGCTGAATAATATTCTTCCCAGAGTCATTTAAATGAACCGTGTCCCACTATTGAACCCAGTGAAACCGTAGCTCATTTCAGGCGAAGTATGGCCATGGCGGGGTGCGTATTTCGCCTCTGCCATTCCAATTCGTCTGCAACTCGCTTCCATTCAACGAAAACAAAATTCGTAAGGGAATTCCCCCCTTTTTTCGAATTCAATTACAGATAATTATTTATGCACTTAATTAATCTAGGAAGAAAATTCATTCACGATTATAGTATTTTAATTAGACGATTAGAGTCTGCTCAATGAACAACAGAGTTTTTTTTATTTGTTCGACAAATAAAATTAAAAAAAAATCAATATTCGGAGTTTACCAGAGCGAAATTGTAAGCAATGCGGCATAAAATATTCATTCGCACGACTGTAATATTAGCTACAGTTTTCTTTTCTTGTTCCGATTTGATCAATTTTCGTTATTTTTATTTTTTCCTCATAAGCTTCATTCGCAAATTGATAAAATTTCAGATCATATTTGTAAATAAATATAAATTTTACTTAAATTTACGAATTTCACTGAATTTTTTAAGTGAGATGATGAGGCTGACGTCTCCTTTAGGCCAAATTTGTCTTCAGGACCATTCTCTGCATCTACTTTTCCAGAAAAATACCCCATGGTGAAATTTTATCAAAGCAGGGTTTTATCACAATTAGGGGCTTTTATTAAAGTTGAAGTTATTTCATCAAAAAAGGGGAAAACCCCAAAACAAATAGCAGATGCACAACCAACACTCAACCCCAGGGAAAACAGCAGTCTCCTATGGGAGTGAGAAAAACATCAGAAAACAAAGGACATCGAGGGCCAGGTAAAGTTCTCTGGACCCTTTATTACAACACAAGAAAAAACGCCAAACCAAAACAAGAAAGACGGATAAAAAGAGATTAAGCTAGAAAGCCCGAGTCTCATTCTTTGTTGTTCCCAGAAGCAGTCTTTTCCTCCACATCCTTATAATAGTGTTGATGATTTTTTTCACGAAGAAGATGGTAAGTGTCTTCCAATCCGATGATAGCCATTTTCATCATCTCCCCAGCTTCCTGCACCTTTTTCTTTTCCAGTTCCACTGTTTGAACATCCTCTTCCTGCACCAGGGAGATCCTAATGTCTCTCTCCCGTATGGAATCCGAGATCAGAAGGGAAATATAGGAAGCCAGTTCTTCAACGGACTTTGCAATTTCGTAGAACTTGTCCCTTCTACCATGAAAGATAGCTTGTTTCCCTTTCCTACAATAATTATGCTCTTTATTCATTTTCTTCCTCTTGTTCTTAGCCGAACTATAATTTTTGGCATTGTCTTCGAGAAATTCAGCAACCGCTTTCTTTTTAGAGCTGAGAGAGGTCTCCTCTGCCCCTTCCTGATTATCATTGATGTTGAGGTTTGAAAGATTTGAACCCTATTCCCACAATGGGCGCAGGTCCTTGGAGTCAGGAGTTTCATATTCCAGATCCTCCATTTCCCTATGAAAAACTGCTAATGTTGTGAGAAGAAGTGAAGACAGCCCTCTGCTTCCTTCTGCGAATTGCAAACTGCATCCCTCTCTTGAATGAAGACGAGATCTTTAGGGCAGTCATTTGTATTCTCTTTGGAGATGTTATCATTGTTTGTTTCCTCCTTTTGAATGCTGATCACTTTATTCCTTTCCTTGATGTTAACTTTTTTTTACATACTTTCTATTACAGCTCTTGGCATCAGATGAGTCAGAGATTTGGATGATTCGATGCTCAGCTCTTAAAGACTCCATGACTGAGGGCTAAACTAATCATGGCAACATAGACAAAACTTTTACAGAAGATGTCAAAGACATCCATGCCCCACCATTGGAGCAGCATAAAGGAAAGCAGCAGAAAAGAAAGCAAATAGGACCTTGGAACAGATAGTAGAGAAAACAGAGCAAAGCCGAAGTACCAGAACCAAACAGAACTTTGATTTAAACAATGCATGCCCTGAGAAAGGCACTTCCCAAACAAAGGGCCATTCCATACTTGACTGAAATCATTAAAGACTACCAGCAGAAACTCGGTCTCAATCACGGCCTCTTACAACAAGATACCAGAAGAAAAATGGAAACAAACCAAGCTCAAACCTGCCAACAACCACCTACCCACCTGGAAAAGGAGATCACACCAATACGCCAAGGAAGACACCCAAAAAACAGCTCCCAACCTGCAGTCATGCCAACCCAGGATAGAGAAAGACATGGGAAAGGTAATAAAGAGTTTGGCAGAGGAAAAAGGAACGTTGGATAGACAAGGAATAAAAAACCCAAAATAAAGTCCACTGGTCAAACCACTACTATCAACACTGCTGAAAGCTTCTGAAAACGCACTAAGGCGGAACACGAGTATAAGCAGTAGCAGACTGAAAACTGCCCACAAACATAAAGACCCCAATGATTACAAGACCCACCATACACCATAAACTGCTTCCACTTTGCGGATGTAGGCCAAGGTAGACATTGGTATCGGCAGTCTTAATCACGCCTTGAGCAGCCAGTTTCAGACCGACCCATAAATTTCATTCTCTTTGGGACAAACCCTTAATCTGCCTGTGAAAAAGGCCTTTGCTCCATAAAGGCAAATAGGTTGAAGTTTCACATATCTGACGCTTTTACATAGGCAAGAGAGAGGCGAAAATATTTAAAATGGAGGACCCCACAGACTTATTATGTTTATTTTAAAAAAAGTCTTTACCACCAACTTTCATATTATTTGGAACATTTATATCCCACCTTTTAATATTAGTAACTTGGCTCTTTCGGGTCATTAAAAAAAATACATTATTATTGGACGAGGTATTGTTAGGCACCATGTTCTTTTCCTCATTCACAATTATATCGAAATCACCATACTTGTAGATCTCTAGGGTTCCCTTGACAACCATATCTTCCGCAAGTACTGCTCAGTTTGCTAACCAATTTGCCACCTTGTTTCCTTCTCTAAAGCAAGGAACGAAATGAAGATTGTTGAAGAAAGACTGTAGATTCAAAGCTTTATTTATGATACCCTTTATTCTCCAGTTATCACGGGGACCACGTTGGATCACCTGAATAATATTTTTGGAGTCCCCTTCTACATAAATCCTTGGGATTTTCAGTTCAATGGCCAATTTCATGCCTTTCACAAGACCTGCCACAACAACATTCCTGGAATTTTTACCAATGAAAACTGCCTTGAAGCTTCTCACTCCCCCTTCAGAGTAATGAATAACTCAACCCGCATGTGACAATCTTGGGTTGCCTTTAGAAGCCCCATCAAAATTCGTCTTCCACCACCCATCCATTGGCAGCAACCATTAGGTAAGAGTTCTTTCCCTTTTGGATGCCTCTCTTGAAGGGGTTTGAGTCCCCTCATTAGTATTTTGCCCCCATCCCAAAGTCTTGGGATCCTTGAGATTCATAACCATCTTCTTCCTATGCACCAGATTTTGCAAAGCTTCCTTCAAAGATTTATCAATTTTGTTTGACATCTCCACTGGCTTCCTCTCGTTTTAAAAAATTATCTTATTTCTTTCTAACCAAATTTTCCAACAAATCATCATGGGGGCAACATTTCACCTATCCTTCTAGGGAGATGACCTAGACCTTAAATTCGAGCTCATAATATGATCCTCCAATTTTTTGGGAGGGCCCATTTTATTATGAAAGACCTAAGCAGGCCATTCCAAATATTGTTAGAAAAAACACAATTTAGAAGAATGTGGTCATTAGTCTCCTCTTTAGCCCCGCACAACTCGCGCATGGAGGGTCTATAGAACTCCCTTTTCCTTAATTTTTCCCTTGTGAGGATCTTACCCTGCATTGCCACCCAGAGGAAAACTTTTGCTTTAGGCCAAGCATAAGAGGCGCACACTTTATCCTTAACCTCTAACCTGACTCCAAGAGGATTTGAGTCTGTCAGAAGATTGTACCCATCCGCCACCGAATAGACCACATGTCCTTTAAAATTCTAATGTAAAGTGCCATGGAGCGGCTCCAAGGAAATCTAAAACTTTTGAGGGACAACCTAATTCTGTTGAGGAAGGAGTTATGTTTGTTTGCAAAGCAACCCACATCTTTCCCGATTCTTTCTTTCCAAAACCCCTCATCCCTGGTGACCCAATAATTCTTGACTTTCTTGCCCCACCCTTGAAAAAACCTTAAAAATGTTTGTAAAGGCCTTTTTATTCCACTCCTTTTGCTCTCCTTTGAGAAGCTTTAGCTTTTTAGCCATACTAAACATTTTGGAGCCATAAACTGTTGGGACCTCAGACCACCAACTCTATGCAGTTTCTTCAAAATCACAGGGTGTTCAAACCACATCTTCTCTAGCTTGAAAAGTCAATTCCTTGGAGATGAATCCTCACTAATGAGAAGTCTAACAAACCAATGATCTAATCCCCCATTTTGGAGAACCACAAATTTTAGCATGAGATTCAGGTTTAACCAGGTCTTGCATCCCAAAAATCTATCCAAGCATTCTGCAATAAACTCCTGCCTTCTTCTATTACACCAAGTTCAACTCTAGATAAAAGCTTGATATCACACATTTTTGTATTAGAGACAAAAGTTTCGAGAATCTCTGGGGCTTTACTATCTACTTGGCGACCCCCTATTTTGTCAAAGACATTTAGAAGCATATTGAAGTCTACTCCCATATTCCATTTCCTTGGGTGTCTTCCGCCATTCTCTTGAAAGTATCAGAGACATTGCTCTCTAAGATTTTGCTTCATGGGCCCATAGAAATTCGTAAGCACAAAGCTAAGGTCGGAATTGAGATTCTTGACCTCACAAGTTATCCAATCCTTAGTGGACTTGAAATTTTCACAGGTGACCTTATTAGGGTTCCAATCCAAAGCACTGCAAGACCTCTTGCCTAACCTTCAGAATCTACGCACTTGATCCTAGCCTTACTCAACACTATCCTTCCAAATCTTTCTATTGGTTTTGGGAAAGCTGTCTCTTGTAACATGAAAATAAATTGATTTTCTTGATTCACCATACCTTTTAACACTCTTATTTTGGAAGGGGCATTCATTCCCATGATATTCCAAGACATGACATTCATTAATTTGATTTTCAATTTTTGCTATTATTGAGCACATCCATTAGTAGTGGTTGTGATTCATTTGCCACTTTCACCATAGTTTCTTTCTAGATTTTCATGTTCATATTATCTCTTCCTCTCCCACCTTGCCCTATATTTGCTTTTTTGTCACTGGAAGATTGAGTGATAGGCCCCTTGGTCCCGACACTCCCTCCTGTATTTTTCTCTTCAATTTCCTTTTTAATCTATAGCTTCACTAGGGGAAGCCTTTGTGATAGGTTGTAGACTGTTTTCCATTTCAAATTCCAAGATTAACTTCCTCTCTTGCGGTTCTGCAAAAATCCTTCTGTACCCTCCTCGAAAGCATAATCTTCCATTAGCTCCTCCCTAGTCACCGTCACTCATTGGTCTTCTTCTATCTCTTCACTGATCATTTTTCCCTCCTCACCTTTTTGACCCTTAAGAGGGGAATCAACCTGTTTTATTGGTACTTCCCACCTTCCCCCACTCAACATTTGTTATGTGTTTCTTTTTTGGCTTTTGGAAACCATTAGTGTCAAATTTAATTGGTGCGTTTGGTAGGTCCCGATTTTTTTGTTAGGGCATTCTATTGCAAGATGCCCGTACACATGACAAGCTCTACATCTGAAAGGGATGCACTCGGTTGATTTGTTGAAGCCATTCTAGACCTTCAGATTTTAGGATCATGCTCTTTAGTAAATCTCGTGATAGGTCCAACTCAACACAAACACGAGCATAGTTTGCAGCCTCTCTCCTTGTCGCCTTTGACAGGGAAATGAAACTTCCCATGAAATTTCCTAAGGTCTGGAAAACATAGTTTGACCATAGTTTTTGTGGCCAGGCATATAGGCAGATCCAAACAAGTGCTTTTGAGGGCATTTATTCAGTAGGTCTAAAGCTGATATGCTAGTGCGTTCTAGAAGAAATACAGTTCTTGGTTTTTTAAAATTTGTATTTGCTTCATTTGCAAAAACATTAATGAAATATCCTCTGGGGCAGAAGCTAATCTCGTACTCCCCATAAGTTTTCCAATGTTTGCTAGCTCACTCGTGCAAATCTTTTAAAGACAATTGGACTCCCATAAATCTACAAATTAAACCTTTGGATAAAAGTCTATGAATGTTACCTTTGAGCTTGTTCATGTCTAGTACCAGCGCCTAGTGTCTTCCATAGCCCCCAAGCACACTAGATTAACCTTGGATGTTTGGGCAATCACCTTCTTTCTAGCAGCTCTAATGGTGGCCTTGACCTCCCTTTGTGCCAAATCTAAGCTCCCATTCATGACTGCATGACGGAACATCTTGCTAGGGGGAGTTTGGTGCTCCTCTCCTCTCTTCTGCATGTGTCAAAGTAGCATTCTCCCAGAAAACACCAACAACTCCCACCACAAAGAGAAGCAAACAGTGAGCTAGGAGCCTCCCAAGTTCCCTCACGTTCCATCAAACCCTAGCAGAGCACCTTTTTTCATTTGCTTGTTATTAGTCAAACAATTTTATTATCACAATTAGGGATTCAATAAACTTGCATTCCATAGATTTTCCCCATATTAAAGTTGTGAAGCAAATTATTTATATAGACAATAGACCAAAAAATTCCTTCACAATGCAAAAAAAAGACGCTTGATTTGTTTATCTGAATCAAAAGATATGAAGATTCTCTCCAAATTTGTGTCTTGAAAAACATCACTAAGGCAGTTCTAGAAGCCCATCTTCAATAGGTCACCACTTGTAATGTCCCCCTTTTTAGCATAACTTGCTTATAGACGTTTGGTTTTGTTCCCACAAGCCAAGGGAAAGAAAGAGAAGGGAACTATATGGGAGCTATTTAAAGAGCAAAAAAGTGAAAAATACATATTCTAATTTAGTTGAGTTATGTAAAAAGTGCTTTTAATCTAATTTTCATTTAAGTTGGGACCTTTTGAGGGTCATGGGCACTTAAGTCCTAAGAGTGTATTTGTAACATACCACACTGATTTATGACTCCGTTGTCTTCTCTGCAAATTTCTCGTTGACTAGTGACAAATGGCCTCAATCAAGCTATACCCTTGCGTCAAGCTTGAAAAAAATCTTTCGGAAAAAAAAAAGGATCCGAACTTCACCATTTGCCCAAGATATCAATTTTTTTTATCACCTTCTTCAAGCAAGAAGAAAAACTCCCACATAATAGTTAAATGAATGCCAAATTTAAGGTAGAAACTACCCTATGACGGTCAAATGGATGTCAAATTTAAGTTCAGCCATTTTTATTGACATCTCACACTATTACATTCCACCACCACCCCTAGCTGCCATTGTAGGTTATGCTGATAATTCCTTGAATAAAATAGTTTGAACCTTGTCCCCGTTTAGTGCGAGTGCACAAGTATTTTATTAATATTCAAAAAAATTCAAGTACATAAGGGTGCCTTTAGTCCGTTAACCCTTTTTCATAGCAAACATTGATTTATATAGTTTTTACCAATGACTGGTAAAAACAACTAACTTATAACCAACTATTTACGGGAAAACAACCCGTAAGGTAGTTCTAATTAATTAACTCAAAAATATAAAACTACCTAAAACTAAAACTAAGTTTATTTTATGGGGGTGTCTTTACTAAAAGATGCATGCCCCATTTACAATAATATTAATTAACCTACCAAAAATCTAACCTAATGTTAAGACTTTGAAACAAGTCCTAACAAACCCCCCTATGATCCAAAGTCAGGGCTTTGGACACATACCAAGCATTTTTCTGAATTTTTCAAATTTGATTATGTCAAGGGGTTTTGTGAAGATATCTGCTGTCTGATCGGTAGCTGGGCAATATATTGGATCAAGAGCTTTCTTTGCCACCAGCATTCACAGATAATGGTATTTGACATCCATATGTTTTGTTTTGGCATGAAACATTGGATTCTTGGACATCTTGATTGCACTTTGATTATCAATGTATAACTGTGTAGGAGCAAACTGAGAAACCTGAAGATCTTAAAGAATACGATGAAGGTAAACAATTTCTCTAGAAGCATCCCATGCTGCACTATACTCTGATTCTGCTGATGAATTTGCCACTGTATCCTGCTTCTTACAACACCAAGCAATGGTAGCTGAACCCATATGCATAGTGTATCCTGTGGCTGACACTCTGTCATCCACACATTCGCCAAAATCTGCATCACAATATCCAACAAGTTTGAAGTTCTTGTTGCGGTGGTATTCAAGGCCATATGTTTTCGTTCCCTGAAGGTAACGAAGTACTCGTTTGCTGCATGCCAATGAATTTCTCTAGGCTCATGCATAAACCTAGATAAAATTCCAACTGAAAATGAAATATCGGCCCTGGTAGTCATCAAGTATATCAAACCTCCCACCAATTGTCTATATGTGGTGCCATCAAAAAAGTCACTGCTATCATCCTTAGACAATTTTAAGTTACTTTTCATGGGAGTGAGGGCAGGTTTGCAATCACTCATGCCAAATCTATCTAATAACTCAGAAATATACTTAGTTTGTGAAATGAAAATACTATGCTCTTTCTGAGTTACCTCTATGCCTAGATAGTAGTGAAGAAGTCCAAGATCTGTCATCTCAAACCCATCTTTTAATTCCTTCTTCACAAATTTGTTATGGTTTTCATCATTACCTGTAATAAACAAGTCATCAACATAGAGAACAAGTATCACCATTTTCTTACCTTGCACTCAAAAATAGAGAGTATCATCATATTCACTGCTATGAAAACCAATGGATTTCAAGTATGAATCCATTTTCTCATACCAAAAGCCCATACAAAGCTTTTATCAATTTACACACTTTGTGTTCAACACCCACTTGTTCAAAACCCTGAGGTTGTTTCATAGATACTTCTTCCTGTAAATCACCATTTAAAAAAACACTTTTAACATCCAATTGATGTACTTTCCAACTATTTTGTGTTGTTAAGGCAAGTACCATACGAATAGTGTGCCATTTGGCAATTGGTGTAAATGTTTCCTCATAGTCAATACCTTCTTGTTGCGCATATCTTTTTGCAACAAGTCTTGCCTTATGTTTATCAATGGAGCCATCTGATTTATACTTAGTTCTATAAACCCATTTACATTCGATGGGTTTAACATGTGGAGGAGGATCAACTAAAACCCATGTATTATTGTTAAGTATGGAATCATACTCACATTTCATTGCCTGTTGCCAAACATGTTCAGTAGAAGCCTCCTCAAAAGTGGATGGCTCAGTGGAAGTAGTAACAACCATAGCATAGTTTACCTGTTTTCGAGAATTCCTGGGCCCTGTTAAACCAACTTCATCTGCTGTCAAGTCAAAAAAAGTACTTTGAGCCCATTTTGGATACTTAGTCAAATTATTCAAATCAGGGACTCTAGAATTATCATTATGTGCATTATTCGAAGGGGGACTTAGAGAATTTTCAACAATTTCTAAGTCACCAACCTGTGAACTTGTAGATGAAAGAGAGGAAAGTGAAGGAATTTGAGTCTCATACCATAACTTCGAAGAGTTATCCCCATTATTCAAACCCTTATCTCTTGTTGTATTTTTCCTCTCTAATCTATCAAGTTGAGAATCAATCTCTACAGTGTTCATAGTCCCAAACTCATCAAATATTACATCTCGACTCACTATGAATTTCCTGAATCCTGTGCAAGCAAACTAAACCCCTTTTTATCTTCAGAATAACCAAGAAAGATGCATTTTCGACTTCGTGGTTCCAACTTAGTTCTGTGTTTAATAGGAACCAAAACAAAACAAAGACAACCAAACACTTTCAAGTGTTTAACTTTTGGTTTAAATCCATACCATACCTCATATGAAGTTTGTCCCAAAAGTGCAACTGTGGGGGACCTGTTTCTCAAATACACAACAGTACCAATGGCTTCGGCCCAAAACTTATCATCAAGTTGTTTATAGTGCAACATGGCACGTGCTGTGCCCTCTAAAGTTCTTTTCATTCGTTCAGATACTCCATTTTGCCGTGGAGTATAAGCATTACTATATTGTCGATGAATACCATGTTCTTGACAATAATCTGAAAATTCATTAGAGATATACTCACCTCCATTATCTGAACGAAGAGTGGCCAAATGGGAACTTGTTTCTTTTTCGACTAAGTGTAACCAATCAACAAACTTAGCGAAAACTTCAGATTTGTTTTTTATAAAGAATACCCAAGTCATCCGAGAAAAGTCATCAATAAACAAGACAAAGTATCTACACCCACCAATGGATGACTTTTTCATGTCACATACATCACTATGAACTAACTGTAAACATCTGTTAGCTCTCCAAGATGACTGTTTAGGAAATTTTTTCTGATTTTGTTTGCCCAAAACACATGACTCACAAAGAATACTATCTTTGAGAAAAGTGGGCAACCCATTCACCATACCATATCTCTGCAAATCCACTAAAGAGTGGATATTCAAATGTCCATAGCGGAGATGCCATAACTGCTGTGTAGACATAGTACCTGTACCTGTGTCAATAACTGCCGCAAGTTCTATGTTGGGAGGAAGCACTTTACAATGCAATCTAACCAAGTTTCCATCTTCATATCCTGTATACATTGTTTTATAATCATCTTTCATTGAATTGATGTAAATGAATACATTTTCAAGCACAACTTGATAACCTTTCTTTCGAATAGTTACCAAGGAAAGTAAGTGTTTCTTCAATGTGGGAACATACCAAACATCCTCCAAGTATTTTATAAATCCATTAGGAAGAAGAATCCGAATAGATCCAAGTCCTAGTGGTGTATGCATAGACTTATCTGCTAAGGCTACTGGAGAGAGAGAAGCTTCCTTAAAAGACCAAAAGAAATCTCTCCTAAATGTCATGTGTTTAGTTGCTCCTGTGTCTCAAACCCATCCATCTGTGAGCTCATCTCTAGCCTCATATTCAATATAATCAATGTGCTCCAAAATAGTGAATGCAGATTCATGGGCAACATTACTAGACTCATCATAGTCATGATCAACATACTGAGCAGAGTTAGACTTAGTCACTTTTTGTGGCCTCTGAATTTTATTAAAAGGAATCCTACATTGTGAGGCAATGTGACCAAATTTTTCACATCTATGACACTGAATGTCTGATCTACCTCGACCTCTGCCCCTATATGAGTTGTGACCATGTCCTCGATCACTTGTTTCATGTGAATGCGATTGGTTAGATTGTTGATTATTTGAATGACCCCTACCTTTGTTTTGATATTTGCCTCCTCTGTAACCTCGACCCCCTCTATAATTGTTTCCTTTATTGTTTTGATGCCCAGAGGAAGATGAACTAGGCTTTGACTCTAAAATATGGGCTTCTTCAGTTTTCTTGGATTTCTTGGGTAGAGAGAGGTCATGTTGGATGAGCAACTCAGCCAACTTATCAAAGGTGATGCCTGTGATCTTGTCAGAGACATGCAACATTTCAAAAAAATTCCTATAGGACCCTGGTAGTCCTTTCAAAGCAGTAGTAACTATGAGGTCATCATCTAGTTTTCCAAAACCAGCCTTAGTGTACTCAGTAGTGATATTTTTCAATTTAGACATATATTCTCCCATATCCCCATCTTCATCTAAAGACAAAGTAAATAACTGCATATGAATATCTATCTTCTTATGCTTAGGTTTCTTATCATACAAATCTGATAATGTTTTCCATGCAGTGTAACTATAAGGAGAATTTTCAATATGAACATAAGTATCATGAGTACAACAGCATTTAATGAGAGCCAAGGCCTTAAAGTCACACAAATTGAATATATCTAATTTAGCCTGCTCTGTTGGCAATGTGGGATTTTCATTCTTGACAATATCCCATAACTCATTAAAAACTAGTGAAGCCTCCAATTGTTTCCAATCAGAATAATTAGAAATTGTTAATCTATCACCATCTGAAAGCAAATTTTGAATTTTTGGCATTTTTAAATGAAAGTGAGTGCAGTAGAGAAAAGTGCGACAAAATGTAAAAGAAATGAAACAAATATCACACTCACTGCACAAGACACTGCTTCTACCGGATTTTTCACTTAACTTCCGCGTAGAGCGCAAAAGAAAAACAAGAATTTTTGATGGGTTTTGCACTTAACCTTACCAAAAATCAATGATTACATCCTTATTTCGCCAAATTACAATCTTATTCCACCAATTACACCCTTATATCACCATAACAATGTAAAAGAAATAGAATTGAATTCCCCCTTTTTCGAATTTTAAAATAACACAATACAATAAGTATGTGTTTTACAACTTTTAGACTTAAAAGGGAATATTCCTTTTACAAAAAAACATTTTCTAAAGTAAAAAGAACTTTTTCCAAAAGAAGGGATTTGAACCCTTGACCTCCGCCTTTGCAAACTTTTTACAAAATAAGGTTAACCAATTGCTCTAAGAGCATATTCAAAATATTATACTCAGAAATTTCTACTTATTTTGGATTTTTTCTGTGAGGGAAAATAAAAAAAATTTAGATGTGTAAATAAATCAAAACTTTTCCTTTTTTCAGTCTTCTCACTCAGGGTTTCTCACGTGGGCCCAAGGCATAATTTTTATATCCAAAAAACTTTAGAAACAGCAAAAATTTTTTTTTCTGAGTTTTATTGCAGCGCCATGTTTCCCTGGGACGCCATGGCAGCTCTTGGTAATTTCTTTGCCCCTGTTCTCTCTGTTGGAGGCTGTACAGATCCGTACAGGCAATATAAAAAAGATTTTGACTGAGTTTTGGCAGATTTTCAAAGTATGTTTTGCAGGGAATGGATTCAAAATGAACTCAGGGCGTTGGAAGGCCGTACAACTTAGATTTTTTCAGATTTTTCATTTAGAATGCAAAAACAGGGGTTTTAATAATATTTGCAGGTGTTTTGGATTTTAAGAGACCTGAGAATGAAATAAATTAACAATGGCAGCCATGAATGAAAATTTCAGAGGTTTTTCACAAGTAAACAGGCCGTACAAGTCCATTTGTGAAAAAAATTAATGAATTTTAATAACATTTAAATGCTAAAAAATTCATTTTTAATGACAGAGGAGGAGTTTGAACACAATTTTAATGGAGTATGAATGATCAAAATGACTAGATGGTGGTATATGGAAAATAGACAGGTTTAAATGTAAAAAATATTTGAAAAATTAAAATAATTTAATAATTTTTCAAACATTTAAACCAATAAAATATTTCAATATATAGCATACCTTATTTTATGCCAAAATGATATCACGTGAATTTGACTTTTTACCTTGCTTTCCTTCGAATTCACCAAGCTCCCAAAATTACTATGCTCTGATGCCACTGATAACTCCTTGAATAAAATAGTTTGAACCTTGTCCCCGCTTAGTGCGAGTGCACAAGTATTTTATTAATATAAAAAAAAATCAAGTACATAAGGGTGCCTTTACTCTGTTAACCCTTTTTCATAGCAAACATTGATTTATATAGTTTGTACCAATGACTGGTAAAAACAACTAACCTATAACCAACTATTTACGGGAAAACAACCCGTAAGGTAGTTCTAATTAATTAACTCAAAAATATAAAACTACCTAAAACTAAAACTAAGTAAGTTTATTTTATGGGGGTGTCTTTACTAAAAGATGCATGCCCCATTTACAATAATATTAATTAACCTACCAAAAATCTAACCTAATGTTAAGACTTTGGAAAAAGTCTTAACATACGCCTATCAGTGTAATTACAAATGACCCATATTAATCTATACAACTTATTAAGGGTTATGTGTGCCACTTGTCGGCATCTCAATACCCATCACTAGTACAAATATCTTAAATATATTTATTTGAAAACATCTCAAGGCTCTTATCTTGTATTTGTTACATACCACAGTGATTACTGACTTCTTTACCTTCTCCACAAATTTCCTGCTTACTTGTGACAAATGGCCTCAATCTAGCTGCGCCAGTGTATCAGGTCTGAAAACATCTTTTTGGAAAAAAGGGCTTCAAAGTCCACTATATGTCCAAGATATTTTTTTCAATCGCCTTCTCCAAGCAAAAAAAAAAACTTCCGTATGATGGTCAAATGGACATCAAATTTAAGGTCAGCCATTTTTATTGACATCTCACACAATGGCACTTCACCACCCCCTTCGCTGCCATTGTAGGTTATGCCTATCGGCATAATAATATCGTATGCCTTGGTATATAACAACTTCCAATTCCCTAAGTTATTACCAGAGAGGAGCACACTCACCAATATTTAAGAATCTGTTTGAATGACAACCTTTAAGAGTTGATGAGAGCAATCTAGGACTAAGCCCTACAATATACTAAGCGCCTCAGCTACATTGTTGGTGGCAACACCCAAGCCCCAACAAAAGTAAAAAATTAAAACGCCCCAAGCATTTTGACATACATTTCCAGTGCCAACAGCCTCTGGGTTTCTGCTAGAGGCCCCATTAGTGTTTCGTTTCATCCAGGAGGGATTTAGGGGAGACCACAAAGCCCTGCTAACTTGCGTTTTTGTAACTCCTTGATTGGGGCTGGGGGGACGGTGTAGGCCCAACCTACTCAAAAGATGACTCCAAGTTAGAAACAACACCAATCAAAGGGCACCAAGCCAATGTTGATTCACTAATGCACTTAGCCACCTTTCTCCAGATTTGGCAAAGTTGCATGCTCTTGCCTTCAAAAATATTTCGTTGTCTTTCAAGCCAAAGCTACCAGCTCAAGAAACCAGAGTCTAAGTTCCAGGCCAGCTTAAGACTCACAGATTTGAAAAATCCAAAGCTACCAGCTCAAGAAACCAGGGCCTAAGTTCCAGATCAACTTAAGACTCCCAGAGCTGAAGAGAGAAGGATTCCAAGTCATCCACGTGTCCACAAAGGAGGGAAAGGACAATGAAGGATGTTTTAAAAGAGCAAAAAAGAGCTGCCAAAGAGACCTTGCCATGGAACAAGAAAGGAACAACGGATCTGTAACTTCTTCATTTTGACGGCAAAGGGCACATTGGGAGGGGCCAATAAAACACCTATTTCTTAGATTATCACAGGAGATAATCTTGTTCAAGGAAGAAAGCCAAGCAAATGTGTTGACTTTGGCCCCGGCTTCGAGTGCCAAATTCTATTCCACATAGTGCCAAGGCTTGAGGGTTCCTGCATTTGAAGAATATTATACCCTTTCTTGATAGAGAACATGCCATCTCCCACAAATCCCCATCCAAGCTCATCATCCTGATCATTTGTCTGCAGAGTCTTTGTTTAAGAATCTCCCATTGTTTTTAAGTCGTCCATGCATTAGCCAGACCAAGTCGAGGGTGCTTTCCATCCAACCTTAAGATCCCAGCTATCCTCTGGGGAAAGGAGGTAATCAGCCATCACTCTCCAATTATTATTTTCAAAGGATCTACTCAGCGGTTCAGGCTTCAGATATTTTTTAGGGATAGGAGGAATTTGATTCCACGAATCATCCTAGAACAAAGCCATCATGCCACTGTTTACAATTCAGAATCAGTTTTTAGAGATGAGTTGCTCCCCTTCCTTTATAGTTTGCCAGATTTGGGAACCATTACCAGTAGTAGTGCAACAAGATACTTTAGTCTTATTTGAAAGCCATTGTATTTGGAAGGAAGAATTTTGTTCCAAAGTCTGAAAGGTTCCTGACACCAACGCCATAGAGTTTTGCAGCCAAGGCCTTGCAGTTGGACAAAGAGAAATAGATGCCCAATCCACCATTTGTTTTTGGGCCGAGACACATGTTGCCAGTTAACCAAGTGACACATTTTCTTTTCTGCAAGGCTGTTCCATAGGAACTTCCGAAGAAGACAGTCCTCATCTTTAAGAACTTCCTTGGGAGCAGTCAGAATAGGCATAGCTTGAATTACAGATTTGATAAGGGTGGTTATTGTTGCTAAGGTTAGTCACTGATGAGGCCAGTGTTGAGTCCTGTCCTCCATTTTTTCCAAGAATCTCCAACCAAGAAGCTTGTTTGTGGGGAGTTGCAAAATAGGATTACGAAGGTATTTGATAGGAAGAGAGACTCTCTGAAGTGGAGGATTTCCAAAATGCGCCTTGGGATTTGAGTATCCATATTAAAGAAGATCACTTGCGACTTGTCATTGTTAACTCTTTGTCCATATTAAGTATCTAAACATTTTTTCAAATCAACAACTTCACTAGCTTTAGCCTCTCCTTACAAAAGCGTGCCATCCAAAAACTGGAGGTGAGAGAGTTTCTCAACGAGATCAGCAGTCTTGACTCCATTAATCAGACCTTAATGCTTGAAAGAGGAAACAAATTTTGCCAAACCTTTTGCCAAAATAATGGAGGAGGAGATAAAGATCTCCATGATGAAGACCTCAGGAAGCCTTAAAGAGGGAGGAGGGAGGAGGGAGACCCGTTGGTAATGACTGAGAAGTCAATGGATAAAAAACAACTAGCAGCAGCCCATTCAGTCTAGTCTTTGCAAAAACTGAAAGTCTCTATAATGTCCAAAACGAAATCCCACTCTGCTCTATCATAAGCATCAGACATATCCAGTTTAATAAGCATTGACTAACTCCTAGAACCATGCAGAGATCTGACATCACTATACCATCCAAGATCTGACATCCTTCTGCAAACCCACTTTGCTTCCTTGAAATTAGCCCTCCCAAAATAGGTTTTAGTCTCAGCCATCAACTTACTAATAATTTTATTGGAAACATTACACAACATGATACATCTGAAAGCATCTAAAGATTCAGCCTTATTTTTGGGAATACATGCCAATAAAGTGCTATTTAGTGCTCATAGCATCTTATGGGAAGTTCATGATTCCTCCACCATTCTGAAAAGATCAGTTTGAATGATTTCCTAAAAGACTTGATAGAATTATATAGGGAAAAAACGTCAGGGCCAGGGCTTTCCTTTTCTCCATTGATCTAACCACTCAATCCAAATCTTCCCTAGTATTTGGATGAACTAAGCCCTCATTGTGAACCAGCATAAGCAAGCAGGGGATGGCTTTGAGGATTTCCCTGTTTGGAAGCAGAGCTATCACTTTGTTCAGAAGTGAAGAGGTTGGAGAAAAAAGAAATAGCAAGGTGATGCATCTGAGACAAAGTGTATTTTAAATTCCCTTCATGGTCTTTAAATATAGATATGTGGTTCTGGTTTCTTCGGGCACGAATCGGCCAGTGGAAAAAGGAATTGTTTCTTGCCCCCCTGCAACCAGTTTTGCCGCAATGTCTGCTTCTGGATAATTTTGTTGCTAGTTTCCATATCCTCCAGTAAGTTCTTAAGATCAGTCTCCTTGATTAGCAGATCCCTGGAGAGGCCTTCTCTGTGGACAATGCCAGAGATTTCTTCAAGTTGCAAAGTAGTTTCCTGGTGCTGTTGGAAGAGATTACCAAAATGATCTCCAAAGTTCCAGTTGAGCTTTCACATGGGTCAGCTTTTTCCAAACATTAAACATAGCCTTCCCATGAGCAAGGCAGCCCTCCTTCCATCACTTGGCCACCAAATTATGAAGAGACTCACCCTGGAGCCACATTAATGCAAAGAGAATGGGAGTTTGGGGGGCGGGGGCGTGGGGGGTGAGAAATAAGGGGGAGGTCCAATTAAACTGGCCGGTGATCAGAATCCACCCCATCAATGACCGATGCCAGAGCCAAGCGACCATCAAGGAGCCAGAGATTATTGATTAGGAAGGAATCCAGTGTTTCAGCCATATGAGCAGCATCCACTTGTCTGCTGTTCCAAAGTCACTGAGTTATCAAGGGGTACAACTGTTGACAATTCTTCCACAAGTCAGATTGTCTCTCGCCATTTGGAAAATGCACGTCTCTAGCCAAGGAAGAAAGAATACATTACTTTTTTGGTAAGGGCCTTCACGACAAAAGGATGAATTCCTTTGGACTTTTGTCCGAAGGAATGGTTCATCAAAGTAGGCAAAGCCAAGGAAATAACGAATGGTTCATCAAAGTAGGCAAAGCCAACGAAATAACAAATCAGCAAAAGAGCCTAAAACAAATGAAAACCTTCGGGCTTTTTGTCCGAAGGAATTCCTTCGGACAAAAAGTCTGAAGAAATTCGGAAGACCACAGAGACAAAGAAAGTCCGCACAAAAGGCAAGGAAAAGCCAAGGATTATATTGGAAGGGTCATTTTTAAGAATTCCGTAGGGCAGGATACCCTTCGAAAGGGTCATTTGCAACAATCCCGAAGGGCAACTACCCTTCAGGAAGGTACAGGAGCGAATTCAAAGCCTTAGCAAAAAACCTGGGTGCCCTACAATTTTCCCGAAGGGCATAGAGGGAGAGCTAAATGCCCTAGCGGAGGGCACTTGGTCGGCGACAGTGCCTTTGTGTATTTCCCGAAGGGCACATTGCGGAGGAAAAGACGGAAAGAAAACCTTCGGACAAAAAGTCCGAAGGAATTCGGAAGATTGCAAAGAAAGAAAGTCGACGGTAAAAAATCCAAGAGGCTTCGGAAAAGTTGGAAGGCAAAGGGCAAGGGAAGAGACCTTCGAACTTTTGTCCGAAGGAATTCCTTCGGACAAAAAGTCCGAAGAAATTCGGAAGATAAGAAAGTCTGCAAGAAAAACAAGTGAAGGCAAAGCAAAAAGAGACCTTCGGACAAAAAGTTCCCTTCATGCATGAAGAGCAATAACTTGAATTCACACATGTGCAAGAAGAGTCCTCCAAATCGCCAATATACCCTTCCAAGTGGGGCAAATCACTTGGGGGGGGATAAAGCTTTCATTAAACCCAACCTTTTGCCGACTTTTCTTTAATTCTTTTTTCTCTTTTGATCACTTGAAGCCGACCAATCAAATCTTCAACATATTCTATTAGTTAAATAATTAATTGCCTTAAAACAACAAATGATAAAAATCACTATTCGGGCAAATAATTAATAAAATACAATCTTCAAAAAGGAACCCTCTAGTCTATGGGGAAATAGACTAAAGGTCTTCAAACCTCCTCATGTGTGATGTGAAAATGGGGACATTACACTGTTCATTGTCATTCACCCCAAACATGTTTGTGTTGTTAAGCGATAAAATTTGGAAAAAAAGCAAAAGTGGAAAACACTAAGATCAGGGCCAGCTTATAGGGAACAAAACTTACTGGGCTTCCTAAAATAAGTCGAATTGTTAGAAAATGTAATAAAGCCTTTCTATTAGAGGATATAAGGGGGAACTGAATTAGCACTTGGTCTCTGGAGAGTTTAGTAATCGTATTATATATTTGTCTTATTAATTGAAACACATCTGATACAATGTCTCTTGGCTGTAATGACTTGATTTCTGGGGTGGTATCTTGGTTGTACTCAACATGACTCCATATGGAATGTCTGGTTGTTGGCTTAAATTTTAAAACTCCTTAATGTTCTTATATGCCTTTCAGTGGGGGCTTATGGCAGTTCCATTTGGAGCTAAAATTGAGTGCTACAAAGTGGCCATGAAATTCAGGGGAAGTGATACCAATTTGTTGTTCTACATAAGTTATGTAAACCATAGGGTGTTAGATATGCAACTCGAACCCTAAATGAAGGATATATTGGTTTATATTCCACAGATATAGCTGTTTGGCTAGGACTATCTGATTTGCAAACAGCTCTATCTGATTGGGCTATAGGTTAATATGATTTGACAATTAACTTGCTTCTTTTTGTCAAGCACAATCTATTAATAAGTCCTTATATAAAAACACCGCTTATCTCATTATCTGTTATTTAATTGAGAGTGATGTTCTTGTTTATAACTCCTATTGCTCTCAATATAGCTAAACACAAGGAGCTGTGTAAGGCTTTTGGAGATGGATAAGATACCAAAATTTTATTTAGGGCCTGTGCCTGGAGAGGCCACCGGAACCTATTTAAATACTTTCTACCTCCTAGTATTTTCTCCTATTTATGTGGCACTATGTGGCATGTGTAAGGGATTCAGGGTATATACTGCATCTCAGTCGAATTACAGTAGTCTTGGTTTGGCTTCCTTTCGCTATTGTGTCTATGCCCTTGTTTATCTATTTTGGAAGCAGTTTCACTTCACGTGGAACCCCTTTATGTTTAATAGATCTGCCAATCGGAAGAGATCCCTAATTTATTTTGTTAGGACTTTTTCATAACCTTTGTCTGGCCTAGAATCTATTGTACATCATAACAGCTTTGGATTAAATGGTACATTATGGTAGGTTTACTTAGAGCATGTTTCATGGTATATATTCTATACCTTATCTAATGACACATGTTCTTTCAGGAAGAGGATCAAATTCCTTGAGCATTACAACATCACCCAACCCACTTGGCCACTGAGAGTTCCTTTATCAGGAGTGGTTGTAACTAAATAATCCCAGTTATTCTTACCAGGTGTACATTTATCAGATGGTAGGTTTACTTAGAGCATGTTTCATGGTATATATTCTATACCTAATCTGATGACATATGTTTCTTTCAGGAAGAGGATAAAATTCCTTGAGCATTACAACCTCACCCAACCCACTTGGCCACTGAGAGTCCCCTTATCAGGAGGGCTTGCATCGAAATAATGCCAGTTATTCTTACCAGGTGTACATTTAAAGCAAATCTATCCAGCATAGTTTTTATTCTTGGGATTTGCAATACTAGATTGTTTTTACCATCGATTATGCCATAATAAGTAAATTAGCCAACCCTTTTGAGGAGGTAATACCTTGTTTATGTAGTTGAACCCTAATTTTAGAGGTGCGTAATAGATCCAAAATTGAATATGTATGTTCTTGGCATCTCCATTCTTTTAAGTTTTTAATAATATCTTGGGTTCCATTCTAACTAATAAAATATTGTTCCATTTAACTCCAAACATTTAAAAACACATTTGATGCCCACTGCTAGAGATGCATAAATTCTTATGTTTTTCCTTTTGATGACACTGATACCATGTGATGTTACGTGTATATCCTTCCGCCCCATCTTTTCCTATTCATTCATCCTCTCTGGGTTACGGTAGATGGCAATGAAAACATGGTGCATCTTTGGAACTTAATAGGAATTATTTATCTGGTAAAGGACCCATGCTTACCTTTCCTAAAGTTACCTATTTTTGCTTAGATATTATTTTTGGATTCATTCACCACAGGGCATACCTGCTTCCAGGGAAAAGACCAGGAAGAGAATACTCAATATCAATGCAGCATTCTGGGGGTTTGGTCAAGGGAAACGCTTGGTAGAGCCAGCAGAACGTGATTTTGTTCTTAGCACTGAGCAAATTATGGAACCATTTGTAGAGGTTATATGGATCTCTCTCTCCATCTGGTTCGTTTTGTCAAGTAATTCTCATTTATATCTTGTCAAATGCTTTCTAAGGCTTATGGTTTTTTACTTGATAAATGTTCTCCATTCACTATTTATCATTCCATGGTAAATGCAGGGAACCTTTAATGCCCAGGAGACATTTCGAAAAATTTCTATATCAGTAGTATCATCGATTTCACGGCTATCTTCAGAGGACTGGGATGCATGTTCTAAAGGTGCAACAGGGCAGAACAAACTCAATCCATTCCTTACCTATGCTTTTCTTTCAAGCTTGGAGGAGACGGGATGTGCTATTGAGGTTTGTTCATAATCTATATGGTTCTCCTCTGTTTCTCTTGTTCAGTTGACAGTAATGATTATTGAAAAACGTTTTATTTTGGAGAAAACTGTGTTTTGAGAAGAACATTATTGGTGTTTCGGATCTCCTTCGAGACCCATCATCTGTTTGAGAATGATCCGAAACGTCGATAATGTTCTTCTCAATACACAGTTTTCTTCAAAAAATCCTTTTCCTAATGGACTTTGGAAGCGTAAAATCTTTAGCATTGATTATGTTTATGAAGCTTAACCGGGCTCCTCTTTTCCTAGATTTTGATGCTTCATGTAAAATGTTAAGTATGCATTACGCTTTACAAAATTAAATCATTCCTAGACTACACTTGTGGTGTCCTTTCTTTATTGTGATAGGGATATTTAGTTTAGAATGGCAGTCTCTGGTAATGTATTTGGATCAAATCTCTGTCTCCCGTCACATAAAACCTTAGTTCTCTTAAAAATGAAACAGTCAGGAAAATCTCTGTAGGTGCAGAATTCATATTTCCTACAGGTTAGAGCCATGAACTGATTTTGACCATAAGTTATAGTGAGTAAACGATGCTCCTAATAATAGAGCATTGACTTGAATACCACCAGAAGCCTATCAATGGCACTTTGATGAGTACGGAAACTGACTTAGAGTGTTGCACATGTCCAGTCCAATAATTAACACTCAAATCTTTGGGAATAGTAATCTGGGCCTTACAACTCTAACTTTGCAAAGGAAATGCACAGGTTCAGTTTCGTAGATACAGTTCACGTTCCTCCAGGGTAAGAAAGGAAGTGGGCTAATTCTGAATGTTATGATTGATATAGCTTAGTTGAACTTAAGACACACATAAAAAGTTTTTTACCTTTTTAAGTAAAAGGAAAGGAAAGGAAAAGGCCCTTTGAAGGTCAATGATGTGCAGATGTATGCACATATGAGACCGCCTCATACTCATTATAAACCTACTATGTACAAGGGAGGGAGGCACAGAAATGTGCTACTGTCATACAGAGTGTAAATACTGCACACTCTCATATCTTGTTGCCGTAACAATCTTTTAAACTCTATTGAAGAAAAAAAAAAGTTTCTTATGCCTAATAAGGCCACAGCTCTGGTTTTACTTTGTTCTTGAAATTTGGTATCTTCTTTCTTTTGCATTGGGTAAAAGGAGTACTCTGTTAACCAGAGGAAATATACAAAACCACCATATAAGTTTCAGTGCCATGTTCCAAATAACACAGAAAACGGAACTGAAAATATAAGTAGAATGATTGATAAAAACATAAAATAATGGGGCATCTGTTCACACAAGAGTGGATTGCCCCTGCAAATCTGTTTATAACATAGGAGTTCTTACACAATGGCGGCTCTATTTGCAGTAGAAGTTGAATGACAAAAAGATACATTCTTTAGGTTTTTTCTACCCCTTTATACCAAACCCACAAGAAACCCTTCACTAACTCTAGGCATCCGAAATATAACATAACTTGATGATAAAGCTAAAACTAACAGAGAAATACCCTATAACATATGTCGTTCCGAGGTACACAACATGACCTCCCCCTTAAGGAGCTTTGTTCTCAAAGCTAGTAAAAACTCCAAAGTTAAGTGCACTCACTCTAGGGTATTACTAGGATGGGTAACCTTTCGGGATCTTATCATTGTGCAAAATTTTGCTATGGGTTTTAATGCATGTGAGGGATGCATGGGGAATGGAACCTAAGATCACTACATTACAAAGGGAAGCTCTAACCAACACACCATATAATACTACTTAAGTTTAACCAAATACACAAATGAGAATGGGGCCTTTTTTTTTACTCCTTAAGCTCGCCTTACATTTAAAGCGCATTTTCCAACAACATGAATGCTTTTGTTGACGCTTGCCTTGAAAACCCTCTTTTCTCATGCGTGGATGGCCCTTTTTGGTTTTTTTATTAAATTGTCCGAAACATTAACATTCTGGAATTTTATAATAAACGCACAAGATGGCAAGTTTTAATGTTTGCTGACAAATTCCTGTGTCTCCAGGGTTGCATTCTTTATTGGTAGCCCCTTCCACTTGACCTTGAACATTTCGACAACCTGATTCCACTGCTTCCTAAGCGTTTCCCCGAAAATGCACTCTGATTTGAAAACCAACTTTCTTTCTTCATCTGTAATTGGAAGTTCTGTTTATGATAGTGCACTTGTGGAAGGAATATTACCATGGTGCTTTGTGAATCTGATTCCAAACTTGGAGGCTGTTGCACTGATAATGGAAATTAAGGGTGCAATGGCTCAGGATCATGTGAGCTCAGGTTTAGGGTTCTGTTTTGATGATCCTCTCATGATTCATCTACAATTTGGCAGTAGTGAATGGTCTGCAACAAAGTTTTCGCTGGATATCTTTCATTCTGTGAGTGTTTATGTGAAACAGAACCCAAATCTTTCAATGGAAAAGGTGCCAGTGGGGTTGGATGCAAGATTGGTGAATGCTGTTAGTAAAAGTATGCCTGTTAGGAGGCCCCATTATTTTCCTCAGGTGTTGGTGCCGGGGTTTGTTAATGAATTTTTCCAAAATTGCAGGATTGGGACTGATGGTTTGCTACATACAATTGAACATATTGATGAGACCAAAAACGTTTTTGTTGGCCTTTTTATCGCCTTGGGAAATTGGATGAAGGATTTCAAGAACTGGTGTGGGGTTTGTAAAAAGAAGCTTCAACAATTCTCTAAGCTTTGGTACTGTGATCAAGAATTATGCTTGTTCAGGGTTGAAGAGATGGGTATTGAACCATCAGTACTTCATGAACTGAAAAATTCAGAGTTAATTGATTTAGAAATAACGCTTACTGGTGCAGCATCAAGAAATATAAGTGATATTGACCATGATGTCTTTTGAAAAAAGAGGAAATGCGGAAACATTCTAGGTTCTTAAGTACAGATGGTTCCAATCAAATCAAAGCAAGGGATTATATATCAAATAAATCATATAGCTCTTTGGCTAATAAAGATTTAGACCTACTAAAGCAGTAATAGATGCATTTCCCCCAATTTCAGAGATGCAGCAGTATTCCAGCAAAATTGAATTAGTTGTGAAGTTGGGTATATTCATGGCTACAAAGGGATTATAAATCTGATAGCATCAATGAAGTTGAGATATCTGAAGAAGACTCTGCAGATAAAATATTTCTTCCAAACAAAATCCTCACATATGTACTGTTTACAAATAGATCCTCATTTCCTATACTAAAGAACACTGATATGTTGAATGTGCAGGGATATCCTTATGAATTTGCAATTTTCTATAACTTTGAAAGAGAGAAAAACTTGGATCAATGCGGGGCCATTGAAGGATCTATGTTTGCATTCCATGGAAGTTCTACATGTAATTGGTACTCTATCATAAGGAATGGCTTAAAGGGTTTTGAGTAAGACTAAGTACATGATTGCTGGACATGTATAGGATGATGGCATTTACCTCTCAATTAACACGAGTTATTTATATTTTTATTGCTACCCTTCGCTGTTGAGTGAAAATGAGAAAATTAAAGATTACAAAATGTTGATCATTCATGAGATTTGCTCATGGAAAAAGTATACAAAACCTTTTGAGATTTTGGTGGTTCCCAATGAGAATGATGTTGTCATATGGTATTTGATCATATTCAGTTCTTATGATTCTTCTACTCATAGATTGCCAACAGAGGATGCCACATGAGAAGGATCAATCAATCTTGAACATCCCTATTTGCAATTGCTTGAGGACAAGCAATTTGAGGATGGAAGGTCTGTAATATCCCAAACTCCACCTTTAATAATCACGCAACAACCAATTAAGGAAAAATCATAGTTAGCCACCAATAAAGGCAAATCGCAACCAACCACCAATAAAGGAAAATCACACAGCACTTACAGGAATTGCAACAGGGACTCACTAATCAATTATTCGCTATTGTTGGTTAACGTCACACTTAAAGGAGTAATTGCCATACTTCAACCAACATTCATTAATTATTCAAATCACTGTTAGTTATTTTTTAGTTAATTTAAGCAACATTCATTAGACAAATGGTTGCTACCTTTGGAGAAGACATGTCGTTTGAAGGAAGGCTATGAAGTATTAATAATTAGTCGTTGGTATGGAAGGAGTCATTCAATCATGTATTCAAATATATAACCATGTACAAGCAACAACTTTACATTAGTTTTAAGGACAAAATCCCTTAATTGTAGAATCGGATTTCAAGGACAAAAACCCTTGTCATCTCTCTAATCAAGGACGAAACCCCTTGAGGATTTACATTCCATTATTTTAAATCTGAAACTTTGAAGTAAACGATTAATCAATTACATTTTATTATTTTTAAATGCAAATCTATATTTACAAAATATTATCTCAAAAGGAATTCCGAGAAATCCAAATTATGATATAATATTCCGATTAGGGATATTATGCAGTCCTTTCTTCTTCTTCAAACATGATACTTAGAAGACATAATGCAATCTTCCCTTGTTTGGTATGTGCAATGCATATGCAACTTCACCCACCTTTGCTCTCACCATGTACTGTCTGTAATATCTAGGTTGCAACTTTTTCTTTCTTGGGTTCTTCAATGCCGGTACCCAATTTTAGATGTCCTCTTTGTCTTTTGTTCTGCTTGTTGCTTCATCCTATTGGCACTTATTGCCAGATTGTCCCTCAAATTATGCTTAGTTTTATGCATCTTCTCTGTTGCTTCATTTGTTGCTTGTCCCTTTCTCCTCTGAATTACCCAATCCAAGGGTGATGGTGGGTCGTACCCGTATAGAGCCTGAAAGAGTGTCATTTTTGTGCTCAAGTGATATGTGGTGTTGTACCAATACTTAGCCGAATGTAAACATTCCACCCACTTGCTTTGCTTATCCCCTGCATACGTTCTTAGATACCGTTCGAGGTACTTGTTCACCACCTCTGTTTAACCATTAGTTTGGGGTTAATAGGTAGTGCTCATGTATAATGTAAACTCTACATTGCGAAACAATTCTTGCCAAAAAATGACTTTGACATATTCGATCGCGATCGCAAATGATCTTCTTTGGCGTACCATGCAACTTAAACACATGCTGGAAATATAATTTACCAACCTTGGGGCCATTATTTCCCACCTTTTGTGTGGGAATGAAATGAGCATACGTAGTCAATTGATCTACTGCAACAAATATTCCATCCTTACCTTCAAGGTTGGGAAGCCCTGAGATAAAGTCCATTGACATAATTTCCCACTTTTGATTTGGTACAACATTTGGTTGTAGAAGTCTTGGGGAAGGGACACTCTCTTCCTTAGTTTGTTGGCAGGTGTCACACTCAACTACAAATTGCAAAATGACCACCTTCATGTTTTTCCAGAAAAATTAGACATGACATTTTTGTAGTTTTTTTGGAATCCAACTTGGCTTGCAAATGGAAATTCGTGCCCATGCTCAAGTGCCTTCTGAACGATGGGGGGTTCCTTCCTCAAGTAAATGTGTCCCCTAAACAATATGATGCCATTCTAAAGCGACCAAGCTTTACCTTTTTCCCTTTCTCAATGTCTTGTACGAGCTTGGTGGTTACCAGTTTAGTTGTGTAGTCTTGTAGCGGGTCTTGTATCTAGGTAGCTTGATTGTTTGAGATGGCATGAAAGACAAGGGTTTCCTCCAGGCGTGACAATGCATCTGCCACCACATTCTCCTTCCCTTTCTTATATAGGATCTCAAAGTTATAGGCTTATAGGCGATCAATCCACTTTTGTTGCTCCTCTATTAAGGGTCCTTGAGTCAACAAGTGCTTAATTAGAAACTTGCCCCCAAGAGCAATTGATGTCATTTGGCCACTGCAAGTAGGATGGCTAACATCTCCTTGTTGTATGTTGACATTTGTTTTTCCCTATCATTCAATATCCTGCTTTGAAATGTGATAATTGGTCATCTTCAGAAAGTACTATACCAAGTTAGGATTTGGAAGCATCACATTCAATGATGGACTTGGAGAAATCAAGAGTTGATAAAATTGGAGTAAAGACGAGCGTTTTGAGATCCCCAAATGATTTTTGTGCCTCAGTGGACCATTTGAAGGCATCCTTCTTGGTAAGGTTTGTCAAAGGACGGGCTATTGTATAGAAGTTCCTTACGAACCTTCTATAGAATCCTGCCAATCCTAATAAACCAAAAAGTTTCTTAAGAGTCTTGGGCATAGGGCAATCACATATGACCTTGATCTTTGTAGGGTTAGTGCACATCCCCTAGCGGAAATTATGCGACCAAGGTACTCCAAAGATGCCTTAGCAAATTCACACTTGGTAGTCTTGGCATACAACTTCTCCTTAGCCAAGATATCCAATACATTATCTAGATGCTCAATAGGGAACTCCAATGAATTTTTAGAAATACAGATATCATCAAAAAATACAAGGACAAACTTATGTGGGAATTTACTAAATACCTTGTTCATTAGTGCTTGAAATGGCACCAGAGCATATTGCTAAGACCAAAAGGCATGACCCTAAACTAGTAGTGCCCTTGATGAATTCTTAATGCAGTCTTTTCTTGATCTTGAATCTAAGCTAGTATCTAGACCCGAGGTTTATCTTTGAGAAATACCTCGCTCCATGCAATTTATCAAGCAAATCATTAATCTTTGACATCGGAAATTTATTTTCAATTGTGATTTTGTTCAATGTTCTATAATCAATATAGAGTCTATATGACCCATCCATTTTCAAGGCTAGGACCATTGGAGCAGCATATGTGCTCTTACTGGGGATGATGATATCGACCTTCAAGAGTTTGCTTACCAATTTTTCTATGTTAGATTTTTGAAAATACTTGTATCTGTATGGGTGTACCATAGTTTGGGCCCTTGGTGGGGTTAAGCTCAATCACGTGTTCCAATTCCCTATCAAGCGGCAAGGTCTTTGGTAGATCTTGGAAAACTACCTTATATTTGCAAAGCAACTTTGAAATCCCTAGGGCCTATTTATTTGTGTTAGAAGAGTACATCTATACAGTAAAGGTGAGCCATAAACTCAAAATGTTTGTTCTTTAGAATTTTGTTCGTTTGACTAGAATCAACCTTTTTAATTTCCCCGGAGGGTAAAGATCTGATAGTGTGCATGTTGTCACCCTGTTTGAATGTTAAGAATCTCTTCTGATAATTGGAGTATGATCCAAGCAAGTTTAACAACTAAACCCCCAAAACAACCTCCACTCCCCTAATATTAACACCCTAGAATTTATCCTTGAGGACATCATCTGCCACTTAAAGTTCCAAATTATGCACTACTCCCAAGAAATCAATGCTTCTATGCCCTAGAATCCGAATGGGAAAGCTCTCATAGGTGTTGTTATGTCTCCCTTTTTGGACATAAAGCAAAAGAAGACCCTTAGACTTGTTTTCAGTGTTTCCTATAGGCTAAGGGAAAGGAGGTTCAAAAAGGAAGCACTAATTTCCCTCTTCAAATGGTAAAAAGTTACTCTTTGGTTAAGTTATTCTAATTTTGAGTTGAGGAGGGGCCTTTTTGAGTTCATGGGCTAATTTTAGCCCTTAAAGTGATTTTAAAAGGAAAAGTACCCTTATGATATGTTCTATTTCCCCTCCAAGTGGAGCACCCCACTTTGGGAAGGGTATTTAAGGAGGTTGAGGGCTCATTTGGAAAGGTTATGCTATTTGGAGATTTGATTTTGGAGTCCAAGCATGAAAAAGCTTAACTCACACTTTGAAGACGAAAACCTTCAAAGGTCAAGAGGAATTAGGGAGGAAACCCTCTAATTCTGAACTAGGACAGCATCATTTAGGCGCTGCATTTGGGTTAAAATATTCAAGAAATTTAGAAAATAACCTATTGGGGTGTGGCGACTTGGTTGGAGTGGTTAACGTCTTGGTTGGGAGCCCATCTAGGGCAGATTTCGTCATTTTCAGCTTGAAGACCCCTTGTGAAAGGGCTTTGTGGAGTTTCTAGGGTTTGAAGACCTCTATTTAGGGCTGTGTTGGAATTGTTGTTGGAAGTAATATTTTTCTAGCTAGGGCGACTTGATTGGAAAGTTGAAATTGAGGGTTGATAGGCTATTTTAGGCTTATAACATATTCTGAAATTTTCTATAATTATTTAAGTAATTATCATGATTTTTAATCGTATTTTCCAGCCCTTCTATGGAGAAAATTGCCAAAATTAGGTATTTAAGCTGGCTGTAATTCTTCTGCATATCGACATCTTTGTGGTTGAGTTTGATGGTTGATTAAATGCCCTAATATTCATTGCAACATTCAATAATTTTCAGCTAGGGTTTGGATAATTTATTTCATCATTTTGTGAGATTTTTGGCACCTAGGGTTTTCTGGAAAAATCAGAAAAATATCATCCTTGGTTAGGGTTTTGTAATAAAATCCAGATTTTAGGGTTTACCCTAATTTGAGAATATTACAGTGGTATCAGAGCCTAGATCTTGCCAGCTTGTGGGTTAGATCAAAATTTTAATGCGGCATTATAGAAGTTGGGAAAGAGAAGCTTTACAAAGAAGGGAGGAAGCTAGAGCGTCCATGTCAACTGGTAGGTGACCTAATTAGCATCTTGGAAGAAGTAGAAAATGGGTTATCCAAGGTAAATCAGTCACAATATGTGACAATGAAATGGGCAGTGCAATTTGCTTGGTCCATTGCGAACTCTTGAGACACCTAGACAAAAAAGTAAGGCTTTTGGTTACCAATTGTATTAGTGAAATTACAAGAATTACAGCTCCCAAGGTTCCTTACAATAGCAAAACCATGAGGGAGATATTTCAGTGGATTGTGGAGAGTTTCCAAGGTCTAAAGGATAGCTAAGGACCTTCTTTTGCTAGAAGTGTTACAATTCTATAAACTATGGCAAAAATCAGGGCATGTGTTTTGATGTTGGATTTGGAATGTGATGATCTTATTATTGAAATGTTTCAACATTTCATTGAAACTGTCAATGAGAATTATGTAGAAAATATTGTAACCTCTATGCAAACAATTATGACTTTGACTCTAAATGAGAGTGATGATATTTCTCAACAATTATCATCTATCTTAGGGGTTAATGTGTGGCAAGAACATAAATTTTCTCCAGCTGCACATGCATTGATTGAAAATGTTGTTAGAAAATGTGAGAAGTTGAGGCCTTATGTCACAGTAGAGCAAAAGGAAGAAAAGATTGAGCTGCGGGTAATTGCGAAGGGGAAAGATGGAGGGTTGAACCCTCATGAGGATTCTAATGAAAGAATTAGAAAATAAGAGAATTCAGATGTGAAAGGAATTAGTGAGCAGTTCATAGAGGCATCCACCATACCAAGGGAAAGTGGGAGAAATATCTCAACCCAAGAAGAAATTATGCCCTCTAAACAGCAGAAATATAGTACTTTGGGGCCCTTTGAACAACAAAGGGGCAGCACTTTAGGGCAGCCTAGGGTTGCAATTTCAGAACAATAAAAATCATTCACTTTGGGGCAGTAGAAGGAGCCCTATCAGCAGGGTTTGGGGCAGCAAAAAGAGCTGCCAAAGATGGATAAAAATGAAAAAGAAGAGAGTTCAACAACGAAAATTTCTGAGGTTCTTAAAGACCCTGAAATGGAGAAAAAAGAACACTCAGAACAACCGTATGAAGCAGAAAAATCAGAAGTTGCAAATGTAGAGTTAGATCAACTAGAAGGTTGGTTTGAACAGGAGAATAGAAATAACTTTCAATGTTTTGATGATCCACTTTTTGAGAGGGATGTTGAGATAATTTGTAGTTCAGATTTTATAGTGGGTGATGCTAGTAGAGAAGTGTAGCAGAAGCCATTAATATCACTAGAAGACTCAAGCATTGGGGGTCGCAAATTCCCCATACTGATGTGGTGTCCAGGTGAAATTTTCAGACCTTAGGAAGAGGTTGCAAATTCTGAGTTTGAGCAGCCATTACAGCATGTGGGAATTCATCCCACTCTATGCTTGGCAAGTGTCAAAAATTCTGAAAATTTATTGGAAAGCAAAGGAAGTGAAAAAGGCTGCAAATTCTGAGTTGGGGCAGCCACTACAGCATGAGGGAGTCCACTCCACTCTGTGTTTAGTAAGTAACGAAAATTATGAAATTCTCTTGTTGGGATAGCCCCTCTTTTTTGTGAAAACTCAATCCACGTCAACAGAAGAAAATTCTTAATTTTTTGTGAAAACTCAGCCCACTTCGAGAGGAGAAAATTCCGAGTTTTTTGTGGACAATCAGCCTCTCCAATGCATGGGAACTCAGCCCACTTCATGGGTCAATAATTCTGAAATTTCTGAGTGGGTACAGCCACTCCTGTGTGTGAGAACTCCGCCCATTTCGAGTGCAAGGAATTCTAGAAATTTGGTATTGGGGCAGCTCCTTGTAAGAACGGAAACTCAGCTCATTCTCAGCGTGGTAAGTGCCCTTGATTTTGCAATTTCTGTGTTAAGGCAACAGTACACAAACATGAATAGTCACTCCTTTTTGAAGAAGTATGCTTTGGGGAAGGGAATTCCGAAGTTGAAGATTGTGTGGAGGCTATCTTGTGGGGAAGGAAGGGCGAGCTAAGGGCAGCTCCAAAGGTGAGAAAATTCTACATTTGTTTTGCACTCACATGCCACTTTGGAGGTATGGGTGGAAAGGGCAGGTTGGAAGTGAACTATGGGCAAGATTGGTGCTTCATTGGGCTTCATGGCAGGGCTGCCTTCTTAATGATGGTGTTCACATGGGAGTTTGGAAGGTGAGCACTCAATTGGAATGCAAGAAAGGTATGGTTTTAATTATGTTCAAAGTTGCATTATTCAGAAAAATTGGTAACCTATGCCATAGGCTTGAAGGGAAATCCATGAGGATCCTTGGAAGTTATAATGGGTGTCCCGACACCACAATAAATAAGGGCTACACAGAAATTCTGTGGAGCATTGGCTGGAAATGGAGTTTCCAACAGGGAAGGGTGGAAGGTTCCACTAAGGAAGAAGGATGGCACCCCTCTAAAGACCATGTATGGCTGAGTTTGACAAGAAAAACCAGTAGGGGCAGCAGCTGTACACATTTTTGCCACGCTGCTAACCATAGTACCAGCCCCTCTTGCATGAACATGACAGTCATAAAGTTCATGTTGAAGGCACGTTGCATGGGGAAATTTCGAAAGGGCGATTTCTTGTCAAAAGAAGGTTGTTAGGCACAATTACAGCCAACTGAAAGCAAGGCACATAGCTGTAGTTGTCATTTCATTTGCATGTATGAAGGGTTCCTTGTTTGGTGGAAATGGGATGTTGATTTCAGTCATGTTGGGTGTGGTCCCAACCCATGGAATAGGTGCAATTCTGAGTTTAGGGCCAAGTTTGGAGCATAATGGCAGTTATTCTATGCTTGGTTCTATTTGGCACAGCCTAGGTAGCCTCTTAATGCCTTCTTGGGCCAGCATGAACATGTTTCCAACCGCCAATTGGGAAGAGAGAGTAGTTAAGGGTGCAAGCAAGGAAGGAGATTTGATTGACACTCCTATATGGCATGGAAGGAGGAGTAAAAAGGGGAGGTGGAGAGCCTTGATTTTAATAAACATATTTACTTTTTGTGCAGGAATGGAAATGGGGACAGCCATACCCCAAATTACCAACAATCACCTTGTTGTAGCAAACATCTTCAGCCCTCATGGTGCTGCAATTTTAGGGAATTGTCCTCTTCCAATCACCTTCTTAGGGCCTATATGGTGCATTTCCTTAATTTGGAGTAAAGGGAAGGGAATATATTGTTGTTATGACACTTTCAAAACATTTGAACAATAGTCATCCTTCAGGTACAGCTGTAAATGGTTTTAGAATAATTTTTTTTCTTCAAGGGAATCTACTAGGAACAAGGATCAATGGAAACACAGTAATAGGGCAGACATCTTGGCGTTACAATTGGAAAGAAGAGCTTACAACATCATCAATAAGGGACATCTCAAAAAGGTGTGTTGTGGAGTACACACATGTGATGACCAAATCGTTTTTTGAGCTACCAAGAGGCATCATTGTTGATGGAGTTGAGAGCTACATTTGTAGTCACAAATTCCCAAGGTTGAAATAGGATCTAGGTATTTCAGAGGATGATGAAATGGTTGAACTAAGGCAAAGGAATTTGCAATTGCTTGAGGACAAACAATTTTGGGAAGGGATGATTGTCATGTCTCCCTTTTTGGACATAAAGCAAAAGAAGACCCTTAGCCTTGTTTTCAATGTTTCCTATAGGCTAAGGGAAAGGAGGTTCAAAAAGGAAGCATTAATTTTTCTCTTCAAATTGTAAAAAGGTACTTTTTGGTTAAGTTGTTCTAATTTTGAGTTGAGGAGGGGCCTTTTTGAGTTTATGGGCCAATTTTAGCTCTTAAGTGATTTTAAAAGGAAAAGCATCCTTATGATATGTTCTATTTTCCCTCCAAGTGGAGCACTCCACTTTGTGAAGGGTATTTAAGGAGGTTGAGGGTTCATTTGGAAAGGTTATGCTATTTGGAGATTTGATTTTGGAGTCCAAGCATGAAAAAGCTTCAACGTTTTGGTTGGGAGCCCATTTAGGGCAGATTTCATCATTTTCAGCTTGAAGACCCCTTGCAAAAGGGCTGCGTGGAGTTTCTAGGGTTTGAAGACCCCTATTTAGGGTTGCGTTGGAATTGTTGCTGGAAGTAATATTCTTCCAGCTAGGGTGACTTGATTGGAAAGCTGAAATTGAGGGTTTGATAGGCTATTTAATGCGTATAACATATTCTAAATTTTTCTGTAATTATTTCAATAATTATCACTATTTTTAATCATATTTTCCAGCCCTTTTATGGAGAGAAAATCGCCAAAATTAGGTATTTAAGTTTTGCTGTAATTCTTCTGTGTATTGGCGCCTTTGTGATGGAGTTTGATGGTTGATTATGATAGGTATTTAAAGAGCTTATACGAATGATTTAACTCAAGCAATCAACAATGAAGTCGAACACAATACATGGAGTAGATAAAGAATAATATTATAATTCTCACACTATATTATTTCATACGGGATGATACATTTATATAGGAAAAGTCTTTCCTATAATTGTGGAGCTCATATCTCCACCACAATTTCCTCTTATCCCTATAATAGTCAATCTCCTATATGCGATATATTGTTACATACAAAAATATAACTCTAAACTATATAACAACATAACCGTAAGTACTATTTACTCTACGGTAAATACTAATCCTCAACAGATTAAATGCCCTAATATTCATTGCAACATTCAGTAATTTTCAGCTAGGGTTTGGATAATTTATTTCAGCATTTTGTGAGATTTTGGGCACCTAGGGTTTGCTGGAAAATTGAAAAAAATATTATCTTTGGTTAGGGTTTTGTGATAAAATTCAGATTTTAGGGTTTGCCCCAATTTGGGGATATTATAGCTACATGGAGGCCTAACTTGTGAACTTGTTTCTTGTCTAGAATATTAAGTGTACTCCTTGGATCAACCATGACCAACACCTGGGATTTCTTGACATGGGCAAGGAACTTGAAGCTGTCCAGAGGGTCCAACCATATCATGGCAAAAAGTGACATTGATGGCTCCCATTTTTCTACTACAGAAGGAGAAATGTTTTCTAGTTCACACTCTACAGCAAGTTGATTTGGGGTACCCTCATTATTAGACTCAAACTTTGGCTCAGGACACACATATTCTGCCATTTAAATTTTTTTGGGGTAACATACATGACCCTTACTCCATGGCAGAGTGCCCCTACAACAGGGTTTTCTGATAGTGGATATAGGAGCAGACTGACGACCAAGGTTTTTAGATAGTGAAGACTCAGATTTCCCCTCATCCTTGGATTTCCTATCAAAAGTAAAACACTTTCTAAAAGTATTTCCTACCATCTTATTTTATTAGAGGGCATCAATATGTTTTTCTAGTTTTTCTAGCTACAGTAATAGCTCTTTCAAAATAATTTTGTTCAAACATCCTTACCTCTATTCGGATCTCAGCTGGCAGGTTGGAAATATAGATCTTTTGCACTAGATTTGAAGAAAGCTTGGCCTTGGACTCCAAAACTTGGAATTTTTCCATGTACTCCTCCACGAACATATCTTTATGAAAAAAGTGCCTTAACTGGATATCATATGTCTCAGCCCAGATAAAATCTGCTTTTCGAGATGGAGCATTGGAAAATTTATCAAACTTCCCATCAGGGTTTGCAAAATATCCATCTTTCTCCCCATTTATGGGGAGCCCTATCCAAATGTTGTAGGGCCACATTCAGCCTGTCATATAGCTTTTTAATCTTCTGCACCCTAAAGCACAGTTTGATCTTGCCCAACTGTGTGGACCTTTGTCCCACCTACAAATTCATATTATGTGGTCTTCCTCTTCCTTTTCATCATCTAGTTGATCATGCTTAGGATCCCCCTTGGGGTTGATATCCTCATCTTCATCATCCATTTGCTCTGGTTGTTTTCCGATGGAACAAATTTCCTTTTTAACTTCCTTGGCAAACTCGGTCAATATCTCTTTTTTAACTTCCTTGGCAGACAGTCAATATCTCCCTTATCTCATCCTTCGTCATGAACTTTGAGTTGTTTCTTGGTTATATTCCCCTTGGCATTTTGGCAGGGGCTGCGAAAATTGATTGAAGCTTTGATACCACTTGTTATGTTCCAAATAACACGGAAAACGGAGCTGCAAATATAAGTAGAATAAATGATAAAAACAGAAAATAATGGGGGCACCTGCTCACCCAAGAGTGGATTGTACCTGCAAATCTGTCTATAACAGAGGAATTCTCACTCAATAGTTGCTCTTTGTTTGCGTTATCAGTTAAATGACAAAAAAGATACATTCTGTAGGGTTTTTCCACCCCTTTAGACCAAAACCCCACAAGAAACCCTACGTAACTCATGACCTCACTGTTCACTAACTTTAGGCATCCAAAATATGACATAACTTGATAATAAAGCTAAGACTAAAAGATAAAACATCCTATAGCATATGTTGTGCCAAGGTATACAACATTCAGAGCTAAACAAAAGGTATTGCATCCAGACACTTAACAGATGCATAAGAAAAAACACAGACGAGATAGTTAATAACAGCAAACACCCAAGCCAAGGAAGTAGCTTGCTGTTGGAGCATCATCATTGTAAAACAAGACTGGAACCAAAACTCTGTGAGCATAATGCTTACAAGGCAAGTTCATGTCCTGATGCATATCATTAGGTCATCATGAAATTGCTACATTTGACCCTGCATAATCCAAGTTGCCTGCTTGACATGGGAGACATGTCTCTCTGTATCACCTGTTACCTTAGAGATAGTCATTGGGATCAAATCCCATGATAATCTATACCTCTAGTGAACCCTTCAATCGTCCAACTGCAGCTTCCTTTACTACTAGTATTCAGACTCTACAGCCTTAATGAAACTGGGGATTGCTAAGCCCATCCGAAGTCCCTTACTACTAAATGGATACCTGCAATTGTCAACCTCAAAAACAGCTAGATCGCAGGCTGGAGAAAACAGTTGCCTCTATAGTGGAGTTTAAGCCTTTACATGATAAATTCTAATTATATTTGTATTGCCAACAGGATAGCAAACATTTGAGATAACATGGGAGGCTCTGGCCCTCCTCCTAGAGATCAAAGGTGTCCTTGTCCCATCTGCTAAACCTTCCCCGAAGATCCTTTAAAAGGTAGATAAGCTGAGCAGCTTCAGGATTGCTTCTCTTATCGTCAGGAGCATTGGAGAACGGCTATCCTTCTTCAATGTCATAACTACTGTCTCTCAGGTATGTGTTGTGTCTTCTCAGTGCAATCTTTATACGATTAGAGCATGCCTTTGAACCTTGCTCTAATATAGGTTGTATGAGTATATTATGGCCCCATTTTTAACTGGCTTTAATTGATCTTGTTCCTTTCCTGAAGGAAGATGCCTGCAGGCAAACACAGCTGGTATTTGGCAATCACTTTTTAAGTCTTGATTTTATTATTTGACTCTGCATAATCACTATTTGAATTGTCTGTTAGAGGGCGCTTTTTGCTTTTTTGCATAAATGTATTAGCTGTTTGTCTTTTAAGATTTATTCTGTCCTTGCTTACCCATCCCAAATTCGGTGTTGTTACAGTGCTGTCAGAGTACTAAGGCAAAGATATCAATCCTATCTGATATTTTGACAAATTGGATGGATAAAACTGCTTGGGCTTTTGTTTTAGATTTATGAAGTACTTTTGAAGTGTGATTTTGGATGTCCTCTAGGTTAATTCTCACAACCTTAAAATCAATTCAAAAATTTAAGGTCAGTCTGGAAGCAGTTGGGGATCCCAGTTTATGCATGCAATTTGAGTACTGTAATCAGATTCCATTCCCTCAGTTTGAATGTAATGTCATTCCAATGGTCTATAAATGCAGTCTATTCATTGATTTTTTTTTTGTATTTTACAATAAATGGAACCAGAAGTTGCATTGAGAAGAATTTAGGTCATGTTCTTTACAACTTTTCAAGCATTCATCTCATGGCTACGTATTCACATATGAAGTCAGGTAATGGGCATTATCTTTTCCTACATGCTAATCTGTATGGTGTTTGGGTTGTAGGCAGCTATTTGGACATTTTGCTGTACTTGTTGCATGGGTTTAATAACTAAAAAATTTATGATTATATGGCAACAATTAAGTGTTAGGTGATGTAAACTGCCCCTATTTAATTTTAAATTTTAATTAATATTGTTCGTTGCATATGGGTTGTCGCTTCCAATTGATCAAATGCTTTACATCATTGAATCGCTTGTTTCAAGACCTTTCCAATGCTTCAAATAGGAGCCAAAATGGATTCTTAATGTGAAAGATATGGCCAACTGGGGAATTCGTGCCTAGTGCATCCATGATGTACCGTCAAAACAACATTTCTTCCTCTTTGTTTTCTAGCCAAACTTTTCATCAAAGGATCAAATATTTTACATCTTTGGATAGATCGTTTCAATACCTTTCTAACGCTTCAATCAAGAGGTAAAATGGAGTCCAGAAGCAAAAGTTATGGCCAAAACAAGATGCTGAATTTTGTTCCCTTGTGTGTTGGCGCGTTGGGCGTGTCCACAGGGTTGGGCCAAACAACCTTAGAAGTTCCGAATCTCTAGTTTCATTTTGTACAAAATCTATGAAGTTTGGGCTCCTGATTCCTGAAGCAAAGATGATCTTTGAGACAATATCTTTCTAACGAATCAAATGAGGACCAAAACAGAGTTCGGATGTGAAAAATATGTCAAAACGGAGAATTTGCACCTCACTGACCCTTGGTCCTACTAGGCTTTGAAGTTGCGGATCTCTGGTGTGCAAAATATATGAAATTTGGGTCTCTGATGTTCGAAGCAAAGATGATCCTTGAGACCATAATATACATAATTGTAACTAGTGAGTACTCGTCGTGGGGATTTTTTTTAACCGGAGAGTAACTGACGTGTGAGGTCGAATAATCGAGAATAATCAACCAAGGAAAAAAATACTTAAATTTATCAAAAAAACATAAATTTTATAGATATTACAATTGCAAAATGTATCAGATGAGTCTATAAAAGGTGGGGAAAGTGTTTTCTATTAGATTTGAACACAGTACAAAATCGCATAATCATGTGAATACAACTATGACACTGTCAAGTTGTCAACAACAAATTGATACAATGATATATACAAGAATCTACAAGACTACAAATACAAATTACAAAAATCTATAACTTTCTCTTCTCAGCGCTTTGAAAAACTAAGGGACCCTAAGAAAGTCTAGTCCTCCCACTCAACTGCCCCTCCTCGCTTTGCCTAGAACGCTTTGGCTTCACCTCCATCTTTGCCTCTGCCTCTGCCTCTACCTCTGCCATATCTTCAAAGATTTCCTATAATCCAATGTCTTTGCCTTGTACTGCAATTGTACCCTCCATAGCTTGCCTCTTGAAATCAACAATCTCCTCTGCTGTGAATATGGAGGCCTCCTCCTGTGCAATCCAATCACTGTAGGGATTGATCTCATCTAGATCGACAGGGCTTGTGATGTGTTCTCCAACTTCTTTGTGTGAAAGTGAAGGTTGTATTGCACAAAAACCAGGTCATTGAGATGGTTCAACATGTTGCGCTTCTTCATGTAAATGGCGTCAAACAAACTCCGGTTGCGCTCACATTCAGAAGCGTTACAAGGTTGAGATAAATTGCGGAGGGCTAGCCTTTGAAGATTTAGGGTATTTCCACTCAAATTTTCTCATCATGACCCTGCAAACAAGATATTCAAAACTTTGTAAGTAATTAATAATTGTAAATTTGTAATCGTTAAGGTACAAGTAAAGACTTCATTTTATATTATTTGGTGATTGTGTGGCTCTCCTTCGATAGCTAGGGCTACAAAAAAGAGCTCTCACCTAGCCTGTTTGTAGTTCTGCAACTTTGAAATAATGAGGTCCCTCACCTCAATGTCAGGGGTCATACTCTCAATGCATTTTGAGAGCCTTTTCATAACCTTCTCAGTAGCATTTGCAAAGCCATTAGAGTAGCAAAACCTAGGGTTAAGGTAGTACCCTGCTATATGGATGAGTTGGAGTTGATTTTTTCACCTCCCATCAATCAATTTCGAAATGAGATCAAATCTGGTGTGATCTCCCTTATAATAGTTTTGTACGGCCTTTTGGCCTTATCCATGGACTCATAAATATAATCCATTGGATTTTACTCTTCATCCACCAAGCACAAAACCCTCACCAAAAGTTCCGACACTTACAAAGTTACAAACAAATTAAAGTTTCAAATTTATAAATAAAATAAATACCAAGTTAAAAAATTGAAAATAAGAATATCTACTTGAAATTTAAATTTAAATTTCAAGTTATCTTGACAATCTCTGTATCTCTTTTTTCAAAGGACTTACTGAAAACTGTCTTCCCAACTGTGATTACTCCAATGAATATGATAAGTCCATCCAAGCTTGACTCACAAACATCTGCTTTAAAGAAGTCAACAAATTGCAAATACTTTGCAATGTAAGAAAGTGCGTTGCAAACCTGGTAACACCTGCTTGAATATGCTCTTTCCCCTTGGTGTGCTCTCTCATCAAATTGAGAACCCAAGGGTGATTGTATATATATTTTGTGATCTCTCTAGCTTCTTCTACAACCGGTCACACCCAATCAAGTTTGCCTATGTCCTTCAAAATAAGGTCAAGGCAATGGGTTGCACAAGGGGTCCAAAACACTGATGGATGTCTCTCTTTGAGAGGTTTTCTAGCCGCCACATATGTTGCAGCATTGTCTATGACAACTTGGACAACATTCTCGATGCCCACCTTTAAAACAACCTACTCAAGCATCAAGCTCAAAGTTTTTGCATTCTTTATCTTGTTAGATGCATCAATATATTTCAAAAAAACCTTCTCACCATTTGAAGATGTCAAAACTTTGATGAGGGTGCGGTTCTTTTCATCCATCTAGCCATTGGAAAGAATGGTGCATCCAAACACCACAACCTCTTCTGATCTTTTACAATTACTTTTGCATCTTCAATTGTATTCTGGAGCAACCTCCAACTCAAGTCATTTGGAGAGGGTGTCTTGTACCTTTTCCTTGCAATTGTCAATGCTGTCACCAAATATTTCCAATACAGGCTCCTTGCCACGTTGAAAGGAAGGTTGTTGAAGTACCGAAAAATTACACATGCTTTATTTGTTTCTGCATGTACCTTTTTGTTCCATCTTGTACTTTGCAGCGAAGGTTGTGCCCTAAGTGTGTTTCTAAGCACAAAAAATAAGTGTATCTGGTTCAAACTCGATGAAGATGTGTCATGGCACTTGTGTGGCCCATTAGTAGAGTCCACAATTTCTATCACAACTGCCTTTGTTTCCTTTGACGATGTAGGAGCAATGGCTGTTGTTATGGCTGCTTGCATCCTTGCCTTCTCTAATTTCTTTTTCTCTAACAATGTAAGCTCTGCTATCATCTCTTGTTTTGCTTCTTTCGTCACTGGGACAAGGTGTGAGATCATGACAAGGAATGCATGAAAGTTGGTATTTGAGACGATTGATGCCCTTTGACATCTTCGTGCAAAATGTACAAACTAAAATCATTTGAGATGATCCAACTCACACGACATACTTCTAAGTAGCACTGTGAGATTAGGGGAGTTGTTTGCCCACCACTAGCTGAATCTGACCTCAATGTACTAGTAGATGCCATTGTTTGCTAACGGTATATATACAAACATGTTCAAAACAACATTAAAAAAATATAAAATAAAAATATTTAACACATTAAAATACATTTAAAAAAATAACCTTACATTGTAAACTTGTAAATTTAATTTTAAACATCTTGATGTAACCCAGAGACAAATTATTGAAAACATTGAGAACGATTCTCTACAATAAATAAATTATAATGATAAACAAAAACTATAACAGTTAAAAATAACTTTTTTAGTAAAAAATCATAAAAAGTTACGCATAATTGTAAATATAAAATACTAAACAACATTCCACGGAATTGAATGGAATACATGAAATAGGAATATTAAAATTTAAAACATTTATCAAACATGTTTATAATTTAATTACAATTCATTTACATGCTTGAAAATTAAAAAAAAACAAAAAACAAATGTACTAAACTAAAAATAGTTTTGTTGAATTCTCCTTTCAATTCGTTCTTGAATGCTCTAAATCTTGTGTGAATGCAATGAAGGGGTGTGTTTCAATTTATAAGACAAATATCTACATTTTCAGTGTTTTATCAGTGCTTGGCATCCATTTGCAAGCCTAGATGTGTGCTGGCCGCATCTGGACGCATTTTTGATGAGCCCAGAGCCATACAACATGCATATATTCCGTAGAGTACTCGACGAGTACTCTACGAGTATTTGCCGGAAAGCCAAAAACCAACGGTTTTTAGTGTTTGGCGAGTTTGAGTGGTGGTTAATCGCCTTAGCGTTTTCCCTACAAGTAACCAAATACCCGACGATTACTTGCCAGTTATGTAATCTATGCTTGAGAATATCTTTCCAACGAATCACAAGAGAACCAAAACAGAGTCTGAATGTGAAAGAGAAGAGGAAATGGAGAATTTGTACATCATTGGCCCTTTGTTCCTAGTGGGCTCCAAAGTTCCAGATCTTCGATGTGCAAAATCTATGAAGTTTGGGACTCTGAGATTTGAAGCAAAGATGATCCCCTAGACAATATCTCTCTAACGAATCAAACGAGAACTAAAATGGAGTCCAAATGTGAAAAATATGTCAAAACGAAGAATTTGCATCTTGCTGGTCCTTGGTCCTTGCTAGCTCCGAAGTTCCATATCTCCAGTATGAAAAAGATATGCACTCTGGGGCTAAGATCTGAAGCAAAGATGATCCTCTAAACAACATATCTCCAATGAATCAAACAAGAACAAAAACGAAGTCCAGATGTGAAGGATATGCCAAAATGGAGAATATGCACCTAGTTGGCCCTTCGTCCCTATTGACTCCGAAGTTACCGATCTCTAGTGTGAAAAATATGTGCACTTTGAGACTCTGAAATCTGAAGCATAGATGATTCCTTAGTCAATATCTCTCCAACCCATCAAACAAAAACCAAAAGGGAGCTCTATTGTGGAAGATATGCCAAAACGGAGAATTTGCATCTAGATGGCCCTTGGTTCCTGCTGGTTGTAAAGTTCTAGATCTCTAGTGTGAAAAATACATGCACTTTGAGACTAAGATCTGAAGCAAAGATGATCCCTTAGAGAATATCTTTGCAATGCATCAAACGAGAACCAAAATGGAGTTAGATTGTGGAAGCTGTGCCAAAATGGAGAATTTGCACCTGGTTGTGCACTTGAGGTGAGAATGACACTTGATTTCTCCGGTTTCTTTAAATTAAAATTTATTCAAGTGAAACATGTAGAAATCCTAGTACGGCCATGAGGCCCAACTGATCTAGTGCCAAACTTTTGATTTTTTCACGTGGGAATCAAAATTTTTAAAATTTCATGAATTCAAATTTTGGGTACAATAGTGGCTTTGATTGTGAGACCTCCTTTCTTAGAGGAATGCATGAGAACTACAAATTCTTTTGTGACCAGTTCTTTATTCACCTTGTGGGTGGTGTGTGGTGCACAAGCATATCTCAATCTGACCCACTGTCAGCTGGTTTGCCATCTCAATTGTATGAGAATTGAACACACGCTGCCGGACTAGATCATCATTTTCAAAACTCCATCTATTTGTTTGAGTTGAAATTTTGGGCATTTTATGTGCTTGAAAGGATATAAAATGACAAATTTCCTATGTGTTTAAGAACACAAGTTGATTTATTTGAATAACTTTGGAAGCAATGTTACCTAGATCAAATCTTGGCAGAGCTCAATATATCTATGATCATTTGATAAGGAGTGTGCTCATGCTAGAAGGCATTGACCCAAAAGTGTCCTAGGCTCTTATCAAGGGTTTATGTCTTGCGATTAGCTCCAACACGAGGAAGGGGGAAACGCCACAATACACAAGCTGCGTTTATTGAACACAAACACACACAATAAAAAAATGAAGGAAAAAACACAGGCCAAAATTGTGCAGAAAAGTAAACTATTTACAAGGGAGAAGGTGGGACAACATGACTAAACATGACCATTCACGATTTGGGCAAAATATGAACCCTTACGAAACAAGTTTTGACAAGATGAGGATAGCTTTGACAAGACCATGAGAAACCACAACAACATGATTTTAATTGTATCTATGAAATAAACTTGAGGTGTGGGCGAGAAGACGAAAATGGAATCAAACACTTGACCACACATACTTTTCTCATGAATAGAAGGAATATGTCTCAAATTGATGTTTGGAATATTGACAACATGAATCATACCTCCTAAGTCTTCATTTTGTGGTTGCACACAATTTTCATGACTTATCTCATTTTCTTCGAAGGAGGTTGAATTTGACTTTTCAATTTGTTCTCCTGTGACCTTTTTCTCTTGGGCTGAATTTTCAAGATTTTCCTCCAAAACACTGAATGAAAGAAGTTGATTCGTCTATTGGAGAATTCACCATAGTGGATTTCGAACCATCACTTTCATCCCTAACAACAAGAGCTTGCTCTTTTTGTTTTTGCTCCACTGTGGGCAAATTTTGAATCCAACAAACTTCTCTTTGCTTGATTTGTATAGCCCTATATACATCTTTCAAAAACTATACTCGTTTTGGATCATCAACAATTTTGCAAATTGGATTTTCTTTGAAGGCTAATATGAAGAGGAAAATATTTTTCATTGTATCGTTATTTGCAAAAATCCAATCAGTCCCTAATTCAAGTTCTTTCAAAATATTTTTCTTGTTTATTTCTTCTTTTGCCACCCAATATTTCCAAGGTACGCGTATTTTGATTTCAGCTGGAATTTCTTCATACTTGCAACAAAAAATCGAACCATGGACAGCGATAGCAAAGCTCAAAAATCAGAAGTTGTTGGTAGAAATCTATGCCGCTTTTGTATTTCTTTGTTTTATGACTCGCCCAATGAGAAGTGACACAAATTTGCCAATAATTGGAAAAATCCCCATTGAAATAGTGTTTTTCCTTTGCATTTGAGAGGGGTAGTTCCCTCGTAGGATATTTCTATTTTTTGAGGTTTTTGTGTACTTTTAACTGAAAAGATTAAAAAAAAAACAAAATTGGGAAATGTTGGAAGATGAGAAGAATGGAGGATGGAGGTGAGAAACCCACGACAAAATGAATGCAGATAACTGTCGGAACAACTTGGATTTGAATGAAGTTGTTGAAATTTCTTTTGCTCACACAAAAACAAAACTATGGACAACAGATGTAATGGACACAAAAGGCATGCTTAGAAGCACAAAGTCTCCTCAATACTCCGATTGGGTATGCTTGGTTCAAATCCCATACACAAGGTTTTCAACACAAAGTCTAGAAACATCGTGAGTTGCACACAACTTAGAAAAATATAGAATTTTAATGTATTCTCTATCTATGAATAGAAATATAAAATCCACAAACAAAGAGTATCAAAACCCACGAAACCAAATATGGATATCATCTGCTTGCTTGCATTTCATTACTCAAATATAGACAATTACACAACTCACACACAAAGTTGCAGCCAACTCTTCTCCAAGAGCTTGAAAGAACCCTTTTACAATTGTCATCTCTCCTATTTATAACACACGAGAGGATGAAATGACCACAAGAGGATAAAATGACCTTTCATACTCACTTTGAGCTTTTGTATTCTCATTTTTGTCCAGTTCTATTTTACATTTAGTTTTCAATAGTGACTCAAATAAATCACCAAGCGGGCCCATCGAGCCTTGTCCATTGGGAGATATAGTCTATAAATAGTATGTGCTACACCCTAACATATGAAACCAGGTTTTGCAAAGGGGCATTTGGAAAAAAATTGAGAATTGAATCCATCAAAAAGCCTCTGGATCAAATGCTTTACATCATTGGACACTTGTTTCAAGACCTTTCCAATGCTTCAAACAGGAGTCAAAACGGATTCGGATGTGAAAGATATGGCCAACCAAAGAATTAGTGCCTAGTGCGCTCGTGATGTACCGTTAAAATAATGTTTCTTCTTTGTTTTCGAGCCAAACTTTTCATCAAAGGATCAAATATATTACATCATTGGATATATCGTTTCATTACCTTTCTAACGCTTTAAATGAGAGTTAAGATAGAGTTTGGACACAAAAGTAATGGCCAAAATAAGATGCTGGTTTTTTTTCTGTTTCATGTCAGTGCGTTTGGCACGCCCATGAGGTCAGGCTGGACGCCCTTGGCTTGCCTTGTGTGCCCATGGGGTCAGGCTAGATGCCTTTGGCGTGTCCGACGTGCCTGATGCATCCATGGGGTTGGGCTGGATGCCCTTGGTTTGTTCGGCATGCGCAAGGGGTCACGCTGAATGACCTTGGAAGTTTCAGATCATTGGCCTTGAAAGTTTCGGATCTCTGTTTGCATTTTGCACAAAATCTATGAAGTTTGGGCCCCTGAATCAAAGATGATCTTTGAGATAATATCTTTCCAGTGAATCGAATGAGGACCAAAAGGATGTGAAAGATATGTCAAAATGAAATTCTTTCACCCGGTTGGCCCTTGGTCTGAGATGTCCCTTTTAGGGAAGAATTTAGCAATTCTGGAAATCACTACAAATCCTTGAAATAAAATGCAAATTCTGATTTTTAATCAAACCCTAACCACATAAAATTTCAGAATTTTAGAAACACTTATTTTAGATCAAAATTCAATATTTAATTGCCACAAACCCTTGCAAAAATTAAGAGAAGTACAACCATACAAAATACCTCAAAATCTGAATTTGAAACCAAATATATAGCTAAAAATCACAACAAAAATACCGGTTGTATGAATGCATGATCAAACATTAAAATAGGCATCCAAGTTGCCTCAAAATTGCGCTTTGAAACCCCCCAAGGGGTTCGCTGCCCTAGGAGAGGGCACCAAATCAGGGCGCTGCTCTAGGAGAGGGCACCAAATCAGGTCGTTGCGCTTGTTAGGGCTCCAAACAAGGTTTGTTGCCCCAAAAACTACTATGCCACCCTTTCAACTGCTGTCCCATTGCTGCGTTCAACCTGGAATGGTAGCTAGACGCAACAAACTGCTCAATTCTGCCCAATATGACCCTTGAAATGAAGTCATCCCGCTAAAGGTTGAAGGTTTTCGTCCTCGACTTTAGAATACCAACAAAGGGTTTTGTCTTCTAAGGTTGAAAGTCAAACAAGTTGCTCAAACTCAAAATTTGATTTATAAAAATGGCAGATGCCAAAATTAGAAATCTCCACTTCCTTTTATACCTTTTCCCTCAAACTCCAAACTTACTTTATTTTAATAATAAAGCATAAGTTGCTGACTTTAATTTTTGGCCACTTTGTCATATTATTAAGTTTACTTTATAGTATTTAAGATTGCTTTTTATTTTAATAATAATAATAAGTTGCCTAAAAGAGTAGAAATGACCGGGCCCAACTTAAATAATACAATTAATTATTTTAATCTAAAAAGGGGGATAGTAAGTCATGTCCCCTTTTCAAATAAGAAAAAAATGTTGGCAATTTGAGTCATTGATGTCTGTAACATTGTCATTGATGTTAAAGGATGAATGTGCTATCATGCATTAATGTTAAAGGATGAGTTGAATAGACTTCTGGAGTAAATCGGGTTTGTGAAATGCTTTTACTTATAAAATAAGTAAAGCACTCTCGAAAACCCAAATGGGTCTGGGTGAGTAAATTGGGTGTCCAGAACAACTTTACTTCGTTCAACTTCATAAGCTAAGGAGTCTGAAGAACCCGAATGGGTTTAGCAGAGTTGATCGGGTTTTCGGAATGACTTAACTGCTTTCATCTTTATAAGTCAAGCAATGTGAAGAACCCGAATAGGTCAAAGAAGAGGTAATCGGGATTTCGGTGTGACTTTGCTTCTCTGATGTTTATGAGTTAAGCAATGTGAAAAACCCGAATGGGTCTAGGTGAGTTGATCTGAGTTTTGCAACAACTAAGCTCATTCTAATAAGTTAAACAAAGTTGAAAAACCGAATGGGTCTGGAAGAGTTGATCGGGTTTCTAAGATGACTTTACTTCTTCCAAGTCTATAAGTCATGCTAAATGAAGAACCCGAAATGGTCTTGAAGAATTCTTTCAAAAAAATTGGCAAAGACAATTCTTTTGGAAATATTGGCAAGGACAAATCTTTTGGACAAAAAGCCCGCGGAAATTGTTCCGAAGGGCATGTAGACGCCTTCAAGAAAGCCGAAGGGTAAGTGGATCGTTCAGAAAAGCCGAAGGGTACATTCAAGAAAGTCCGAAGGGGATGTGGACCCTTTCAGAAAAGCCGAATGGTATGTGGACTGTTCAAGAAAGCCGAAGGGCACTTCTCAAGAAGTCTGAAGGGCAAGTGGACCGTTTAGAAAAGTTGAAGGGTAGTCTGTAGAAAGTCCAAAGGGCAAGTGGATTGTTCAAGAAAGCCGAAGGGCACTTCTCAAGAAGTCCGAAGGGCAAGTCGACCGTTCAAGAAAGCCAAAGGGTAGTCTACAGAAAAGTCGAAGGGCATGAGGACATTTCCAAGGATTCCAAAGGACAATTTGTCGGGAAATTGTCTCGAAGAATTAAGTTGGGAAAATAGCCCAAAGAGAAAAGTCTCGAAGAAAATAACCCGAGGACAATAACTCAGACAAAAAGTCTATGAAAATTGTCTTGAAGGGAACATGTTAAAATTTGAGCAACTCTGAAGAGATCAACGAAGGGGAAGCATCTCAAAGACGCCGAAAGAAGCGAGATGAAGTCAACATGTCGAAGGTTAATGATCTAGTCAACATAAAGAGCAAGCATCTTTGATGATCTAATGACACACACAAGTCAGGACTAAGAAGATCCAACAGAGCGAGTGGATCCAAAGCCTTAAAAGTGCTCGAAGGTTAATGCACAGTGGCAAAGTTAAAGACCAAGCAAGTCCGGTAAGATCTATCAGAGCGAAAGCTCTCACAAAGACCGTGACAAGCGAGATATAGTCAAATCTGCCGAAGGTTAACGTCTATCTAAAGTTATGGGTCGAGCATATTTGAATAAATCGAAATGAGCGAAAGCGATCCTGATATATAGGAAATAGCGAGATGCAAAAAGAAGCTCGACAGTTAATAAAAGAGCTCAGCATTGGCACGAAGAAAGAAATAAAAGGCCCGCATTTAATATGTTCTAACAGTTAGTAAAGGAACAGGTAGAACTGGTGATGAATTCGAGTCTACACGGAGCTCAAGATCAATCCTCGATTAAAGAAGTGGCGCAGTTATGATCAAAATCCAGTAGTTGCCAAAAATGGAAAAGAGATTTGACCATTGCAATGTGATGCATGAATCAAGACACAGGAAAGAGCACAAGTCAAAATCGCTTTTAATGAAAATTGGTTAATTGCAACTGAAGTGTGAATGCAATTGGAGAAAGAAAACCCTAAGCTTCAGTGTCTATACATATACGACATCTTGAACATTGTAATGTGCTTTTTGCTGTCACTACTGTTGCTGCCATCGCAATTCTGAGAGTGAGTCAAATGCTGTCAATTAGAGACATGCAGATGGTGAAAAAGGTTGTCGATTAGAGACATACGTAGACATAGTAAAAGGCAGAAGAAAAAGGGAGAATGAACTGTGTCTGAATAGAGCATATCCAAACATATGCAGATAAAGAAAATGGGTTGTTGCTATTGTTGTTGAAACTGAAAAGTGCCATAAGAGAAAATTCGAAGGGTGTCAACTCAAGATGTATGCAGACATAGAATGAAAAACAACTGGACATAGAGTGAGGCAAAGAGGAAGAAAGAGCACACAGAGAATGTGCAGAGATTGAGTAGAGAGAAAGAAAAAGCACACAGAGAATGAGTAGTTACAAACTAGACTTGTAACAAAGAAACTAAACTGGATTCATTTGTGAATCTATCTTGTATGCTGGAGTTGTAGTTCCATAGTTCTGATTGGTTGGTGCCATCAGACAAACTAAGTTGGTGCTCAGTTAGGGGATTGGAGTCTCTTTAGGTTTGGTGCTTTTAAATCTTGTAACCAGTAAGGTTAAACTGAGTTGGTGCTCAGTTAGGGGATTGGTGTCTCCTAAGGATAGGTATCTTTAAATGTAATCAGTGTGGTTTTGCTAGTGAGGTGATCTAACTGTGACGCTGAATTAGAACAATAGATTTTAACAACTATTTTCACTGTGATTTTTTCCTTTGGGTTTTCCACGTATTAATTTGGTGTACTGTGCTTTTGTGTGTGCTTTTTACATTTGTTCTTTGATATGCATATGTTTTGTATCTTCATTAAAAAGTTAAAGAACTAGTTTTTAGCTGATCTACTGATTCACCTTCCTTCTCAGTGGATAGTTGTGTTCAACAAAAAATAATTTAATAATAATGTCTAAGTCGTTTCCCCAACGTCACTTTATAATTGTAACTTAAAAGGGGACACTTAAGTCAGTATTATAATTGAATGGGGCCAAAAGTATGTATTAATTATAATCCCAAGTGGAAAATAAAAAAATTGAAATTATTAATTACTTTTGGAGCAAAAGTGGAAATTAGAATTAAAAGTAATTTTAAATTGCTTTTAGATTTTTTAAGTGAAAAAATAATTATAAGGTGGAAAGAAGGAAAAATACGGGTATTCAATCATTATTGACAATTCACTTTTGAGAATTCACGAACGGATCTAGGATTCCTTCTACTTCTGCAAAATGATGAAAACCGTCTTTGCAGCCAACCCAGAGGACGAAACCGCTCTAGTTTTTAGAGGTAGCTCCATCTAGGAGTTACAAATGCGTCGCACAATCAGGGTATTTTCCAAAACATTCAGAATCACAAGATTTACACACTAGGGTTTGAGTGAAAAATTAGAGATTCAGTCTTTCCAACTACAGCGACTCATATCTGGGCTGAAATTCTTGTGTGTGGCTCCTACTCTGCCGGTGTCACCCCTTTTGGATTGCGTCACCCTTCATGCTTGCAACGAGCCCGTTCAAGAGGTAAGACCGTGCTATTACTGAGTAGTGTGTTGTTATAGACTTGGGCATTGCTATTTTCTTGACCGTTGATGATCTTTGTGACCTGGACGCTACTAATTCTGGGACTATGGTTGCTATTCCACTCCTTACCAGCTGCGGGGAAGTTGATGCCCTGACCGTACTACCTGATAGCTATGGGAATAAGTTGCGTTGAGAGTTTGGGAACTTGCTGCCACCTACAGCAGTCCTCCAACTGAAAAAAAAAAAAGAACATAGTTTTGAGCAGGTTTTGTAATATCTATGTGGAAAAACTCAGTTCATACTTATTATATTATTTGATTCTGTCAAGCTTTGCGTAGGAATTTACTTGGACAACATATGAGCATTTGAATTATTTTATCAGGGGTTCTGAATGAAACTTCAAGATTGAATTGGTATGCAATAAATTAATCTTCTATTTCCAGAATTCTTCTTCCGTTTGGAAATTCAGTATTGGTTTGAAAGGGATATATGTTATTGTCCTTCCCCTATTATATTGTGACATGCTCGAGCAGGGTTTGCAATGAAAAGGTTTTTCTGGAGTTCTAAATTTATTTTACCAAAGGGTTCTAATTAATTTTTTTCAAGGGGATTCTAAATTTTTTTGAATTTTTTTAAAATCCCTTTTCCAAAATAAATCAACATTTTAAACTTTCTTTAAAAGGGATATTTAGTGGTATCACAGCCAATTTTATTGCAAGCTTGTGGGAAAGATTTATTTTACAGCTTAGACTTCATGCAAGGCAGTGACAAAGAAGTAAGGTATTATCAGAGAGAAAGGAAAAAGGTTCCAAAACACCCAGATGAAAGGTTAGGGCAGCAAGAGCTAGAATTTCTTGCAGGAAAAGAAAAGAGAGCTATGGGTAACAGGGATCCGGATGAAGTTTGCTATGATAGGCTTGTGCAAGGACAAGAGTGGTTAGCTGACATGATGGCTCAATTAGTTGACACCATGCAGAATGCGAATGTGCAAAGAGCCCAAAATGGTGAAGGGAGTTCTTTAGGGGTGAACAATAACCAACACACTTAGAGCATAGCCATTGTTTCCTTTGCTAGACCTTTCCAACCAAATTTCCTTTGTAGGAAGGAAGTAGCAGTTCCAAGGGTGGAAATTCAACCATTTGTGGCGGATGAAATTGCTGCCAGCGATGAATAATATAGGGTTATACCAGGTGAAATTAGGGAGGCTATCTCTCTCACTAATTTAATAAATTTAAATAAAAACAAAGGTGGTCAAAGAGATGAAACTAAGTCACAAACAAATCAGAGGGACCTCCAACAGGTATTAGGGAAGTTAAACTTCTTACATATGATGGATCTCGTTATGACATGCTTCTAAATATAGAAGTTGGGCACATTCTTATAATTGAGGCCAATGACGGAAGAAGAAGCCATCAAATTTGCCACTCTTCCTCTGGAAGGTCTAGCACGTGAGTGGTGGTACCATAGATTGATTACATAGGGGCACAATCACATCCATTCATACATGGAGTTTAATACCAAGTTGATAGAGAGATTTAATAGAGTGATCCAGAGATCCATTTTCGGGAGTTAGCTCAACTTAAACAAACCAATTCAGTGGATGACTTTGTTGCTGATTTTCAGATGCTTTTAGTTATGGTGCCTGATGTGATTGAAAAGAGGCTTGTGATTTTATTCATAGAGGGTTTAGTTGAACCACTTAGAGGCTTAGTGAAGGCTTTCAGTCCGACCCTACAGGAAGCCATTAAAAAGGCTTTGGATCTTGAAACTGTAGTCCCTAGAGGAAAATTCCAGCCTACAGGACAACAAAGACAAACAACCTATGAGCAGCAAAAAACATCATCTTACGGGCAGCCAAGGACAACATCTTATGGGCAGCCAATGACATCAGTTTTCCGAGCAACAAAAGAAGCCAAGTATGGAGATAGAAACATGAAATGAACTCAAAAGGAAGAAACTATGCTTCATATGCAAGAATCCATGGGAACCAGGGAATAGGTGTCTTCCAAAAGGACATGTGCACTCCATTGAGGTGATATTTGATGATGAGTTGGAAGAAGTACCATAACTTGAAAGAGGAGAAGATGGAGATAGTTCAGGGTGCACCCTTTCTACAATTATTTCAGCAGTTGACTATGCTGCACTTTCTGATACACCTTGGGATTACCTTTTCAGAATTCGTGGAGTTATGTAGGGACATAAACTCACAGTTTTGATTGATAATGGGGCAACCCACAACTTCATTGATGAATGTTTGGTTGCCCAAAGAGGGCTGAAATCAGAATTTTTTCAGGGCTTTAATGTGATTGTAGTTGGTGGTTCTACTATTCCTTGCACCAGAAGGATTCAACAATTAAAGATCACACTTGATAATCACAGGGTGTGTGATGACTTCTATGTTGTGAGCATAGGAGAAACATGTATGGTTTTAGGGTTGTAGTGGTTACATTTCCTTGGGGAATTTACACATAATTACTAGACCACTGAGTTGAAATTTGAATTTGATAGGAAAGAGGTTGTGCTTCATGGTATGGCCAATGGAGCTCCTACAGTTGTTACAACAAACAAAATGGAGGGTGTCATTGTTGGTAGTACTTTCTAGATCACAACTCATTCATGATTCTGCTATCATGGATTCATCCATAGAGTTTGTTGGAGAAGCATCAATGGGTTTAGGGTTTCCAATTCCTAATTGTATCAGAGTAGTGTAGTAGAAGCCATCTACATCACCAGGAGAAATGGTAGAAACAACAAGATTGGTCTAGGATCCTGGTATTTGCGGGACAGTTAAGGTATTGCTTGAGGGCAAACAATCTTTACGAAGGGTGAATTATCATGTCCTGTTATCAAATAAGAAAAGAATAATTTAATAATAATGTCTATGTCATTTCCCCAACGTCACTTTATAATTGTAACTTAAAAGGGGACACTCAACTCATTATTATTAATTGAATGGGGCCAAAAGTGTGTGTTAATTATAAGCTCAAGTGAAAAATAGAAAAATTAAAGTAATTATTAATTACTTTTGGAGCAAAAGTGGAAATTAAAATTAAAAGTAAATTTAAATTGCTTTTAAGGATTTTATTTTTAAGTGAAAAGGTAATTATAAGATCGAAAGAAGGAAAAGTATGAGCATTCAATCATTATTGATTATTTACTTTTGAAAATTCACGAACGGATTTAGGATTCCTTCTACTTCTGGGAAAGGACGAAAACCCTCTTTGTAGCCACACCAGAGGAGGAAACCCCTCTAGTTTTTAGAGGTAGTTCCATCTAGGAGTTACATATGTATCACACAATCAGGTTATTTTCTAGAACATTTAGAATCACAAGATTTGCAGACTAGGGTTTGAGTGAAAAATTAGAGATTTAGGCTTTCCAACTACAATGACTCATATCTAGGCTGAAATTATTATTGTTTGCCGCTCTTATTATGCTGGCGTCACGCCGTTTGGATTGCGTCACCCTTCATGATTGCAACAAACCCATTCAAGAGGTAAGACCATGCTATCACTGAGCAGTGTGCTATTACAAGGGATATTTCAGTGGCATTAGAGCCAATTTTCTTGCAAGCTTGTGGGAAAGATTTATTTTACAGCTTAGACTTCATGCAAGGTAGTGACAAAGAAGTAAGATATTATAAGAGAGAAAGGAAAAAGGTTCCAAAACAGCCAGAGGAAAGGTTAGGGCAGCAAGAGCTAGAATTTGTTGCAGGAAAAGGAAAGAGAGCTATGGGTGACAGGGATCTGGATGAAGTTTTCTATGACAGGGTTGTGCAAGGACTAGAGCGATTAACTGACATAATGGCTCAATCAGTCGACACCATGCAAAAAGCGAATGTGCAAAGAGCCCAAAATGGTGAAGGGAGTTCTTCTGGGGTGAACAATAACCAACACTTAGAGGACAGCCATTGATTCCTTTGCTAGACCTTTCCAACCAACTTTCCTTTGTAGGAAGTAGCAGTTCCAAGGGTGAAAATTCACCCATCTATGGTGGATGAAATTACTGCCAGCTATGAAGAATATAGGGTTTTACCAGGTGAAATTAGGGAGGCTATTTCTCTCACTATTTTAATAAATTTAAATAAAAACAAAGGTGGTCAAAGAGATGAAACTAGGCCACAAACAAATCAGAGGGACCTTGAACAGGGATTAGGGAAGTTAACCCTTTTTACATATGATGGATCCATAAAGTATATGACATGCTCTTGAATATAGAAGTTGGACACATTCTTATCATTGAGGCCAATGATGGAAGAGGAAACCATCAAATTTGCCACTCTTCATTTGGAAGGTCTAGCATGTGAGTGGTGGTACCATGGATTGATTACGCAGGGGCACAATCACATCTATTCACATATGGAGTTTAGTACCAGGTTGATAGAGAGATTTGATAGAGTTGATCCGGAGATCCATTTTCGGGAGTTAGCTCAACGTAAACAAACCAATTTAGTAGATGACTTTGTTGTTGATTTTCATAGGAGTTCACTTATGGTGCCTGATGTGACTGAAAAGAGGCTTGCAATTTTATTCCGAGAGGGTTTAGTTAAACCACTTAGAGGATTGCCATTAAAAAGGCTTTGGATCTTGAAATTGCAATCCCTATAGGAAAATTCTAGCTTATAGGACAACAAAGACAAACACCCTATGAGCAGCAAAAGACATCATCTTATGGGCAGCCAAGGACATCGTCTTATGGGCAGCCAATGACATCAGTTTTTGAGCAACAAAAGAAGCCAAGTATGGAGATAGAAACACGAAATGAACTCTGAAGGAAAAAACTATGCTTCACATGCTAGGATCCATGGGAACCAGGCAATAGGTGTCTTCTTAAAGGATAGGTGCACTACATTGAGGTGATATTTGATGATGAGTTAGAAGAAGTACTAGAACTTGAAAGAGGAGATGGAGATAGTTCAGGGTGCACCCTTGCCACAGTTATTTCAGCAGGCACCTATGCTGCACTTTTTGATACACCTTGGTATTACCCTTTCAAAATTCGTGGAGTTATGCAGGGACATAAAATCACAGTTTTGATTGATCGTGGGGTGACCCACAACTTCATTGATGAGGGTTTGGTAGCCCAAAGAGGGCTGAAATCAAAAAATTTTCAAGGTTTTGTGATTGTAGTTGGTCGTTCTACTACTCTTTGCACTAGAAGGATTCAACAATCAGAGATCACACTTGATAATCATAGGGTGTGTGATGACTTCTATGTTGTGAGCATAGGAGAAACAGGTATGGTGTTAGGGTTGTAGTGATTACATTCCCTTGGGGAATTTACACAGAATTACTAGACCATGGAGTTGAAATTTGAATATGATGGTAAAGAGATTCTACTTCATGGTATGGCCAGTGGAGCAGCTACAGTTGTTACAACAAACAAAATGGAGGGTGTCACTGTTGGTAGAACTCTCTAGATCACAACTCATTCATGATTCTGCTATCCTGGATTCACTCATAGATTTTGTTGGAGAAGCATTAGTTGGTTTCGGGCTTTCAATTCCTAATTGTATCAGAGTAGTGCAGCAGAAGCCATCTACATCACCAAGAGGAATGGTAGAAACAACAAGATTGGTCTAGGATCCTAGTATTTTCGTGACAATTCAGGGTTTGCTTGAGAGCAAACAAACTTTGGGAAGGGCAGACTGTCATGTCTCCTTCTCAAATAAGAAAAGAATAATTGAATAATAATGTTTAAGTCGTTTCCCTAATGTTACTTTATAATTGTAACTTAAAAGGGGACACTTAAGTCATTATTAATTGAAATGGGGCCAAAAGTGTGTATTAATTATAAGCCCAAGTGAAAAATAGAAAAAATAAAAGTAATTATTAATTACTTTTGGAGCAAAAGTGGAAATTAGAATTAAAATTAAATTTAAATTGCTTTTAGGGTTTTTAAGTGAAAAGGTAATTATAAGGTGGAAAGAAGGAAAAGTACGGGCATTCAATCATTATTGACTTTTCACTTTTTAGAATTCACGAACGAATCTAGGATTCCTTATACTTCTGCAAAATGATGAAAACCCTCTTTGCAGCCAAACTAGAGGAGGAAACCCCTCTAATTTTTAGAGGTAGATCCATCTAGGAGTTACATCTGCATCACACAATCAGGATATTTTCCAAAACATTCAGAATCACAAGATTTTCACACTAGGGTTTGAGTGAAAAATCATAGATTTAGGCTTTCCAATTGCAGCGACTCATAACTGGGCTGAAATTCTTATTGTTTGTGGCTCCTACTATTTTGACATCACCCCTTTTGGATTGCGTCACCCTTCATGATTGCGACGAACCCATTCAGGAGGTAAGACTGTGCTATTTTTGAGCATTGTGCTGTTATAGACTTGGGCGTTGCTGTTTTCTTGACAGCTGATGTTGTTTGTGACCTGGATGTTGCTAATTCTGGGACTACGGTTGCTATTCCACTCCTTACTACCTATGGGGAGGCTGATGCCCTGGCTGTACTGCCTAATAGCTGTTGGAATAAGTTGGGATGAGGGTTTGGGAACTTGCTGCCACCTACAATAGTCCTCCATTTGAAAAAAAAAGAACTTCATAGATTTGAACAGGTTTTGTAATATCTATGTGGAAAAATTCAGTATCATACTTATTATATTATTTGATTCTGTCAAGCTTTGCGTAGGAATATACTTGGACAGCATATGAGCATTTGAATTATTTTATCAGGGGTTTTGGATGAAACTTCAAGATTGAATTAGAATGCAATAAATTAATCTTCTATTTTTGGAATTCATCTTCTATTTGGAAATTTAGTATTGGTTCGAAAGGGATATATATTATTGTGCTTCCCCTATTATATTGTGACATGCTCGAGCAGGAATTGCAGTGAAAAGATTTTTGCGGGGTTCTAAATTTATTTTACCAAAGGGTCCTAATTTATTTTTTTCAAGGAGATTCTAAAATTTTTAGATTTTTTTAAAATCCCTTTTCCAAAATAAATCAGCATTTTGAACTTTTTTTAAAAGGGATATTTCACATTACAGTCCATCCTTCCCAAAATTGCTTGCCCTTAAGCAATTGGAACCTCCTATGCTCAAGTATCACTATGCCAAAGTGATAGGTCTCTCTTGATTCCCCCCAACTGGGAAACATGACACTCGTAGATTGTAACGAAGGTCTCTCTTGATTCCACCCAACTGGGAAACTTGACACTCATAGATGTGGCTAAGGCTAACACAGAGAGCCACTCGGGTAGCTAACAGATGTCTCGAAGCAGACTAGGTTGTCTCCTTACAATAGGCCCTTGATATTGTCACCAACACACCCAAACTTCACAAATTTGGAACTACCCCCTTTTAAAATGGGAAATTTTAATGGCAATTATTTGAGCTTTGCTTGTATATGTTGTGAATTTTAGTAGTCTTTGTCTAATGTTTCACACTATGCTTGTTTTTGGGCTTTGCCCATGCATGTTCATGGTATGGATGTTGAATGGTGGCCTTGCTTGAGCTTCATATCTTGTTCTTTTATTGTTTCCTTATGAATGGTTTGCTTGCCTTTTTTAGTGTTTTCTGCGAATTTTGATTTCTTCCTCATGTAACATTTATTCCTATATGATTTTGGCATTTTAGCTTCTTCAATTATTCTTAGAGTCAATGAAAGGGTGCCACTTGTGGCTTTCTTGCCATCCTTTACTCGGAGCGTTTTGTTTTCCCCCAATTTTCTTTTGGTGCTCAAGGTTAACGAGGACAAACCACTTGTCCCTCCAGTGCTTTGCTTGAACCTTGGTTTCTTTTATTGTTCTTGCTTTCCCCTTGATATTTTTGTTTCTAGGGCGAGTGAGAGACGAACACTTGTCTGCTTCTTGTTCTATTTCCTCTATTGTTTGCTTCATGTTCCAATGTTTGTTGCTTTTGCTAAGTATTTAAAGTGAGAGAGATGAAGACAATTTTACTGATCTCACCCTTCCTTTTCCTTGGGGTTGTTTGGTCATTTGGTCACTAGTTATCGTCTTATCCTTTCTTTGAGTAACCTTACTTTAGAGTGAGCAACAGGCCACCACTTAGTGCTATTTCGCTGCCTTTTTTGCTTGAAGTATTTGAAAGTGTGCCTTCACTCTTCACGTTTGTGTTTATCTCAGACCAAGTGAGATGCTGACAAGAGTCACCTTGCTGCGTCTCTCTCTTACTCTCAAAGCATCATCTACTAGACTCCTTTTTCTTTTAGTGCTGAAAGTGAACAAGAGGCTGAAAAGTGTTGACCGCTCGCTTGATCTTTTGCTCGGATGGTCTTCGAGAAGGTTATAGTGCCCTGGGCCTTTCCTTTCCTTAGAGTTGCCGAGATCTTGACACTCGTCATGATCTTGACCCACTTTCATATTGGCCTTGCATGCTTGGTATTGTTTCTTCTTTGTATATTAATATTTGGTCTCCTTGATCTAGGATGGTCTTGTGGCCCAAATCAAGCCTTGAGCCCTTGAAATATTCCGAGCCAATTTTTCGATTTTTACAAATTGCAAATTACAATCAATGCACCCGTTAAGGTTAGAGGATAAACCAAAACGTGTAGAAAGCAACTCTAACCAGAATGTACACCAGTATCCCGATGTGGGCCAAGTGTGAGCATTGGTCAGAGGATCTGAAACAAAGTGCTTATGCAGGAAGTAACTCTAACCAAGGATGGTGCCGATGATGGCGAGCATATGGTCAGAGGATCTTCTACTTCTAAATGCTGAAAGGGAACTCAACGTCAAGTATGTGCTACCCAATCCAATGCGGAGTGAGGGGCGACCATCTGACGGAGTGATTACAAATAACAGTGTTTGAAAGAAAATGCTGAAAGCTGGAAATACTCAACACCCAGAATGTGCTTGCTAACCCAGAGTGGGAGAGTAGCTACCATAGGGCGGAGATTTATCTATTACAAACAATTACTGAACGAGACGCTGAACGTTACAAACTATGATGAGCAAGAATAACTATACTGTTAATACTACTGCCAGTTTACAATATGAATGATAAGATCTTGCTTTGAATGTGGATCAACATATAAATCAAGCTGCAATAATATGTATTGAACTTCCTTCACTGAATAACAAGGATTAGATCTGAAAGTACAAGCAGACCAACCTCAAATTCTGATTTATGACAGTCCAGATTTCCGTGTGCACGAACAGCAGCGCTGTACTTCACAATTTTACTCACAACTTGCTCAAAACTTCATCAATTCTCATGAAACGAATTGCACAATGACTCTAGTATGATGGCGACCAAATCAAAACACTGAAACTCACTCAAAAGATACTATTTATTTGATGCACGCAGCCCAATGCAGATCTGAAATAGTACGGACCGGCAATCTATGAATTTACTCATATGCTCATAACTCTCTCATTTCTCACCCTAATGATCTCAAATCTGATGCAATAGACCCTCAAAATGATGGCGCTTAACTTAGTAATAAGAAATGGCATCTAAATATGGTTATTAATTACTGACACAAATCCCAATGCACTCTAGAAAGTACAGCGTTCAAAGAATGACGGATTTGCATTATAAAATCATAAGCTTCGTATTAAAATCTGCAAATATTCATGAAGGGGCGCCCTTACCAATAAGATGCAATGACACAATACCCAGAACAATCTTTTTGGTATTTTTGGATTTACAAATTAAAATTCGAATCTGCTGTAGCTAAAATGTAAGATATGGAAACCTCTAATATGCAAAATCAGAATACTAATTAGACACAATGCAGATTACAATGCACAAAACCCAATGAACTCACAAAACTAAACTAAATCACCACTAGTTGTTGTCTCTCAAACAAGAAGCGATCCCCGAGCTAGGAGGCCTTCATTCCTCGAAGCGATCCCAAAACCAATCTGGCAGCAAAACATTCCTGTAGACAAAAGATAATGAAATGAGAGCACTCCTCCTTTTATACTTTTCCAACGGGGAGTCTCTAAAATCCTCTTGTATATGGGATAAAACATGAGAGGGAAAATAATATAATCCTCTTTAATTCTTTTATTTTTCAACCTCAACATTAAGTCGTTGAGCCTAGGCACCAAGGTCCAAAATTAAATAATAATGTTTAATTTACGGACTTTAAAACGGAGGCCAAGATGATGTCGGAAACCAATGATCTATAGCTCGTTGGAAAGGTCTTGACAAGACGAATCCAACCCCACTCTCAAAATCCCGTTCCGGTGCCAATCCCGAACTTACTAAAAATAGTAAATTCCTGAAAGTGCTCCGAATGCCGAAATGAATATACCTCTGCGAAGCTCTCTGAAAACCCAGAAAGAATCCGCCATCAAAACTTCGAGCAAGGACATCCTAAAAACTAGGAAACCTTAATTTGTACCTTCCGACTAGCCTTCGGGTTTCCAGAAAAAGGCCAACGGTCACTGTGAAGATCAGGTTTGAGAAGGGGACATTACAGTCCGCCCTCCCCAAAATTGCTTGTCCTCAAGCAATCGCAAACTAGGATGCTGCAATATCTCATCATTTTCCCAAGTTGCATCCTCCATAGGCAGGGCCTTCCACTTTACCAGGTATTCTCTGATGGTTCTTCTCCTCAAAGAATGTTCTTTGACATCAAGTATCTCTTCTGGAGTTAGGACCAACTGTCCCTCTTCATCCAACGGTGGCAACTGTGATGAAGCAACCACATTATGTCCAAGTGCCTTCTTGAGGCGAGACACGTGGAAGACGTTATGCACTCTGCTATCAGAAGGTAGCTCTAATTCATAAGCTACCGCTTCAACTTTTCTGATGACCCTAAAGGGCCCATAGAAGCGAGGTTTGAGCTTCTCAGCTCCACTCTTCTTGAGAGTGGACTGTCTATATGGTCGTAATCGAAGATAGACCATATCCCCAACTTCGAAAGAACGCTCAACACGCCTCTGATCAGCATACAACTTCTGTTGATTTTGTGCAATCTGCAAATTATCCTTCAAGGATTTCATTATGTTTTGACTATGTTGCAACAAATCCTTGGCTAGGGGTGCTTTGCTGTCACCAAACACCAAATCTGCAAAACTAGGTGCTTCACACCCATAAAGTGCCAAAAAAGGAGACATCTTAATTGACATATGAAAAGTAGAGTTGTAGCAATACTCGCCGATATGCAGCCACTTGACCCAAGCTGTCTATTGTTCTGACACATAATTTCTCAAGTAGCCCTCCAACCACTTGTTCACCACTTCGGTTTGCCCATCTGTTTGGGGATGGTAACTAGTGCTTGGGGTGAGCACAGTACACTCATTCTGAAAACTTCTTGCCAAAACTTAGGAACTAGCTGTCCCTATCACTCACGATGTTCTTTGGCAATCCATGCAGCCTAAACACTTATCGAAAAAACAGATCGGCAACTTGGGCTGCAGAAAAAGCGCTGGTAATGGCGAAGAAATGAGCAAATTTGGTTAGCCTATCCACCACTACATAAATGCAATCCTTCCCTTGGGCCTTGGGCGACCCTGTGATGAAGTCCATCGAGATACTTTCCCATTTTTGATTGGGAATAGGAAGTGGTTGCAGCAACCCGGCTGGTAATGTATGCTCATTTTTATTCGCTTGACAAACAGGACATTCTTGAATGTAGCGTTGTACCTCTCCTTTCAAACCTTTCCAAGAAAACCTTTCTCGGATCTGCCTATAAGTCTTAAAAAAACCTTGGTGACCAGCAACAGGAATATCGTGAAAAGTCAAAAGAATCTTCTTCTTCAGCTTAGAATCAGCCATCAGAAAGATTCTTCCCTTATAATGTATCAATCCCTCAACCATCTTGTACCTTTCATCATGAAAAGTACCCTCAAGAATGCTGGTTGCAAATTGATTTTTAGCATAATCAGCAAGCAACATGTCTCTCCAATCTGCAGTAAGCTCACACAATGAGCTAAGATGAGGTCCCCTGGAGAGAGCATCGGCCACAATATTATTTTTCCCTTTTACATATTCAATGTCAAAGTCGTAAGGTTAAAGCTTACTCACCCATTTCTGTTGCCTCTCATTTAGATCTTTTTGGTGCATGAAATGCTTGAGGCTATTGTGGTCAGTCTTAACCACGAACTTGTTCCCCACCAAGTACTGCCTGAACTTGGCTAATGCATGCATAATGGCAAGCATTTCTTTGTCATAGATTGAATATGTCCTTTCAACACCATGTAATTTTCTGCTCTCAAACACGATAGGATGTTTGTCTTGCATCAGGACAGCCCCAACTCCTTCACCCGATGCATCACATTGCAGCTCGAATGGCTTGGAGAAATCCGGAATTGCCAAAACTGGACATGAGCTCATGATCTTCTTGAACTTGTCAAAAACAATTTGAGCCTTTTCTGACCAAACAAAGGCTCCTTTTTTGGTGAGATCAGTAAGGGGAGCAACATTATGTGAATACCCCTTTACGAATCTCCGATAAAACCCACAAAGACCCAAAAAACCTTTCAACTGAGTTAAGCTCTCAGGAGGTGGCCAATCAACTACTGCTTTGATCTTCTTCGGATCCACCTTCACTCCCTCAGCACTGACTATGTGGCCAAGGTATAGTAACTCCTCCATCCCGAATTCACATTTGGAAGCTTTTGCGAACAAGCTCTCAGATTCCATGATACTAAGCACTTCCTCCAAGTGCTTAAGATGATCTCCCCAAGTCTTGCTGTAAATCAGAATGTCATCAAAAAATATTAACACAAACCTCCTTAACTGACTCTGAAAAATACGATTCATGCAAGACTGAAAGGTAGCCGGAGCGTTAGTCAACCCAAATGGCATGACTAAGAATTCGAAATGGCCATAGTGACATCTGAAATCTGTCTTCTCCACATCCGATCCCCTCATTCGAATCTGATGGTAACCCGATCTAAGATCAATCTTTGAGAAGAACTTGGCCCCATGTAGCTCATCAATGAGCTCATCTACCTGGGTATGGGATATCTGTTTTTGATGGCGCTTTGATTCAAAGCACGATAATCCACACACATGCGCATGGTACCATCCTTCTTCACAAGAACCACTGCAGAAGCAAAGGGGCTCTTGCTTTGGGCGTATGAAACCCAACTTCAAGAGTTCTTGAATATTCTTCTCGATCTCGTCCTTTTGCCTCTTCGGATACCGATATGGAGTTATGATCACCGGTTTAGCCCCTTCCTTGAGCTGAATGATGTGTTCTGACCCTCTATCAGGAGGTGGTCCAGGAGGTAAATCAGCAAACACTTTACTCTTCTTGGTGAGTAAAGACTGAATATCAGGAGGATACTCTATTTTCGTTTCAGCTGGACTAGCTGGAAGAATCATGCACTCCGCAGCCCAGTCCACTTGGTCATGACGTATCAACCTTGCCATCCTTTTGAATGACACAATCCGAGGGCCACCATTTGACATTCCTCTCAACACCACCTTCTTTCCATCGGATTGAAACTTGAGTTCCATGGTTTGCAGATTTAAAGAGATCTCTCCAAGAGATCGCAGCCATTGAATGCCAAGGACAGCATCCGTATCTCCAATATTAACCACATAGAAGTCGTCATTGACTTCGTAATTACCCAATTGCATTGACATGTTGGGAACCCTTTTGGTACAAGAGATGTGGAACCCATCAGCAACCATAACTTTGAACCCTTCAAAATCTTCTGTTTGCAACCCCTTCTTTGCCACCACAGCTTCGTCAATGAAGTTATGGCTTGCTCTAGTATCAATTAAAGCAACAATACGCTGCCCTTTGATCGTCCAACGAATTTTGAAAGATTCATTCTTTTGGAAGCTCGAAAGTTGAGCCAACGTACCACCACTTTCTTTTTCACTTTCGGAGTCTTCTGGAGCTCTTTCCACTTCACTATCTTCGGGATCAGACTGCTGGTCTGAAAAATCAGAGTTACTTTCACCAGCTGAATAATACTCAATCTGGTGAAATTTGACTCCCTTTGGGCAAACATGTTCTGGAGACCATTTTTCTCTACATCGGAAACATAACCCCTTTCTTTGGAGTTCATTGATAGTCTTTGGATCCAATCTTGTGCCAAGAGGTTTCTGCTGTTTAAACTCTTTATGGTAAGGCTTTTGATGAAACCTTTTCTCTCTATCCTTGTGAAATGATGGTTTGGAATGGAACTTTGCTTTGGGAGCATCGCACTCCATGTTTCTAGCTTTTTTCATTGCTTCTTGTAAGGACGGTGGATCAAAAGCTTTGATCCATCCCTTGAGTGGCTCCATCAAACCTTCGCTGAATAGGATCACTAATCTTCTCTCAGTGATTCTAGTTTCTGAATCCAAGCTCGAGCAGAATTATTATCACTTCCATCAAAGTGGGAAAGCATAACCTTGTTGATAGCTTGATGCAAGTCTCCTTGTGCTGGAGTTCTTCTTTGGTCATAATTTCTCCCTTGTCCCTTATTCTTTCTCTTATGATCTATAAATTCATTATAGGACGTGTCCATTTTGATGTCATCAGGGAGAGAATCATACTCCGCATGGCCACGTCTCAATTGTTCCACAAATGAAGCATTCTCTTCAGGATCAGGTTGGGTGTTTACTGGTGCTACGAAGGTGGGTTTGAAGGGCCTTGACGAAATGTAAATGTTGTTTGAAATAGGCTGAGCAACACTTCCATCAAATTGATTTGAGGCACTAGGCTCTCCTCTGTATCCGGGGTTGTTCTGTAGAGTTGGGTTCTGACCCACTTTCCCCACCATGAGAGATACCATATCCATCAAGGCATCCATCTTCTTTTCAAATCTCTTTTCGGGACTTATCGATCTCTCTCTTCCCTTCCCACTATCATTTCTGGTGTTGGTAAACCTCTCGTTACCCCCGACTGATCTCTCACCTTTTGCCATATCTATTTCTTGAGAAGACTCCCAATGAGCCCTCAAGACCTCTGAAGTTGTCTGACCTTCGGGAACCTGATACCACTGGAACTGTTTTGCAATTTTCTTATCTTCTTTTGCTATGTATCTCTTTTCTCTGTCACTCATAGATGGTTTGTTCACAGGATGGCAGGATACTTGGCTCTGATACCACTGAAATATTTCGAGCCAATTTTTCGATTTTTACAAATTGCAAATTACAATCAATGCACCCGTTAAGGTTAGAGGATAAACCAAAACGTGCAGAAAGCAACTCTAACCAGAATGTACACCAGTATCCCGATGTGGGCCAGGTGTGAGCATTGGTCAGAGGATCTGAAACAAAGTGCTTATGTAGGAAGTAACTCTGACCAAGGATGGCGCCGATGATGGCGAGCATATGGTCAGAGGATCTTCTACTTCTAAATACTGAAAGGGAACTCAACGGCAAGTATGTGCTACCCAATCCAATGCGGAGTGAGGGGTGACCATCTGACGGAGTGATTACAGATAACAGTGTTTGAAAGAAAATGCTGAAAGCTGGAAATACTCAACACCCAGAATGTGCTTGCTAACCCAGAGTGGGAGAGTAGCTACCATAGGGCGGAGATTTATCTATTACAAACAATTACTGAACGAGAAGCTGAACATTACAAACTATGATGAGCAAGAATAACTATACTGTCAGTACTACTGCCAGTTTACAATATGAATGATAAGATCTTGCTTTGAATGTGGATCAACATATAAATCAAGCTGCAATAATATGTATTGAACTTTTTTCACTGAATAACAAGGATTAGATCTGAAAGTACAACAAGCAGACCAACCTCAAATTCTGATTTATGACAGTTCAGATTTCCGTGTGCACGAACAGCAGCCCTGTACTTCACAATTTTACTCACAACTTGCTCAAAACTTCATCAATTCTCATGAAACGAATTGCACAATGACTCTAGTATGATGGCGACCAAATCAAAACACTGAAACTCACTCAAAAGATACTATTTATTTGATGCACGCAGCCCAATGCAGATCTGAAACAGTACGGACTAACAACCTATGAATTTACTCATATGCTCATAACTCTCTCATTTCTCACCCTAATGATCTCAAATCTGATGCAATAGACCCTCAAAACGATGGCGCCTAACTTAGTAATAAGAAATGGCATCTAAATATGGTTATTAATTATTGACACGAATCCCAATGCACTCTAGAAAGTACAGCCTTCAAAGAATGACGGATTTGCATTATAAAATCATAAGCTTCGTATTAAAATCTGCAAATATTCATGAAGGGGCGCCCTTACCAATAAGATGCAATGACACAATACCCAGAACAATCTTTTTGGTATTTTTGGATTTACAAATTAAAATTCGAATCCGCTGTAGCTAAAATGTAAGATCTGGAAACCTCTAATATGCAAAATCAGAATACTAATTAGACACAATGCAGATTACAATGCACAAAACCCAATGAACTCATAAAACTAAACTAAATCACCACTAGTTGTCTCTCAAACAAGAAGCGATGCCCGAGCTAGGAGGCCTTCATTCTTCGAAGCGATCCCAAAACCAATCTGGCAGCAAAACATTCCTGTAGACAAAAGATAATGAAATGAGAGCACTCCTCCTTTTATACTTTTCCAACCGGGAGTCTCTAAAATCCTCTTGTATATGGGATAAAACATGAGAGGGAAAATAATATAATCCTCATTAATTCTTTTATTTTTCAACCTCAACATTAAGTCGTTGAGCCTAGGCACCAAGGTCCAAAATTAAATAATAATGTTTAATTTACGGACTTTAAAACGGAGGCCAAGATGATGTCGGAAACCAATGATCTATAGCTCGTTGGAAAGGTCTTGACAAGACGAATCCAACCCCACTCTCAAAATCCCGTTCCGGTGCCAATCCCGAACTTACTAAAAATAGTAAATTCCTGAAAGTGCTCTGAATGCCGAAATGAACATACCACTGCGAAGCTCTCTGAAAACCCAGAAAGAATCCGCCATCAAAACTCTGAGCAAGGACATCCTAAAAACTAGGAAACCTTAATTTGTACCTTCCGACTAGCCTTCGGGTTTCCAGAAAAAGGCCAACGGTCACTGTGAAGATCAGGTTTGAGAAGGGGACATTACAGCCCTGCAAAGTAGTAATCATTTAGGATATTACTAGGGTGTGCCATGATATTCTTTTTTTGATTTAATAATGGAATTCTTGCTTAAGACTCATTCTTATTAATTGTCCTTAACATTGGTAGATGAGGTGTGCTCTATAATTAATAATAGGATTATTGATCTAGGTGGTAGTTCGAGACACTCTTTTGGGCAGAATATAAAAAAGTTAATATATCACCAATATGCCATCTCGTCAGGGTCATATTTGATAGGAATATTGGTCCAAATTATAGTAGGTTTGTTTTTTAGAATATTTAGATTTGTACATAAGATAATATTTATTTGTTCTTTTGTGCACATGAGGATGGAAGTTGTAAGCTCATCCACCTCATTGTTGTCTTTTGTATATTTTAGGAGAATAATGAATGTGAAGAGACATGCTCCTCCACTTCCCATAACTTTTCAACTTTGTTAAACAAATTGTATAAATATGATATAACAGCATATGGACACCCATCACAAGCTTTGTAATCCTTTTTGTTGAGATTAATAAAATTGTCTCATCCCATATGGTACTTGGGGAGACCACCTCTTTTTTTTAAATGTGGTATTAGAATTACATGGATGAAAGGTGTTGGCTGTATGGGTGAAAGATTTGGATGAAGAACTGGATGTATAATCCAGGTGATTGAAAGCTTGGTTCTTGGTGATGTAAATCTCTGCTTTGTTCTCCCATCCTCCATTGTGTTTGCTTGTTTTTTCATTTGCTTCCAAAAAGGGGAGTAAAGGAAAAAAAAATAATATGGATTGTTTCTGCCACTTTCTTGCTTTTCCTCTCCGATATACTGTCATTTTGTGCCCATAAAATAATGTGCATCCCAGTGCCCTTTGTGACTCTTGTTGTAGGTCCAAGGTTTTGGGGCAGAGCCCCCAATTTTTTTTTTCTATGTAACATTTTTGACTGGCCATGGAATACGGTATACAGTCTTGTACAAGGTGTTTGCATTTGTAAAATGGGGTGGAAAAGAAATAAAAGCTTTTTTTGGAGGTAATAAGGTGGAAGGAATAAGTAGACTTTTTTGAAGGGTGCTTTTGTCTTATTAGGTATTCATTTTGCTCATTTATTCTCCCAACGATGTCGAAGATTTCACAACTATGCACCAACTCAGGTAGGTCTAAGTTACTGGTTTGTTTTTGGTTCAGGTTCAAAGAACTGGGTTTGCCAGTACGGCGATTTTTTTTTCCTTGGGTTCGTTGGTACAAAATATATATAAAAAATTAAGAACTATAGAAATTATAGCCTATTACATAGGAAATTAGTGACATTGCCATTCATCATATAGTATGCATATTGATATCAAAAACAAAATATGAAAATAATCACAAAATAGTGAAAATAGTAAATACTAACCGAAAGCCAAATGTCATGATAATTATTAAACATAAACGATGAATATTAGACATCACTTTGTTTTTATCACTTGTGGCATGATAAATATTAAATGTCATGAAAATTAGAAAAATGAGAGGCAAGTGGTTTTGCTTTTGTCACTTTGTTTTTATCATGTGTTGTCTTTAGCTTTTTCTTTTGTTTTTACTTGCCTTTTAGGGTGTAGAAATGTGTTTTTTATTATTTAAATTCATTGGTTTTGGTGAAAAATTGATAAAAATATTAAAAAACACCGGGTTTGACCATTTTTGACTGCAATTTCCTGCGGATTCGTGACCCCAAAACCTAGGGTTCGTCCTTGGGCACCTAGGTTCGCCTGGGTTCTTTTGGCAGAAGAACCTAAGCAAACCCAGGTTCCGAGGGACGAACCCTAGGCATTGGGGTCTGCGAATCAAATCCGCCCCTGTGCCTGGTGCATTCCTAACCTCCCACTGCTTGCTAAATACCGTGGACTGGTAACTTAGAGGTAGGGTAAATGGCACAAACTACAAAGAATGGAAAAGGGTGGTAAAAGGAACTTTAATTTTCAATGATTTTTGGGGGTTAGTAGAGAACAAAAATGGACCAACTATTGCTACAATGCTACCAATGCTACTGAAAAGGACACATTTTATAAAAAAAATTAAAAACCCTTGCAATTATTCAAGGCTTTTGCATGGTAGAGACATATTTTCACGGACAAAAAAATAGTTGGGAGGCATGGCACACAGTGATTTGTATGACAGCAACCACAATACAATTAGATTGATCTAAAGCTATGTTGTTTGGGTATGGGTACGGGTACAGATACGGGGACGTCTCGGGTACGCGGTTATGTCATTTTTCAAAAACGTTGATTTGGATGCGTTGTGGGTACGTCTATATATATATTGTATATTACTCATTTTTTTAGTAAAACACTTGAAACTACATAGTATTAAAATATTTGTCTATAAATGATAAAACACTTAAAAATATATAATATTCATTCAGTCATTACTTCAAAGACAAGATGTACATTTAAATCTAGAATAAATCATCTCGATTGCCCACAAAATCATGAATGCCACTCCCATTATTTTTCAACTTTATCATTTATTGACACTTTCTCTCACAAGGGCTCATTGGTGCATTGAATCTCACAGAGTGCATGCCATAAGGGGTGCACAGGGAATGGGGTGGGATCGGCTTGTGGCCCTTTGCCAGAGATATTCTCATACTGTTCTATCACGCATACATCCCTTCATGCAGCCTTCATACCTCCTATGATGTCTCCTTGAAATCTTGAAACCCTGAAATATGGCTAAGTCTGAAACCTTGGAATCTGACTAACTCTGAAATATGATAGGATCCTCCAAAACCTAGAATTTGCATTATAGCTCCTAGCGGTCCGAAACACCTCTCAAACATCCAGATAATATATAAATAAAATATAACTTAAAGTATAATTCTTTTTATTTTATTTATATAATACTGTTGGGTTCGGACTGGATTTACATTTAGGGTTGCTTAGTTTTTAGGGTTTTTTTTAAAAGGATTTTTTGAGTTTTTTAAAATTTTTTTTGCTATTTTTCTGCCGGAATCCCTCGGGCACCCCTGAAGACGTCTCGGGCACTCCTGGAGGCGTCTGTGGTTGTGCCGGACGTTTCTGGCACGGCCACGGACGCGTTTGGGAGTGCTCGGGACGTCCCCGTGTCGTAGGCGTCTCCGAACAGGAGGCCCCAGGGGGAGGGTGTACCTGTGCAACATAGATCTAATGCTATGGTTGTATAATAAAAAACTGTCAAAAACATTGGAAGTTAGTGAAATATTTGTCTAAAATGAAAAATATTCGCTCACAAATTGGCAAAACAGGTTTTGATTCAGCAGATGATAGAACTATGATAGCAATCACATTGAATGGTCTCCCTCACTCTTATAGAAATTTCATTGAAACATTGCAACTAATAGATAATTTGAGCACTTGGAAAATATGACACGATATGTGAGTTGTCAATTCAGCATGCAAATAACTCACTTGGGGAAAATCTAGTTAGAAGAAGCCTTTGCTGCAAGTTCTATCGGTTCAAACAAACGTAGAGGTAGACACACATGCAACAATGCTGGAAGAGTTAGAGGTTTCCATCACTTTGGTAGAGGTGGTGGATGCACAGGTGATGATCATTATGCAGGGTGGCATGGCGATAATCATTCTAGAGGAAGAGGAAGATATGATAGAGGAAGAGGAAGAGGAAGAGGCCAGAGAAAAAACAAAATAGAGATCACTTGCTACATATGGAAGAGGAAGATATGAGAGAGGAAGAGGGAGAGGTCAAAGCAGAAGCAAAGGAGAAATCACTTGCTACAGAAGTGGAAAGATTGGACATTATGGTGCCCAATGTCACACACCTTTTGAGAAAATTCCAAATAAGCAAGATTCCGCTAGCTATGCACAATATGGTGAGTAATATGATGATGATAATTCCACGAGCTATGCACAATCTGGTGAGTACAATGATGATAATGTTAATTCAAATTTTGTTGATGATGGGAATTATGAATGTACATGTAGTGCAATAGTAGTAGTAGTGGCATGTGTAGGAAATTCTAGTAGAGAATTTGATGATTTGTCAGATGTGTGGATTGTGGATATGGGAGCAACAAAGCATTGACTTTTTGGAAGGATTTGTTTTGGGAGTATCAAAAGGTAAATATGAACTCTATCAGACTTGCAGAGAAATATGTAAGCAAAATCAACAAAGCTTCCCAAAAGTATAAAATTAGAGGGCTAATTGAATTTTGCAATTGATTCATAGTGATGTTTGTGATATGGGTGCTTATTCACATAAGGGGAGTAGCTATTTTTTACTTTTTATTGATGACTTTTCTTGTATGGCATGGGTGTATTCCTTGAAAAATAAATCAGAGGTGTTCTCTAGATTTGTTGAGTTTAAAAATTAGTTCAGAAATGATCAAACACGAGGAGATTGACTTTGAGATCAGATAATGGCGGTGAATATATTTTTGAGGAGTGTTAGGATTTTTTTTAGGAGCATGGCATAAGGAGGCATTTTATTACTGCTTACACACCACAACAGAATGGGGTAGTGGAAAGAACGAACATGACAATTGAAGGTATGGCTAGATCTATGTTGAAACATAAGAATCTAGATAATTATTTTTGGGGAGATGCAGTAACACAACACTTTGTTTGAGGAATAGACCACCAACTTCAGCATTGGATGGAGTGACATCTTTTGACGCTTGACATGGGTAAGGTTTTTGGTTCAACATGTTAAACACTAAATCCTATTTAGATCAGGAAGAAACTGGATGCTAGGAGTGTTAAATGTATTTTTGATGTATATTCCTACGAGAAGAAACACTAGAGATTGAAGGAAGCTGGTTGCAATCAGAAATTCATCATCGTAGAGATGTCATTTTTGATGAACTAATAGTATGGATGATTTTCAACTTGAGAAAAGAGTGATGTAGGTTAAAAAAAAATCAGTAAATAGAAAGTGAGGAAAGCAGGGAAACTCATCCCGTTAAGGAGAGTTTGGTACATTGGATTGGAGTGGAAATGATGGGCCTCTAGAACATCAAGTCAGATGGTGGTTCTAGTGTGGTGAGTGGTTCATTTAAGTCAAAATCCATTGATTCTAGTTCTAATGATGTAAATTATGGTAGTTTAGGTGATGGGCAAGTTTCATCTCAATTTCATGGAGTGGAAGAGTTTAGAGATAATGTACAAGTACAACATGTTGATGAGTTGCCTCATGTGGCCAAGTGGGTGAAACAACAGATTGGTTCACGTAGACTTGATGAAACAATCATAACAGGTCCAAGGATATCTCGGAAACAGGGAAATTATGCTTTGTTGATTGATGCTTGTGAACCAGGATTGATGCTTGATTCAAATTCTATTGATGTTAGTTTTAATGATGTAAATTTTGGTAGTTCAGGGGATGAGCGGGTTTCATCTTAATCTCATGGAGCGAAATAGATTCGAGATGATTCATAGGTACATCAGGTATGTGAGTTTCCTCATATGCCCAAGTGGGTGAAACAACAGATTGGTTCACTTAGACTTGATGAAAGAATCATTACAGGTCCAAGGATCAAAACAGATTGCTTCACTTAGATTTGATGAAAGAATCATAATAGGTCCAAGGATCACACGAAAACAGGTAAATTATGCTTTGTTGATTGATGCTTGTGAACCATCGACTTGCAGAGGGAGCTCAAATAGCAGAATGGAGAGATGCTATGAGTGACTATGATTCCATGATCCATGATTAAAAACAAGTCTTGGAATCTTGTAGATTGTCCACCTAGGGCAAAACCCAGTGGGAGCAAATGGGTGTATAGGGTGAACTGGTGAAGTATAAGGTGGATAGATCAATGGACAAGTACAAAACAACATTGGTAGCCAAGGGGTATGGTTAAAAATGAGACAGATCATGAGGAAACTTTGCACCCACAACCAAGTGAGATATGATGAAAATGGTTTTAGCTCATGCAACACAACACAATTGGAAGGAATATCAATTAGATGTAAAAAGTGCTTTAATTAATGGTGATTTGTAGGAAGTTGTCTATTGTACTGTTTCTCTTTCTGCTTTGTGTTCTCCGTGGGAAACCGTTTGGTTTTCCCACTTTGTGTTCTCCATGGGAAATCGTTTGGTTTTCCTACTTTGTTTTGACACCTTTTGTCCTTTGCAGTCCCTTTGACCTATTTTTGTAGTCATTTGTTGGACATTAATTTATCTTATCTTATCTACATGTCACAACCATAGGGATTTGAAGAAAAAGGTTTAGAAAGCAAGTTGTGTTGCTTATCTAAAGCTATGTATGGATTGCAACAAGCACCTAGAGCATGGTATGCAAAAATTTAGGCATTTGAGGATGATTGGTATTATGAGGAGTGAATCTGATTATACTCTATATATTTGAGTGCATGAGAACAAAATTGTGGTTTTGGTTTTGTATGTTGATGATCTTTTGCTAACCAAAAACAATGACAAAAAACTTACGAAATGTTGAAAGATGTCATGTTTTCCTTTTGATCGTGGAGCCATTGAAGACCCTTAGCTTTGATTTGTTTCCCAAGGGCTAAAGGCAAAAAAAAGAAGGGAAACACTTTGGGTTTCTTAAGGATATTTGTAAAAGTACTTTATTGTTATAAAGTCACGTAAGTTGTGGTCTTTTAAGGGTCATGGGTGCCCAAGCCACTTAAGTGGATTATAAGGAGTGTTCTTTTTATAATTTGAAAAAGGTCTTCCTTCAAATTGGGACGCACCCTTTCGGGGGAGAGTATAAATGCAAGTGAGGGATCGTGTGAAAAGGTTATGCATATTATGATATTTGAATTTTTGAGTCTAAGCACGAAAACACTTGACCAAGGACTTGAAGATGAAACCATTCAAGGCCAAGGAAGGTTTAGGGAAGAAAACCCCTATTCCTCATCTAGGGCAGCATAAGTTCAAGTGCTGTAATTGATCATCAAAGGCAGAATTTACAGTTTGGACCCTTCCTAGGGTGTGGTGATTTGCTTGCAAAGTGTGGCGACTAGGTTGAGTGTGGCGACTTGGTTTGAGGTCATTTGGCAAGGGTTTGAGGCCATTTTGAGGGCAGCGAACAGGTTTGTGTGTTGAAGACCCTTTTTACCAGGGCTGTGCTACATTTGGAAGCTTGAAAACCCTCTTCTAGAGTTTGGTGTGTTGACATGAGCAATTAATTATTTAATTGCAGCTGGGCGACTTGATTGGGAGGCCCAATTGAGGGTTTGTTAGGCTATTTCAAGCGTAAACAATTTTCTGAATTTTCCTATAATTAATTATGTATTTATCTCTATTTTTAAGGATATTTTCCAACAATTTTTAGATTGGAGAAAAGCATAAAAAAATCAGTATTTAATTTGCTGTAATTTTCTTGCATGTGGCGCCAATAGGGCCGAATTGGTCGAATGATTTAATGCCCTAAATTCAATGGAATATTTGCTAGGGTTTGGTAATATTTATTCCAGCTTTGTGAGGGTTTTGAATAACTAGGGTTTGTAGTAAAAATAAAAAAAATATTTGTTTTGGCTAGGGTTTGGCAGAAAATCCAGATTTTAGTATTTTATCCTATTTTGGGATATTATAAAAGAAGGATTTGGAATGATTGATTTGGGATTTTTGCACTATTATTTAGGAATAGAGGTACGGCAAGACGATCATTGTATTTTCATTTTACAAAGAAAATACATATATGAATTGTTGAAAAGATTTAACATGGAAGATTGCAAACCATCTCTAACACCCATGGAAACTAATTTGAAATATTTTAAGGATGAAGGGGGTGAATTGGTTGATGATACAAGGTATAGGCAATTGGCTGGATACTTTATCTATTTGTTGAATACTAGACCTGTTATTTCACATGCAGTTAGTATTTTTTCTAGATTCATGCATGAACCACAAAAGAGTCATTGGTTACCAGCTAAAAGAATCTTGAGATACTTGTGGGGTACAAATTTTTTTGGCATGGAATATAGGAGAAATGAGAATTTTGGGTTTGTGAGTTTTTCAGATGCAAATTATGGTGGTAGTGTGGATGACAGAGTGTTTACTACAGGTTACTTGATGCATTTGGGGACATGAGTGGTGGCTTGGTGTTGCAAGAAACAAGATATAATGGTTAATTCTATAGCCGAATTGGATACAATACAACACGGGATGCTTGGAGAGAGGTAGTACGTCTTCGCATGTTTTCCTAAGGAGATGCATAATAGTCAGAAATGTCCTATAGTGTTGAATTTTGACAATCAAAGTGCTATTGAAATTGCAAACAAGCATGTACTTCATGTGAATACCCAACTCATGGACGTGGAGTATCACTATTAGGATGTTGACAACAAAGAAGATAGCTGATTGTACTTATTGTCCTACAAAGGAACAAGTAGCATACATATTTACAAAGCCTTTGCATTGAGTTAAGTTTTGTAAAAGTCAGAGGACTTTTTGGAATGAAGAAAAAATGAAGAAGAAATAGTTGATGAAGATAGACTTTGGATCATAGGGTGGTATGTCAGGATATTGATCCAAAGTATAGTAGGTTTGTTTATTTGAATATTTAATTTTGTACATAAAACAAGTTTTAATTGTTTTTGTGTGCACGAGGATGGAAGCTGTAAAGTCATCCACCTCAAATTTGTCTTTAGTGTATTTTAAGCATTGTCACAAGGTTTGGTCGAATCCCGACCGAATTCCGAATGATTCGCATTTTTTCGATCGTTCGGATTAATCCGGTCGATTCAGCATGGTTTTAATTATTAAAAAATATATTTTTTAAAAATAATGTAAAAAACCCTAAAAAAGAGTAGCCTTATCTCCCGCAAACACCAAAAAGTGTCGTCTATACAAACCCTAAAAAGGGTGGTGAAACTTATTTAAATGCAACGATCTGAGTGTATCAAACACAGCAAGAGATTTAGTGAGAGGAGTGAAAGCAACAGGGGATCATTTTATGCTTAAAAGTCGAAGGGCGTCGAAGATTAAAATCAGCGATCAAAGTGTTTCGTACACAGCAAGAGATTTAGTGCTTAATAGTCGAAGGGCACCAACGAACTGCTCTCTCATCCCGTGGAAGGGTGCAAACAACAGAAAGCAGTTGAAGTCGAAGGCAGCGCTGCAGAAGACAACAGATAACAGTGGAAGTCGCAGGCCTGCAGCAGACAACAGAGTTGTAGACACTAGGAAGTCGTTGATAGCAAAGGCAGGTTCCACATTAGATTTCTATGTATAGTTTTAGGTTTGGTTAATAATTTAATTTATTATCTATTTTTTATTTTTATTAATTAAGTTTTAAATTGTTTTTTTCATATTTTTATTACTTTAATATATTACTTAATATTTATTTTTTATTTATAATTTATTAAATATAAATGTAAATATCATTTTTATTTTATAATGTTAATTTTAATTTAAAAAAAAAAATTTAAATTTTGTTATATATCTTTAATGCAAATATTATCTATATTCTATAATGTTAATTTTATTTATTTATTTATCTTTTTAAATTTAAATTTTATCATATATATCTTTATAATAAATTTAATTTATATTTATTATTATTTATTTTTTAATTTTATCAATAAAATTTAAATTATTTTTTTCATATTATTATTATTTTAATTACTTAATATTCATTAGTATATTTATTTTGTATTTTTATATTTAATATTATTTATTTTACATTACTATTTTTTATTTATAATATATAAAATATAAATGTAAAAGATAAATATTAATGCAAAATAAAAATATTTATCCGTCAAGATTTGTGCATGAAAAAATAAAAAAAATATTAATCCACCATTATCTATTATAGTATTGTTTTTATTTTTGTGCAAAATAATAGTTTATGTTAATAATTTTATTTATTTAATATTTTTTATTATTATTAATATATTTTAAATTATTTATTTCATATTTTTATTTTTTTATTATTAAGTAAATATATTATTTAATATTATTTATTTATAATTTATAAAATATAAATGTAAATAGCATTTTTATTTTATAATATTAATTTTAAATATTTTTAATTTTTTTTAAATTTAAATTTTATTATATATCTTTAATAGAAATATGATTTATATTTTATAATATTAATTTTAAACATTTTTATTTTTTTTATTCTTAATTTTATTATATATCTTTATAATAAATTTAAATCATATTTAGGTTTATATTTTATAAATTATAATTATAATAAATATATTTATTTTTTTTATATTTTTTGAAATTTAAATTTTACTATATAATATTTACATTTATCTTTTATAAATTAAAATTATAATAAATATTTTTACTTTTTTATATTTTTTAAAATTTATATTTTATTATATAATATTTATATTTATCTTTTATAAATTAAAATTATAATATATATATATATTTTCAAATTTATATTTTATTATATAAGTCATACTTTTATTTTATTTTATTTATATTATATAGGTCATTATTTTATTTTATATTATATTTTTTTAAATTTAATATTTTTTATATAATATTTACATGTATATTTTATAAATTACAATTATAATAATTTTTTTTAATTTTTTTAAATTTAAATTTTATTATATAGGTCATTTATTTATTTTTTATATTATTTTATTTTCAATTATTATATAGGTCATTTAAGTAATTTAAATTTTATTTTATTTATATTTTCTATCATACATTTAAAATTAAATTTAATAGTATTATGGTTTTGTTTTAAATTTTTATTATTTTTATATATGTATTATTGTATTGTATATAAGACTACATCATTTAGTTAAATTAAAAAATATGTTTTTACAATTTTTAAATGTGTATTAATTATTTTTAAAAACTTTTGTAGGGCAACCTATCATCATGGCAATTACTCCGCTTGAGAAGAAATATATTATTTAGCGAGATGCAAACCCCAGAAATATGAAATGCACTCTTTGTGATTCCAATATCACAGGGACTCTAACAAAGGTTCATAATTATTATTTTGGAGGTCCAGATGTGAAGATTTGCCCAGTGGTAGCGAATAACTCCATATATGCACAATTTTTCAGTCAAATACGAAACAAATATGAATTGAAGACAATTGCACCCGCGTTTGAATCTTCAAAGAGGGCTAAAGTTCAATGCAATCTGACACAGTTTGGCTCATTTTCTATCTCAATGCATTCCCCAACATTTAATGAAGCTAGTCAAAGTGAATATCAAATGTCTCAGTCACAACGTTTTTTGAAAACCATGTGGAAGCCGCAGAAAAAACATGAGGTAGACAGATTGGTGGCCCGATTTTTTTATGTAAATGCCATCCCTTTCAATGTTGTTCGAAATCCACATACGAAAGCAATGGTAGAGGGGATCACCAATTTTGGGAAAGGTTACACAATGCCATCCTCAGAAAGCCTAAGAAGTGTTCTGTTGGAAGAAGAGGTGACATCAATATCTAGTGAACTAGATAAAATGAAAAAGCTTTGGAGAAAATTAGGGTGCATTATAATAAGTGACGGATGGTCCGACACAAAGAGAAGGCCCCTCAATATATTGACCCAATGTCCTAAAGGGTCTATGTTTATCAAATCAATTAATACAAGCAATGATGTGAAGACTGCAGATTTCATTTTCAAATGCATTGAATTCGCTATTTTGGACATTGGAGAAAAATATGTTGTCCAAGTTATTATGGATAATGCAGCGAATTGTAAAACAACAGGAAAATTTCTTATGAACAAGTTCCTTGATTTATTTTGGACTCCATGTGCAACTTATGTTTTGGATCTTTTGCTTGAAGATCTTGCAAAGTTGGAGTGTGTAAATAGTGTTGGTAGAGAAGGGAAACAAATTTCCAAGCTTATACTTAATCACTGGTTGACCTTGAGCTTGTATCGCTCATATGCAAAGCGGGAATTTCTTTCTCCAGCTGAAACAAGGTTTGTATCTAATTTTATCACTTTGCAAAGGGAGGTGGAGAGGACAGCATTGAGAAGAGTTGTGATTAGTGAAGAATGGTTACAATCTAAGCTTTCTAAGGAAAGCGCTGCAAAGGACATTGAGAAAATTATTTTGGGCAGTTCATTTTGGGAGGGCATTGAAAAGACCCTTAAGGTGTTTGAGCCACTTGTCCACTTATTGAGATTCGCTGATGGCATTAAGCGTTGTATCGGTTTTGTGTATGAAAGCATGGAGCAAGCAAAAGAACAAATTAAAAAAACACTGCCAGATGAGGGTGATGAAGTTCAGCGTATATGGGACATTGTGAACGGATAATCTGATGAAACATGTTACATCAACCTATACATGTTGCAGGTTGCTATTTAAATCTTAAGTTGATAGACGTGGATCATGATTCAGATGAAGAGATAAAAAATGGTGTATTGACAACAATAGACAGGTTGGTTCAAGATGAAAATGAAAAGCCTAGGGTGAGAAGGCAGTTGACGACATTCAAGAATCAAGAAGAGATGTTTTTCCTCAAGGAAGCACAAGAAGACATTGGTAGTATGGATCCCCATTTATGGTGTCAGACATATGGTTCTTTTACTCTAGAGTTACAAAATTTTTGTTGTGCGTGTCTACAGCCAGTGTGCCAGTTCTTTTGCATGCGAAAGAAATTGGAGTACGCATGATTTGATCCATACTAACAAGAAAAACCGACTAGGAGCCAAAAAGCTCTTGGATCTTGTGTTTGTGCACAACAATTTAAGATTGCTTGAGCACAATCTTACAAAAGAAGATGACGATCTTCATCTTGGAGAACCATCCTTTGAAGGAGTTGAGGAAAATATTGATAGTGTTGATGACCTTGATAGAGGATTCGCTAATAGTGCTAGTGCTAGTTTTGATTTTGAAGCTGAGTTTAATGTTGCAAATGTTTGAAACTTTTAAGTTTTATATCAATTTTGAGCTTAGGCTCTAAACTATGGCCTATGGATATTTTGCTATCTTTTAATGTAATTCAAGTTTGAAACTCATGTATTTCTCAATTTTGCAAGTGTCAAATTAATGTTCATTCTTTAGTAGACTAAAATATTTTGCATTTATATATACATACATGTATATACATACATACATACATACATATATATATATATTTGAACTGGATTTTTCTGGATTTTTTTTTGAACCTTTTCAAAAATTCCGGATTCCACATTTTTTCCCCTCCCAAACCTTTCCGGATTTCCAAACCTTGTGACTATGATTTTAAGAGAATAAGGAATGTGAAGAGACAAGGTCTTCCACTTCTCGTGGCTTCTTATCTTTGTTGATAAGATAAATATATTAATGTCCAACTAATGACCACAGAAGTAGGTCAAGGGGACTGCAAATTACAGCAATGTGTTAGGAAGAAAGCGGGAAACCAAAAAGGTCTCCAAAAACAAGAAAAACAATGTTGAAAGAAATAGTATAAAACAGGCAAAGAGTGACCACGCTTAGAGCCAAACCACCAAGGGACCCAACCACGCTCAGGTCCAAAGAAGGGAGTAGAAGAAATGAGCAATCTCCAAGAATCTGTAAACATCTGAGAAAATTGTATAAATATAAGATAACAACATATGGACACCCATCACAAACTTTGTAATCCTTTTTGTTGAGATTACTAAAATTGTCTTTGCCCTGATAGTACTTGGGGAGACATTTTTTTTGTACAATCTCTTAGCTTGATCGGAGTTTGAAACTGTGATATGCATTGGAAAGCGCATCAAGTAAGCTAGTTTATATGTCCTACATATGTGCCTTGGGAAATCTATTCTTCTGGTTATTTTGTTTATTTATTGTTCTGAATTGTTGTTATTCAGGGAATTAAGGTTAATTGCTCACCTTCAAATTGGCACCGTTTTATTATAGATCTAGACCTCTGTCTTGTTTATAGTAAACTGTTTTAGCTTTCAGCATAGTGTGATCAGCTCCATACGGTTGATAAATCTGTAACTTGAACATTGTGTCTCTAGAATAATTTTTGGGTATGAAAGTTTCATTTAAATTTCTCCAGTTTTGACAAATGTTCATTTAATTAGATTTTTGTTTGTACATAATTTCAATCCCTTTCAAGTTGTTCAATAACCTGCACCTAATTCAATAAAACAAAAGCATTTTATAAGTCCCTTATTGTGCTCATGGCAAAACATAAGTCAACGCTCTCCTACATTTTGTAGTGGGTGGGATCCTTCTCTGGAGGATACATTCTCAAGACTTTCATTGGCAATATCTCTGTAATATCCCTTCTTCTAAATCACTGCAATATGCTCAATTGCTGCTATTAAATCGCTGCCATTAAATCGTTGCACTCAAAGAGGAGCGCCACACTCAAGGGAGGATATCGTTGTCATTAAGGGAGCATTAGTATATTTCATTAATTAATAACATTAATTATTAATTAATTAGTAGTTAGCATTCATTTGATGAAAGGTCACAATCCTTGGAGAAGACACGCCGTTTGACAAAATGTCACAATCCTTGGAGAAGACATGTCGTTTGGTGGAACACTATGAAGGTATTTATATTCAGCATTTGGTGAGAAGGAAAGACATTCATCCAATTATGTATTAAATATATAACTTGTATAAGTAGGCGCTTTACAATGGCTTTTAAGGACATAACCCCTTAATTGTGTAACCCAGATACAAGGACGAAAATCTTTGTTATCGAACCCAAGGACGAAACCCCTTGTGGTGTAATTTTGTAATATTCGGAATCCGTATTCAGAGATAAACAATTAATCTAATTTGAATTTATTATTATTTTATAAAATAGCATTTTAAAAAGGAATTTCGAGAAAACCAAATTTATGTCAAATATTTCGATTTGGAATATTACAGTGGTATCAGAGCTGTTTTTCTTGTCAGCCTGTGAACCATGGGGTCACTACATAAGGAAATTATGGATAGTTTCGAGTCGTACAACATCCTTTCAACAAAGATTTGAAAGAAATCTCTTTTTTAGACTTTTTGGAGTTGAAAGAGTCATGGAATGGAAACAAACACTATGAGGAAGACGAGTTAGTGAATCATAGTTATGGCATCTCGGAATATGAAGATAAATTCAATTTTCAAGAGGTCTTAGAAGAAATAAACTATGATGAATATCATTCAAATTAAGGACAAAAAACAGAATTATAGGCAACCAATACGCTTAAGCAAAGTGAAAAATCCTTGGAGACTTCAGGTGCTTCATGCTCAAGATGAAGAGAAAACCCTTTCTCTTGGAATTTTGGATGGAAGCCCAATGAATTTCAAGACAAAGCTTGGTTTATTTCATTTGATTATGATGAAGCTCAATCATCTTGGTACAATGACAAGAACAAAGATATGCCTTTTAAGCATATGTCTGCCAAAAAAATTGATGAATGATGTATTGGCACCAATCTTTAGCCATGAGAAGATTTTAAGTGAAGAAGTTAGTTTTAAGTTGGACGAGGGAGAATGCAGTAACTCACACATTGCTTATCGTTCTGAATTGCTTGATTTTAGCAGTGATGAAGAACATTCATTGCCTTTTCAAATTTTTTGTTGTTTTCAATCTCCAATAATTAATGGTTGGACCTCGCTAATCGAAAAACCGTGAGGCCTTAAGTCGGGAGATGATGATCACAATGCTTATAAAAAAATGGATTGGCCCAAAACATAAGATTTCTTGAATATTGATTATTTGATATCTAAAGATAATATTCAACCAATAAAGGCACATTTTACCATATATCGTATGGGAAATCATTTAGTTAAAAACAAATCACTGCGAATGGATCAGGAACTGAGTCATTCAAAGATAACTATAACCAGAAAACAAGTGATGTTGAGAATATCTCTTTCTGTGATAAATCAGATACGCTTCTTAAAGATTCATGGTTGTATCTCAAGGATGTCATGGATTCGCATCAATCAAAATCTGGTAGAAATGGTAAAGGATCACTATGAAATCCTGGATAATCGAGAAATTTAATAAGTGTTTGTCTAAGTTTTGATTGTGGTAGGGGCAATTCTAACAACAATAACACAAGTTTTATACAAGCTTACTGATATTCAGTTAGGGTCTGTACCAATAACTCTGACTAGAAATATGGGGAATCATAATGGGCTGTGTTGCAAGATACGCCCCCTGCCCCCCCGATGCCTCCTGTTTGGAGATGCCTCCGCCTCCGGGGCTCCCCCGGGCGTGCTTGGGATGTCTCCGGGCATGTCTGAGGGATTTCGATAGAAAAATGCGACGGAAATGATAAAGAAAAAACTCAAAATCATTAAAAAAACCCTAAAAACTAAGCAACCCTAAAACGCTGCTAATGGCTTATAAAAACAACCCTCCCTCTTCCTAAAACCACACCAAGCGACCACAATTTGCAAGTATTGTTGAAGACAGTGAAGAGTGAAGCGGCGAAATTTGTTTGGAGAAATTGTCATACTGAGCCGAGGCAGCCATACTGAGTCGAGGCAGCCATACTGAGTTTCATCTACGTCGGCTGCTTCATTTGCCTGTGCTACGTTGCTGCATCTGTTGTTGTTGTGGAGTTTGCATTTTGCTTCGTCGAGCAACTACAGGAATTCTAAATTTTTAATTTAGTATTTAGTTTTAATATTTTATTTTAAATTTACTATAAGTCTATAAGTATATACTATATAGTATAGTATTTATTTTAATTTTTTTTTAAATTTTAAAATTTGTTTGGGTTTATTTATTTATTTTAATTTTCTACAATGTTAAAATTTACTATATTTACTTATTTTAATTTTCTGTAAATAAAAAAAATTAAATATTATTTTTTATTTATTTTAACATTAAAATCTTCCAAGTTTTTTATTTATTTTATTTTTTTGTAAATAATATTAAAATTAAATATATATATATTTTTCGTAAATAATACTAATTAGTAACTATTAAAAAAAATCAAATGTTTATTTTTTGTCAAAAAGCTTTAATTGTATTAATTTTTTTCATAAATATTTATTATTTAAAAAAATCAAATGTATATATATATTTTTTAAGTTTTTAATTCTAACTTCTGCATATGCTCCTCTCACGCGTAATTGCGATCGTGAGAATCAGAAACAGAGTTAGCTACATTACATTTAAATTTTATTTTTCTGAGTTTAAATATTTTAAAAAAAAAAATCAAATTTATATTTTTTTAATCTAAGTTTCTAACCCTAATTTTTGCGTATGCTCTTCTCTCGCACGTAATTGCGATCGCGAGAATTAGAAACAGAGTTAGCTACATTACATTTAATTTTTATTTTTTAGTTACATTACATTTAATTTTTATTTTTCCAAGTTTAAATATTTAAAAAAATCAAATGTATATTTTTTTTTATCTAAGTTTCTAACCCTAACTTCTGCATATGCTCTTCTTTCGTGCGTAATTGTGATTGTGAGAATCAGAAACAAAATTATTAATTTTAATTTTTAATTTTTTTTGCTTGGTTCTAGAATCTAATTTGATAATTCATAATTAGGATATCTATGGCATTTAGTTCAATGTTAGGGGGAGGGCATGATGAAGTAAATCGCGCTGAAACCTCGCTTCAAGTGAAATATGACCTTGCCTCCCCTCTTTGGAAACATGTGACGATACTTGAGATCATTGCTGGTGGTGGGAATCGTGTGTGGGTATGCAATGATTGTCATGCCACATACAAATCCTCATATACTCGAGTCAAAACTCATTTAACTGGGTATGGGCCATTGGGTATCAAAAAATGTGATAAAATTTTCAAGCCAAAAATAGTTGAGTTCATGAAAGTGCAAGAACAAGAAGATGCAACAGTTGCTTTAAGAAGCCATTCTAAAACAATACCTCTTCAAAGAGACAGATCAAGGAGACCACCCATAACACCTGCAACTGCGAGTCATCCTTTCATTGAAAGTCAAACTCGAGCTCATTCAGTTGCAATACCCTCTGATGATGATGTAGATGCCACTTCACGGAAAAAATCAAAAGGATCATTGGAAAATGCTTTCAATGTCACACAGAGGGACATTGCTGATGAGTTGATTACTAGATGCATTTATGCATATGGGCTGCCCTTCAATATTTTGAGATTGCTTTATTGGCAATAAATGTTGAAAGCAGTCAATGAAGCTCCACAAGGTTACAAAGGCCCTAACTATGAGAAGGTTTGCACCACACCCTTGGCCAAAGAAGTAGAATATATTCACACTTCTTTGCAGCCAATTAGAGATTTGTGAAAGGATTCAAGGGTGTCCATTATCTTAGATGGATGAAAATATGCTCGAAATAGGCTTTTGATCAATGTTGTTGCAGTATGCCCTAAAGGGGCAATGTTTCCGAAGGTAGTGGATTGTGAGGGTGAAGTGAAAGATGCTTATTTCATTGCAAACATTTTGATAGAGGCTATTGAGTCTGTGGGCCCCCAACATGTTGTCCAAGTCATCACGAACAACTCAAAGAATTGTAGAGCAGCTGGGTTGATTGTAGAGAGCAAATACGATCACATATTTTGGATACGTTGTGTTGTCCACTCCCTCAACTTGATGCTGCAAAAGATTGGTAAAATTCAATGGATAAAGCAAGTTTATGTAGAGGCCAATGGCATTCAAACATTTGTCACAAATCATCACGTCTCAGGCCATCTTCAAGAAATTCTCAAAGTTGGAGTTGTTGAAGGTAAGAAATTTGAGAACAAATTTTTAGTCTTACTTTTGAAGTTTTTAATTTTGAAGTTATAACTTTTTAATAATTAATAATTTAATTCTAGTTGTTTATCAATGTTTACAGTTTGGACAATTAAACTTGTCTTATTTTTTTTTGTAGATTGTTGAAACTAGATTTGTTTCTCAGACGCTCGTCTTGAGACGACTTGTGAAGGTGAAAGAGGCACTAAGCAGTATGGTGATAAGCAATGTTTGAGGTGTGTGGAGGCAAGCAAGCACCACTGGGATTGAAAAAGCTAATAAGATCAAAGCATTGATTTTTGATGATAACTGGTGGACCAAGATTGAATATGTGCTCAGTTTTATAGAGCCTATTCTATCTATGATCCGATTTACGGATTCAGATGCAGCTTGCATGGGAGAGGTTTATGATGGGATTGATTCCATGCTTGAAAGTATGAGAGAGATCATACAAAAAAAGAGCAAGACCCAGAAGAAATGTTTTATAATGAAATCAAGTCTTTGGTCATGAAGAGGTGGAATAAAATGACCACCCCATTACATCTCCTTGCTTATGCTCTCAATCCGAAGTATTATAGCAATGAAATACTTCGGCTACCCAATAGGCAATCACCATATGATGATGTAGAGGTTGCAAATGGAACTAGGCAAGCATTCAGAAGGCTTTTTCCTTATCCATCTGTAGCTAGTGCGGTCCGCAACGAAATGGCCATGTTTGTAGCTTCAAAGGGCAGCATGGGAGAAATTGAGGCTCTTTTTGACAAATCTAGTTTGTCTCCAATCAAGTGGTGGTATGTACATGGCCATGATGCCAATTACCTATGACCTATTGCAATCAAGATTCTGTCACAGGTATTCAATTTGAATTAAATAAAAAAAATTATTAAGTTATTGACATATTTTTTTTTACATTGTTACAAATTTTAAATTCAAAAATTCTAACAATTAACAACCTTTTTTTGTGATAGGTGGTTAGTAATTCTTCAGCAGAGCGGAATTGGAGTACATATGGATTTATCCATTCTGCTAAAAGAAACAAGTTGGCATCCAAGAAAGCTGAGGATTTGGTATTTGTACATTCCAATTTGCGCCTCCTTTCACACAAGTCTGAGGACTATATGCGAGGGCCTAACAAACTTAGAGAATATAGACTTGGATGCCTCCACATCTACATTTGCCCAAGTTTCATTACTTGGTGTGGATGATGTTGATGACAATGAAGAGGATTCAACACCAGGGGTGGAGAGTGGAGCTAGTGGGAGTAACATTCATAATTATTAATTATGAATATGAGGACAATCTAGATGAATTATGAATCTATGATTTATTCTACATTTGCATTTTGAAAATTTGAATGTATACTTTGAACATTTTGAAATTTGAAGCAATGAATGAACAAACACTATGTATTTATTATTTTCAAGTGTTTTACAAAAAAATTGAGTAATATGCATATATATATATTTAAAAAAAAAAATATATATATAGAGATGTACCCACGGTGTATCCAAATGAAGGTTTTAGAATCGTACCTGTACCCGTACCCGTATCCAAACAACGTAGTTATCATCCATCATATCACCGAGCTGTAATGTATAGGACTAAGGATGGCGGAAAGGTGAGATCAGTTGACGATGACTGTATATGCTACTTCCCTCATAATAACCAAATAATACATCATTAAATTAGGCCCATATTTTAATCACATATATTGCATTCCAAAAGTACATAATTAAAAGCCATATGGTAGTACTGTTCAAATTTAACAAAGCATCTAAAATATAAAAAACCTGACAAGTTAATGAAACTTTGTATTGCAAATTATTTGTGAAGTTACTGATGTGACATTCTTTTTCACACTTATTTGGTTTTTTGAGTCTTCTTACCAATTTACCATTGTCATTATGGTGTATACTGTGGATCAGGAAACAGGATGGTTACCTCAGCACATTGTAGCAAGAGACGAAGATGGTGCTGTGCTAGGTGTTGTTCCCCTGTATATTAAAAGGCAGGCTTTTTAATACACAGTAGTTGGTTTCTTTATTTTGGTTAGAAAGATTGATTCTGAACTTGTTTCTCATCTCTTTAAAATTAAAGAAATTTCAATCCAAATTATTTGTGACTAATTTATTTGTTTTTGCTATTGTTTATTTTGCAGTCACTCATATGGTGAATTTGTATTTGATCACTCGTGGGCTGATGCTTATTATCGATTTGGTTCTTCATACTACCCAAAGCTACAATGCTCTGTACCTTTTACACCCGTAACAGGTCAACGAATACTAGTTCGTGATAGTAAGTACAAGGATCAAATATTTGAGAAACTTGTGATTGCCATGAAGCAACTTACTGATAAGGTATGAGTAAATCATCCAATGATGATGACTAAAAACCTAAATTCTTGCTCTATTGGTAAGGCTAAAAGAAGTCTAGAAAAAAGAGCAAAGGTGGAAAGAAGAGATGAAATCTAAGAGAAACAAATTGTGTGTAAAAGCATTCTTAGACAAACAAAACATTGGAGGGTCAAAGTGGGATATTGATTGTGCATTTAAGTGAAAGGAATTGAGTAACTCAATTTTTGCGGTAGGTGCTGCTATATGATTGTGCTTTGTCATTAGCCTTGAACCAACGTTAATGTCATTGTGAGCACTAGATTTTTTCATGGGTCCTTCCTGTCTTGAAAGATTGCTTTGGTTTCTTTTGTATTTTCTGAAGACAAATGGAATTTTTTATTTCACATTTTTCAGGAATGTAAAGATATGATGTGATAGAGGAAGGTGCTGTAGGTTCTCAACTTGTAGTTTACAACGGTGAAGAAGATGCAAAGGAAATGTGACAATCATTCAGTCATTCACGCATAAAATATCAACTATTGTATACACACACATAGAAATGAAACTACAATGGGAGTATCTTTTGTTTATTACTTCTGGAAGGATATGTACAACATAAATCATTCTTCATCTCAGCATGTGCCCTTAGATATGCAGTGAATGATCCCTCACGTTATCCTTTATTAGGTCCAAAGTTTGGCAGTGGTGTTAATGAATGGGTGCTATCACATCACATTGACACATATCATACGAGTAAATATATAATGGACTCATGTTATTCTTATGGCTGGAAGTATGTGATGGTAGGTGATTACCATTGGGGTTTGAGTCTTGTGCCAGATGAGTCTCTAGGATTGTCTTCTCAGATAGTCTCTTGTACACAAATCGAACATAAATACCAAAGCTCAATAAGGGATCCTCAGGGAGACTCGTACTATACATGACCAAACACGATGGTTGATAGCAGCTGTTCACCAATGCCTAAACATAACACCAATTACATACATTGTTCATTACGTACTTATTTGTATATTATTTACAGTTTGTAATTTGCTTTGTGTTTCACCTTAGGAGATTCACTATGTTTAACCTAAGGTGATTCACTTCCTTAGTTTATGTTTATTTGCTGTATATCATAATCGCAAGGATCATTTTTAGTCACTTTGGGACATTACTAAAAATATTTATTTCTTTTTTCTTGAATCAAGTGGGAAATTATTGGCAAAAATATCTCTGTATATGGCTATGCAAAAGGTGAAATGGAATTTGTTTACAACCTTGGTTGAGCTTCACCTCCAATCATCGACACTTTAAACTTAGGTGGTGTTTATTTCAACAATATCTTTGCTGTTTGTAAGGGATGCCTATTAGGAGCCACCGATTGGGGTGTTGTTCAGTGCTTCCCTTGTAATATCCTTTGTTATTAGATGTTGTTTGTACCTATTAAGTATGAGGCAAATCAATTTTCACTCCACACCAACGTTGATGCTTTATATTTAGGACAAGCCCTAAGGTAAAAGGTTGAAACTAGCATTGAGGCAAGAAGACTTGTGTTCAAGATAGTATTAGGAGGCTTATGGATATAAAAGACATTCGTAAGGTACAACCTCGAGCAAGACAAACATCAAATCAAATGCAAAAGGCTAAGCAAGCACCAATGAATGAATATGTTATTTTCCAGTTAATTAACCCAAATGAAATGGAACTATATCTGCTATTCACTTGAATATCACCATTAAAACCAGAATAAATAAATGATTTCTGACTATGTGACCTATTCTTTTTGATGAAGATGGAAGAGAAGTATTTCCTGATTGACTAAATCTATTTGAGTTACCTTACCACATGGCCTTGCCCTTGCTCGATAAAAAATCAAACAATATCATAGCATTACTGATTCATGATGTAGTGTAGGAAATAGAAAGAGGGTATGCACAACCAAACTAGAAAGAGATACACAAATAAATAGAATAGAACTTGGAACTTCATTAAAATGCTCATATGCAGAATGTACAACAATATCACCAAGGAGAAATATGAGAGCTTCTCGACATATTGTTCTGGGTCCTAGGAAATATCCAGTGGATAACACTCTGAATTGTTGGAAGCTAGACGTGTTCTGTATGTAAGCAAATTATAAGCAAGAATTCAGTCTAAATAACATTCGACCATGATTCATAACAAGATATGGAACTGTAACAGATTTTTTTATTATTCTGAACGTTTTGTACATGCCATTCTTTCAAAAGAGATGAATGGCTATCTATCTTATTTAACTCTTTTTATGATTGTACATATTAAATAACATGTTTTAGAGACCAAAGAGTTCACTATGGAAGATGAAATCTTAGCTCTTCTATGTGTGACCTTGCCTCTGATTCTACCCCACCACTAGCTACTATACCCATGCTGCTATAATCCACATCTAAAATAAAGTGGGAAAACTGACACTTGTGCTAACGGAATTGTTGTTGTGGTAACTGATGGAGTTCTTAGTAGGCCTTGAATGAGTGGGAGGTTAATTTTGGTTTTTGAGCAGACCATAGGTTTGAGTTTGTCATTGACACCAGCCTTGGAAGTAGAGCTGTCACTTGGGCTCCATATACTTTGACACAACAATATGACGATAGCTGTGAACCAAAAGGTGTTTTAGTTGGACAATTGTCGACGACCATCAAATGCAACAACATCAATTAACCCCAAAAAGAATCAAGTTTGTCTAGATACAAATTTTTTTGAATCAGCCAAAACATGTTTTCATTGTCTTTGCCAAATCATTACAATAGATCATCAAATTATAATAAAATTGTTTATCAAAACTGGGGCCTATGTTAGTGGCTAGTGCTACATCTACCCCTCCTCTGGACTTGGCAGTGTCCCTGCTAACACTTAGGAACTTGTTAGAGGTTGATTGGCATAGTACTCCCAAATGTTGTTCCTTTGTCACAAATGGTAATGGGATTGTGGTTAGTCGATAATATTTTACCATGAAATGTCTAACATACAAATATGTGGTTTGTTGATTCTATGGTAGGGCTCAGGGTGTCATGTCCCCCTTTTCAATTTGAATCATGAAGACCTTTAGCTTAAATTGTTTCCCAATAAGCTAAGGGGCAAATGGAGAAAAGGGGAAACATGGGTCTTATTGGCTCTTTTCAAAAAGGTACCTTTATGTTTTCTTATTTCACTTAAAGAGGGGACCTTTAAGGGTCATAGATGCTTAAGTGATTTAATAAAAGATCATAAGGAAAGGGTTTTTTAATATTTGAATCACTCTCCCTTCCCCTTTTGGGCGCCACACTTGGGAAGGCTATAAAAACCAAAAGAAAAATCATTTGGAGAGGTTCATGCATTTTTGGGATAATTGTTTTTCTTGAAGTCTAAGCATGAAAAACTTGACTTTTACCTTGAGGACGAAACCCTTCAATCTGAAAGAAGGACGAAAACCCTTGATTTCAGTTGTGAACAACTTCGGAAGGAGGTTGTATTGAGCTTCAATTTGCAAAATAAGGGTGTTTTCAACACCAAGTTGGATATTGGCAGGTGGCGATCACTTGGAGGCATAGTTACCATGTTCGGAAAATTCGGTTTGTTCGGAAGGGGAAAATGTTCGAAAGTTTGGAATTTTGAAAAAAGTTCGGTTCGGTAAGTTCAGTAGTTCGGTTAGGATTTTTTTATAAATTATAAAAAATAAATATTTCATACATGTAACATATTTGTAAACAATAAAACATAAACATAAATAAGTTGATAAATATCTGTATAACACACGATAGCAAAATTCAATAGTGTTAAACTTAAACTTAAATTAATATTAATATTAAAGTTTAAAAGATTAATATTAAAGTGTTAAAGTTTAAAATATTAATATTAATAATAAACTAATAGTATATTTAATATTAATACATCTAATTTAAATTACTTGCAGACTACAGTGACATTGTAGGACAACTAATTGTATTATTGTATATTTAAAATTATTAATTACACAGTAGGACAGTGGACTTACAATTTTACGCATGTATATTTATTATTAACAAAATTACTAAATCTAGTAAATAATAAATAATAAAATATTAAAATAGTAAAGTGTAAATCTTTAAATTGGGGCAAAGACTAAAGTTTAGCCGCAGTGTGATATAGATATTATCATATTAGAAATTCAAATAAGATACCATTTTTAGCATGATACAATAGCAAAGACAACACTGCTCTGGTCATTGAAGATACTGTAGGCTATAGCAAAGAGTCGAAGATTCAAGACAGACAAATATGCGAGCAAAGTTGCAAACTCTTTACAGTCGGTGATGCAAAGTTCAAACACTGACTGCAAATCCCAGCGAGCAAACCCTGCAAATAAGTGATGGCGACGTTTGAGTCTTGCGTTCGCGTCGCACGATAGCAGATGAAAAAAATAGAAAAGATCTCACTGCGTTCGTTTTGCTGTTCTTAGTAACTTCTCATTGCTCAGTTCCGAACTTCCGCCGTTCGTCAATGAATAGCGTTTGCCTTTTTGCGGATACGGTTTCCTCTTTGCTTTACATTCGTCATTGACTGATGACTCATTTTTTTTGGGGTTTTTTAAATTTATTTTTTAATCAAAACTATAAAAAAGTTATTCAGTCGAATTTGACCGCACAAATCCGGGCAACGCAATTTGTTCGGTTCGAACTGAACATGAGCCATGTTCGGTTGAACATGACAACTATGCTTGGAGGGCCGAGCAAAGGGTTTAGGAGGCTGCCCTAAGGCAGCGATCAGCTTCTTGCAGGGCTGTACACATTTTCAGTGGCAGCGAACCCTCTCCTAGGTTTGGCAACTCACCTGGGGGTCTTTTTGAGCTTGGTTTTGGGTGTGGATTAGCCACACAAACATTCAGTATTTTTCTAATAAATTTCCAGCATTTATCATTGCCAAAAATCAGGTTTTTGATTGATTTATTTGGCTATAAAATTGTAATATTTTTTGCTAATTTTGGAACCTTTGAATATTATTTTTGGATGCTATTTTGGGCATTTGCAGTAGTGTTAAATCTTTTTTCAAATTTTCTAGGGTTTGATTAATTCTAAAAATCATTATTTCATTGGGGTTTGTTGCACATTCTTTTGTTTAGCACCTCAACTCTAAAAAGGGACATTACAGTGGTATCAGAGCCAATTTCTTGGTCAGTTGTGGGACAACAAGGGTTCATGTCAAATAATGACACGGATAGGGTTAGGCTTGAGAGGTTATCTTGAGTGCAAGAACAGATGAAAGAAGTGATGGGCGAATTCCTTCAAACAATGAAGGATATGAGGGGAGATAAAGCACAGGTTTTGACAAGCAACACCATGGATACCGGTATGGGATCTACACCAAGATCCAAGGTTCTTCCAGGGGAAGAAATTTCATGGAAAGGGAAGGAACAACCTTCTTATAAATTTGAATTGTTATGGGAATACATGACATATCCACCTCCTTTCAAGAAAAAGATGAGTTTCAATGGATTTGTGGCTTGGAAAAAGGTAGAGGCTCCAATAGGGGGTGAGACAACCACATGGATTGGCATGAGGAGATGGGGAAGGTTACCCTATCCATTTTTGATTGTTCTACAAATAATTCAGCTAGGGTTTGGATTAGCAAGGTGGACATGTATTTTTCATTGCATCAAATGAGAGAAGATGATGCTTTGAAATTGATTATCTTACACTTGGAAGGAGCTGCTCATGAATGGTGGCATCAAGGGTTAATAACTCTAGGATATAACACTATTAAAGCTTATGAGGAATTTTGCATAAAAATCATTAATAGATTTGATAGGGCAGATTCGGATTTGCACATCCAAAATTTGGCACATTTGCAACAAGGACACACTTTGAGAGAATACATTAAAAAATTTCGAAGGACATCTACCTTGGTGAAGGATATTTCAGAAAATAGACTTACAACTTTGTTCAGTGAAGGGTTAGCTAAATCCCTTAAGGGATTAGTCGAAGCTTTAACCCTCCGTTACACGTGGCCATAAAAAGGGCCCAAGATTGTGAACATGCATCACCCATAGTGCAAAATCTACCCCTAGAAAGGCAAAAAAACAACACCTTACATTTTGTGGAGCATAGGGAAGGAAGAAGGACAAGGCAACCTAGAATGACAAATCAAAAAATGAGAAAACCAGACCTTCATAAGCAGAAAAAAAGTGTTTCCAGCAAGGGGAAAGGCAGCCGAAGGAACTGCAAACAAATTCAAAGTCTTTCCCACATCAAAAGAAGAGTTTCCAGCCCAAGGAAGGACCCTCGGAAGGGCTGAAAACAAATAACAACAATTTTGAAAGGACAAAAACTACCCCTAATGAATAGGAGCAAGCTGCAAACAAAGAAGGAAGCATGATTGTTGTTGACCATTTTGGTCCTGCAGGCCAAAAAATCGCTCTCTTTTCTTTCCCTGCTGTCCTGTGCGTCAGTCTTGGATGCATCCACCTTACTACAAATGCTCCATTTTCCTTTTGCAATAGCCTTGTTCTTATTAAAAGTTGAAAGATCTAAGATCTGTAGGTTCTTGGCTTGATATGGGGCTTATTTCGCTTTGGGCAATTGCCTTGGGCAAGCCTTTCGGCAAAGGAACGGGCCAATTTCAAAGGATACGAGTCTTTCGGCAGGTTCCAAAGGGCAACTTTGGGTCCAAAGTGCCCTTGTGGAGGGCATGGAACACTTGCGGAGGGCAGGGAACACATTTGAGAGAGTTTAAAGAGAAGGCCGAAGGGAAAGTTTTCCTTCGGGAAAATGACAAGCAAAAAGACAAGGGATTCCTTCGGACTTTTGTCCGAAGGAAATCCAAGAAAAGGAGCCAAAGGGTGAATTCCTTCGGACAAAGTGCTCGAAGGATTTCCTTCGGAAATTTTGTCCAAAGAAATTCACAAAGGAAGAAACCCGAGGCAATTCCTTTGGACATTTGTCCCAAGGAATTTGCAAAGAAAGGGGTGAGACTTTGAAAGAAAGGTTTCTGTCCGAAGGAATTGAGAAGAGGAAGGAGCCCGAAGGGCAGGTGCCCTTGTGGAGGGCTCTCAACGACCAAAAAAGGGACCTTTTCCAAGCTCCGAAGGGACACCTTCTCTTCGGGAAGGTTCAATTGCAAAAGGTCGAAGGAGTACAAAAGGCTAAAGAAATTACCAAAGGGGTGATGGGCCCGAGAACCTCAACTTCAGCGTAGCAAACCAGCTGTTGGAGGTTCAAACGTCCGGTGACATCCCCGCAGACGTCAAATTTAGGACAATGAAATAGTTGTTGATTCTCAAATGTTTAAAGACGGGCTCGCGCATGGAAATGGGTTAGAAGAGAAGCCGAAAGAATTCATAATCGCGAACCCGAAGGAATTCAAAGGCCTTAAGGCCAAAAGGAAAAGACCGTCGAGAAAAGAGCTCGAAGAGCCAAAAAAAGACAAAAGCCAAGTGCAGGAGCAGACAAAACAATCCAGGTGGCACAAAAAGCGTCGGCACAAGTTATTGCTATGGATGAAACAGTCTCTGCCAAGTGGCCACCAAGGGGAGCGTGGACATTCAATAGAATGGCTTGCTTTTTTCTCATTTTACATTAATGAGCAGACAGTTGCGTGAAACCCATGCTCTTGCAGTGACATTTAATATGGGTTAAGCACCAAAAGTCAAGACTGGCGACTGCCACAACATGGTCCCTTTAGCACTTTCCTCTTTCCAATGTATTCAACACAGCATGGGCCGCTTATTCTAGAAAGCGTCAAAGTCTTTTCCTTCATGCTATATATATTGTAACCTCTCAGTTGAGAAGCATATCTCTCATTTTGTAAGGCGAAGCCCTGCCAAATTTTATCTTTGATCAATAAGAATGCGTTTTGGCTCTATTTGGCTGGTTATATTTTTGAGTGTCTATGTATCAAGTCTGTGCTTAGTAATTTTTAGCTTGATGCTTTCACAAATTGACACCAACATACCTAGTGTAGCCAAAGCACCATTTTTGCAGGATAATAGGAAGTGCTGCATTTGGAGTGCAGAGACAGAAGAGTGGTTATCTGACAGTTTGTTTTCTATAGTGTCTGTGGTAAGTTCATTTTCTGTGTCTTCATTAAACCCCCTGCTAAAACTCCCTACAGTCTGGTCTTTCTGTCAGATAAAGTGTCTGTTCGCCCTTCTCTTGGTCTGAAGTGTTGATATTGTTGAGTAGATCAAAATCGTTTGGTGCATCACCACTTAGATTAGTTTTTGTTTTGGTTGTATCCTTCTCCTTTTTCACCCCCCCATTGTTAGCAGTAGTAGTAAAAGACTTAAGAGATGTATCAAAGGGAGCTAGCCCTTATCTAGAGATTCTCCCCTTAGTTTTGCCAAACCCACAGCAAGAAGGTAGTCTCCATTGTGCCGCGTGGAAGAGAGAAGCTCAGCATTCTTTCAAGGGTGTAATCCACACCGTCAACAGTTTTTGGCACTCCCGGTGGGACAAATTTTAATGCTCATAAGAGTTTCAGGATTGGTGTTGGTCCCGTTACATCAAGAATGAACTACTAATCCAGCATTTGGCGACTCCATTTTCAAGAACATCAGTCTTTGGTCAAAGATCAGTCTGACATCCCATGCCTAAGGTCACCACAAGATCTTCTACCAAGGGTGTCCCTTTTGAATTCGTTGAATTACCATTAAACTTAGCAAGGCGACTGAGATTTGCAAGGACCCATCCTTATACAACAAGTCATTTTCTCATACCCACTATAAAATACACTTACGCAAGAAGATCTTGGTAGAACCCTGTTATCACCATGGCTTTATTTTTTGTGGCTTTTCATGGTCAGAGCCCTTTAAACCTTTTGCAGTATGACCCAATCCCAGGGACAACCCTTAAGAGTGTTCCTCCCTTTAATGGAGAGGGGCCTATTACTGCTATTGAGCACATCAGAAATATTGCAAACCTTTGTAATATTCACAATGTCACTGAAGAGAACATCGCTATCAGGTTACTGGGATTGTCTTTTAAGGGTAAGGTTCTGGACTGGTATGGGACTTTGCCTATGAATTGAGTTGGCACATGGAACGAATTAGGCACTCTCTTTACAAACAGATTTGGGGAGAAGAGTGACCACCTCTCGCTGAGCAAACCATGAAAAGAGCTCCACATGAATTCATGCAGGATTTTAATACCAGGTTTCAAAAGACTTGGGACAGAATCCCCATTTTGGTAATGCCGGCCTCAAGCTATGCTTTTTTCTATTACTTGAAAGCTTTGAACAGCGACATTGATGTCATGATACAGTCAATGAGAGGACAAGTGTTGCCAGCTGCCTATGAAATTGTCATAGCCGCTGAAAATTGCCTGGTGCAAGTAGGAAAAATAGTCCCTAGACCTCATATGTCGCTCTTTATTGAATTGCCACCTTTAGTTCAAACTGCTGCACCCACCTTAGCTCTTCTTCTTGGCGTAGAAAAGTTGGTTGCTACCTCGCCCAATGACCTTCATGAAGTTAAAAGCTTATTACAAAGCATGACCAACAAACTAGTGGCTCTCAAAAGGCAACAAGCTCAAAACTATCGGCCAAATCAGGGATAACAATAGTTCGGACAAGCAGACCCCCTTTTTAGAATTATAATCAAGGACAGGGTTTGTTTGCACAAGTCAGACCTTATCAAGGGTATAATCTAGGGGCTCCATCGTCCAAAGTTCTTGTTCTCGCTCAAAATAATCTGGTACAGGAACAACGAAACTGCCCACCCCTGGGATATAGTCAAGAATAGGTTGCTTATACAAATGAGACGTCGAGTCAATATATGAATGCACAAGACAATCAGACAGCTGTCCAATTCTCAAGCTTTGAGACGTCAGTACAACCTGGCGTGGACAACAGACAGACTCAGTCTGATTCCACTCTCATGAATCATATGGAAGGTGAATTTTGTGCAGTCAACTATGTGGGCGGTATGAACAACCACAGTGATTATGTTGCAACCAACTCAAGGTCCAAAAGGAGAGCTATGAAGGAAGCTCAGGGAGTGGCTCAAACGTTCGTAACATCTTCATCACATATGAACCAAAAATTTCTAAATTACAAGGCGCCGGTTACACTCTCAGCTCCTCGGCCTGCACCTCAGGCTGCAAGCGCCCCAAAGAAAATTTAAAAGGCAACAACCTTCAGATCAACGTGGTGGACCAGATGAAAAAGATGCACATGAATATCTCTTTGTGGGATTCATTAGCAATGTCAGGGCAAAAGGACATACTTCAGAAGGAGTTGCACGAGTTAAATGAACTGGCTGTCCCAACAAACGCTGATAACTTTTTGATCATGAATGGGCACCCTTCCACAACAGGCCAAGCAAAGAAAGACGAAAAGGTTCCCCTTTTCTATCTATCCTTAGTCATAAGAGAGTTCTTGGTACACAACTGCATTATTGACAGTGGGGCAAGCACCTCGATAATGCCCAAATGCATAGCGGATAAGCTGGGACTCAAATACGAGGAGATGACCCAGAGAGTTTTGCAGCTAGATGGATCACCAGCCAAGACACTAGGAGTGGTACGAGGCTTGAATCTAACGCTGCATGTCTGTCCCACTTTCTCAGTTTCCCACGACATTGTAGTGGCAGATGTTCCTCCCTACTTTGCTATCTGCTTGTTTAGGGATTTCACATCCAAAATAGGCGAGTACCTAGCAACAAACTGGTCTTACATGGTTTTTAGAACCAAATATGTGACTAAGGTCAAGATTGAGTTGGAGCCAATCCATAGAGATCATCTGGAGCCGTATTCACTCAAAACGGCGAATGTTAGCTACGTCATTATTGATGAAGAAGAATTCCAAGTGGATCAATCTCCGCTCTTTGTCCTTGAAGGAGTTGCTAACCTGCTCTTAGACGAATGGGGAAGTGACAACTTCGAACACAAGCCATACAAGTTTATAGAAGAGACAGGGCTTGGAATTTATTGCATGCATGAAGAAGGTACCCTTGTGCCAAATTTGATGAAAGCAAACCAAGAGAGCTCGGGTTTATGGCAACTTTTCTTTGATGGCTCAAGAAGCAAATTGGGAGCTAGTGGTGGAGTGGTGTTAATTTCCCCCTCAAAGGAGAAATACTTCTCGACTTTCAGGTTCCAGTTTTCTTGCACTTGCAATGTTGCAGAATATGAGTCTCTCATCCATGGTTTGGAGTGGGCAAGAAAAAGAGGAATTAAAGAGCTGCAGTTTTTAGGGACAACGAATTGATCGTAAATCAGGTGAGAGGTCGAAATTTGACCAAAAATTTCTTGCTTAAGTCTTACAAGCATAGGGTATGGGACTTAGTGGAGAGTTTCCTTGCTTTCAATGTTATTTCTATTCCAAGAGAGCAGAATAAACAAGCGGACAAACTAGTAGCAGTTGGTGCTCAGTTTGACATCCCCAAGGAGATAGGTCGAGACAGCAGTCCATGCCATTTAAAAGTGGTAATCAGACCTTCCGTCCCTGATAACATCACCAACTGGCTGGTGTTTGATAGCGATTTGCAGATAGCGTTCTTGCAAGAGGAGGCTGAATTTGCCTCTAGAAATCAAGCCAAGCTACAACAATATGGCAACCAGATTGTTCAGCTAAAGAACAACAAACTTCCCAAAGGCTTGGTCACTTTCGAAAGTATATTCAACGAGGATGATCAATTGAAAAATGACAAAGCAAACATCACAACGAAGAAAGAGAACTAAGAAAAAGTTGAAATATTCAAGAACAGGCTGCTTGCACTTGGAAATGTATGTACAGATCATGAAAGGTAGGATTTCATCTTGTCGTGCCAAGAATTTGCTGATGTCTTCGCTTGGGAGTATAGCGACTTGACGGGTTTTGACCCAAGTTTGGCCCAACATACCATTGAGCTGGAGGAAGGCGCCAAACCTATCAAACAAAAACAGAGGCCTGTCAACTCGAAGATTGAGCCTCTCATGCGGAAGGAACTCACCATGCTGATTGAATCCAGGATCATATTTTCGATCAAATACTCTTTTTGGCTGGCCAATCTAGTCCCTGTTAGAAAAAAGAATGAGAAGATCAGATTGTGTGTAGCTTTCAGAGACCTCAATAGAGTCTCGTTGAAAGATCACTATCCTCTCCCAAGTATGGAGCAAATCCTCCAAATGGTGACAACAAACGTTTCTCCCTTTTAGATGGGTATTCAGGGTACAATCAGATTTTAGTGCAAGACTGTGATCAATACAAGACAGCCTTCACTACCAAGTGGGGAACGTTTGCTTACCGAAAAATACCATTTGGACTGTCCAATGCTGGAGCCACTTTTCAACGAGCCATGGACATGGCTTTCCAAGCCCTGATAAATAATGTTGTACTGGTCTATCTTGATGATGTGACAGTATTTTCCAAGGAAGTAGGCCAACATCTGAAACACCTTAGGCAAATATTTGAGAGGTGTAGAGAGTTTGGTATCTCTCTCAACCCAAAGAAATGTGTGTTTGCTGTCCATGAAGGTAAACTCTTTGGCCATGTTTCGAAAGGGGGCTTGACCATTGATCCAAAAAGAGTTCGCGCCATCCTAGCGCTGTCTTTGTCTAAGAATAAGAAAGGTCTGAAAAGTTTCTTTGGCAGAATAAATTTCATCAGGGGATTTATCTCAAATTTTGCCGAGATAGTCAAGCCACTGGCCTTCATGCTGAAAAAAGATGAGAAATTCGCGTGGACAGCACAAAGGAAGGATAGTTTTGAAGAGATCAAGCAGGCTATCATTCAGGCTCCTACCTTGATCAGTCCTGACTTCACCAAGGATTTCAACATCTACACCTTCGGAAATGAAGAGGTAATCTCCGCTATGCATACCCAAGCAAATGGCGAAAACCTTGAACAACCGCTTGCGTTTTTTAGCCAAGGTTTGGAAGGTTTTGAAATCAGATATACATATGTTGAAAAGCAAGTCCTTGTGGTCATACGAATCCTGAAGAAATTCAGACATATGCTGTTCAATAGCAAGGATCATCTCATGGTGCCACATCCCATCGTCAAAGATTTCTTGATCAGTCGTGATCTAAATGAAAAGAGAGCGGGATGGATCACCAAAGTAATGGAATATGACGTGGACATCAAAACCACCAAGCTGGTAAGGAGAAAAGCCCTGTGTGAACACCTTGCTATAGACCTTCAACAATAGAACGATGACATTTTGCTAATCCATGATGAAGCTACAACAGAACCAATAGTCATGAAGGATTGGGCATCAGACATGAAACGTTTCCTTCTCACCGGTGAGTGCCCGCAAGGCCTTGATAGGATCAAGAGGAGATATTTCAGACTCCAATCTCTCTCTTATGTCCAGATTGGCGAGGTGCTGTTCAGAAGGGATTTTTCAGGAGTACTCTTAAGGTGCATAGACCTAGGTTAGGTTGATATGGTGCTGTCCGAGTTCTATGACGGGCCAACTGGTGGTCACTTTGCTCCTAAGCCTACAGCTGCAAGGATTATGAGAGGTGGTTACTTTTGGCCCACTTTATTCAGAGACACCCATGCCTGGGTACGAAAGTGCCAGAAGTGTGCTCTCTTTGATGAAAAACAACGGCTGGCTGCAATGCCTCTACAGCCTATTCAAGTAGAACAACCATTCATGCAATGGGGCCTAGACTTCATAGGGATGATCAACCCTCCTTTCAGTGCTGGCCACAAATGGGTCTTGACTGCTACAGACTACTTCACGAGATGGGTAGAAGTTGTTGCTTTGAAGGAGGCCAACGAAAGTGTAGTCTTGGACTTTTACGAAGGCTTGGTGACAAGGTTTGGAGTCCCAGCTACCATCATCTCAGACAATGCATTGGCTTTCTTGGGAACCAAAACAAGTAAGTGGGCGTTGGGATACATCTACCTTAACACTTCTTCCATCTACTACCCACAAGAGAATGGGTTGGCTGAGTCCACCAACAAGAATCTGATCAGAATTATCAGAAAGACAATAGAGGAGAATCAAAGAACTTGGCATGCCAAGTTGAAAATAGCCATGTGGGCAGACAGGGTTACTACAAAGAGGGCAGTTGGCAATTCACCATACACGCTTGTGTATGGAAGGGAAGCTAGACTTCCTATTTCACTTGAATTGCTAGCTTTGGATCTTGCTCACCAACTGCAATTGGAAGAAGGCAACAGCATGGAGGTCAGACTGTATGAATTGATGGAACTTCAGGAGACAAAGGACCAAGCCATGGTTTCTATGACCAACCGTCATCAGCAAACGAATCACTTTGACAAGAAATCCTTGTCAAAAGGCTTCTCTGAAGGCGACATCGTCTTAAAATGGGATGAGGATCGAGCTAAGCCTGAAAAACACACAAAGTTCGACGCCCTATGGAGTGGTCCGTATGTCATCACTCAGTGCAAGCAACACAATGCATTCCAACTCTCCAAGTTGGATGGTGAAGAACTGCATATTGCAGTTAATGGGATATATCTTAAGCACTGTCATTGAGCCTTCTCTCATCATGTAATATATTTTCCTTGTTTTTGTTGTTTTCCCTAAGTGCTCTTGCGCATGTTCGTAGTTTTTTTTAGCCTTGTGTGTGTTTTGTTTACTGTTTGGGGTAAAATCTTCATGATTGATTCTTGGATCTCTCAAGGTTATTGTCAACCTTTTGGGCTATGTTTTGACTCTGTGCCCAACAGACTTGTAAGCCACTGGTTTTCCTAAAGCATAACAGGCATGCTTCCCCTGGTAATTGCCAAATTTGTTGACCATTTTGGTTCTGCAGGGCAAAAAATCGCTCTCTTTTCTTTCCCTACTGTCTTGTACGTCAATCTTGGATGCATCCACCTTACTACAAATACTCCATTTTCCTTTTGCAATATCCCTGTTCTTATGAAAAGTTGAAAGATCTAAGACATGTAGGTTCTCGAATTGATATGGGGCTTATTTTGCTTTGGGCAATTGCCTTGGGCAAACCTTTCGGCAAAGGAACGGGCCAATTTCAAAGGATACGAGTCTTTTTGTAGGCTTCGAAGGGCAACTTTAGGCCCAAAGTGCCCTTGCGGAGGGTAGAGAACACTTGTGGAGGGCAGGGAACACATTTGAGAGAGTTTAAAGAGAAGGCCGAAGGGAAAGTTTTCCTTCGGAAAAATGACAAGCAAAAAGACGAGATTCCTTCGGACATTTTGTTCGAAGAAATTCACAAAGAAAGAAACCCAAGGCAATTCCTTCAGACAAAATGCCTAAGGGAATTCCTTCGGACATTTGTTCAAAGGAATTTGCAAAGGGGCGAGACTTTGAAAGAAAGGTTTTCAGACATTTTGTCCGAAGGAATTGAGAAGGGCTACGTCAAATTCAGGGCAATGAAATAGCCGTTGATTCTCAAATGTTTAAAGACAGGCCCACGCATGGAAATGGGTTAGAAGAGAAGCCGAAAAAATTCATAAGTGCAAACCCGAAGCAATTCAAAGGCCTTAAGGCCAAAAGGAAAAGACCATTGAGAAAGGAGCCCGAAGAGCCAAAACAAGACAAAATCCAAGCGCAGGAGCAGACAGAACATTCCAGGTGGCACAGAAAGCATTGGCACAAGAAGTTATTGCTGTGGATGAAAAAAGACCAAGGCAAAGTAAAAAGACCAAGGCAAAAGGCATAAGATGATTTCTTTCGGACTTTTGTCCGAAGGAATTCCTTCGGACAAAAAGTCCGAAGAAATTCGAGAAGAGCCGCGGGAAAAAACCCGAGAAAAGATTCCAAAGGCCAAAAGTGATCAAGATAATTCTTGCGGACATTTTGTCTGCGGGAGAAAAGCCGACGAAAAGAGGAAATAAAAGATAAGGTCAAGAAATGATTTCTTTTGGGCTTTTGTTCGAAGGAATTCCTTCGGACAAAAGTCGGAAGAAATTCGGCTGCCAAGACAATGAAGACCCGACTATGACAAAAGCCCGACCAGAGCAAGAAGTCGAAGGAAAGGAAAAGGCCGAATAAATTCCAAGGGGTGACGGGCCCGAAGACGTCAAAATCGAGCACGACGAACTAGCCGTTAGAGGTTCAAATGCCCAGTGACGGGTGCGCAGATGTCAAATCTAAGGCAGTGAAATAGTTGTTGATTTTGAAAAGCTTAAGGACAGGCCACAAGTGAATTCAGCGACCCGTCGAGAAGATAGCCCCCAAAGAGCTAAGGAGCCAGAAAAGACAAAGCCAGGAACAGACAAAGTGTAGAAACGGACAAAACAGTGCAGGTGGCAAAGGGAGGTGTCGACTCAAGGATTTACTCTTGCAGTTGGAACAGTGCCTGCTAAGCGGTCATCAAGAGGCGCGAACAGTGAACGACGCGCCCTATTTTCTCCATTTTGCATTTATAAGCTGACAAATCGCGTGAATATCTGAAAGGAGCAGTCTTGTTTGTAGAAAAGGAGGCGCGACCCGTGCTTTCACATTAATGTTTGAACGCCAAAGTCAAGACCGGCGATTACACAACATGGTTCTAGCAGGCCTCTTCTAGAAGGATGATATCAGCAACAGTGACTTCCTCTTCCCGATGCTCTCAAACGCACATGGGCCAACTTGCAAAAAGGCGCCAAAGTCTTTTCCAAGGGGGCGCCTTTACTTCTCTCTCTATATATTGTAAACTTCTCATTTTGAAGGGGATCTCTTAGCCCGTAAGGCAAAGCTTTGCCCAAAATCTCTTGGGTTGTAAGGCAGAACTTTGTTGGATTTTACCTTATATTAAGACATAGCATTTTTACTTCCATTCTGAGTTTGCACTTTCGTATGTGTCTATGTCTTTGTTCTGCGTAAAGTCATTTTCCTTTATGCTTTCGTAGGATGATTTCAGCATGTCTAGTGCATTGTGAGTTTTCCTTTTGCAAGTTAGCCAGAAGTGTCCATAGCAAGAATATAGGCGCATGTGAATAGGCTGCCATAGTGTGTTTGAGAGCACCTCTGGTAGTTCTTCCTCCCTGCATCTCTACGGACCCCTGACTCACTGATACAAAAGAGTTTCCCATATCAAATGAAGTGTATGTTAGCTTGTCTTTGGTGAAAAGTGTATGTTCGAGCTAAGTAGATCAACTTTTTTGGTGTATCACCTTCTAGTTTAGGTTTAGGTTCTATTTTCAGCATCCTTCTCTCTTTTCAACCCCCCCTTTTTTATCTATTTGTTAGCAGTAGGAAATCCAGGACCTAAAAGATACATCAAAGGGAGCTAGCCCTTATCTAGAGACTCTTCCCCCAGTTTTGCCATGCCCACAGGCAAGAGGGGAGTTTCCATTGTGATGTGTGGAAGGCAGGAGCTCAGCCTCCTGTCAAGGGTGCAATCCACTGCGTCAACACTGCCACCTACTAATCTTAGGCAATTGAGGGGTTTCTTGGGATTATGTAGCTACTACTGAAGGTTTGTGAAGAGTTACTCTCAACTTGCTACCCCCTCGCAGATTTGACAAAGAAAGGTGCTTTCAGCTAGTCAAAAACAACCTTTGAAGTATTCGAAAAACTCAAAAAAATTATGAGTTCTTGCCTAGTGTTGGCTGTTCCGGATTTCACTATTCCATTTGTATTGGAATGTGATGCTTCAGGTGAAGATATATGGGTTGTCCTAATGCAAAAATGACATCCGATTGCTTTTGAAAGTAGAAAACTCAAGGAAATGGAGAGAAAATTTTCAATTTATGATAAAGAAATGTTAGCCATTATGCATGCTTTGGTTAAATTTCGTCAACACTTGCTTTGTGAGAAGTTTATTGTTGAAACTGATCATAATAGTTTGAATTTTTTTTTCACACAAGCTGATTTGAATGATAGGCAACAAAAATGGGTAAGCAAGTTGCAATTTTATGACTTTGACATTGAGTATATGAAAGGGAAAAATAATGTAGTGGCTGATGCATTGTCTAGAAAGCCTATTTTGTGTGCTGTAAGTGAAATTACAGCGCATTGGAAGGCTGTCATAATTGTTGAATATGTTAAAGATGCTTTGGCTACAGGTGTGATCAAGGAAGCATGAATGATGAGAGGTATGTAGTTGTGGATGGGCTGATTTTGTACAAAAACAAAATTTTGTTAACATCTAAATCCAAGCTTAAGACACAAATCCTAATGGCTGTTCATGATTCCCCTATGGTGAGACATCAAGGTTATTTTAAGACCTACAAAGAGGTAAGGGAAAGATTCTATTAGAAGGTTGTAAAGAGAGGTGCTTCAATATGTTAGGAAATGCTTTGTTTGTCAACATAACAAAGGACAACACACATTTCCAGTTGGTCTTCTCCATCCTCTACCCATTCCTCATCAAAAATGGGAGAGCATTTCTATGGAATTCATTACAAGGCTACCCATGACACAAGGTAAGAATTCTATATTGATTGTGGTGGATAGACTCAACAAATTTGCTCATTTCTTTGCATTACCAGCCCATTGCAATGCTCCTATGATGGTTGATTTGTTCTTCAAGGAGGTGTTCAAGCTTCATGGGTTGCCTAAAAGCATTGTGAGTGACAAGGACAATCAGTTTATGAGCCTCTTTTGGCAAGAGTTATTCCATTTAGTTGGCACCGAATTGACTCCGAGTACTAGCTACCATTCCCAAACGGATGGACAATTTGAAATTGTGAATAAATGGGTGGAAGGATATCTTTGGAATTATGTTTTGGGACAGCAAAAGGAATGGAATAAATGGCTGTACATGGCAAAACTTTGTTACAATACAACATACCATATGTCAATAGGTATGCCCCCTTTCAAGGCATTGTATGGTTATGATGCTTTTTCTTTCCTTGATCTAATTTGGAGTGATAGTAGAGTGCGCAGGGCTACTGATTTGGTCCAACAAAGCATGCAAATTTTAGATCAACTAAAAAGAACCTACAACAAGGTCAAAACTAGCATAAAATTTATTCAGATAAGCAACGAACGGAAAGACATTTTGAGGTAGAGGACATGGTTTTCTTAAGATTGTAGCCTTATAGGCAATCTTCTATCAAACAAAGTGGGGCGGAAAAGTTGAAACCACGGTTTATTGGTCCCTACAAAATTCTAAGGAAGGTGGGAGAAGTGGTTTATGAGTTGGAGCTACCAGAAAATAGCAAGATTCACAAATGTTTTTCATGTTTCTTGCTTCTATGTTGTTTAAATACAGGTACGGGTACGACTCAGGTACGTGTGTATGCCATTTTTCTAGAACCTTGATTTGGATACGCCGTGGGTATGTTTATATATATATATATATATATATATAATATAAACAATGCAAATTACTCATTTTTTTAGTAAAACATTTGAAAACACATAGTGTTTGTTCATTCATTGCTTCAAAATGTTCAAAGTAGACATTGCAAATACATTCAAATTTTCAAAATGCAAATCTAGAATAAATCATAATTCATCTAAATTCAGATTGTCATCATATTCATAATTATGAATGCCACTCCCACTAGCTCCACTTTCCACCTTTGGTGTTGAATTCTCTTAATTGTCATCGACATCATCAACACCAAGTAATGAAACTTGGGCAAATGTAGATGTGGAGGCATCCAAGTCCGTATTCTCTAGAAGGATATCCCAAAGTTTGTTAGGCCCTCGCATATAGTCCTCAAACTTGTGTGAAAGGAGGCACAAATTGGAATGTACAAATACCAAATCTTCAATCTTCTTGGATGCCAACTTGTTTCTTTTAGCAGAATGCATAAATCCATATGTACTCCAATTTTGCTTTGTTGAAGAATTACTAGCCATATGTCACAAAAAAAAGTAGTTAATTGTTAGAATTTTCAAATTTAAAATTTGTAACAATGTAAAAAGAATGTCAATAACTTAATAATTTTTTTGATTTAATTCAAATTGAATACTTGTGAGAGAATTTTGATTGCGATAGGTCATAGGTACTTGGCATCATGGCCATGTACATACCACCACTTGATTGGAGACAAGTTGGATTTGTCAAAAAGAGCCTCAGTTTCTCCCATGCTGCCTTCTGAAGCTACAAACATGCCAATTTCATTGCAAACTGCACTAGCTACAAATGGATCTAGAAAAAGCCTTCTGAATGCTTGAATAGTTCCATTTGCAACCTCTACATCATAATGTGGTGCTTTCCTATTAGGTAGCCGAAGTATTTCATCGCTATAATACTTTGAATTGAGAGCATAAGCAAGGAGATGTAATGGGGTGGTCATTTAATTCCACCTCTTCATGACCAAAGACATGATTTCATTATAAAATGTTTCTTTTGGGTCTTGCTCTTTCTTTTGTATGATTTCTCTCATACTTTCAGGGATGCAATCAATCCCATCATAAACCTCTCCCATGCAATCTACATATGTATCTGTAAATCAGATCATAGATAGAATAGGCTTTGTAAAATTGAGCATATGTTCAATTTTGGTCCACTAGTTATCATCAAGGATCAATGCTTTGATCTTATTGACTTTTTCAATGGCAGTGGTGCTTGCTTGCCTCCACACACTCCAAACATTGCTAATCACCATACTGTTCAGTGCCTTTTTTACCTTCACAAGTCGTCTCAAGATGAGCGTGTGAGAGGCAAATCTAGTTTCAACAATCTACAAAGATAAAATAAGACTTATAAGTTTAATTGTCCAAACTGTAAACGTTGATAAACAACTATAATTAATTATTAAAAACTTAGAACATCAAAATTAAGAACTTCAAAAGTATGAATTTGTGTTTAAATCTCTTACCTTAAACAACTCCAACTTTGAGAATTTCCTAAAGATGGCTTGAGACATGTGATAATTTGTGACAAATGTTTGAATGCAATTGGCCTCTGCATAAACTTGCTCTATCCATTGGATTTTGTCAATCTTTTGCAGCATCAAGTTGGGGAGTGGACAACACAAGGTGTCCAAAATATGTGCTCGTATCTGGCCTCTACAATCAACCCAACTACTCTACAATTCTTTGCGTTGTCCGTGATGACTTGGACATGTTGGGGGCCCACAGACTCAATAGCCTCTATCAAAATGTTTGCAATGAATTGAGTATCTTTCACTTCGCCCTCACAATCCACTGCCTTTAGGAACATTGCCCCTTTAGGGCATACTGCAACAACATTGATCAAAGCCCTATTTCGAGCATCTTTCCTTTCATTTGAGATAATAAACACCCTTGCATCTTTCCATGAATCTCTAATTGGTTGCAAAGAAGTGTGAATATGTTCTACTTCTTTGGCCAAGAGTGTGGTGCGGACCTTTTCATAATTAGGGCCTTTGTAACCTTGTGGAGCTTTATTGACCGCTTTCAATATTTGTTGTCAATAAGGTGATCTCAAAACATTGAAGGGCAGCCCACATGCATAAACGCATCTAGCAATCAACTTATCAACAATGTCCCTCTACGCGAGATTGAAAGCTTTTTCCAATGGTCCTTTTGGTTTTTTCCGTGAAGTGGCATCTGCATCATCATTAAAGGGTATTGCAATTGAATGAGCTCGAGTTTGACTTTCAATAAAAAGATGACTTGCAGTTGCAGATTTATGGGTGGTTTTTCTGATCTGCCTCTTTGGAGAGGCATTGTTTTAGAATGACTTTTTGAAGCAACTGTTGCATCTGCTTGTTCTTGCTCTTTCATGTACTCAACTATTTTTGCCTTAGGAATTTTGTCACATTTTTTGATCCCTAGTGGCCCATACCCAGTCAAATGAGTTTTGACTCGAGTATACAAGGACTTGTATGTGGTATGACAATCATTGCATACGCACACACGAGTCCCACCACCAACAACGATCTCAAGTGTTGTCACATGTTTCCAAAAAGGGGAAGCAGGTTTGTATTTCAATTGAAGCGAGGTTTCAACTTGGTTTGCTTCATCGTGCCCTCCCCCTGGAGTTGAATTGGATGCCATAGATATCCTAATTATCAAATTAGAACCAAGCAAAAAAATAAATTATAATTATTATTTATACAATATACATTTTAATTTTTTAAAATTTAAAACTTTACGTAAAACTAAAACTAAAAAATTAAAATTGATAACAACTAACTCTGTTTCTAATTTTCAAGATCGCATTATGCATAATGCGCGAGAGAAGAGCATACACAAAGTTAGGGTTAGATAAAGTACAAGAAAAATAAAAAATTAAATTTAATGTGGGTAACTCTGTTTCTGATTCTCAAAATCGCATTACGTGCGAAGGAAGAGCATATGCAAAAGTTAGGGTTAGAAACTAAATAGAGAAAGTAAACATTTTTTTTTAAATTTTTACATTTGTAATTTTAATATTTATGAGAAAAATAAAAATTAAATTTAATGTGGCTAACTCTGTCTCTGATTCTCAAGATTGCATTACGCGCAAGAACATACGCAAAATTTAGGGTTAGAAAATGAGACAAAAAATATACATTTGATATTTTTAAATTTTTATGGAAAAATAAAAAAATAAATTTAATGCGGCTAGAACTTAGGGACTTAGATTAAATTTTAAAATTAAAAAAACTTTAGACAAAGAAAATATACATTTGATTTCTTTTAATATTTACAGAAAAATAAAAAAGATAAATTTAATGTGGCTAGAACTTAGGGACTTAGATTAAATTTTAAAATTAAAAAAACTAAACAATATTTTACTATTTAATGCTGCAACAAATGAAATAGAAATTAAAAAATAAAAAAATTGAAAGAATTGAAAAATACTTGTAGTTCAAACAATGGCTACCTTCACAAATTTGAAATTCCTCCTTGCAAAGTGGCAAAAGTTGCCTCAAACCTCCACAAATGATTGTCGATTTCTCCTTGCAAATTTCCAATCAGCAATGGCAAGGCGAATGAAACAACTCCAAACAAATTTGCAATCACTATCGGCAATGGCAATGCAAGACAAATTTTTAATCAACAATGGTTGCAAACTTTGGTCACTTGGTGTGGTCTTATGAGGGGGAGGGGGCTACTTTTATAAGTTATTAGCAACGTTTTAGGGTTTCTTAGTTTTTTAGGGTTTTTTAAAAAAAATTGAGTTTTTTTTTTTTACTTTTTCTGCCAATTGTTCCCTGCCCCCATTGGAAATGCTTAGGCATGCCTGAAGATGCCCTGGGAACACCCGAAGGGGTCCTCGGGACGTCTCCGTGCCGGAGGTGTCTCCAGACAGGAGACGTCAGGGGGGGTGTTTCTTGTAACACAGTCTTGCTTAAAAAAAACACTTGGGCAGCACATTACTCCCTCCATGGGTCTACCACCCCTTGATGCAGAGGGTAAGTTTGTTTTAATTCCTGATTCTATTGTGGAGATTAGAGAGAGAAGGCTTAGAAACAAGGTCGTCACTGAATATTTGGTTCGTTGGAAAGATCTACGTTATTTAGATGCTATTTGGGAATGGGCAGCCATCCTTTAACATCCTAGCTTGCAATTGCTTGAGGACAAGCAATTTTGGGAAGGGAGGATTGTCATGTCCCCATTTTCAATTTGAATCATGAAGACCTTTAGCTTAAATTGTTTCCCAATCAGTTAAGGGGCAAATGGAGAAAAGGGGAAACATAGGTCTTATTGGCTCTTTTCAAAAAGGTACTTTATGTTCTTATTTTACTTAAAGAGGGGACTTTTAAGGGTCATGGATGCTACACTTGGGAAGGCTATAAAAGCCAAAAGAGGAATCATTTGGAGAGGTTCATGCTTTTTTGGGATAATCGTTTTTCTTAAAGTCTAAGCACGAAAAGCTTGACTTTTACCTTGAGGACGAAAACCCTTCAAAGTAGCTAAAACAAGGATGAAAACTCTTGATTTCAGTTGTGAACAACTTCGGAAGGAGGTTGTATTGAGCTTCAATTTGCAGAATAAAGGTGTTTTCTACGCCAAGTTGGATATTGCTAGGTGGCGGTTCGCTTGGAGGGTTGGGTGAAGGGTTTAGGAGGTTGTCATAGGGCAGCAATCAGCTTCTTGCAGGGCTGCACACATTTTCAGGGGCAGCAAACCCTCTTCTAGGGTTGGCAACTCACCTGGGGGTCCTTTTGAGCTTGGTTTTGGGTGTGGTTCAGGGACACAAACATTCAATATTTTTCTAATAAATTTCCAGCATTTATCATTGCCAAAAATCAGGTTTTTGATTGATTTATTTGGCTATAAAATTGTAATATTTTATGCTAATTTTGAAACCCTTGATTATTATTTTCGGATACTATTTTGGGCATTTGCAGCTGTATTAAATCTTTTTCAGATTTCCTAGGGTTTGATTAATTGTAAAAATCATTATTTCATTGGGGTTTGTTGCACATTCCTTTGTTTAGCACCTCAGCCCTAAAAAGGGACATTACATAGGTGTGGCCAAAATCTTCTCTTTTAGTTTCGTGTTTCTTTTTTATGAAAGTTACACCAAAATCAACTTCATAATCAAGCTCTTCCCAAAAATATTGTTTCAAGTTTTGTAACTCGCCGACAAAATAATTGATATCATGTTGGGAAAGAGACTATGATGCCATTCACGTTAGATTGACATCAGCCTAAATAAGTCCAAAATTTGTCCCCACTGTTGATTTCATCACTATTATATTGACATTTGGTGTTGATGTCATAAAGAAAAAGAAATAGAGAAATTATATTAATGTCCACATATGACAAAAAGTAGGGACTCGAGAATACATCCAGTTACAATAGGAAGTACTAGTATAAAAGAACCCTAGGATCAATGACTATTTAAATAAAATAAGAGCCGAAACACTAAAAATAAACGAGGGGTAAACCTAGTGTAGTAAAGCCCCAACACATGTGGTTAAAGTATTGATACAAATGGCCATGTGGGGGGAACAAGAACCCCCAAAGAGCATGGGATGATGAAAGATTGAAAGACTGGATGGTAGTCCCATCAAACATCTCTAATTGTGCCTTGGAAAAAGGAATCTTCTTTGTCATCGTCTATCATTGTGAAAGACCAAATGCAGGGTCTGGTAACACTCATCACAGAGTGTCTAGCATTGAGGGGTCTAGGTTGGGTATTCCTAGGAGGAAGAAAAACACTACCTATAGAATCCCTCCTAACATCCAAGGCTGAATAAGTTTCTGTGGCAATGTAATGTCCCCATTTTTAGCAATATTGATTTGTGAGCTTTTGCCCAGTTTTCGAGTTTTCCCTTAAGTTTCTTGGTGAGTTGGGAGAACTCCAAACTTCTTGGAGTGCTCAAGGTTGGTAAGCAGTGTCTTTGGTTTATGCCAATGAGCCTAATTGGCAGTAAGGATCAGCGTGACACTTTCAGAATTGCTTTTTGACTTTTGGGGTGTTCTCCAAACTTTTTGGAGTGTTTATTTTTAGTAAGTCACCTAGTTGGCTCCAATTATCATTCTTCATCATCAGTTTCATTCCAGTATAATCAGATTTTGATTCCGATATTGTTTCAGTTGTTTCCGCAACTCGGATGAGTTAATGAGGAATTATTTCATTAAGGTTGCTTAATTTTATGAAATAATTTTAAAAGCAACTTAGTGTAATAGCTCGTTGGAAAGGTAATTAAATGTTTTAAATGATGGACGCTTGGAAAAGGGGACCTTTGCACATGAAATAATATCGTTATTTCAAAAAGGTCTTTGTGAGAGAAATAGTGAATTATTATATTTTTAAAATTGTATATTTCAGCATTGTTTTTCTTGTTTTCGGAGACCTTTTTGGTTTCCCGCTTTTCCCTGACACATTTCTGTAATCTGTAGTCTATTTGACCTACTTTTGTGGTCATTAGTTGGACATTAATATATTTATCTTATCTTATCTAGAAAAGTTATAAAAAAGGGTTGAGGGCTCGTTGTGGTTGTTGATGAATTTGATGATGTTATGTTGCTGGATTGAACCTGAGTTCTTCCAAACCTTCTTGAGGATAAAAACCTTCTTGGAGAAGACTAGTTTTGGTGGTGAAAGATCCTCCCTAGCTGGTTGCTGTGGTGATTTCATACAGAGATTACATCTGTGCTTAATTGGAAATTTAATGGTTGTGCAGGGATTTATCATTGCATTCAAGCAAAGCTTAATTTTGTGTGTATGGATTCTTTGAGAGACATATTGAGAATATATTACTTGTAGCGCCATTTCCTTTAGCTATTCACAATGCATCTAGGCATGGCATGGATATTTGGAGATTGGTTCGATTCATTTTGAGAGTGAAAGAAAATCTATTAGTGGCTACTAGTATTAGGAAGCATTTTCCTTTCATTACAATTGCCAGGAGATATATTTTCAAAGAACTGTGTTGAATTTGGAAAAGAGTGAAATAAACCCTAGCTATGAGATGTGGGAAATTTGGAGGGAAATAAGCGCTTATTTTGGAGAGCATAAAGTTCATGGAAATGAGGCGCTTAGGTCTATGATGTTGTTCTACACCTTCAAACTTCTGTAGTTGGTTGTTCTTTTTTGTTTGGGAGTGTTTGGTAGAAGTTTAACATGCTTCTTTAGTGGGTTTTATGTGATAGAAGTAGTTGTGCAGTTTGGGGTTTTTGGCTTCAGTTGTGGGTTTCAGTGCAGTGTTTTAGAGTGGTTTCAAATTGCATTCTGTCTTCAGCAGTGTGCATAGCAGCTTCAGTGCCTCTGGGTTTAGATTTACTATGCATCTTGTGAGTACTCAAAGTATTTCAAATAATATTTATCATCCGGAATCTCTTATTGCAGCAATTGTATCTATTACAAATTGATAATAAAAATTTCAGTTGTGATCTTCATTACATTTCATTATTATTCGATTGGATGGTTAACCGTCAATCATATAGCATTGCATTGCATTTCATATTGTTAGTGCATGTGCCATGCATGTTAGTGTATGTTAGATTTGAGTATATTTGCATGAATAACAAGTTGGAATTCATAAGATATCTTAGAAAAATTTTGGGGTTGGTCATTACAGGGAACAAAACTCATAATTTATGCTTGTCCCTACGACTTGGGAAACAATTTTGAAGGAGCAAATCCATGATGCTGAGTAGGGTTGGATCCCTGTCATCGAGAACTAGTATGTTGGGGCACCTTAGTAGTAGTGTTGTGTAGAGATGAGTACCGCCTCACTGACCACCCTTAGTGTGTGAAGCAACAGTATCTAAAGGACATTTAATGCTACCAACCTTTGTGATGGGTTGAAAGGAAGAGGGGATCAACTTGGGGCAAGAGCGAAATCAAAGAATTTTTTAAAAACAAAGCCATTCATGTTGAGGAGGTTATTCACATAGTTGAAGTGGCAATGTTTGAAACGGAAACTACTCATGCCAAAAGAAACAATGGGTCCTTGACCAACTGGGATAAGCAAATCATTGCAAGTTAACAGCTAATTAAGCCTCCCCCGTTAATGGGCCAAGAGTACAGTGCATGCATCTCGCAGGGCGGAAAACTTGGTTTGGACTTCCCCGCCCTCGTGTTTCTTCAAGCTCAATTTTGATGGTGCCACGCGGGGCAATATTGGTGCCTCAGGGGTAAGTTGCATTACCGGAGACTGTGCTGGCTCTTTGATCAGGTTAGCCTCTCTAAAATTGCATGATGGAACAAATAATGAAGCTGAAGCTCAGGGCTTAGCTTTAGGTATTGATTTGGTTGTCCATTGTGGTGTGGATCAGGTCATATTGGAAGGCGACTCAATGGTACTAATCCAGGTACTCCACAACCAAGGGACCTGTGCTTGGAACATTGAAAACATTTTGGGCCAGGCGTGGGATATTCTTAACTCGTTTAGCTCCTGGGAGGCGTCTCACTGCTATCAAGAGGCTAATGCAATAGTGGACTTCCTAGCCAATCAAGGTATTTTGCAATCCACTGAGCTCGTCGTGGTCAACTCTTGGGAAGCATGGCCAGAGGCTTAGTGGACGAGCTCCTAACCTTTCTTTTTTCCCATCCCAATATCCCTTCATGGCTATCATTTCAGATATTGGCGGTAGGGGGAGGGCCTCTCATTCCAATCATTACTTCATATTAATGTGTCCTACACGTATGGGCAGTGATGCGAGGTGGTCTGCCATTTATGAAGGATGCGATGCCCTCTGCCTGTAGCCTTGTCATCTAATTTTTGACTTGGTGCTGGTTGAAGCTTAGGGTGTTGTGTGTGATCGTGAGAAATGGAGTGTCTTGTCCAAATCTCCATCAGTGAGCATTTGCTCCACATTTTAGTTGAGAAAAAGGAAATGTCATTTGAAGGTAGCGTCAGTGAGGCTAGGCTAAAAAAGGTCTTTGTGTTTCAATCCGATCTTGTAATGGAGGCGGTCAAAGAATAAGTGGGTTTGGCTTATCTAGAAACCCCTTACAGGGTCAAGGTAAATGTAGACATTGCCTTTCAGATCATCAACAATCTGCTCCTTATTGTGGAAGACAAGGAATTGGTCAGGGCGGTGGTGGAGCGGTTGATTAAGCCATGCTTCAGGATCAGTTGGCAAGAGGCAATTGCAGCTTTTCCAGCTAAGAGCACGGCGAAGCTATCCCTCTTTGGGAGGGAGGTCTACGACATCATTCCCCTGTCCATCTTTTGCGAGCTTGAGGAAAGGCTCTGTGTGGCGGTGGCCCACATGTACAAATTGCAGGGTTTACTATGCTCTCCAACTCCCTCTGGCATAATGATCACAACATTGAACGTAAATGCTCTGCAAGCCCCCTTAACTTCTCTCTCAGCCATCCAGGGAATGCAACAGGTTTCATGTGTGCTTGTTGCAGCTCGGCTTCTGGAACATATGTTTGGGGGGCTCACCTGACATGTTTTGAGTCTGCAGGGCACAATGGATCGGCGGTGGCATGCACTCGGTTTGCTTCCTTTGTGACAATGCATGCTAGGCTTGAATCCAACCTGCGTATTCCTGGAGTGGGCAGTTACTTGGTACCACCTGCTGAGGATGACCCTGACTCGACTCCCTGATGGAAATCAACTCAACTAGGCATTAGTGAGCATTCAGGGGCTTCCCTGTCATGTCCCCTTTTTCGTGGACATTGACAGACTTGATGGTTAGCCTATTATACGACCTTCGTAGGCTAATAGGATGGATAGAGGGTCATAATGGAGCTTGGCTTGACTTTGATTCGCAGAATTTCTACATTTGGTTTTCATTCAGGTTATTTCAGATGCATTGGCACTAAGCTCCTACTTTTTAGGGATATTTGATATGCAGCGGAGCACCTTTATTTTGGTATGGTCATGTGCGGAATCACTCCCTGATTCACCTGCTTCGATCGGTTTGAAGATCCGACGTATATTGAGGGAGATATTAATATTTGATTGATTTAATCAAATATTAATTATTTGGTCTCATTAATAATTAATTATTAATTATTTGGTCTAATTTTAAATTAGAAACCTTAATGCTAATTTAAGAAAAACCCTAATTAGGGCAAGCATATCTTTTGAGGGTATAAGGGTTTCACATGGAGGCCATTATTGATTATGCATATGATTATTGATTTTTGATTTTTGAAGAATTCTTCTGTGAAGACTGAGCCTAGGGTTCCAGGATTCCATTTGCATTGGAGAACGTTCCCTCTTCAGTGTGTGCAATTAAGAGGCTGTGGAATATCAGCTGATCTATTGCCAAATTGAGAGATAGCTTCATCCAGAAGTTATCACAGAATTTACAGGGTTGAGAGATAACTTCACACAGAAGTTATTACAGATATTCCAGGTATTTATTTATTTATGTTTTGATTCAATAAATTATACAGCTAGAGATCTTCTGTGCTAGAAGCATATATTTTCAGATCAGGGGTTGAAAACAGGGAAGCTATGCTTAATTGGTGGCCGTACGAAGTCCGTACAGGTCCGTACAGATCCACACAGACACCGACATCCGTTGACAGAGAGCTTCCAGATACCGACATCGGCCGACTGGAGACCGACGTCGGCAGATAAGGACCTACAGTGACCGACGTCGGCAGTATATCGACCGACGCCGGCGACTGTGTGTTCGACACAGCAGGCCGAGACCTTCCAGAATTCAATTTGCACTTCCAGATTTGCAAAGCCAGGATTTTCAAGACTGTATTTCATATTTATATGCATAATAGAGGACTGCAATTGTAATAGTTTAGAAGGACAAGTGATAAGATCTGTGATTTACTATTGAAAAACTATATTATTGTTATCATTCTGAATTTATTCAACAGAAATTATACAGTTGTTTAGAGCTTTTGTAGGAAGAAAAAAGAACCCCTAAGTAAGGGACATCACAGTGGTATCAGAGCTTTTGTGCAGAAAAAAGAGCCCCTAAGTAAGGGACATCACAGTGGTATCAGAGCCGGGTTTCTGCCATCTTGTTGGGCACATCAGAGCTAATGTCTTGCCATCCTGTTGGGTAGCTTGGGTATCAGTATGGCTTTAACAGATGTCAAAGATTTGGAAAAAAGAATGCACAATGCGAAGAAGAAGCTAGATAATCCATTCCAGCAAGCAGATGACATTCTAAAAACTTTGGAGGAGTTAGAAACTTATTTGAGCAAGGTGGAGCAATCAAATACTTATGATATGCAAAGAGCGTTATCTCCAGCATTTGATTCATTGGTGAAGCCCCGATTATTGAGACATCATGATGAGGTGGTAAGACTTGCAGCCCTCTCTTGCATTAGTGAAATCATGAGGATCATAGCTGGCTTTGATTTTTATGATGATCAGATTATGAGAGAGGTACTTTATGCCATGGTAAAAAGCTTCGAAAAGTTGGATAACATTAGAGACCCTCATTTCTCAAGGAGGGCAAGATTACTTGAAACATTTGCAAGGTATGGGTTTGAAAACATTATGATGTTAGTAGGTTGTATTGGTGAAATTCGCATGATGTTTAAAATATTTTGGAATATTTTAGATGAGTTTCATTCTAGCAATATATTGGCATCAATGCACTCTATCATGTTCACAATCTTGTTTGAGGAGGAGGATAAAATTTCTAAACTTTTGGCAGAAGATTTATGGTATGTTTGGACAAAAGGGAGAAATGTCTCACCTAGAGCTTGTATGTGGTTAAAGAATTTAATTAATAGGCCCCAGGATCGTAGTGCTTTCCCTATGACATGCAGCCACTTGCATGATGAGTTTGACAGTCATGCTGATCCAGTACAGGGAGATATTAACACATCTTCCGGTAATGATTTATCTGCGTTATCTTCACAGGCAGGAGTAGTTGAGGATGTTGTGGATGAGCTTTGTCTTAAGGTGAGTCTAACTCAGGAGTTAGACAGTGAGGATGAGTCTGATGCTTGCATTCAGAGTGTGGAGGTGTACTTAGATGTTAGTATACTGAGTGTTGGTGATGAGTATGTTTCTATAGCTGCTTATGAGGAGCATGTGGTTGAGGCTCACACACATATTCAGGACTTGGGAGTACCTAATTCTGAGGAGTTTGGGATACCAGTGGAGTCGAGTCTCCAGATTGATTCTTCTCACACATTTGATAGTATGGTACAGTTGGTTGTGCCACCGTTACAGAGGGATCAGTTATGGGATGGATTAACACCATCTTTTGTAGATAGAATTTGCAGTTGCCAATTACACAGCCTACAGTATCGACACATCCAGGGCAGTTGTGATTTCAGAGATTGGTTGAGTTGTGTTCGCCAATTTGATTATGGGTTCCTCTTTGTTTTACTTCTGATGATATTGCAGGTACTCACATTGATTCACAGTAGTGCAGAGCATAACTACATTTGGGATCCAGGTGGATTGAGTAGTTCATTGTTCCGAGATTGCTTGGGGACAAGCAATTTCCGGAGGGGCGGATTGTCATGTCCCCTTTTTCGTGGACATTGACAGACTTGATGGTTAGCCTATTATACGACCTTCGTAGGCTAATAGGATGGATAGAGGGTCATAATGGAGCTTGGCTTGACTTTGATTCGCAGAATTTCTACATTTGGTTTTCATTCAGGTTATTTCAGATGCATTGGCACTAAGCTCCTACTTTTTAGGGATATTTGATATGCAGCGGAGCACCTTTATTTTGGTATGGTCATGTGCGGAATCACTCCCTGATTCACCTGCTTCGATCGGTTTGAGGATCCGACGTATATTGAGGGAGATATTAATATTTGATTGATTTAATCAAATATTAATTATTTGGTCTCATTAATAATTAATTATTAATTATTAATTATTTGGTCTAATTTAAAATTAGAAACCCTAATGCTAATTTAAGAAAAACCCTAATTAGGGCAAGCATATCTTTTGAGGGTATAAGGGTTTCACATGGAGGCCATTATTGATTATGCATATGATTATTGATTTTGATTTCTGAAGAATTTTTCTGTGAAGACTGAGCCTAGGGTTCAAGGATTCCATCTGCATTGGAGAACGTTCCCTCTTCAGTGTGTGCAATTAAGAGGCTGTGGAATATCAGCTGATCTATTGCCAAAGTGAGAGATAGCTTCATCCAGAAGTTATCACAGAATTTACAGGTTTGAGAGATAACTTCACACAGAAGTTATTACAGATATTCCAGGTATTTCTTTATTCTATGTTTTGATTCAATAAATTATACAGCTAGAGATCCTCTGTGCTAGAAGCATATATTTTCAGATCAGGGGTTGAAAACAGAGAAGCTGTGCTTAATTGGCGGCCGTACGAGTCCAGTCCGTACAGATCCACACAGACACCGACATCGGCTGACAGAGAGCTTCCAGATACCGACATCGGCCGACTGGAGACCGACGTCGGCAGATAAGGACCTACAGTGACCGACGTCGGCAGTATATCGACCGATGCCGGCGACTGTGTGTTCGACACAGCAGGCCGAGACCTTCCATAATTCAATTTGCACTTCCAGATTTGCAAAGCCAGGATTTTCAAGACTGTATTTCATATTTATATGCATAATAGAGGACTGCAATTGTAATAGTTTAGAAGGACAAGTGATAAGATCTGTGATTTACTATTGAAAAACTATATTATTGTTATCATTCTGAATTTATTCAACAAAAATTATACAGTTGTTCAGAGCTTTTGTAGGAAGAAAAAAGAGCCCCTAAGTAAGGGACATCACAGTGGTATCAGAGCTTTTGTGCAGAAAAAAGAGCCCATAAGTAAGGGACATCACATCCCTATGTACGGGTTAATTTCTCTTTGGTTTACAGTCAACTCAATCTTGTGCCCATTTTTTGGATGGTATTTCCTGCCGGTTTGGCTAGTTTTGTTTTGGCTTGCCCTTGGTGGCAATTTGGTGTAATATGTGGTAGTTGTTTCAGTTAGTTTGTTGTTGGTCTGTTGACCGTTTTTTGTAATCCCCCCCCTCTTGTGGATCTCCCTGAGTCATGGGCTTTTTGTATTTGGTTTGACTTTTAATATAATGGGTGAGGGACCCTTAACCCTCAATTATCTATCATTTTAAAAAAAAAATTGTTTTGTAATTAGATTATAAATAGTTTTTTTTTTGTTTTTAAATGTTTTTTTTTTTTGGTTTATTATTATTAATTTTAAATGATATTTTTTAATGTTTTTAATTTTGTTTTTTATTATGTATTTTTTTTAAAAATTACATTTTGTAATTTTATTTTTATAATTATTATAATATTTTTTAATTCTATTTAATATTTATCAATACTCATATTTTGAAAATAATTAATGTTATTTTTTCAAAATATTTAAATATAAAGTGTATTTTTTATTTTAATTTTAATTTTTATAATTTTTTTTTAAAATTTAAAATTTATTAATACTCATATTTTGAAGAAAATTAGTGTTATTTTTTTCAAAATATTTAAATATAAAGGCTATTTTTTATTTTTTTAATGATATGTTTATTTATTTATTTTAGTTTTTTAAATATATGTATTGTTAAATTTTTATTTAATGTTTTATAAATTTATAAATTATATTTTAATTTATATATATATATATATTTAATAATTTTTGTTATTTTCTTTGTTGATAATTTTTTTAATCTGTTTATTTTAATTTTTGTGTATTTTAAAAAAATATTTTAGGTTTTGTAGTTTTGTTTTGAATATTGTTTATTGTTTATTTTTTATGTTTTTTAATTCATTTTTAATGATTTATTTATTTATTTATTTTTTAATTTATGTATATTTTATATTTTTGCTTTTACTTTATGTTTTATTTATATTTATTTATATATGTTTATTTTTTTATAATATATATATATATATATATATATTTTTTTTTTTTTGACATAAAATTTCATTTAAATTCTATAGATGATTTCATGGCTCCTCTAAAATCAAAAGTCAAGGGATGGAAGCATATGTCATGGATTGGATTAGGGAATAAAGTTAAATGTATTATGTGGTAAAATATTTTATGGGGGTTTAACTAGGGTTGTGGACCACCTACTTAGCAGATCGGATGGCCCCAGTGGGGGTGTTAAAGCATGCCCTAATTTGACTCCAAAGATCAGACTAAGATTGGAGAAAGAGGAGGAACAATTAGTTGTTAGAAAACATATGGCTACACAAAAAAAGGGAATTCAAGAAGAAATTTTCAGGAGCACATCAAAAAGTTTTTCTACATGGACGTCATCCTCACATATGCTATCAAACACTTTTGGGAGTCGAACAATTCCTCGCATGTGGAAGCCAATACAAAAACAAGATGTGGATGATATATTGGTCGATTTGTTTTATTCAAGTGCACTCCATTCAACGTGGCTAGGATTTTGTTCTTTAAGAACGTAGTTAAAAAAATATTTGAATTTGGCAAAGGATATACTCCACCTAGTTTTGAAAGGCTTAAGACTACTCTTTTGGAAAGGTCAAAAGAGAGGATGACTGAAAGCATGGCAGACGTCATCGCCTCTTGGAGTTTAACAGGGGGCAGTATATTGAGTGATCACTAGTCTGATATGTGTCAAAGGCCATTGATTAATGTCTTGGTGTATTGCCCTCAAAGCATATTTTTTTTGAAAGTGATTGACACTATGAATCACAAAAAACTTTAGAGTTCATTTTCAAAATCTTAGATGAAGCAATTCTTGAAGTGGGTGAAAAAAATGTAGTTCAGGTTGTCACTGATAATGCCACAAATTGTGTCGGGGCTGGAAAAATGATTATGAACAAGTATCCACAAATTTATTGGAGCCCTTGTGCAACACATTGCCTTAATTTTTTTTTCCAGGTCTTAGCCAAATTTCCATGGATGCATGGAACAATGCAAAGGGGGAGGACAATTGCAAACTTCATAAAGAACCACCGCCTCACATTGAGCATTTATCGACAACATGCATCGAAGCAGTTGTTGAGGCCTTGTGAAACAAGATTTGCTTTTTTTTATATCACTTTGAAAAGAGTGGTTGAAGAGAAAACAACAATAAGGTCAATGATTTGTTGCAATGAGTGAAATTTTTTTGTGCTTTCAAAAATCTCTAAGGGAAAGCGAGCAAAACAAATCAATATAAACCCCAGCTTTTGGGAAAGTGCAAACCAAGTTCTAAAAATGTGTGAGCCTATTGTTGATATGCTTTGTACGGTTGATGGTGACACCCCTTGTCTTGGCATACTTTATGGGGCTATGGACCATTGTAAGGAATCCATTCAAAAGGCATTCAATGATGTGGAGACAGACTACAAAGCAATATGAGATGTGGTTGATGTAAGATGGAAAATGATGCACACACTCTTACATGCAGCGGCTTGTTATCTAGAGCCTAGGCTCTTTCATATAGATAGAGAAAGTGATGTTGAAGCCATGAGTGGACTTTATGAAGCCATTGATAGGCTTGTTCTAGATCCATAACTTACATGTATAATTAGGGGCCAAATAAAGGCATTCTGGGCGCAAGCAGGAGTATTTGCAACAACAGGGACCAAGTATGATAGGCTACATCTTGAAGGTTACAAATGATGGAAATATTATGGATCAAGTGCAAAGGAATGACAACGCTTTGCTATTTGAGTATTGAGCCAATGAGCAAGTGCGTCAGCATGCGAAAGGAATTGGCATTGTTTTGACCACATTCGATCTAAGAAAAGAAACAAGTTATTGTCAGGGAAGTTAGGAGATCTTGTTATGATTGCAACAACTTGTAGATGTGCATGAGCAAATGGCAAAAGAATCTTCTCCACAACCCCAATCTGTTGTAGCAGACTTGGAGGACGCAGATGATCCTGACTTCCTTTGTATTGAATCTAGTGATGACGATGATGTTGACGAGCCAAGTGCTCTTGATGATATGGAGCTTTTTGATGTTGCTAATAGCCTATTATAAGGCCATAGAGTGTATTGGCTTTTGATGTAGAACTTTTTGATGAACAATTCGTATGAAGCTCAAGAACTTAGTATTACATGTTTTAGATTTGAGACACTTAGTTTTTGTAATAGCATCTTTAATATTCTTATTTGACTTATTTTTATATGTTTTTTAATTTTTTTTTGTTTCAAATTTAATGGCGATTTTTTTTTTTCCGATTTTTATCCAAACTCGAACTCGAACCCGAACCTTGTGACTTAGGGTGAAGCAAGTAGTTCCCAAGATGCGAGTGATGATGTGGATTTGAATGTTGTTGGAGATGTTGGTTCTTTCAATAAGATGCTGTTGTCTCCTTTTGATAAGCGAGATAAGTGAGCTACCAATAATCCCACTATTGGATCGTTTGGTGTTGAGGCTTCCTATCTGTTAAACACTTCTGGAATTGTATGTGATGTTTCATTTGTTCTTCCTCCATTGCCCAATATCAAGTTTAGTCAGATTCAAATACCTGCAGATGTTATATTTCAATCGAGGTAAAAGAAGTGGACGATGTGTTCTGTGCTGGAGGGCAAGTGGGGCAAATTTTTGAATATTGGAGAACGCAGCTTGAGATGGAGAAGCAGGAACTAGAGAACATTGAGATGATGGTGGTAGCTGAGCCCTAAGCCTCTCTGAAATATGAAGATAAGAAATTTAAAAGAGTGACTATAGAGAAAAGGAAAAGAGGAAAACAATTACAATGGTTACTGAGAAGGTTGTTGCAGAGGTCCTTCATGATCGAAAGGAAGAGCTTTCCTCAGTGGTGGAGTCTAAGCAGATACTCTCAGAATATCATTTGTGAAGGAGGGGAGAAGCATGCCTTGGAATTTCAAGATTTAAAGCAGAAGAAGCATGGCATGCAGGGACAATGTACAAAATAGGTATCCACCAAGGCATCAGTGTGGAGAGTTTTCATGAGGAATTCTTGGAATTCTTGTTTCTTGTGTAGGTGTGTCTAAATACTTTAATGGAAAAGATTCTGGATGTGGAGAAGAAGAACAAGGATAAATAGCAAAAAATGGACGGCCTGGCCCAGAAAGTGGAGTTTGTGGAGATATTTCAAGAAAAACACTGAATATTGAGGTCACATATTGCTACTTTAATGTATTTTGAGAGTAGCATTGCTGGTAATTTTGAAGGATAGAATTGACACTGGCAAAGAAAGAGTTAAGCCAAAACAGGGAGTTGATTTCCTCAGATATCGTGAAGGTTGATAGTCTTTTCTATGTATTCTTCATTACCCTTCTTAAAACATCAGAAAGTCAGCGGATCTCCACGAAGGCATTTCAGTGATTGATCACTGCCATACCCAACCAAAACAAGATTTAACAGATTTGAAGGTTGATAACAAGTTTCTAGATGACTACGCACTATGACCTGTCATGATGACTGAGCACAACAAAGTCCTCCTTGAGGGCATTGATGCTTAAATGGGGAAGATCACTGGAGTGCTAACTGAGATTGCTCTAACGTGATTTCTTCTACTTTGATTTTTCTTAACAGACTTGTAAAATGTTCATGTGAGGGAAAGGAGTTTGTTTCAACTCAACTTCTAAAAATAAAATCAATTTTTAATTGATTTTATTTTTTAGAATTTTAAAGGTTGTGTCTTTTTCAGTTTCATCTCTGATGTCGAGAGGGTTGGAACCCAAAATGAACAATTGTATAAATTTAGTTGTGGTCCTATCATTAGATATATAGACTTTGATTGAAAAATCTTTTAAGGTGATGCTGCAATGATACAAATTTTAATACGAGTAGCTTTTGTTCCTTTGTAAAATTTTGGTGATGTTTATTTGATAATTTCAGTGTGGTCTTATATTGAGTTGCTATTTTAATATCTTGTTGTGTATGCCATTGTAGCGTAATCACTGTGAGTTCTTAATGTTTGTTTATACATTTCAAGTGATGTTATTTGTATTGGCAATCCGAGAATTTTGCTTGGTTATTAGATTCATAGTTCTGATTGAACACATGTTATTCAGTTAAGTTGAAAATTAAATGATCAAGTTACCATTCTTTTAGATTTTGCATTATTGCTTCGCAAACTTGAACTATTGTCACTTTTGTTTAGGGAGATTAACTGTGCAAGGAATTGTAAGTTCCATTGAATCAATAAATTCATCATCAGATTTTGTGCATCTGATAAAGAATTTAAAAGTTAAAAGTTTGTTTTCTTTTCATTTTATTATCAAAACATTAAAATCAGAGTAGGATTTCTTTTCAAGTTTGTAAATATTTCTGAGCCTTATAAAGGTGTTAGGTAACCTGTACCATAATTAAATTTGTATTTAGATTAAAATAGGGGGAAGGGGAGGGGCAGTTTGAACCTCGTAACGTGTCTGTGTTTAAACATTGGGCAACATAATTGGCACTAGAAGGATCTCAATATTTCTCAATTTGAAATCAACCAGCAGAGTTGACCCCTTCAAGGTTTAGGTTAGGAGAAATTGTGGTTGGTGCTTTTGAACATCATAGAAAAACCTATAAGGATAAAGATAAGTCTAGATCTTGCTCAATAGAGGGGAATTGTGGTTGGTGCTTTTGAACATCATAGAAAAATCTGCAAGGATAAAGGTAAGTCTAGAGCTTGCTCCATAGTAGGTCATTAATTCCTGCATTTGTAGAGCAAATTCCAACACCTGCAGAAGCCAAAAATCTATTAAGAAAATTTAGCATGGAAAACTTTCAGGGTGCAGCTTGGCTTGCCTAGGAATTGTGAAAAATACCTGCATAGATTTAAAAATGTTGGAACTAAGACCACTGATGATCTTAGCAGCAAAAGTACCTTGGAGATGAACCTGCACCTTCCCAAGGCCCGTTCATATCTTTTCGAGACTTTGAAAGATATTTGCAAGCCTTTTGTGCATCTATTGCAAAATCCTTTGTTGCAAAGCTTTCCCTTCTTTGCGAAGCTCATTTCTTCGTTGGGAATTAGGTCCTGCTTTGCAAAGCTTCTCCATTTTGCGAACCTCATACTTTGTAGTTTGTTCCATGAGAAATCTCTTCACTGCAAAGTTCCCTGTTTCGTACCACCATCAAAACCACACTGCTCTCTGCCCTCCTAAGGGGAAGATTATGACCAACAAATTTGGCACCATTTAGCACGACAGTTGAAAGGCGAAGAGTCACTCATGGATGTGCAATCATTTTCAACTATTCCAACTTCTATAATGGTTCTTTAGCCTTCCCAAAATTGTATTATATGTTTTTAAATCAGTTAGCAATCAAAGAGTAGAAGATAAAGAGACACACATCTCCCTTGGAGTATGCTGTGTACAAATTTCACAAATTAATAAAAAGTTCTGTTTCAGCTCTATTATTTTCTCTATTCTGAATGTTATTTGATCCCTGATTCTGCACACACACATAACACATCTAAATCCTCATTTAGAGTGTTTACCCTGAATACCTCTTGGGACTTGGATAAGCCAAGAAACATGTGATAGATTTCAAAGCCGCCCTCAGATTGTTCAGCATAGAACATGAAGATGTTGCTTGAAGGCTATTCCTTTTTACTTTTGAAGACTTAGTGTATGACTGGTATTTGAATTTAACTCGGGTCTATTGTCACTTGGGTCCAATTTGAAAATGCATTCATTTCTTGGTATGGTGATGCCATTGACCCACGTATGTTGTTTAGGAAAGTCGGTCTTGTGAAAAGGCAGGGCAATGAGCCAATTAGGAGTTTCAATGCCAAGGTTTCAGATAGCAAGTGTAACACACGTCCAAACACAATACCACAAAACACAACCTAATTTTTTTTATAAAATTATTATAATAAACGTCTTGCACTTCACTGACATGACTTCCTGTTGAGTGCAGGACGAGAAAGGGCAGAATATAGTTAAACTAAAGAAATGTACCCCTTGTGAATAATGTCAAACTTCATTTTAAGTTTTATAACAAAATTCCCCAAAATCAGAGGCCCACTTGTGAGATGACTAATGACATTTATTTGAGTTCCCTAAATCCTTTTATTTCTATCTTTGTGAGATCTTAGGCAAACAACATAAACGATGCACATACTGAAGCAATTGTGGCAGAAAGGAAATTGTCTTCATAAGATATGGTCCCCACGATCAATGCAACCCCCTTGCAAGTAATCATACCTAATGAGGTTAAAAGGATACAATATTGTGGAAGATATGAAAAGGACTAAGCCATATATCACAATGCATGAATTAGGTCAAAGGGAATGACGTCCCTGTAGCATCATATAGAGGGAAGGGAGAGGGACCATCATTTCTTCTTACTGATAGATTCATATAGATCTGCAAATGTTTAGTAGACTTGGGAGCATCTGCAAATATTATGCTTTATTCTAGTTGCCAAAAGTTAAGATTAACACCTGCTAGGTCTACTCGAAAGGTGGTGCAATTGCACAAATTTGAGGTAAATGTAATTGGTGATTTAACCAACATACACATACGATTGGCCTTTGACCCTCATGTGCAACGGTTCACTGATATTCAAGTTGTCGACATCCTGAAACTTTTGATATATTGCTAAGCAGGGATTGGTCCAGAGCTTGGAATGGTTGTGTGGTAATTGATTTCTCCCACATTTGGCCGCCATGGAGAGGGTTGGCTGATCATATGAATTGAGAGGGAAGCTCGGATGGAGTACATGATCACTGAGTATCATCAAAAGATTGAAAATGTGGAAGCATTGGCGTTTTATATATAGATGTTTACACTCTGAACCTAAAAGACACTTCTCCTAAGGAAGTCAAAGAACAACCTGATGATGGAATGTGGATAATTACATTTTGACGGTGCTAAGTCTAGGCAAGGATCTGGTGCAAGGGCTTTCTTAACCAATCCTAAAGGTAAACAGTTCCACGCTGCATTTAGATTTCAATTCCCTTGCACGAACAATATTGCTGAATATGAGGTATTAGGCTTGGGTCTTCAATTTGTAACAAAACATAAAGGAAACATGTTAAATGTCACTGTCGGCGGCTGTGAATTCATTGTGAATCAAGTAAGATGGCTCCAATGTAATGCTAAGTATTAGAGTAAATACAAGTATATGATTAAATACTTCTTTGCATTTAACATTATTACTGTCCAAAAGAGAACAAATTGTCTTGTCTGACTCTTTGGCTTGTTCTGCAACCACTTTCTCTCCATTGGTCAATACCTCGTTCAGAAAATTCTCCATTGAAATGATCTCAATGACCTCTATTCCGACAATATTTACAATTTTTTGGTTTTCAATGACTAGCAAAAAATCCTTCAATTTATGACCAATTTGAATGCATTCAAGGATCAAATCATTGATGAAAGAGAACCTGAGTCACTAGAGAATGATGAAGAGGAGGAAATAGGTTTGGTTTCATTGGAAAAACTTTTTGATTTGAATGCTTAATTTTATTTTAACAAGCCTGAAAGAAAAGCTAATGACTCCCAGGAGTACTTTGGGCCTATTAAGCTATGGACTGTTGTTTACCCTCAACTTATTCATTTGGGAATCTTATGTTCGAAAGAAGAAAAACAAAGGTTTGGTGAATTGTTCATGGAGTTAAAAGATATTTTTGCTTGGATCTATGAAGATTTGAAGATGTTTGATGCAAAAACAATGACCCATACCATACACCTCAAGGAAGATGCTAAACCTTTCAGGCAAAGACAAAGACCAGGGAATCCACTTTTTGAGTCCACAATTTATCAGGAAGTACAAAAATTGTTGTCTGCAATAATAAATTTTCCCACTAGACACTCTACCTAGGTGGCTAATCTAGTCCTTGTTAGATAGAAAAATAGCAGCCTCTTGCCTATAGCCTACACACTGCATTGTGGACTGTCATGTTTGTGTATTAATTCTAGAACAGCCTACCACCTTTTAACTATTTAGAGCCTCATATATGTAGAACCCATTTCTAGGTTAACACATTTATCATGTTTTGCAAAACGTTTATTTGGTAGATTTGCCCTCATAGTTACCAAATCTGGCTGGATCTGTACAAAATCTGGCTGGATCCCGATTTTTTGGTAAGCCCGGATAAGTTCATCGTGGTCAGTCCTGTTTTTTTTTCAAAAATTTAAATAATTATATTGTTAAGGTTTTCTATGGAAAACAAGGCCCAGAAGCTGTAGATATTATATAATATTAACGCTTTATATTACTTTATTAATGTTTTTCATTGTATTTGTCAATTTTGCATATTAATAAAACTTTGTTGACACACACAGACACACACACACACACACACACACACACACACACACACATGTATATATACTGGATCAGAAGTTTCCATACTTTTTTTCAAGAATTCCGGATTTTCAGATTTTTTGGCCCTCCCGATCGGATCCGGATTTCCGAACTTGGTAACTATGCTGCCCACTAAAATTAGCATAAATTTCTCTTTCTTTTTGTGCTTTCTTTGGACTACCATTGTTTTTTTATGGAATTTCTAAAATTCAAGTATATATCTTCTACATTATTGGGGTCTACTTGAGTTTTTACCTTCTGAGTTTTTACCTTCAAATATTGTTTTGATGAATCTACTTTTCTAAATATAAGTGATTATGTTTTCTGTAGCTTGTGAATTAATCCAGTTGACAACATAAAGCCTTCAATTTAATGACAAAGAAGTTGTTTTGTGATTTATCTATGTTTTATAATGTTGAAATGGTAATCGATGCTCTTTTTTGAAGCAGTTTCAGATGTCATCATTACACATAACCTTTCCCACAGAAAAAGAATGGGAGAAATTTAAACAGTTTGGTTTTCTTCAACGGATTGGAATGCAGTATCATTGGAAAAATCGTGACTATAAAAGGTATGTCTGTAGAGATTTGTACTTTGATTTTGATGCCTTGTTATGTAGGGATTGCTGTATTGGTCTATACCAATTAACTAAACATGCAAAATGCCATGATATAAACATAAGCAAAGGTGTGGGTATTTTTTAAGGATGCAGATCGATGTTGTTATGAGATTCATCCCAAGGATGATGATATAAAGAAGGGATAATTGGAATTGTGATGATGGTTCATGTATACCCTTCTTAATTTATCTTGGAAGTGCAGTTTAAGAAAGTTATCTTTCTTTGATCAGGAGAATAAAGGTTGAGGGTTCTCCAAGATATATTTAAGGCCCATTTGAGCACTTAAACAGAAATAATATTCCATTGCTTTTTCTTTGCAATTATGTAGATACTCCAATAAAAGCCAGCTAGAAATAAACGTACTGTAGTATTTATGGCAAATTGCCAGAAACCAAGAAGAAAAATAATAAGTGGCAAAAGGTTACATGTCTAATTAGTTTTAGTTCTTTAAACATGCCAGCAAGAGTGAAAGAGTTAAGGGAGAGCAGATGCAATCCAACTAGGAGCTAGTTGTCTAGATATCCAGAGTCATGTAGAGAAATAAATGCGCATATGGAAACCCAACAAGCTTTAATTTTCAAGTTCATCTGTTATGATTGAAATTAAGAGTGTAATTTGGAGAATCTAAATATGGAGAACTCGGAGAACTGCTAAACCATATTACCGTCTTCTTGTCAATGTTAGTTGATGTTAAATTCCTTTCTCTAAATAGTAGTATACACATCCAATAACCTGTTTTCTTGTCTTAAACAAACTTGGTCAGAAGTGTGCCATTTGTAAACGAGGCTATCTCATTATTCTCATGAATATCTTGCAGAAATTTCTTTCTAGCCATATTCTGTCATTTATTTGCATCAATCTCTGCTTGAACAGATTTAAGGCTGGTACCAGATGTATGTGTGATTGAGGCGCAAAGACTAAATTTTATCCTTGTCCCAACATTCTTCACAATTTAAGGAAAGTTCTTTTAAACAGCTTGTACGAGCATATCTACTTTTACCAAATCAAGAATGGTATCATCCTGGTTTTCTTGTTTGGCTTCTCACTAGAGTCTCTGATATTCTTGTTATTCCCTATATTACATTTCAATGTCATAGTGTCCATAACCAAAGTAGGAATATTTATGAAAGCACCATTATTGATGCAACCATAATTTGGGGTCTCAATGAAGAGATGTCTTAGTCCACACAACGTTTAGAATTACATGTGGAAAAGAAATGCAATAAAATGCAACAACAACACAATGTTCTATTACAAAAATACAACTTGTACATACTATAGCAACATGCAATGTCAAATGAGATCTGCTACAATATCAGATATAATGATGTCTGTTTGCTAATTCACGGTCTTTGCAAGTTTAGCTATCTGTTTCTCAGCTCTCCTAGAAAATACTCAACTTGCTACTTGATAATTCTACGTTGCATTCAAATTTTCAGTTGCGCATTGCAGTTTTGGTTCCCACATACCTTGGTCATAGCGGCAGAGTTTTGGAGTAGAGCGCGGGTTCCTTTTCCGTCTAAGTATCGAAGTGCAGCGGAAGCTGCCAAGTGGCGTAGTCCGAGTGCGAGTTCTCTTTCCCTTTTTTGTTTCCTTCGCTTCATTTTTGCCTAAGTGTTGAATTCGAGTGGAAGCCGCCAAGTGTCGCTTTCTGAAACACGGAGCCGGCCAACTGGCGTCGTCCGAGACACTTTTCATAATTTTTAGGAGGGCTGCGGAATGTGCCACGTATCCAATAGCAGCTAAGCGGAACGCACTACGTGTCGGCATCCAAGAGATAGTTGGTTCAAGGCCTGGGTTCAATGCCTTGGTTCAATGTTTTTGGTTCAATATCTCGGTTAATGTGTAAATGGCGCGCAGTGTTGAACCGTTGAACCATTGAACCTTTTGGTTCATCGGGCAGTTCAAGGGAGTGTCCCAAAAACCAAAGGGGTCAAGCACCCTTTTGGAAGGCAGTAAGGCGTCGTTTCATTTTTGTCTAAGTGCCGAAGAGCAGCGGAAGCCGCCAAGCGTCACTTTTCGAGCCCCTTTCCACTCCATTCCCAAAAGAAGCGGAAGACGCCACATACCCCTAGTAAGAGAAGCAGAAGATGCCACGTATCTTCCCAAGAACAGCGGAGGTTGCCACGTGTCAACTTTCGAAAGATCATCTTCAAGCTTCATTGCCAAATAAAAATTGTGGTGGGTCCCGGGTGTTATTTCAAAGGTCTGTGGAAGCAACAAGTGACAACATGCGGAGACTGCCATGTACATCCATCCCCTTTTTTTTAAAGAAGTTGCTTGGGCAAGGAACACGGCGAGTTTTATTTTGTTAAAACTGCTAAGTATCGAAGAAGCGGATTGCGACAGGTGCCGAAGGCGGAGCGTTCTTGAGCAGGATATAGAGAAAGCGGAAACTGCCTCGTGTCTTCAATAAATTAGGCGGAAAGCACCAAGTGTCGTTCTTCGGTGCTTTCTAAGCAATAAGGAGAATTTCAGGAAATTGACTAAGTGTCCTCTCCCGTTTCGACAGAACAGAGTGTTCCGTGTATCTGTTACAGTAAAGCAAGATGGAGGGAGACTCGGCGGGAGTTATTTCTGGTAGATGAAACAGTTCACCGAGTAGATTTTTGGAGCCTGCAGACATTAAAAGGGCCGTCTGTTTGTCCCCTGTAAGCGGAGGCAGAATGGACAGTTGTGCGGTTAAGCAGGTGATAGAATGAGGAAATTCAGGCGCGGGAGGAGGTACTAGACATGAATTGACACGCCGCAGTAAGGACAACCGTCCCGCCCCAGCATGGCCATTCCTGATAAGACCAGGATACATCCAAGGCATTGAATGCGCCGAATGCCGCACTATTTTATTGATAAAATCTGGGGCTATAAGAAAGGGAGGATGGATTGTAAAAAAAGAGGAGGATTCTATAGTTTAGACTTTCTAGAGTTTTTGACTAAGTAATATCATTTGCTTTTGTCTCATTCTCTTGAGTTGTAAAGTCGATGTAACTGTGCCTTTTATGTGGCTGAAAGAATTAAGAAGATTGAGCTCTATGCCTTTGTTGATATTTTCTGTGTCATTTGCAAAAGTAGTCTATACTGTAGATTTTCTAGAGTTGTGATTAGGAATGTCATTTGCTTTTGTCTCGTTTTCTTGAATCAAAAGTTCTACATAATTGTACGTGTTTCTGCGCCTCTTATGTGATTGGAAGATTCTTACAAGAAGATTGAACCCTATGCCTTTGTTGACATTTTCTGTATCTTAGCAAAAGAAGCCTCTACCAGGAGCCTCTGATTCTATTGTTTCAATCTTTTACATTGATCATGCACTTGTTTGCTCTTAAATGTGAATGAACCCTACATATAGTCTCACTATGCTCAGGATTAGGATCAAATTACACTCAGGCGCATCGCCATAGTTAGGTTTCAATTCCTGCATTTGCGTTTCTGTTTAATTTTCTATCCTTTTTCCCCCCACATGAGCAAAGGGGCGCCTAAGCCTAGCCAAGATAATGAAATGATACCCAAAACCTTTTTTTTTGTATTTTCTGATTTATGAATAAAAACCTAGATCTGTCTTATACAGAATACAATAACTGAAACACTAATAATACGGATAAGGAGTTATGATCACCGGTTTTGCCCCTTTCTTGAGCTCAATGATGTGTTCCGAACCTCTATCAGGAGGTGGTCCAGGAGGTAAATCAACAAACACTTTACTCTTCTTGGTGAGTAAAGATTGAATATTAGGAGGATACTCTATTTTCGTTTCAGCAGGACTATCCGGAAGAACCATGCATTCCGCAGCCCAGTCCACTTGGGCATGACGTATCAACCTTGCCATCCTTTTGAATGACACAATCCGAGGGCCACCATTTGACATTCCTCTCAACACCACCTTCTTTCCGTTGGATTGGAACTTGAGTTCCGGGGTTTGCAGATTTAAAGAGATCTCTCCTAGAGATCGCAGCCACTGAATGCCAAGGACAGCATCCGTATCTCCAATATTAACCACATAGAAGTCATCCTTGACTTCGTAATTGTCCAATTGCATTGACAAGTTGGGAACCCTTTTGGTACAAGAGATGTGGAACCCATCAGCAACCATGACTTTGAACCCTTCAAAATCTTCTGATTGCAACCCCTTCTTTGCTACCACAGCTTCGTCAATGAAGTTATGGGTTGCTCCAGTATCAATTAAAGCAACTATACGCTGCCCTTTGATCGTCCCACGAATTTTGAAAGACTCATTCTTGTGGAAGCTCGAAAGTTGAGCCAACGTACCACCACTTTCTTTTTCGCTTTCGGACTCTTGAAGAGCTCTTTCCACTTCACTATCTTCGGGATCAGATTGCTGTTCCGAAAAATCAGAGTTACTCTCACCAGCTGAATAATACTCAATCTGGTGAAATTTGACTCCCTTTGGGCAAACATGATGTGGAGACCATTTATCTCTACATCGGAAACATAGCCCCTTTCTTCGGAGTTCATTGATAGTTTTCGGATCCAATCTTGTGCCAAGAGGTTTCTGCTGTTTAGACTCCTTTTGATAAGGCTTTTGTTGAAACCTTTTCCCTCTATCCTTCTTGTGGAATGATGGTTTAGAATGGAACTTTGTTTTGGGAGCAGCCCACTCCATGTTTCTAGCTTTTTTCATTGCTTCTTGTAAGGACGGTGGATCAAAAGCTTTGATCCATCCCTTGAGTGGCTCCATCAAACCTTCGCTGAATAAGATCACTAATCTTCTCTCAGTGATTCCAGTGACCATAACTGAAAGTCTTTGAAACTCAGCTATGTAGGCATCAACAGTGCCATACTGCTTCAACTGCGCCAACTCCCTAAAATGCACTTCTGGGTCCTTCTTCTCGAACCTCTCAATGAGTCTATTGGTGAATTCATTGTAGCTAGTGATTGATCCATGACCCAAGGTGATTAGGCCATGGTACCACCACTCATGCGCCACCCCATCTAGGTGTAGCGTAGCGAATTTAATCGCGTCTTCTTCAGCCATTGGCCTAAGAGCCAAATAGTTGTCTAGTTTCTGAATCCAAGCTCGAGCAGAATTACTATCACTTCCGTCAAAGTGGGAAAGCAAAACCTTGTTGATAGCTTGATGCAGGTCTCCTTGTGCTGGATTTCTTCTTTGGTCATAATTTCTCCCTTGCCCTTACTCTTTTGCTTATGATCTATAAATTCATTATAGGACATATCCATTTTGATGTCATCAGGGAGAGAATCATACTCCGCATGGCCATGTCTCAATTGTTCCACAAATGAAGAATTCTCTTCAGGATCAGGTTGGGCGTTTACTGGTGCTACAAAGGTGGGTTTGAAGGGCCTTGACGAAATGTAAGTGTTGTTTGAAATAGGTTGAGCAACACTTCCATCAAATTGATTAGAGGCACTAGGCTCTCCTCTATATCCGGAATTGTTCTGGAGAGTTGGGTTCTGACCCACTTTCCCCAACATGAGGGATACCATATCCATCAAGGCATCCATCTTCTTTTCAAATCTCTTTTCGGGACTTAGTGATCTTTCTCTACCCTTCCCACTATCATTTCTAGGGTTGGTAAACCTCTCGTTACCCCCGACTGATCTCTCACCTTCTGCCATATCTATTTCTTGAGAAGACTCCCAATGAGCCCTCAAGACCTCTGAAGTTGTCTAACCTTTGGGAACCTGATACCACTGAAACTGTTTTGCAATTTTCTTATCTTCTCTTGCAATATATCTCTTTTGTCTGTCACTCATAGATGGTTTGCTCACAGGATGGCAGGATACGTGGCTCTGATACCACTAAAATATCCCGAGCCAATTTTTTTCAATTTTTTAGATATTGGATTTCAACATTACAAGTAAATACCGTTAAGGTTAGAAGATAAACCCAAATGTACTGAAACAACTCTGCTACTTTAGATGCTAGAAATGGAACTCAACGTCCAGTATGTGCTACCCAATCCAAGGCGGAGTAGGGGCGACCATAAGACGGAGTAAATTACAAACAAAGTAACTCTACGTCAAGTATGTGCTACCCAATCCAAAGGCGGAATAAGGGGCTACCATATGACGGAGTGAAATTAATAACAATGCTTTAATTGGAAATACTGAAGAATGAAACTACTCCACACCCAGCATGTGTTTGCTAACCCCAGAAGGGAAAGTAGCTACCATAGGGCGGAGCTCTACACCCAGAATGTGCTTGCTAACCCCAATAGGGAAAGTAGCTACCATAGGGCGGAGCTAAAAACTAATACAATAACTTAATAGAAACTGAACTTTTAAAATCAGATTTGAACAAGTAAATAATGGCTGCCAGTACTACTGTCAGCTTACAAAATAAGAAGAATTTGCTCTTAGAAAGAAGAAAAACCAGCCACCTATTAAATTTTTCAGATGTTCATAACTCACACAAAACTTGTTCAATCTACCTGATTTCTGTTGCAAAGTCTCTTCCTTAAGATGGCGCCCAAGTTAGCATCAAAATTCAGACCCAATTTGCATCCAAAACTTATTACACGAATTCCAATGCAAACCCCAAAGGGCGTCCCAGCTGAATAGGGCGATTTGCTCTAAAAATAAATTGCAAGGTTGAAAAATTCTATAAATTAGAGCAAAGGGGTGCCTAAGCCTAGCCAAGATAATGAAATGATACCCAGAACCTTTTTTTTTGTATTTTCTGATTTATGAATAAAAACCTAGATCTGTCTTATACAGAATACAATAACTGAAACACTAATAATACCGAATAAACTAATCAATGAAATAACTGAAATCATTTCATAAGTAAATATAAATATCAATGACTGAATCACCACTAGATGTTGTCTTGCAAGCATGAAGCGATGCCCTAGCTAGGAGGCCTTCATTCCCCGAAGCAGTTCCAGAGCCAAAGCGGCAGCATAACAATGTATTAGACCAAGATGATAAAATGAGAACCCAATGCTTTCTTTTATAGGCTTCAGTTGGCCTCCCTTGAAGCCTTATCTCCAAAAGTGGCGCCCCTTTCCATGCAATGATGGCGCCCCCCCTTCAAGTCCCCCTTTTAAAATAACATTAAGTTATTTCGACTAAGCCAAGGTCAACGTTAAAATATAATGTTATTTTTTAAGTGAAATTAACTTATTTCACCGAGACCGCATTCTGAAGCCCAAAACTAAATGAGTCAACTGAAAGGGAAAGTTAACTCCTTGAGACAACCCTGCTAGCTGCCAAAAATAGAATTTACTAAAAATAGTAAATTCCTGGAAATGCTCAGAAAGCCGAAACAAACATACCTCCGCGAAGCTCTTGAAAAACCCAAAAAGAATTCGCCATCAAAACTCCGAGCAAGGACATCCTAAAAAATAGGAAACCCTAATTTGCACCTTCCGAATAGCCTACGGATTTCCAAAACCAGGCCAACGGACACTGTGAGATCAGATTTGAGAAGGGGACATTACATTTCGTCAAGGCCCTTCAAACCCACCTTCGTAGCACCAGTAAACGCCCAACCTGATCCTGAAGAGAATTCTTCATTTGTGGAACAATTGAGACGTGGCCATGCGGAGTATGATTCTCTCCCTGATGACATCAAAATGGATATGTCCTATAATGAATTTATAGATCATAAGCGAAAGAGTAAGGGACAAGGGAGAAATTATGACCAAAGAAGAACTCCAGCACAAGGAGACTTGCATCAAGCTATCAACAAGGTTTTGCTTTCCCACTTTGACGAAAGTGATAGTAATTCTGCTCGAGCTTGGATTCAGAAACTAGACAACTATTTGGCTCTTAGGCCAATGGCTGAAGAAGACGCGATTAAATTCGCTATGCTACACCTAGATGGGGTGGCGCATGAGTGGTGGTACCATGGCCTAATCACCTTGGGTCATGGATCAATCACTAGCTACGATGAATTCACCAATAGACTCATTGAGAGGTTCGAGAAAGACCCAGAAGTGCATTTTAGGGAGTTGGCGCAGTTGAAGCAGTATGGCACTGTTGATGCCTACATAGCTGAGTTTCAAAGACTTTCAGTTATGGTCACTGGAATCACTGAGAGAAGATTAGTGATCTTATTCAGCGAGGGTTTGATGGAGCCACTCAAGGGATGGATCAAAGCTTTTGATCCACCGTCCTTACAAGAAGCAATGAAAAAAGCTAGAAACATGGAGTGCGCTGCTCCCAAAACAAAGTTCCATTCTAAACCATCATTCCACAAGAAGGATAGAGGGAAAAGGTTTCAACAAAAGCCTTATCAAAAGGAGTCTAAACAGTAGAAACCTCTTGGCACAAGATTGGATCCGGAAACTATCAATGAACTCCGAAGGAAGGGGCAAAACCGGTGATCATAACTCCTTATCGGTATTCGAAGAGGCAAAAGGACGAGATCGAGAAGAATATTCAAGAACTTTTGAAGATGGGTTTCATACGCCCAAGCAAGAGCCCCTTTGCTTCTGCAGTGGTTCTTGTGAAGAAGAAGGATGGTACCATGCGCATGTTTGTGGATTATTGTGCTTTGAATCAAAGCACCATCAAAAACAGATATCCCATACCCAGGATAGATGAGCTCATTGATGAGCTACATGGTGCCAAGTTCTTCTCAAAAATTGATCTGAGATCGGGTTACCATCAGATTCGAATGAGGGGATCGGATGTGGAGAAGACTGCTTTCAGATGTCACTATGGCCATTTCGAATTCTTAGTCATGCCATTTGGGTTGACTAACGCTCCGGCTACCTTTCAGTCTTGCATGAATCGTATTTTTCAGAGTCATTTAAGGAGGTTTGTGTTAGTATTTTTTGATGACATTCTGATTTACAGCAAGACTTGGGGAGATCATCTTAAGCACTTGGAGGAAGTGCTTAGTATCATGGAATCTGAGAGCTTGTTTGCAAAAGCTTCCAAATGTGAATTTGGAATGACGGAGTTACTATACCTTGGCCACATAGTCAGTGCTGAGGGAGTGAAGGTGGATCCGGAGAAGATCAAAGCAGTAGTTGATTGGCCACCTCCTGAGAGCTTAACTCAGTTGAAAGGTTTTTTGGGTCTATGTGGATTTTATCGGAGATTCGTAAAGGGGTATTCATAGAATGCTGCTCCCCTTACTGATCTCACCAAAAAAGGAGCCTTTGTTTGGTCAGAAAAGGCTCAAATTGTTTTTGACAAGTTCAAGAAGATCATGAGCTCGTGTCCGGTTTTGGCAATACCGGATTTCTCCAAGCCATTCGAGCTGCAATGTGATGCATCAGGTGAAGGAGTGGGGGCTGTCCTGATGCAAGACAAACACCCTATCGTGTTTGAGAGTAGAAAATTACGAGGTATTGAAAAAACATATTCAATCTATGACAAAGAAATGCTTGCCATTATGCATGCATTAGCCAAGTTCAGACAGTACTTGGTGGGAAACAAGTTCGTGGTTAAGACTGACCACAATAGCCTCAAGCATTTCATGCACCAGAAAGATCTAAATGAGAGGCAACAGAAATGGGTGAGTAAGCTTCAAGCTTACGACTTTGATATTGAATATGTAAAAGGAAAAAATAATATTGTGGCCGATGCTCTCTCCAGGAGACCTCATCTTAGCTCATTGTGTGAGCTTACTGCGGATTGGAGAGACATGTTGCTTGCTGATTATGCTAAAAATCAGTTTGCAACCAGCATTCTTGAGGGTATTTTTCATGATGAAAGGTACAAGATGGTTGAGGGATTGATACATTATAAGGGAAGAATCTTTCTGGTGGCTGATTCTAAGCTGAAGAAGAAGATTCTCTTGACTTTTCATGATATTCCAGTTGCTGGTCACCAAGGTTTTTTCAAGACATATCGGCAGATCCGAGAAAGGTTTTCTTGGAAGGGATTGAAAGGAGAGGTACAACGCTACATTCAGGAGTGTCCTGTTTGTCAAGCGAATAAAAATGAGCATACATTACCAACCGGTTTACTGCAACCACTCCCTATTCCCAATCAAAAATGGGAAAGTATCTCGATGGACTTCATCACAGGGTTGCCCAAAGCCCAAGGGAAGGATTGCATCTATGTAGTGGTGGATCGGCTAACCAAATTTGCTCACTTCTTCGCCATTACCAGCACTTTTTCTGTAGCCCAAGTTGCAGATCTGTTTTTTCGAGAAGTGTTCAAGTTGCATGGATTGCCAAAGAACATTGTGAGTGATAGGGACAGCAAGTTCCTAAGTAAGTTTTGGCAAGAAGTCTTCATAATGAGTGGCATTGTGCTCACCCCAAGCACTAGCTACCATCCCCAAACAGATGGGCAAACTGAAGTGGTGAACAAGTGGTTGGAAGGCTACTTGAGAAATTATGTGTCCGAACAGCAGAGAACTTGGGTCAAGTGGCTGCATATTGGTGAGTACTGCTACAACTCTACTTTTCATATGTCAATTAAGATGTCTCCTTTCTTGGCACTTTATGGGTATGAGGCACCTAGTTTTGCAGATTTAGTGTTTGGTGACAGCAAAGCACCCCTAGCCAAGGATTTGTTGCAGCATAGTCAGGACATAATGAAATCCTTGAAGTATAATTTGCAGATTGCACAAAATCAGCAAAAGTTGTATGCGGATCAGAGGCGTGTTGAGCGTTCTTTCGAGGTTGGAGATATGGTCTATCTTAGATTACAACCATATAGGCAGTCTACTCTCAAAAAGAGTGGAGCTGAGAAGCTCAAACCTCGCTTCTATGGGCCCTTTAGGGTCATCAGAAAAGTTGGAGCAGTAGCTTATGAATTAGAGCTACCTTCTGATAGCAGAGTGCATAACGTTTTGCACGTGTCTCGTCTCAAGAAGGCACTTGGACATAATGTGATTGCTTCATCCCAGTTACCACCTTTGGATGAAGAGGGACAGTTGGCTCTAATTCCAGAGGAGATACTTGATGTTCGAGAACGTTCTTTGAGGAAAAGAACCATCAGAGTGTACTTGGTAAAGTGGAAGGACCTACCTATGGAGGATGCAACTTGGGAAAATGATGAGATCTTGCATCATCCTAGTTTGCGATTGCTTGAGGACAAACAATTTTGGGAAGGGCGGACTGTAATGTCCCCTTCTCAAATCTGATCTCACAGTGTCCGTTGGCCTAGTTTTGGAAATCCGTAGGCTATTCGGAAGGTGCAAATTAGGGTTTCCTATTTTTAGGATGTCCTTGCTCGGAGTTTTGATGGCGAATTCTTTCTGGGTTTTTCAAGAGCTTCGCGGAGGTATGTTTGTTTCGGCTTTCTGAGTATTTCCAGGAATTTACTATTTTTAGTAAATTCTATTTTTGGCAGCTAGCAGGGTTGTCTCAAGGAGTTAACTTTCCCTTTCAGTTGACTCATTCAGTTTTGGGCTTCAGAATGCGGTCTCGGTGAAATAAGTTAATTTCACTTAAAAAATAACATTATATTTTAACGTTGACCTTGGCCTAGTCGAAATAACTTAATGTTATTTTAAAAGGGGGACTTGAAGGGGGGGCGCCATCATTGCATGGAAAGGGGCGCCACTTTTGGAGATAAGGCTTCAAGGGAGGCCAACTGAAGCCTATAAAAGAAAGCATTGGGTTCTCATTTTATCATCTTGATCTAATACATTGTTATGCTGCCGCTTTGGCTCTGGAACTGCTTCGGGGAATGAAGGCCTCCTAGCTAGGGCATCGCTTCATGCTTGCAAGACAACATCTAGTGGTGATTCAGTCATTGATATTTATATTTACTTATGTAATGATTTCAGTTATTTCATTGATTAGTTTATTCGGTATTATTAGTGTTTCAGTTATTGTATTCTGTATAAGACAGATCTAAGTTTTTATTCATAAATCAGAAAATACAAAAAAAAAGGTTCTGGGTATCATGTCATTATCTTGGCTAGGCTTAGGCGCCCCTTTGCTCTAATTTATATAATTTTTCAAGCTTGCAATTTATTTCTAGAGCAAATCGCCCTATTCAGCTGGGACGCCCTTTGGGGTTTGCATTGGAATTCGTGTGTAACAAGTTTTGGATGCAGATTGGGTCTGAATTTTGATGCTAACTTGGGCGCCATCTTAAGGAAGAGACTTTGCAACAGAAATCAGGAAGATTGAACAAGTTTTGTGTGAGTTATGAACATCTGAAAAATTTAATAGGTGGCTGGTTTTTCTTATTTTTAAGAGCAAATTTTTCTTATTTTGTAAGCTGACAGTAGTACTGACAGCCATTCTTTACTTGTTCAAATCTGATTTTAAAAGTTCAGTTTCTATTAAGTTATTGTATTAGTTTTTAGCTCCGCCCTATGGTAGCTACTATCCCTATTGGGGTTAGCAAGCACATTCTGGGTGTAGAGCTCTGCCTTATGGTAGCTACTTTTCCTTCTGGGGTTAGCAAACACATGATGGGTGTGGAGTAGTTTCATTCTTCAGTATTTCCAATTAAAGCATTGTTATTAATTTCACTCCGTCATATGGTAGCCCCTTATTCCGCCTTGGATTGGGTAGCACATACTTGACGTAGAGTTACTTTGTTTGTAATTTACTCCGTCTTATGGTCGCCCCTACTCCGCCTTGGATTGGGTAGCACATACTGGACGTTGAGTTCCATTTCTAGCATCTAAAGTAGCAGAGTTGTTTCAGTACATTTGGGTTTATCTTCTAACCTTAACGGTATTTACTTGTAATGTTGAAATCCAATATCTAAAAAATTGAAAAAAATTGGCTCGGGATATTTCATTGGAAGATTCTTACAAGAAGATTGAACCCTATGCCTTTGTTGACATTTTCTGTATCTCAACAAAAGAAGCCTCTGCTAGGAGCCTCTGATTCTATTGTTTCAATCTTTTACATTGATCTTGCACTTGTTTGCTCTTAAATGTGAATGAACCCTACATATAGTCTCACTATGCTCAGGATTAGGATCAAATTACACTCAGGCGCATCGCCATAGTTAGGTTTCAATTCCTGTATTTGCGTTTCTGTTTAATTTTCTATCATTTTTCCCCCCACACTTGATACAAAAGAAGAGACTAGCTTCTCTAAAATCTGGAGGTTGTTTCAAGCCGCAATATCCCACAGCTTGAAACTTCCCATTGTTGTTGATTAGAATCAAGCGCAATTTTAAGTATCAACAATACTGACTAACTTTGTTAGGACTCTCCAACTACTCAACAGAAGCGTAGATGCATGTTTATATAAGCACAAGGCCCGCTTACTATAATGCATCACAACTATCCCAACAATCCACTACAAACGTTTAATACCCAATTATTTTTTTGTTGAACAAAGGGCAGAATTTTACCTTGGGGTGTTGAAGACTCGAGATCAAGGGCCTTTTGAATGAACTACTTGAAGAGAATGTAGGTCAAAAGCCTTGACCAAAACTTGAATGGAATCAACCAACCCTTCCATGAACAAAGCTACCAATCTTCTCTTCGAAACATCCGTTACCATGACTGAAAGCCTCTGAAATTGTCACATATTCCTCTACTATGCCCTTTTGTCTCAATTGAGCCAACTTTTTGAAGTGTAGATTGAGATTAGCCCTATCAAACCTCTCAATAATCTTTTTGCTGAATTCCTCATAAGATTGAATGAGTTGATGTCTTTGGGTGATTAACCCATGATAACACCACTCATGGGCAATGCCCTCTAAGTGCAAAGTGGCAAACTGAATAGCCTCCTCCTCCATCACAGGTTTAAGTGAAAAGTAGGTATCTACCTTCTGAATCCAAGCCCTAGTTGAGCTTTTAGAAGAACCATCAAAATTGGAAAGTGAAAGCTTTTCCAAAGCATGGAGTTCTCCTTAGCTGCCTCTAGGTCTCTGGCCAACCTATTGCCTCCATGTTGCCCATGCTTCTAAGATGTGAATGTGGAAAAATCCATTTGATCCCAGACAAGAGCAAGATAAGTCATGTACTCATCATAATTCCTCAATAAACTATCCTGCAAGGTGGGTTGCCCCTCCCTTTCTGGAATGGCTACTTCTTGCAAAAAAGTAGGCTGGTTAGGCCTACATGTGGCTCCTATATTCCCCTTTAGGGGCTGATCTGTGAGGTCATGACTTCCATAAACACTACCATCTCCATTGGATGGTTTGTCACTTCTCAATTTTTTCATAATGCGGACAAATTCTGCCATCATCACTGTGATCTGTTCTTGAGCTCGTGTGTACCTATCAAACCTTTGCTCCTCTCTATTTTCACCATTAGTCCTTGGCTGATCCAAGTGTTCCATTGATTCTTCTTGCTGATTTTCCTCAACCGTCTTTTTGCTTCTAAGGTAGTACCTTAGTTCTTTGTCACCTTTGTACATGAATTATTTCAAAAACCCACGGCTAGCTAAGATATACCTCTGATACCACTGAAATACCCCAAAATAGGATATTACCTTGAATTTTGGAATCCCTGCCAAACCCTAGCCAAAGAATATATTCTTTGGTTTTTCTTGCGAAACCCTAGATGCTAAAACTCACAAATTGTTGGAAATAAATTATGAAACCCTGGTATAAAATTTATCGAATATTGTAATAAATTTTAGGGCATCAAATCACTCAATAAACTCAGCCACATTGGCGCCAAACATGCAGGAATTACTAGTTAAACGCTGATTTTTGGTGTTTTTTTTGAATTGAAAATTGTTGCAAAGTCTTCAAAAATTAATGATAAATATAGAAATAATTATAGGAAAATTTAGGATATTAAATAGGCTTGAAATAGCCTATCAAACCCTCTCAAACAATTCCCCAACCAAGTTGCCCTAGCTGGATTTTAATGTTTCCAGCAATACATCCAATGCAACCCTAAAATTATGGGTCTTCAAACAAATAAAACAGAATTAGGGTCTACAAACCCTAGTCTCCAACCTTTTGAGCAGATTGCCAACCTCCCAAGCAACTCTTTTTATCTTTTCTGAATATTATGAGCAAATCTAACCTCAAGATGATGCTGCCCTAGATGAGAGATGAGGGTTTGCATCCCCACTCTTTGGCTTAAAGGTTTTTGTCTCCAAGTCAATAGCTCAAGCTTTTTTGTATTCAAAACTGTAATTTCAAAATATGATTCAAGATGCCCTTTCAAATGAACCCTCAAATGCTTTTATACGCCTCCCCCAAGTGAAGCACCCAAATTAAAAGGAAATATCTTTTTGACCTTTTTCAAATTATAAAAAGAACACCTCTTATAATCCACTTAAGTGGATTGGGTACCCATGACCCTCAAAAAGGCCCCAACTTAAGTGAATTTATAACAATAAAGTGCTTTTACGAGTGTTCTTAAGAAAACCAAATGTTTCTCTTTTTTCCCTTAACCCTTGGGAAACTAAGCAAGGCTAAAGGTCTTCAATAATATCATGCCCAAAAGGGGAACATGACACAAAGCTTCTCATATCCAAACAGGACCAGACTCAAATTTAATTGATACTTTGATGAATAGTATGATTGTTCACACATCTGTATAAAACTTATTTGCCATTTTTTCATGTCCATGTTTCTTGTTGATTCGTTGGGTGATTCTCTAACTCAATGGCTTTCTATTTAATTTTCTATTGCCCATTATTTCAATGCTTGACATTGTGGCAGTAATCCTTTTGTTTGTAAATAATTACAATCTTTGTTGCTTTGCCAACTTTTCTCTTTAATAGTGCAATTATTTGTGTAAAACAACTTTGTTTTCTTCTATCATCTCCTCCGATATTTTAAAATTTGTTTCCTCAATGTTTTCATTAGTGCCTTTTGCAACAAAAAGATGCTGTCGTATGGGGTTTGCTTCTTCCGGGATTGAATCCCACTGTAAATGTTTCATATCCCAATATATGGCATCTGCATTAAATGTTTATGATGGAATCATATATCCCACTTTTCACAATATTTCTGCAAAAACAATTTGGCCAAATTTTATATACCCTGAAAATACATGAGACACTTATGTAACACTTCCAACTTTCATCCAATGTTCTCTAGTATTCCCATGACCTGCCCTTACACACCGTGCTATATGTTTCAATTCCCTTATCAATTTATTTGGTCTAATATCTTCAATTTCTACAAGGTATTCATGTTATCAATTAGAATCTGATACCAAATGCAGGGCTTATTCAGCCGTTGTTCCAAGTAAGAATACACTTATATACAAAAGGCTATCTTCTAATGTGATATAACTATAAAGTAATACTGCATAATCAATATGCACAATAAATGATACATAATAGAATAAGAAAGTACAAAATATTCATAGTACACTTCTTGTACTACGGAAATACAACCACATTATGAGGACCAACCTTACTTGATAATCAATATGCACAGTAAATGATACATAATAGAATAAGAAAGTACAAAATATTCATAGTATGCACAGTAAATGATACATAATAGAATAAGAAAGTACAAAATATTCATAGTACAGTTCTTGTACTACGGAAATACAACCACATTATGAGGACCAACCTTACTTGATAATCAATATGCATGGTAAATGATACATAATAGAGTAAGAAAGTACAAAATATTCATAGCACACTTGTACTATTTAAATACCACCACATTGTGAGGACCAACCTCCTACAAGTGGTACCAAGTATCTTTCATTCTACACGAACACACTATTCACATACAATATAACTTCTTACGTAGAATTTTATAATATAAAGGTCGTAAACCTTTGTCATACCTCCTAATAATCAATCCTATTTGATAATTTTTTCACCCTATATACTTGGTCGCTTGATTTAATGTTACAAAGGGTGCCTTGTCAACCTTGGCACAATATGGAGGCAAAGGATCTTTCACATTTCTCCTTCAAGAGTAGACCTATCGTAGGAGGAGAGGAGTAGTAGAGGGTGCAACCAAAGATCTCATTTTTAGATACAATGTTAGCCAAAAGAATCCTTGTGTAGGTATGGTGCTAACAAATTATACCCTTACTTAGGTATTATGTTAGCCATAGTTGAAAAAAATTGAGATTACTTCTTTTTGTTTTTTAGAATACTGAGGTCTCACTTAATCATTAATCTAGGTTATTAAACGTAGGCGTAATGTTTATACTAGTTAGGTCCTTAATCAAAGTTTTTATCTTTGAATGACTGTTGTACTTGTTTACTTTGGCCTGCAATAGAATGGGTGACAACCAAAGTTGCTATTTTTGTATCTTTCTAGTTGAGTATTACCTCATTGCATGCAAACAAGGTTTTTGTTTCATTGTTTATTTCCATGTCCTTGTAGTTGCATTGATTGCGTTTATGTTATTTGTGCACATTTAAATACTCTCTTGTCCAGTTTGTTTATTGCAACAATAATTGCCTTTTATTCTAGGTTCCTTTGGAGGAATTGAACATTTCAATGATTTTTTTGCACTCTTGGTGTACAGTTTTAATGATTTTTTAATGGACTTGAAACAAAGCAAACGGAAGACCATTCGTCAAGAACGCAAAAAGGTATGAAGCAAGTTCTATTGTAAAGCATTATGCATTTAGGAATTTTAGATTTAACTTATTTTCATAAAAGTCACAATATGGTCTCTGTTTGAATGAGTGTATAACATATGGGTATAAAATATACAAAATGAAATGACTCGATACTTGCCTCAAAAGAATTTGGAGTTATTTAATATCTATAAACATAGGTAATCCCTATAATTAGGATTCAACACAGTATTGCAAGGTCAAATGTAAACACCCCTTTCCAGTATTAAACCAATCAGAAGATCCGTAGCCTATTCATTATTTCCCGTGGGCTAAGGGATTAAGTAGGGAGATTATTTAATAATATTTTTAAGTCGTCCTAAAGTTACTTTATTTTATAACATGAAAAAAAGACATTATTATTATAAATGGGGCCAAAAATTAATATTCATTAACTCGGCCAAAAAGTAATATTTATTTAAAAGTGTTTTAAATGCTTATAGGGTTAGGGCAACTGGAAAACGGGAAATTATAAAAGAAGCGCTGGGCTCAAAAGGATTCATTATTCATCTTTGAAATCAAAAACTTATTCCAGTTTGGAGCTTCTATGTTTAGCTTTTCCATTTAAGGAACAAAACCCTTCGGTGTGCAAGTTTAAAGGATGAAAACCCTCTTACTCATTGAGTTGATTCCATCCAGGGATCATAATTGTGCTGACAGATTGAGTTTAATTTCATCTTTCACTTCGCTGGAGGTTGTTATCAATTTTCAAAATTTTGTAAGGGATTATCAGATACATATATCAGGGTTTACTACTGTTCAGGGGCTGTTGTACCTTAAAGACGCTGCCATACAATAGAGGGACACAAATCACTATCCTTAGGACAACTGTGCAAGGATTTGTGAAGTTTTCAGAGGCTTTTAGGGAAATCGCCACCCTGAGAGTGACGCTCTACCCTGCTGGCCACCATTCATCTACAATGGTTGCCTTGTTGCACTCCTCTGTTGCTATAGGACAATTCTGCTATTGTAATCCAACTCTAAAGATTTTTTATTATCATTAATTATTGATTCAACATCATTAGGTTTGGCTATGATACATTTATTATTCAATAAATAGTTTCATCAATATTGTGTGTATTCAAGCAATTGCAATAAAAAGTATTTAATTTTACAAATCATTGTTGAGTATTGTTGTTTTAATATTTAATTGATGCTCCAATTTTAGAAAAAATACAAAAATATTAGAAATCAGAAAATTACCCAAAAGGGACATTTCAGTGGTATCAGAGCTTTGATTTTGTCAGCGTATAGGATAAATTAATATTTTGATTTGATATGCAACACAGTGGAAGAGAAATCAAATATTACCAAAGAGAAAGAAGAAAGGCTTAGTTGTTAGGGATAGAAGTCATGGGGGACAGAGAAGGGAGAGTACCTATGGATGAAATGAATTCTTTGCAAGAAGCTATCAGTCGGGGCTAAAGGGATTTGGAAAGAACAATCCAAATGACATTGAGAGAATCCATGGTGGGGTTAGTACAAGCTCTACAAAATGTTAATCAGAGTGAGACAGATCAAGGAGAGGGAAGCTCATCAGCGAATGAGCGGGCCTTAATCAATACCCCTTCTAAGACTTCCCGAGATTTTTTTTTGCAAAAACAAGAACACCCAGAAGAGGCAAAGCTCCAACATCATGCAGGCAATAATGTTTTTAACATATCATGCAGAATATGAAGAACTCAACTTTGTAATACAATCATTGACTTTCTGAGAGTTCCATGATCTAAGAATGAAGAGTAATATAGGGATATGAAGGAGAACTCAATAGGATCAGCCCCGTAAAGTTACCAACAATGTATGGGTAAGATTACAATTCTTACATATGATGGATCTAATAAATGTTCTACCAGGTCTTGGTTGCAGAAGCTAGACATGTGCTTATCATTGAATCTGATGTATGAAGAAGATAATCAAATTTGTTACCCTTCACTTAGAAAGATTAGCATGAGTGGTGGTTCTGTTGTCAATCAAACTCGCACCCTTGTGAAGGTAGTTTTAGGCCTTCACAGTCTGTTGAAACATGGAAACAATCCTACGCTATGGGTGGCCTAATCAGCGGATTGAATCTCTAGATTCTAAGGGCTAGCTCCCTTTGGTGTATCAATTAAGATCTCTACTCTATGCTACAAACTGTCGGGAAAAGAGAAACTTGAAAGAAAAAATCCTATCTAATGATGGTGATACACCTATATTTTGGTTCATTCACTCAATTTGAGCTCCTAAAAACACTGATTAGACAAGAAAAAGACTGAACTTTCAACTTCAATTGACTCTTATGCATCAGTATTTTATGAAAAGGTCCTATTTGGTGATCAAAGCTTGAGGGAAATGAGGGAATAGCCCTGATTCAAGGCATTAACAACCACTTACATCCACTGTAACTTCAGTCAAAAGACATCAAACACAGAACATGACCTACATAATCTGATCAACTAGTAACTAGGTAAGAATCAAGACTTGATAAGGAAGAAAATTCTATCACATATGCAAATCACTGACATAAATACACAATACCAACATTCTAGAATTTGAAAAAACAGTCCTAGTTATCTGAAAAAGGTTACAAAACTCAATCTTTGACAGAATTTGTTCTTGCCAAAAGAGGGATCCGATTTAAGACTGAAAAAGCCAACTTATATAGAAAAAACATACAAAAATCAAGAGATTGACGCTGAAAATAGAAGAGGAGATCAACTCCCACATCACCCTAAGTCCAACTTCCGCTATCAAAAGATAACAAAGCCTTTTAATAATATCCTTTTGTCTTATGTCTTGCATGAAAAGATTTTTGGCATTGAAAATGATGGAGAGCCCGTCTTAGACTATTCTTCTTCATGCATGGAAAGCTACGCCAAATCTTCAAAGAGAAACTCCATTTGATACATTTAGAAGTTGAGCTGAAACAAGAGAGCCCTTTGCATGGAAAACAAGAAAGATGCATGATAAACCTTGCCTAGTCAACTCCAAGTAACTCCATCCTGCATGAGATGATGCTATGCTAGTCCTTAGGTGAAGAACTTCAGTTTGAACAAGCTGGAAGTGTTGAAAGCCTTCAATCAAGATAAATTTAAATAGATGTGGCACTTTGACAAAAGGTCAACTCAACTCAAGACTCAATCAACTCCAAATGGCCTTCCACTTGCATGAAAAAGCTCTTTGAAAACTAAAGCATGCATGAAATTCCACGTTAGCTCCTTGAACAATCATCCAACGTTAAACTCCTCGAGCCCTTCATGCATTTGAGTCTTTTTTTTTGAACTGAGAGAGTCGTGCTTGAAGCAGCTGCATGTCTTGGACTATAGATCTTCTTATAGATGGAAAAAACAATATCTTTATTGGATTTTTGCATGTTCGTGCTTGTCTTGGATGCGTCTAATCGATCTTGGGTCACTCTGCATGTAGGCTGTAGACCACGTTGATCTCCTTGTCGTAGATTGTGCTTATGCCACTTGTCATTGATTAATTAGCCCCTTGGATTTGCTGACCATTTGACTTAATCTTGCTTTGTTGATCTATTTCGGGCTATTTGTTTCGGAGTTTCTGTTCGTTCATTTCCTTTGGGCCTTTCTTTGGAATTGTTTCTTTTAGACTAATTGTCCGTGGCTTTTCTCTTTTGACTCTTCTTTCGGCATTTTTCTCGGACAAATTTTTCGCAGTGTACTCCTTTGAACCATTCCTTCGGATAATTTTTACGAAGGAATTCATATCTTCTGTCTATTTCTTTCGGGCTTTTCTTCTTCGAAGGAAATCCTTTGGAAATATGTGAAGTGCCTTTGCCCTTTTGAAATGCAGATTTTTGCATTTGGTCCTCTTTGAAAAGAAAGGAGCCCTTCAAAAAACTGGAATTGTTCTTCAGTAAAATTGAAATGGACCATTTGTCGAAAGAAATGACCCTTCAGAATTTTTTAAATTGCCCTTCGGGTTTTTTGAGATGAACCTTTCCTTAGGACAATTTGTTCGAAGGAAATCTATCTTCAGACTTTTCTTCAATGTCCTTTCAGGATTGTGCAATGGATCCTCGGATTATTGGAATGTGGCCTTCAGAGTTTTTGAAAAGTCCTTTTGGAAAAATTGACAAGCCCTTTTGCCTTTTGGAAAAGTTGTAATGAACCTTCGGACTTTTGGAAAAGTCCCTTCCAATTTTTGTAAATGGTCTTTTGGCCGAAAGAAATGACCCTTCGAAATTGTTGAAAAGGGCTTTGGAAAAATTGTTAAGCACCTCTCCCGAAGGTAAGAGACCTTCGAAACTTTTGAAATTGACTTTTCTAAAAGGAAATGAGCCCCTTTGACACTTTGTGAAATAATCTTCGGAAAAATTGCAATGGACTTTCCCGAAGGAAAAGAGCTCTCAGACTTTTTGATTGTCACTTTTCCGAAAGAAATGACCCTTCCGAAAAGTTAAGTGACCCTTTGGCATTTTTGCAAGTGCACCCTCCCAAAAAGAAAGAACCTTTGGAATTTTTGCCAATACCCTTCGAAAAAGTTGAAAAGCACCGTTTTTTGCTGAGAAGAATACCTTCGGGATTTTTGGAAAGACCAATTCCTTCGGGAAAGTTGAAAGTACCCTTTGGCAATTTTGAAATGGTCTGTCGTCCAAGAAAAGACCCTTGGGATTTTTGTAATTGCCCTTTCGGAATTTTTGGAATGGACCTTTCGGACAATTTTGAAATGGTCCTCAGAACTTTGTAATGGTCCTTTTGAAAAATGAAATGTGCCCTTGCTTTTGAAGATGCCCTTTGGGCTTTATGAAAATGCCCTTCAGGCTTTCTGCTTGGACAATTCTCCCGAAAGAAAGTGACGATTTGAACTTGAACAATTCCTTCGGACTTTTCAGGACCAATAACTGACTCACAAGACGAACTGGCATGATATGCAAAGTTTCGAATGGTAGAGGTGACAATTTGACCTGCAGGGTCAAAATTGTCAACAGGTAGCATGGTATGGTCACCCATGGGCATGGTTCCATTTCTACATTGGAAGAATTCATCCAAAGATTAACAAAGGTATTTGATAGAAAAGATCTTGAGATCCATTTAAGAGAATTAGCTCAGCTTAAGCAGTTTGGAACTATGGACAACTATACTGCAGAATTCCAAAGATTATCTATTATAGTTCCTGATGTAACAAAAATGAGACTTATAGTTCTGTTTGTAGGACTAACTGAACCACTCAAAGCTTTGATAAAAGCATTTGATCCTCTAGCTTTGCAAAAGCTATTAAAAGGGCTTTAAACTTGGAATCTCCAACGCCCAAACATAAATTCTTTTCAAAGACATCACCTTTTGGACAACACATGACATCACCTTTTGGGCAACAAAAGAAACTATTTAATCAAGGAGTCACTCAGCCAAAAGAGCTGCTACAGGTATCAGGTAAAGATATAGAGACTATAAATGAGTTCAGAAAAAAGAAATTGTGCTTCTCTTAGAAGGAGCCATGGGAACCTGGTCACTTATGTCTTGGGTGAGGTCAGGGACATTACATAGAGGTAATATCATATGGAGAGTCAGAAATAGAGGAACCTGAACGTGAAATTGAAGAGAAAGCACTGGAACCTAAAAGAAAGAAGATACCCTAGGAGGCACCCTTGCTACACTTTGTGGTGCTTTCAGCTATCACCTTTTTAGAGTTCATGGAGTTTTGTATGGACATAAAATCACAGTGCTGATTGATAGTGGGGAAACCCAAAACTTCATAGATGAGGGATTGGTAGCTAGAAAAGGTTTAAAAACAGAGGACTTTGATGGGTTCAATGTTGTTGTAGTTGATGGTTTTACTATTCCTTGCACTAAGTGAATTCCGCAATTGGATGTTACACTTGATAGGCAGAGGGTGTATGATGACTTCTATGTTGTGGGCATAGGAGAAACATATATGGTATTAGGGGTGCAATGGTTACATTCCCTTGTAAAATTTACACAAAATTATCAGACTATGGAGCTGAAATTCAAATTTGATGGGAAAGAGGTAGTGCTTTAAGATATTGCAAATGGAGACCCTAGAGTTGTCACAGCTAAGAGGATGGAGAGATCATTTCGTAGTGGACAAGTAGCTTGAGCAGCTCATTGTTTAGTGAACACCATGGCTTCATCCCTAGATCAAAGATCCTTTCACATGGACATACAGTCTATTTTAGACAAGCACGACACAGTGTTAAGTGGTTTACCTCGAAGATTGCCACCTCATAGAGAATTTCAGAATATAATAGAGTTGGAATTGAGTTCTAAGCCCGCCATCCAAGAGGGTTGAAGGAGGAAATTGAAAAAGCTATCAAGTAACTTTTTGAGGTGGGTGACATCAGGTCTAGTTTTAGCGCCTTTGCATCATCAGTGGTGCTTGTGAAGTAGAAGGATGGTACTATGTGGATGTATATTGATTACAAAGTCTTAAACAAAAAGACAATAAAAAGTAGTTATCCCATTCCCAGGATCAATGAATTAATTGATGAATTCCATGGAGCTGTGTATTTTTCAAAGATTGATTTGAGATCAGGTTATTATCAAATCCATGTAAGGGAAGATGACGTACAAAAAACAACCTTCAGATGTCACTTTGGGCACTTTGAGTTCTTGGTCATGCCCTTTGGTTATACAAATGCCCCAACCACTTTCCAGTCGTGTATGAATCATATTTTCAGTAAGCATTTGAGAAAATTTGTTTTGGTATTTTTTTGATGACATATTGATTTATAGTATGACTTGGGAAGACCATTTGAGTCAAATGGATATAGTTCTAGGTATTTTGGAGCAACAGACTATCTTTGCTAAGGAGTCTAAGTGTGCGTTTGGGATGATTGAAATTTTGTACTTAGGCCATGTCATTAATGCGCAAGGAGTTCGGGTGGACCAACAAAAGATCGAAGCCATTTTGGATTGGCCTCCTACCACATTGACAAGGTTGAGAGGTTTCTTTGGCCTCTGTAGTTACTACAGAAGCTTTGTCAAGGGCTTTTCATAGTTGGTTGTCCCTTTGATTGATATAACAAAGAAAAGAGCTTTTAGTTGGTCAAAATCAGCACAAAGAGTTTTTGACAAGCTCAAAGAGGTAATGAGTTCATGTCTTGTCTTAGTTGTTCCATTTTTTTCACTCCTATTTGTGTTAGAGAGTGATGCATCAGGGGAAAAACTTGGAGCAGTCTTGATGTTAAAAGGGAATTCCATAGCTTTTGAGAGTCGGAAACTCAAAGTACATTAAAAATATTATGGATTTATGACAAAGGGATGTTGGCCATAATGCATGCTTTGGTGAAATTCAGACAATACCTAGTGTGGTAGATTTGTGGTCAAGGCTGATAACAATAGCTTGAAATTCTTCCTCAACCAAAGAGATCTGAATGATAGACAACAAAAATGGTTAAGTAAACTTCAAGCTTATGATTTTGATATAGAGTATATTAAGGGTAAAAGCAATATTGTAGCTGATGCTTTATCCAAAAAACCAACTCTGTGTTCAACGTCTAAAACCTCTGCTGATTGGAAGGTTGCTATAATAGCAAAGTATGCAAAGAATAATTTTACGATTGATATCCTTGAGGACAGAATACAGGATGAAAGTACAAGGTGGTAGATGATCTCATCCTTTACAAGGGTAGAATTTATCTCATTCGTAAATAAAAAATGAAGCATAAGGTCTTGTGAGAAGTACATGATACACCTTTGGCTGGTCACCCAGGTATTTCAAGACTTATAAGCAAATCAAGGAAAGATTTTTCTGGAGAGGACTCAAGAGAGAGGTCCTCCAATACATCAAAGTGTATTACCTGTCAGAAAAACAAATCTGAACAGGAATTTTGTGTAGGTTTGTTGCAGCTCTTACCAACTGCAAATCAGAAATGGGAGAGTATTTCTACGGATTTCATCATTGGTCTTCCAAAAGTTCAGGGTAAGAGTTGTATTTGTGTTTTGTAGTTAACAGACTTACTAAAGATGCACACTTTGCTATTTCATTCGAGTTCAAGGCACCATAGATAGCTGATTTATTTTTGATAGAAGTGTTTAGGCTTCATGTGTTGCCTAAAAGCATAGCAAGTGATAGGAACAAGTTCCTTAGCCTATTTTAGCATGAACTCTTTTATTTGACATGAACTGAGTTGACTCCTAGTACTAGTTACCACCCCCAAATAGGTGGGCAGATTGAAATTGTGAATAAGTGTCTTGAGGGATATTTGAGGAACTATGTAACAGGGCAAAAAACAACTTGGATCAAATGGCTCTATATGGGGGAACAATGCTACAACACCTCACATCATATGTCCATTGGTATGATTCCTTTCAAGGCTTTGTATGATTATGATGCTCTTTATTTTGTGAACTTGGTCATCACAGATAGTAGAGTGCTAGGGGTAAGAGATTTGGTCACATAGAGTCAAGAAATATTGGAGACACTCAAGGAAAACCTTCAACATGCACAAAATCAACAAAGTTAGATACGGATCAACATCGTATTGAAAGAACTTTTAAGGTTGGAGACATGGTTTTCTTGAGGTTGCAGCCCTATAGACTATGTTCTCAAGAAAAGTGGAGCTAAGAAGCTCAAGCCTTGCTTTTATGGCCCTTAAAAGATTAAGCGGAGGATTGGGGAGTTTGCTTATAAGCTTGAATTGCCGAAGCACAGTAGGATACATAACTTATTTTATGTTTTATGCCTCAAAAGGGCATTGGGACAACATATCATTCCTTCAGCTGAGTTGCCTCCTTTGAATGATGAATGCAAATTGATCTTTGTTCTAAAAGCCATCACAGATATTAGAGAGAAGAAACTAAGAAACACGAGCATAACATAATATTTGGTGTGGTGGAAAAACTACTAATAGAAGATGCTACTTGGGAGGGTACAAAGATTCTTGAGCATCATAATTTGCAATTGCTTGAGGACAAACAATTTTGGAAAGGGTGGACTGTAATGCCTCCTTTCTAGAATTAAAGCAATTAGAAGACCTGTAACTTATTCATTATTTCCCGTAGGCTAAGGGATTAAGTAGGGAACTAGTTTTAATATTTTAAAGTCGTCCTAAAGTTAATTTATTTCATAACACTTATCTATTATTATTATAAAGGGGGTCAAAAAGTAATATATATATATATATTTGATAGATGATGAGGGTTGGGGGGTCCCTCTCCATTTTATTAAATGAGAAGAAACAAAAGTACAAAAAGAAGGGATACATCCCTCGAATAGAAAACCTTCTAAGGAGCTAACAAAAACCACGGGCCGCGAAGGGCCCAAACAAATAGCTAACAAACAAAAGACTCTCGCAGGGGGACAACAAATAGGAACATCCCAAACAAAAAAAACAAAGGGATATGCCCCATCAACATTCAAATTGTGGCATCAACAGTGCCGCCACCACCAATAGTGGTGGAGCTACCAACCACCTTCTGCATGGAAGAGGAAAACTCTTCACCACGTCCACCCTCATTCACGTCCACCCTAGTTGTAGTCCCACCTAGTTTTTGTTCAGCTCCACCTACCTTTTGAGGAGTCGTCTTCCAGCGGCAATGCCTTGGTCAAACAATGCTGCATTTCAGGAGAACCCCTCCAACACTTGGAGAAGCAGTATTGCTCTTCAATCTTTGCCTCGTTTGTGCCATGACCACCTTGCGAGGAGTGTGGAGTCCTGTTGCTGTTCTAGGGGGGGCATTCTGCTGAAGGGGTGCCCCGAAAAGCCTAAGAAGGCATTTGACAGCTGTGGAAGCCCTGACAGGACCTCCAACTAAGCACTGCCTCCACCGAGGCCATGGGTGACTGTAGTTCCGCTAAGTCCAATTCAGGAATGAATCGTCCCTTAGGGCCCAGGTGTTTTAGGCAAGACTGCACAAGATCCAAGTGCTCAATTAACCTGCAAAACCCACCTTCAAACTTGTGGAAAGACTGCACAGGGCCTAGCCCTAACTCGTCGTAAGCCGAGAAAGAGAGGGATTGCTGCCCATTGCAAACACAAGCTTCCACTGCCTCCGCTAGCCTAACCCTAAATGCCAGACGAACAATTCGACTTGCCGCAACCAACATCTGTTGCTTGTTTTTTGAAAAAAAGTAGAAATTTGCCTATGAAGGTTGACGCAAGTAGAGAATTTACCTTGACCCTGCAAAGATCATCCAATGCCACTTGACCAATGACTTCCCATATTGCGTGCATGACGTTTCCGTGTTGAACGATGATGATCCTTTTAAGTTGGGAGTCAGAAACATGTCCTTTAAAGGCTACTTCCCTTTTAACCGCTTCTACCTGTAGCATGGATTCACTAAGCGCAATCTGGAGCATTGGATCCATGGCGGTTGAGTAGAGTGAAACAGAGGAAGGGGAGTCGGAGAGAGCCAAAACAAGAAGGGGGGAGACACAACATATACCGCACACCCTACTCATAGTCAATAAAAAGACAACATGGTGTGCCACGGGTATGGCACATGATTCGATATTGTGAGCTAATGATGGACAGAAAACCATTATGGCGCTTCCCATAATCCCAATCAATAGCCATCTTCTCGAATGTCCCAACATTTCCAATCATTTTCCACTACTAACTCATCATGTTGATCGATTCCTCTAGTGGCCAGCATGTCTATTATGGAGTTGGCTTCACGAAAGTAGTGTGCTACTTCCCAATGACTTAGATTGTCCAATAGTCCCCAGCTCTGGTTTATAATTTTATTGATATTCTAGGAACCTGCTTTCCAATTCCTAATGGCTTGAATAATCACTCTAGAGTTATCTCAATGATAACTCGTTCAATCTTGCAAAGAAAAATAAGATCTAGTCCCATAATAAAGGTTTGTGTCTCAGCATCATTGTTAGTGCCATCAACCAACTTCAAGGCGACTTGGATGAGTGATCCCGCACAATCCTAAATTACACATCATGCACCGGATGCCCTTGGATTTCCCTTGGTTGCTCTATCGAAATTCTTTTTGAAGAAACTATTGTAGCATGGAATTGCACCCTTGTGGGAGACTTTTTCAGGTTCTCTCACTCCCAACTACAAAATTGGAGCAACCTCAGGCTGTGGGTATCCTGTAGTGAGGTTAAACCTCTAGGCTTTTTAATGAGGTTAGCTCTTCAGATGCTTCATTTTAGCTGTTCCCACACACTAAAACCTATTGTTGACCAAGGAAAAGGGAGAGAAAGGTAACATAAAAAGGGGAAAATTGAACTAAGAAAGGTGTTGCACCAAATAGAGAGTGACCCACATAAGCATGAAATAAACACTAATTCAACATAAGATAATTCTGCTTACACAACCTCACAACCGGTTAATTTGTATCAGTGTTTCATAAACTAGGCTCACTAAGCCATAAATAAAGCAGAGGAATTTCGAAATTCACACCAAGCATCCATTAATGGCAGAAAGTGCTCAAGTTCAGACCTGCAACTACCCTGTAAATACCTGAAAATAGGTAAGGACAAGGGACGTGGAAGAACACTTCTTCATAAGGCCATCATGCACAAGCTTGTTAAACATGATTTTCAGATAAAAGATAGGTAAAAATAATCTTTATTGCTTCAAAAGGTCTTTCTTACAAATTTTGACAGGGTTCTTCCTTGTCAAATGAGGATATCTTCTTTTGAAAAAAAATGAGACATATATAGAAAAGGGGAAGACCCAAAGAGAAGAGGCGAGCAAACAGAAATCAATAAATGAGATCTAACCAGGTAAAAATAATCTTTATTGCTTCAAAAGGTCTTTCTTACAAATTTTGACAAGGTTCTTCCTTGTCAAATGAGGATATCTTCTTTTGAAAATAACCGAGACATATATAGAAAAGGGGAAGACCCAAAGGGAAGAGGCGAGCAAACATAAATCAATAAATGAGATCCAACCACCCTCTATGAATTCTCACCCACACTTGGGTTAATTAGAATTAATCCTTCTCCAACGAAATAACCGCCATTAGCTCCAAAAGTCTTCTAGCCCTCTCATTGGTTGAGAAACGCACTAGAAGACAAAACTCGTCGAGAACGACGATGTCATGTTCCACTAAGAAGGAAAAGTCCAGGAACGTCTTAAATGCCCGAGCTATCTTTTCTAATTGCTTGATCTTTATCTTTCATCTCCATGCCATCCTCCACTTGTCTGCTTACGTATGAGGACAAAATTCTTACATTTATAAACTTGATTGAGCCATGCTGCGTCTACATTTGTCGGTTGTTTGTTGGAGATGATGGCCATGTCAAAGGACGAAAAATCCCCATTAACTTCACCTACCAGCTCTTGCCTTGAAACTCGGACCAGATATTTCCTATAGATGAAAAACCAATCTAAGGACATTGATTTTTTTGAATTTATCTTATTTGTGTCGGTGCGAGTCCATAGGTTGCATAGCTCCTTTTGGTCTTCCAAACGCCAACGGCTACTTGCAAGGGCTCAAACTTGACGTTTGCGGGCTCGTCATCAATTTCTTTGGACTTTTGTTTCGGGCATTGTCTTTGGCATCCTTTTGGGCTCTTTTTCTCCGGCTTTTGTTTATCACTTTCTTATGGACAATTTCTCCAAAGGAATTTATGTCTTCAGAAAAAATGCCTTTCGGACTTTTGCAAGGTACCCTTCGGGTTTGTGAAATGGTCCCTTTCCGAAGGTAAGGTATCCTTCGGATTTTTTGAAAACGAACTTTCTCGAAGGGAAAGAGCCCTTCAAATTTCTTGAAAAGGACTTTCCTGAAGGGAAAGATCCCTTTGAAAATCTTGAAATGATCCTTTGGAGTTTTTATTTTGGTCCACTTTCTCGAGAAAAGAACTGTGGTCAATCAGACTTGCACCCCTGTAAAGGTAGTTTCAGGGCTTCACAGTCTGCTGAAACATAGAAACAATTCTAGGCTGTGGGTGACCTAATCAGTGGATTGAGTCTCTAGATAGTAAGGGCTAGCTCCCTTTGATGTATCAATTAGGATCTCTGCTACAAATTGCTTGGAAAAAGAGAGAAAGAGAACTTGAAAGGAAATCCTACCTAATGATGGTGATACATCTGAATGCAGATTGATCCACTCAATTTAAGCTCCTAAAAACACTGATTCAGATAAGAAAAAGGGCTAAACTTTCAATTCATTAATCAATATGCATAAGTATTTCACGAAAAGGTTCTATCTTGCGACCTAAGCTTGAGGGAAATGGTAACACAAGCATGATTGAAGGCAGTAGCAGCCACTAACTTCCACTATAGACTCAGCTAAAAAGATGTTTAAACACAAAACATGCCCTGCATAACATGACCAATTAGTAACTAGGTAAGGATCAAGACTTGGCAAGAAAGAAAAAAAATCTACCATTTGTGCAAATCAATGACAAAATACACTATACTGGCTTGCTGAAAATTGAAAAAAACAGTCCTCTTCTATTACTCTGAAAAATGTTATAGCACAAACTTTGGCAGAAGATTGTCTTGCCAAAAGAGAGGATGATTTTTACAAGTGTTAAAAGCCATTAATATAGAAAGAATATTATCCTCAGTAGATGCTCTTTCAATTCCTTTGAAAACTTGCGGCAGTAGGCAGGGGCCGAATGGCTACGACTTCACTATTATCACTCCAAAACTTTATTACACTTTTAAGATTTATAATATATCAAGTTTCTAATTCTCAGGTTCCTTCAAAGGGCAAGAGAAGAGCATACGCTTGATTAAGCTACTAGATTTATAAAGCTTAGAAAATTTTCGATGATCAATACTAGTAGAGAAGACTTATTTATAACAATTAGGAGGTCCGGCCTAGAATCTTTGCCAAGGTGGTGTCTTTTCCATCATGCTTTACAACACAAAAGTTAGCTACAGTGATTGTTGGACACGCTGGATGAAGACGTCTGGCTTGGTGGGTCCAACATAGCTTCCGCTTCGGTGAGTAGATCTTCACTAATCCGCTGAAAAAGACACCTTAGCTGGAATGTACTGGAAAGATGCCAATGTTGGGGTCCAACATCACATGCATGACAACGTGGGTTGATGTAGAAATAAGATTCCCATTTCAGCTGTCGGCGAATAATTGTATGGACTATGGTGAATTGATTATGATCTTCTTCATGGATACAATGTGGTCCGTATCTTGCAATCCATCTGTAAAGATGCTCATTGTGAGATGATCTTATCTTAATCCGCCATATCCATAAAGGACGCTTTATAAGTTCAATGAACTGATGGAATAGTAATTCACTATTTAGTTGTTCTATAGTGATTACCCCTGTACTCCTATGGCGGTCTGCGTGTATAGAGGCTACAAAATATATTTGTAGATCTGATCCTGCAGCATAAAAAATCCGAGTATAACGAGGATGCAACCCTTCTCTCAGAATCTGTTCTTAGACAAGAATATTCAAAGAAGCAAACCCTTGGTTATAGATTCTGTTCAAATTAAAGCCAGGATAGGGTTGGTGCATTAAAGTTGTTGGTGGATTTCTACGGAGCCAATCTGCTATGATATTATCAGTGCCTTTTATGTGCTCAATAGAGAACTTAAAATGATTGAAAAAAGCCTGCCATATAATATATCTACCGGGACCACCTTTCTGACCATGTAAAGGTCAGAAATCTAGTACAATCGATTTTTACAATAAAATGTGGCAGATGAAGAATTTTCAGCATAAATTTTGTTGGGTGAATATTTTGTCGGCTAGCGAACTGGTGACCAAAATAGTTCCTATCACCACAACATAGGGAGATGGGTCGTCCTGGTGTGCAGGTTTACTACATCAACAGGGGACAAATCTCTCCTCTCATCAAGGGGAGGTTCCCTATTAAATATGCGGAGGCTATATACTATAAATATATGTAGAAAGTAAGACACAGGGGTGGGATAAACCATCCATCTCTCTTTTTTCAGAGATGATGCTAACAAACAAAGGAGAAATACTGGGTGATTGGTGATGGCACTTCTTTTCTTTCAGAAGTAACATTCAGCTAAGAACTAGATCCCTTCCTGGATAGTAGAAATCCTGGTGAAGCGACAGAAGGCACTTGTCTTCTTTCAGAAGTGCTTGTTCTTGCAAACAACAAAGAATCTTTCTGGTAAGTAATTGGAAACCAAAAGTGCAGAGTAACTAACAGCCTGAGATGTAGCGCAAAGTCTCCACCTCGACTGCCTAAGAGTGAAAAACGAAGAACAATGGGGGCACAAAGTCGTCCCAAGGTCCTTTACACAGAAACAAAAAGTAAACACACACTGAAAACAACTATGTCAGCACAAAGTCTGAAAGTCGCTGACTTCAGGACACCTTCCTTGTCACTTCCACTAATTCTGCTTGTTAGATCGAATAAACAAGAATGCTCCTAGGAAACAGACATAAGAACAATTTCCTAAAATAACACAAGCTATAACAGCACAAAGTCTGCAAGTAACTTGCTTTCTCATTCAATCAAAGAAATATGAACAACAATCTGAGCTCAAAGTCTCAGTAATGCCTTTCAATTTGGGCAGAGTTTTGCATCTGGTAACGGGAAGATCTCCTTTACAAATGAGAGATATTACAATCTTATAGCAACTACACAAGGATTGGTGCTTTTTTCCATGGGACGGCCCAAGCTGCAGTCAATGTCTTCAATGCGCCTTCAATCCTGTCTGGAGAGACCATGCTGAGAACAGTGTGCTGCCGTAACTATGGCGTGTTCCTTCATCTAATATGTTTCTTCCTTGGTATGGACCGTCTGGTTCTTTTCCAATTTGTCTTTACTTCATGGAAGAAAAACATGCTGCGTCCTTGGTTTGGTGCGCTCAGAAGTCTACTCGATCCACTGTTTCACCTACTGGAAATAACTCTTTCGAAGATATTTCTGGGCCTTTGCATCGATCTTCTCTTCCCTGTAGCAATTTGAGTCTTCGGGCTCTCTTTTCAGTCAATCGCTTGATTCTTTCTTTAAATTCTGCACTTTATTTGAATTTCCACGGATATCCCTTTAAATTTGACGTCCACAGGACCGTCAATGGTTGCCAGCTGCTTGAACCATGTTGAACTTTGAACCCGTTGAACCTTGAAAGTTCATTGGTTCATTGGTTCATTCTGTCTCTTTTGTTCTATCGCTTCTTGGTTCAATCGCTTCTTCGCCCTTTGGTTGAACCATCCGTTGAACCACTTGTTTGCTGCTTTTTCCTTGACTGAGGCCGCCTTTGAACCTATGAACCATTGAACTTTGAACTCTTTCGGTTCAAGGTTCAATCGGTTCATTGGTTCATCCTGTGTCTCGCTCAATCATTGCTTCCTTTTATCTTTCTAAGCTCTGGTTGAACCTTTGAACCTATGAACTCATTGAACCTTTTGGTTCAAGGTTCAACGGTTCAATCGGTTCATTCAGTTCATCCTTTTAAGCCCTTTTTGTCTAAGTCTGTGAAGGTTCCTTTCTGCGTCTTTGTTCAGCCTTTGGGACGTCCCGAAGGGAAGGTGATCCTTCGGGCTTTTAAAACGGTCCTTTCTCTGTCGTCAAGTGCCCCTTGCAAGGGTACTTATCCTTTGTGATGTTCGGGCGGACTTCAGGCTTCGGCTTTTTCCATCGGGCAAAAAACCCGAAAGAATTCCTTCGGACAAAAAGTCCGAAGGAAAGTTCATGTTACTTAGCCATTCGTTCTTTTCCATTTCTTCGGACTTTTTCTCCGAGTGAATTCCTTCGGACAAAAAGTCCGAAGGAATTTTGCCTTAAACATTTTTCCAAGAAAAATCTTCTCGAAAGAATTCTTTCGGTCTCTCTTAGCCATTTTCTCGAGGGATTTCCAACTTTTGTCCGCTTTTGCATCACTACCCTCCGCAAGGGCACTTGTCCTTCCGGCTCTTGGAAGACCCCTTTGAACTTCCCGATTGAAAAAATGGCTAAGTGTTGAACCTATTTCTTTCCTGCAGAGTCCGTAGAAACCAACCTTGAGAGTCCGTAGATCTGAGCCTACCTGCAGAGTCCGTAGAAGCCAAGTTCGTAGTTTTCTCCAACTTTGAAAGAGTCCGTAGACATCTGTTTGCGGAGTCCATAGAAACCATCTGTGAAGTTCGTAGTTCCAAGCCTGCAGAGTCCGTAGATTCAACCCTGCAGAGTCCGTAGATTTCTGAAAAAGCTTTGAAAAATGAAGAACCTGAACGCTCAGAACAATTTTTGAAAAGGGGAGAGGGGATTTTGGTCGGTGCAGGGCCAAAATAGTCCGTAGGTTGTCCCAAAAATGAGTGGCATTTTTCGGAGACAACAAATTTCTCGAGGCATTTTTTCACAGAATAAATCTTTGTCAGAAGAGATCCATTTTAAAACATCTGCACTGAATACTCCACTAGAGAATTCACACATGAATTCTTTATTGTCATATTTACAAACAAGCATTCCTCCCCATGTGATATCAGAGGCATCAGTATAAACCAAAAACTGGTCGGACTTTGGGATATATAGTTTTGGGAGTAACTCCACTTTAGCGTTTATTTTCTGAACAACGGCTGTGTGTTTGTCTTTCCATTGAAATGTTTTTTTCTTCTGGAGAAGTTTTTGGAGGAGGAACCTGTCTTTACCAGAGTTAGGATAAAAGCTATTCAAATAATTTAGTAGTCTCAAAAATGCTTGAAGCTTTGGTTTGTCAAGCTTCTCAGAAAAACTGATAACCTTTTCTTTGATATGCAGTTGGACTTGCAATTTTGAATCTTGGATAATCATTCCAAGAAAATTACATTTTGTTTTACAAAGTTGGATCTTTGTATCGAACAGAACTATTCTTACAGTTTCTGGCAGCTCTAAAAACTTCAAAAGGTGGGAGTAATGATCAGAGAGGGAATTACTGAATACTAATATATTATCTATATATACACAGAGGAAATCTGAAGTGTCTTTGAAAATTGTATCAATATGAGCCTAATAAAATGCTGGGGCATTTATTAGACCAAATGGCATAATAGTCCGCTGAAAATAGCCAAAAGGAAAACTGAATGTTGTTTTTTCTTTGTCATCTTCTTTGACCCTAATTTGATAAAAGCCGGATTTACAATCAAATTGTGAGAAATATTTACATGTTGCAACTTTCTCTAGTAAGTAGCTTTTATCTGGTATTGGATATGGATATGGTTGGGTAATGATATTTAGTGGTATATAATTTATGACCATTTTCTTCTTACCCCTCTTTTGCTCTGAGTGTTTGTTTACCATGAAGGCATAACAGCAGTAAGGAGAGGTTGATTTTTCAATGAAGCCATTAGCTTCTAATTCTTTTATCTGGGCTTCCATATTATTATAATCATGTGCAGGAATTGAGATCTTTTTCCCAATTTTCATATGCTTTCCTTCGATGAGCTTGATTACCATCTCAGGTATATATTTCGACAAAAACTGCTGAGGGTTATCAAAACAGATAGTGGTTCTAATATTTTCTCCTATAGCTTGGATTTCAGCAGGGATTATAAGTTCAGGGGTCTGACTCATAGAACTGGGAAATTGTTCAGTTGCATAGATTAGGCAAGGAATCCTTAGTCTTTCATGATCTATGGTGAACATGACACTTTTAGTAGTAGGTCCATAAGGCAAGTATCTATCTATAAGGCTCCACCTAATAAGATATCTACAGGGATTTTGCTTAAAGCAAAAAAGTTACAATAGAAGATTTTATCTTGGATCCGAAGGGGCTGCTGATGTTTATACATATTGCAGACAAAACTATTCCCTTGGACATCTAGGCTCTTATAAGCCAGGGAGTCATCCAATTTCTTCCAATTTTGGATGATTTGTGGTTTTGCAAATGAAAGAGAAGCACCTGTATCTACTTGTGCATCTATCAATCTGCCATTAATTTCGACAGTTATGAACTGAGCAAATTTACCATTGATCAGTTGCGTCAGATAAGTTGGTTGTGGTATTTCCAAAGGAGGAATACTCATACATACCAGTTTTTGCTTTGCTGGATCTTGAACTGATATATGCCCATGGTAGATTTCTTCTTCTGCTTCTTCTCTAAGATTGCTACATTCACCTTGTTCTGGACAATAGTCTTGGTCTGAGTAGAAAGAATCATTTACTTCTTCGTCTCTAGTATCTTTAGTAGGTAGAAGTACATCCCACTAGGGTTCGACCTTTGGTGAATGAATTCCTTTTGGAGGCTCTTTGCTTGTAAATTTATTTTTAATCCAAGAATTACTTGGTTTGAAAGAGCTCTGGAACTGCAAAAGAGGATTGTGAGGCCTTTGCGTGGTAGGCGGTATTCTTGGCATGATCGGCTGCCTTCCTTTGGAGTTACTTCATCCTCTGTTGTAACCTCTATTCCTTGGTCTGGAATCCCTTTCAGGAATTTCATTGTGATGGCGAGACCATCGTCCATAGGCTTCGAATGAGAGGTTAGAATAGTCATGATGCCATGGTCGTTGCATGTTGGTGAGCGGTTGCTCCAAATCATCGGCTAATGATTCAAGGGCGTCGACATCATCATCATGATCATCTTCAGAGAGTTCATCTAGAATTGGTTCATAGATGTCTTGTTGGAAGAGATTTTCTTCTGTGTCAATAACATCCCACCATGTTGCTGCAGTGGAGGAAAAGACGGCTTTGACAACATGATTTTTGCAATGACAGTGCGAAGCAATATGACCAAGTTTGCGACGGATATAGCAGATAGGAGTTTTGGAGGGAGGATGCGGAGAGGTATGTTTTTTGAGAAAATGGTGAGGAGCAGCATATGAATGCTTGCGGGGGAAAGAGCGGCTCTTAAAGGATAAATGCTTACGACGCTGTACAAAGGGGCGACAACCAAATGGTGCTATTTCGAGAAAAATAGGAGCGATTTTAGAGGCTTGATGCTTGGTGAGCTTTTGGATGGTTTTGGTTTTGGAGACTAACTGCATAGCTTGTTGTTTGGCAAAATCAATGACATCAGAAAGAGACATGTCATTTATGGTTAGTCCTTTGAGATCAATGTATGCAATCACTTTATCAATGAGATTGTAAGGGAGTGCATGCAGAAATTTTAATTTGATTTCTGTAGAACCAAAACTTTTATTTTCATAAGCTAATTCTTGGAATTTCTTAGCAAAGGCATCAAACTACTTTAGATCACAAAGCTCCATTTTGAGCAACCATTTCTTTGATTTTAGTTCCCGATTACCAACTGGAAATGCAAATTCATCAATCAATAAATGGAAAAGGGTAGCTAAAGGATTTGGTTGGTGATGAATTCGATGGTTCTGTTCTTCCTCTGTCATAGAATCTCACCATTGAGAAATAATTCCCCAAAAGAATTTTGAAGCAAAGACTGTGGTAGCGGGTGGATCTAAATGTGATGCTACAGTAATGACTCTCATTGAATCACACCAAGCAGTAATTTCATTCAAAGGATTAAGGGTGTCATCAATATTTAGATACCATGGCTGTAATGGGATCTACGTTCTTTGCATTAGAGAGGTATTGGGATTTAGACTCTTTTTGAGCGGCTTGAAGTTAGATCCAAACTTAACTTCGTATGGCAAGTCAAGAATTTGTTTTTCATCGGAGGCATCCAGATCTTGTTTAACTAGCCAGTCAAGACTATCCTCTAAAGCTGTTAGCTTAGTATCTATAGAAGACAATTGGTGACTCAATGCTGAATTGGCACTAGAAATTTCATGACAGATTTGGTTTGTATTGTCTTCAAGAATGGTTAGTCTATCTAGACTATTTCTAATATATGATACATCTTTACAAAGGTCATCAAAATTTTCTGAGAGATGGGAATTAAATCTGGATATATAATTCCGATGCTTGAATTCGTTAGAAGGCTTTGTTTCTCCTTGGAAAGCTGTAGAGAAATAATTAACAAGTCCTTCAGATTGCTTATACATCCCTTTATGAGGTGGCCATCTTCCACCTTTATACAAATTGACCTTATTATCTGTATAAAATTCAAGAGTCCTTTCTCTGGGAAGACTCATCATAGTATAAGGTAACCGGTCTTTTGGATCGGGTCCTTGGTTGATCTCTTCATCTTCTATAGACATATGCCCTGACTTTACAGTTCTTCTGGAAGAGGAAGAAGGTCTTCGTGGAGAGAAAATAGAAGAAGAATGATTTACTAAGAGAGATCTAGGTACAATATTGATGGTTTTACCATCGGTTTTATGCATAGTGGCTTGACCGTTCATTTTTGGCGATACATTTTTCAGCCAATCAAGCTTCCAATCAGATGGGATTTGAATAGATTCAATATGTCCCTTTTGAAGCTGGATTGTACCGCTTAATCTGCGAGCATAGGGCAGATTTTTCAATATCTTGGGGTGATTTGTATTGGTCATACTATAAACAACAGTTATATTTATAAAGGCATACTTGAATTCTCCAAACATATCTAGACCAAACAAAGATGTGAACAAACTCCAACAGTCGAGGGAGCCAAACTTTACTTCTTTACAACCTTTATCGCGGACGGCGATAGAGAGGTTAGGACAAAACTCAAAACAAATAACATTATCATTAATACGGCCAAGACTAGATAATTGACATGAATGTTTAAAACTGACTTGGCGTCTGTCACACAAAGCTGAATACAAAACATGGTTTATATTACCGGGAATCAACGGGGTTATATGAACTCCAATAAGACCAAACTAGACAAATTTGACATCTTCATGAGAACGGATATAAGTAATTTTAGATTCTGGCAACATAGATAACAAATTTGTTTGGAAAGACTTTTTGGGCTTATAGCTCAGAGTGAGTTCGATGGATTTGATTCGGGGTTTTACAAAAGATAGATAAGTAGACTTATAAACAAACTTAGACTTAAGAAGTTCAGATTTCTTATAGATCTTAGAAAACTTTATAGCCGGAGGTTTATACAAATTGTTTTCTTTCTCAAGAGTTTCTTCGGTAACTTCAATATCTAGACAATCAGTAATTTGTTCAGGAATGAAAGGAGGTAACTCATAAGCTTTTTATAGCTCAGATTCATTGAGAATCTCTACTGTAGAAGTTTCTTGAGATTTTCCAAATTCCATTTCAGAGGTTAAGATCCGGACAGCAAGAAATTTTTGGAAAGGGAATAAAGTTGCAGAGATAAAAAGGGCCTATGACAAAATGAATAAACGGCCAAGACTCGATGCAAATAATACCCAAAGAAATTTTCAAAGCAGGGATACTTAAAAGTCTGGAATATAGAATAGAAATTCTTATAAATCTTTCAATGCCAAAACAAGAGGTGGCACTGAATTTAAAAGAGGAAGATCAACTATCACTTCATGTGAGTCTATTTTTGGTTCAAGGAGATAACTAAGCCTTTCAAAAACATCTATTTTGTCTTCTTCCTCTTTGCATGAAAGCTCCTTGGCGCTGAAAATGGACGGTGGCTAAGCCTAGGCTGTTCTTTATTTAGGCATCATGCATGGAACGTTTTGGAATATGGATGGTAGGCTAATTTTGACAAGTCAAACTCTTATCATGCAAAAATGCTATGCCCACCTCCAAATATGGACTTGCTCTTGAGCAATTTGAACGTTTGAAAGCATGAGATAAACAAGAGCATGCATGAAATCCACGCCATGCTAAAATTAGAAATCTAATTTGAAACGTTGGACGCTGAGTTGGGACATTTGAAAGCATGAGTTCTAATCCAGAGATGAACTTGACTCCCGCGTTTATCATTTTTCATGCCTTTTACGATAGTCTTTGACTATAGGTCAACTATAGATAATAAACAATATTCTTAATTGTTTTTTGGCATGTTCATGCGTGCCTCAGACGCGTTTATTCCTGTCTGGGCCACTCCGTTTCTATCTATTCCCGCAGACTCTTCTTTGGCTATATTTGACTCAGGCTTATGTTCTCGTTTGGACTTTTCCGTGGACTTATTTCCTTGTCCAAATCTTTTACCTTCGGACTTTTCTTAGTCCACTTTCCCACGGACAGTTTGTCCTTCTCTGCCTTTGGATTTCGCTCTTTGGACAAAAGGCCCGAGACTTAATCCTTCCTAGGCCTTTCTTTTCCTTCGGCTTTATTTCCCTCAGATTTATTGTATTCTCCCTGGGCTTGGATTTCTTGTCTTCCCCTTGGTCTCGGATTTTATGTTTGCCAATTTTTCCGAAGGAATCCTTCGAACAAAAAGTCCGAAGGAGATTTATTGTTTTCTCCCTGGGCTTGGATTTCTTGTCTTCCCCTTGGTCTCGGATTTTATGTTTGCCAATTTGTCCGAAGGATATCTTCCTCAAATTTTCTTCTGTGCTTTGTATTCTATTCTCTTGGGCTTTTTGCTTCCAACTTCCCGTGGACAAAAAGTCCGCGGGAATTGTCCCTTGGCCTTCCAAAGAACAGTCCTTCGGGCTTTCTGTCATGGTCTTTTCGCTTTTTGTAAAGCCCTTCGGGTTTCTTGCAAACGACTTTCCCGATTTTGAAATGAGCCTTCCCGAAGGGTACCTACCCTTCGGGTTTTTTGTCAATGACCCTTCCAAAGGGTACCTTGCCCTTCGGGTTTTTTGATTTATCTTTTTCTACGAAAAAATTATCAAGCCCCTCGGATTTTTTGCAAAGAACTTTTCCAAATGACAAGCCTTTTGGAATTTATCCTTTGAACTTTCCCGAAGGGCAGGTGCCCTTCGAGACTTGTGATCTTTTCCTTTAAATGATCTTTTCTGAAGGAATTTTGCGGAGTGTCATTCGGCCTTGAAAATAGCCCGTTTAATATGTGAACTGGTCCCTTTGGATTTGCTGTAAGTGTTCTTTTCCTTGAAATGCCTTCGGGCTATTTGAAAAATGCCCTGTCTTGTTAAACTATCTTTGTTTTTCCTTCGAACCTTTCCAAAGCTATGTAAAAAACCTTACCTCAAGGTGGAACACATGGATAAGTTTGAACCCTACCTCAAGGTGTCGCCATGGTCATTTCAGAGTGTAGGTTGTGTGCAAAGGCCCCACTCCACACACCACAGGTAAATTGAAGATTGAACCTGAGACTTGGGTGATCTAAGTCATTGCTCCTATCCACTCAAGCTAACCCTTGGGGGCAAAAAATTTAATCTACATTTGAAGCTTAATGGGGGTGGGCCTGGGTCCGTAACGTTTGCTGAATGATCCGTAGCCGAATCGCCCCGCTATGATCCGTTTGGAACACATGGAGTTCGACCCCTACCTTAAGGTGTCCCCATGGCCACTTCAGAGTGTAGATGATGTGCAAAGGCCCCACTCCACACACTGCAGGTAAATCAAGGATTAAACCTAAGACTTTGGTGACTTAAGTCATTGCTCCCATCCACTCAAGCTAACCCTTGGGGACTAAAATTTAATCTACATTTGAAGCTTAATGGGGGTAGGCTTGGGTCTGTAATGTCAGCTAAACAATCCGCAGTCAAATCGCCCTGCTGTGATCCACGTGGAACACATGGAGAAGTTCAACCTCTACCTCAAGGTGTCCAAATGAACACTTCAGAGTGTAGGTGATGTGCAAAGGTCCCACTCCACACACCACGAGTAAATCAAGGATTGAAACTGAGCCCTGGGTGATCCAAGATATTGCTCCCATCCATTAAAGCTAACCCTTGGGGATAAAATGTTGGGTAACAAGTTTTTTTTAAATGGACCGAGAACCGTAAACATTTTTATATCCGGAATGCCCAAACCAACGATGGATAGTATTCCTAGCTATGGGTTGTGGACTTGCCTCGTCACATTGAACACAGGTTTCAAGCCACAAGCCGACCCTCTTCGCATTGAACACTGAGTCGGTAGTCCATTGCATCAAATACTTTTCACGAATAACTCATCGCCATAGCTTAGTGTGGGAATGCCACTAGAGAATGGTCATCCCAGGAATGGACCCTGAGACCTCCCACTTCTAACACTCAGCTCACTCACCGCTAGGCTATCAATGTCAGGGTAAAAATTTAATCTACATCTAAAGTTTAATGGGGGTGGGCCTGGATCTGTAATGTCTGCTGAATGATCCATAGCCAAATCGCCTCAATATGATCTACGTGGAACACATGGAGAAGTTCGACCCCTACTTCAAGGTGTCCCCATGGCCACTTTAGAGTGTAGGTGATGTGCGATGGCCCTACTCCACACACCATGGGTAAATCGAGGATGGAATCTGAGACCTGGGAGACCTAGGTCATTGCTCCCATCCACTCAAGCTAACCCTTGGGGACAATTTAATCTACATCTAAAGCTTAATGTGGGTGGGCCCAGGTCTGTACTATCTGTTGAACGATTTGTAGTCGAATCATCTGCTGTGATATGCATGGAATACATGGAGAAGTTCGACCCCTACCTCAAGGTTTCCCCATGGCCATTTCAGAGTGTAGGTGATGTGCAAAGGCCCCACTCCACACACCACAGGTAAATCAAGGATTGAACCTTAGACTTGGGTGGCCTAAGTCATTGTTTCCATCCACTCAAGCTAGCCCTTGGGGAATTAAAATTTTGGGTAAAGACATTTTTATAACCGGAATGCCCAAAGCAGTGGTGAATTGTATCCTTAGTTATGCGCTGTGGACTTGCCTCATCACATTGAACACAGGGTTCAAGCCACATGCTGACCCCCGTCGCATTGAACACCGGGCCGTTAGTCCATTGCATCAGTACTTTTCACAAATACCTCGCCGTAGCTTAGTTTGGGAACGACACTAGAGAGTGGTTATCCCAGGGAATGGATCTTGAGACCTACCACTTCTAGCACTCAACTCACCACTAGACTGTCATCATCGGGTTTTATTTAATCTAAATTTGAAGCTTAATGGGGGTGGGCTTGGGTCTGTAATGTTCGTCGAATGATCCACAGTTGAATCGCCCTACTGTGATTCGCATGGAACACATGGAGAAGTTTGAACCCTACCTCAAGCTATCCCCATGGCCACTTCAGAGTGTAGGTGGTGTGCAAAGGCCCCACTCCACACACCACAAGTAAATCAAGGATTGAACCTAAGACATGGGTGACCTAAGTCATTGCTCCCATCCACTCAAACTAACCCTTGGGGGTAAAAAATTAAATCTACATCTGAAGCTAAATGGAGGTGGGCTTGGGTTCGTAATGTTTGTCGAACTATCCGCAACCGAGTCGCCCCGCTGTGATCCGTGTGGAACATATGGAGAAGTTCAACCCCTATCTCAAGGTGTCCCCATGGCCATTTCAGAGTGTAGGTGATGTGCAAAGGCCCCACTCCACACACCATAGGTAAATCAAGAATTGAACTTGAGACTTGGGTGACCTAAGTCATTGTTTCCATCCACTCAAGCTAACGTTTGGGGACTTGATATTTTGGGTACAAACTTTTTTATAATTGGAATGCCCAAACCAACAGTGATTTGTATCCCTAGTCATGGGCTGTGGACTTGCCTCGTCGCACAAGAAACAAAAGAAACTCTGAAATAGAATGCAGTCTTAGCATGAGTCAACTCATTACAATAAGTGAATAGAGACATAAAGCAGAGCTTATGGGTTGGGCATGAGCACTCAGAAATTATCCATGTTTGGCATCTCTAAAAGGGGAACAAATTAGAAGATCAGATTTTATCTATCCGTAGTTAACAATAATACATGGAATGCTTCTATAAACAAGGAATATAATTGCAAACAGGTGTTAGATTAAACCAACTTAAAGGCTATCAAGACATTTTTTCTAGAAAATTGAATGCGTGTGAAATTCCTATATAGAATTTGGGTTAACTCAATTGAAGAATTTCATTTGTAGTCAATATTAATTGGAAGTTTATTATTGTTTGAGTAATTAACTTACAAGAATGAGTCAAAAATGACTTAGGATTGATATATTCAAGAAAATGTGCTTTGTGCCATTCTTGACAATGTTAGTATTATTAAGCACCACCCAAATGTCAATTTTTTTTCCCTCGATAGTTTTTTAGGTTCCACCATTGCACATGGCATAAATACACAAAGAATTGATTTGACATTATCTGTTACATGATAAATAGAGACCTGGTTGCTGCATATATACATACAATGAGCAGACTTTCTTTAAATTGATTTATGTTTTTTTCGAGTGAGTGAAATATGTTTTCTATTGACATTGGTAAAACAACTATATAAAATATTCCCTTAAGTGGATAGCAGTGAAAAGTGGCTATATAAAATATTTCCTCATTGGATGTATTTTTATTTCTTCAATTGATTCATGGATTTGTCCTAGAATGTATTTGACTATGTAATCTTTAGTGAACAGATTGAAACAACCATGGTGAAAGAGTACCACACAATATTTACAAGAATTACTGCAAGATGCTAGATAATCTGTGTCATGCTTTGTAGAAAATATAGTTTTCAACCACCTACATGGTTGTCATGTGGCCCATCCTTAAGATTGCACAATTGTTCAATAGAAATATATGAAAATGTTTGAATGTTTAAACCTGTAGGCATCCATTTTAGCATGGTATGCATAGTCTTTTGTTACGTACTTGGCATACTTAAACTAGTGATATCTTTGTTGTACTTGAGTAAGATAACAATAAATTAGCATGTGCATTGCAATTATGTATGTGTATGTGTATGGGTATATTTAATATTTGGATTTGTCATGGTTGAACCTAGTGCTTGTGTCTAGTACCAGTGGTGGTGGTTAGTTGTTTTTCGAACCAACATACCTTGAGAGCCTTTCTATATATGCTTGTTTGTGCACCTTTTTGGGGAGCCCCCTTTCATTTGCCCTTCTTGTCGTCGTCCTATTTTTGGAGAATCTATCTTTTGTAATGATATTCTTTTTGTATACAAATAATGTTTGAAGTTCTGTTTCTAATTCTTTTCAGTGTTTCTATGTATATTATTTCTGGTTTGCTATGCTACATTTTTGGTCTTATTGTCCACTCAAATTTGGGTTAGAGTAGAAATGTCAATCACCTAACGATTCTTCCTTGTCATTGTTTTACTATGGAAAATCTATCTACTGTATATGATATGCTTTTTGTATATGAATAAGTGCTAAGTGTTACTTCCAATTCTTTGCTTTGTTTTGTTGTGTATATTCTTTCTGATCTGGTTATGAGTACTCCATTGCTATACGACATTTTGGTGTTGCCTACTTTAATTTGTTTTAGGATAGAGATGTCAATTACCTCGACACCTGGCTCTATAAAGACTGATGAAGTCACTCAAGATGGAAGCTTGAGTGTCGACCCAAAAATTGTTGATGGTACAGAATTCGAAGCACCTTGGACAAGTGAAGAGAGAGAAGGCTTGTTAGACAAAGACTTCCCTTTCCTTTTGAACAATGCAATTCAAGAATACATTCAAGACAGCCCATGAAACCCAGGTTACTCTTGGTAATGTCTTGGTGCGGAACGAGTATGTGGGTTGGTTGTTCACCAAATTTCGGCAACTCTTGGCCTGCCATTATATTTTGATGCAAGAATTGCAAGCAAGACTGCGATTTGCAATGCATGTTCATTTGACATAGGTAATAAGCCAAACTGCATCAAGAGGAGCATGCAGATTGGAGGATAAATGTCATATGGTCAAGGTTAGGAATGCAGTCGAGAAGGTTTATGACAAACACCCCCAAGCATATAACTGATGACAACTCCTGGAGAATAGAGCATCCACCTGATTAGCATACTAGAGCCTAGAAAGAGAAGTTTCCCAAGGTGCCTTAAAAGATTGCCTCTTCTAGAAAAAAGAAGTGTAGACCCTTTTCAGCTTAAAATGTATGCAAAATGTGCAGAGAAATTGGGACATTTGTTCAAGCTCTTCATTATATGAAAGTCCTCATTTGGTAAGCAAGGTGAGCTTCTCCAATGAGGAGAGGAACCATTATTGGGAAAATATTAGAAAAATAGAAGAATCACTAATTAGTGAAGAAGAAGAATTAGTCTCTCCCATTCCAACTTTGACATAATGTGAGGTTGGTGGTGATCCAAAAGTTTCACCCAAGGAGGTTGAGAATGTAACAGTTCAAGCTACGGGGATTTCTCACAGTTTGATAGAGGAGCAATGCCCAAATGCTTTTGTTGGTGCTTGAGAGGGTACTTAGGCACAAGAGCACAAGTTCCTTTTATCTCTGCGGCTGGTGGCGCTTGGAGGGGGCTTTGACGCAAGAGCATTTGACACTAGTTTACTAGAGGAGGATATTGTTGGTATATGAATGCTAAAGATAACTTAGGGGGGAGTGATTGAATCACCACCGCATGAGTTTTTGCATGAAGATATGAAAACTGAATAGGAGGATGACAAGCCCACCTCTCTCAAATAGGAAGAAATTTCTTGAATTTTATGGGGAAGGGAAGGGAGACCCTATATGACACAACAATCATGGACATGGAGTTGGAGCTGCTCATGCGCTTGCACCTGTTCACAGGCCTTAGGCTAGCCATCTTCCACCAAACTGACTCTAAGCAAATATGATGCAAGCAGATGATCTGTCAAATATCATAAATACTCATGATGAGGTGCATCTTGCTAGCTGATATGGCTATATTTCAAAACTTGGGGTAGCATGTGTTGGCAATATGATTGTCATTGATGTCAAAAGGGAGATTATTGGCATTATGGATGTCATTGATGCTTAGGGCTGAATATGGTGATTTGAGGATGTGCAAGGAATCCTATTAGAGGTCAAGGATGATTGGAATGCTTGTGTGCATGAGTAGAATTCATCCAGTTCTTCATATTGATCATCTAGACATTTTGGGTCTATACAGGAAAATTTGAATAGACAGTTTGTTGATGTCACCATTGCCACATGTGGATGAGTCAGAGGGAGTTGGTCATATGGTTGTGATCACATTAGTCCCTAGTTGTTATGTGCCAGATTTGAAGTCATGCGATGAAGTGCGGTTGAAGATATGGGGATGCAAAGTTGGCTACTTAGACAAAATTCACTAAGATTCTATACTTAGCCAAATTTGCAAAAGGGTTCAACCAAAGCCAAGTAAGCATATTTATGAGGTCAGCATTTGCACACATGGAGGTGTTAGGACAAAATGATCATACGGGTTTGTTCATTTTTGTGCCTAGTTTCTATGCACTGAATCTCAGGTCACACGACGTAGCGCGACATAAGATATGCATGTGCAAAGTAGGGTTCCTAGGCGTTTTGACAGTGTTTTCCCACAGTCAAATTTGCAAATGGCAAGAAAAAGTTGAGTAAGCATTTTTATGATGTCTTATCTTGCACGTATGAAGGTTTCTGGAGCAGATGAATATTGGATGGAATCCCCTATGTGAGAGGATCTTATGTGCTAAATTACAGGTCATGCAATGAAGGGCATCAAAAGTTATGCAAGAACAAAGTTGGCCTTCCAGGCAGTTCTAAGCATAGTTAGCTCTATGGCAAAAGAATCTGATTGAGCATATTAATGGCGTTATATCTAGCATGCGCGAAGGATTCAGGGAGAGATGAACATATGGGTTTGTTCATTATCATGCCTAGTTTATATGGTCCAAATTTCAGAACAGGTGGACGAGCGAAACAAAAGATATGAAGGTGCAAAGTTAGCCTTCCAAGCATATTGAGATGGTCCCCATACTTAGACAAATCTGCACAAGGTAAAGTTCGAGCTTGTTAGAAGATATAACGGTTAGCGCTTAATCGTACGTTGAAGATCCAACGAAGTGTAGCAAAGTCAATTTGTCAAAGGCACCTTCGAGTAAACGCACTAGTGACAAGTGTCACAATCATGGATCTTGCATAGCAAATCTACGGAGCGGTTTAAAGTCAAATAGTGAATGATCAATGCGAGGATGCCAAGTGTCTCAATAGTGGGAACTGACAGCAATGTGCAGAAAGCACGCGCTAATGCCAAGTGTCACATTCACGGGAGCTCGTCAGAGATAAAGTTTGAGCTTGTCAAAAGATCGAACTGTGAGTGGTGGATCATGCAGTGAAAATCCAATGCGGCGAGTGGACTCAATGGGCTAAAGTGCTTGATGTTTATCAACATAGAGGCAAGCTAAAGACCGAGCTAGTTTGATGAGATCGACAAAGCATATTTGTTCCAAAGACTCAAGAAGCTACGAGATGAGATTAGGAGCTCGAGGTTTAACCATAGATAGAGATAAAGTTCGTGCAACTTTGAAGATCCAACAGCACATGGGAGCTCGGATTAGAAAGATCAACGGATGCATTTTAAAGTTGAACAATTAAAGTCCAGAAGCGTACAAAGATCAAACGGAGCGTGTGACCCTGTCATAGATCGATCTAACAAATATGTTTTAAAGTTGAGCAATTTGAATGAAGACCATTAGATCGTGGTGCCAAACTTAAGATCAACGGTCAGTATTTAAAGATATGATCATCTTAATGGTTAAGCGCATGAACATGCAGGAAAGCCATAAATTACAATACAAACAACGAGATTGATTGTTATAATCAATCAAATTTGTGCAATATGGCATGTGCATCAAAACTAGAGCCCAACATATGCTAAAGATAGTAATGAGACCAAGAATCACGGGGGTGGAGCATGAGTTCAAGATGCGGGAAACTTGCAGTTAAAGACAGAAACTAAAGTCCAACAAAAGTGAGCGTGATGTGTTAGCAAACTAGTGTGAACATAGAGAATATACGAAGACCTAGACCAAAATGATTATATAAATGTCATCTAGGATATAGATAGAAGCTGTTGGAGCTATTGCTATTGCTGTTGAGCAGAGTCAAATTGAGAGAGAGAGGCAGAGAGCAAGAGATTGATGAAGTGTGTCAAATAGATAAATATAGAGGCACAAAATCAGAGAAGCAGAGTGGAAGAGAAGAGATAGATGAAGTGTAGAGCATGAGCAGTTACAGACCAGACCTGTAACAGAGACTTGAGATTGGATTCTTTTATGAATCTATACTGTAATTTGGAGTTGTACCTCCATATAGATTTGATTGGTGGGTGCCATTAGATAAGCTGAGTTGGTGCTTAGTTAGGGAGTGGGTGCTTCATTAGAGTAGGTGCTCTTAAATCAGGGGATTGGTGTCTTTTTAGGGTCGGTGCCTTTAAATGTGTAACCAACGAGGTTTTGACTGTGAGGCGGGATTAGAACAGTAGATTCTAGCAGCTATTCTCATTGTGGTTTTTCCCATATTGGGTTTTCCACATATACATATGGTGTTATGTGTTTTTGTGTGTGATCTCTGCATATATGTTTTAATTTGCATATCCTTTCTAGTTTGTTTTTAAAAGGGATTGAAAAAGGACTAATTTAGTCAAATATCAAAAATACTTATGATGAGGTGCATCTTGCTAGCTGATATGACTATATTTCAAAACTTGGGCTAGCATGATGGAATCTTCTTGTTTCTAATTATTAACTTCTTCTATCACAAGGGAAAAGTACCTTTTTGTAAAAAAGATGTAGTGAGGCTAGTATTAACAACATATTATAGGCAGTTGATGGTGAATATTATGCAAATAGTAGTGTTCTTAGTCAAGTCGTAACTTTCCTTAGAAGTCTAGGTTGACATAGAAGTTCAAGGATAATTGCTTTTGATCATATGTTTTTATTGGATAAAGATTGGAATGTAAGTAAAATTTGTATTCAGAAACATGCCAGGCCTAGGTAGGCTCAAATGTAACATTATCCTTCGATTAATAAATATATTTTAACCTTTTATTAAAAAAGAAGAAGGAAAAGACCAACTTAGAGATGAGAGGCTTCAACAACATAATCTAGAGGATCGAAATGATGTTTTTGTAGATGTCACCCTTCATAATATACTTAATCTTTCTCTTAGAAGCTAAGTCACAAGGTTCGAGTTTGATGAGTTAAAATTCAGTTCAAGTTTGCCAATGGATAAAGTTCAAAAAATAAAATCGCCATTAGGTTCGAACCATAGAAAAACTTTAAAATAAGTCAAATTAGAATATTAAAGATACTTTTTGAAAAACTAGTAGTCTCAAAATCCAAAACATGTAATACTAAGTTCTTAAGCTTCATATGATATTACAAACTATACCATATAGCCTTTAAGGCTGCTTGTTACATCCAAAAGTTCTATATCATCAAAATCCAATACACCCTATGGCCTTATAGGCTGATAGCTACATCAAAAAGTTCCATATCATCAAAGAGCACGTGGCTCATCAACAATGTCATCATCATCACAAAGAAGTTTGGATCACCTCTGTCCTCTAAGTCAACTGCAACAGGGTGGGGTTGTGAAGATGATTCTTTTGCCATTTTGAACACGCACATCTACAAATTGCTTCAAACATAAACAAGATCTCCTAACTTTCCAGGCAATAACTTGTTTCTTTTCTTAGATTGAATGTGGTCAAAACAACTCCAATTCCTTCCACATGCTGACGCACTTGCTCCTTGACTCAAAATTTGAATAGCAAAGTGTTGTAGTTCCTTTGCACTTGATCCATAAGATTTCCACCATTTGTATCTTTCAAGACGCGGCCTATCATACTTGGCCCCTGGTGTTGCAAATACCCCTTCTTGCATCCAGTTGCCATTGTTTGGTCCCTAATTATACATGCAAGTTCATGATCTGGGACATCCCTGTCAATGTCTTCATAAAGTCCACTCATGACTTTAGAATCACTCTCTATCTATATGAAAAATAAATAAAATTAAAATAAAAAATAAATTAAAAATATTTAAAAAAACCCTACCTGTCACTGCGAGCTTCTCCTTATCCCAGCCACGGCTCAGGTAGTAGCAGCCATGTCCTAGGCAACACTAGCAACAACCAAGTCCTAGGGAACACTAGTAGCAGATGTGCCCCGACAGTGACTGGAAACTTCGAATTCCTAAACAATAGCCCACAATGACAGTCGAACTTGACTCCTCCACAACAGGGTGCAGCAAGCGACGACACTCACACAACACTCGCCTCCTCCACAATGTGATGACAACGATTTTTTTTCCACTCATTTTTTTCTTCTGTACGAAATACGACAAATTTGACCCCTTTTTTGGGTTTTGGCAATTAAATCGGCGAATTCCAAAATTTTAGGTAAAATTTTGGCGAATCTTGTGACATAGCTTAGAAGGGAGAAGATGAGGGTTAATGTCCAGAAGTTGATAGGCATACAAACCATCAACAAGTGCAATGACACCTTGGAAAACAAACAATTGTTATGACCGAGCTGGTTTAGAAATTATAGTTTGTCAAAGGAGCATGGAGCTAAGAAGGACATCTATCTTGCCAAAAAGTATAGTCTACCATGTCATAGTGTATATATTTCACTAAGATATGTCCATTGATGCGGATGTTATGCCTATCATAAAAGCTTGTGTGAAAAGAGTTCTAAAGTCTATAATGCTAGCTATAACAGGATTGAATCATTCATTCAATGGAAATAAATAAATAATTTAAACAAAAGAAATAATGTTTTCCAGTCATCTTATTGTCCCTTTCCCTTGTATGGAATTTAGTTGGGATATGCCATTTTTGGTTACTTTTATCTTATTGTTCCTTCACCTTGTATGGAATTTAGTTGGGATATGCCATTTTTGGTTAAAACTTAAAGGCATATTAACAAGGTGAGTTGAATTATTTAGGAGGTTTAGCATAGACTGGTAGCATTAGATTGTTTTATTTATTTGAATTTCAAAACGCATGGTATAAGATGACATGTACCTACTTGTATAACATATTATCTAGCCTATATATCTACTTAACAGATCTAAAGCTACCCAAGTATGTATTTCTATTTGCGCTGCATTTGTTTATTATTCAAATCAAGGTAGCTGTTGAGTTTCACCCCAATAAAAGAAAAGATGAAAAGGAATAAGATTTTTGTGTTGGATTCACAATAATACAAATACATGTAATTGACCAAACTTGGCTTGACACACTGACAATTTTAGAGATTGCCTAATACTATTCAATACTGGCTTTAGCTAGATTTGTCCACCTTGATGCACTCTTCCTATTATAGCTCATAGTATTTTATCTCTTTTAGGTTTTTAGTTCCTTTTTGGCTTGCACATGCTATTGTTATCGGTTGCGCTATTGAGTTCAATTGACCCCTCCCTCCCTCTCTCTTTCTCTCTCTCTCCCTCCCCCGCGCTCTCTCTCTCTCTCATTCCCTCTCTTTCTCTCTCTCACTCTCCCTTCTCCCCTCCCTCTCTCCCTCCTTCCCTCCCTCTCTCACGCTCTCTTGCTCTCTCTTGCTCTCGGTCTGTCCGTCTGCCCCCCTCTCTCTCTCCCTCTCTTACTTTCTCGCTCCCTCCCCCCCTCTCTCTCCCTCGCTCCCTCTATTTCTCCCTCTCCCTCCCTGCCTCCCTCTCCCTCTCCTTCTCTCTCTTTCTCTCCCTTCCTCTCTCACTTTCCCTCTCTCCCTCTCCCTCCCTCTCTCCCTCTCTCTCTCTCTTTGCCTCAACTTAAGAAAAGGTTTAGTTAATTTTTCTCAATTAGAAGTTTGCAATCTTCTACCACTACGTTGTTGTGAGAAATGAACACTCTGGTTTTCTGTGTGCTGCTGCAGATACTAACTCAAAACTTAAGGATGAAACGACTCCGGGGATGTGAAATAAAGGTAATTTTTCGTTTTATTGACATCTCATGTTTGATTTTGAGATATATGTCATTCATTATAATGTTGAAATATTCTGTTATCATTTTTTCTGGGACCAATGATAACGATAGCTGAATATACTTTTGTCCTTACAAATTAAATGAATTGATCGAAGCATCTTCTTGTCTACAATGTATTGTGGTTACCATGGGTAGAGGCAATCTCTATGAACATTTTTTGGGTAGAGGCAAACTCTATGAACATTTTTTGTGGCTTTCTTCACATGCTAGCATGCATTTTGTTGGGTACGAAGTTTTGTTTGATCACCAAATTTTATTTTATATGCTAGAAAGTTTTGTATTTATTATCAAGCTATGCCTTCACAATTTTTGTTGATCCTTCTATTAGTAGTAATTGATAAAATATGATACAAGTTTATAATACAAGATCCGGAGAAATTATATTGCTATTTTCCTTGTGACAGACATGTTTTTGATTTTATTATCACTCTACAAAATAGTGGTTTTCTATGGGTTCAACTGCCTAGCATGGAAATAAAAATTTGGCATTTATAATAGTAAAATTTATCGGGGCTAAGTTAATCCTTGCGAATTGCTTTTCTGAATTATGATGCAATTGTAGGTAAAATTTGGCTCACCATGCATATGACATAATAGACATCTTATAGTCATTGGTTTCTGAACAAACATTTGTGCATTCTAATGAAAATGATTGATAATGGCTAGTAAATATGGACAATAATACTTTGACATGCCAATATCCTTGTATTCTAGTGGAAGAGACACCGTACAAAATATAAATGTCTCAAGACTAACGTTAGTCTCAGATATATATTTTTTTCAAACTTCAGAGATATTGATTTCACCATCTTTTGTAGCCTGCCTTGTAGTTCAAATTGGGCGTGAATTGATGCTTGTGGAAGCTTCTCTTACAAATCCTATGCTCTATATAGATAAAAATTGAAGAGCTCTGGAGGATTCCCCTGTTTTAAGACAAATATCATCATTTCTATTAAAACAATATATATAGACTTCTACCCATTTAATTTCAAGATCCGAATATATTTTTCTGACGTTAAAAAATACCAATTTGAAAGGAAGCATGAGATTAGGGATATTTTTACAGTGTAAAGGATGATTTTTTAATTCCCCTGTTAAATGGGTTTTCATTTTTTACAAGTCAGAAATATTTGTCCTTATGTTTTGCAATGTTAAGTTTCATGATAGGGTTTCTAGCTTAAGAAAAATTGGATTTTGTTATTGTTGTCACCCTGGAGTTGCACCCTGAAACGAAGACGTGCTGAAATGGCTAATCCTCTCTCCAGTTGAAACAATGGGATCTTCTCATGAGGGTGGGTGCCCCAATGGTGAGAAGAACCTCCAGAGAAGGCTGGGCCCTGTAAGATGTATCAATGCGGATCTCTACTCTGTGCTGCGGACTAACATGGAAAAGGGAGAAAGAAACTTGAAGGGGAAATCCTACCTAATGACGGTGATACACCAAAATATTGATCCACTCTACTTGGAACCTTGAACACTGAATCAAACAAGGGAAAATGAAAACTTTTGATTTCAATTGATCACTATGTATAAGTATTTCATGAGAAGGTTCGATCCAATGACAAAAATGTGAGGGAAAATGAGGGAGAGAGGTCTGATACAAGACACTTTGCAACCACCTAACATCCACTTACAGCTTCAACAAAAGATATATAAAACATTGAACATGACCTGCATAACATGATAAGCTAGTAACTAGGTATGTTTCAGAATTTGGAAAGGGAGATAAATCTACCACATATGCAAATTGTTGAATGAATATACACAATACTAGCACTTGAAATCTGAAAGTACAGTCCTTCTATTGATTAAAGAGGTTACACAACTCACCAATGGCAGAGCCTGGTCTTACCAAGAGGGATGAATTTTACAAGGCTGAAGAGCCATTAATATAGAAAATTATAAAAAGCCAAGAGATTGACGTTGAAAATTGGAGAGGGAGTTAACTCTTCATTAGTCCAAATCCAAATTGCGTTGCATGAGTCTTCCTTGGCTTATACCTGGCTATCTTGCATGAAGAATCCTTGGCGTTGAAAAAGAAGAAGAAGACAAGCTTTGGATGCATGAAATCTACGCATAAATGTCTTGACTTGAAAACTAGTCAACTCCAAAAAAAGAGTAGTCAAGTCTCCCATTTGCATGAAATCAATGCAAATGCCAAATTAAGAATTGCGTTTGAACCATCGGAATGTTTCAAGCTTTGAGACAAATGAGAGTGCATGCATGGAATTTTTGGCTATTTGAAACATTCAACGCTCTACCCGTTCAGCATGCAAGACAACTCTATTTTCAGAACTGAAGCATGCTTTTTTTCTTAAACGCATTCACTTCGTTGGAGTCACTCATGTTAGTTTGTGCATGATCTTTGTTCATCCTGCATTTGTCTTTATTCTGGGTTTGTTTTATTCTTTATTTAGTTTTGGTTCAGTCCTGTTTGTGTGAATTCATTGGCTTTTTTCGTGTTTTGCTTTAATTCGGGATTTGGGCTTTATTTTAGTTTTCGTCCTTTGGACAAATTGTCTGAAGGACTCTCTGTCTCCGCTTTCCCGGGCTTGGCATTTCCTTTTCTTTTTTTTGGCCTTAGCTTACGCCCTTGTCTTTTCTATTAGGCTTTTTGTCTTCCCGAATTCCTTCAGAGTTTTTGTTCGTAGGAATTCCTTCAGACAAATAGTCCGAAGGAATTCGTTTCCTTAACAATTTTCCCATATTTATTTTTTAGGCTCTTATGTCTTGCCCTTTGGTTTTCTTCGGACTTTTGTTGACTTCATATTACCGCATATTTCCTGTTTGACAATTATTCCTAAGGATTTTCTTAAATTTTCTCATTTCCTTCTTTGCCTTTGTTTTTTATTTCTGTCGGTCTTTTTTCCCGTGTATATCCTCCGTCAACCTTTTCCTTGAATTCCTTCGGACTTTTTGTCCGAAGGAATTCCTTCCGATAAAAAGTCCAAAGGAAATTCTTTTCTGTTTGAAGTGTCCTTTGCTTTTATGAAGGTGCCCTCCGCAAGGGCTTCTGCTTCCCAAAATTGCCCTTCGAGCTTTTGATTTGGTCCTATTAGTCGCTTGGGTGCCTTTCGCAAGGGCAAGGTTCTTCCAGAAGTGCCCTTTGGACGAATTGTAAAGGTCCACTTCGCCGACCAAGTGCCCTCTGCAAGGGTATATCTGCCTTCAAAAGTGCCTTTCGGAAGAATTGTAGGGCACCGGGGCTTTTTGAAACTGTCCTCCAGAACTTTTGTCTTGACTTGAAAACCATAAAGTGAACCAACCCGAAGGGTTACATACTTTTCGGGACTTTTGAATTGGACCTTCTCGAAGGGTAGGTGCCCTGTAACAATCCTTGCCCAATCTGCGCTTAATTGTCTCAATTTGCTGCCTTGTAATTTTTTTTTTCAAACACTTTGTATGCAAAGTGCTTCTTGCTGGTTTTTGTCACAGTTTGAAGATTTGTATGAATGACGATGGATTAAAGCTTCAAGTGTTTATAGAAAAATGCAAGAATGACAATGTTAAGTTCTAGATGCAAGAATGACTTCTTTTTTGTTCTTTTCTATGTAATTAGATGAATTCACAAAGCAAACTAATCACCTACAACCAATGGACATTTAGTCGAATAGTTGGCATGCAACCTACTATCTCAATTCAAATGCTCAAGAGATAACTATAAATGACCAGCGACTTGTGATTCTTATTTGTATTGATGATTTGTTACAATGCTCCTTTAGACTAGCCAAGACTCTTGGCATAAACAAGAATCACAATTAAATGGTATGCTGGTATGAAAGATGCACACCTACAGCTGCAAATATAAGCTATACTAAAGGATGAATTCTATGCAATGAAATCTGGTTGGATTGAGGTGTACTTGTGTAATATCCTTTGACCAATCTGACCTCAAAATGCTAATTAGAGGGTCAAAGAATATTGTCGAACACCTTTCATACAATCTCTTTACTTGCTGTTTCTGTATTTCAGTTTGATTGGTTCTTGCTTGAATAAGTTTTGAATTCTGCAATTAGTGTTTTTAATGCTTCTAACAATGCAAGATGGATTGACAATGTTATAGGAATGATATATTAGCTGTTCTTGAACTTCCTCATATATGTAGGTGACTAAAATTGACTTGTACAGCTAGTAGACATAATATCAAACACTTGGCATGAATCCTAAGTGACTTAGAAATGTTTCAAAGAATAGCTACAGACCAATGACATTCAAACAAACAATTCCTATGCAAATTTCATATGCCAATAATCACCTACAGCGGCAAGGTATTTTCACAAGCAATTGCCCCACAAACTGAATATGCAATAAGATCATCTACAACCAATGACAAATTGTCAAACAATTGGCATTGCAAGGTAATAACTGAAGCAATGACCAAGGAATAACCTTATAACTCTTTTAATTGACTGAAATATAAACTGATTACAATGCTGATAACAATTGCCAAGACTCTTGGCTTATACTGACATGCAACTCTGAAAATCTGAGTATCAATGGCAGCCTATTGTAATTAATTTGTATAATCAGAAATGGATGGAAAATGCATGAAAACCTGGTATGATTGGAGCGCCTATGATAGAGGATGAGATAGCAACCAAAAAGAGATCCAACTGTGCCCTCTACAATGCCAATCAATGCCTTTATACAACCACTGCTCTGGAATAAAATGCAGATATCAAGTTATACACAGCGTTTCAGATTCTCCTATAGCATGGAACACGATGGCATTGACCTCAAGAAAGGAGCACCCAAGCTAGGTGATGAAATCGATGCCTCAATAGACCTCCATAAATAAAATCGTGCTTCTCAATATGGCTGGTGATAAAGTCTAAAAACTATATCAGACTGATGCTATCTCCAAATGCTCCTCAATGAGTGATATCGATGCAATCATCAAACTATAAATGTATGCAAACCATTCTCCCAAATCAAAAATCCAGAATTTTGGCCAAAGGCCACTAAAATTTTGCCTTAGAAGCACAATAGAAAAATGAAGTATCTTTCTCTCAGCGGCAACACTTTGGAGGAATCTTTCACCACCTCAGTTATACCAATCGATGGGAGGTATCGTTCCCAAAAATCACAATCAGAAATCTGCAGAAACCCTTGGCTTCATAAATGAACATATCAAACAAATTTCAACACTGGTTGTCTAAGAATGAGCTCTTAAGTTCCTTTTATTATTTTCTTGTGAGAGTTTAAACACTTTCCTGGCCAATGTGGGATAAAAGATATATTCCCACTTTTAATTTTCACTTAACGCACTTTATAAAATTAAAGTGACTTTATTATTATAAAGTTACATTATAACTTTATAATAATATTTAAATATTTTAATTATTCCTCAGTCACTTTAAAAATCACTTAAATGACGGTCATTGCCTCATTGCTCATTATAATTGCACTTTATATTTAATTATTAATAAAGTATTATTTAATTAATAATTAAAATAACATAACTCCATAAATACTCATTATTTCTCAATTCCGTCTGAATCAAGGAGTTAATCACTGCATCCACTGCGCATCCAATTGTCTTACTAAAAGTAGTAAGGGTCCTTCTCTATCAACCACTGATTTTCTATAAATAGTAAATCCTTCATAATCTGATCAAACTAATGGTGCAAAGGATTGGCACTGCAAATGAAGCCTATTCAGATGCCCTGCTATAAATAAAATTTTTGTCCTGAAATAGTCACTATAAATAGTAAGTGTGCCAAACTGAGTCCAACGAAAGTCAGATATGAACTTTCACTGATCATTGGAGGCGAAGCCATACCAAATACTGCCAAATAAGACCCTCTAATCAAACTGTATTAGCCTACGAGAGCCAAAAATAGGCTAAACCCTCTGCGAACTGATGCTCACGAAAATGGGGACATTACAACTTGAGAATAGATGGAGCAAGCAATTTCCAAGTGAAAGGATGATCTCCCAAGCCAAATCGAATTTTCCAAGGCAGCCGCCCTTGTTCTGCTCTGATCTCAAATTAAAAATAATATGCAATGAATATGCGCTGTCTCAAGCATCTAATATCATCTCCATGCTCCAAGGAAGTGGGCGCACCAAGCCAAGCAAATAATTGATGTAAATTGGAACCCCCACAAGCAAAAATGGCCCTCCTAATGGTGTTCTTCCTTGACTGTAAATATCTGATTTCTCTACAATGCAATCAACTCTCTTAATCAAGGAAAATTGATGCCAAGCTATATAGAAACCAACACCAAAAAATAGCTATGCAACCTCCACGAATTAACCAAATCGATTTCTCCAAAATTGGCCAATGGCCACAAATTTTGTTCCAATTGAGATGATTGAAATATCACCTCCAAATTGCAACCCTTCAAGAGATATTTCACTCCCTCAGTTATGCTATCAATGGGAGTTATCGTTCGCAAAGACAAATTGATTTACTGCAAAAAACTCTAGGCTCCACAAGCATACCATAACAAAGACAAAATCAAATCTGGATGATTCATAATGGCAGCCCACACCTCCCTTTATACTTTTTTTTTTCTTTCCATCATTTGGGAAGCTTCTAGAAACATCATAATATTTTATTATTATTTTTCCCTTTTAATATATTATATTTGCACTTTAGTATAAAATAATGAATTATAACATAAAGTACAAATATAACATCATTTTGTAACATGAGATTTCTAAAAATAGAAACATTCTAATAAATCATTAGAAAACCTCCAAAATATGTCGAAACTTCCCCAAAGAAACCAACTGCCATTTGGGTAACTGCAGAGAAGACCCTCTAACCATGCTATATTAGCCTACGAGGGCCACTGATAGGCTAATCATGCCGAAAGTACAATGTCTAGCTAGAAGGGAACATTACATGCCCTTCAGGGCTTCTCAATTGTGCTTTTCTCTTTTTTCTTTCGGACAAAAAGTCCGAAGAAAATAAGCTTTGAACGATTTCCACTTAGTCATTTTTTCGGACTTTTACACAGTCCTTTCAGAGCTCTTTCTCTCGGACAGAATGTCCTAAGAAATAGTCCACCTCGTAGAGCCCGAAAAAATTCTTTGGGAAGACAAAATAACTAAACTTACAGCTTGTATGTCTTGACTGTATTTGCACATTTGGATGTAATCAAGAAAGCTCCTTGGAAACCTCTACATGACTAAAATTCACCTGGCTGTAGATGGCCACTTGGGTGGCTGGAAATGCTCATTTAAGGACCCCAAAACTGATTCACAAGACAAACTTGCTACCATAGCAAAGTTTCGGAGTGTAGGGGTGACAATTTGCCCTGTGGGGGGCAAAATTGTCAACAGTTATGTGATTTCATTTTCTTACACGATCAATTGGTTAAGGATATTTCAGTTATAACAGTGGAATTGATAAGTGGAGTCTTTAGCTGGTGATCTCATAAAAGACTTTTTTTAAATGAGGTTAAAGGGTGACTTTAGCATTGTTAATTTTTTTAATTTTCAAGTGTCATTTGCCATCAAATATTTTTAATTTTTTAATTTTCTAGTGTCATTTGCTATCAATTTTTTTTTAACACATCAATTTGTAAGCTGACAAAAATATGGGAGGTTCTCGACATATATTGTAGTAAGGTATGCAATTGTAAAACCTAACTTGGCAGGGGTACTCTCTTTAACTTCAAATAACCCCTAAGATTGTCCAGCCTAGGTGTTTTAGTCTTATAAATTCTCCTATGCATATTATGAGATCAATTATTGGCACTATTGGGGTGGTGGATGATGATTTTGTCAGCGTTTCTTTTTCTTTTGCTTTGAACTTTGATGGAAACTTGTGACATTGTTGGCTTCCATCCTCAGTCTATAGCTTTAGTCCTCATCAGTGTCTTTCCTTCCTTGACTTTGTCCTGCTCATGACTATTTGTATTTGTACTTGGATTATATGGTCAGGGTTTACCAGCCTTGGGTTTACACCTCCTAGATATGTTTAAGGGTTGTAGTGTTTTAGTTTTTTAGTCATCTTTTCAGATTATAGGATCCTTTTTATCCTAGTAATTTTATATTGTAAAGGGTTGTACTATAGAGTCCCATTGATGTACTTTAGGTCAATTGAGGATATTAATATAGTTTCTTTCTTTCTTTATTTCTAGGACAATAGACACAATATTTGTGAGGATCAGATAGCATATAAGGAGCATCCTCACAGCATTTTTTCCACACATTTGCTTTGTCTTCCATGTGATGTTACCATTTTATTTTGTTTCTAGTGGTTTTTGGAAAATCGATGTTTCTATTTTCGTTTTCATTTCCTACTAACTTAGGTTATCGTTGGAAGTCCAATCCACACTCAAAGCAAACTGGAACCTATGAGGGGCTGGTAGTTTACTGTTAGATCACCCCAACATGTGAATGATAGGTCCTAGGTTTGAGTCCTAGCTGTTCTATGCTTTTCAACATGGTATCAAAGCCAGGCTAGGTGAGCTCAAGCCAGTGTGTGTCTTGAAGAGGGTATTGGAAGGTCAATCCACACTCCAGGAAAAATAGAATCTCTGAGGGGCCAGTAGCTTAGTGGTTAGAGCATCCCAACATGTGGATGGGAGGTCCTATGTTCGAATCCTTTCCGGTCCATGCTTTTCAACACTATTACCTTATATTCATAGTTCTGTTAGAAATTCATGCTATTTCCACAAACACGTAGCATAGATAAGTTGATGAATGACGATCATATATCTTCACGGAAAAATGAACTAGATATCATATTTCATCCTAATGGAAGGCCATAGTCCAGCATTTAATCGGTTGACCACCTTGCAAATTCCCAAAAAAGCCCTCAATCAAGTAAAAATGGTCAGTTATCTTGACCATAAATGCATTAGATCTGCTAAAAAATTTATAAGATAGCTGAAACATACCTTGAACTGATATATGTTAACTGCCATTGCTAGCTGCTACTTTCCTTTGGCACTTAGAAGGTTCAAGAACGTTTCTTTCAAGGGAGTTGCCACCTTTTAGATGAATTTTCCCTAGCAGCTTGCCATGGAAGCCATAATAGAAGTGAAATGATGCAAAGTAGATGAGGTCCCGAGGATATATGTGGAGCAAGGCTGCAATCGGGTATACATACCCTTTTATGATGCATATTAAGTACATTCATGGCCTAGAAATGATTTAAGCAAGCCCTTTTATGTCATTAGCTCATAATGGTGGCTTTTGTGGTCATCTAATTAGTTTGTGGCTTTTATGAGGATTTTTCACCATGCTATCATGTGGTGTTTCAAACAATCACAATAGAAGAGAGATGATGCAAAGTAGACAAGGATGGATGTGGATGATTGTTTCTATTATGTATATAACCCTTCGGTAATGCAAATAGGGTGCACAAGGGGCCTAGAAATAGTTTAATCTGGCCCTATCATGTTTATGTATCGTATCTCGTTTTGGGTGGCACTTTTTAGGGTCTAATTGGTTAAAGTATGTCCCCAAGTGAGTTTGTTTGACCATTTAATTGGTCTCTTGACCCATTTTTCCCAATTAATGCTTAAAACTTCTTGGTTTATGTGCTCTTACTATAGTTAGAGCTGCATTATGTTTATTAGAGATCCTTTTTTCCCCCTCTAATAAAGTTTGATGTATTATTAAAATTCTCTGACAAGTTAAATTTGACACGTGTTACACTTTCGATGTTTAGGGCTCCTGTTCATCTATATGCATATTATGTATATAAAAATGTTTTATGCTTAGGACAATCATTTTTTTTAGAGCTGGGCCATTATTCAGGTTGCATTATTTGCCACGAACATGTTTGTGATTTTGTTTTGCTTCATATATGCAATGACAGGCACATCATTGGGATTCCTTCTACAAGTTTTATCGCAACACCACAGATAACAAGTAAGCTTCTAATATTACTTAAGAGTTGTGGCTACCTATGTTAGACATGTTGGATGGATCATTCCTCTTTAATTCTTTAGAAAGTCAAAACTAGTGGTATATTATTATCTTGTTATTGGTCACATTACCCGTCTTTCATCTAGTAAATAAAGGGAAATGTTTTCATTGGGAAAGTGTATAAGCATTTCTTTTATATAAATTCCCTAAACATATTCAACTAGAAGGGTAAAAACACACCACATCATATATGTTTTAATTGAAATGCATTCACAAGTAAAACATATTCTAGCTCCTATAATGAAGTTTTTTTCTTTGGCTTAAGGACACCAAAAATGGTTTTACTAGTTGAAGAACACCTGGATAGAAAGAAATTACGTTGGTGTCCACAAATGACCAAAATTAGATCAGTGGGACTCGAAGAGTACATTCAGTTATAATAGAGAATTACTAAAGTAAAGATACCCTAGATTGTGGATAAATAACAAGTACAAAGCACTAAAGAAACATAAACATATTCATATGACTACCTTTTATTACCTTTCAAAGCCGATCATGTTGTATCATATGCCATACTGTATAGCTGGAAATAAATAGTCTATAGAAATTGCTTACTTTTAGTTTACAGTTCAAAATTTAAGGATAAGGATTTCTACTAAAATTACTTAGATGGTAGGAAACATTTATTTTACCCTTGTAAGGTCAAAAACCTTTATGTTACCAATCCCAATAAGCTCAAATGTGAAAAAGAGTTGATAGTGATGAGCATATAAATCAATCATAGTAACACATTTGAACACCAAACATATGCATCACTGAAAAATACACAAAATGCCAAAAAAAATATACGAGTTTTCAATTACATAGTAAAGTCACATTGGATGGGGATACCTAGTTGGGGTTGAGGCTCATGTAGATGAGCCTCTTGGATGGTCTCTTTGAATAGACATGTTTGTCTCACTCGTTTCATAAATTTAATATACCATTTTTGAACCCTTAGTATGTAATTATGTCATGCCCCCCTTTTGAATATGACACTATTGAAGACCTCTAGCCTTGCCTAGTTTCCCAAAGGCTAAGGGAAAAAGAGAAAGAAGGGAAACATTTGGTTTTTTTAAGAATACTTGTAAAACACTTTATTGTTATGATTTCACTTAAGTTGGTATTTTTTTGAGGGTCATGGGTACTAATCCACTTAAGTGGATTATAAGAGGTATTCTTTTTATAATTTGAAAAAAGATCGACAAAGGTATTTCCCTCCAAATTGGGTGTTTTACTTGGGGAGGGGTATAAAAGCATTTGAGGGTTCTTTTTGAAGGGCATCTTGGATCATATTTTGAATTTATAAGTTTTGAGCACGAAAAAGCTTGAGCTCTGGATTTGAAGACGAAAATCTTTAAGCAAAGAGATTGAGGATGCAAACCCTCATTCTTCCGTGGGGTAACTTCATCTTGGAGCTGCCATAGATGATTAAAATTCAGAAAAAGGCAAAAAGAAGGGTTTTCAAGTGGGGTGAATTGCTTGGAAGGTTGACAAATTGTTCTAGGAGGGTGGCAACTAGGGTTTGGAGACCTACGTAGGATTTTCAGGTTTGAAAACCCCTAATTTTTGGGCTACATTTGTATTGAGGGCTGGAAATAACCAATTCCAGCTAGGGCGAATTGATTGGGAATTGTTTGTGAGGATTTGATAGGCTATTCCAAGCCTAAATATTATTCAATAATTTTCTACTATTATTTATGAATTAATTCTGATTTTTGTGAAGGTTTTGAGGATGTTGGACCTCAAATTTATTTATAAATTCATCATAAGTTATGTATACTTATTTAGTAATATTTATGGAGATCTTGTGAAGTGTTTGATGCATGATAGATCAGTCAAAATATAAATAAATTTTCAGATTGGGATGCCTAGGATTTGAAAAAAAAATCATATTTTGGGAGGGCAAAACTTGCTTGTTGGAATCTCCAATTGGTGCGTTGGGTTTATTCTATTTTTATGCTAATTTTGAAGAGTTGTTTTCATCTAGGGTTTACTGTTGGAAAAATCAAAAGACTAATTGTATTTTAGGGGCTGTAAAAAATTGCAGAATTTAAAAAATACCTTATTTTGGGGATATTACAGTGGTATTAGAGCCATATTTTGGCTAGTCGTGGGTTTCCGAAGTAATTCATGCACAAGAGTGACAAAGAACTAAGGTATTATCTTAGAAACAAGAATAAGGTTGAGGAAAATCAGCAAGAAGAATCAATGGTTCACTTGGATCAGCCAAGAGATGAGGCTGAAAATAGAGAGGAGCAAAGGTTTAACAGGTACACATAGGTTCAAAAACAAATGACAGCTATTATGACGGAATTTGTTCGCAATATGAAGGAAACGAGGGATGACAAACCATCCAGTGGGGATGGTAGTGTTTCTGGAAGTCACAACCTTATGGATCAGCACCCTAAAGGGAATGGAGGAGCCACACGTAGGCGTAACCAACCTAATGTTTTGCAAGAAGAAGTTGCCATTCCAAAAAGGGAAGAGCAACTCACCTTGAGAGATAGCTTATTGAAGGATTATGATGAGTACATGACTTATCCTACTCTTTTCAAGGATCAAATGGAGTTTTACGCATTCACATCTTGGAAGCATGGGCAACATGGTGGCAATAGGGCTGGGCAAATGCATAAGGGCAGCCAAGGAGGACTTCATCATGCCTTGGGAAAGCTTTCACTTTCCAATTTTGATGGTTCTCCCAAGAGCTCGGCTAGATCTTGGATTCATAAGGTAGACACCTAATTTTCACTTAGGCCTATGATGGAAAAATAGGCTATTCAATTCGCCACCTTGCATTTAGAAGTGACTGCCCATGAATGGTGGTATCATAGGTTGATCACCCAAAGGCATCAACTCATCCAATCTTAGGAAGAATTCAATAAAAGGATCATTGGAGGTTTGATAATGTTGATTCTGAATTACACTTCAAAGAGTTGGCTCAATTGAGTCAAAAGGGCACAATAGAGGAGTATGTGACATACTTTCAGAATCTTTTGGTCATGGTAACGAATGTTATAGAGAGGAGGTTGGTAGTTTTGTTCATGGAGGTTTTGGCTGATTCCATTCAAGGTTTGGTCAAAGCTTGTGACCCACCTATTAGTAATTTGGCTTGTCAAAGCCAAGTTAGTACCCCTACTATTTTAAACTTTCCTACAACGGTCTAATTCCCTTTTCAGCTGGTCAATATGTGGTCTAAAAGCATGAATAAAGTGCACTTACAGCAAAGGTATTAAGGATAGTTGGGTGAAGACCTACAACAATGATTATAGCATACAGTTCGTTCAAAGGAGGATACATACAATAGTTTGAAAGGGTTCTTCTCCTTCAAAAAATGACTCCTTCAGCCATGCAGATGATGATGAACACCTACAATTGGTTCGGAAGGTTTATCTTCTCTTCTAAACGTCACATACAACCAACAACCAAGACCTCCAAGCACGTAAGTTCGTTTTTTCAAGAAATTTTTTCGTCTTCCCAAGGATTTCTTCGGGCTATAAGAAGTGGACTATTTCTTCGGACATTTTGTCTGAGAGAAAGAGCTTTCAAAAGACTGTGTAAAAGTCCAAAAAAAAAAAAAAAGACTAAGTGGTAGTTGTGCAAAGTTTATTTCCTTCGGACATTTTGTTCGAAGGAGATCAGAAAGACATGGAATCCACAAAAGAGTGTCGGACATTTTGTCCAAAAGTCTAAAAGGTCTAGTTGAAAAGACCCAAAGGGTATGTACTGTTCGGGTTGGTTCACTTAATGTTCTAAGGATGCAGACAATTCATCCGAGGGACAGTTTGCAAAAGCCCGAAGGTCACTTCAAAGAGAGATGCTGGTAGTTTTCCCGAAGGGTATGTGCGATTTGGGAAGGTCCTTCACACAAAGCCGGAGGGGCTTTTCAATTCCTCCGAAAGGCTAAGTCCATTCCAAAAAAGGATAGGTCAAGGCAAAAAGGGTCTTCTACAGTTTTCTCGAAGGGCATCTACCCTTCGGGAAGGTTCTTCGTTAGAAACCCTGAAGGGCTTGACAATTCTTCCGAAAGGGACAAGCAGAAAGGACACTTATTCAATCCGAAGGGTCATTAGTAGGAATCCCAAAGGGTACTTGCCCTTCGAGAATGTTCATGTCATGAGATTTTAAGGGGCTTTTACAAAAAGATTGAAGGGTATTTTAAGGGGCTTTTACAAAAAGATTGAAGGGTATGTACCCTTCGGGCAAATTACTCTACAATAAAGTCCGAAAGAACAAATAAACAAAGGCAAAACAAAGAAAAAAGAAGGAAATTTTCCTTAGGAAAAATTGGTAGAAAGTTGGCCGAAGGAAATCCAAAGAAGGTAAGCCAAAAAATCCGTAGTCAGCAAAATATTCCGACAAGAAAAAGATGACCATGATGAATTTTCGAAGGTAGGCAAGGAAGTCTTAGACAAGATGAATCCGCGGGAAAATTGCTAGGTAAAACTCGAGACAGATAAGTCCGATATAAACACAAGACAGGGAAAAGATTCGGAAAATTTGACTGTGCAAATAAACCCGAAGGGAATAATCTCGAATAATTTCTAAGGGATTTGACTATGTAGAAAAATCAAGGGGCCAAGCAGGATATCCAAAAGAATAAACCAAGGGGAAAATTGACAAAGAAATACACAGGAAAATTCGAGAGAATGAACAAGGCACAGACTTTTGTCCTGACAAGCAAGGAGCAAACACAGTAAAAAAAGTCATAAATAGAGAAGTCCAAGATAATAAAGCTCGGCAAGAAAGACAGAATATACATGCACAGTAATTAGAAGCCGTAAATAGAAAAGGTCAAAAATAGATTCTTATCCATGCAAACGTGTTATTGAACTGGTCAGAACTGTTGTTGACTGTTTCACCGTGCCACATGCTTTTCCCATGCGTCCAAATGTTTCAAACGTTCCAACAATTCGTGTGGAGTTCATCTATTGGTTTTTGGCATGACATTTCATGCAAAGGAGAAGTTGATTGGTCAAACTTGAGTTCCTTCGCCCACTTCCACGCCATCTTGGTCATGCATGTTTGGAGTTTTCTTGGAGAGTTTTGTTTATTTTAAGAATCATTTTCCAAACTAGGCTCCATCATCTATATTCTATGCCAAAGTTTGGATAAGCATGCAGATTTTTGTAAAGGAGAATAATTTTATTGAATATTCAAAGCATTGTAAAAGAGGTGAGGTCTTGAGTTAACACCAAAATTGACCTTTTCCCTTTTTGGACTACACTTAGACTGTTTTTCAAAGCTTATTTATTCGCTGAATCGAGCCATAGAGAAGTGGCCCTGAAGTTTGAAGAAGAAATTGTAAGCTGGACCAATGATCAATAAGGAGGTTATTTTTCTAAATCTGATTTTCGACAGCAGCATAGTGTGTATTTGATTGTGCATCAGCATATAAGAGGGATTTTTTCTCTTTTTGCAGGTCCCTTTCTCACCTATCTCTCTCTATCTCACCCTTTTGTAGGTCATTCGAAGAGGTTTCAAACCCTTCATCTGAAACACTTTTGCTTAGGGACAGAATATAAATTGTATTTTGGTTATATGTGTGCATTGATTTCAGTAACTTCAGAGGATCTAAACAATTCGGGTGTATCACCCCCCTTTGGTTAGATTTTCTTTCAAAGTTTTCCCTTACTCTTTTCACTCCAAAAATCACAGTTTCAGATTTAATTGCAAAATCATAAGGGAACTAGCCCTCTCTTGAGGTTCTTCTTAACACAGAGGCACCCACCCTCTGAGAAGTTCCCATTTTATCAGCTGAAGAGAAGTTGTGCTTTGCACATCTTCAAGCAGGGTGCACTCTAGAGTGAGAACACCACCTTCAAGGAACCATTCAAAAGGCCTTTGATCGTGAGTCTTCAACACCCAAAGGTAAAATTCTGCCTTTTTTTCCACAAAAAACTAACTCTTTTGGACCTTTTGGACAGCAAAGAGACAATAAATGGGGACAGCCAAGGGGCAGCTCTTTTGGGCCACAAAAACCAACTCCCTTGGGGCAAGTTGATAGGCCAAATCAACAAAGTTTGGGGTAGTTTGGTAAGCCAAACCAGCAGGGTTTGGGGCAGCAAAGGGAGCTGCCAAGATAGAGCAATGAGACAAGGAATGAGCTAAGAAGGAAAAAACTTTGCTTTGATTGTAGAGACCTTTGGACACCGGGTCATCATTGCCATGGGAAGGGGCAAATGCACTACATTGAGGTGCATTCGGATGGAGGCGAAGAGGAAGAAGAGGAAGAGGTAGCCACCTATGAGGAAGAGCATTTGGAGATCTTTGGAGGAGAGGACATGAGTGACACCTTTGCTTCATTATCTGGGACTCTTAGATACTACCTCTTTTGTGTGAAGGTAAAATTGAAAGGTAAGGCTGTTACAATTCTCATTGATAGTGGGGCCACCCACAATGTTATTGATAAAAACTTGATTGTTGCATGTGGGCTTCAACCTATTGAATTCAAGGGTTTCTGTGTGACTGTGGCAGATGGCTTCACCATCCCTTGCCCCACCAAGGTTCCCAAGCTTAGCATCATGTTGGAAACACTCCATTGAGGATGACTTTTATGTGTTTGGCTTGGAGAAACCAGCCTTGTTCTAGGCATCTAATGGTTGCACTCGCTTGGAGAGTACAGACAGAATTACCATACTATGGAGTTTAATAAATTCGAAAAGAATGGTAAAAAAGTGATTTTGCATGGTTTGAATGATAAGGTACCATTGGAGGTGACATCAGAGGCCATGGAAGAAGTATTCCCCAAGAAGAATTCAATAGGGGCAGCAAGAAAGAATGTTCCTTCTAGTCCGGAACAGCCAATAAGGTATGCAAAGAACATTTATTTCCTTTTTTTGGGGCTTAATAAATTCTGGAAATGAAGATGCTAAGCAAGCCCATGGAGAGGGAAATTTTCAGTTGGCAAGAAAGGAAAGTAGGTCTGAATTTTGTATTGTGAAAAGACCTTGGGTATACTCAGAAAATTCAGAACTTTGTTGCTTAAAAAAATCAGCATTTCATGGGAAAAATCAGAATTGTTGTTGCTAAAAAAAAACATTAAATTATGTGAATAATCAATATTATTCACACTCAGAAAATTCAGGGAAAAAGGGTAAGTTGCAGCGTCTAACAAATTTTGGAAATGCAAGGGAGAGTTGGCTTTTTCCTTATAATAAGGAGCTGGAGTTTGCAAGAGAAGGGCAGCCCTTCCAAGAGCATACAAGGGAAGAAATAATTTAGAAATGTGACACAAAAGGTATGAGTTCAATTTTGTTCCAAGTTGTATTTTTATTCCAAACTAGTGAGTCATACTTTTGGTTTGATGAAGAAGTGTCAAGACATGTTGGGGGCCCTAATGAGTATTGGGTTGCATTTCAAGGAAGCCCACGTTCCAAGGTTCATTTGCAAGGGAGAAAGATCCTAAGGGGCAGCCTTACTTATGACAGTTCCAGCTCTTCTAAGGTGGTACGTAGCTTCATTTTGACCCCTCTTGGGATTGTAAATGTGATAGGTTCATCATGGAGCAAGTTGGGAGTAAAAAGGTTGATTTTTTGGGACACTTGCAGGGCTGTAATTTACAAACACAACCCTCAAAACATAAGGTACAGGTTTCTTTTTGCTTCTAAGGTAAGGGAACATATGAGTTTGAGGCATGAAATGGTGAGTTTGAAGATTGATTGTGTAATATCCTCAACACAACAATCCACAAATTGCAGGCTTGTCATAGAAAGTGCAGGTTTTAAAGAGAAGTTGCAGCCAACAATTAAAGATATTGAAATCGTAGCCCTTCAAGGAGGAGCACCAAACATTATGTAGTCAGATTGTTGATATACAATCAGCAAATGAAATCCCAGCATGGGAAGTGGAGCACCACAATCAAATTAGGGAATTGTTTATAAGAGGAGGGCTTATATCAACATGCATTAATTAAATACAACATTAATTAAATAATTGGGAACTTGTACTCATTAGACAAATGGTCGCCACCTTTGGAGGAGCTGCGTCTTTTGGTGGAAAGCTATGAAGATATTTATATTCAGTGATTGATGGGGAAGGAAAATCATTCAATTATGCATTCAAATATATAAACTATGTAAAAGTGGTCGCCACCTTTGGAGGAGACGTGTCTTTTGGTGGAAAGCTATGAAGATATTTATATTCAGTGATTGACGGAGAAGGAAAATCATTCAATTATGCATTCAAATATATAAACTATGTACACATATTATGCTTTACAACCACTTTTAAGGATGAAATCCCTTAATCGTGTAATTTGATTGTAAGGACGAAGACCCTTATAATCATTATATCCCAAGGATGAAATCCCTTGAGGTTTTATATTTTATTATTAATACAATTACATTTATTATTTAAAATATTATTCTAAGTACAAGTTTACATTTATAAAATACTATTTCAAAAGGAATTTCGAGGAATCCAAATTATCAAATAATATTTCGATTAGGGATATTACAGTGGTATCAGAGTTGTTTTCTTGCCAGCTTGTGAACCATAAGGTCACTAAACAAGGATATTGTGGCTAGTTTTGATCAATACAAAACTCTTTCAATAAATATTTAAAAAGAAATATCTTTTTTAGACCTTGTGGAGCTGAGTGAGTCACGTAATAGAACAGGGCACTATGAAGAAGATGAGCTCTTAAATTACCGTTATGGCAGTTTTGAATATGAAGGTTGTGAATTAGAGACAAACTGCATACAACCATCTACAACAAAAGATGAATGGGAAGTTGATTCCATGCCTTCTTCTGTAGGAGGGGCTCAATAGGCATTAGAAGAAACAAACTATGATGGATGGCATACCTTTAAACATGAAACTGAAAAGTTTTCAAGGGAAATTCATGTAGTCTCTAATCTACAAAATTATGAAGATGCATACACAGACAATGGCTATACACTTGGGTTCTATGAAGTTGAAGAAACCAAGAAACAATTCGAGTGTGACCAAATGATACATCGACATTGTCCCTTTGTTTATGCAAGTTTGAACTTGCAAAACCCAAGTGACAATCAAACATCCTCTATATGGAGCATACAGGAACCAACATTGTCTTTAAAGTCTAATATAATTGCTATCGAGAGGATTGGAAGGAGAGTGTCAAAATGTATTTCAATGACCTGCACTATTGGGACATTTGCTAGCAATTTTGATGACACAAGAGCCATTATAGGTACAATCCAGGGTGCTGCCCTTGTCGACATAAAACAGGGAAAATTGCCATGGATATGCTACCGTAACAATGATGTTCTTTCCCAACAATTCAACAAATCAGGTAATCTTGTTTTATGTGGGTTTCGTGATGGTACAATTGTGACCATTGTTTCAAGAAGCAAACAATCAACACCCTTGGTTCTGAATGAAACCGTTGAGGTTGATGACCATGGCTATAGCACAACGGCTGATATCAACCCTTACTACCAAGTTTAGCTCCTTGTTTATGGCCATTTATGAGGCACAACATTTCATCAGTGCGTCATGCTACAATTCGAACTTTGGAGAGACTTCTTGAGTCGAGAAGTAAAGGGAATTCTTTTACATGCAAAATGTAGAGTTTCTGGTCAATTCCTATCCTAGGTGATGCATTAAGAATTATGTTCCAGAATGTGCTTTTGGGATCCAATCAAGTGATGGTTCAATATTCAGAGAAGGTTTGGTGTATTTTGTTTCAGTGTCCACATAAGGAGCTAGCAGTTGTTGCAGCAGTAGCAAAAATTATTCCAAGGTGTGTTGGATGTAAGCCAAGTCCAAATGATAAGCTGATTCAGAAGGTATGTTCTTTGACATGTATGGATTCAAGTGAAACTCCTCAGGCAACTCAGATGAATGCAAATGACTTAAATATAGAGGAAGACTCAATTTTGGTTGGGAAAAGCATCGGCAATCAACATGCAAAGTCCCAAATATTATCTGTGGGAGATAAAAGATCGAAAGCAGAAAGTTTTATCAGTAGGCGTAGGGCAGAACTTGTTTTAAAGTCCCTATGTGACAAGTTCCAAAATTCACTATTTGAAAGGCTTCCCAGGCTATGGGAATGTCTCACAAAAGTTTTTAAAACATATGTTCTTAAGGGCCGGAAGCTGTTGGAGGTTTTACAAAACATACAAACAGTAGATCCGCCATCATTTGATTCAAAGGTCAACTTCAAGCTGAAATATAGCGAAAAAGGAAGGGTTGATCATGTTGTAATAGCAATTAATGATGATGGCAGAAAATTAGCAAGAGTAAAGTTGAGAGTTTTGCAATTGCCAGAAAATATAGTCAATTCCCATGCTTGTGAAGACTACACAATTTTTCCACCCCTGAATGATTTGGCACCAATGTTTGTTGAAAAATGTAATCAAATTCCTTCCCTTGTTGCCCCTAATAAATCAAATCTAAAATGTCAGTTACTTGCTGCTTCCAAGGGTTGGATGCATTCTGAAAATTATTTTGTTGGCATGCCTGTCAGCGAGGGTCAAAATAATTATTCAACTTTATCAGCTGATAAGGACATGGTAAAGAGGGTCAATGCACAAGTTGCGTTGCACTATGTGGGTTTACCCCTCAGTTATGTTATATCTTCAGAAATTTTCAAAGAAAACAGGGTTACCCTCATAAGTGGGTGGGAGAAAACACAACAATTTAGAATCTGATAGTAGAAAGAACTTGTCAGATTGAGAGGAGACAAATACAATAAATGAAATCAAAACTAATCATAGCTCAAGAAACATTAAAGAAGCAGATGTATGAGTTGAAAATGAAAGGAGAAGTACTAGAGAAGATGCAAAAATTAGCACAACCATTGAATAAACATTGTGTTGTTCAAATGCATTTCCCCACTGGATATTCAACAATACAAGTGACATATTCAACAATGCAATTGCTTGAGTAGACTCTTATTATAAAACTTTATTCACAATCTATGATCATGAAGAGCAAAGAGAAAGTAGCATTACCTGCAAATGGATATGACCATGGAATATATGAGGAAAGGCTTCGTTTCAAGAAAGTAAAAACTAAGAATGGCTTACTACTAGGAGAGTATATATATTTACGTAGCAATAACAGTTATTGTGCCTCGGAAGGTGTTCTACTTGAAGTGCACAACAAAGATAGCCAGGAAGGAAATTAGTTTGTTTATGATGGTACACAGGTTGAAATTCAGTGTTCCTCACTTGTTTCAGAGAAACAAGGTAGTGATTCGAATGGAATATTACAAAACTTTATCATTGAAATTCAGGCTGTAGCTCCGAAGTTTACCTTCTATGATAGCACGAATTGGTCTTCATAGGGTAGCGTGATAGAAGAGAAGCTGCTCCGAACTAAAATGGATTTTAATTTAATGTATCTTGTAAAGTAAAATGATAGATGGGTTCGTGGACTTGTCAAAGGGCTTAATATTGGAAGTAGTGTAGATCTTGGCATGCTTGATCCAGTAGATATATCATGGCTGAAAAAGGACTGTGAATCTGATAGTATCAATGCAGTGGAGTTATCTGTAGAAGACTCTGCGGATAAAATATTACTTCCATACACAATCCTCACATATGTGTTGTTTACAAATAGATCCTTGCTTCGTATACTAAAGACCACTAATAAGTTGAATGTGCAGGGATGTTTTTATGAATTTGCAATCTTCTATGACTTTGAATGAGAGAAAAACTTGGATCAACACAGGTCTACTAAAGGATCTGTGTTTGCATTCCATGGAAGTTTCACATGTAATTGGTATTCTATCATAAGGAATGGCTTAAAGGGTTTGAGCAAGACTAAGTACATGACTGTTGAACATGTATAGGACGATGGCATCTACGTCTCAATTAATATAAGCTATTTAAATTTTTATTGCAACCCTTTGCTGTTGAGTGAAAATGAGAAAATTAACAATTACAAAATATTGATTATTTATGAGATTTTTTCATGGGAAAAGTATACAAAACCCTTTGACATTTTGGTGGTTCCCAATGAGAATAATGTTGTCATATGGTATTTGTTCATATTTAATTTTTATGATCCTTCTACTCCTAGATTGGCAATAGAAGATGTCATGTGGGAAGGATCAGTCAATTTTGAACATACCAATTTATAATTGCTTGAGGACAAGAAATTTGAGGAAGGGAGGTCTGTAATATCCTCAACACAACAATCCACAACTTGCAGGGTTGTCATATAAAGCATAGGTTTTAAAGAGAAGTTGCAGCCAACAATAAAAGATATTGAAATCGTAGCCCTTCAAGGAGCGCCAAACATTATGTGGTCAAATTGTTGATATACAATTAACAAATGAAATCGCAAACATGGGAAGTGGAGCACCACAATCAAATTAGGGAATTGTTCATAAGAGGAGCACTTATATCAACATGCATTAATTAAATACAACATTAATTAATTAATTGAGAACTTGTACTCATTAGACAAATGGTCACCACCTTTGGAGGAGATGCATCTTTTGGTGGAAAGCTATGAAGATATTTATATTCAGTGATTGATGGGGAAGGAAAATCATTCAATTATGCATTCAAATATATAAACCATGCACAAGCATTATGCTTTACAACCACTTTTAAGGACGAAATCCCTTAATCGCGTAATTTGATTGCAAGGACGAATACCCTTGTAATCATTATATCCCAAGGACGAAATCCTTTGAGGATTTATATTTTATTATTAATACAATTAGATTTATTATTTAAAATATTATTTTAAGTACAAGTTTACATTTATAAAATATTATTTCAAAAGGAATTCTGAGGAATCCAAATTATCAAATAATATTCCAATTAGGGATATTACAAATTGCATAATGTTACCCTCTAAGGATGAATTTTGGAGAAATAAACTCATGTTTAGGAGTCATAAGAGGTCTGAAATTTGCATATACAGCCAATTAATCAAGAGGGAAGTGGCTGGTTCTACCTTTCTTTTGAAGCATATGGACATGTGTTGGTGGTCCTTTGGCAAAGGGTGGATTTCAAGCAAGGTAAGAAGAATTCTAGCTCCTCTAGTGGGAAGATTTCTTAGCCTCGAGGTCACTTTTGGGTGTGTGGGCAACATGAACATCCCTTCTATGTTTCCAAGGGCAACCACATACATGTTTCCAACACTTTCAAACTTGGAGGGCATTATCAAAAATGCAAACAATGAAGAGGAGCAGAGAACTCTTGTTTTGACTAATATGTTTGTGTCTTGTGTAGATGATGATATAGGGGCAATAAAAGCCCAAAAATTTAAAGATTTCCTTGCTGGAATACACTTTCCCATCCACACCAATGTTATCATTTCAGAGAAGTTGTTCCCTTTTTGCATCTCTTTGGCACATTTGAGGTATTAGATCTCCATGAAGGGGGAAAGGAAGGTTGGGAGCTGCTATTATTTTATTTCCAGATTGTATAATCAGCCAAGGGCCTTCATATACAACAGCAAAGAGCTTCATCATGAGGTATTTCTTCCATGGAAAGAGTCAAGGATCAAGATTTGTTGTAAGCCCATGGTTAGGACAACCCATTGGTTGTTTCAATTGCTTGAGGACAAACAATTTTGGGCGGGGAGGATTGTCATGTCCCCCTTTTGAACATGACGCTATTGAAGGCCTTTAGCCCTTAGTTTCCCAAGACCTAAGGGAAAAAGAGAAAAATAAGGGAAACATCTGGATTTATTAAAAGTACTTGTAAAAGCATTTTCTTGTTATGATTTCCTTTAAGTTGGGGCTTTTTTGAGGGTCGTGGGTATTAATCCACTTAAGTAGATTATAAGAGGTATTCTTGTTATAATTTGAAAAAAGATCAACAAAGGTATTTTCCTCCAAATTGGGCTCTTCACTTGGAGAGGATTATAAAAGCATTTGAGAGTTTAATTTGAAAGGCATCTTTAATCATATTTTGAATTTACAAGTTTTGAGCACGAAAAAGCTTGAGGTTTTGACTTGAAAACAAAAACCTTCAAGCAAAGAGATTGAGGATGCAAACCCTCATTCTTCCGTGGGTGTAATTTTTTCAAATTGAGACAAGCAAGGAATAATGGGATTGGGCACAAACCCCAATAAAAAATCTGAAAATAATACAGTAGACTAGCCACTCTAGGTCTAACAAACAAACCACACCTCTCTAAGTGAACCAAAAGCCAAACGTCACTAGGGCAGAACTTAAACTACAATCACAGAGCTAAATATGCACTCCAACAACTGAGAATATAATCTAAAAGCTGATGTAAACAACAATAATCACTACCTATAAATAATGATCACCTTGGATGAAAATATATATCCAAAATTCCAGCGAACATAAGACTTCCTTTCCAACCGCCCAATCTGATGTAAACCCTTGAAAATAGCTGGCACAATAGGGTAAAAACAACGAATAATTCCAGCCACTGAAATATAAGTTTAAACCCCAAAAATGGCCACTATACCATAGAAAATCAATTCGTTACACTTAGCAAGTAAGCTAAAAAATTAGCAAATAAATTCCCTTCACTAAATCAAATATCAAGGGATCAAATGTAGCCAACGCCCTCCACCAACAAGCTAGAAATTATCAGAAAATATTAGGGATAATATTTACCCAATGATTTAGGGCCAACAAGCACTCCAAACCCTTGCAACTCCCCTTCCAAATGAGTCACTCCACTTCTGATTTTTATTGCAATAAATTCCAAAATTTATATCTTTATTTTGCTCACAAAAAGACCTTCAAAACTTTGTGTTTCAATTCCCAAAAATTCAGAATTAATATTATAAATTTACCTTGTGAAATCAGAGTCTAAAAACCCTCCGAAGATGCCTACAACCTCCTCCACCTAATTCGCCCTACCTTAGAAAATTATAGAAAATAAATCAGATTATTTTCACTTACCAAAATCCTCCAAATAACCTCCAAAAGGCTCCTAGGGCAAGTCGCCCAAGCTGAAAATTTAGTATAAAATATTTGCAATATTTTATACTTCACGAACACTTCAAATCAGCTCTAAAATCCCCAAGATCAGCCCTCCAGTCAAGTCACCATAGCCAGAAAATCAAGTAGAATATTATGCAACCTTGGTCGACTTCAAGGAACCCTTCCAAATAGCTCGCCCAACTCTCTAGGCAAGTCGACACACCTTGGAATGGTCTTCGATACCACGTACAAGTTATCAAGGTAATTCGTCACTCTCCAAGCCCTGTAAAATCACCAAAACTAGCTTTCAATAAAGTTTGCAATATTCCTCTATATAGGTGGTGTTCAAAAACACTTTTGTATATCCATTTGCATGTAAACATGCAATTTTGAAGCTCAACTACAGTCCTTAAATAGAGTTGTCCAAATAGTAGGAATGGAGGTTTTCGCCCCCAAACCTTGAACACTTCTTGAAGGTTTTCGTCCTCAAGATGTGGTAATCAATCTTGATATACTTCATCAAAGTTTCCAATTCAATATTCAGCATATCCCCTTCACAAGATTCCTCAATTGCTTTTATATTCAACCCCCAAGGGTGGCGCCCAAGTTGGAGGGTTGTACCCTTTTTAAAACATAAGCACTCAATCTTTTAAAACTCCTTTTTTGAGGGTTTAGGCTCCCATAACCTCAACTTAGGTGAACATAAAATTAAAAGTACCTTTTTGCAAACTCGATTGAAATGAAATGAAATGGTTTTAATTGTCCATTAGACCGAATGGTCTATGGGACCACCAATTACACTGAATGCTCCAACTGATCAAAGATTCTTAAGATTCGAGGTATCTTTTAGAACGCTACTCCGCCTCTTGTTGAATTGAGTTAGTATCTCCCCCAACTTTTTACATCTTTTTTCCTCAAATACATCTACCATGCAGCCAACTCTTAAATTTTCTACATATTTGGCTTGTATGTCCACGTAACGTGGACACTCAAGGATGAAATGCTCCTCCATTTCAACCGCCCCTGTAATGCAACAAACACAAACCCTCTCGTCTCATTGCTCTTTAGGGGTTGTCCATCTCCTAGTCTCGCATCGGAGTCTATGAGAGCCATTTCTTAATTGAGCAATGAGGATCTTTTCCCTCCAACTGATTTCAACCCCTATATATTCTTTTTCATTATGTTCGTAGTTCGGATTGAACATTGAGATATAATGTTGTCTTTTCTTGGTTGTCCTTGCCCTCCACATTACCGTTCTAAATTGTTCATTCACGTAGTTTTTTGTCTTTATTACAATTTGGGCATTCAGTTAGATTGATATCCCATTTATTCATCCACCTTTGGTTCTGTTGCATCCAAGTGTTCTTCCTCCTATGCAACTCTTCTTCTCTTGCTGCCCTAGGCCATCTGTAGGACTTCAGGCCTTCCATTTTTTTCAAGTAACATAATAACCTGGTCATAGCGGTTGCCTCTAGAGGGAAAGTCCCTACTTTGGCAAGAATGATTTCATATGGGACTGAGTCCTTCATTCTGAAATTATTTGTGATTAGTCTTTTTTGAATCTTTTCTATTTGCCTCAATTTTAATTATAATGCCTTTGACATCAATGACAATATTCCAACAATACAACCCTTGTCTATGGTGTTTTAAGTGGATGTACCAAGGGAAAAACTTGGCTAGATATGTGAACGGTAAGAGGTGACAAGTGCTATGACCCATGGGTCATTACAAGCGCTGTTGATAATCATTTGACGGCTGTTTTTTTGCATTTCTAGCTTGTCTCGTTCACTATTTTTTGTGTACATGTTATGCATGGGTCTCGAGGAGGTGAGCATCATACCCTTCAACATGAAGAGGGCGGTTCAAAAATACATAAATGAATTCCAAGCCACCATAGGGGAAAGAAAAAAGGAAAGAGGAAGTTGCTACATTTATATCGGAAGCAACAAAAAAATACCTCTTGATTCTCAAGTAAGAAAGAGTTGCAAGGGAGGACCAAGGCAACAAGGATGTACTTTATGATCTTAGAGATTAGACAATTGGATCAAAAGGGTGTTATTAAACACCAATGTTTTTCCTAACTTGTTTGTTCCATGTGTAGGTTTATTTTGGAGATCCCTTGCAAAGGGCAATGCATGAAATAAGTTGGCTTCCATACATGGGCAACCAATTGAAAAGGATGATATGGAGGACATGGAATAAGATTTAAGGTCCATCGTAGATTGGGCAAAGGCTCAAATCATGAGGAACAGTTGGCAAGGTAAATTGGTGAAGAAGAAATTGTCTTTTTCCTTTCCGAAAAATTCAGAAAATTGTTGGCAACAATCTTGGCCATTAACTCTAAAAAAAAGAGCACATTGTTTGTACATAGCAGCCAACTAAGAGGCTTGAAACTGTTGTTGGAAGGTGTGAAAATTTTGCTTCTGAAAATTTTGAGTTGAGCAATCTATTACAACCACCCATCATGCATAAAAAATTTGATTTTGGAAGCATTCTGACACTTACACCAAATAAAATGTTTCTTGGTGTAATTCTGATTTTGTGAAATCAGAAAATTTAGTTTCTATGCCACTAGTACAGCGAAAAAAGGTTGAAATTGTTGATAAAAGTCTGAAAATTTTGTTTCTAAAATTTATGAGTTGTCATTCATTACAGCCACCGGACATACATAAAAAAAATTGGTTTTGGAGGTACCTTGTTACTCATGACAAGGAGAGATATTATTCATTGTGTTTCCGATTTTGTGCAATCCAAAAAATCATGTTTTTGGCCTCTACTACAGCCTCTTTATTGGGAAAGAATTACTGAATTATGTGCATATATACAGCTGTTATGTGTTTCTGATATTGTGCAATCAGAAAAAACAGATTTTTTGCTTCTACTACAGCCCCCTGGTGAGAACAACATGACTGATTTAATTGCTTACTTCCAGCTGTTCTTGAGTTTAGGAAATGACATCTTTGGAGACCACAATTTGCATGGGAATTGGGTAAAATTTGTGAGTATGAAACAACAATGTACCTTCTCGTTGAACATTCCTTTGATGTTTACATTGTCACTCACATACTTACATAGAAGTCATAAGAAAGGGCAGCCTGGGATAAAACATGCTTTGCATATGATGGGGACCATTCATAGTGGATTGCATATGGTGATGAGTTGTTTTAGAGGTATGTTGCCCCTAATAATTCTTTTGGCTATTTCTTTGCACATTTGGGATTCTTCCTCAAAGCATAGAGGATGAGTAAGGTGAGTTGTGACTTCAACCTTACTAGTATGCATTCGTTGAGATTGGTTCAATTGGACCTCTACAAACAAGACAGCAGTTTGATATCTTCTAGAGGCCATGATTGGATTGACATGATGGTAGATTTCATCATGCCCAACTTGGTATTGAGTGAGTTGGAAGCATGGGAGCATAGAGTCACTGGATGGCTTTTATGTGGACTTTGACACCATAGAGCAACCTCCAAAACATAGGGACAACAAAGTACAAATTCAATTTGGAGCGTCTTTTTCATGTGAAGAAGTTACAATTAGACATTGCATAATAAGGTATGTTGGGACAACTCTGTGGATATTGCAATTGCTTGAGGACAAACAATTTTAGGCAGGGAGGATTGTTATGTTACCATTTTGAAATTAAAATAATATTATTACTAAAATAAAAAGTACTTTTTAAATGCTTAAAATAAAGTAATAACAAGTATAATTTGCTTTTCACTTAACTTGGGACCTTTTTGAGGGTCATGGGCTTATTTAGCCCTTAAGTGATTTTAAAAGCAAATTATCCTTATAATCCACTTACATTTCTTTCGTAACTAAAAGGTGGATATATAAAGGGGTTTTGTATTTCATTTGAGATCATGCTATTTTGGAATATTAAATTATTGATCAAATATGTCAAGCTTGTTCACTACAATTTGAAGACGAAAACCTTCAAGTGTGCCAAGGGTTTGGGGACGAAAACTTTCATTCCTACATTTAGGGCAACTCTATTCAAGGGCTGTAATTGCGCTTTAGATTTACATGGTTGCATGCAATTGAACCCACAAAGGTGTTTTATAATACCACCTTGTTCAAAGACAAAGTGAATACCTTGGAAAGTTGTTTGCATTGATTTCTCATTGTTTGGTTGTGCAATTGAGCTCTATTTTCAGGTATGAAGAAACCTAGGGCTATAACTAGGGTTTTTGGAACTTCAGAACAACTTTTGGAGGACTTCCCATGGAGAGAAAATTTTGATTCTAATTTTGTTTGATAGCTACTATTTTTGTGATCATTTTGAGTTAACTTTTGCATTGAAATTCCAAATATTCTGGAAGATATGAATTTCTGAAATTTCAATTGTTAGAGGCAAACAATAAATTATTGAGCGCTGAAAATAAGGTAATTTTGAAAATTATTTGTATAATTTTCTCTAGTGGAGTGATTCACTTGGGCAGGTTGTTAGAGTGTTTTTGGGCTCTAATATTGAAAGGAATAATCTATTTTACAGTCTAAAAATTATTTTAATAATTTCCCAAGTGGAGCGAATTGATTTGGGGAGCTCAGAGACCTTGTTGAAGGAATAAAACTAGGGTTTGATTTTCAGATTTGTTTCTTCTATTTTTCTAAGTGTGATGACTTGTTTGGAGGGGTTAAATTGACTATTGATAGCCCTAATTTGTTCTTTGGAAGCCCTAATAAATTGCAGAGATTTTTTGGCATATGTATTGTGAGTTTGCACAAGGGTTTCAAGGTTGATTGGAAGAGGAAAACACAGCTGTACTAGCATCTTAAAAAATCAGCATTATTGCAAAAACATTTCAGCCATATCACTATTCCATCTTGCCACAAAAAGAGGTACTTTATTGAAATTTCATATTCATTAATTATTGGGGTTATTGTGGAGTGTTATTGTTTGGAATTTGGACATTTATTACTGCTAGGATTTGTTGTTTTTAGGACATAATTCAAATTATCTTCAGTTTCCCCTAAGGGTGTGTTGGGAAACCCCAACTTGTCCTAATTGTTCCATTTGGGGACATTATGGAAATCACAAATCCTAAGCAAACTAACTCCATGAAAATACATTTCTTCAAATTTACTAGTAACTTTTTATCTTGCAATTGTTGCAACACTTGCCTCAAATGCACTCTCTCTTGTCCTACTGAAAATCAGTATGTCATCCAAATATACTGACATACTTATCCAAATAAAGTTTGCACTTCAGTCATGAGTCTCATGAATGTACTCAATGTGTTAACCAAAAACAACATGACTAGCCACTCGTACAATCTTTGTGTTTCGAACGTAGTCTTCCACTCATCAACTTCCTTTATGCGAATCTAGTGATATCCACTCTTCAAGTCAATCTTCGTGAAGTATTGCACATCACTTAAACAATCCATCAAATCATCCTCGCGCAGCAATGGAAATTTGTACTTAATAATAATCTTTTTGATGGCTTCAAAATCAGTGCACATCCTCCATTCACCTCCTTTCTTAGGCGCTAACACTACAGAAACTGTGCACAGGGTCAAGATTTCTCTTATCAACTCTTTGTCTAACAACTCTTGAACTTGTCTTTGCACCTCTACATTCTCATAAGGTGTGAACCTATACGCCGCTTTGTTTGGAAATCTCAATCCTGGAATCAAACCCATTTGGTGACTTATTCTTCGCATGGGTGGTAGCCCATCTAGTAGATCGTTAGAAACAATCTTTGCATACTCTCTCGGCAAGTCCTTCACTTTGTGCAAAAGTGCTTCATTTGTTGTGCCTATGCTTACAACTTGCGTGGGATTCTATATTAGTTCATAACATGCATTCTCTTTCACTTCTCTCAAGAGTGGTTTTCCCAAAATCATTAAAAAATTTGGACCTTTGTCCACACCCTCATTCTTATCTTTTAAAGGTTTTAAAATTTACTCTCTTACATCCTTCATCGAAGTGTAGGTGTCTGCGCGGCCATCACACTCTGCCTTTCTGTCAAACTACCAAGGCCTTCGAAGTAACACATGGCAAACGTCCAGGGCATCACGTCGCACATGACTTCTTCCTTGTATGTGTCTGTTTCAAAATTGCTCATTCTTTGTATTTTTGATGTCTCTTTAGCAACCAAAACACTCTATAGGGATTTGGATGCGTGATCCTCTCTAGACCAAAATTTTCAACCTTCTCTTGCAAAACAAGACGATTTGCACTGCCACTATCAAAAATCAATTGGCATCACTTATCCCTAGATCTACAAATAGCTCTAAATATATTCTTCCTCTATGCATGACTATTCTCTTATTTTGTTGGTTTCAACAGGACCCTCCTCATCACAATAGCATAATTCATTTTTGGGTCTTCACCTTGATTTACTGACGTAATAATTTATTCATCTGCTTGCGCAGTATGCACATGTGCCACATTTCTCCTATCGCCTTATTTATGTGCACATGGACACTCAAATGCTCTATGTCTAGTTTCACCACATCTAAAACTTGTACCCATTAATTTTCTTCCTCTACCTCATCCATAGGATTCTCTACCTCTAGTATGATTTCCTTTGCCTCTTTGTGCATTATTATCATTGTGCTAAGTATAACCTTCTCTTCCTTTTGCAAAGTAACCTGTGCCATTGCTTCCTTGTCCTCATGCGTATGAAATCTTTCCTTTCGCTGGTACTGCACCTTGTCTGTGGGACTTCTTCTCCTTCGCCTTTAGCACACACTGATAGGCTTATTCAATAGATCACAATTGGATCATACTGTACTTGTCTTGAATATAGATGTAAAATCTTTTCATGTACCTCGAGATCTTTTCGGTGTCATCCTTAACATGACCGGCTATGATGGTGAGTCTATAAAATTCCTTAGTGTAATATTTCACACTCATCTTCCTTTGTTGCAGATTCGCAACATCTTGAACAATGTTAACTGGTAATCACAAGGTACAAATTTAGCCTTCAACTCTGCAATCAGTTTATCCCAATTCTTCATCTTGTCTTTACCTCTACGGACTCGTTTTGCTTGCACATGCTTCCACCATAAGGATGTGCGACCCTTCAACTTTGTGCATGCAAATTTTACCTTCTTGGGATCTTCCATCCTCTCATTAAGTATTTATCTAATTGAATGAGTTTTTTAGGGCTACAACTCCTTGAATAACTAGGAGGGTCCAACTTCGGCTTACTAGTCATCCTTACAACTGCGCACATGCATCTATCATCAAGTTCATCTATCTCTTCTTCTACGACCTGATTCTCAGGGGCTTCTGCAACTTCGTTACCGCTTTCATCATCCACAATTCCATTGCCCCGAAATTGTGTGGTTTCCATAGCCTATAGACGGACTTATATATCTCTCATCAATCCAATCATGTCTACAAGTCTTGGTGCTCTGAGCACTCAAAAACAAACTTTGCTTGGTTTGCCATTTCTTCAAAATCAAAGAGCAATTAATACACCTACCCAACACTTGTTGGAAGATGTCTTTACCATTTTTCTACCCATAGTGGCAAATGCAGAAAACAAGCTTTTGTTCATGCAACTTCCTACAAGGAAGAAAACCTTGCTCTGACACCAAATGATGCAATCGCGGTTAGGGGTGTCAACAAAGAGATGCCTTAGACCACACAATGTTCAAAATTACACAACAAAAAAAAACAACACAATAAGAATGCAACATCACTTCAGTTCTTTTATTAGATTTCAATGGTAGAAATACAACTCACACACAACACAACACTACATAATCTTAAATGAGATGCATTACAATATCAGAGCCTTAGATCTCTACTTGCGAACTTGCAGTCTTTTCAAGTATAGCTATCTCTTAGAATATTCACTATGGTCTATATCCTCAAGCTCATTAACTAGCTGACTCAAGTGTAGGGGCATCTATATATAGGCACAAGACCAATCTACTTACAATAAATGCACTGAACAACCCACTACCATCAATAAATATTTGTAACACATCACTATGCATAACAAACATTAAATGCTTCTTTTAATTCCAAATCACCCTAACACATCACAACATAATGCATCATGGTAAAGTTCATCACGAAGTGATAATAAATGAAATCACAACTTTCCATGATCCAAGTAATTAAATGCAAACAGTTAGGAACTGCAACGACTCTTTATCCATAACATATCACAAAACTTTGTGCGGTCAAAACAATTTGTGTGGAGATTGCAACCTCATAAGGCCAAGTTGTAGTGATTCACAAACAAATGATGCATAGAAGAATACTGGCACGATAATCTTCATATCTGCACTGCTGCGCAGCAAACTTCATTTAACATCACAAGCTCAGGTAAAGCTGTGAAAAAAAAATCTTCGGCATCACAATAGAATTGAATAAAGACCATGCAATGTTTCACAATTGATAACAAATTGCATGCCCCAATATGGCTTTGTGGAAGAACAACTGGTGTGCACAAAAGCTGCACAAAATAACACTACAAGGGATTTGCGCATGCACCAAGGCAACACAAGACAATATAAATAATTTGCATGCAACAAGACTTGCACACAAAATAACTTCGCTTATTTTCTAATCTAAATGTTTTTGGTTGAATAGGATTACAAGTGAGCTTGGATGCTCCTGCATTAGAGAGGCGAGATGGCATTGAGAGTTGAGGTGCCTTGATTTGATTGATAGACCAAAGAATTGGTTTGGGTTTGTAGTGAGAAGAGGTGGAAGATGGGCCATAGTCCTCTTTATGTTGTTTTCTTCTTGCTTAATTGAATGTTGTTTCATAAGAAACCACGGTTGGATAATGATATGTTCTTAGGATGCCAGACCTATATAGATCTATGCTATCCTAGTAGAGATGACAATTCTCAAATTAAAGAGTATGGATTATATATTAGAGCGGAGGGAAATTTCATGCATCATGAGGTTGCATACAATCAGATGCACCTTGAAGTTTTAAACGTTTGGGAGAAGTTTGGTTTGGGAACATCTTTGCTAAAAAACAAAGCCATATGTTCCCTTTCTCAGGTAAAATCTATTTATTAATTCACTTGGTGATATGCATTGTTCTTTGGGAGGAGAAAGGATGACCAATTCTTCTTAGGGCCATGTCGAGTTTGCACCTGGGGTTAAGTCATTCCTACCACGTCTTGTTGTCAATAGTAGGACAAATGTCAAGGTGCCAATCACAATACGTTGCTCACGTCAATTGACTGCTATTTGTATAGCACAACATTTCAACTCAATTGCTATCTAATAATTGTAAGAAGATGTACTGCTTCATCTTCTGTATCATTTTTTTCTTCTTTTGATACCTTTTTACAAATGTTAAATACTGAAATCAGTAAGGATGAAGGGGGTTTGAAAAAGGGAAGCTTGCAAAAGAAGAGAGATGCTTGAAATAGAGTAGGTGAAATGCTGGATATCAAGCAATGGACCAAGTGGAAGACCAAGAAAATAATAAGTTGACTATATAGTTTTTATGGTTTGTAATATTTAATGTTGAATAAAGAAATATTATGGGTTTTGTTATCTTCTTTCTGGATCGTCCTTATAAAATGTTTTTGAGATACCAATAAAGTTCATGTTCTATTTTCTGTTTCACCTTTTACTTATTTAATGAATGGTTGTGCACTATGAAAAGGTTGAACAATTGACCATTGATCTTACAACCACAACGATGCGATCATATATGGTTGGATGGCGCAATAGGTCAAGTTGACAAAGCCTGTTATTTTCATCATGTCTATATGGCCATCATACATGGGTATCTCAAATATTCTCCATTTTGAACGCAATGCTCAACACCTTTGCTCATAGGAAATGCCATTGGTGAAGGTAAACAATTGCTCAAACATCTGGTTAGACTACTTGAACCATAAGAAGGATGATTGCTGGTTGCAACGTCATTTTGTGATATTCCTGCCACAACAATTGCTTTGTTATTGAAGATAATCCTTTCCAATGATTTAAAAGGCCGATGCATTTGTTGCAACAGGTCCTGGTCGAGCTAGGCAACATTTCTTTAAATTTTGTCGACACTACTATTTTTGGCCTCTTTTTATTTTCAAAGACATGCATCTTATATTAATCTAGAGAAAAAATGATTTACATCCACTGAGCATTTTGATTACAAGGAAAATCTCTCCCTCCATGGTAGAGGAAAGAAAACCGCTGGCCCTGCACTCCAATGGGCAAAAAATTCACATATTCTGCAACCACTCAAGCTTATGTTGGACAATCAAAGCCAAATATTGTTGTAATGTCGCCAAATGGGACGAATGAGCAAATAAGGGGTTTCCTCCAAATTCCTCTTAACTCTGATCCAAAATTTGTAAACCCTAGTTGCAAATAAAATCCTTATTTAATGCTAGAAACCCTGGATGCCAAGAATGAGGGTTTCGTAGGGTATTTTCTTCCAATAAAATGATCTGAAAATAAATAATAAATTTCAGATTTAAACTCCTTAGATAAATACCTTTTTCTTGCTTTCAGATGCCACAAAAGATGAAGGAAAAATCAATTTTAACCACCAATTTTCTGCTGCTGTTTGGAGGATAAAATATCTTTGAAACCCTTGCAAAACTTGCTGCCCACCTCAAAAAAAAAGGAGAAAATACCAGCACTGAATTTTGGCCTCTAAATTGCCAAATTGACCTCTCTAGGTCAATTGCCACACTCTTGGGAGCCCTGAAAAAATAGCATAAAAATAGGATGGCAATTCCAACCTTCTTCGAGCAATAAATTATTCCAAAAATCGTTAGAAAAATTAATAATAATTTCTGAAAATTATCTATTAATTTTTCATCTTCAATATCCTTCACAGTAGGACCAAAATACCTCTGATGATTAGAAAAATATGGAATAATTGCATAATATAATTTAAAAATATTTTGTTCACAAAAATGCCTTCAAACCCTAGCATCCACTCTTCCAAGTGGTTCGCTCCACTTGCAGAATTGATAGAATAATTTTAGCAAGCAATAAATGCAAAAAAGCACATAACCAAACCCTCAAAGCAATCACCAAACCCTCCCAGGTAGTTCGCTCCACCTCTAGGGCATAAAACAAGCTTTTCGTTGCAAAAGGTGGTGTCAATAGACACTTTTGTAAGATACATCAATCACCAAGTAGAGCAAATCTATTGGGCATGCATCCCAATAGCCTTCAAGATAACAATTTCAACATATCCTCCTTGAAGCCTTCGCTATGTCTTTATAACTTTCCAAAGTGTTTGAACCCCTTTTTGGTCAGATGAACATCTTTCCTTATCTTCACTTTAGCTCCATGCTAAAAATCCCCCTTTTTGGAAATATATTAATTATTAGTCTTAATTTAAAAAAGTAATAAAAATTACTTTAAGGCCAATATATTAATATTTATTTCATTTAAGCACTTTAGTGGTAAAAACCACTTTTTAAAATATCTTATTATTAATTAATTTGATAATTGCCTTGTGATAAAAATCAGTATTTCGACAATTAATAAATAATTAATAACTTTCCCCAATAAGGGCTCCTTTAGTCTATGGGGGAGATAGACTAAAGGTCTTCATACCTGTTTAATTAAGAGGGGAAAAATGGGGACATTACAGTTGTCTAAAAAGGTGCAACTTTCCCATACTTAGTGGAGAGGTATCTTTTTGAAAATTAACATTACAATTTGTCTTCTTCATGAAATTGATTGTTGCCAATGGAATTGTATGCCATAGACTCTTGTAAATGTCTTTGGTTATATAACTGATGACATCTTTTGTTATAGCAACTTGTAGGTCTCATCAACATCTTTGGATCAATTGTTTTCTCAGTCCTATAGTTGTCTATAGAAGTTTGTTACATAGGGTTGCTTAGCTTGTTCATGTTTATCTTGTTCCTATGATCTTGTTTACACCATATAATGGCAGCGTGTGCTTTAAATGTCTGCATTTTATTTTGTGTATAGGTTGAACTTGCTTTGACACCATATTTATCCATGCTATATTTGATTTTGTGGTTGTAAGGGGCAAATGCCATCCTGCATCTGATTAGGAGTGTTGAGTGCTATCTATAAGGAACCTCATGAGCACCCAAGGTGTAAGTTGAAATGTAACAGAGAAAGAAAATTGTGTGTCAGTGGATATATGCAACAGACAAGGAAATGACAGAAATTTAAATAAATATTTAATATCCCCAAGAAGGAGATCGCTGAATTCGAGGAGAGGCGCTGCCACTTCACATGAAGAAATTGGTGCCAAGGAGCAGCGTTGAAATTTAATACAACAATCATTAAACAGATATGAATGGAAATGTCAAACATAATTGTTGTCGGAAGTGAACAGAATTGTTTTCAGAAGTGAACAGAAGTGTTGAATGGAATTGTTGCCGGAAGTGAACGGAAATGTCGACGGAAATGTTGATGGAAATGTCAATGGTCACATTTTTTGGTGAAGAGGTGCCTCTTGGATGGGATGCCTCCTTTGGGAGAAGTTTTTAAAGACTATATAAAGGAGAAGAGATGTGGAAGTATGAACCATCAAATAATGAATTCAAATATATAACTTGTATAAGCAGCCGCTTTACAATGGCATTTAAGGACGAAACCCCTTAAATTGCGTAATCTAGATACAAGGACGAAAACCTTTGTTATCAAACCCAAGGACGAAACCCCTTGTGGAATTATATTTTATTGTTTGAAATCCGAAAACTCTATATTAAATTCAACGTTATTATTTAAATTATTATTTCAATTATAAAATCTATATTTTATTTAAACGGATTAAGAGAAATCCGAATTCTTGTAAAATATTCTGATTTGGAATATTACAGTGGTATTAGAGCTGTTTTTTTGTTAGCCTGTGAACTATGGGATCACTAAATAAGAAAATTATGGACAATTACGAATCATACAACGCCCTTCCAATAGAGATTCGAAAAGAAATCTCTTTTTTAGACTATTTGGATATAAAAGAAACATGGAATAGACACCATGAGGAAGACAAGTTCGTAAATCATAGTTATGGCTGTTTGGCATATCAAGAGAAATTCAACTTTCAAGATGTTTCAAAAGAAAGGAAAATAAAACAATCAAGGATTAAATTTCCAAACCTTACTAAGGAGCAAAGGAATGAAGAGACCTTTACAGAGGAGAGGATTGTGCAAGTGAAATTTAAAGATGACTAGGAAAAAAAACCGCATGAAGTAGAAGTAGAAGATACCACGGATGAGGATGGACGTGAGAAAGATGATTGCATGTTCAATGATAATCCTAATGAGAGTTCTGACTTTGATGAGGATAAGGATGATAGTTCAAATTTACAAGAGGTTTATGAGGGGAAATCCCAAGAAGACCTTGTTGTGAGGCATGCTCCTATCAGAATTGTTACTCAAAAACCCAACATAATGGATCTTGTTAAGTATGATGGCACAAACAATTATTACCTAAAATTAGCAACACAAATGTTAGATGAAGAAAATTATTTGAAAGATGCATTGTCAGATTTCAGTGGCTCTTATGATAGCCCTTCTATTTTGCAAAGCAACTTTAGTTCTTTATATGTTACCCCAAGGGATTCCTCATGTGACTTTGGAACCCCAATCATAAATCCCAAATATGATCTTTCCAATGAGGTTTTAGCCCTAGAAGAAGTGCGAAGGGAACAAGAGAAAACATGGAAAAAAGAGATTGCGAAGAATTTTTTCAAACCTCAGAGGATTGTGCATCCACAATTTCACAATATATTAGAAAGTGATGCCATTAAGGCAGACGATGTACTGCAAGTTTCCAAGGCAGGTGACACCACCCTGGTAAAGGCTGACCTCAAACAGAAGGTCACCTTTTATAATACATCAAAAGGCAATGAAGTATCAACCATCGTTTTTGAGAAGCTTTTGCATGCTGAAGTAGACATATTCTCCAAGTTTATATTAAAAGGAGACAATATAGAGCTAAATGCTAGAGCCCGATTGACTCTTAAGGCCAGTAGTGGTGTTATAGTTTTTGAACTTTTTGACACAATTGTTAATTTCTCAAAGGTCTCAAGGAAGATGAACATTCATATAGCTATTTCACACATGTCTGTAAACTTTTCATACAACATATTGCACTTGTTTATAAGGATTCAGGAGAATATGTTGGTTTTTCTCTCCAGGGCATCAAAGAAAGTGACTGGTGTGTGCTCTCAATTTGAGAAAAACTGGGCTGATGAGAGGAATTCTTTTAATAAAAAATGTGCTATTTGCAGACCCCAAGCACCTGCTGGTTTTGCTGTTTTAGGGTACTGTCTGTCACCCTTGGATGAACCTCCTTCAGAGGGTGTTCTAGCATTGAGCACAAGTTTTGCAAAAATAAAGAGATTTAAGTTTTGAACTCATTTGGTCATCTTCAAAGGACCGGTACTCATTAGACAGAAAGGAATGTTCTTAAATCAATGTGAGAGAAATTTATGCATGTAAAGATTTGGGTCAATGCTCTGATCAAACAGTTTGCTGAGTTTGGATGCCTATTACACCCCAAGGTTTTGTTGTAATTGGCTGTGTTGTATCAACAGGAAGAGATCAGCTGCCATGGTCTTCAGCCCTTTGTGTTTCAACTACTCTAATAACGCCTTGTCCGCTTAAGGACTCTCTTTTCTTAAATTCTTCAGAATTGTGTATTGGGAGTGAAAGGTCTGCATTTTGGCGTGTTGATAATTCTGTAGGAACATTTTTGCCAACACATTCTGAAACTGAGCATTCAAAGTGGCTACCCTATGACTTTTTGTTTGTTATATTTGGTAACCATAAAGAATGTTTGCAGACCTCCATTTGGAATATTACAGATAAGAGTATTTGGGACACAACTAAAATTAATCTCACAGGGGAACCCTTCAGCATATGGACGCTAGATGAAAGTAATTCCAATGAACCAGATGACTTAGCAATTGATGCACAAGTACAAAGGCTCTTAACAACACTTTTTGATGATTTCGGGGGTTTGATGGTTCCATTGTTGAACATCGCTTTGACTGGTATCATGATCAGTTTACATGGAAGACTTGATTGCTTAAATTCAACAGTAAATTTGTCACTAGTGACGAGATCATACAATGAAAAGCATGATGTTTGGGAACCCCTCATTGAACCTATGGATGGATTTATAAAATACCAACATGACAAGAAATTTTCTGCCATGTCATCACAAATATGCATGTCTTTTACAAAGGACCTTAATATTAACGTTTCAGTTTCTAATGTAAATATGATTCTTGACGCTTTTTCTAGCTGGAATAAACTTAACGAAATGAAGAGATCATAAAAAACTAAGGAGCCAGTATTATCAACTTCTGGGCAATCTATTTTGGATATAAATTATAAGGGAGCATACTATATGATTCCACCAAGCAAGCTTGGTCAGGATATATTTCTACCTACTGTTGAATTTGATAGGCAGCCAGAAGTTATTTGTTTGCCATCTGGAGATATAGTTACTGTTAAAATTCCTGCGTCAAAGAGCATGTTGGGCTCACACTCTAAGGGCAGACTGAGAAGATCACCTTCAAACTTATAGCTGTGCAGATGCAGAAGCCAGGAAAGATATTGAGAAACAAGGTAGCCAAAAGGATATCCCTAGGTACAATGGTATAATGTTGATAACGTTACATAGCTTAATTGAACAAAATATGAATAATGTGAAGGTTGGATCATCGAACGATGACGTATGTTTACAATTGCTTGTGGACAAGCAATTTTGGGAAGGGAGGTCTGTAATATCCCCAATAACCAGCGACCATTTACAATTGGAATCACCATTATTCAACATTCAAATCATTGCAGTATTGAGACTAATCACTAAATGGAAAGATGGACAGTTGGATTATGGAGATTACAGTAGTCTTAAAGTTTGCAATATCCTCAACTCCACTATCTCCAACTCACAGGTCAGAAGTGAAAGCCCAGGTCTGTCATCAAATCGCAGATTTACTAAAGAATTAAATATTATAAGGCAAACACAGCCAGCAATGAGAGGGAATAGAATCACTGCAGTCAACACAATTATTAATACAACAGTCCCAAATGACATCGCGAGTCTACAGTAAAGGACACAATTATTAATACATCAGTCATAGCATTGAAGGGAAGCACTGCAGTTAATAAGGCAATCATAGCATTTATTAAATGAAAAGATGCTACCTTAACTTACCTAGAAGAAAACCAATGTTGTTTAGTTAATTAACATCATTTATTAAATGAAAAGATGCTACCTTTGAAGAGGCATATTCTTTGACGAAAGGTCATCATCACTGGAAGAGTTGTGTCTTTTGATTGAGGACAATGAAGTATAAATATTCATTCGATGGTTGAGGACAAGACATCCAATTATGAATCCAATCATTTAATCATGTATAGCAGCATCTTTACAAAAGCATCTAAGGACGAAGACCCTTATTTGTGAAAATAGGCTACGAGGACGAAAACCCTTGTTTTCCAAAATCCCAAGGACGAAATCCCTTGTGGCTTATTTATTCATATTATATTATTCAAAATCAGGTACTCTATATTAAATTCGACATAAGTATTTATATTATTCTTTCAATTATAAAATATATATTGTATTTTAATTCTGGAATTTTGGGAAATCCGAATTCTAGTAAAATATTCTGATTTGGAAACTTACAAAATCAAGAAATACAAGAAAGTATACAGACAAACATAGACATCAAATAATTGTATATGCAAGAGAAAATAAGGAAATTATTGTAATTTTAATGACTTTACATAGTGAGAAAAATGTATTGGCCATTGTAATTATGTTTCTCAATATGGCTTGTTCATTTAGTTTTCGGGGGATATGTTCATTGCTTAACTCATAGTTAACAGAAACACGTTTTCAACATCTTTCATATGGATTATAATCCATACGTGGCAAAAATGATTTTTTCAACCTTGAAAAATGCATTTTATTCAGTCAAACTTAGTCAAACTCGGTCAAAACGCAAAAAGGGGAAAAAAACCCAAAAAATACGTTTTTGCTCTATATATAGCCCCTTCATTCAAAGCTTTGAGAACTAATTTGCTAAAGGATGCCGTATAGGTTGTGAGCGATGTTCTTGCAAAACATCGCAACAAGTGGACACAATCAGGATGCATTATCATGTCAGATGGATGGATAGATAAGAGGAGCTGCACTCATCGCCTTCCTTGTGTCATGTGACATTGATACAATTTCTCATAAGAGTGTCGATACATCTAATATGATAATATCGAGCGAGACACTCTTTAACTTATTTGATGAGGTTGTGATTGAGGTGGGGCCACAAAATGTGGTCCAATTTATTACATATAATGCTGCTGCTTTCGTGGTCACTAAGAGGCTTCTTATGGACAAATATGGAACTATGTTTTGGATTCCATGTGCGGCACATTGCATTGATTTGACCTTGGAGGACATAGGCAACATTCCATGGGTAAAAGAGGTTTTAGAAAATGTCCACACAATCACCAAGTTTATAGACAATCACACAAGGGTGCTCATTATGATGCACACATTCATAGATGGTAAGGAGTTTTTTCGGTGGGGGGTGACAAGGTTTGCAACCCACTTCCTTGCGTAGCAGACTTTTTGCCAACAACAAATGAATTTGAAGTGAATGTTCATTTCAATTTAGTGGATGGAATCCTCTTTTGTGTAACATTCATGGAAGGCATAATGGTTGTTGATTATGTTTTCTCAGCGTCTTTTTGGGAAGAGACAACAAATTGTATTATTCTTTGAGCCTTTGGTTAGATTTTTGAGATTCGTCAATGGGGATAAATCCCCCATGGGTTATCTATATGAGGCAATGGACAGGGCCAAAGAAGTTATTAGGAGTAAATTGGAGAAGAATAGGGCCAAGTACATGCCATTATGAGACATACTTGATAAAAGATGTGATTGGCAAATGCATTCTCCCCTTATATAGTTGGATATTTCTTGAATCCAACATTGTTCTTTGGTGGCTCATTTCTAGATGATGCAAAGGTCTTTGAGGGCCTATTCAAGTGCATGGAGAGAATGTTTCCTAATCAGGAGTTGGAGGTAGTTATAGGTGAGTTGTTGATGTACAAACAGGCTATAGGTTTCTTCTCTAGTAAGGCAGTCATCACAGGAAAGATCTGCAAACTAGGTAGACAATTTTTCTACATTTGTACGATGAAAGTGTCAAATTTTTACTGAATTGTACATGTTACAATGTTGACAAAATCAGTTTTTGCAGCACATTAGTGGGATTTCTTTGGCAAAGAAACCATACACCTTCGATGGATAGCAATGTGCATTTTGAGCCAACCATCCACCTCATCTGCTTGTGTGCATAGTTGGAGTGTGTTCGAGCTTATACATTCCAAAAAATACAATCGACTCACTCAAAAATGAACAAATGATTTGGTGTTTGCCCACCACAATCTTTGCCTTAAGATGAAGAAAGCTCAAGGTTAAGAAATGTTGAATTTCTATTTCTCAATTAATGTGAAAAATTAATTTATATTCTTGTAAATTATTATTTGCCAAAGTCACTAACATATGCATTCTATTTGATAATGTTAGGTATCATCAAGGAAGATCAACTGATTGACTTTGATGAGATCGATCCAAATTCCGAATGGCTCAAAAATAATGCTGAGCCTATTTATGACGGTTCTAACTTCAACTTAATGGTTGAGGCTAAGTATGACACCAAGGTCTTTTCTCAAGTTATTAGAGGCTCTAACCCAGAAGCTTCAACATCTAGACCTATTGATCCATAGTCTACTCATTGCCCTTGTCTCCCTCCCCTTCTTTATAACTTTGTAAACGGAAATGGTATGCATTTTGAAATGCAAATGTAATGAAATTTGAATAGTATGGAAATTAATGAAAGAAAATAGTTCATTGATTTTGATGGCATACAATTTCATTTATCATCCTCTCATAATCTGTGTCTATTTTTTATGCAACTGAAATGCCTAATATGTATCTCGTTGCGATGGAAATGCCTTTAAATTTAAAAGAAAACAATTTATTCTTTTTTTTCCACTTTTTTCTGGTAGTTTATTTTTTCCCATTTTTAACTAATTAATCGCAACTTTTTTGAAAAACACGTACTTTTGAAAAAATGTTTTTTTCCCCAAACATTTTTTGTTACTATGACATAACTTATTGATGACCTAATACTTTGCATTTGGCAATAGTTTGGGAAAATGTCACTTCTAACCAATATTTCGGGTTAGCAGACGTGGCATCCTTGAGGTGAACACTAGACAAATGCAGCCTTGGACTCCTATACAAGCTAATCATAGTTGCATTGTTTTGTTTCATCCGTGATGGAAATACAAAGTGCGGAGATTTTTGCACTGGGTGAATACTTCCTCAAGTGTGCTCACAATCAAGATGCAGCCTTGCACCTACCATTGGCTAGGGGGTTGTTGCATTCCTTTGGTGATCTCACAATAGAAATGTTAAGTTCAAGACTTTTTGCAGTTAGGTGAGTTCCACATTTTGTGGTACACCTACAATCACAGGTACTACAGCTTGGGTGAAACTACTAACAAGATGCCTCAAACAATTTGCAGAACTATGAATATTGCAATCTGATGGGATACAAATTGTTTTCTTTTTCTAACACAGATTCTTAACATCATATGAATTCGAGTTATTTTTTCTTCTTTTGAAGTTTGCGTGTTTTTTGAGAACTTGACCAAAAAAAAAAATTATTGAAGATATAGTTGCATAATTACTTGACATCTCTATGGTGTAGTCGTTATTATTCTTGTGAAATCTATATGTTTTTTGAAAACTTGACCAAGATACATAATAAATGTACATGTTGGTGCATGAATTCTTGATATCTCTAGTCTTCAGGGCATGACTATTAGCATCAGGGGAACTCTATTATTCTTGTGATGGGTACTTATATAATTCAAAATCTTGTTTAAGATAATGTAATGCCCCCTTTCCAGATTTAAACCAATTAGAAGACTTGTAGCCTATTCATTATTTCCCGTGGGCTAAAGGATTAAGTAGGGAAATAATTCAATAATATTTTTAAGTTGTCTCAAAGTTACTGTATTTTATAAAATGGAAAAATGAACATGTTATAATTATAAAGGGAGCCAAAATGTAATTTTCATTAACTGGGCTAAAAAGTAATATTCATTAAGTGGGCCAAAAAATAATTTCTTTAAATGTGTTTTAAATTTTTTTTAGGGTTTGGGCAATTGGAAAAAGGGAAATTATAAAAGCCTTGGGCTCAAAAGGATTCATTATTCGTTATTTATCTTTGAAATTAAATCCCTATTCCTGGTTGGAGCTATTATGTTCAACTTTTCCATCTGAAGACGAAAATCTCTGATGTACAGGTTTATAGGACGAAAATCCTCTTACTCATTGAGGTGATTCCATCCAAGGATCATAATTGCGCTGACAGATCGAGTTTAATTTCATTTTTTAGTTGGTTGAAGGTTGTTATCAGTTTTTAATTAGAGAGGCTCTCGTACAATTGAGGGACACAAATCGCTATCCTTAGGACACCTGCTCATGGATTTGTAAGGGTTTAAGGGTTTTTATGCAAATCGTCAACTTGGGAGAGTGATGCCCTACCTTGCTGGCCACCATTCATCTACAACAGTTGCCTTGTTGCACTCCTTCGCTTCTATAAAACAATTATGTTGTAATCCGGCTATAAAGGTTTTCTATTGTTATTAATTATTGATTCAGCATTGTTAAGTTTGGTGTTGTCAATTTGAGCAAAGAGACAGTTGACAGTTTGAATATCATGATCCAAAAAGCAGTTTGAGCACTGAAGAATTGTCATTCTTGTCTAAGGCAGCATGGAAATGTCATTGAGATTAAAAATGATCATGCATTAATGCCAAAGGTTGAGTTGAGCAGACTTGTGGAGTAAATCGAGTTTGTGAAGTGCTCTTATAAAATAAGTAAAGCAGTCTCAAAACTCCGAACTGGTTTAATAAAGTTGGTCAGGTTTATGGAATGACTTTACTTCTTTCATGTTTATAAGTAAAGCAAAGTCAAAAACCCGAAGTGGTCTAGAGGAGTTGTTCGGGGTTTTGAAGTGACTTTACTTGGTCGGGATTCTGGAATGACTTTACTTCTTTATGTTTTATAAGTCAAGCAATGTTAAGAACCCGAGTTGGTCTAAGAGGAGTTTATCGGGTTTCTAGGATAGCTTTACTTCTTCCATTTTCATAAGCTAAGCAGTGGGACAAACCCGAATTGGTCTTGAGATTTCTTTCGGGAGCATCTTACTTCTCTTATGATTATAAGCCAATCAATGTGCAAAACCCGAAAGGGTCCAATGAAGAGGTGATCAGGGATTTGCAAGCACTTTACTTCTTTATGTTGATAAGCTAAGTAAAGGTAATAACCTGAAAGGGTCTAGATGAAGTAATCGGGATTTTGAAGAGGGACTACTTCTCTCAAGTTGATAAGTCAAGTAATGTCAAAACCTCAAAAGAGTCTAGAAGAGGCAATCAGGATATCGGAGTGGCTTTACTTCTCTTACGTACATAAGTTAAGAAGGATGGAAAACCCAAAATAGTCTTGAAGAATTCCTTCAGAGGAATTCTTTTGGAAAAAGTGGCAAGGACAATTCTTTCAGAAAAATTGTCAAGTCCTTTTCGGAAAATTGTCCCTTAACAAAAATCCGAAGGGTACATTCAAAAAGTTCGAAGGGTATCTTTTGAATGCTCTGAAGGGCAAGTGGACCTTTTCAAAAAGTTCGAAGGATATCTCTTGAACGTTCCAAAGGGCAAGTGGAGCTTTTCAAAAAGTCTGAAAAGTATCTTTTGAATGTTGTGAAGGGCAAGTGGACCTTTTCAAAAAGCCCAAAGGGTATCTTTTGAACGTTGCCAAGGATATGTGGACACTTGCAGAAAAGCCGAAAGGTACATTACAAAAATTCCGAAGGGTATGAGGACCATTGAAAGATTTCCGAAGGGCATTTCCGAATAGAAGCCAATGACGAATTCTTTCGGAGAAATTGGAGGACACTTCATGATGAAATGGACCATTACAAAAGTTCCGAAGGATAGTTTGCAAAATGGCCGAAGAAGTCCTTGACAGAAAACCCGCGGAAATTGGACTCGGATGGAAAGTCCGCGGAAATTGTCCCGAAGACAAAGGCCCGCAACAATTTGTATAAAGGAACCTTCCTGATGATTAAAGCAAGGATAAAAATGAGCAAGTCTACAAGGATCAATGTTGCAAGGAACGTTACAAGAATGCCGAAGAAAATAAGATCACACCAACATGCCGAAGTTTAATGACACAATAGAAAGGGTAAAGATCGAGCATATAAAAGACAATCGAAAGGAGCGGAAACGAACCCATCATATAGAAAGCAGCGAGATGTGAAAAGGGAAGAAAAGAAGCTCGATGGTTAATGACAAAGCAAGAATTAAAATGTTGGCAATCTCAGCAAGGAGATAGTTGACAGTTTTAATATCATAATCCAGAAAGCACTTTGAGGACTGAAGAATTATCATTCCCATCTAGGGCAGCATGGAATTGTCATTGATGTCAAAGGTTGATGTCCCTGATGTAATTGAGATTGAATTTGATCATGCATTAATGTTAAAGGTTGAGTTGAGCAGACTTGTGGAGTAAATCGGGATTAGTCAAGGATGGAAAACTCGAAATAATCTTGAAGAATTCCTTCGGATGAATTCTTTCGGAAAAAATGGCAAGGACAATTCTTTTGGAAAAATTGTCAAGTCCTCGAAAAAGTGGACCTTTTCAAAAAGTCCGAAGGGTATCTTTTGAACACTCCGAAGGGCAAGTGGACCTTTTCAAAAAGTCTGAGGGGTATCTTTTGAACGTTCTGAAGGGCAAATGGACATATTCAAAAAGTTTGAAGGGTATCTTTTGAACGTTCTGAAGGGCAAGTGGACCTTTTCAAAAAGTCTGAAGGATATCTTTTGAACGTTCCAAAGCGCAAGTGGACCTTTTCAAAAAGTCTAAAGGGTATCTTTTGAACGTTTCGAAGAGCAAGTGGACTTTTTCAAAAAGTCCAAAGGGTATCTTTTGAACGTTGCAAAAGATATGTGGACACTTGCAAAAAAACCGAAGGGTAGTTTACAGAGAGTCCAAAGAAATGACGCGGACAAAAAGTCCGAAGAAAAGATTTCCGAAGGACACTTCTGAATAGAAGCCAATGATGAATTCTTTTGGAGAAATTGGAGGACACTTCAGGATGAAATGGACTTGGACAAAAAGTCCGCGAAAATTGTCCCGAAGACACAAAGGCCCGCAACAATTTGTATAAAGGAATTTTCTGAAGGAATTAAAGCAAGGTTAAAAGACGAGTAAGTCTTCAAGGATTGACGTTGCATGGAGCATTACAAGAATGTCAAAGAAAATATGATCACGCCAACATGCCGAAGTTTAACGCTCAATACAAAGGGTAAAGATCGAGCCTATCAAGGACAATCAAAAGGAGCGGAAGCGAACCCATGATATAGAAAGCAACAAGACGTGAAAAGGGAAGAAAAGAAGCTCGATGGTTAATGACAAAGCAAGAATTAAAATTCATGTTTCTTTATAAGATCAACAGCTCACGTCTGATCGGTGCATTAGATCCAATGGTGCAAAGCAAACTCAGATGACCCTCCGATTGCATGCACAATTTGACCAGGTGTCAAGACGTCATAAGGAAAGATCCAACAAATAAAAGAACGTGAACTTGGCACGACGAAAGAAATAAAAAGCTCGCATTTAATGTCTTTTAACTGTCTGTAAAGGAACAACTGGAACTGGTGATGAACTCGATATATCTTCACGGAGCTCGAGATTATTCAGATCAGAAGTAATTGAGGAAGCGACGCAGTTAAGAACAGTAGAAGTGCAGATGCCAAAGATAGTAAAGACATTTGAACGTTCCGTTTGAAGCATGAATCGAGACATCAAGTCAAAGTCACATTGAATGCAGATTAGAAGTGATCGAGGAAGCGACACAGTTAAGAACAGTAGAAGTGCAGATGCCAAAGATAGTAAAGACATTTGAACGTTGTCGTTTGAAGCATGAATCAAGAAACGAAGTCAAAGTCACATTGAATGCTGATCAGAAGTGATTGAGGAAGCGGCGCAGTTAAGAACAAAAGTGCAGATGCCAAAGTTAGTAAAGACATTTGAACGTTGTCATTTGAAGTATGAATCGAGACACGAAGTCAAAGTCACATTGAATGCAGATCAGAAGCTTGAATTGGTTAATAGCAGTTGAAGTGTGAACTCTTTACAGATAGAAAACTCTAAGATGCATTTGTCTATATATGCTACAAACAAAACACTTGAAAGAGTTTTTTGCTGTTGTTGCGATAATAATTAGAGTGTTAACTCAAAATTGTCGAGTGAGGACATATGCAGACAACATAAAAAAGCAAAGCAAATAAGGTGTGTCAACATAGAAGATATCTAGACACAAAGAGATAGAGGTAGATAAACTGAGAAGGCACACAACGTGTAGGTGCAGTTGCAGACAAGACTTGTAACAGAAAATTGAACAAGATTCATTCTGAATCTCTTTTGTATTTTGAAGTTGTAGCTTCATTTCTCTGATAGGTTGGTGCCATCAGAAAAACTGAGTTGGTGCACAATTAAGAAATCGATGCTTCTTTAGAGTGGGTACTCTTGAACTTTACTAGTGAGGTTTGTCTGTGAGACATTTTTTCTGTGAGGTTGAATTAAAATAGTAGCTTCTAGCAGCGTTTCTCATCGTGATTTTTTCCTTTGGGATTCCACGTAAAAATCTGGTGTTGAGCATTATTATGTGTGTATGATCTCTGTTTTTTTTCTTTACTTTGCATATATATTATCTTGTTTAAAAGTTTTAAGAACCAGGTTTTAGCTCATCTACTGATTCAGCCCCTCTCTCAGTAGATAGTGTGTCCAACAATTGGTATCAGAGCGTAGGTTCCTTAGGAGAAGCTTAATCGGCTCAAGTAGATCGTGGTTGGCCAAGAAGGATCTTCATTAAATAAGGCTCCTTTGTTTGATGGATCTAACTATGTTTTTTGGAGCATAAGAATGGAAGCATACTTGTCTTCCCTAGGGTTCGATGTATGGATGTCAGTGGTAAATGGTTATACAGCTCCTGCTGTAACTTTTGTTGATCAAGTGGCCAAAAAGGCTTATGAGAACAACGTCAAAGCTAAGAATTCTATTCTTTGTGGGTTGTCAAACTCTGAGCTTGTCAAAGTTATGCACTGCCAGAGTGCAAAAGACATTTGGAATAAGTTAAAATGTATCTATGAAGGAGACGTCAAAGTGAAACAGGCCAAGCTGCAAACACACAAAAGATAGTTTGAAATTCTGAAGATGAATGAAAAAGAGAAGATAATTGACTATCTCCTCAGGGTATATGAAATAGTCAATGCCATAAGAGGACTTGGAGAAACAATAGAAGAATCGACTATTGTCAAAAAGGCTCTGAGATCCCTTCCATCAAGATACGACTCCAAAATTTTGGCTATTGAAGAAGTGAGAGATTTGGACAAACTTATCGTGGATGAACTACATGGAACGTTTACAACTTACGAAATGAGGATGGGAGGGACAGAGAGGGTCAAGAGAGAAGCAGCCTTCAAAGTAGTAAAATCTGCAAAAGAAGCCTCTATGCTCGATTCTGAGGAGATTGATTGTGAAGAAGCAAATTTTGTCAAAAAAGTGAAGAGAGGATCAGGTAAGTATAAATGAAAACTTCCGTTCAAGTGTTTTAACTGCGTCAATGTAGGACACTTCACTGCAAAATTTCCATAGAATAAGGACAATGCCGAGCAAGTAGAAAATATCAAAAAGGTGAAACTGCATTATGCTAAGAAGAAAAACTTCTTCAAGAACAAAAAGGGGTTATATATAAAAGTAGATAGTGACTCAGTGGGAGAGAGTAACAGTGACAACTCTGACGATGAGCATGACTGTGCCTTTCTAGCTGAGGGAGATGAGTTCCTATTTATGGCAGAAGAATTCACCTCTTTGAACCAAGAACAAAATGAAGATGAAGATTGTGATGAAAGAGAAGGTGAGATTGATCTTGAAGATGAACTTGTGTGTGCTCTTGAAGAAATTGAAAATTTGAGAAAAGAAAACTCAACGCAGAGCAAGCATGAGAAGGAGCTTGAAAAGCTAATCAAATGATTGTGACACTAAAAACTCAAGTTGAGGAAGCCAACAGATTCGTAGAAGTCGTCAAGATGGATCTCTAGTTACAATTGCAATTATTCTAGACATATAGCTAAGTATTATAGAGCTAACATTGCAATGACAAAAAAATAAAGTTTAGGCAAAGGCAGGTCTTTAAATGAGAATAGAGTTTCAAAGGCCACTCTTAAAGAAAGGAAAAAGGTAGATGAGAGACTCAAAAAGATGTGGAAAGTGAAAGATCAATCCTTGATTGCTCAAACGACACTCCATGCCGAAGAGCAAAACTTGTGGGTCATAAACAATGGTTGACAAGAGCAAATTCACCAGTTTAAGCAGATGCAAGGAAGAGACTATTAATCTAGGAGATAACACTACAGTTAGAATCAGAGGTAAAGGAACCTTGCACATAGATGGCAAGCTTCCTACACATGACGTCTTGTATGTTAAAGGACTTAAACATAATCTCTTAAGTGTAAGTCAGATGTGTGATAATGGTTATGAAGTTATATTTAATGCCGAAGGTTGTAAACTAAGAAGAGTTGGAAAAATCATTGCACAAGAAGCACATAAAGCAACATATACAACTTGATTGAAAAAAATGATGCAAGTTGCCTCATGGAAAAAGTCGATGAGAGCTGGTTATGGCATAAAAGAATGGGTCATATCAACTTCGACAATCTAGTCAAAGTAAGCTCAACAACTGTGTTAGACATATGCCCAAAATAATCAAACCTGTAGACATCACATGCAGAGCATGCCAACTAAGAAAGCAGACAAGGGTTAGATTTGAAACGAAAGAATATGCGACCTCAAAACCCCTACAAGTAGTTCATATAGATTTATGTGGTCTTACTAGGACAAAAGGATCTAAAGGTGTAAACTACTTTATGCTATTTGTAGATGACTTCTTAAGGATGACATGGGTAAATTTCTTGAAAGATAAATCAAAAGCCTTTGAAGATTTAAGATCTTTAGGGCCATGGTTGAGAATAATATGGGAAGAAAAATCAAATGTCTAAAATTAGACAAAGGTAGAAAATTCACCTTCAACGAGTTTATAAATATTGTGAGAAGCATGGGATTAAGAGATAGTACTCTGCTGCATGAACTCCACAACAAAATGGGGTTGTAGAAAGAAAAAACAGAATTGTGAAGGAGATGGCCAGAATAATGCTAAAAGAGGCAAAACTACTTGATGGATATTGGAAAGAGGTAGTTCAAACAACAGAACATATCCTAAATAGAGTTCAACTTAGGGTAAAGAGTGATAAAACCCCATATGAACTGTGGTTTGGAAAACCTACATCCGTAAAGTATTTCAGAGTGTTTGGAAGCAAGTGCTACATCAGAGCCAAAGATGCCAAACTTGGAAGTTTCGAATCAAGATGTGATGAAGGAATTTTTCTTGGATACTCCACTCACAGCAAAGCCTATGTGTGTTACAATAGACGGCTGCATGAAATAGTTGAAAGCATCAACATTAAGGTAGAAGAAGGATTCAAACAAGTTGAGCCTAATGAGAAGGTCAGAATTGAAGAATCAGGAGCAAAAAATGAAGTAGAAGATAGTGAAGAGGAAGAAAAGAGTAAAAGGGCACCTGCAAGGTTTGTTCAAAAAGAACATCCCAAGGAGCAGATAATTGGGAACAAAGATGAGGGTGTTCAGACTAGGAGAAGAGCTGTAATAAACAAGGAGCAAGTAAGCTTTGCTCTACTTTCAGAAATTGAGCCTAAGACCTTCAATGAAGCCAACAAAGATGAAAATTGGCTAACAGCCATGGAAGAACTCAGCGAAATTGAAAAGAATAAAACTTGGGAAGTAGTTTTTAGACCCTCGAACAAGAATGTAATAGGAACTAAATGGGTTTATAGAAACAAACTCAATGAAGATGGAGCAACCATAAGAAACAAAGCTAGACTGGTTTGCAAAGGATATGCACAAGTTGAAGGCATAGATTTCGAAAAGACATTTGCTCCTGTGGCAAAATTGGAAGCTATAAGAATGTTTTTGACATTCTCTGTTCACAAGAAATTCAAAGTATATCAAATGGATGTGAAGTCAACATTCCTAAATGGAAACTTAGAAGAGGAAGTGTACATTGAACATCCAGAAGGATTTTAGTTAGCAGAGGAAGAAAATTATGTGTGCAAACTAAAGAAAGCTTTGTATGGTCTGAAACAGGGACCTAGTGCATGGTATTCACGATTGGATCAATACCTACAATGACAAGGTTTCAGAAAAGGGTGCGCAGACAACAATATGTATTTTAAATCAGAAGGTGAACATACGCTGATTGTTGTTGTCTATGTGGATGATATTATCTTTCGAGGTGGTGATAGTAACATGTGCAAAGAATTTGCTACGCTAATTCAAAATGAATTTGAAATGTCAAGGCTAGAACTCTCCTTCCTTGGTTTACAAACTACACAAACTAATGAAGTGATATTTGTATCTCAAGCTAAATATGCGAAGGAGATGCTCAAGAAATTTGGAATGGAGGACAACAAACTGGTTGGTATTCCCGTGATGATTGGTTGCAAGCTAAGCAAGGAAGATGAGTCTCCTGATGTAAATAATATGTTGTATAGATCAATGGTAGGCAGCCTGCTGTATCTAACAGCATCAAGACCAAACATCATGCAAGCAGTATGCATGGTTGCACGGTTTCAAGCAGCTTCCAAAGAATCACATGTTAATGTTGTAAAAATAATTTTCACGTACATCAAGAGCACAATTGACTATGGGTTGTGGTACCCAACTAGTGAAGATCTTACTTTGGTTGCATATACTGATGTTGATTAGGCAGAAAATGTGGATGATAGAAAAAACACAAGTGTTGGTGCATTTTTTTTGGGTAACAGACTTGTGTCTTGGGTGAACAAGAAGCAAGAATCGATTACACTCTCTACAGCTGAAGCAGAGTATGTTGTAGCAACTGCTTGTTGCACTCAAGTCTTGTGGATGAAACAAACTCTCAAGGATATAAAGGTAGAATATCAAGCACCTATCTCTATTTTTTGTGATAGTTCAAGTGCCATAAATCTATCCAAGAATCCAGTGATGCATTCCAAAACCAAGCATATCTCCATAAAATATCATTTTTTGAGAGAAAAAGTAGCAAGTTAGAATGTCACAGTGGAATATGTGCCAACCAAGGATCAGATTGTAGATATCTTTACCAAGCCTCTTCCCAAGTTGCAATTTGAGTATCTAAGAGAGAAGTTGGGAGTTGTAGCTCCCACCCCATATCACTAGACTCTTGTGATAGATTATAAGTCCAGGGGGAGCATTGCAGGCATTTTATTAACTCCTAGATTAAGAGTGAAGGCAATCTACTATGTATTTTACACATCGTTTGCCATTTGATGTTAAGGAGCAGACTAAGGTGTGTTGGATCTAGATTTCTATGCTCATCTATGTAAGAGATATATCTATTGTTGATTGGTCTTTCAGACCAATGCTACATCCAGGATCGGTTGAAGCATATGAAAGCAATAGGAAGTTCTAGGAAGAGTTCAGGTTGGTGTGCATTATCCAAGGGGGAGTCTTTCTTCATAATGCTCTATCCAGACAGGTCCAAGGATCAGAACAACTCCAAACCCAGTAAAACAGCAGTGTGTCTTATTGATCATTAATGTCAAAGGGGGAGAAATTAGAATAAGAGCAAGTAAGCAGCATGAAAAGGGAATTTTGAGGATGTTTTTGCTCTTAAGGGTGTTTTGCCATCAATGACAAAGGTGGAGATTGTTGGCAATTTGAGAAAGGAGACAGTTGACAGTTTTGATATCATGATTCAGAAAGCAGTCTGAGGACTAAAGAATTATCATTCCCATCTAGAGAAGCATGGAATTGTCATTGATGTCAAAGTTTGATGTCCTTGATGTCATTGAGATTGAATATGATCATGCATTAATGCCAAAGGTTGAGTTAAGCAGACTTGTGAAGTAAATCGGGATTAGTCAAAAAGGATGGAAAACGCGAAATAGTCTTGAAGAATTCCTTCGGAGGAATTCTTTCGGAAAAAATGGCAAGGACAATTCTTTTGGAAAAATTGTCAAGTCTTTAGAAAAGTGACATTTTCAAAAAGTCTGAAGGGTATCTTTTGAACGCTCTGAAGGGCAAGTGGACCTTTTTCAAAAAGTCCAAAGGGTATCTTTTGAATGTTCTTAAGGGCAAGTGGACTTTTTCAAAAAGTCCGAAGGGTATCTTTTGAACGTTGCAAAGGGTATGTGGACATTTGCAGAAAAGCTGAAGAGTAGATTGCAGAGAGTCTGAATAAATGATGCGGACAAAAAGTCTAAAAAAATATCTCGGACAAAAAGTCCGACGAAATGATGCGGACAAAAAGTCCGAAGAAATATCTCAGACAAAAAGTCTAAAGAAATGACGCGGACAAAAAGTCCGAAGAAATGTCTCGGACAAAAAGTCTGAAGAAAAGATTTCCGAAGGACACTTCCGAATAAAAGCCAATGACGAATTCTTTCGGAGAAATTGGAGGACACTTTAGGATGAAATGGACTCGGACAAAAAGTCCACGAAAATTGCCCCGAAGACACAAAGGCCTGTAACAATTTGTATAAAGGAACCTTCCAAAGGAATTAAAGCAAGGTTAAAAGACGAGCAAGTCTTCAAGGATCGACGTTGCATGGAGCGTTACAAGAATGCTGAAGAAAATAAAATCACTCAATACAAAGGGTAAATATCGAGCATATCGAGGACAATCGAAATGAGCGAAAGTGAACCCATGATATAGAAAGCAACGAGATGTGATAAGGGAAGAAAAGAAGCTCGATGGTTAATGGCAAAGCAAGAATTAAAATTCATGTTGCTTTAAAAGATCAACAACTCACGTCTGATCGGTGCATTAGATCCAATGGTGCAAAGCAAACTCAGATGACCCTCTGAGTGCACGTGCATTTGACGAGTGTCAAGAGGTCATAAGGAAAGATCCAACAAAGAAAAGAACGTGAACTTGGCATGACGAAAGACATAAAAAGCCCGCATTTAATGTCTTCTAATTGTTTGTAAAGGAACAACTAGAATTGGTGATGAACTCGATATATCTTCACGGAGCTCGAGATTATTCAGATCAGAAGTAATCGAGGAAGCGACGCAGTTAAGAATAATAGAAGTGCAGTTGCCAAAGATAGTAAAGACATTTTAACGTTGCCATTTGAAGCATGAATTGAGACACGAAGTGTAATGTCCCCTTCTCGAGCATGATCTTTCCAGTGACCGTTGGCCTATTCCTGAGACCCGTAGGCTACTCGGAAGGTAAAATCAGGTTTTCTTGTTTTGAAGGATGCTCTTGCTTGAGGTTGGTTGATTCAATGGCGGATTCTTTCTGAGTTTTCAGAGAGCTTCGTAGGGATATGTTCTTCTTGGCATTCTGAGCATCTTCAATAATTTACTATTTTTAGTAAATTCTATTTCTGGCAGTGGTCCTGTTGGTTTCGGCACGGTTGGCCTTCCATTTCAGTCTGATCAGTGGGCTTACTCATTTTTGGGCTTTGGGCACAAATGGAGAGATAAGTCGAATTATTTTAATTAAGTCATGATTTAATGTTATATTTTAACATTGACTTTCCCCTTGGCCTAGCTACTCCACTTTAAGTTGTTTTAAAAGATGTTCTTTATGGGTGGGTGCCTCATTGAAGGAATTAATTATAATTCTTATTAAAAATTTAATCCAAGCTTAAGTTGGGCGCCAACTTCAAAGAAGAAATGTTATAAAAGGAAGCCATTGGTCCTCATTTGGATTATCTTTTGCTATAGGAATGTTATGCTGTCGGATTGGCTTTGGGATTGCTTCGAGGAATGAAAGCTTCCTAGCTTGGCATTGCTTCTCGATTGAAAGATAGCGACTAGTGGTGAGATAGTGTAGTTTGATTGTTTTGTAGTGGGATTTGTGCATTGTAGTCAGTGTGTGGTTTTATAGATCAGTTTATGCATATTAGAGAGATTCAGGGATTCATATTCCTCATAGCTGATTGTGTTTTTATTCATAATTCAAAAAAGACAAAAAAAATCATTTTGGGTATTGTCTATATCTCTCTGGATGTGAAGGGCGAACCTTTTCTAGTAAGTTGTAGTTTTTTTAATGAAGGCTGTAATTTTTAAAAGCAAATTGCCTCTCTTGCTGGGCAATACCATTTGTGTTTGCCTTGGGATTCATGCATAAATTAAATAGAAACTTTTGGGTCTATTTTGTGTTCCAATCTTGGGCGCCTTCATCATTAGGGTCTTTTGCTTTTCGTTTCACGTCAATTGGATGAGTTGTGTGAGAGATATGTCCATTTTAGTGTGATCTCAGGTTGTTTGGTTTTACATTTAAAGGTGCAGATCTGAACAGATCAGAATCTTGAATCTATTTTTTGAGAGAAGAAATCAGTTTCGGTATTTCCATTAAGCAAGGAGAATTCTCTATTTAAATGCTCGTTGAATTGTTCTAACTCTATGCTCTTGGCAGGCGAATTCTCTATCATATTGTAAGCTGACAGTAGTATTGACAGCAGTTCTTTAATCTTGCTTAATCATGATTTGTAATGCTTATCTTATATTCTGAAACTGCATTGTAATACTTTATATCTCCGTCATATGGTAGCTCCCATTCCGTCTCGGGTTGGAAAGCACATTCTTGACGTTGAGTATTTCAGCATTCTTGCTTATTTCCCTTCATAGCATTGTAATTTGTAGCACTCCGCCATATGGTCGCCTCAACTCCATACTAGATTGGGTAGCACATACTTGGTGTTGAGTTTCTTTTAGCATTGTAATTCGTAGCACTCCACCATATGGTCACTCCAACTCCATACTGGACTGGGTAGCACATACTTGGTGTTGAGTTTCTTTTCAGTACTTGTAGTAGTAGATCCTTTGACCATATGCTCGCCATCATCGGCTCCATTCTTGGTTAGAGTTCCTTCCAGCTCTGTTTCTGCATTCAGATCCTCTGACCAATGCTCACACCTTGCCCTTCTCGGAATCTTGGTGTACATTCTGGTTAGAGTTGCTTCAGTATCGTTTTGGTTTAAGGTTAACCCTAACGACTGTGTATTGCTCTGCTGATTGTAATTGAAAATTTAAAAAAAAAATTGGCTCAAAATATTTCACGAAGTCAAAGTCACATTGAATGCAGATCAAAGGTGATCGAGAAAGCGGCGCAGTTAAGAACAGTAGAAGTGCAGATGCCAAAGATAGTAAAGACATTTGAACGTTGCCGTTTGAAGCATGAATCGAGACACGAAGTCAAAGTCACATTGATTGCAGATCAGAAGTGATCGTGGAAGCGACGCAGTTAAGAACAGTAGAAGTGCAGATGCCAAAGATAGTAAAGACATTTGAACGTTGTTGTTTGAAGCATGAATCGAGACACGAAGTCAAAGTCACATTGAATGCAGATCAAAAGCTTGAATTGGTAAAGAGCAATTGAAGTGTGAACTCTTTACAGATAGAAAACCCTAAGATGCATTTGTCTATATATGCTACGAACAAAACATTTGAAAGTCTTTTACTGCTGTTGTGATAATAATTAAATTGTTAACTAAAAATTGTCGAGTGAGGACATATGCAGACAGCGTAAAAAGGCAAAGCAAATAAGGTGTGTCAACATAGAAGATATCCAAACACAAAGATAGAGGCAGATAAGTCGAGAAGACACAGCATGTAGGTGCAGTTACAGACAAGATTTGTAATAGAAAATTGAACAAGATTCATTCTGAATGTTTTTTGTATTTTGAAGTTGTAGCTTCATTTCTTTGATAGGCTGATGTCATCAGAAAAATTGAGTTGATGCTCAGTTAGGAAGTTGATGCTTCCTTAGAGTGGGTGCTTTTAAACGTAATCAGTGAGATTTGTTTGTGAGACATCTTTTCTATGAGGCTATATTAGAACAGTAGCTTCTAGCAGCTTTTCTCACTGTGGTTTTTCCCTTTGGATTTTCACGTAAAAATCTGGTGTTGAGCATTCTTATGTTTGTGTATGATCTCTATTTTTGTTTTTTACTTTGCATATACATTAAGTATCTTGTTTAAAAGTTTTAAGAACCAGGTTTTAGCTCATCTACTGATTCACGCCCCCTCTTAGTAGATAGTGTGTTCAACAATTGTTATCAGAGCAAAATTTTTTTATGAGAAGCTTAATCGGCTCAGATAGATCGTGGTTGGTGAACACAATGCCCTGCCAAGAAGGATCTTCATCAAACAAGGCTCTTTTGCTCGATGGATCTAACTATGTTTTTTGGAGCATAAGAATGGAAGCATACTTGTCTTCCCTAGGGTTTGATGTATGGATGTCAGTGGTAAATGGTTTTACAGCTCTTGTTGTAACTCCTATTGATCAGGTGGCCAAAAAGGCTTATGAGAACAACGTCAAAGCTAAGAATGCTATTCTTTGTGGGTTGTCAAAATCTGAGTTTGTCAAAGTTATGCACTACCAGAATGTAAAAGACATTTGAAATAAGTTAAAAAGTATCTATGAAGGAGACATCAAAGTGAAACAGGGCAAGCTGCAAATGCACAAAGGACAGTTTGAAAGCTTGAAGATGAATGAAGAAGAGAAGAGCTGACTACCTCCTTAGGGTAGATGAAATAGTCAATGCCATAAAAGGATTTGGAGAAACAATAGAAGAATCGATTATTGTCAAGAAGGTTCTGAGATCCCTTCCATCAAGATACGACTCCAAAATTTTGGCTATTGAAGAAGCAAGAGATTTGGACAAACTTACCGTGGATGAACTACATGGAACGTTTACAGCCTACGAAATGATGATGGGAGAGATAGACACGGTCAAGAAAGAAGCAACCTTCAAAGTAGCAAAATTTGCAAAAGAAGAAGCCTCTGTGCTCGATTTTGAGGAGACTGATGGTGAAGAAGAAAATTTTGTCAGAAAACTGAATAGAGGATCAGGTAAGTATAAAGAAAAAGTTTCGTTCAAGTGTTTTAACTGTGGCAAGGTAGGACACTTCGCTGTAAAATGTCCATACAATAAGGACAACACCGAGCAAGTAAAAAATATCAAAAAGGTGAAACCGCATTATGCTAAGAAAAAAACTTCTTCAAGAACAAAAAGGGGTTATATATAAAAGAAGATAGTGACTCAATGGGAGAGAGTAATAATGACAGCTCTGACGATGAGCATGACTATGCTTTTCTTGTTGAGGGAGATGAGTTCCTATTTATGACAGAAGAATTCACCTCCTTGAATCAAGATTAAAATGAAGATGAAGATTGTGATGAAGGAGAATGTGAGATTGATCTTGAAGGTGAACTTGTGTGTGCTCTATAAGAAATTGAAAATCTGAAAAAAGAAAACTCAATGCAGAGGAAGCATGAGAAGGAGCTTGAAAAGGCTAATCAAGTGATTGTGATGCTAAAAACTCAAGTTGAGGAAGCCAACAGAATAGTAGTAGTCATCAAGATGGATCTCTAGTCAAAATCCAACGAATGCATGAGACTTGAAGCAGAAGTAGTATCCTTGAGGAAAGAACTTGAGAAGGCAAGAGACCAACTAAACAAAAGCTTAAAGCTGACGAAAGGATTAGAAGTTCTTAGTGAACTGATCAGTGCGCAAAAGCCTTCGAATGAAAAGTTAGGTCTTGGATATGATAAAGAAAAAGGATCCTTAGCGTGTACATGAACGAACTTGTATGATAACTTCAAGAAAGGAGGACAAGCAAAAGCAATGAATGAGAAGATTAGCAAAGAAGCAACAAAGGCAAAGATCAAAAAGGACATAAAGACTAATCCAAGGAAAGATGCAAAAGGATACATCAAAGTGGTAGACCTGAAAAAGCAGAAAGGTAAGAGTTTTCGGTATACTGCACCAAAGAACGTTATCACCAGGTACTTTCCTTCCTTTTATGGTTATTGTTTTAGCTGTAATCAGTTCGGTCATAAGGCTATTGATTGTAGAGTTTTTCTTACTAAAGGATTTAATTTTGCAAGTAGAAATTCATTTACTCCTTTGATAGATTCAAATTTAATATGTTACAATTGCAATAATTTTGAACATATAGCTAAGTATTGTAGAGCTAACATTGCAATGACAAGAAATTATAGTTTAGGCAAAGATAGGTCTCTAAATGAGAACAGAGCTTCACAGGCACTCTTAAAGAAAGGAAAAAATCAGGGGAGAGACCCAAAAAGATGTGGAGAGTGAAAGATCAATCCCTGATTGCTCAAATGACACTCCACGTCAAAGAGCAAAGCTTGTGGGTCAGAGACAATGGTTGCTCAAAGCATAGGACTGGGGACAAGAGCAAGTTCACCAGTTTAAGCAGATGCAAGGAAGACACTGTCAGTCTGGGAGATAACACTGCACTCATAATCAAAGGTAAAGGAACCTTGCACATAGATGGCAAGTTTCCTACACATGACGTCTTGTATGTTAAAGGACTTAAACATAATCTCTTAAGTGTAAGTCAGATGTGTGATAATGGTTATGAAGTCATATTTAATGCTGAAGGTTGTAAACTGAAAAGAGCTGGAAAAATCGTTGCACAAGGAAAAACTAAAAGCAACCAATACAACTTGATTGAAGAAAATGATGCAAGTTGTCTCATGAGAAAAATCGATGAGAGCTGGTTATGGCATAAAATAATGGGTCATGTCAACTTCGACAATCTAGTCAAAGTAAGTTCTAACAAGTGTGTTAGACATATGCCCAAAATAATCAAACCTATAGACATCACATGTAGAGCGCGCCAACTAGGAAAGCAGACAAGGGTCAGATTTGAAACGAAAGAATATGTGACTTCTAAACCCCTACAAGTAGTTCATACAGAGTTATGTGGTCCTACTAGGACAAAAGGATCTAAAGGTGTATACTATATGCTATTTGTAGATGACTTCTCAAAGATGACATGGGTAACATTTTTGAAAGATAAATCACAAGCCTTTGAGAGATTTAAGATCTTCAAGGCCATGGTTGAGAACGAAATGGGAAGAAAAATCAAATGTTTAAGATCAGACAAAGGTGGAGAATTCACCTCGAATGAGTTTATAGAATATTGTGAGAAGCATAGGATTAAGAGACAGTACTCTATTGGAAGAACTCCACAGCAAAATGGAGTTGTAGAAAGAAAGAACAAAACTGTGAAGGAGATGGCCAGAACAATGCTGAAAGAGGCAAAAAGAGGCAGTTCAAACAACAAGATATATCCTAAACAGAGTTCAACTTAGGGTAAAGAGTGATAAAACACCATATGAATTGTGGTTTGGAAAACCTGCATCTGTAAAGTATTTCAGAGTGTTTGGAAGCAAGTGCTACATCAGAAGAAAAGAGGTCAAACTTGAAAGTTTCGAGTCAAGATGTGATGAAGGAATTTTTCTTGGATACTCCACTCACAACAAAGCCTATGTATGTTACAACAGAAGTCTGCATAAAATAGTTGAAAGCGTCAATGTCAAGGTAGAAGAAGGATTCAAACAAGTTGAGCCTAATGAGGAGATCAAAATTGAAGAATTAGAAGCAGAAATTAAGTAGAAGATAGTGAAGAGGAGGAAAAAAGAGTAAATGGGCACCTAAAAGGTTTGTTCAAAAAGAACATCCCAAGGAGCAGATAATTGGCAACAAAGATGAGGGTGTTCGGACTAGGAGAAGAGCTGTAATAAACAAGGAGCAAGTAAGTTTTGCTCTACTTTCAGAAATTGAGCCTAAGACCTTCAATGAAGCCAACAAAGATGAAAACTGGCTACCAGCCATGGAAGAAGAACTCAGCCAAATTGAAAAGAATAAAACTTGGAAATTAGTTCCTAGACCCTCGAACAAGAATGTAATAGGAACTAAAGTAGGTTTATAGAAACAAACTCAATGAAGATGGAGTTGTCATAAGAAATAAAGCTAGATTGGTGTGCAAAGGATATGCACAAGTAGAAGGTATAGATTTTGAATAGACATTTGCTCCTTTGACAAGATTGGAAGCTATAACAATGTTCTTGGCATTCTCTGTTCACAAGAAATTCAAGGTATATCAAATGAATGTGAAGTAGCATTCCTAAATGAAAACTTAGAAGAGGAAGTGTACATTGAACAACCTGAAGGATTTCAGTTAACAGAGGAAGAAGATTATGTGTGCAAACTAAAGAAATGTTTGTATGGTCTGAAACAAGGACCTAGAGCATGGTATTCACGATTGGATCAATACCTGCAACGACAAGGTTTCAGAAAATAGTGCACAGACAACAATTTGTATTTTAAATCAGAAGGTGAACATATGCTGATTGTTGTTGTCTATGTGGATGATATTATCTTTGGAGGTGGTGATAGTAACATGTGCAAAGAATTTGCCACGCAAATGCAAAATGAATTTGAAATGCAATGCTGGGAGAACTCTCATTCTTCCTTGTTTTGCAAATCACACATACTAATGAAGGGATATTCATATCTCAAGCTAAGTACGCGAAGGAGATGCTCAAAAAATTTGGAAGGGAGGACAACAAACTAGTTGGTACTTCCATGATGACTGGTTGCAAGCTAAGCAAGGAAGATGAGTCTCCTGATGTAAATAATATGCGATATAGATCAATGATAGGTAACCTGTTGTATCTAATAGCATCAAGACCAGACATCATGCAAGCAGTGTGCATGGTTGCACGGTTTCAAGCTGCCCCCAAAGAATCACATGTTAATGTTGTAAAAATAATTTTTAGGTACATCAAGAGCACAATTGACTATGGGTTGTGGTACCCAACTAGCGAAGATCTTACTTTGGTTGCATAAACTGATGCTGATTGGGCAGGAAGTGTGGATTCCAGAAAAAACGCTAGTGGTGGTGCATTCTTTCTGGGTAACAGACTTGTGTCTTGGCTGAGGAAGAAGCAAGAATCGATTACACTCTACAGCTGAAGCAGAGTATGTCGTAGCAGCTGCATGTTGCACTCAAGTCTTGTGGATGAAGCAAACTCCCAAGGACATAAAGGTAGAATATCAAACACTTATCTCTATTTTTTGTGATAGTTCAAGTGCCATAAATCTATCCAAGAATCCAGTGATGCATTCCAGAACCAAGCATATCTCCATAAAATATCACTTTTTGAAAGAAAAGGTTGCAAGTCAAGAGGTCACAATGGAATATGTGCCAACCAAAGATCAGATTGCAGATATTTTCACCAAGCCTCTTTCCAAGGAGCAATTTGAGTATCTAAGAGAGAAGTTGGGATTTGTAGCTCCCACCCCATATCACTAGACTCGTGTGATAGGTTATGAGTCCAGAGGGAGCATTGTAGGGATATTATTAACTCCTGGATTAATAGTGAAGGCAATCTGCTGTGTACTTTACACATCGTTTGCCATTTGATGTCAAGTAGACAAAGGTATATTGGATCTAGATTTTTATGCTCATCTACGTAAGAGATTGATCTATTGTTGATTGGTCTTTCATACCAATGTTATATCCATGATCGGTTGAAGCATATGAAAGCCAGGAGAGTCATAATTATGTCCTAGTAAGAGTTTAGGTTAGTGTGCATTATCCAAAGGGGAGTCTCTTCAAAATGCTCTATCCAGATAGGTCCAAGGATCAAAACAACTCAGAAGCCAGTAAATGAGCAGTTTGTTTCAATGGTTTAGCAAACACTCTGTCATTAATGTTAAAGGGGGAGAAATCAGAATAAGAGCAAGCAAACAGAATGAGAAGGGAATTTTGAAGATGTTTTTGCTCTTGAGGGTGTTTTGCCATCAATGACAAAGGGGGAGATTGTTGGCAATTTGAGCAAGGAGACAGTTGATAGTTGACAGTTTGAATACCATGATCCAAAAAGTAGTTTGAGGATTGAAGAATTGTCATTCCTATCTAAGGCAGCATGGAATTGTCATTGATGTCAAAGGTTGATGTCATTGATGTCATTGAGATTGAAAATGATCATGCATTAATGCCAAAGGTTGAGTTGAGTAGACTTGTGGAGTAAATCGGGTTTGTGAAGTGCGCTTACTTATAAAATAAGTAAAGCAATCTCGAAACTCCTAACTGGTCTAATAAAGTTGGTCGGGTTTATGGAATGACTTTACTTCTTTCATGTTTATAAGTAAAGCAAAGTCGAAAACCCGAAGTGGTCTAGAAGAGTTGTTCGGGGTTCTGAAGTGACTTTACTTGGTCGGGATTCTGGAACAACTTTACTTCTTTATGTTTTATAAGTCAAGCAATGTTAAGATCCCGAGTTGGTCTAAGAGGAGTTATCGGGTTTCCAGGATAGCTTTACTTCTTCCATTTTCATAAGCTAAGCAATGGGACAAACCCGAATTGGTCTTGAGAATTCTTTCAGGAGCATCTTACTTCTCTTATGATTATAAGCAAAGATATGTGGGAAACCTGAAAGGGTCCAGTGAAGAGGTGATCAGGGGTTTGCAAGCTCATTACTTCTTTATGTTGATAAGCTAAGTAACGGTAAAAACTCGAAAGGGTCTAGACGAAGTAATCGGAATTTTGAAGAGGGATTGCTTCTCTCAAGTTGATAAGTCAAGTAATGTCAAAAACCCGAAAGGGTCTAGAAGAGAAGAGGCAATCGAGATTTCTGAGTGGCTTTACTTATCTTATGTACATAAGTCAAGGATGGAAAACCTGAAATAGTCTTGAAGAATTCTTTCGGAAAAAGTGGCAAGGACAATTCTTTCGGAAAAATTGTCAAGTCCTTTTCAAAAAATTCTCGCTTAACAAAAAGCCGAAGGGTACATTCAAAAAGTTCGAAGGGTATCTTTTGAACGTTCCGAAGGGCAAGTGGACCTTTTCAAAAAGTTCGAAATGTATTTTTGGAACGTTTCGAAGGGCAAGTGGACCTTTTTAAAAAGTCTGAAGGGTATCTTTTGAATGTTGCAAAGGACAAGTGGACCTTTTCAAAAAGTCCAAAGGGTATCTTTTGAATGTTGCAAAGGGTATGTGGACACTTGCAAAAAAGCCGAAGGGTAGATTACAAATAATTTGAAGGGTATGAGGACTGTTGGAAGATTTTCGAAGGGCATTTCCGAATAGAAGCTAATGACAAATTCTTTCGAAGAAATTGTAGGACACTTCAAGATGAAATGGACCATTACAAAAGTTCCGCAGGATAGTTTGCAAAATGGCTGAAGAAGTCGTTGACAAAAACCCTATGGAAATTGGACCCAGATAGAAAGTTCACGCAAAAATGTCCCGAAGACAAAGGCCCACAACAATTTGTATAAAGGAGCCTTCGGAAGGATTAAAGCAAGGATCAATGTTGCAAGGAGCATTACAAGAATGCCGAAGAAAATAAGATCATGCCAACATGCGGAAGTTTAACGACACAATAGGAAGGGTAAAGATCGAGCATATCAAGGACAATCGAAAGGAGCTGAAGTGAACCCATCATATACAAAGCAGCGAGATGCGAAAAGGGAAGAAAAGAAGCTTGATGGTTAATGACAAAGCAAGAATTAAAATACATGCTGCTTTAAAAATCAACGGCTCACGCTTGATTGGTGCATTAGATGCAATGGTGCGAAGCAAAGCTAGATTACCGTCCGAGTGAACGTGCATTTGACAAGTGTCAAGAGGTCATAAAGAAAGATCCAACAAAGAAAAGAACGTGAACTTGGCACGACGAAAGAAATAAATAGCCTGCATTTAATGTGTTCTAACTGTCTTTAAAGGAACAAGTAGAACTGGTGATGAACTCGATATATCTTCACGAAGCTCGAGATTAATCAATCTAACTGATCAAGGAAGTGGCGAATTTAAGAACAGTAGAAGTGCAGATGCCAAAGATAGTAAAGAAATTTGAACGTTGCCTTGTGAAGCATGAATCGAGACACGAAGTCAAAGTCACATGGAATGCAGATCAAAAGCTTGAACCAATTAAGAGCAGTTGAAGTGTGAAGACTTTACAGATAGAAAACCCTAAGATGCATTTGTCTATATATGCTACGAACAAAACATTTGAAAGAGTCTTTTGCTGTTGCGGCTATAACAATTAGTGTGTTAACTCAAAAATTGTCCAGTGAGGACATATGCAGACAGCGTAAAAAGGCAAAGCAAATAAGGTGTGTCAAAATGAGAAGGCACATAGTGTGAAGGTGCAGTTACAGACTAGACTTGTAACAGAAAAACTAAACATGATTCATTTTGAATCTCTTTTGTATTCTGAAGTTGTAGCTTCATATCTCTGATAGGTTGGTGCCATCAGAAAAACTAAGTTGGTGCTCAGTTAGGAAGTTGGTGCTCCCTTAGAGTGGGTGCCCTTGAATGTAATTAGTGAGGTTTGTCTGTGAGACATCTTTTTGTGAGGTTGGATTAGAACAATAGATTTTAGCAGCTTTTCTCACCATGATTTTTTCCTTTGGGTTTTCACGTAAAAATCTAGTGTTGAGTATTCTTGTGTGTGTATGATCTCTACTTTTATTCTTTACTTTTAATATATATTTTGTATCTTGTTTAAAGTTTTAAGAACTAGGCTTTAGCTCATCTACTGATTCACCCCCCCTCTCAGTAGATAGTTGTGTTCAACATTTGGTTGTGATACATTTATTATTCAATAAATAGTTTCATCAGTATTATATGTGTATTCAGGGAATTAAATCTTCAATTACATTGTTGAGTATTGTTGTTTTCATATTTAATTGATGTTCTAGTTTTGGGAAAAATACCAAGAAAAGTCAGAATTTTGAAATTTGCCCAGAAGGAACATTTTAGTGGTATGAAAGCTTTGATCTTGCCAACCTACAGGGTAAATTAATATTTTGATTTCATATGCAAGCCAATGGAAGAAAAATCAAATATTACCAAAGAGAAAGAAGAAAGGCTCAGTTGCTAGGAATAGAAGAAGCCATGGGGGATGGAGAAAGGAGAGTACTTACATATGAAATGAATTCTTTGCAAGAAACTATTAGTCGGGGTCAAAAGGATTTGGAAAGAACAATCCAAATGACATTGAGAGAATCCATGGAATGGTTAGTACAAGATCTGCAAAATGTTAGAATAAGACAAATCAAGGAGAGGAAAGCTCATCAGCTAATGAGTGGGCCTCAATCAATACCCTTTTCAAGCCTTTTTGAGCAAAGTTTTTGCAAAAAAAGAACACCCAGAAGAGGTAGAGCCCCAACATCACGCAAACAATAATTTTTTAGCATATCATGCAAAGTAAAAACTCAGCGTTGAAGTACAAGCATTGACTTTTCAAAGAGTTTTGTGATCTAAGAATGAAGAATAGTACAGGGAGGGGAAGGAGAAATCAACAGGATCAACCCCATAAAGATATCCAACATTATTTGGGTAAGATTACAATTCCTACATATGATGGATCTAATAAATGTTCTGCCAGTTCTTGGTTGCAGAAGCTGGACACCTACTTATCATTGAATCCGATGGATGAAGAAGAGGCTATCAAATTTGTTACCCTATATTTGGAAGGAGTAGCACATGAGTGGTGGTACCATGGTATGGGCACCCAAGGGCACGGTTCCATTTCTACATTGGAAGAAATCATCCAAAGATCAATAGAGAGATTCGATAGAAAAGATTCTGAGATCCATTTTAGAAAATTAGCTTAGCTTAAACAGTTTGGAATTGTGGACAATTATATTGAAGAATTCCAAAGATTATCCGTTTGGTCCCTAATGTGATAGAAAGAAGACTTATGGTTCTATTTGTAGGACTAATTAAACCACTCAAGGGTTTGGTAAAAGCCTTTGATTCTCTATCTTTGCAAAAACCTATTAAGAGGGCTTTAAACTTGGAATCTTGAACACTCAAAAATAAATTCTTTTCAAAGACACTACCTTTTGGACAACAAAGGACATCACCTTCTAGGCAACAAAAAAAACCATTTCAGCAAGGAGTCACTCAGCAAAAAGAAATGCCACAAAGATCAGGTAAAGATATAGAGACCATAAATGAGCTTAGAAGAAAGAAATTGTGCTTCTATTGCAAGGAGCCATCAGAACCTGGTCACCGATGTCTTGGGCGATGTCAGGTACATTACATAGATGTAATATCAGATGGAGAGTCGGAAGCAGAGGAACTTGAACATGAAATTGAAGATAAAGGATCAGAACCTAAAAGAAGGAAGAAGATAACCCAGGGGGCACCATTGCTACATTTTCTAGGGCTCCCAGATATCATCCTTTCAGAGTTTGTGGAGTTTTGTATGGACGTAAAATCACAATGTTGATAGATAGTGGGGCAACCCACAACTTCATAGATGAGAGATTGGTGGCCATAAGAGGTTTAAAAACAGAGGATTGATGAGTTTAATGTTGTTGTAGTTGATGGCTTTACTATTCTTTGCACTAAGCAAATTCAGCAGTTGAATGTTACACTTGGCATGCACAAGGAGCATGATGACGTCTATGTTGTGGGCAGATGAGAAACAAATATGGTATTGCAGGTGCAGTGGTTACATTCCCTTGTAAAATTTACACAGAATTATTGGACCATGGAGTTGAAATTCAAATCAGATGGGAAAGAGAGTGCTTCAAGGTATTGCAAATGGAGTCTCTAGAGTTGTCACAGCTAAGACGATGGGGAGATCATTTTGTAGTGGACAAGTTGCTTGGGCTGCTCATTGTTTGGTGAACACCATAGCTTCACCCCCAAATCAAAGATCCTCTCACTTGGACATACAATCTATTTTATACAAGCATGGCATAATGTTCAGTGGTTTACCTAGAGGATTGCCCCCTGATAGAGGATTTCAGCATATAATAAAGTTGGAACCGGTTTCTAAGCTCATGATGATTACACCCTACCACCATCCAAGAGGGTTCAAGGAGGAAATTGAAAAAGCTATCAACGAGCTTTTAGAGATGGGTGACATCAAGCATAGTTCTAGCCCCTTTGCATCATCAGTGGTCTTTGTGAAGAAGGATGGTACCATGTGGATGTGTATTGATTATAGAGTCTTGAACAAGAAGACGATAAAAAATAGGTATCCCATTCCCAAGATCGATGAATTAATTGATGAGTTGCATGGAGCTGTGTACTTTTTAAAGATTGATTTGAGATTAGGCTATCATAAAACCTGTGTAAGGGATGGGGACATACAAAAAATAGCCTTCTGATGTCACTTTGGGCACTTTGAGTTCTTGATCATGCCCTTTGGTTTGACAAATGCCCTGCCACTTTCCAATCATGTATGAATCATATTTTCAATAAGCATTTGAGAAAATTTGTTTTGGTATTTTTTTTATGACATTTTGGTTTACAGTAAGACCTGTAATGACCATTTGAGGCATTTGGATACAGTGCTAGGTTTTTTGGAGCAATAGAATTATTTTGCTAAGGAGTCTAAGTGAGTTTGGGATGCCTGAAATTTCTTACTTATGCCATGTCATTAATGCCCAAGGAGTTTAGGCAGACCAACAAAAGATCCAAGCCATTTTGGATTGGCATCCTACCGCATTGACACAATTGAGAGGTTTCTTTGGCCTCTGCAGTTACAACATAAGGTTTGTCAAGGGCTTTTCACAGTTGGTTGCCCTTTTGACTGATTTAACAAAGAAAGGAGCTTTCAGTTGGTTAGAATCAACACAAAGAGCTTTGACAAGCTCAAAGAGGTAATGAGTTCATGTCCTGTCTTAGTTGTTGTAGATTTTTCGTTCCTATTCATGTTAGAGTGTGATGCATCAGGAGAAGGAATTGGAGAAGTCTTGATGCAGAAAGGGCATCCCATAGCTTTTGAGAGTCGAAAACTCAGACATACAGAAAAATGATTCTCAATTTATGACAGAGATGTTGATCATGATGCATGCTTTGGCAAAATTTAGACAGTACCTAGTGTGTGGCAGATTTGTGGTCAAGACTGATCACAATAGCTTGAAATTCTTCCTCAACCAAAGATTAAGTAAACTTCAAGTTTATGATTTTGATATAGAGTATATTAAGCATAAAGCAATATTGTAGCTGATGCTTTATCCAAAAAACCAACTCTATGTTCAATGTCTGAAATCTTTGCTGATTGGAAGGTTGCTATAATAGCAGTGTATGCAAAGAATAATTTTACGATTGATATCCTTGAGGATAGAATATAGGATGACAGTACAAGGTTGCAAATGATCTCATCCTTTATAAGGAATTTATCTTGTCCCTAAATAAAAAATGAAGCATAAGGTCTTGTGGGAAGTACATGATACACCATTGGTTGGTCACCCAAGGTATTTCAAGACTTCTAAGCAAATTAGGGAAATATTTTCTGGAGAGGACTCAAGGGAGAGGTCCTCCAATACATCAGAGAGTGTATTACTTGCTAGTAGAACAAATCTTGTTAGGTATTTCCAGTAAGTTTGTTGCAGCCCTTACCAATTCCAAATCAGAAATGGGAGAGTATTTCTATGGATTTCATCACCGGTCTTCCAAAAGTTCATGGTAAGAGTTGTAGTGGACAAACTTACTAAATATACACACTTGTTTGCTATTTCATCTGAGTTCTAGGCACCACAGGTAGCTGATTTATTTTTCATAGGAGTGTTTAGGCATCATGGTTTGCTTAAAAACATAGTAAGCGACAGGGACAACAGGTTCCTTAACCTATTTTGGTAGGAACTCTTTCATTTGACAGGAACCGAGTTGACCCCTGGTACCAGTTACCACTGCCAAACAAATGGGCAAAGTGAAATTGTGAATAAGTGGGTTGAGGGATATTTGAGGAAATATGTAGCAGGACAACAAATAGTTTGGATCAATGGCTCTATATGGGGGAGAATTGCTACAACACCTTATATCATAATTTCATTGGTATGAATCCTTTCAAGGCTTTGTATGGTTATGATGCTCTTTTTTTTGTGGACTTGGTCATCACAAATAGTAGAGTGCCAGGGGCAAGGGATTTGGTCACACAGAGTTGAAAAATATTGGAGACACTTAAGGAAAACCTCCAACGTGCACAAAATCAACGGAAGTTATATGTAGATCAACATCGTATTGAAATAACTTTTGAGGTTGGAGACATGGTTTTCTTGAAGTTGTATCCCTATAGACAATCTTCTCTCAAGAAAAGTGGAGCTGAGAAGCTCAATCTTTGCTTCTATGGCCCTTACAAGATTAAACAGAGGATTGGAGAGGTTGCTTATGAGCTTGAATTTCTAGAGCACAACATGATACATAACATATTTCATGTTTCATGCCTCAAAAGGGCACTGGGACAACATATCATTCCTTCAGCTAAGTTGCCTCCTTTAGATTATGAAGGCAAATTGATCTTGGTTCTAGAAACCATCATATATATCAGGGAGAAGATAAGAAGCATGAGCATAACAAAATATTTGGTGTGGTGAAAAGACCTACCAACAAAAGATTATATATGGGAGGATACAAAGATTCTTGAGCATCCTAATATGCAGTTGCTTGAGTACAAGCAGTTTTGGTAAGAGCAGACTGTAATGTCTCCTTTCGAGAATTAAACCAATCAGAAGACACATAGACTATTCATTATTTTCCATGGGCTAAGGGATTAAGATGGGAAATAATTTAATAATATTTTGAAGTCGTCCTAAAGTTGACTTTTTTTATGACATGAAAAAATGACACTTATGTATTATTACTATTATAAAGGGGTCTAAAAGGTACTATTTATCTAAAAGTGTTTTAAATGGTTTTAGGGTTAGGGCAACTACAAAGAGAGAAATTATAAAAGAAGAATTGGGCTCAAAAGAATTCATTATTCATCTTTTAAATCAAAACCCTATTCTAGGTGGAGCTTCTATGTTTAACTTTTCCATCTGAGGACGAAAACCCTCCGATGTATAGGTTAAGAAGACGAAAACCCTCTTACCCATTGAGGTGATTCCATCCAAGCGCTGACATATCGATTTTAATTTCAGCATTTAGTTGGCTGGAGGTTTGGTATCAGTTTCTAGAATTTTTTGAGGGATTATCAAAGACATAAATCAAGGTTTATTGTTATTCAGGGGCTGCCGTACCTTAGAGTGGCTCTTGTACAATTGAGGGATACAAACTACGGTCCTTAGGACAGCTGTGTAGGGATTTGTGAGGGTTTTAGGGAAATTGCCAACCTGGAAGAGTGATGCCCTACCTTGTTGGCCACCATCCATCTACAACAACTGCCTTGTTGCACTCCTCTGCTACTGTAAAACAATTTTGTTGTAATTCAGCTGTAAATGTTTTCTTTTATCATTAATAATTGATTCAACATCATTATGTTTTTTTGTGATACATTTATTATTCAATAAATAGTTTGATCAGTGTTATATGTGTATTCAGGTAATTGCAATAAGAATTACAGTTTAAATCTTCAATATCATTGTTGAATATTGTTGTTTTAATATTTAATTGATGCTCCAGTTGTAAAAAAAATACAAAAGAAAAAAGAAAAAAAAAACTAGAATTCAGAAAAGTACCCAAAAGGGATATTTTAGATAATATAAGCGGTGTACATGTTGGTTCATAATTGTTGGAGATCTGTAGCATGCTTGAACTTGATCCTTTTGCATGTTTACATTCAAATTCTAGAAATAACATAAAATGTTTTAAATGGATGATATGGATGACTAATGCTATAGGAAATTGTTGATCGATATTGTAAAAAAACGAAAAGACTCGTGCTTTTACTTATCTTTATTGCATATAATGTTTACAAAAAAATATTTTTTTGGGTTGATTGTAGACAATCCTTAATCTTTTGAATCTAGCATATAAGGATGATGACGAACCACAATAGATGGAATTGACCTCTTAGCAATATTAGAATTTGGAAGAATATATTTTATTTTGAGTAAGCATGAATGGTTTTGTTTGGTTACTTAGTTGATTAATGTTGTCAATTGTTACTAGGTGGGGTCATGCTTTTCTTACAAGAGAATTTTTCCACATGATAGGCTCTAAATTGGGAGACCGTGTTTTGCTGATTGTTGCTGAAGATGGAGAGGGCCTTGTAGCTGGGGCATTAAATCTTATAGGAGGGGATACTTTATTTGGTCGTCTTTGGGGTTGCCTTCCAGAAGCATATTTTCCAAATTTGCATTTTGAAGCTTGTTATTATCAGGTACCAAATTGAGTTTATCACTATTCTGAGCTACTTACATGTTAGGGATTTTTCTATTAATCATTTTAGCATAAAACAATAATTTAAGCAAGGAAGTATTCTTTACTACTAAAGATCAAGGCCAAGATGGCTTGCCTTCCCTTTATGGTTTCTCCCTTTCTATTTTATAGTTAAAGTCTTGAACTTTTTGTAAGGCTAGTGGAAATTTCCTAGTTTGTGCTTAATAATGATCATTTATAATTCTACAATTATGTATGAAGGTAGTGGAGATTATCTAGCATTTTCTAAGTAATAATTATGTTAATTAATTTGTATAGTAATAAGACAACAACAAAGAAAGAAAAAAGTATGCACCCATGAATAAAAATCCTAAAAAATAGTATTTATAGCAAAATCAATGGCCATCACCCATATATGGAGATACTTAACACTCGATTTAAGGCTACTTTGCATTCACGATATATCAAATGAGCATGCCTATCAAGAGGAGACAACATAAGAGTTGGCCACAACTTTACATGCCGTACACTCTTCATTAGCTTGAGTAAATGAATTACAATGGTAAGAAACTTAGAATGCGAGCAGATCATGCGGTCTTACTTGTACAAAGTTACAAAAAATATAATGAATGACGTGTGTGCATGCATAGAGTTATGAGTTGGGCAAACTATATCTAATTGCAGTTGTGCAAAAAATTATTTAGCATTTAGTTGGAAGATTGCTAAACCATGCAGAACTTTATTGCACTAGAAAGATAACTTTATCGTGTAATTAGAATGTTGATAAAGTAAGTCTAGATTTAGTGTGTTGGAATGATCATTATAGGACATTTACAAGATGATTAGACCATAATTCTATTTTTTTGTTGTAATGCATCAATATATCAATTAATCAAAAAATAGGAACATAAAGTACATAGTTGATTATAATAAAAAGGTGGCCAATAGGAATTCACATCCAGATATCAACGCCGGTAAAAAAACATGGTAGTACAACAAAGTGCTAAACACAAATTTGGACAAACATGGCTGTACACTAAGAGTCTCATAACAACAGAATATCAAAACACATTAACAAGTTGGAAACATCAAGTGCAAGTAGCAACACTGGAGGCAGGCGGTGGCTGATCGTCCTTAGGAGCGACTTTGTCAACGTTTGGGTGCTGGTGGTGTAGACCCTTGTGGCGGCACATTTATAGGGACCCTACTCAATGCTTAGAGCACTCCCCTGGTGATTGAGGAGCTCTTACAAATGATGAAATTATAAGGCCACCTTCTTGATTTGTGCTTAGATCTATAAACATGTAGAGTTGAGCAAAACTTTATCATTAGTGGAAAACATTTGAGGAGGAGCCTCATTATTGAATATAGCAGCATTCCGAGATTTCCAAAGATGGAAGAGACTTAAAGCCCTGAAATAATTGTAATTTTTATTGAATGCTTATCATTTCATCTTGTTGATATGAAATTGTGCCCAATTTCTACTTGAGATAGGGAAGTTGTTACAGAAAAGTTGATTGAGATAGCTATTGTGCATTGTATGATGTGTTTCTTTTCGTCAAACCATATATGTGGTAGCTTTTTTGGTAGCTTTTTAAAGTCTAGTAGTTTTAGTTTGGATGTTGAGCAACATGTGCTAAATCAAGGGAGGCTGAAATTTGAATTGGTATTTGCAAGATGAGTGGCTTCTTCTTCCTCTTCAAGATGTGACAGCTCATACAATGTAAGCTGATTGGCATTGCCCACATCATGTATGTCAACATGAGCCAATGGCCAGAGAAATTTCAGGGAAAAGTGTTGGAGCCAATGGAAAGTGTGATTGTTTATGGTCCATAGAAATGGGTTTGATCTTGTTGTGTTGTCTTGTAATTTTTTTGCTTAAGCAAATGGATCCACCCTTGAACACCTTGATGGCACTGATGAGTTAATCGGGTTTAATAATGGAAACCTTTTTACTTGGCATGGGTTTGAACGAGATCTTAGAAATGCATTTTGGTTATGGTTGAAGGTAATTCCACACTCTAGCAATAGAAAACCTATGAGGGACTGGTAGCTTATTGGTAGAGCACCCTAGCATGTCGATGGGAGGTCTTAGATTTGAGTCCTAGCCATTCCATGCTTTTCAACATGGTATCAAAGGCAGGCTTGGTGAGATCAGGTTGGTGTGTGCCTTGAGGGGGGTGTTGGAAGGTCAATCCACACTATGGGAAAAAGCAATCTGTGAGGGGCTGGTGGCTTACTAGTAAAGCACCCCAACATGCTAATGGGAGGTTTTAGGTTCGAGTCTTAGGTGGTCCATGCTTTTCATCATGAAAGAATGGAAAATAAAGATTTTAGAAAAACTTAGAAAATGGAGAGAGAAAGGTTTGTTGTGCTATTCTTCATTCATTTAGAAGCTGAAATGGATGAATACATAAAGTGAGAGAGACGACCAACCAAATGCCAACTAACATTTGATTACAAGGTTAATTGAGCACACCTTCTCTTATTACTAACTTTTATAAGCACAATTTCTTGTTTTAGGATCATGCGTTATTTGTTATGTCAATGTAGATATGACTTACATTTGTGATTGTTATAATAAATATCCTAACACGCTTCCTCAATGGTTATATATGAAAACGTAAAAAGTTTCTGTCAATTTTTTAAACTTTTCAACGCAAGGAGCTTTTGGGAACGTATCTACTGGCTTTACCTTGGTCTTTTTATTTCTGGCTTCATCTTTGCCTTTTTTATTTCCGTCAGAAATTTTGTTATCTCCCTTTCGGATTATTATTGCTGCGGATCCTTTTGCTGGCTGACTTTTCTTTTTCCACTCACTTCCTACGGACTTTATTCCTTCTGAATTATGTTCTGTCCCTCTCCCTCGGGCTTATCTCCTTCGGATCTTTTGAAGGAATTCTTCGGACAAAATGTCCGCTTGAATTGTCCCTTATCTTTTCTCGCGGGCTTTTGTCTCTGTTTATCCTCTGAAGTATTCCTTCGGACAAAAAGTCCGAAGGAATTCCTTTGGATTTTTTCCCGAAGGATATATTCCTTTGTTATTTTCTTTTTGTTGGTTTCGGACTTTATATTGTCAGGGTTTTTGTCTTTTGGTGGACCTCTCCGAATTTCTTCACACTTTTTGTTCGAAGGAATTCCTTCGGACAAAAAGTCTCAAGGTATTTTCTTTTGTATTTGCCTTTACCTTGTTTAGAATGCCCTTCGAAAAATGCGCAAAGGCCCTGTCGTCGACCAAGTGCCCTCCGCAAGGGCTTCTGTCCTTCATTTGTGCCATTTCCGAAAAAATTGTAGGGCACCTGGGCTTTTCGTAGGGCACCCAGAGTTTTTGTAGGGTCCTTATTCCTTTGACCATTTTGGATTTTCTGATTTCTCTCTCATGTTTCTTCGGACTTTTCTCCGAAGGAATTCCTTCGGACAAAAAGTCTGAAGGAATTATTCCTTGGTCTTTTATTGCTTTTGGGCAGAGTTTTCTCTTTTGAATTCTCCGAAGTATTCCTTCGGACAAAAAGTCCGAAGGAATTACTTCCTTTGTTGGAGGCTCTTTCCTTTGTTTTTTCCTGCGGAGTTATGTCCTTTGCACTTTTTCGAAGCTATGTGACATTCTGCCTTCTTTGCCTGAAGGAAATCATGTTGTAGCCAAGGCTTTTGCAAACGAGTTATTTCAATTGGTCTACCTCTTACCCAATGTATTATTTCTTCCTTGGCTAGAGACTTGAATTTTCCGAATGGTAAGAGACAATCTGACCTGTGGAAGAATTGTCAACATTTCTGGCGACTCAGCTGGCCTAGCATGCTTGCTATGCTTGAGAACTCAGACCATATAGATGCTATTCGAACTCCTAAAACAATGATAAACCTGATTTCTGACAGAAAACCTCCTTTGATCATGGCTGAAGTAACCTCCTTCAAAATAAGAAGGGAAACACATGAAAGTAGAAAACTAAGAAGCAAATGTGCGAACAAGCACTTATTAGAACAAATCTAAATGGAACAACTGTGCTTGAACAACACTTGGAGGAAAGCAAAACAAATAAGGAACCTAGCTAACCATGATAAAGCATGATTCGCCTGGATCAAATGGGAAGTTCTTGAACTCACTCCTTCCAAGAGATGGTACAAGTTGTAAAGCAGGATGTTTATTAATCATAACTTTTTGATGAGGCATTTTCCTTGTCCACCAACTGTATTAGCATCTTTTCAAATGAGTCATCAACAACAACAAAGACAAACTCATCAAGTACCTCCTGATTTTTTTCAGATTGCTTGTCATCTACCACCTTGTCAATTGATACCTCATCTATGCATGGTTTTTCAGTGACCACATCCTTATTGATTGCTGCAAGTTCATCCAGCTCTTCAAGGAGCTTTGAGTAGGTAACCCAATCTATACTGTGACTTTGAATAGATGATTCTTGATCAAATTTCTCATAAACATGCTCTTCAATAACCAACATATCCATACAAAGCTCTTCAATCTCTTGCAGAGATTCAAAGTACAGCTGCCAATCATCTTTTTGTTCCTCATTTTGATCTATTTGAACTGAATCAGCTGTAAGGCTATCTGGGTCCTTCTCAATAGGAGATACCTACAACTCATTTATAACTTCAATTTATATCAGCTCCTCTTGAAGTTCCTCTACATCAAGATCAGTCTTCCCACTCTCAACTATAATTGGATGATCAATTACAACCTCAAGTGAAGTATCAATAGGAAATCTTTCCTCAAACACACCTGAAGCATCCTCTACACACTCTGCAAGAACTTGTCCTATAGCTGCAACCTCTTTCTCAATACTTCAAAGAATAGGATCCTCTTGAGGAAGGGGGATGGTGGGAGGGTGATGAAATTCATTTGTTTGAGAGGGAAAATGAAGCATGGGAGGTTGATCATGATCGGATTTTGGGATCTTGAGGGAAAAAGAGTTATCTAGGGAGTTTTGGAGAGGAGGGAAAGAGAAACTCTTAAAGACGTCTGTATTTTGTTCCTTCCACTTGGCCATTACCTCATCAAAGTCTGAGACCTGCTTGTCTTCTTGGACAACTTGAGCTTGAGGGATGATTAGTGAGGAAAGGGGACTATAGGAAGGTTTAGTCTTATGAATAGTCACTTGAATAGGCTCTTGACTATGCTCTTGAATAGGCTCTTGACTCCAACTAAGAAGCTCCCTCGGCACACAAAGGGCATGGTTAAGGACTTCATGAGAATAAGAAGCACAAGAACCCTTTGTAGACAATTGGTTTTTAACTCAATTTTCTGCCTCTCCCAGGTCTTTATCTTTTCCAATACAAGAATACAAAGTCCATTTATCTCTTCTGGATCATCGGGCACATTTCGAAATAGACCATTCACTTCCTCATACTGAGAGTTAGAACAAACCCTTCTTGCATATGGTAGTATTCTGAGCTCTATTTCATTCATTCTTTCTTGAAGGCAAGACTGTTCATATGCAATATCATAGCCATATGGGAAAGATGAAATCCAGTCCTGAGACTGATATGGCTTACAAGGAAGGTAAGATTCATGCTCTTGATAATGCTGACTATGAGAAACTCGATAAGGCTCAACATAGCTTTGATAGTACTCTTGATAAGGCTGATTAGGCTCATAGGTATCATGACCAGGTTGGTATGATCCATCATTGGGCTGATAAGGAAATATAGCATAGGAATTCTCTTCATACATAGCCATCAAAATTCATTCACGATAATGCAATAAAAATAGACTTACATGGAAATTGTCCCTGAACTATTAGAAGCAATTGCTTGAGCTTGGAATCACCAATGCTTCTTGAAGAACACTGCTACAACTACAATCTCATCAAGACAAGCTAAAATAGGTCCCACCGGGCGTGCCAAAAACTGTTGTCAACCTGGAGCTGCGCCCTGAATCGAAGACGTGCATGAAATGGCCAGTCCTCTATCCGGCTGAAACAATGGGATCTTTTCACGAGGGTGGGTGCCTCAATGGTGAGAAGAACCTCCAGAGAAGGCTGGTTCCTGTATGATGTATCAATGAGGATCCCTACTTTATGCTGCGGACTACCATGGAAAAGGGAGAAGGAAAATTTAAGGGGAAATCCTACCTAATAAAGGTGATACACCAAAAGATTGATCCACTCAACTTGGAACCTAGAACACTGAACAAACAAGGGAAAAGGAAGACCTTTGATTTCAATCGATCACTATGCATAAGTATTTCGTGAGAAGGTTCGATCCAATGACCAAAACATGAGGAAAAAATGGAGAGAGGTTTGATACATGACACTTTGCAACCACCTAACAACCACTTATAGCTTCAACAAAAGACATAAAGAACACTTAACATGACCTGCATAATGATAAGCTAGCAACCAGGTACGAATCAAAATTTGGGAAGGGAGAGAAATCTACCACATATGCAAATTGCTGAATGAATATACACTATGCCAACACTTGAAATCTGAAAGTACAGTCCTATTAATTGAAGAGGTTACACAACTCACCAATGGCAAAGTCCGGTCTTGCCAATAGAGATGATTTTTTAATCAACGTTGAAAGCCATTTTATAGAGAATTACAAAAAGCCAAAGATTGGTGTTGAAAAATTGAAGAGAAGGATTAACTTAGATTAACTCAAGGCTGACTTGGCCTTTCAATAAAATATGTTTTCGCTTTGTCTTTGCATGAAGCTCCTTGCGCTAGAGGAAGTGGACTTGTCTTTGTTTATTGAAATGCCCACCTCACTTTGCATGGAAGATTACGCCAAGTTTCCAATTTTAGTTTCTTTCGTGAGCTGCTGGAACGTTTGAAAGTATGAGATGATAATATCATGCATGAAATCCAACGCCATGCTAAAATAAGAACTCCAATTGAAACGTTGGAAGCTGAGTTGGAACGTTTGAAAGCACACAAGTTGATCTCTAGATGAGCTTGACTTCAACAACCAGTCAACTGAAGCTTTGACCAGTCAATCGAAAATAGCCCTTGCTGGCATGTATTTTCTCTTATTTTAGTCTGCCTGTTCATGTCTATTTTTGGCGGGATTCTATATTTGGATGTATTTTGTCTATAGTAGTCTATATTTCCTTGGATTTCTTGGCTATCTCCTTAGCCTTTATTTTTGGGTTTTTCGTTGGTTTTATTTTAGCCTTGAATTTTCTTTGGATTTTTCCGTTGACTTCTCCGTTGGTTTACTATTTCCATTGACTTCTTTGTTGACTTTTATGTCTATGGATTTCCTTTGGGTCTCTGTCTTGCCAATTTTTCCGAATTTATTATATGTAGATTTTATGTTTATTCTCATTTTCTTCGGCTTTTGTTTTTTCTCCCTTGAATTCGTTAGGAATTCTTTGTTTCCTACCCTTCTTGAATTCTTTCGGAATTCTTCCATTGTTTCTATTCCCCTCGGACTTTTTCTGTTGACTGGGTTTACCTTGGTCTTTTTATTTCTGGCTTCATCTTTGCCTTTTTGATTTCTATCAAAAATTTTGTTATCTCCCTTTTGGATTTTTATTGCTGCGGATCCTTTTGTTGTCTGACTTTTCTTTTTCCACTCATTTCCTGCAGACTTTATTCCTTCGGAATTATGTTCTGGCCCTCTCCCTCGGGCTTATCTCCTTTGGATCTTTTGAAGGAATTCTTCGGACAAAATGTCCGCTTGAATTATCCCTTATCTTTTCCCGTGGGCTTTTGTCTCTGTTTATGCTCCGAAGTATTCCTTCGGACTTTTTCCCGAAGGATATATTCCTTTGTTATTTCCTTTTTGTTGGTTTCGGACTTTATTCTGTCGGGTTTTTTATCTTTTGGCGGACCTCTCCGAATTTCTTCAGACTTTTTGTCCGAAGGAATTCCTTCGAACAAAAAGTCCCAAGGTATTTTCTTTTGTCTTTGCCTTTACCTTGTTCAGAGTGCCCTTCGGAAAATGCGCAAAGGCCCTGTCGTTGACCAAGTGCCCTCCACAAGGGCTTCTGTCCTTATGTGCCATTTCCAGAAAAATTGTATGGCACCCGGGCTTTTTGTAAGGCACTCGGGCTTTTCGTAGGGCACCCGGGCTTTTTGTAGGGTCCTTATTCCTTTGACCATTTTTTGATTTTCTGACTTCTCTCTTGCATATCTTCGGACTTTTGTCCGAAGGAATTAAAACAAAGGAAAGAGCCTACAACAAAGGAAGTAATTCCTTCGGACTTCCGAAGGAATACTTCGGAGAATTCAAAAGAGAAAAGTCCACCGAAAGGCAATAAAAGACCAAGGAATAGTTCCTTCGGACTAAAAAAGTCCGAAGGAACTATTCCTTGGTCTTTTATTGCCTTTCGGTGGACTTTTCTCTTTTGAATTCTCCGAAGTATTCCTTAGGACAAAAAAAGTCCACCGAAAAGCAAAAAAAGACCAAGGAATAATTCCTTCGGACTAAAAAGTCTGAAGGAATTATTCCTTGGTCTTTTATTGCTTTTGGAGTCCGAAGGAATTATTCCTTGGTCTTTTTTTGCTTTTCGGTGGACTTTTCTCTTTTGAATTCTCCGAAGTATTCCTTCGGACAAAAAAAGTCCACCGAAAAGCAAAAAAAGACCAAGGAATAATTCCTTCGGACTAAAAAGTCCGAAGGAATTATTCCTTGGTCTTTTATTGCTTTTGGGCGGACTTTTCTCTTTTGAATTCTCCGAAGTATTCCTTCGGACAAAAAGTCTGAAGGAATTACTTCCTTTGTTGTAGGCTCTTTCCTTTGTTTTTTCCTGCGGACTTATGTCCTTTGCACTTTTCCGAAGCTATGTGACATTTTGCCTTCTTTGCTCGAAGGAAATCCTGTTGTAGCCAAGGCTTTTGCAAATGAGTTATTTCAATTGGTCTACCTCTTACCCAATGTATTATTTCTTCCTTGGCTAGAGACATGAATTTTTCGAATGGTAAGAGACAATCTGACCTGTGGAAGAATTGTCAACAGTTATTTGGTGACACAGGTGAAGCTATTCTTTGATTCCTGTCATCCACCTTGTTGTGCTTTCCTCCTATTATCTAGGAATGGTTATAGGCCTATTTATTTGCCTATCTCTTTGGTTAATGAATCGTGTAGTATTGTGGATTCTTCTTACTCTGTGTAAAACAATTTGTGTAACACCAGAAGCAGCATGGTCAAGGAAAACATTGAATATAAGTAACTTTCATGTTTTTGGATCTATTGCTTCTATATTGGGCAAAGTATATATGTTTGTTGGTTATTGTGAGCAAAAAGATGCATACAAATTACTAGATGTCTCTACATACAAAATTGTGGTTAGTCAAGATGTTGATGTAGATGAGAAAGTACCATTCTTTTCTGATAATAGTCAATCTATTAATAGTAATGTATTGTTGCATGTTGATGATGTTTATAGAACAAGTTCTGATACTAAATTTGAACAAGGTTCAAAAATGAAAAAACCAGAAATGTCAAGTTCTAGTAGTGAAAAGAGTGTTTCTCACTCTTCACAATCAAATGAAGAATACCAACACAAAAGGCCTAAGTGGTACCATACCACGATGAAAGATGTAAGGAGAGATGAATTGCTGTACTTGTTGGAAGGGCAATCTACAAGGTCTAGAAAACAGAATGTGCAAGGTGAAGAGTAGGCAAATTTTGCTCTTACTACCGTCTCACAAGTATTGAAACCAAATACAAATTCAAAGACCAAAGTCAAACCAAAATGGAAGTTTGCCATGGAGATTGGTGAAAGAGGAAGGGGCATACAAAAAAACACGAGTGTTGTGAACAATAAATGTCCCAAATTTTGGAAAGTATTAGGTGTTGGGTTTTTAACATCTCGACGTAGAAATATCCCTTACGGGATGTGCTATGTTGTTTAGTTTTGATGTATATCTTGAACTTTTTGTTGGAATTGATCACTTTTACAAACAAGTAAAGCTTGTCACATTCAAGATGTGACAACAATTCAATGTACAACATAATCCAATGAACCCAATATTTAGCACCATTTCCTACTCTACTTGTTGGTTACAATGGCTCATTACCTATGTGCTTCGATAATATGGATTGGCGACAATATGGACATTTGGATACTTTGCTACAATGTCAGTAAAACTACCTTTTGGTTAAGTTTATGTATGGACTTAATCCTATTATTGTAATAATGACTAACTCATGTCGTTTAGTCATTAAGGGAGGGTATAAGAATAAATAACTTGTTTATAAGCTTAGTGAAGCTTATTTGGTTACACGTGTGAAGCTATTCTTTGCTTCCCGTCAACCTTCTTGTTGTGCCTTCATCCTGTTATCTAGGAGTGGTTATAGGCCTATTTGTTTGCCTATCTCATTGGTTAAACCGTTAATGAATCACATAGTACCATGAATTCTTCTTACTCTGCGTAAAACAATATTTTAGTTATCATTGGCTTACACTCCCTCATCTTGAATTTCTCAAGTAGTCCTACATACTTTTGATAAAATATAAACACACCATCTATTTGCAATAATTCATCCCAAAACGCTAGTGTGCAAGACCTAAGTTTGCTATGTCAAAATTAGAGCAGAGTTCTGATTTTACCTTGTTAATAATGTCAGTCTAACTTCGTGTGATGATTAAGTCATTCACATACACAATACGAATGATTGCATCATTGGTTAAGAGGGAAACAAAAGTATCAATAAAATTTCTTGAAAAAGTAATTGTATTTTTTCGTTTTGATTGGTGCGGATCATGGCAAAGTAGGGTTTCGACAATTGGAGGAGTGGCTTGGTTGGAAAGCCAGGTCACAAAAGGGCTCTTGGTAGCGAAAAGTTTTCGGCCGGGAAAGGGAAAGCGACGGGTAATACATAGGCATGGAGAAATAATGAAGGAAAGTAGAATATTATGGATCTACATGGGTGCAAAAGAAATTAGTTTTATTTATGCATAATGCAAAACTATTAAAATTTGCTTCACTATTTTGGCTCTTTTGTAGGGAGCAAATTTCTTGTTCGAACCTTAATTTCTTATTCAAATTAACTCAACATCGAGATCTTGACTATAGAGAAGGATTATGGCGAGGTGGTGGTTGGAATGGTCTTCGAGGAAACTGCTAGGTCAGATTTGACTCAAAAAGACAAACATGAGAATGAAGCAGGGGCACACATTGTGATGACGCCATTTGTTTTAGATGTTCTGGTTTCTTTCTCCATATAAATCCTTGAGTTAGTTATCAATGATATTTGCTTCAAGTGCAAAACAAGAAATAGGTCACAAAGCACTGATTTCCAGAGTGTTGGGGAAGTGCCCTTCCTTGAGGACGTTTCTCCAATGGTCAAGAGTAGCTTGGATCAATATATATGAACCTTCTCTCACATTGTTGGCTAATGGGATTTTCCTAGTTCTTTTTAAATTTGTGGAAGATAGGGATTTGGTGTGGGATAAAGGCCCTTGGTTTTTTGGGAGATGTGTGTTTGTGTGCCCTTGGAACATTATTTTTGACCTAGATGCTATAGTTATCTCAAAGGTGTACTAGTATGGGTACGCTTATACAATCTCGCGTTGGTCATGAAAAACACATGGTTGATTCAACAAGTAGTCAGAAAAATAGGGGATTTTGTTAAACGTGGTAATGAGATGGAAGGCCAAACAAACAAATTTGAAAGAGCTTGTGTTATAGCTAACATCTCAAATTGTTTACATCATTCCATTAGGATTTTGTTCTCCAAAGGTTCATGGACTCAATCCATCAACTATCAGGGGCTTTCATTTAAATGTTTCATACATAATCAATTACGGCAGAAAGTGACAAAATGTATTGTGAAGCATTCTTCAGGGTTTATTTCTCATCATAGTAGAAAATGGATTAAGAAAGTTGTCTACCTCGATTCAGCCTATGTTAAAGGAAATCAAGGATGTCACTCCCCAGTAGTGGGGGACCAATGGACATGAAAGATTCAACTTGGTGAAAACTCCTTGAATGGGCAGTTTTGGGTGCAGCAAAGGAAACCTCAGTTTTGGCCATGGGAATGGGATAGGATTTTTCTTCCCTTGATAGAGAGGGGAATGGGAACTAGGGAAAAGAGATTCCATAATTCCACAAAGGAAGTGTTCTTCACATGTAATACAAGTAACGGAGTAGCAAAGCTTAGCCTCCCATTAGGGTATGATAGAGAGAGACACAAAAGATAATTCTTTGATCAGCAACATAGGTAATAATGGATTATGGTGTTTTGAATCTCTCAAGGAGTGATTTTCAGCAAGCAAAGACATGGTAGCGAATTCTAGGTCCTTGGAGCATTATATTCTTGATTTCTTGCTAGAATTAACGGAAACTTCCTCTTCCCAAGAGAGTGAAGAAGAGCTAGCTTCTAGGGAGATCCTCACCATCTCATAGACTAAATCCTTATTGACCAAACCAAAATATGAAAAGAAAATTTGGAGAGGAAGAAAGGCGGAAGCGGAAAGATTACGTCAGGATGCAATGAACTCCATTGGTGAAGGCACTCAATGGACCATGGAGGCACTTCTCTCACATAGAGGAAGGAGGTTGCTTGCCACTTGTGGTTGAAACTCCCACACGTTGATGGAGTTGGCAATTTTCAGAAGTTTTGGTGTTAGAAGATGGAAGGTTATTTTGGATTCCATTTGTCTCTTTAGGTTTTGAGGTATCCTTGGCTATATGATTTTTTGGTAGTGCTTCGAGGTTTTTTTCCAAAAAACAGTTTTTTTCCAAAAAACAGTTTTTTTGTGTTGTAAATATTTTTTGTTAAAGGTTGAAGGACCCCGCAACCCTCAATTACCTATAAAAAAAGAACGACTTTATCATCCAAAAAACTTTTGATGTAAAGGTTGGTTTCAGTAAGACTCGTGTCATTAATAAAAAGATGATAAATTTTGTACGATGCTCTTTGCGATTGCTTTATTCCATAGAGCGCTTTAACTTGCACACAAGTTTACCTTGCCAATAATCAAAAAGCAGTCATGTTGCGTCATGAATACCTTCTATAAATCACCATTGAAAAAGGTAGTTTAAACATTCATTTAGAACATTTTATAATGAAATTAAGAAGCAATGGTAGTTGATGACATGATTGTTTTCATCTTAGTTGAGGGCACAATTGTCTCCTCATAGTCTATTCTCTCTTGCTGGGCAAACCTTTCACTACAAGCTTTGTTTTATGTTTATTGAGTGAACTATTCATCTTCAATTTGATTTTATAAACACGTTTACAGAAAGTTTATTTTTTATTTGGTGGAAAATCAGCAAGCACCTAAGTTTTGTTCCACATCAAATCATCAGAATCAACTCTCATGGCTGCCCCTCTTTGACTTTCCTTGTGCTTCGTAAGAAGGGTCACTCACACTGTTAGCAACAAAAGCAGAATAATCACCTACACCAAATGTGAGATAGTCATAAACATTATTGACATTTCTCGTTGCACTTGAAGCAGCATTTGATATGTCAACTATATTAAATCCTTGTCGTATAATAAATTTTACATATAACAATTTGCTTATCAAGCACAACCATAACTATACTAACAAACTATGCCTCTACAATGCTAACAAGCTGTAAGTATTGTAGTTATGCTAACATTAATCTAATACGCTCCCCTAATGACTAAACCCAATACAATCTAAATGATTTAATCATTACATCAATTGTATGATCTTGCATATAATACAAGGTTCAGAGAGTATGATTAAGTTCAAAGACGAACTTAATCAATGTGTAACCTTGCTGCCAATGCAGAAAACATTGCCAATTGTCTCTATGATTGCCATTCTATTTCATCGAAGTACATTGGTAATTAGTTGTTGCATTCCTGCGGAGTACATGTAATGTCCTTTTCGGGGAATTTTCCGAATTCTGGAATTTACTATGATTCCTTTTCAATATTCGGACATCAACAAAATACTAAACAACACATGAAACACAAGTATTGAAGATCCAATTGAAAACTTCACTGAAATATTTATTGTATTGAGTGGAAAATATGGATGTTTATACAAATTGATTATCAACAGCAGAGAATCCTCTTATTTGATATGAAACCCTAGTTTATTATCAATATCCAATAGCATAACACTTGCACAAGAGCAGTGCTAGTTGACTGATTTTAATGTTATGACAGCTGTAAATGAAGGTATGATTGGCTGCAAATGAGTTACAACAACATGCAATCATTGGAATGGAAAGATTAGCTGGCTACGAATGAATTACAACAACATATAATCATTGGAATGGAAAGGTCAGTGGCCAACAAAGTGGATACCACTGTAAACCCTCACCAAAGCCTATGCAACAATCCCCAAAAGTTGCGATTTGAGGTGCAACAGTCTCCAAAAGGCATGGCAACCTCTTATATGGCACGACAACCCTTTGCACAAAAGAAAACCCTGATTTGTTGATCCAATAAACCCTTAAAAATTCTGGAAATTGATAGTAGCTTCTAGCCAACTGAAATCTAAAAATAACTTGATTTGTCTACACAATTGTGATCCTTATATGGAATCACCTCAAAGGATATGAGGATTTTCGTGCTCAGATCCTGAATTATAGAAGACGGAGGTTTTCATCCCCATTACTGTCTTCAACCAATAAGGGTTTTCGTCTATAACAAGTGTATATAATTGTTATTTATTCCTAGGTGTCTTTTGTTTCATTAGCTAATTTTTGTCTTATTCAATAAATTGATTTTTCATTCCAGTAGGAATAGGAAGTCACATTGGGAATGTGAAGTGAACAATCATTTTGGCTTTTATACTAAAATGTTTTCTCTCTTTCAACTCGAATCATGAAATATAATTTTATTGTCATTCTGTATGAAATCCGCCCTATCATTCATATCAGAGCTTGGATTCTTTTTTCTTTCTCTTATTCCCATTTGTACGGCCCTGTAATGAATTGTTCTCCTTCAAAATAGGTTGGACTGACTATGCATTTGCAGTATATCAGCAATCCAAAAGTAGACGTTTTGGTCTTAAGTGGGACATTCACAACGTATCAATTCCTCCTCAGGCGTTGGAAGTCTTTTGTTGTTCTTGTCATTAAATTCTTCAGGATGTCTGCCTTACACCTCTACTAAGGACAACCTATGTAGCAATTTGTGTATTGAAGATTGTGTTTGGAGAAGCGACGATTGGTTGTGTAGAGATCTGCAGACTTGCGTAGGTGCTCTCCATAAGGTGTTTTTGATAGTGTCCTCAGATATTGACATCGACCTCAGACCTTGAGCCATGTATTTCTTGCTTGGCATAGGACACAGTTGGTAATAAATTATTTGCAGTCATTCTCTACGTGGAGAGTGGAAACAAGATAAAGTGTAGCACTCTGCAAACTCCCAGTGATTGGCACTAGAGTTTGGCATATCTCTACTAGCTCGTGGTAGTTCTATTCATGTTTGTATGGTGTAGGCGTGTGTAGCATCATACATTCGGTCAACAAAATACACGAGTTTTTTTTGTATTTCCAATATTGGAATCAAATCTGTCATATATGACAAACAAGGAGAAAGGTACATAATTTTTAAGCTTTTTCAAAAAGTAGAATTTCATTTCATTTAAATGCCCTTTTTCAAAATTTGAAAACATTTCAATTTGAAAGCATTTAAATTTGGAGTAATTTTTTTTTATTGAAATTGCCTTGAGCAAGCTACTCTAAGCATATTTGGCAAACAACTACCAAATTTTGCAATTCAAAGAAAAATAAGGAGAGCTACTCTTTTACCCCTTCGTCACTATCGATAGGCGCAAATCCGGTAATTAAGAAAAACTAAGTATATTAATGTATGAGGTTTTCTTGTTAAGTCGATGCAATGATAGGGAAAATCATTTTTTGTGCTACGTAGGTACCACGTACCACTCTGCTCTCACATACCTTAAAGCCTCTTTCACGTATTGTCGAGTATATAGAAAGGGCTAGCTTCTTCCACATACCAACAGGTATATAGGAAGGGCGGGTATATAGAGAGGTTTGGTATATAGGTTTGGTGGTATATAGAAAAGGGGACCATTTTGGAGTGATAAGGAACCAATTGGGGTTAAACTCAAAACTCAAATTGAAGACTCAAAACCATGCATTCAATCAAATCTATCATTGGCACAATGTTGACCGGCAAAGACAACTGGTTAAAATGGTCTCGGCAAGTGGAGAACACACTTATCTTCAATGATCTATGGTTTGAGATTTGTGACGGGCAGAAACAACCAATTGAGCCAATAGGGAATGCAAAGGATATTAAGACAAGGAAGCAGAAAAACCAGAGAGCATTGGCCTTGATGAGGGACTCAGTCGATGAAGATGTGTTTCGTCATATTCAGGGCTGCAATACTCCACGGGAAGCATTTCAAAAACTAAAGAAGCTATATGATTCGCACTCAGAGTTGGAATTCATTCAATTGCAGTTGAAGTTGTTCAACCTTGAGTTGAAAGATGGTGATGTGATGAGATTAGTTTTAGAAATACGTGCATTCATGAAAACCCTTCTTCCCAACTATTCAACCTACATGGAGTCTCTACAAGCAAGCAATCAGTTGAAAACTCATATTTGATTAATTAGTTGAAAAGATGGTAGAAAGAGAATAGGCCTTTGGAAGAAAAACCGAGTCCACAACAGCGGAAAATGTGTGTTATGTCAAAGCAAATTCTTCCAAAAACATCCAACAAGGCCACGTCTTCTAAAAGTGAAGGCAATAATAAATACAAGGGAAAAGGCGGAAAAAATGAAAATTAAGGTGGTAAAAAATAGATTGATAAACAAAACCTCTACTATGAATAGTGTGACAGAAAAGGAAGCCATGAGAGTCACGAATGCAGAACTCCATGCGAAAAAATTGAAGCATACTGTAAGAAGAGGAAGGAAAAATATAAGAAAACCAAAGATTCAAACTCTATCCAATTCACTAGTGAATGTGTATTTTCTAGTACAGATGATGAACAAATAGTGCCTTTGTCAGTTCTTCATGGTTTGATGCTTGGGCTCTTGATACTTTGCATATGACTTTCCGAAAATATTTATTTAAGGAGTTTATTGAAGAAAGTTGTGGTTCAGTATACCTCGCAGATAGATCAAGTCTGCAACCACAAGAAAGAGGTACAATACGACTCAAGTGTCCAAGGCTTTCAGATTTCAAACTCCAAAATGTTCTCTACCTTTCTCAATTGAAACAAAACTTGTTGTCCCCAGTGCTCATAAGGCAACAAGTCCATTCATTTCTATTGAATAATATTGATGTCACAATCAGGTGAAAAAGTGACAATGTAGTTGTCTTGACTGGATATGAGGAAGGAAAACTACTCAAACTCGAGTTCACCATTAAATTCAAGGAATTATGCTCATCTTGTGGAAGATGGAATGTCTCCAAACATGTTGTGGCATGCTAGATTCAGACACACTATAACAACATTTGTGTATTGCAAAAGAATGGTGTTGTTGGCATGCCTACATTGCCAACAAAATTAGATGAAAAGTGTGAAACTTGCATATTAGATAAACATGCAAGAGAACATTTCTCGAAGTCACAATAGAATGCTGACAAAAAATTAAAACTATTTCACTCAGACTTGTGTTCTATTCCAATCCTCTTTGTTGGTGGTCATAAGTACTTCATGTTGTTCATTGATTACTACATCAAGATGACTTGGATATACTTTCTGAAGAAAAAATTAGAAGCTTTCGAGACTTTTCAAAAAAATTGAATCATAATTGAAAATGAAGTTCAAACCCACATTGAAACACTTAGGACAAATAATGATGGTGAATACATTTCAAAGAAGTTTGAAACCTATCTTGAGCAAAACGGGATCAAACACCATCTCATAGTTCCTCACACTCCACAACAAAATAGAGTTGTAGAAAGGGTGAACAAAACTGTGATAAATATGGTTCATGCTATACTGTATTTCAAAGAGGTAAACCTGCACTTTTGGGCTGAAGCAACTAAAAGAACAATATACCTCTGCAACAAATCACCATCAACAACTCTTGAATCCAGGCCTCCGTATAAGATGTGGTGTGGTCATCTTCCATCATGTAACATCTTCAGATTTTCGGATCCACTTGTTATGCATTGATTCCAAAGGAGAAGATAAATAAGTTGACCACAGGGGTTGAAAATGCATCTATTTGGGATATTCTGAATCCTTCAAGGCGTACATGTTATATGATGAAAAAAAGAAGTTTCTTGTTGCAAGAGAAGTTGTCTTTTATGAGACTACAAAGGACAAATAGTACATAGATTGACAACTGAGTCGACTTGACAAGTATGCAAAGTTTGATGTTTACAAAGACAGTGATTTGGATGTTCCAAACAATGACTGGGGACACAATTGGGAATCCATTGATTCTCTATTGTGCCCTATACATGAGATTGAAATTCCTGAAGGAAAGAGTGAAACTTCATCAGAAAATGAACAAGGGACACCAAAACAGAGGGCAGAAAGTGATGGAACTTCAAAGGATGAACTTGAAGCACCCAAAACACAGAAACATATGCCTAAGTGGGCCACTCAAGCATTGAAAGATGTGAAACCTGATGAAGTTGGGAAAATAGGTACTATAAATGCACATGCAATTGCATCACAATTAGATGTCCCTTGAAAAAATTCAAGATAGGATTGGAAAGCTCATCTTGAATGATTCCCCAGAAGAACTCAATGTTGCATTTGATTTAGAACTAACATTTTTCAAATTGCTTGAAAAGCTTGAATCTTGGAAAAAAGCAATGAAAGATGAGTACAATGCATTGGTCAAAAATGAGACTTGGAAATTGGTTGATCCTCCATATGACTACAAACCAATTGGCTGCAAGTGGGTCTACTGCAACAAATATAAGGCTGATGGCTCACTTGACAAGCACAAAACAAGGCTTGTCTCAAAGGGATATGCTAAACAATGAGGAATTGACTACAATGAAACATTTGCATCTACAGGAAAATGGACTACCATTCGAACCATGTTGGCATTGGCAACTCATAATGGATGGAAAGTTCACCAAATGGACTTCAAAACTGTATTTCTAAATGATGACCTCAAGGAAACTATGTACATGATACAACCCAAAAATTTTGCAGTAAACAGACAAGAGCACAGGGTATGAAAACTTGAAAAAATGTTGTATGGTTTGAAATAAGCCCCTGGAGCATGGTACGACAAACTAGTTGAGCACCTCATGAACATGAACTTCAAATGTTTTGAGTTTGAAGATGCAACTCTTTTTGTCAAAACAACTGACAAAACAGTTGTATTTGTGATGGTGTATGATATGCTCATCATAGGGAACAATGAATGGTATACTTCAAAGTTCAAATCAAAGTTGATGAAAAGCTTTGAAATGATTGATTTGGGTTATTTTTATTATTATTTCGGTATTGAAGTAATTCAAAAACCAAAATATTTTTCATCACTTAGCAAAAGTACATTGGTGACATTTTGAGCAAGTTTGAAATGGAAGATTGTAAGCCTTTTAGCATGCCCATGGAATAGAATCTCAAATTGACATCCGAAGATTCAATAAATTTGGTTGATGCCACTAAATACAAACAACTCATTGCAAACCTTATTTATATGACCACAACTAGACCAGATATATCATTTGTTGTTGGTGTCCTCTCAAGATTCATGCAACAACCTAGGGACAGTCATTGGGTAGCAACAAAAACGGTCCACAGATATCTCAAAGGAACACAGAATTTTGGACTCAATTACTCAAGGGCAGGAGACTTCAAACTTGTTGGATATTCATATTCTGACTATGCTGGTGACCATGAAGATGAAAAGTCCACTACAATTTTTTTGATGAAATTGAGAACGGTGGTTGTGTTGTCAATCAGACTTGCACCCTTGTGAAGGTAGTTTCAGGCCTTCAAAGTCTGCTGAAACATGGAAACAATCTTAGGTTGTGGGTGACCTAATCAGTGGATTGAATCTTTAGATCTAAGGGCCAGCTCCCTTTGATGTAACGATTATGATCTTTGTTTTACGCTACAAACTACCTGAGAAAAGAGAGAAAGAAACTTGAAAGAAAATCCTATCTAATGATGGTGATACCCTTGAATTTTGAATTGATCCACTTAATCTGAGCTCCCAAAAACACTGATCTAAACAAGAAAAGGGCTAAACTTTTAACTCCAATTGACCACTATGCATAAGTATTTCATGAAAAGGATTTATCTGGTGATTAAAGCTTGAGGGAAATGATGGAACAACCCTGATTCAATGTACTAATCAACCACTTATATCCATTGTAACTTCAGCCAAGAGATGTTTAAATACAGAACATGAGTAGCATAATCTGATCAACTAGTAACTAGGTAAGAATCAAGACTTGACAAGGAAGAAAATTATCACTTATGCAAGTCACTGACATAAATACACTATACCAGCAGCTGAAAATTGAAAACAGTCCTATTAATCTAAAAAAGGTTACAACTCAGTCTTTGGTAGAATTTGGTCTTGCCAAAAAAGGGATAAAAATCAAGGCTAAGGAGCCAACTTATATAGAAAAAGATACAACCAAGAGGATGGCACTGAAAATAGAATAGGAGATCAACTAAGTTGAACTTCTGCTATCATAGGCTTCAAGTAAATCTATTTTTGTCTTTCGCCATTGCATGAAAAGTTCTTTGACGTTGGAAATGATGGAGAGTCCTAGTTTGAGTCAAACTTTCATCATGCAAAATGCTATGCCAATCTCCAGATATAGACTTAGTTTAAACTGCCCAAAATGTGAGAACAATCTCCTTTGCATGAAATCAATGCCAATGTTGAACTTAGAATTCCATTTGAACTGCTGGAAATGTTGATGTTGAACACACTATCTACTGAGAGGGGGGTGAATCAGTGGATGAGCTAAAACCTGGTTCTTAAAACTTTTAAACAAGATACATAACATATATGCAAAGTAAAGAACAAAACATAGATCACACACACACAAGAATGTTCAACACCAAATTTTTACGTGAAAACCCAAAGGGAAAAACCACGTTGAGAAACGCTGCTAGAAGCTATTGTTCTAATCTAGCCTCACAGAAAAGAAGTCTCACAGACAAACCTCACAGGTTACATTCAAGAGCACCCACTCTAAGGAAGTGTCAACTTCCTAACTGAGCATCAACTCATTTTTTCTGATGGCACCAACCTATCAGAGCAATGAAGCTGCAACTTCAAAATACAAAAGAGATTCAAAATGAATGTTGTTCACTTTTTTGTTACAAGTCTAGTCTGTAACTACACCTTCGTTGTGTGTCTTCTCGACTTCTCTGCCTTTATCTCTTTGTGTCTGGATATCTTCTACTTTGACACATCTTATTTCCTTTGCCCTTTTCACGTTGTCTGCATATGTCCTCACTTGACAATTTTGAGTTAACACTCTAATTATTATCGCAGCAGCAGTAAAAAGACAGCTCTTGTCAAATTATCTATTCATAGCATATATAGACAGATGCATCGTAGGTTTGTCTATCGTAAAGTGTTCACACTTCAATTGTACTCAACCAATTCAAGATTTTGATCTGCATTCAATGTGACTTTGACTGTGTCTCGATTCATGCTTCACTCAGCAACATTCAAATTTCTCTACTGTCTTTGGCATCTGCACTTCTACTGCACTTAACTGTGTCGCTTCCTCGATCACTTTTGATCTGCATTCAATGTGACTGACTTTGTGTCTCGATTCATGCTTCAAACGACAACGTTCAAATTTCTTTACTGTCTTTGGCATCTGCACTTCTATTGCACTTAATTGCGTCGCTTCCTCGATCACTTTTGATCTATATTATCTCGAGTTCCGTGAAGATATATCAAGTTCATCACCAGTTCCAGTTGTTCCTTTCTAGACAGTTAGAAGACATTGATTGCGGGATTTTTCAAATTCTTTCGTCGTGCCAAGTCCACGTTCTTTTCTTTGTTGGATCTTTCCTTATGATCTTTTGACACTTGTCAAATGCACGTGCTCTCGGAGGATCATTTGAATTTGTTTTGCACCATTGGATCTAATGCACCGACCAGAGATGAGTTGTTGATCTTTTAATATAGCATTAGTTTTAATACTTGCTTTGTCATTAACCATCGAGCTCCTTTTCTTCCTTTTTTGCATCTCGTTGCTTTCTATATCATGGGTTCGCTTCTGTTCATTTCGATTATTCTCAATATGTTCGATCTTTACCCTTTGTATTGAGCGTTAAACTTCAGCATGTTGGCTTGATCTTATTTTCTTCGGCATTCTTGTAACGTTCCTTGCAACGTCGATCCTTCAAGACTTGCTTTAATTCTTTCGTAAGGTTCCTTTATGCAGATTGTTGTAGGCCTGTGTGTCTTCGGGACAGTTTCCGCAGACATTTTGTTCGAATTCATTTCATCCCGAAGTGTCCTCCAATTTCTTCAAAAGAATTCATCATTGGCTTCTAATAGGATGTCCTTCGGAAATCTTTTCTTGGGACATTTTGTTCGCATTATTTCTTCGGACTTTTTGTCCGCGAGGCATTTCTTCGGATTTTTTGTCTGCAAACCATTTCTTCTGACTTTGTGTCCGCAAGCCATTACTTCAGACTTTTTGTTCGTGTCATTTCTTCGGACTTTTTGTCCGCGAAGCATTTCTTTGGACTTTTTGTCCACGTCATTTCTTCGGACTTTTTGTACGCGAAGCATTTCTTTGGACTTTTTGTCTGCAAGGCATTTCTTTGGACTTTTTGTCCGCAAAGCATTTTTTCAGACTTTTTGTCCGCTAGCCATTTCTTCAAACTTTTTGTCCGCATCATTTCTTTGGCATTTCTGAAAATGTCCACATGCCCTTTGCAATGTTCAAAATATACCCTTCGGACTTTTTGCAACCAACCTTTCGGCTTTTCTGTAAGTGTCCACATGCCCTTTACAATGTTTAAAAGATACCATTCGGACTTTTTGCAACGGTCCACTTGCCCTTTGGACTTTTTGAAAAGGTCCACTTGCCCTTCGAAACGTTCAGCAGATACTCTTCAGACTTTTTGCAACGGTCCACTTGCCCTTCAGACTTTTTGAAAAGGTCCACTGCCCTTAGGAATGTTCAACAGATACCCGTCGGACTTTTTGCAACGGTCCACTTGCCCTTTGAACTTTTTTGAAAAGGTCCACTTGCCCTTCGGAACGTTCAACAGATACCCTTCAGACTTTTTGCAACGGTCCACTTGCCCTTCGGACTTTTTGAAAAGGTCCACTTGCCCTTGAAGGACTTGACAATTTTTTCGAAAGAGTTGTCCTTGTCATTCTTTTCGAAAGAATTCCTCCGAAGGAATTCCTCAAGACTATTTTGGGTTTTCCATTCTTCTTGACTTATCCCAATTGCCTCTTCTAAGTAAGAGCATTTTTACAAACGCGATTTGCTCCACAAGTCTGCTCAACTCAACCTTTGGCATTAATGCATGATCAATTTCAATCTCAATGACATCAAGGACATTAACCTTTGACATCAATGAGAATTCCATGCTGCCCTAGATGGAAACGATAATTGTTTAGTCCCCAGACTGCTTTATGTATCATGATATCAAAACTATCAACTATTTCCTTGCTCAAATTTTCAACAGTTGAAAACCTTCAACCAAATAAACAAGAGCACATGCATGAAATCAACGCCATGTTGACATTTGAAGGGATGAGGTGGACCCAAGTTTGACAAGTCAAACTCTTGCATGGAAAGCCACGCCACAATCTTCAAAAGAATCTACCTGTTGATTAATCTTGAAGCTGAGTTGGATCATTGAATGCATGAGATGACTAGGAGATAACCCTGACTTCAACAAACAGTCAATTGAAGCTTTGACCAATCAATTATAAACAGCTTTTGCTTGCATGGACGTTGAGAGGTGCATTTAGATTGAACTTGTTATCTCTCTGCCTTCCATTCTCAGCTCTTTGCATGTATTCCTTCTGTATTGTTTTGGGTTTTTATCTTCATCTATTCCCTTTGGCCTTTAGCTCTGTTTCTTCCCATGCAATTGTTTCGATCTTTTATTTGGTCCTTATTTCTTTGGACAAAATGTCCGAGACTTTTCCCTTTGGACCTTTCTTTCATTTCCTTCGAAAATCTTGTTTCTGCCCATTTCCTTTCCTTCGGCCTTTGGCTTGAATCATTTCCCGTGGATTTTCCTCATTGATCCTTTCCTTCGGACAAAAAGTCCGAAGGAATTCATGTGTTCCTTCAGGTCTTTGCCTCAGGTAAATTCTTACTCTCGGACAATTCCTTCGGACAAATTGTCCAAAGGAATTAGGTATTTGGAATTTTTCCTCAAACAAAAAGTCAGAATTCCCTATGCCCTTCGGACTTTTTGTTTTGAACTTTCCCGAAGGGCATATACCCTTTGGGATTTTTGCCTGAGGGAATTTCTTCAGCTTTTTATTTCCTTCGAAATTCTTGTAATGTCCCTTCAACTTTTCCATAAAGTCCTTTTTCGAACGGCTAATGACCCTTTGGACTTTTTGTAATTGATCCTTTACCGAATGGATTCTACCCTTCGAAAATTTTCAAATAGTCTTTTCCTAAGGTAAAGTAACCCTTCGGAAAAATTGTAAAGGTCCTTTGGAATTTTTCAAATGTCCCTCAGATTTTCTGTATGTTCCTTCGGAATTATTGTAATGGTCCCTTTCTCGCGGACAATTTGTCTGAAGCCCTTTTTTGCCTTAGACTTTTCTATCAAAATTTATGCAATGGACAATTCCTTCGGACAAAAAGTTTGAAGGAAATTGCCCTTTGGAAGCCTTGAAGAGCCTTTCGGAATTCTTAAAGTGAACTTTCCCGAAGGGCATATAGCCTTCGGAATTCCTTGAAACGAACCTTCTCAAAGGGACTCTACCCTTCGGGATTCCTGCAAATGAACTTTCCCAAAGGGCAAGTAACCCTTCGGGGGTTTCCAAATGGCCATTTCCTTCGGATTTTTGAACTTTCGGCTTTTCGAAACAATCCCTTTCGGAGATCTTAAAATGCCTCTTGGTGTAAGAACCCAACTTGGCTCTCCTCCGCTGACTGTTTCTTTTGAATGCAGTTGATTTGAATTTGTTTTGGTTTTTGAATGTTTATGGATTTTTTTTTGTGTTTTTGGTAATAATGAGCAATGATACAATTCTGAAATAAACTCATATGCTTAAAATAATTCTGAAACAATAATACTACTGTTGGAAGTAATTAATGAGACTATCAAGGAGAATGTTTATTCTGTTATAATGCCAATATGCCTGAAAAAAACAATTCATTACAATGTAGGATAAAAACCTGATTTTTGTTGTCCCAGTAGATGAAAATCTGCAAACTGTAAATTTTATTTTATTTTATTTTTTAACTGTTCACATGGTACTGTAGCAGTCCGTATGGCGGCACTGTTCATGCAACATTGTAGCAGTTCGTACAGCGGTACTGTAGCAATCCGTACGGCATTACTATAGCAATCCGTACCATACTTGTTAATCACCAAAAATTCTTCAATAAATCTGCAATAATTACTCGTGAATTTATTCTTCAATTCTGCACAATTAGATGCAAATAAGACCTCTGAATGAAGTCTTCATAAAACCAAATATCATTGAATATTTCATCAGCTCAGATGGTGAACATTGAAGCAACTACATCCTCCAATGGTGGCTGAAAACCCTAGTCTCCAAAGCAAACCCCTTTCAATTTCACAATGTCAAATAGCAAAATAGCAATCAATGATGCCTCTCTCCAAACTCAACGCCATATATCCTTTTTGCAAATCATACCCTAATCCTCGTAATTACAATTTTGCTTGTAATTTCATTTAATTTCACTTTGGGTGTCAAAACGATTTTAATCATTAAATGGGCATTTAATTTTAATATTTCAATAGTCTGGCTCAGATAATTTAATTAAAAGCATGGCCCCGTCTAATGATGAGTTGACCCTCAAGTTAAGTGATTATAATATAAAGTCACTTTATAACTTTATTATTAAATCACTTAATAATAAATGCTAAGTTATTCAAACTTGTCTAACTCCATGAATACTTTGAATTTAGCTATGTCGTCTGAAACTGGAGCTCACCAGTTGACCACCCATATGACTGTGATGTCTGCTAGAAATAGCAGGGGTCCATCTCCAACTGCTAAAAATAGCCTGACCAAGCCAAACTCAAAGCAAAACTCAACATAAACAAACTCCGACAACCCAGAAGTGTACTCTGCTCTGTCCCCGGAAGATCTCCATGCCAAGGTGACCCTCTATCCAATCCTACTAGCCTATGAGGGTCTCTGATAGGCTAATCACAAGCTAGAGTGATGTCTCTAGCTAAAAGGGGACATCACAGTCCGCCCTCCCTGAAATTGCTTGTCCTCAAGCAATCTCAACTCTGGATGCTATAAAAACTCCTCGCTCTCCCGAGTAGCATCCTCTACTGGCAAATCCTTCCATTTCACCAAATATTCCATATGGTACGTCTCCTCAAGTTCCTCTCTCTGAAATCAATGATAGCCTCTGGTATCAAAACAAGTTTTCCCTCATCATCCAGGGGTGGTAGTACTGTAGAAGGCACAATATGATGTCCTAGCGCCTTCTTGAGGCGTGACACATGAAAAACGTTGTGCACCTTGCTCTCCGCCGGCAAATCTAACTCATAAGCCACCTCTTCGACTTTCCTGATAATCCTAAATGGACCATAGTATCGTGGCTTAAGTTTATCGGCACCACTCTTCTTGAGAGTGGATTGACGGTAAGGCTGCAACATAAGATACACCATATCTCCAACCTCAAAAGTCCGCTCAGTCCTCTTCTGATCTGCGTATTGCTTTTGATGATTATGTGCCTTAGTTATATTATCCTTGAGAGTCTTAACAATGTCTTGACTCTCCTGTAACAAATCACCTGCACTAGGCACTCTACTGTCACTCAAAAGCAGATCCATAAAATTGGGTGCCTCATACCCATACAGGGCCATAAAGGGTGCAATCTGAATAGACATGTGATAAGTGGTATTGTAGCAATACTCACAGAGATAAATCCACTTTACCCATGCCTTCTGTTGCCTTGCTATATAATTTTTGAGATATCCCTCCACCCATTTGTTCACTATCTCCGTCTGACCATCTATCTGAGGGTGGTAGCTAGTACTCGGAGTGAGCTCTGTCGCACACAATCTGATTAGCTCCTGCCAAAAGTGACTCATAAACCTACTGTCTCTGTCACTCACAATGCTCTGAGGTAAGCCATGTAATTTGAATATCTCCTTGAAGAACAACTCTGCCACTTGTGTAGCAGTGTATGTAGCAGTGATCGAAAAGAAGTGTGCAAACTTCGTAAGGCGATCCACAACCACATATATGCAGTCCCTACCTTGGGCTCTAGGCAGTCCTGTGATGAAGTCCATAGACAAACACTCCCACTTCCTATCAGGAATCGAAAGTGGTTGAAGTAAACCGGCTGGATAGGAGTGTTCCTGCTTATTCTGCTGCCAGGTGGGACACTCCCTAACATACTGAAGTACCTCTGCTTTGAGCCCTTTCCATGTGAAGCGCTCTCTAATCTGCCGGTATGTCTTGTAGAAACCAGGATGTCCTGCCATAGGTGAATCATGAAAAGATTTCAGAACCATCCTCCTCACTGCTGATCCTGGGACCAAAAATATTCGCCCTTTGTAAATGATGAGCTCATTCACAAGGGTGTATCTGCTGTCCTGAATAGTTCCATCTATGAATCCTGCTGCTCAAGTATCCTTTGCATACTCTGCAAGGATCAAGTGTCTCCCATCCTCCGATATGTCTGTTAGTAAGCTCAAATGGGGCCTACGTGATAAGGCATCAGCAACTACATTCTGTGTCCCCTTAAAATATGTAATATCAAAGTCATAGGACTGTAACTTGCTCACCCACTTCTGCTGCCTATCATTGAGATCTCGCGGCCCCAAAAAGTGTTTTAGGCTATTATGGTCGGTTTTGATACAAAATTTGCTACCTACCAAATATTGCCTGAATTTAGCCAAAGCATGCATAATGGCTAACATCTCCTTATCATATATGCTGAAGCTCCGCTCTGGCCCTCTCAATTTCCTGCTCTCATAAGCAATAGGGTGCTTCTCCTGCATAAGCACTGCTCCAATGCCCTCTCTGGAAGCATCACAGTGTAGCTCAAAAGGTTTGCTGAAATTTGGTAATGCTAACACTGGACAAGAAGTCATCAACTCCTTAAATTTCTCAAAACACTCTTGTGCCTCAAGAGTCCACAAGAAAGCTCCCTTTCTCATCAAATCTGTCAAGGGTGCTGCATCATTGGAATATCCATCCACAAACCTCCTGTAGAAACCACATAATCCCAAAAAGCCCCTCAATTGTGTAAGGTTCACCGGTGAAGGTCATTCCACAATGGCACGAATCTTTTCAGGATCCATGCATACGCCCTCTGCACTGATAATGTGACCCGAATACAACAACTCTGTCATACCCAAATCACACTTCGACTCCTTTGCATACAAGGACTCTCTACCCAATATAACCAACACCGTGTCAAGGTGAACCAAGTGCTCCTCCCAAGATCTACTGTACACCAAGATATCATTGAAGAAGACAAGTACAAATTTCCTCAACTGAGGATGGAAAACCCTATTCATTGTTTCCTGAAAAGTAGTAGGTGCGTTAGTTAGCCCAAATGGCATAACTACAAACTCAAAATGGTCACAATGACATCTAAAGGCTGTCTTCTCGATGTCCTGCTTTCTAACTCTGATCTGGTGATAACCTTATCTCAAATCTATCTTTGAGAAGAAGCAAGCTCCATGAAGCTCATCTATCAACTCATTGATCCTGGGAATGGGGTACCTGTTTTTAATTGTCTTCCTATTAAGCACCCTGTAATCAATGCACATCCTCAATGTCCCATCTTTCTTCTTCACTAACACCACTGAAGAAGCAAAAAGAGACTTACTTGGTCTAATGTGGCCCATAGCAAGTAACTCCTTTATGGTTTTCTCAATTTCATCCTTCAACCTCTTCGGATGCTTGTAAGGTGTAATCATGATGGGCTTAGCCCCCTCCTCTAACTCAATGATGTGCTCAATACCCCTATCTGGTGGTCTACCTAGTGGAATGTCACTGAACACCTTAGAGTGTTTAACTCTAAGCTCCTGAATATCAGGAGGATATTCAGTCTTCTGCTGTCCCTTCTGTGATGGCATCAACATGCACTCTGCTGCCCACTCTACCTGATCATGTCGAATCAATCTAGCCATCCTCTGGAAAGAGACCATCCTAAGATCATTGTCCCTAATTGCCTTAAGAATATGTGTCTTCCCATTTCACTTTAAACCTCATCTCCATCTCCTTGAGGTTAAGAGTGAACTCACCAATATCGTGCAACCAACTCATCCCAAGGACTATATTTGTATCTCCCATAGGCACAACATAGAAATCTGCCTTAAAGTCATAATTATTAACTTTCAATGGGAGTCCAGTGATCTTACGATCACATTTGAGGACATAGCCATCAGCTACCCTCACTCTAATTCCCCCAAACTCCTCTGTGTGTATGCCACGCTTCTCCACCATCCTAGCATCAATGAAATTATGAGTGGCACTTGTATCAACCAAAGTTATAACTCGCTGTCCAGCAAGTACTCCTCTCATCCGGAATGACCCTTCCTGCTTAATACTAGTGAGACGAGCTTCCCTAAGTTGCCCATCTCCTTCCCCATCCTTGGACTCCATTTTAGACAAGTTTTCAGCCTTGTCTTCCTCTTTTTCACCATCTATTTCCTCTATATCAGACTGCTGGTCTGAATTATCTGATTCTGATTCCTCATAGTATGCCCACATAACTGTGTTAGCTTTGCCCTTTGGTCTAAGAGGACAATCATGGTTTGCATCATAGGGTCTCTTACAGTAGAAACATAATTTTTTCTACCTCAAATCATTTAATGTTTCCCTGTCAAAAGGTGCTGGAGTTTTATCTTTAGAATCATTTTAAAAATCAGTCCTCTCTGGTTTTTTTATAAAATGGTTTGTTATCTTTACTAAAAGATGCTCCTTTGGACTGAAATTTGTTTGTTGGGACTGCATATTCCATACTTCTTGCCTTTTTCATAGCTTCCTATAAAGAAATAGGATCAAATGCCTTTATCCAACCTCTCAGTGGTTCGGATAGGCCCTCAATGAAAAGAACTATCAATCTATGCTCTGAAATGTTTGGCACCATGACTGCCAATCGCTAAAATTCACCAATGAAATACTCCAAGTTGCTTATTTGTTTCAGCTGTGCCAAGTCTCGAAAGTAAACCTCTGGATCTTTCTTGTCAAATCTTTCAACCAACCTATCCACGAAGTCCTAGTACTCTGTCCCCTGATTATGCTGAAGTGTTACCATACCATGGTACCACCAATCATGTGCTACTCCCTCCAAATGCAAAGGGGCATATTTGATAGCTTCAGTCTCTGTCATTGGCCTCAGTGCCAAAAATGTGTCAAGCTTATGAATCCAAGCTTGAGCTGTCATCTTACCACTCCCATCAAATGTAAGCATAGTAAGCTTGCCTGTAGCCCTCTTCAGCTCACTATTTTGACCTCTAGGCCTCCTATCCTGTCTGAGTGACCTGTAATGCTCTCTCCTCTGATTTACAAAGCGTTCAAAGGTCATCCTCTCCCGAATTTGAGGAAATAATAATTCCCATTCATCATTTGCAGCCATGAGTGCATCTGCAAATATGGGGTCTCTTGCAGCGTCCTCTGTCGGAGCTTCTTCTAGCTCCTCTGGAACAAATGTAGGGCGTGTAGGCCTATCAGCTGTTCTGGAATGGGTCCGTTGTGGTCTTTGATTACATGTAGCACTCCTGTTATCTCCCTGTTCTCCCTGTTCCCCATTCTGTCTGGGTTCAACCTTTCTACCATAGTAGTGAGTGCATGTAATGCCTGCGCCATCTGCTGCTGCCCTGTAACCATAGCACGAAAGAATTCTTTGGTATCCTGATCATCATTATTCTTCCTGTTTTTTGGTGGACTACCATCATGCCTCTCTTCCATATTTCCTGTTTTCGGTAGCTGTTCTCTGTCAACCAAAGCTCTCCTGCGAGTATAGTACCTGTGTGGTCCAATTTCCTGTGGCTGCATATGACTCCCAAACCCTCAGGATGGCAAGAATGAAGATCTGATACCAATGTAAGAACCCAACTTGGCTCTCCTCCGCTGACTGTTTCTTTTGAATGCAGTTGATTTGAATTTGTTTTGGTTTTTGAATGTTTATGGATTTTTTTTGTGTTTTTGGTAATAATGAGCAATGATACCATTCTGAAATAAACTCCTATGCTTAAAATAATTCTGAAACAATAATACTATTGATGGAAGTAATTTATGAGACTATCAAGGAGAATGTTTATTCTGTTCTAATGCCAATATGCCTGAAAAAAAACAATTCATTACAATGTAGGATAAAAATTTGATTTTTGCTGTCCCAGTAGATGAAAATTTGCAAACTGCAAATTTTTATTTTTTTACTGTTCACACGGTACTGTAGCAGTCCGTATAGCGGCACTGTTCACGTGGCACTGTAGCAGTCCATATGGCAGTACTATAGCAATCTGTACGGCAGTACTATAGCAATCCGTACAGTACTTGTTAATCACCAAAAATTCTTCAATAAATCTGCAATAATTACTCGTGAATTTATTCTTCAATTCTGCACAATTAGATGCAAATAAGACCTCTGAATGAAGTCTTCCTGAAACTAAATATCACTGAATATTTCATCAACTCAGATGGTGAACATTGAAGCAACTACGTCCTCCAATGGTGGCTGAAAACCCTAGTCTGCAGAGCAAACCCCTTTCAATTTCACAATGTCAAATAGCAAAATAGCAATCAATGATGCCTCTCTCCAAACTCAATGCCATATATCCTTTTTGCAAATCGTACCCTAATCCTCTTAATTACAATTTTGCTTGTAATTTCATTTAATCACTTTGGGTGTCAAAATGATTTTAATCATTAAATGGGCATTTAATATTAATATTTCAATACTCTGGCTTAGATAATTTAATTAAAAACATGGCCCCGTCTAATGATGAGTTGACCCTCAAGTTAAGTGATTATAATATAAAGTCACTTTATAACTTTATTATTAAATCACTTAATAATAAATGCTAAGTTATTCAAACTTGTCTAACTCCATGAATACTTTGAATTTAGCTATGCCGTCTGAAACTGGAGCTCACCAGTTGACCACCCATATGACCGTGATGTCTTGTAGAAATAGTAGGGGTCCATCTCCAACTACTAAAAATACCCTGATGAAGCCAAACTCAAAGCAAAACTCAACATAAACAAACTCTGGCAACCCAGAAGTGTACTCTGCTCTGTCCCCGAAAGATCTCCGCGCCAAGGTGACCCTCTATCCAATCCTACTAGCCTGCGAGGGTCTCTGATAGGCTAATCACAAGCTAGAGTGATGTCTCTAGCTAGAAGGGGACATCATACTCGGATTTTTGTTTTGAACTTTCCAGAAGGGCAAATACCTTTCGGGATTTTAAATGTTTCCTCAGCATTCCAAGTGAACCTTTTCCTTCGGACAAAATGTCCGAAGGATTTGAACCTTTCAGAACTTTTCAAATTGCCCTTTGGGCCTTTCCAAGTGCCCTTCGGATCTCCTTAAAGAGAATTTTTTCAAAGGGATTCTACCCTTCGGGATTTTTGCCGATGATCTTTTCTGAAGGGATCGTTACCCTTCGGTAAAACTGAAAAGAACCCTCCAGAAAATGCAATAGACCTTTGGAAAAAATTGAAAGCACCTTTTGCCTTTGTTCATTTCCTTCGGAAAAAAAGTCCGAAGGAATTCTTTTCAAATTGCCCTTGCTTTTAAAGATGCCCCTCGGGATTTCTATTTGGAAAATTCCCCTGAAGAAAGAGACCATGTAGACTTGAACAATTCCTTCGAATTATTCAGGGCCCAAAACTGATCCACAAGACAAATTGCAAAGTTTCGAATGGTAGAGGTTGCAATTTTGACCTAGAGGGTCAAAATTGTCAACAAGTTAGTTGGAAATCCAAGAAACAATCAGTATTGACAATTTCTTTAGTAGAAGCAAAATATAAGGCCGCTTCAGAGGCAACTAGAGAGATCTTGTGGCTCAGAGGGGTTCTTTCAGATTTGCAGGAGCAATAGGTTTTGTCAACACCTTTTATGTTTGACAACACTTTTGCAATCCAAATGGCAAAAAATCCAATCTTTCATGATCGAACCAAGCAAATTAATACCAAATTTCATCTGATTTGGCATCATGTGAAAGATAACAGTGTCAAGTTGCAACATTGCTCTACAACAGAGCAACCAACATACATCCTAACAAAAGCACTTAGATGAGAAAAAATTGAAAAGTTCAAAGGAATGCTTGCTATGACAAAGACCCCTACAAATTAAGGGGCGATGTAACGATAGTATATATAATTGTTATTTATTTCTAAGTATCTTTTGTCTCATTAGGTAATTTTTGTTTTATTCAATAATTTTTTTTTCCATTTCCATAGGGATAGGAAGAGTCACATTGAGAATGTGAAGTGAATAGCCATTTTGACTTTTATATTGTAATGTTTGTTCTCTTTCAACTTGAATCATGAAATATGATTCCATTGCCATTCCATATCGAATCTGGGCTTTCATTGTCCTTATGTTGAAAACCCTGAAGAACTTTAAAGCTTAATAAATTGAGAAAATATATTGATCATAAACTTGAATGGATACAAATGAGAGAGGACTCAATATATAGACTCAATTGTCACTTCTAGGGTTAGGGTTTCATTTTTAGGTTTTCTCATTTTTTTTTAATTTTCACTTTTCCCTTTTCTCACATTTTTCTTTATTTCAAATAATAATAAAGTAATATTAAGTTGTCATTTATTTTTATAAAATAAAAAGTAAGTCACTTAGACAACTTAAAGTATTAATTTTATTATTTTTTACTTTATTTGAAAAAGGGGTTTTGACAGTCCATCTTTCCCAAAAATTGCTTGTCCCAAACAATTGCAAGCTCAATTGCTTTGACTTTTTTCAATTATCCGTCTTTGTAATACCTGGATCCCAATTCATCCTTTAGAACTTGCAATTCTACATTCTAAATTCCTTGTGTGATGCAATATGTTCCTTTGACTGCATAACTTTGTTTGCCCTTGAAACCTTCTCCATACATCCATCTGGGAGATCAAAAACGTCTTTGGTCGAGGATGAATTAGCAATACAAACATTTGCTTCATATTTGATCAAGAATTTGCATTTGCTTCTTTTACTAAATCCATGACATCTTTATCAAATACGTGCTATAGCAATCCATTGATAAATGTAAATTGCCTTGAATCTTGAATGTGATATATGCCTCTATCCAAACATGCACAGTGTCCTAACATCAAAACATGAAATACCACGAGCACCTTCACCATTGTAACTCCTAAAATATGGTGCAAATCAGACTGTGTTTAGGCTGGAACCAAGCTACAATAGTCACAAACCACCTGAAATTTTACCCGAATTAGAATTATGGTGGCTTACATGTTTTTTCCCTTCAGCTGAGACCTTCTGCCCACATCATCCAATGACAAGACCCCCTTAAAATGTGCAAACTTGCAGCTGTTCATGACTAATAACAACGGCTCATGATCTGAAATTATCAAAACCAGGAACATGCCACTGACACAATAGCTGCAAAACTGCATATCCACTTGTATGATTGCAACTGAAATAATGTGATGGCTGATAATGGTGATGACAGCAGTATTAATGGTGGCAATTTGGTTCATAGCTGCCCTGGGTATGTTTCCTCTATCACTTGACAATAGTATCCCATCACCATGCATTCCCTTCATGTCTTGTTAGTGATCCTTTGCACAAATATCCAAGTTTGGAGTTACTTCACCATGCTTATATTGCGCTACTCTGGTATTAATGCGAACCTCTGCTTGAGATCTTGTGGTGCGTATAACTTCCTCAATAGGAAGGACATATCCAACACAATTCCTCTACTCTTGATGGCACTCTTTAGTCAAGGGCAATCTTAGAAGTGCAAAAGCAAATACCATTGAACGCTGATTCAAAGTGGACCAAATATCATTATGACAAGATAGAATACCTAAACCCATGTCATAAGAGTCATTGCACACCTTGTGTCTACCCCAAGTGCTGACAAGTTTTTGTGCTTTTGTGATGCAAGGAATAGTGAAGCCATCTTTTAGTAACTCATCCTTCATGAATTCTCCTTCACACATCCAAGGGTGGCAAACCTTTATGTAGCTTGATTCCAAAAATACCCCACCATGTTTAGTCATAAAATCTTGAACATTAAAATGACACCCGTTCTACTTACCATTATTCAACATCGGGCATCCCGTTGTGATTATCCCCGTTAGGCCATCATTTATGAACTTGTCTTCAAGTGTAGAACTTGGCTCTAAGGAGTGATCTATGAATTGTGAGCATTGATCCTCCACAACTTTGTTAGAATTCACAACATACTCTATGTGATTCCTCATGAACTTCCTTTCTATCCAAGTGCATGGGATGAAGAATTCACTAAAAATAGTAATATTGATCTTTTCAAAGCCTTTATCCTTATCATATCTCAAAAGATCACTCAGATCCCATATGTAAAAACAATATTGAATTTGAATCAAAGGATCTATATGCTCTATGTTGCAAGTTGTATCCTTGACCCTATCACCAATTTTAGAATGCTTTCCATGATGACAAGAATGTTGTAATGGCATAGTATGAAGCAACAAATCTGAAATATGACCATCCTTTACATACCTTGGGCTGTAATCAAAGTGTTCACCTCCTTGGCCGAATTATAAATTGTTGTGATATCCTCAACACCTCCAACCTTGTGACTCAAAATCCTTTAAATACCTTGGGCTGTAATCAAAGTGTTCACCTTCCTTGACCGAATTATAAATTGTTGAGATATCCTCAACACCTCCATCGTTGTGACTCAAAATTTCCAAGTTAGGATCAACATTCTCCTCAATTGCTTGCTCATCAACATGGCTATCCTGAAATTCAATCATATACGACAATGACTCACCTTTTGGAAGATCGTTGGGTAGCTCATGTATTGGCACATCTATTTCCATCTTCAGCGTTTTGCTTTCAGCTAGTGATGCCTTTTCCTCCTTGGCTTCATTGATATACATGCAATCATTAGAAGTCAATAAAACATCTACTATCAAAGGATCTTTACCTTCACCCTACATGTTGGATCCCTCATGTTCTTGCTCAATGATGTCTTGTGACTCTGAATTTGACTGTTATAATTCAGCTAACTTTGATGTTGTTGATTTTTCACCAATTTCTGCTTCCTCAACCCTTTGAGATTTTGTTGCATCTAACACTTTTTCTGGATCTTCATCTGGCAACACTTCCACATGTCCTTTGCTTAGACAACCGTGGCGTGGCTCCCAAGGTTCTTTGTATGAGAAGCAAATTTTTTGTCTTCTAAGATTATTTTTGCTATTAAATTTTTGAGAGTTTTTGTTTAGTTCAGCTATCATTTCTATTGTTAAGTATGGTTTCAATTTTTTTTTACATTGTTCAACCACGTTTTTTACTCGTGCACACGCTCTGGTGAAACTTTCCACACATCCTTTCTCGGATTAGTCAATAAAACTGATAGGAGTGGCTGTAAAAAAATGTCACTCTCATTTAGAATCAATGTCATAATTATTTGCATTGAGGCAACAATATTTTTTGCATGATTCTTATGAACAGTAGCAAAGAAATGTTCAAACATTTGTAGAATAAGATCATCACATTTAAGATCTAACATTAGAACACAAGATCTGACTTTTGCAATAGTTTTTAAAATTATAACCCTCTTAATAAAATAAGGATTTTTTATTTTATCCATAACTCGGAAGCTTTCCACAATCAATTGGAATATTTCCCTCGTGGTGTTGTTGTATGGCTTTTCAGGGGTTGCTATTCATGTAATTTCACTAATACAAGTAATAACTACAATTCTTACATCTGGATATGGGTGTCTGAAAGGCTTAGGCTTAGCCAACTTAGTCATTGATTGCTTTGCTGCCCATAACATAGACTCAAAATCTGTCTTTTCATGGACAAGCAATTTGCCACTTCTTCCAAAATATTGGGTAGAAGATTTTTTGAATGAGGCAGATGCTCAAGTTTCCTCCCTGTTGTGTAAAGTTTTATTCCCATATCATATTTACTTGTTAATTCCATGATTCACAAATAGTATCTACAAAATATTAATTCTTCCCAGTAGGCTGGCAAGAGCAAGGCTATGGATACCATTGTAATGTCCCATTTGGGAAATTCTCTGAATTTTGGAATTTACTCTGATTCATTTTCAACACTGGAACATCAACAAAATACTAAACAACACATGCAACACAAGTATTGAAGACTCAATTGAAAACTTCACTGAAATCTTTATTGTATCAAGTGGAAAATACGAATGTTTACACAAATTGATCATCAGCAATAGAGAATCCTCTTTATTTGATATGAAACTCTATTTTATTATCAATATCAAACATGATAACACTTACAAGAGCAATGTTGGATGGCACAACTTGACTGATTTTAATGTTATGACAGTTGTAAATGAAGGTACGATTGATTGCGAATGAGTTACAATAACATGTAATTTTTGAAATGGAAAGATCGGCTAGTTACAAATGGATTACAACATGCAATTGCTAAAATGGAAAGATCAATGGCCAACAAAGTGGATACCACTGTAACCCCTCACCAAAACCTGGGGGCAGCTGCAATTTGAGATGCAACAGTCTCCAAAAGGTATGGCAGCCTCTTTTAGGGCATGACAGCCCTTTGTATAACAGAAAGCCCTGATTTGTTGATCCATTAAATCCTCAAAATTTGGAAATTGATAGTACCTTGCAGCCAACTGAAATATGAAAATACCTTGATTTGTTTGCACAATTGTGATCCCTGTATAGAATCACCTTAAAGAATAGTTTTTTCATCCTCAGATCCTGGATTATGGAAGATAGAGGTTTTTCGTCCCCACAACCATCTTCGACCAATAAGGGTTTTCATCCTTAACTTGAAAAACTTGAAGAACTATGAAACTCAATTGTAATGTCCCCATTCCTATGCAGGAGGCCTAGGAGGCTTAATTCAGTCTTAGCCTTGGTCATATCCAAGAGGCTAGAGACTTTGGGGGTTCTTGGGTATGGATTTTCATTATTTTGACTTTATGTTATAATTCGTCATTGACTTAAGTGATGGGTGAAAAGGTGGTACTCTATGTTATATTCTTTTGTTGGGACAACTAAAGTATTTTTTCTAGCATGTGCACAATAAAGTCACTTAAATTATATTTATGCACATGGCAATTTCCCAAAAGGGGGCATTAGGGTTTCTTTTGCCTCTTTTGAGATATTAAAGGCTTTTTTATGGTGGGCGTTGGAATTGGATCAATCCAACGGAGGAGATTATAACATTTTTTTGGAGGATGATTATGTATTTTCCCTTGTAGTCATTTTTTAGGGCATTCATACACTCAATCATTTTTAGCTGCTGCTATTTTTAGTCTTTTTGCTTGTGGAGGTCAGATTCTGCAGGATCCCTAGCTTCGATGGTGAGAGATCCACTCCTGGATGGAAGAGCATTCTTTGGTGAGGGTTTCAAACCCATATCCCTAGCTTGTGGTTCGTTTGGTTTAGATTTTTGGTTCAGATTTAGAGTACGGTCAAAGGATATATTAGAGATTTCAGATCTAGAGGAGAGGGATAGCCATTCATCATTCAAGCTCATCTATTTTCTGATTTGGAGTTGCTGGGTGTCTCCTATAAGTGGGGCGACTCGTGGGAGATTCAGAAAGATTTTAGGAGGGGTTTCAATGGGTATTTTTTGGAGATTTCAGAGTTGGAGCTTGATACCATCGCCTTGATGCCCCAGGGATTTATTCTAGGCAATTTCTCTTTCTATTTCAGAGTTTACGGTTACCTGTAATTTTTTCCATTTGCAGTCATGAAAATAAAGAAAATAAATTCAACTTTTGGCCATAAATTTTTTTTTCAGTTTAATATTCTACTTATTTTCCTGCATCATTTGAAGCATCTGGGTATTGTCAAAAGTGAATATTTTGATAAATATTAATTATTTTAGAATTTTGTACCTTGCTCTAAAAATTCAGTTTTCAGTTTCGAGGGTTTTAGTAAATTTTTTGAGTTTTAAGGAGATATCCTAAAAAGGATATTTCAGTGGTATCAAAGCCACCTTTCTTGCAAACTGTTGTGTAGTGCATGAAGATATATTCTAGGAGAAATACACCTCAAAAGGAAGGTCAAAACGTGGCAGATAAGGTAGAACTGAATGAGGAGTTTATGAAGAAAATGCTCATCAACATAGTGAAACAACAGGAGACAACCAATCTCTATTTGAGCCAACTCACACAGAGTATGAATCAGATTAAATCCGGGGATAATAGGGAAAAGGGTGAGAACAACAATTCGGGGCAGCAATCCGTCCGTTCTTCTAACAAGCCTTTAAGTCTTCATGAGCCCTCTTTTTTGAAAGATTCTGAAGCATCACTTACGAAGCAGCCAACAAATACACTTGATGAGGAGTCTTGTTGTACAAAATACCAATCTTTGAGCGAGGGTTTCAGAGACAATATGTCATTTTTAGATTATTGCAAGATGAAGATTGGAAGCAAGCCCAAGAGAGATCATCACATGCCGGTCCCTGAATTACAAAGGCATTTGGGGCAGATTTCTATTTCGCACTTTGATGGCTCTAAGAAGTGTACCGCATGATCATGGGTACAAATGTTGAAACCCTGTTTTGATTTGAACCCCATGCGTGAGGAGGATGCAATTAAGTTTGCAATCCTACATCTTGAGGGAGATGCACATGATTGGTGGCATCATGGACTAGTGACACAGGGGCACATGCACATTACCACATATATAGAGTTCACACAGAGGTTAGAGGACAGATTTGGCAGGAGAGATCCACATATTTCTCAGGGAATTGACTCACTTGAGACAGACAGGTTCCTTGGATGTCTACATTGCAAATTTTCAAAGACTTTCAGTGATGGTTCCTAATATTTCAAAGATGAGGTTGACTTCATTATTCATTGCAGGATTGAAAGATACTTTGGCTGGATTTGTGAGGGCATTTGAACCTCCATTCCATGAGGCCATTAGGAGAGCTCGAGGTTTGGAGTTGTCGACTCCAAAATCTAGATTTTGACCCAGAGTTCAGCAGAGTGTCTCCACCTAGGCAGGATGATAGGAGACAGGACTTGGCTAGGAAGCTATTCATTTCACCCGAGCTTAGGGAGGAGTTGAGACGAAAGAAACTATGTTTCGATTGCCGTCAACCATGGACACGTGGACATAATTGTTCTAGGAAGAGCAATGCCTAATATATTGAGGTCTATGAAGACAGTGATGATGAGGGAGATGAGGTATTAGAACCTCATGAGCTTGATGATGGTGATGCATTGGATAATGCTGATTTTGAGATTGCAGAGGAGACTTTTCCCGTCAAGACCATAGCTACATTGTCTAGTACCCCCAGGTACAAGGCATTCAGGGTTTGAGGGGTCATGCAGGGACAACATGTGGTGGTGCTTATTGATAGTGGGGCCATCCACAATTTCATTGATGCTACTTTGGTAGAGAGATGGGGCCTGCAACCAGAAGATTTTGAGGGTTTCAACGTGGTGATAGCCAATGGTGAGTCCATGAAATGCATAAGGAGGGTTCCACAATTGAGCATCACTATGGTTAACTATACAGTTACTGATGATTTCTATATTGTTGGTATTGGAGAGACCAACATAGTGCTTGGAGTGCAGTGGCTTCACTCACTTGGTGAGTTTCAGACTAACTTCCAAACGATGGAGCTGAAATTTAACTCTGAGGGCAGGGATGTGGTCTTGAGAGGATTATATTCAGAAGCACCCATAGTGGTCACGGCCAAACGGATGGAGAGAACATTCCGGCACAATGATGTGGATTGGGCAGTTCAGTGCTTGGTTTCGACCAAGAGTTCAGATGATAATAGGCTAGAGTATCATGTTGATGTCTAGGCCCTACTGGACAAGCACAATGCAATTTTCAGCGATATACCTCCAGGTGTACCTCCCGATAGAGGGTTTGAGCATGTGATCAAGATTGAGGACAACAAACCGTGGTCACAAATCTTGATCGTCACCCCAAACGGTTTAAGGATGAGATTGAGAGGACCATATGTGAGCTCCTAGATATAGGCATTATCAGGGCTAGTTCCAGTCCCTTTGCTTCTTCGGTTGTTTTGGTGAAGACGGATGGAACCATGCGTATGTGTATAGATTACCATGCCTTGAATAAGAAAACCATTAAGAATAAGTACCTTGTGCCTTGTATTGATGAGCTACATGGTGCAATCTATTTTTCCAAAATAGATATGTGACCAGGATACCATCAAATCAAGGTCAGAGAGGGGGATGTGTAGGAGATAGCTTTCAGATGCCACTGCGGTCACTTTGAGTTATTTTTTATGTCGTTTGGTTTGTCGAATGCACCCGCTACATTTCAGACCTGTATGAACCATGTGTTCAACTGCCACCTATGAAAGTTCGTGTTGGTATTCTTCGATGACATCTTAGTCTATAGCAGGACATGGGACGATCACATGAGACATCTTGATGAGATTTTGGGTATTTTGGAGGCTAGTTTGCTATACCCGAAGGCTTCTAAGTGTGAATTCGGCATGATAGAGCTATTATACTTGGGTTATGTGATTGGAGGAGGTGCAGTCAAGGTTGACAGGGCAAAGATTCAGGGGATATTGGATTGGCCACCGTCAAGGACTTTGACATGGTTGAGAGGGTTCTTAGGTCTATGTACTTACTACAGGAGGTTTGTGAAGGGCTTATCTTGCTTGGCTGCTCCATTTACAGATTCGACCAAGAAGGGAGCTTTTGCTTGGTTAGATTCGACACAACAGGTTTTTGATCACCTTAAGGAAGTGATGAGTTCATGTCCAGTTCTTGCACTACTAGACTTCACTCGGCCATTTGTACTTTAGTGTGATGCATCAGGGGAGGGCATTGGAGCAGTACTTATGTAGGATATGCATCCCATTGCCTATGAGAGTCAAAAGTTGAGTCTTGTGGAGAGGGGGTACTCTGTTTACAAGGAGATGCTGGCCATTATGCATGCGTTGATCGAATTTAGGCAATATCTTGTGAACAATAGATTTGTGGTTCGTACAAATCACAACAATTTGAGGTTTTTATTGGGGCAGAAAAATCTCAATGACTGCCAGCAAAGATGGGTGAACATGGTATAGGCTTATGACTTTGACATAGAGTACACAAAAGGTAAAAATAATGTGATAGTTGATGCTTTATCTAGGAGACCTTACCTTGATTCTATGATTAGTTCTATATCGGAGATTTCAGTTGATTGGAAGGCTCACATACTTGTTGAGTATTCCAAGAGTCAGTTTGCATGTTAGATCATGGATGGCATTATCTAGGATGATAGATACAGAGTCTTGGATGACCTCATATACTACAAGGATAGGATTATCCTTGTACCAAAGTCGAAGATGAAGGAGAAGATCCTTCGAGTAATGCACGATACACCTTTAGTAGGACATCCTGGGTATTTTAAGACCTACAGATGCATTAGAGAGATGTTCGCATGGAAAGGGTTAAAGGACGATGTCCCTAACCATATTAGGGAGTGTTTGGTTTTTCAGCAAACCAAGGCGGAGCATACTTTTCCAGTAGGACTTCTACAGCCTCTTCCTACCCCTTGTAATGTCCCCTTTTTGGCTTGTTCTCGGTTTTGGTTGATTAGCCTATTATTTAACCCTTGTAGGCTAGTGTGGTGTATTAGAGGGTCCAGTTTGGGCGTTATGGAGCTCTTCAGGTGGTAGTTATAAGTGTTTATCTCCCTAGATCCTTCATTTGTTTTGAGACATTGATATGCAGGGGTTTTCAGTTCCGTTTGAGGGACTTACTATTTATAGTAAGTCAGTGGATGTTAGAGAGGGACCCTTAATATTTTTAGTAAGGCAGTTGGATGCATAATGGATACAATGGTTAAGTCCTAGGTTCAGAAGGAATTGAGAAATAATGATTATTTGTGTAGTTATGTTATTTTAATTATTAATAATAAAGTGCAATTATAAAGTTATATTATAACTTTATGTCCAATGGAGCCATGACCCTCAAAAAGGTCACTGAAAGTACATTAAATAATTAATTAAAATAGGCACCTACTTTGAGAAAATATTTTTATTAAGTTATAAAGTGCACATTTAATATTATTTTAAATGATTAAAAGAGGCTTCTAGAGGATCGACCTCTTCTTGGAAAAATTATAAAAGCAATCAACCAAAGCTATTATGAAATCATCCAGGCAATTGATGTGTTTCTAAGTGTTTTGCTTGGAGAAAGAACTAGCTAGGGTTTCTACCATTATTGAGCCTTTGAGAACGAAAACTCTCATAGGTTGTGCAATTTTGAGGTTGTGAAACTATCAGCTGAGATTATTGTCTAATTGTGGGCTTCATTCAGAGGTCCAATTTGTGCTACATTGGAGGATTCACAAATTTTTCATTAGAGCTTATTTTCAGCGATTGGAGGGTTTCAATCTGCATACTCATACTCAAATTTTGGTTTGTATTGGGACATCCTTGCATCCGAATTTTGTGGGCATTGGCTCAAACTATTCGTGGCTGCTTGGAGATCATTTTAAGAACAAATTGGAGGTGTTTCAAGGCTGCAATTATTTATTACTGAGGACTGTCATAAAACAACAAGGGCAACTCCATGGGAATGGTATTTTTGTTGCTATCTCATCATTGAGACACTTCATGGTTGTGGGTATTGATGCATTTGATTCCTATCATCCTAGCAACCATTTCAAGGGTCAAATGAAGGAGGTATACAGCTGTAATAATTTATGCTTGAGGTTCCAGTCATAGGGCAGGGGCAGCGTCACTCAAGGAGGGCGATTTCACTCAAGGAGATCCAAAAATTAGATAAAAATCGGAACTAGCATTCGTGGGGTCTACTGATCATTATCAGCTCTTCCAATCAGGTTCATATCAGCATTTCAACTTGTATGCATGATTATAAGGTTTGAATATTAATCTGAAGTAGTGGCAGCCATTAGAGCTTGGATAGGGATTCACTGTATTACAAAATAGTTTTGATTTCATATACAATCAAGCTTGTAATCTGCGCTATTGTATGTTCAATCGAAGAAGGATTAGTCTGAAGCAAATCTTAAGTTGCATGAGAATTGTTTGATTAAATGTCTCTTCCAGATTTAAACACTTATGTGCCTTGAAAGCATTGTAGATTGTTGCATATCTTTCTTGCTATCATTGTTAATCAAATTGTATCATTCAAAGCACTATTATTAGCATAAAAATATCAGGAAACAAGCAATCAGACATTCATAACAGCAAGTTCAGACATTGTATGCAAAGTGTTTGACGATATTCCTTGAGCCTCTAATCAGCAGTTTGAGGTCATAATTAGCAAGGGATTTTACATCCTTGATTAGAAATGGGAGAGCATCAGGGTTTTCCTCAATACATGGGCATGATTGCATCTATGTAGTGGTCGATCAGTTGACCAAGTATGCCCATTTTTTTTTCTATGCCCTCTAGGCATACGACAACGCAGGTAACACATACAGTTTTCATAGGTGTTTTTAGGCTTCATGACTTGCCTAAGAACATCGTCAGTGATCGGGATAGCCATTTCATGAGCACATTTTGCCAGGCGATTTTTCTGACTAGCAAATACTGAGTTGACTTCTACTACTAGCTATCATCCACAGGCAGATGGGCAGACAGAAATAATCAATAAGTGGATAGAGGGCTACTTGCATAACTATGTAGTAGGACATCAATGGGCATGGATTAGATGGCTACACTTGGGTGAGTATTGTTATAATACCACCTATCAGATCAGTATTGGCATGGCTTCTTTTCATGCATTGTATGGATATGATGCTTCATCATTTGTGGCCCTGGTATTGTCAGATAGTCGAGCTCCCAAAGCTCGTGATTAGTTACAGGAGATCAAGATATTCTAAAGGCCCTCAAGGAGAATCTACAAAAAGCACAAAATCAACAGAGGATTTATGCAGACAGACACGGTTGATAGATCTTTTGAGGTAGGAGATTTGGTCTTTTTACGTTTACATCCCTACAGGGAATCCTCACTTAAGAGCGGTGCTGAGAAGTTGAAACCACGATTCTATGGGCCTTATAGGATAGTTCGGAGGGTCAAGGCAGTTGCATATGAGTTAGAGCTTCCGGAACAGAGCAAGATCCACAATGTCTTTCATGTTTCATGCCTCAAAAGGGCACTTGGACAGCATATTGTACCTTTTACAGACTTGCCACATTTGAACGAGGAGGGAAAGCTAGTTTTAGAACCAAAGACTATCATTGAGATGAGACAGAGAAAGCTCAGGAACAGGGTGAATACATAATATCTAGTGCGGTGGAAGGATTTGCCACTTGAGAATACGACTTGGGAGGGAGAGTAGATTTTACAGCGTCCTAGTTTGCATTTGCTTGTGGGCAAGCAAATTTCAGGAAGGGAGGACTATAATGTCCCCATTCCTATGTAGGAGGCGCAGGAGGCTTAATTCAGTCTTAGCCTTGGTCATATTCAAGAGGCTAGAGACGTTGGGGGTTATTGGGTATGGATTTTCATTACAACCTTCACTTTATGTTAGAATTCGTCATTGACTTAGTGATGGGTGAAAAGGTGGTACTTTATGTTATATTCTTTCGTTGGGACAACTCAAGTGTTTTTTTTCGCATGTGCACAATAAAGTCACTTAGTTATATTTATGCACATGGCGATTTCCCAAAAGGGGGCATAAGGGTTTCTTTTGCCTCTTTTGAGATATTAAAGGCTTCTTTATGGTGGGTGTTGGATTTGGATCAATCCAATGGTAGAGATTATAATATTTTTTTGGAGGATGATTATATATATATATATATCCCTTTGTGGTTATTTTTGAGGGCATTCATACACTCAATCATTTTCAGTTGCTACTATTTTCAGTCTTTTTGCTTATAGAGGTCAGATTCTGCAAGATCCGTAGCTTCGATGGTGAGAGATCCCCTCCTAACTGGAAGGGTATTCTTCGATGAGGGTTTCAAACCCATATCCCTAGCTTGCAGTTCGTTTGGTTCATATTTGGAATATGGTCAAAGGGTATATTAGAGATTTCAGATATGGAAGAGAGGAACAACTATTCATTATTCAAGCTCATCTATTTTCTGATTTGGAGTTGTTGGGTGTCTCCCATAAGTGGGGTGTCTCATTTGGGAGATTCAGGAGGGGTTTCAGTGGGTATTTTTTAGAGATTTTAGGAGGGGTTTCAGTGGGTATTTTTCAGAGATTTCGGAGTTGGGGCTTGTTGCCATCACCTTGATGCCCTAGGGATTTATTCCGAGCAATTTCTTTTTCTATTGTAGAGTTTACGGTTAGCTGTAATTTTTCCCATTTGCAGTCATGAAAATAAAGAAAATAAATTCAGCTTTTGGCCATTAAAATTATTTTTCAGTTGTTTAATATTCTACTTATTTTCCTGCATCATTTGAAGCATTTGGGTATTGATAAAAGTGAATATTTTGAGAAATATTAATTATTTTAGAATTTTGTACCTTACTGTTCTAAAAATTCAGTTTTCAGTTTTGAGGGTTTTTAGTAAATTTTCTGAGTTTTAAGGAGATATCCTAAAAGGGATATTTTGATGCACGGGCATCACCACCCCCGTTGTAAATAATAGTTTAATTTCATGTTTTGAGTCTGTGAGTTATTATGGTCTTTAGGAGTCAATTTAGTTATTAGGGGTCTTAAAAATAATTAGTGTTGTTAGAGGTAGTTAAGAACTTTCCTCAACATACTCGAGGAAGTTACAAAAATTAGTTAGTCTTTTTGAAATAAATAGTGGTTTTGGTTTTGAAGTAATCAGGGCATTAAAAATAGACAAATAAACTTGTAAGGGGATTGGGATTCAAAGAAAAAATGTAACAAACCCCAAGAAGAAAATAAAAACAATTATAAACAATTATTTCTTTTTGGACAAGAAAATATAAACAATTATTTTGGTTCTCTACATGGGTTTAATGGAAATGGTCAGTGCAAGTATGATTCGTGATGAAAGAACTCAAGAAGGATAGTTTGTTCTTGTTTTAAACGTAAATGGTGAGTATACTATTGTTGGTGATTTACACTCTTACTTTATGAAATTGCAAATGTTCATTAACAATATGTTTGTATGCGAACCCTACGATGACTATTTGGAATGATGAGGAATGTTGAGTAGGTTTACTTGAAAGAAGAATCATATATTAAATGAATTGATATTCAAATATATGCATGGGCAAGATGGTGCTCTTGTTATCTTAAAGTTATTTATAGTTTATGAAGATCTTTTTCTACGCATGCAAAATACCCTCGAAAGAGTGTTACAGTGCGACAGGAAGGTAAGTTGCATTCAAATTTTGTTGTAAATACATCCCCAGTAGACGGTTATGAAACTACCGTATAACTCAGGTTTGAACTATGCATTAACCTAAGAGATATAGGCAAAGAGGATAATGAAATAATGGTTGTCTTCAGTGTTAGATAAAAATGGTAAGATCTTGTAACCATAAGAAATTAAGATTCTTTGTGCATTGGCGTTCCTTTCAAGAGCAATCTGTGACATAGAGTGTGAGTCGAGTTGAAAGTCAAGTGCAAGTTGGCAAGGGTCTTTTGATGTTTATAAGGTTTTGATGAAAGGAGAAGGATCGTGGACTTATATTCGTGCTTAACTACCTAAGATAGAACATGAAACTGATATTGGAGATTCAATCGATTTCGATAGCGTCCAAAGGAAAACCGTGCAGACTGCGTTTATAGGCAGTGAGATAAAAAGTATTTCAAACACATTTGAAGGAACAGTTTTTGCTTCTGAAAGTGGAAGGTAGTCTAGGGAACATTCATTATAGGTAAATCATGTCGCCATGTTTTTAATACCATCTATGGGATCATCGTTCATCCCCATTATGTAATCTGTGTAAAGATGAAGCCATGTTTGTATGATTTGTTCTAGCATTAAGAATTTTGCAGGCCCGCAGAGTATGCATGTGTAGGTCGTAAGGGGAACCGAGTATGATAAGAGTCTAGAAATTGCGTAATAACAAAAGTCTATCAATTCAATGGAGGTAAGTATCGTTGGTCTGGTTCTTTAATCGACCATGTGCAGAGATTGGTCAAAAAATGATTGACCGTATCTTGATGTACGAAGGAGAATAAAATATGATAAGATATTGATCCATCTCAGGTCAGTTTTTTGTAATTGCATTGGCTCAATAGTGGATTGGAGGATTGAAAAAAGAAAAAAAAAACATTTTGAATGTTCTCGGGTTACCCTGTCTGTAATGTATGTTGAGTTGTGTGTAAATTAGAAAGATGCTTTTGAAGGGTGTGTAGACTGAATGAAGGTTGCTAAATGATTATAATAAGCAAGTATAAGTTGTTTAGAAGCATCCAGATCGGTATTAAATCCATTAACCATTGATAAATGAATGAACCAAATGAGCCATTGCAAATGAAGTGAAGCATTGAAAAAGCAAGTGAGAGAAATTTGGTGTCACTGTTGTCAATCAGACCCTACACCCTTGTGAAAGTAGTTTTCTCGTCCACAAAAGTGACTTATCCTCTATTTCTCAAGGGTCAAGCCCTGGTTTTCAAGGCAAATGGTCATGGTGAGCGAAGTTTCAAATGGTAATGGTGACGATTTGCCCTGTGGGGCAAAATTGTCAACATTCTTGGCGACTCAGCTAGGTAGCATGCCTGCTATGCTAGAGAACTCAGAGCATATAGATGCTATTCAAACTCCCAAATGGTAAACCTGATTTTTGACTGAAAATCTCCTTTGATCATCGCTGATGTAACCTTTCTCCAAAATAAGAAGGGAAACACACTAAAGCAGGAAAACTAAGAAACAAATGTGCAAACAAGCACTTATTGGAACATAACTGAACGAAACTAATGTGCTAGAACAACTCTTGGAGGAAAACAAACTAACAAAGAACCTAACCATAACAAAGCATGATCCACCTGGATCAAAAGGGAAATTATTAAACTCAGTCACTCCAAGAGATGGTACTAGTTGCAAGGCAGGATGTTTATCAGTCATAACTTTTGATAAGGTATTTTTATTGTCCACCAACTATATTAGCATCTTGTCAAATGAGTCATCAACAGCGAACCCGTCACCAACAAAGACAAACTCAGCAAGTACTTCTTGATATTTTTTGCACTGCTTGTCATCTACCACTTTGTCAAGTGATATCTCATCTATGCATTGTTCTTGAGTGGCCACACCCTTTTTATCGACTGTTGCAAGTTCATCCAGCTCTTCAAGGAACTTTGAATAGGCAACCCAATCTGTATTATTATCTTGAATAAGTGATTCTTGATCAAATTTCTCATAAACATGCTCTTCAATAGCCAACATATCCATACAAAGCTCTTCAATCTCTTGTAGAGATTCAAGGTACAACTGCTAATCATCTTTTTGTTCTTCATTTTGATCAATTTGAACTGAATCAGCTTGAAAGCTATTTGGATCCTTCTCAATAAGAGATACCTGTAACTCATTTATGACTTCAATCTGCACCAACTCCTCTTGGAGTTCCTCTACATCAAGATCAGCGTTCTCATTCTTAAATATAATCGGATGCTAACTACAACCTCAAGTGAAGTATCAATAGGAAATTCTTCCTTTAACACAGTTGAAGCATCCTCCACACACTGTGCAAGAACTTGACCTATAGCTGCAACCTCTTTCTCAATCCTCCAAAGAACAGGCTCCTCCTAAAGAAGGGAGATGGTGGGAGGGTGATGAAATTCATTTGTTTGAGAGGGAAAATGAAACATGGAAGGTTGATCATGATCAGGGTTTGGAATCTTGAGGACAATGGAATTATCTAAGGAGTTTTGGAGAGGAGGAAAAGAGACTCTTAAAGACCTCTGAACTCTGTTCCCTCCACTTGGCCATCACCTCTTCAAAGTCTGAAATCTCCTTATCCTCATGGACAAATTGTGCTTGAGAGATGAGTGGTGAAGAAATGGGACTATAAGAAGGCTTAGTCTCATGAATAATCACTTGAAGAGGCTCTTGAATAGGCTCTTGACTCCAACTAGGAAGCTCCCTCGGCATACATTGGGCATGGTTAAGAACCTCATGAGAATAAGTAGTACAAGAATCCTTTTTAGACAAGTGACTCAACTCGATTTTCTGCCTATCCCAAGCCTCCATCGTCTCTAATACAAAAATACACAGCTCATTTATTTTTTCTAGGATCATTGGACACATTTTGAAATAGACCATTTACTTCTTCATACTGAGAGTTTGAACAAACTTTCCTCGCATATGCTAGTATTTTGAGCTCTATCTCATCCATTCTTTCTTGGAGCCAAAGCTGCGCATATGACTGATATTGCTCAACATAGCTTTGATAATACTCCCGATAAGGCTGATTAGGTTCATAAAAAGGCTCATAGGCATCATGATAAGGCTAGTATGATCCATTATTGGGCTGATAAGGAAACATAGCATAGGAATTCTCTTCATATATAGCCATCAAAACTCATTCATGATAATGCAATACTTACATGGAAAGTGTGACTGGATTATTAGAAGCAACCCCCTGAGCTTGGAATCACCAAATACTTCTTGAATAACACTGCTGCAACTGCGATTTCATTAAGACCAGCTCCAAATGGGTCCCATCGGGCATGCCAAAAATTGTTGTCAATTAGACCTTGCACCCTTGTGAAGGTAGTTTTAAGACTTCACAGTCTACTGGAACATGGAAACAATCCGCGGTTGTAGGTGACATGTTAAGTGGATTGAGTCTCTAGATTACGAGGGCTAGCTCTCTTAGGTGTATCAATGAGGATCTCTACTTTGTGTTGCGGACTACCATGGAAAAGGGAGAAAGAAACTTGAGGGGGAAATCCTATTTAATAATGGTGATACACCAGAATGTTGATCCACCCTACTTGGAACCTTGAACACTGAACAAACAAGGGAAAAGGAAGACCTTTGATTTCAATTGATCAATATGCATAAGTATTTCATGAGAAGGTTCGATCTAATGACGAAAACGTGAGGAAAAACGATGGAGAGAGATCTGATACAAGACACTTTACAGCCACCTAATATCTACTTACAGCGTTCACAAAAAATATTTAAAACACTAAACATGACCTGCATAACATGATAAGCTAGCAACTAGGTACGAATCAGAATTTGAGAAGGGAGAGAAATTTACGACGTATGCAAATTGCTGAATGAATGTACACTATGCCAGCACTTGAAATCTGAAAGTACAATCTTTTTATTGATTAAATAGGTTACTGTTGACAATTCTTCCACAAGTCAGATTGTCTCTTGCTATTTAGGAAGTTCACATCTCTAGCCAAGGAAGGAAGAATACATTGTTTTCCTTGGTAAGGGGCCTTTGCTACAACAGGAGAATTCCGAAGGAATGGTTCATCAAAAGGGTTTTACTTCGGAAAAGAGCTTTCGAAAAAGTGCTAAGAAGAAAAGTCCGCAAGGCAAAAAACAAAGGAAGTAATTCCTTCGGACTTTTTGTCCGAAGGAATACTTCAGAGAATTTATAAGGGAACACCCGCAGCCAAACAGGGAGAATCCAAAAGTCCACCAAAGTCAACAAAAGAAAAGCCAAGACCCTTCAGAAGGGTCATTTACAACAATCTCAAAGGGCACCTACCCTTCAGGAAGTTATAGGAGCAAATTCAAAACCTTTGCAAAAAGCCCAGGTGCCCTACAAATTTTCCGAAAGGCACAGAGGGAGAGCTAAATGCCCTTGCTGAGGGCACTTGGTCGGCGGAAGGGACCATGGCAAATTTTCCAAAGGGCACTTTTCAAAGGCCGAAGGGCACATTCGGAGGAAAAAGTAAGGGAAGATATCCTTCGGACTTTTTGTCCGGAGGAATTTGGTAGACACAAGGAGGGACCAAAAGAAGAGAAAGAACAAAGAAAATGAATTCTTTCAGACTTTTGTCTGAAGGAATTCCTTCGGACAAAGGCCCGTAAAATAAACCCAACGGAAGAAATCTCGAAGCAATTCGGAAAAGTTGCAAAGGCAAAGACAGGAAAAAGAGACCTTCGGACAAATAGTCTGAGGAAATTCAGAAAATAAACCTGACAAAAAAAGCCGAAGTAGGAATTCCAAAGGCCAGAGATCGAGATAATTCTTGTGGACATTTTGTCCGCCGGAAAGAGGCGAGACAAAAGTCCGAAGCTAAACAAAGAAGTCCGAAGGAGAAAATGACCAAAGGTGACGTCCCGCAAGACATCAAATTTTGACTGCGGGAAGTAACCGTTGGAACAGAGGTAATGCCAGAATTTCGAAAGAAAAGGCCAAACGGGTAAAAATATAGACAAATACATCCGAATATAGAATCTCGCCAGAAATAGACATTAACAGGTAGACCAAAAAAGGACAGAATACATGCAAGCAGGAGCTATCTTTGAACGTCGTCCAAAGCTTCAGTTGACTGGTTATTAAAGTCCCGCTCATCGCCAGATCATCTCACGCATCTGAGGGTCCAACTCAGCGTCAATTGAAGTTCCAAATTCAAATGTCAAGTTGATTGTTCCAGATTTAGAGTTGATTAATTATTAAACGCCACATTCACTAGGAGCTTTCCATGCAACTCAGCATGATCTCTTCGTTTAACTCAGCTTTCAAACGCTACAACTCGGCATCAAGCAGTTCACGAAGAAGTTCTAAAATTGACATTCGCGTGGATTTCCATGCAAAGAGAGGCAGGCGGTTCATATCAAAGATAAGTTCACTTCATCAAACGAAGAAGCTTCATGCAAGGACAAAAAGAAAAATATATTTTATTGAAAGGCCAAGTAAAGCCTGGAGTTAACCAAAGTGAATCCTTCTCTTCAAATTTTCAGCGCCAATCTTTGGCCTCTTGTAATTTTCTATAAATTGGCTTTGAGCCTTGATTAAAGGATCCAATCTCTCTCTTGGTTAGATCAGACTCTGCCATTGGTGAGTTGTGTAACCTCTTCAATCAATAGAAGGATTGTACTTTCAGATTTCAAGCGCTGGCATAGTGTATATTTTTTCAGCAATTTGCATAAGTGGTAGATTTCTCTCCCTTACTAAATTCTGATTCATACCTAGTTGCTAGATTATCCTTGTGCAGGTCATGTTCAGTGTTCTTTATTGTCTTTTGTTGAAGCTGTAAGTGGATGTTAGGTGGCTGCAAAGTGTCTTGTATCGGACCTCTCTCCATCATTTTCCCTCAGGTTTTGGTCATTGGATCGAACCTCTCCATGAAATATTTATGCATAAGTGATTGATTGAAATCTAAGGTCTTCCTTTTCTCTTGAATGTTCAGTGTTCAAGGTTCCAAGTTGAGTGGATCAAACTTCTGGTGTATCACCCCTTTTAGGTAGGATTTCCCCTTTAAGTTTCCTTCTCCCTTTTCCATGGTAGTCCGCAGCATAGAGTAGGGATCCTCATCGATACATCATACAGGAACCAGCCTTCTCTGGAGGTTCTTCTCACCATTGAGGCACCCACCCTCGTGAGAAGATCCCATTGTTTCAGCCGAGGATAGAGGACTGGCCATTTCACGCACGTCTTCATATCAAGGCGCAGCTCCAGGTTGACAACAGTTACACAACTCACCAATGGCAGAGTCTAGTCTTACCAAGAGAGGGATTGATTTTTACAAGGCCGAAAAGCCATTAATATAAAAAATTACAAAAATCCAAGAGATTGGTGTTGAAAAATGGAGAGTAAACTCAAACCAATTCAACCTTTACAAAAGTCTATTTTGTCTTGCATGAAAATTCATTGCGTTGAAAAAGAAGAAGACAAGCTTTGGATGCATGAAATCTACGAATAGATGTCTTGACTTGAAAACCAGTCAACTCCAAAACCAGAGTAGTCAAATCCACTTGAACTGCTGGAACATTTGAAAGTCTCCCCTTTGCATGAAATCATTACAAATGCCAAATTAAGAATCACGTTTGAACCGCCAGAACATTTCAAGCTTTGAGACAAATGAGAGTGTGTGCATGGAATTTCTTTTGTTTAAGCTTTCCACTGTTCCACTACTCGAGTCCTCATGCAAAGCGAGCCTCTGTGTAAGAACTGAAGACGTGTTAGAATGGTCAAATTGGGACACGTCTATTCCTGTTCATGGTTGTTGCATGCTCTTGTATTCTTGAACTATTTAGGCATGTTCACCGTCTATATTTGTCTTTTCCATAAATCTTTTCTTATGCCATTGTTCATGCGCATGTTCATCTTGTATTTCCGTCGGGTTTTTGCGTCTAACATCTGTGTTTTGATTCTTTGGGTCATCTTTTCTCATGGATTTTGTTCTCTGCATTTCTCTGTGTCTTTACTGTATCTGTCTTTTCTACATTAGTCTTTGCTTTCAGGTGGCTTTTCTATTCATGGACTCTTCTCTGTATTTCGTCTGGATCTGTGCTTCCTTTGTTATGTGTTTTATCTGTTTATGACTTTCGCAATCAAGGTCGGGCTTTTTGTATATGTCCTTCGGACAAATTGTCCGAAGGACTCTGTTCTTTCTTCCACAGCTTTTTCTTTGTCTTGGCTTTGTTCATGCTTTAGCCTTCAGGGTTTTGTTCCTTGCTCGTGGCCTTGTCTTTTCCATTGGCTTTTTTGTCCCTCCCGAATTTTTTGTCCGAAGGAAAGTCTTTTCCGTTTGTGCCTTTCGCTTTTATTTCTATCGGGCTTTTCCCCGGGTATATCCTCCTTCGGGTCTTTTTCTAAAGGAATTCGTCTCCTTTGGCTATCTTTCCCCGAAGGGCAAGTGTCCTTTGGGAACTTTCAAAATGTCCCTGACACTATGAAGGTGTCCTCCGCAAGGGCTTCTGCTTCCCAAAAGTGCCCTTCAGGGTTTTAAAAAAGGCCCTGTCTTTGGCTTTGGTGCCCCCCACAAGGGTATGTTCTTGCAGAAGTGCCCTTTAAAAGAATTGTAAAGGCTACTTGGCTACATAAATGCCCTCTAAAAGGGCTATTCGTCCTCAAAAGTGCCTTTCGGAACTTTTGAAAGGGTCCTGCCACAAACTAAGTGCCCTCCGCAAGGCCAGGTGTCCTTCGAAAAAATTGATTTTGTCCTTCGGAACTTTTGCCAAGGTCTTCTTCGTGCTTGAAGTTTTCCCCGCAAGGGCACATAGTCTTCGGGGAAATTGTAAACATCCCTATGCAACGCCTAGATGCCCTCCGCAAGGGCACTTCTCCTTAAAACATACCTTTGTGATTTTTTGTTAATAACCCTTAGGAACTTTTTGAAAAGTCCACCTTGCCAATGAAAAAGCCCTCTGAAAGAAATCACCTGCCCAAGACCCTTTCGGGCTTTACAAGCTCCATTACTTTTTAAAAAACTTTATAAGACAACTACCTCGCAAAACCCGATCCACTCGTAATTGCATTTGTAGACCCAATCAGGGTTATCAACTACTTCAGCTTATAAAAGCTAATAGGACATGCACCCTGGTAAACCCAAATTGCTCAAAAAGTGCTAGAAATGATCATTCCCTGATGGGAATACACCTGTGCCTGCACAAAAGTGACTTATCCTTGATTTCTCAAGGGTCAAGACCTGGTTTTCAAGGCAAATGGTCATGGTGAGCGAAGTTTCGAATGGTAATGGTGACGATTTGCCCTGTGGGGCAAAATTGTCAACAGTAATCTCTACATCATTTTTGGTATCAGAGCCCGAAGATCAGTGGGCAGCAGAGAAAGAAGGTGGTAAGCAAAAGAAGGTACAAATTTGATTGTTGTTTTCAGTTTATGCATTTGATCAATTCAATGAAAGTATGCTAAAGATTGTTTGGAAAGACTGCTCAAAGAAGATTGTCGGTGAATGAGAGAGGTTGGTCAGGCAGATTGAAAGCCAAAGAGGCTTGAAGAGAGGGAAAGAGACAAAGAAGCTCATTGATCCAAGGAGATAGCTTGGATAAGAGATGGAGCAAGGTGAAAAAGACTTGCTTAGGATGGAGCAAGGTGGAAAAGACTGCTTAGAGTGGAGCAAGGTGAAACAGACTTGCTTGAGAGAGAAAAATTGTTCAAAGCGAAGGACCGGCTGAGAGAAGAGAGGTGAGATACTTTCAGAGGAGCAGGTAAAAGAATTGTTTACACGTTTGTCAAATCATTTGTCTTGCATACAAAACAAGGAGCATTTAGATTATTTTGTTGAGAGAATAAGCATATTGAGAGCATTGGCCATGGAAAAGGAAGTTATTGGTCAGGTACAACAGCAAGAAGAGGATAAGAGGTTGCAGAAGTTGAGAGGTTTGAAGCAAAGGAGAGAAAATAAACAGCAGCACAACAAACAACAAAACCAAGCATAAAGAGAATACCCAAGGAAAAGCAAGAGGAAGATTGCCAAGAAGATGAGTAGGAAATTGTTTTTGTTAACTTGTGTGTTTCATGTGTAGGTTGGTTGCAGGACAAGAAGCAAGTGTTGAAGATAATCAAGTGAGAGATCAAAATGCAAGAGAATGACCTCAAAGAAGAAAGTAAGAACGAGAAGAATCAAGGAGGAGCCAACATAGGCAAGCACTACAAAGGTCTATGCCTCACAAATAAACCTTGGGATCTAGGAGGAGATTCCATTGTATAAGAGGTGCTGTAAAGAACATCAAAGACCAAGCCCTTATAACTTACGGCGAAAGTTTCCATTTGCTCCTCAGTAGTATGATGCAAGGGCATCACTACCCCCTTTGTAAATAATAGTTTAATTTCATGTTTTGAGTCTTTGTGGGTTATTATGGTCTCAGGTAGTGTTGTTAGAGGTAGTTAAGAACTTTCCTCAACGTACTTGAGGAAGTTACAAAAATTAGTTAGTCTTCTTGAAATAAATAGTGGTTTTGGTTTTCAAGTAATCGGGTCATCAAAAATAGACAAATGAACTTGTAAGGGGCTTGGGATTTGAAGAAGAAATGTAACAAACCCCAAGAAGAAAATAAAGAAGAGTATTGTTTCTTTACGGACAAGAAAATATAAACAGTTATTTTGGTTCTTTGCATGTGTTTAATGGAAATTGTCAATGCAAATATGATTTGTGATGAAAGAACTCAAGAAGGATAGTTTGTTCCTGTTTTAAACGTAAATGGTGAGTATACTAGTGATGGTGATTTATGCTCTTACTTTATGAAATTTCAAATGTTCATTAACAATATGTCTGCGAACCCTGAGATGACTGTTTGGAATGATGAGGAATGTTGAGTAGGTTTACTTGAAAGAAGAATCATATATTAAATGACTTGATATTCAAATATATGCATGGGCAAGATGGTGCTCTTGTTATCTTAAAGTTCTTTACAGTTTATGAAGATGTTTTTCTATGCATGCAAACTGCCCTCGAAAGAATGTTCCAGTGCGACAGGAAGGTAAGTTGCATTCAAATCTTGTTGTAAATACATCCGCGGCAAATGATTATGAAACTACCATATAACTCAGGTTTGAATTGTGCATTAACTAAGAGATATAGGCAGAGAGGATAATAAAATAAAGGTTGTCTTCAGTGTTAGATAAAACTGGTAAGATCTTGTAACCATAAGAAATTAAGATTCTTTGTGCATTGGCGTTCATTTCAAGAGCAATCTGTGACACAGAGTGTGAGTCGAGTTGAAAGTCAAGTGCAATTTGGCAAGGGTCTTTCGATGTCTATAAGGTTTTGATGAAAGGAGAAGGATCATGGACTTATATTCGTGCTTAACTACCTAAGATAGAACAGGAAACCGATATTTGAGATTCAATCCATTTCGATAGTGTCCAAAGGAAAATCGTGCAAACTGGGTTTTTATAGACAGTGAAGTAAAAAGTATTTCAAACACATTTTAAGGAACGGTTCTTGTTTCTGAAAGTGGAAGGTAGTCTAGGAAACATTCATTATAGGTAAATCCTGTCACCATGTTTGTAATACCATCTATGGGATCATAGTTCATCCCTATTATGTAATCTGTGTAAAGATGAAGCCATGTTTGTATGATTCGTTCTAGCATTAAGAATTCTGCAGGCCCACAGAGTATGCATGTGCAGGTCGTAAGGGGAACCGAGTATGATAAGAGTCTAGAAATTGCGTAATAACAAAAGTCTATCAATTCAATGGAGGTATCGTTGGTATGGTTCTTTAATCGATCCTATGCAGAGATTGCTCAAAAAATGATTGACTGTATCTTGATGTATGAAGGAGAATAAAATATGATAAGATAATGATCCGTCTCAGGTTTGTTTTCTGTAATTACATTGGCTCGATAGCGGATTGGAGGATTGAAAAAAGAAGAAAAAAAACATTTTGAATGTTCTTGGGTTACCCTGTCTGTAATATATGTTGAGTTGTGTGTAAATTAGAAAGGTGCTTTTGAAGTGTGTGTAGATTGAATGAAGGTTTCTAAATGATTATAATAAGCAAGTATAAGGTGTTTAGAAGCATCCAGACCGGTATTAAATCCATTAACCATTAATAAATGAATGAACCAAACGAGCCATTGTAAATGAAGTGAAGCATTGAAAAAGCAAGTGAGAAATTTGGTGTAACCTCTGCATCATATAACAATTAACAAATTGAGAAAATATATTGATCATAAACATGAATAGATACAAATGAGAGAGAACTCTCAATATATAGACTCAGTTGTCACTTTTAGGGTTAAGGTTTTACTTTTAGGTTTTCCCCATTTCTTTTATTTTCACTTTTCTCTTTTCTCACCCCTTTTTTATTTCTAATAATAATAAAGTAATATTAAGTTATCAATTTTTTTATAAAATAAAAAGTCACTTAGATAGCACAAAATATTAACTTTATTATATTTTACTTTATTTGAAAAAGGGGTCATGGCAGCACATTAGGAAGTGGTGTTGAATATTGGGCTCAGTTAGTTGTGATTTCATGTGCAAGATTGGTTGACCTATCTTAAAAATTTCAATCTTCACATGCTTGTTTGCTAGAGAGATCAATTCTAACACAACCAATATCATCATATTGAGGTAGCTATGCACAATATGATCAAATGATTATATTTTCAAGACTAAGCAACAACATAGTGCCACGATATACCCTTCAATGGTGTACTTGTGTCAATCTGATAAACATCTGATGTCTAGCATTCTCCAACCTTGAAGTCTCATGGGACATATACCACACACCATAATAATGGCATCCTATCAGGATGCCCATATTGCACACCATAACAATGTTGGCCAACTCCAACCTTGAATTCTTTGAAGTGTCTTGGGACATCTACCACACACCAAAACTATGGTGGCATATTATCATGCCCCTAACAAGCATACCTTTAATCTCTGTATTAAAACCCGTAGTAACCGCCGAGCAACCGTGAGTTTTCAGGAAAATATGCAAGAGGGTTTTCGCCCTACTTACCATGGGCTGGGTAGAGCCCTATAACCGCAGTTACCAGCGAGTAACTAACCATATTTACTTATCAATAACCGCAAGTACTCACTGATAACCGCTGTTATCAGGGCTCGACTTGGCCCTAACTTGATAATAGGGCAAACATAATGAAAAGTGGTGAAAAAATGTCATTTGCATTTGTTTACATCGCGATTTTCAGCTCTGATATTGCAGTTATAAATTGCTCTAAATCATTGGTATAGGTTTTGATATAGGATTCATTGCCGTTTGATACAAGTTTAGTTTTAGCTTGAGGAAATGTTGATATTTTGATATTTGAGATTCCTTTCAAATAAACCTAATAAACCTTGAAATGCTGATTTCCTTTGAGCTTGATAGAGGCTACAATAAAAATGTTGTCCAAGAAACCGCCCTTGTCTGCTGGCCACACTTCCACTTGAATCGTAGTCATAAATCAAATTTTTTTTGGTGTCTTTGGCGGTAAATTTTATGGTGTCGTTGAGTTGTACTCTTCAATAATGTGGGAGTGCCTCATTAATTGGCATTAATCATTTGAGATTTATTAAGATTTTGCCCGCATACCCATTCAATATCCACAACAAACACACGTCACATATCATAAATATATTAATAGCTATATAAATTTATATTATATAAAAAATTAACATAATATAAGATATTGTAATGTCCCTTTCTTGAGTTTAGTGTTAACCATGTTGGTCCTACAAGGCAAAATCAGTCTCTTTCTTCCCCTTGCTATTATGAGCCAGTTCAAATTTGGTTCGCACAAGTCTTTCGGCAAAAGATGAACCAGTTTGAATAATCCAAGGCTTTTACAAAGCTTCTTTGGACATTTTGTCTGAAGAAATTCATAAGGAAAGAGACCGAAAATGTTCAAGACACTTTTCCTTAAGGTTGGAAAAAGTGGTTCAACGTCAGGGTTCAACGACATGATCTTTCCAAGAGCTTTGAACTTTGAACTTTGAACTTAACAAGGTTCAATCAATTGGTTCAATCAGTTGGTTCAATCAATTGGTTCAATCAATAGGTTCAATTAGTGGGTTCAATCAATTGGTTCAATCAGTTGGTTCACTCAATTGGTTCAATCAGTTGGTTCAATTAGAAGGTTCAAGTAGTTGGTTCAAGCAATTGGTTCAATCGGAAGGTTCAAAGGGGTCTTCCAAAGCCCGGAGGACAAGTGCCCTTGCGGAGGGCAGTCAAGCACAAACTGGACCATTCCATAAGGCTACAGAGGGCAGTTTCGGACCGAAAAGTGCCCTTGCGAAGGGCAGGGAACCCTTGCGGAGGAATCAAAAGACAAGGCAAAAAGGGCGAGTTTTTCCTTCGAAAAAGGCAAAGACAAAAAGTTGAATTTCTACGGGCAAAATCCCGAAGGAATTCCTTCGGACATTTTGTCTGAAGAAATTCACAAGGCAAGGGACCAAACAAGGAATTCTTTCAGAAGAAAATCCCGCAGCAAAATGAACAAGGCAAATTCTTTCGGACAAAAAGTCCGAAGGAATTCCTTCGGACTTTTGCCCGAAAGAATTCGCCCGAAACAAAAGCCAAACATTGAAGAGAACATTTCCTTCGGACATTTTGTTCGAAGGATTTGAGGACCAAGGCCGCCCAAAGTACCCCGAAGGGTAGGTGCCCTCGTGGGGGGCTCTCGGCGACCGCGAAAGGGACCTTTCTCCAAGCCCCGAAGGGATACCTTCCCTTCGGGAGGGTTAAAAGACAATGGCCCGGGCAGAGAAAGAAAGGCCGAAAGAAAGAGAGGCCAAAGGAAAGAAAGGCCGAAGGAAGGAAAGCCGAGGTAATTGACCAAGGGGTGACGGGCCCGAAGACATCAAAATCCAGCATAGCACTAGCCGTTCAGGTTCAAACGTCTGGTGACGTCCCCGCAAACATCAAATTAAGGGCAATAGAATAGCCGTTGGCTTTCAAATGGCGACGGGCGCACGAACGTCGACTTTATGGCAATGAAATAGCCGTTGATCTTTAAATGCTTGAGCGCAAACCCGAAGGAATTCAAAGGCCTTACGGCCAAAAGGAAGAGACCGCCGAGAAAGGAGCCCAAAGGGCTTAGATTGTCAGAAGGAGCCAAGGGATGACACAAGACAAAACCAGGAAAGGACAAAGCCAAGAAGAGACAAAATAATGAGATATGGACAAAACAGCCGAGGTGGCAAAGGGGAGGGAGGCACCGGCAGGAGAGTTATTCCAGTAGTTGAAACAATCTCCGCCAAGTGGTCATCAAGGAGCGTGAACAATGAAGACGCGTCGGTTTCTTCCACACTTTGCATTGATGAGAAGACAAATCGCGTGAATGTCTTGAAGGAACGGTCTTGTTTGCAGACAAAGAGGTGCGACCCATGCCTTCACAATAATTTTAAATGCTTAAAGTCAAAACTGGAGCCGACACAGCATTCTCTTTCAAGCAGCTTCCTCTTCCCAATGCTCTTAACGCAGCATGGGTCATTTATTTTCCAAAAAGCGCCAAAGTCTTTTCCAAAAGGCTATATATTTGTAACTTCTCATTTGAGAAAAGGGTATCTCTCATTTTTGTATGGCGCAGCCCTGCCAAATTTTCACCTTGAATCAATAAAAAGTGTTTTACCTCTATCTGGTTGGATTATCTCTGAGTGTGCTTGAGTATTAACCTTGTGTCCAGTCATTGTTCCATCATGCTTTCACAGGCTTGATACCAGCACACCTGGTATAGACAAAGCGCCATTCCTGTAGGTAGCAAAAAGAGATGTATCTAGAGCGTAGAGATAGGAGAGGGTTATCAGACAGTGTGTCTTCCTACAACACCTGTGGTAAGTTCATTTTTTGTGTCTTCATTAAGCCTTTATGTTAAGTTCTCTGCAGTTTGGTCCTTTTATCAAATAAAGTGTATGTATGTGCTCTTATGGTTTGAAGTGTGAGCAAATGAGTAGATCAAACTTTTTTGGTGCATCACCGTCTTAGCTTAGGTTCTGCTTCAGTAATCCTTCTCTCTTTTCAACTTCTCCCCCCATTATATATATATATATATATATATATATATATATATATATATATATATATATATATTAGCAAATGTTAGTGGAATAACTCAGAGATGCATCAAAAGGAGCTAGCCCTTATCTAGAGATTCTCCCCTCAGTTTTGCCAGACCCACTGGCAAGAGAGGAGTCTCCATTGTGCCGCGTGGAAGAGAGAAGCCCAGTCTTTTCTCAAGGGTGCAATCCACAGCGTGAACATTTAGTTTGGTTTGGAGACTCTTAGCCGACTCTTTTGGTTTCCCATTGGCTAAGGGAAAGAAAAGAAAAGGGAAACATGGTTCTTGTGTTCAAGTTGCCAAAAAGCAACTATGTCGGCAACTTATTCTAATTTTGACTTGAGGGGACCTTTTTGTCATGAGCAAGTTAGCCCATAAGTGAAAACTATAAGGAATGACTTTTTGAATATTCAAATCCCTTCCCTAGGTGGAGCGCCCCTTTTTGAGATTGGTTTTTGGAGGGAAACGATATAAAAGAAGGAAATGGGGTTCATTTTTGGACTCCTATCATTTTGATCAATTAAAATTCAGAGTTTGAGCAACTTGCTTATGCTTTCAGCCCTAGAGGATGAAAACCTTCTTTAGTGTTTGGATATTGAGGACAAAACCCTTCAATTTTCAGCAAGTGACTTCATTCAGAGGGTCATATTTGAGCGGGAATTGACAAATTTCAGGTCTAAGGCATCTTTCCAAGTGGAGCGCAACAGTTGAGCAGCTTGTTGAGGTGGTGCGTAGCTATATCAACCCTTGAAAATGCAACGACTCAGTTGAGAGCTCTCTCCTAGGGCAGCAACCCCCTTTGAGTGTTTGAGATTGCAGTTTATGGGGCAATTTTTGGTTGATCTTGGTGTTTGATCATACACTTCTTCAACTAGTATTTTTATAATATTTTCCAGCTATATAATTTTGATCTAAAATAATTGTTTCCATAATTATAATTTTTTTTGTGGTTAGAGTTTGATAAAAATATCAGAATTTGTATTTTCATTTTAAGGGTTTATCACAAATCCCAAAATTGTATAAATCTGTCCTAAAAGGGACATTACAGATATATAATATAATATATTTATAGTTTAAATAATATTAATATAATATATTTAGAGTTATATTTTAGAATTATTGTTATTTTTTAAATACAATATTATAATATAGTTTTAAATTATAAATATATATAATCATAATTATATATATAAAATATAAATATATATATTTATATTTTAAATATATATATATATATATATATATATATATATATAGTTTTAAATTTATTATTTATATATTTTTTAAATATATATTTATTTAAAATATATAAGATGTATTTCTTTCAATTGAATTTAATCACGAATTTTATAGCTATTTTTTTAGCAACGATTTTGTTACAAATTTTATCCTCCAAGAATTAAAACACAAATTTGATTGTGGAGATTGAACAAGATTTCATCTTGGAATTAATCAAGAAGTTGAACTTCTAACTATAAACTTAGCCTATTTCCTCTCTCCTGAACTATGGAAAGGGAAAGGGGGAGCATGGGGGAAACGTCATTGTTCAATTTTTTATATCATGATTTTATGCTCTACAACCTTCCACTGCATTTTATCATCATTGTCTAATCATGTGAAGATCACACCCTAAATCCATCATTTTAGTCACGATTGAGGCTCAAGGTTGCCCATGGGTTTTGATATAGAGCACAGAGAAGGAACCTAGGGCCTAGGTTGCCCACAGGTTTTTAGTTTATTTTATGATTTTTTATATATTTTTAAGTATCGATAAAGTGGTTGAGTAATTGTTGAATCTCGAGTAGGGGTCAAAATTCTAGGTTGCCAAGTAATTGTCTAGTACAAGTTTTTAAACTATGTCATTAATGATCGGCCTGCACTAGATGGATTTATCGGTCCCCAATGGTTATACCATTCCCTTTTTGTAGAATGATCATTCCCTTATCCTCCAAAACTTTCTAGTGATGAAATTCCCATCAGTAATGACTTGAGAAGTACCACTCAAGTGCTTATTACTTGTGTCTTGTCTAGTAATGGAAGTCTTATCACTAATGACTTGACAATTACCTGTGTCAATTTCCAGTCATTTTCAAAGACACTCTTAAGGTTGACGTCCACTATTGAATGTCACTAGCTTCCCACTTATAGAATTTACTAGATTCCACATTAGACCACCTTGTTACATGAACACTTTGTCTGATGTACCTTTTTCACCTTAGAATACCTTGTCAGTTGGACACTTATTATTAGGTACCTTGTCCACCTTAGAACACGATGTCGCATGGACACTTTGTCTGATGCACCTTAGCCTCAAAAATTTCTCCTTGGCTCCCTGACCTTGAACCGTTTCTATCAATCTCAATGGATGAGATACTTTTTCTCATTCTGCTACTTGAGATCAATACACCATTTTCAAAGCAATCTATTACATGCTTATAGGGGCAGGACATTATTTGTCAGGGAAATATGTCAAACAATCTCAACTGCTATTATGTAAACAACTTAATGTTGGAATAGGTTACAATCACAAAGTTTTCTACACTGGAACACATTCTCCAATAAATTTCTGAATTTTGTAATGCTGCAAGTTTATGCATATAGCTGTCCATTCTTGAAAGGAACTTTTAACCTTCCAATTGTGACAATCTTGTCACTCTTCTTTCTTTTCTTGCACAGGTCATGTTTTGCAGCTTCCCAGTAGACATTCCTCTATTCTCTTAAATGGTGCTAGATTCAGATACCAGCGAAACAACAGAATTAAGAGAAAAATATCCCTGCCCACCATCTAACAGCTTATATTCCCTGATTGTATAGATCAGATTTTCATTGCCTGTGGCAGTTCAGCCTCCCGAACATATTTCACCATGGCATGATGCCACTTTGGTCTCCATTGCTTGCTCTGCTGATTTCCCTTTGAGACTTGACCCCTCTGATGTTCCCAGATCTGTGTCTTCTTCCAAGCCTTTTCACACCAAAACTTGTTCCGGACTTGCTAGCAACAGTTTCCCATACAATGCTATTTGTAGACTTACCAAACGAAACATCTTCTCGTCTACAGCCACATTTTGACTAACCACAATTTTGTTCAACCACAAAAGTGCTTGTAGAAACAGATCTTGTGATTGTATGCTATTGACTGTTCATTATCACCAAGCAATACATACATTTTGCTCTTTGCATGAAATATACTTCTTTTCACCACAGGAATTGATGCAAAAGCAAAAAACCCTAATGTACAAAAATTCACTTATGGATGGAAAGCCACCATACTCAATCAACCTTCACAGATTTGAATATTGACCGTGGAGATCTCTGCAACATCCTCCTCTTCACACCCCGTGACCATTTTTGAAGCATCATATTTTTATTTCTTCATAAACATTTCACATATCCCAATTGTGCTTCATATTACTGCACTGCACCATTTCTATTGTGGTACATGCACAATCAAATTAGTGAATCATATGGCAATAAATTATTTCCTTCATGATAAGATGCTAATACTCATAGCATCCCTTTCCACGTGTCACCCTGTATAACATATAGTTCATATTTCGCTTGTAAAAATGAAAATGTTTCTAAAACAAATTTTATGCACGCAAATCAATAAAGTATGTACTTACATTATGGGAAAGCACATAAAATACAAGATCGAATTCAAAGCAACTCTTATTACACTGTGACTGGCCAACTCTTCAATGTCCACTAGTCAGCCACTTCCCTCAATTCCAAACTGCTCACCAGCCAAAAATGTGGACTTCATTAGCCTTCTCGCCTCAAAGCAGAATTGATCAATGAAGCAGCACTGCTATCCAAATTAAAAGGCAAGGTGATCTCTCAACCTAAAGGTTACATACCTCGGGCATACACTTGAACTGTAAAGATTAAAGCAAACTGCCCTCCAAAGCTGACTCTACCTTCAAACTAACAAGTAACAAGAAGCATAAGTGTATAATACGATATTAGATGGGATTTAATGGGTAAAATCAACTGAGTTACAAGCATTAATGCCTCGCATACCTTCAATCATAAGCTAGAAGTTGCCTGCACTCAACAGCTGGCATTATTTATGTTGACATTTACTCCTCCAAATATTGAATGCCAGTTGTCATCACAATTGTCACCTCTCTTTAAATAAACATAACAACTATCCGGAATTTCAAGCTTATTTTGAACTTTGCCAGTTCCAAAAAATGTTTAAGATATAACTTTTCAGGTCTACTTGACACTTGTTATTAATAAAATAATGCTAACATTACATATTCAAGGCTGTGTTTTTTGTGGTATTTATTATGCGATAATAATATAGACAAGAATGACATTATATTTGAATTTATAAGCATCCTCTTGACGGTTGGTCAGAAACAATGAACGCTACAAGAGATTGCTTTACATTGAAGAAGACTGTCAAATATGTCCCAATACACTAATCTCCTCTCTCCCTGTAGCCATCTTGTCAAAACTGTGTAGTATAATAAGCTGGAAGGTAGCCACAGCATTGCAAAATCTGAATGGCATGCAATTGTAAGCATAGACTCCATCTTCCACTACGAAAGTGGTCCTCATCTTATCTTCATTAGCTATGCAAATCTAGTTATATCTAGAAAAGCCATCCATAAAGGAGTAATTCTCGTGCCCGGATGCTTCTTGAAGTATAAAATCTGTAAATAGAATAGGTAATGGGTCCTTGATAGTAAATTATGTTCAGACTTCTTGATGCAGGTGCATGTAAATAAGCAGTTTAATTATTTTTATTTTGGTCTTTAGGAGGTCTAAGAGGTCAAGTCTAGTCAATAAGAAGCCTTGTCCATGTTTCATTTGTCATTTCTAGATCATTTGGTGGTGTTTCTAGGTTTCCCACCAAAATTAGAAATTCAAAGAGTTGAATTTTTACTAAGAGTTTAGAAGGTTTGGGTAGGTTGTAGAGGTCTTGATCCTTTAGTAAGGGGTTCCTAGGGTCTAAATATATGTTGTAAATGTTTTTCAACCTGTAACTCACTTTAAATCTGTCTTTAGCTCAATCAAGGTATGTGCAACATAGGTTGATGACTAAACTAGGCATGTTTGGATGAGTCTTAGGGTGGTTGAGAGATATTTGTTGTATAGACTAAGATTAGACATCAAGTAACAAGATGATAAAGATCAAACCATCTGAAAAGGAGCTAAGTAAGTAATAAAGACAGGAGAAGAAGGACAAGAGAAAGGTGGTTGTTATTGGTGGTGGTGTGTGTTAGAAGTCTGCAGGGCCTGTATATCAATTTTTGAAGATATATGAATAAAGGGAACCTTATTATGATTTTGGATGCATCCTCAGACTTTTGAAAGTGTGAGTATATGTGATTAATCATTCTTTGATCTTGTCTTATGCTTTTATGATGGTTCTTAGCCTGTGGAAATCTGAAAACATTGTTTTTAAGTGATACAGTCTGACAAGAGGAAGGTTTTCAACGAATTTTTGTGATTGTTAAGTCGGAAGAGTATGTGTCTGAGTAATAGGAGTACATAGAGGTATTAACCCAATTAAGAAGAACCCTTGATAGCGATTTAAAATTGAAATTCCTCCATATTTATGCTCTCAGGTTACCTACAGTCAGAGAAACCCTAGCTTAGGGTTTCACCTATGAAAACTTCAATATCTTTCAAACAAACTCTCAAAATCCTCTGAAAATTGATAGACAAGCTCATGAGGATGTTTACTATGTGATTCAAAGCTTGAAGATAACTAGAGGGAGAGATATTAGAGTTTTAAGGTCTGCACATCTGTAAATAGGCCTAAAACAGGGTTTTGATGACAGTTTTCAAATTTTCTTGAAAATCAAAGTTGTAGAAGAGGGTAAAACCTATTCCCTGTCTTGTATAGCATAGCTTGAATGGTTGACCTTTTTGATGATTCCCAAAGTTTGAGTTGCAATTATAGTCCCATAAAAGCCCGAGATTACTCCATTATAGTGCAAAAAGAACAAACAGAGCAAGTAGAAAGGCTTCAAGCCTTTAAGTCAATTCAGTCTATTGAAGGATATAGGATCTTAAGGACCCCCTTACACCACTTCTAAAGTCAACATAGATTCTTATTTGTTCCCACTCTTTCTTCAGACCGATCACTATTGGGGGCATCCATTCACTTGTTTCCACTTTAAAGATTAATCCTGCATCAACAATTTTTCCATTCTCTTCCTTGATTTTGGCATCATAATTATGGTTCATTTGTATGTTTTCGTCCACATTGGTTGTGCTCTTAGTACTAGAGGAATTCTATGCAGGCACAACTTCTGTGGTGCTCCCTTGAAATCTTTGTGTGCCCATGAATATCCTTAATGTTGCAGCCTTCAAGACATGATCTCATATTCCCACCTTGAGCATTTTATCATTCTCTTCTTAGACTTTGGCAGCATAATAATGGTTCGTATGCATGTTTTCCTCTGCCCTGGCCGTGCTCCTAGTACGTGAGGAACTGTATGTATGTGCAACTCCTGCAGTACTCCCTTCAAATCTTTGTATGTCCATGAATATCCTAAATGTTGCAGCCTTCAGCATAGGATCCCAGTCATCGCCAACCATAATTATTCGGGGATTTCCCTCAAATCTAAGGCTCCTATATTTCATGTCCTTGAAACTCCCAAAATGGTGTGCAGGGTTTTCAACGAACTTTGCTTCACCCACTTTAAATTCATTTAACTCATGAAGGTAAGTTGAGTGCGAGGATGACGATTCTATAGAACTTGATATCATTGACTTTCATTTTCTTTCATCACGTTGGAAAAATGTTGTTTCAAAAGAACGTGGCATTGTTGACTTCAATTTATGGTCTTCTTGCTGCAAGTCTTTGCCTTATTCAATTTCCATAATCTTAAAAAAATTACAAACAGGGTTGAACACTTTATAGTCTTCCATCTACCAATGGAAGACCATAGATTACATACTCAGTGAGTACTTGCAAAGTGGATGAGTACTCGTAGGGATGAGTACTTGCCACTTTAACTCCTTTTTTTTTTTGAATACTTGCAAGTATTCCCGCAGAACTTATGGTGTGTACTCGTGAATACTTGCAAGTACTGCGGGAATACTCACTCGCAGTCTGTACATTGCGTGGCGAGTACTCGCAAATACTTGCAAGTACTGCGAGAATACTCACCCACGGTCTATACACTGCAAATACGTGGCCGAACAGGTGAAAAACACGTCTAGTTTGGTCAAAATGTGTCCAAAAAACTGCAAAAGCACAACAAACACATTGAAATTTGTCCTTTACAAGCTTACATGCCCCCACACTCTCATCACACAACATTTGGAGTGAATTGGAGGTAGTAAATTGAATTCCAAGTTAGTTTTTATTTTTTATTTTTTTCTTTTTTTCCAAGCATGTAAATTCTTTGTAAACATATTTGACAAATTTACATGCATTTCATTCAATTCCATAATTTTTATTCACGATTTATGTAATTTTTTCATAATTTTTGAATAAAATTATTAGTTTTTTATTGTTTATATAGTTTAGTTTTAAAGGTTTACTGTTTATGTTTATTTTAGATGTTTTTAATTATTTTTTTAATAGTTTTTCGTATACAGAGTTTAGTTTACATTTACAACTATATACTATACATTTTTTTTAATGATGCTTTTTTTTCATATTTGCATTTGAACATGCTGCAAGGTAACTAGTAGACTTTGCATACAATGGCATCCAGTGTTGCATCAAGGTCAACATCAATCAATGGTAGTCATCCTATAAAGCTCGCACTACTACTTGGAGAATGCGATATCGGTTGGATCATCCTAGTCGAGTGTGATTTGTATGTTTTGCTCAAAAAAGATTTCTAGAGGCATCAATCACCTCAAGTACCATATTGCATGCATTGCTTGCCGCGATGTCACACCGTGTCCCAGTACAATGGAGGAGGCAAAATGAGAGATGATTGCAAAGCTTGTATTGTTGGATGAAAAGAAAATAGAAAGGGCAAAGGTACAAGTAGCCTTAATAGCAGACATTGCTACCACATTGACAGAGTAAACTGAGGTAGTTATTATAGAGATTGTGGGATCTAGTCGTGGTCATGCATGTGAGGCACATACACCTCATCCATCCTATTTAAGTTACTTGGCCATTTAATCCCCACCCCATAGTCAACACCCATACTGGCTAGCCGAACCATGCCTTCTGCCATCCATACCCCTGTGAAGGGTAGCCATTTCATGAGAAATCAGCCTTCTGTCATTTACCTTGGACATAATTCAACCCATGCCCCTGCTGTAATGATAGTTGGGCCTTGAATGCATTATATGTTCCCTAGTATGTCCATACCCACAATGGGAATGAACCCTTTATTCAAAGTTTGAATGAAGAAAAGGAAAACAAGCGAAATATAGCAGTGGTTAGGTCCTTAAACACTATTGAAACAAGTCTCAACCTTTGTGATATTGTTGGTTTTTATGGCTTTCATAGCCCTCAATTGGAAAGAACAGCTTCAATTATTGAGAAATATATTATGTATCAGGCGAATGTTTTCCAGCAGCAGCTCAAGCAGATTCATACAATCGAAAAGCTTTACCTTGGGCAATTAGCTCGTCAGAGGATGGAGGAAGATAGGTACCCGGGAGAATTGTACCCTCCCCTTGTTAAATGTCAGGATTTGGGTCATGGTAACTCCACTCCGACCTCACACTCGAGACCCTCCCTCAACACGGATTGAAACTGAAATCTGGCATGGAGGGCATCAAGCTGGCCCAAGCAACACGGGAGGAATTCCAAAAAAATTCAGCTAATCCTTTGCTGATATACCTAAGTGCAGATAGCCTTTTGAGAAGGCTACATTTATGCTTATTACTTCTATGCTATCTGGGAAAAGGATACTTAGTATTACTGCCAATAATTGTTTTTATGACATCCCTGCAAATTTCCTATTGCTGGGGATTGCCAATTGTTTAGGTTTGCTTCTTTTGTTCCTCTCGTGCCCTTTGACAGCTTTTTTGTTGTCTTTGCTCTGTGCTACTTTCTTGAACTGAGTCTAATGTAACCAAAATTTCTGCTTTTTGGAAAGTTTGGATTCAATACCTCAAGAATTGTGCTTCTCCTCTATCCTTTTCACATTCAGAGGGTTTAGCTTTTGTAATCCTGTTACTTTTTAACATCAGTATAAATTTACCTTTTAAAAAAAAAATCTGGAAAAACAACAATAAGAGTCTGAATTGAAGATTAAGTCAAACAACTTAAATGACCGATAGCTTTCCATTAATATGGGACATAATTGCTGATGAGCATCCAGCAGGGATAATTAGTAGTATTAACGAAACCATAAACTCAGTTGGATACCACTTATATGGGTGGGCTTAGCACTCTTGTTAAAAATGACATGCGGCATGGGAGGAAATCCTGAAGCTCACATTTAATCCTTTGCTGATATACTAATGTGCAGATAGCTTTTTGAGAAGACTACATTGCTGCTTATTACTTCTATGCTATCTGGGAAAATGGTACTTAGTATTACTGCCAAGATATTTGTATGATATACCTAAAAATGCCCTATTGCTGTGGTTTGCGAATTGTATAAGTTCTTAGCTTTACTTCTTTTGTTCCTTCAATGTCCTTTGAGGGCTTTTATGTTGTCTTTGCTTTGTGCTTCTCTCTTGAACCGAGTCTAATGTAACTAACTTTTCCACTTTTTGGAAAGATTGGATTCAACGTCTCAAGAATTTTGCTTATCCTCTATATTTTTAATGTTCAGAGGGTTTAGCTTTGTAATCTGCTACTTTTTGACATCAATATAAATTTACCTTTTTCATAACTAAATTATTGAGAAACAACCATAATGGAATCTAAATTGAAGATTAAGTCAAACGTCTTAAATGGCCTATAGCTTGCCATTAATATGGGACATAATTGCTGAATATTCAGCAGTGATAATTAATACTATTAATTATAGCCATAAACTCAGTCGGACGCTACTTACATAGTTGGGCTTAGCACTCTTGTTAAAATGGCATGCAATCATGAACCTTGGAAGGGGTACACTTGATTTTGCCCCTCCCTTGCTTCCTCAAATTTGCTCGCTAGTGTTAGAGAGAATCATTGCTTATTATTGTTAATAGAGAATCAATGGATTGCAATTAAGGTGGAGGTCACAATGGGGGCCTTGGTTTAGCTTTCATGAATTTGCTTGTCAGTAAATCTATGAATCTTGGGTAAAGTGGACAGATTGAATGGAACACCCTCTGTTTGTCGTACATTCTTATCTTCAGCTGCTGTCATGGTTTCTTTGTGTGTTCTCTACTTGCTATTGAAGGAGAGGGCAATGACGGATGTAGAGGAAAGAAGAGAGAGACACGGGAAGGAAGAAGGCATTCATTGTAGTTAACTCTGCTGCCAATATCCATCATAAATATAGAGACAGAATCCTTTTGCTCAAGCCTAATCTCTTTTTTTTTTCGAAAAAATATCGAGGGAAATTTGCAAGGCAGTCCCGTGAATGGGAGGTCAGTTCTGTCTTCTGGATTACTCTTTTACTCTGCCTTTTGTTAGTAAAAGTTCAATTCTAATGGTTGTTGATGGCCTATTTTGTTCTTCTTACCTTATAATTATCAGGAACATAATATTTTTAATATATGATTTTGCAAGTGGGGTACTTAGATGGTTACTGTCCTATGCTCTTCATCTGGTCTGATTGTATATGGTAGAATAGTTTCGTCTCTGTTAACTATGTCCTATCGAGATAGAATGGTCTTGCTTGTCACGGTACATGACCTCTGAAACTGCAAATTTATTGCTGACTCTATTTTTTTAGCAAGGCTCCACGCAATATTAATTCAAACTCTATTTACCTGTGGATAAAAAATTGCTTATCATGCTTTGTTATCTATTTGAGAAATAGTTATCAGAATGTTCAATAGGCATTTGTTTGTGGCCACCATTTTTAAAGTTCTGTGGGCCCATGTCTTTTGATATCATATAAGTTTTATTTCTTTATATAGCAAAAAAAAGTAATAAGCGTGCAATGTGTAATGGTCAAAGCTAGAACAAAAGCTTCGTCCAAAGAGAATTGAGCCTTAAATGGTTTTAGTTAATGTTCTTTCCTAATGGTCAAGTCCAAAAGGAAATTATTAATGCAAGGTCTTGGAGTCCAAGTGTAACGTCTCTGTTGTCTAATGTCAAAGTGATCTATGGGTACTGGGAAGACTGTTGGTTGTTTAAACTTTGTTTTCTGTCAGATATGTATGCCAACTAATTCCAGTTTGGGATATGCATGCCATCTAACTCAATATATGGTGGTCTTAGGAATTTCCATACTTAAAACTCTCAGTCTGAAAATTTCTGAGAACCTTGGAACTCCCGGTACAACTCTGCAATCTTCCTTATTCCTTCTTTACCTGTTATTGCTCTGCTACTATCTAATCATTAAGCACCATGTGTTACTATCAAAAATTCAAAGAGGTTTAGATCTGGGACTGTCATCTTGTTGTCCCAAGGTTGGTATTCTTCCAAGGTTGATTTCATAGTATGAAGTTGCAAGGAATGGCCCCAAGTATCTTATGTGGCTACTTAGTGCTTTAGTACCGTGTGAACCAACTTCGACCTTTACAGCCTAATTGATGTTAACTCTAAATAGATCAAAATAAGAAATAATATTCATTACAAATGCAGTTATGTCACAGAATGGAAACCTAATTAGAAACATAAATGATAATATGCATTAATACTTTTAAACAGCATTTAGACATGTCAATTGGAAGATTATAGAAGGCATAATCAATAAAAGCTCATTTATTGATATATTTTTTAGTGGCAGCAATTTGTATTGTCCCGAGTTTTATACGTGATAAACTTAAGATTTGTGGTGTGCAACAGGCAATTGAAGCCGCAATTGAATGGAATCTAGGTAAGGTTGAAGCCGGAGCACAGGGAGAACACAAAATTCAGCGTGGTTACATGCCTGTGACAACATATAGCTGCCACTATATTCGTGACAATGCTTTCAAACGAGCAATTGATGACTTTTTAACTCGTGAGACTCCTCAGGTCAGTTTAAAAATTCAGATATTTGTTAAGATTTATTTTGTAACTATGAAGAACTCTCAGTGTTATGACCTTCAGACTCATGCTAATAAGGAGAAATGCAAATATTTGTCCTGAACTTCATACTGGCGTGGGAAGTTCTTTTCGCAAGAGAGTTTATCCATAGCTTTCCTTGTATTCATTATTATCAATTATGCTTATGAAACAATCAAGAGATTGGTTTTCAAGCTTCCCACATTGTCATCATGATAAGAAAACCTTGCAACTTAAGATTCAAAGTATTACATATAACATGCATTAGAGAGAAGGGACCTCAGATACTAATGAATTCAAAGCTGTAAGGATCAACTGCCTGGTCAAGATGTGCCAGACATCATCACGCCTAATTGAGAACCAATACTGAACCTTAGCTCCTTGCGACAACCAGCCTAAGCCTTAGAAGGATTTTTCTCTAGCAAGTCTTGTACATGTTTTTTGACACATTATTTTCAGGTCCAGTGGTTTGGTATCCTATGAGACATGAAAGTCAACTTATCCTATAGGAGATGAAGAATCTATCCGAATTAGTTATCTTCAAAGTCTTGGAAAAACATGCTGCTCCACCTTGGTTTGAATATAAGAAAATAACATGAAACAGATGAGTGAAAACTTTGCACTCTTACTGCATTTTAACAACCCCCTAATCATGCTAAGGGGGACATGCCCAAGGGTGCTAATTTTATTTTTCCCTCAAGAGCCACAGAGTTATAATCTTCATCAGAACCTGTATGCTCTACATGACTACAAAAACAAATTACTTACATTAAATTATGGCTATGACGCACACAGGTACTCCACTCCATGAAACCGACACCCATTGGTGGCACAAGTATCGTGCTCACATGTTCCTTCCAAAGTTCCCAGTGTCTAATTCTCAATTCAAAGAAGAGGAAATCCATGCCCATATTCCTAGTGAAAGCTTAAGTATATTTAAGATGCAACTAATGTCCCAAAGTGCAGCAATGTGTTTGTATAAAAAAGGAAAAATCATATCTCCAGAGGCTTGTACTGTTACAACTTAGCTTGGTGCAATTTTTCAGGTCAACACACAATGAAGATAAAGAAAAGCAAAACAACTGCATGAACACAAAAACGCTTTATTCCAAGTGTCCTTTTAATGTATTGCATGGATGTTAGAAATCAAAAGTGAAAAAGATATTGAGACATTAATAGGTAGAAGCAAATGCATTTAATGTTACCTTATAATTATATCAACGAGGTTAAATGGTTGGAAAGAAAGCTAATTTTGTTCAACTCATTAATAAACCTTTTTTATATGAACTTAAATGTAGGGGTACACACCTCAAAGTATTTTTGCTAGTTTCTAAACTCAATACCAACGGAATTGCACTAAACCAATATAATAGTTCTTGTAGAATTCTTGTAAAATGTTAGTTATAGATTGTTATCTATTGATGCATACTTTTTTTTGCAAACAAAGCTTTCTATTACATCTAATTTCAACTACTCCCCCTTGCCTATACAACAATGGCAAGCTTTCTATTAAAATCACTTTATGCTTAACAACTGAACCCAATTGTGATCGTCAAATTAAACACAGATGGGTGGCCTACCAAGAAACCATCTTCACCATAGGACCATTGCCCAAATTTTAATGCTATTGCTCTTTAATTAACATTAATGATGACTCGTCCAACTTATTTGTTAGTAATCTTTTTTATTAATATTTCTTAACAATAATTAAAAAAGTAAGCATAGGTGACCTATCTTTTGGGATTAGATAATTAGTAACAGTTCTTTTTTGATAAAATGAAATATATATAATTAAAAAAGAGAAGTTACATAAGAGCTTGAAGACAAGATGTCTTAATGTAGATGCATTTATCAAATTAAATTCACCATTTCTACTATCCGATAGCCTAATGCTGTTACCTAGACAATAATAACTATAATCCAACTATTGTTCCCTTTATCCCATCACCTAAAGCATACTCTTTCAGCTCATAGATTTTGGTCGTAACTGTTAGGTTTGGATAAATGACCCTACTCAAGTAATTGGGTAGGCTTTCTGAAATAAAATTGTGATGGGGTAGCTAAAGGAAACCCAGATTCAGCAGGGTGTGGAGGTGTTTTCGGATGCAACAACGGGGAAATAACAAAGATATATACCAAACATTTGGGTTATGGTTCAAGCAATCAAGCAGATGTAGAGGCTACTCTTCAAGGGCTGGAAATTGCAGGGCTGCATTTATAACATTATAGAAGCTGCAAAAACTGTCAGATCTATCCAGTGCTTGCCCTAGTAACAGGCCTTAACAAGACTTACAACTCACCTTTTGGTTAGACCATCAGTCATCTCCCCTTTATTGTTTTTGGATGTTCTTCCTCAAACTAAGTTTAGTGCACCAATAATTTTTTGATTATCAATATATAACACATACCCTTAACATAAATATAAGATAACTATCTTCAATCAAAAATATGTGGTAAGCCCTAGATTCTAGGTTACTGGATCCTTCACCCCAGACCCTTGGACAGTACGATGATCTGTTTCGGATACGGATCCCAGGCTGAACCCTTGGACAGTATGACGATCTGTTTCGGATACGGATCCCGGGCTGATCCTGCCCGGATACGGCCATGATATTGCAGGACTGTGGATCCTCCTGATATGTCCTAGATCCACAGCCCCCTGCAGCATCCAGGCCATATCCAAGCAGGATCCACGGCCCAGAATTTTTATTTATTTTTTACTTTTATTTCCCTCAACAAAAAATCAAATATGGACTTCAAAAAATAATTTAATATAAAATAAAATATAGGGGAAATCCTAAAAGTAACTTTCACATTCATTTTATCAAAAGAAAACAACCACAACAACAGCACATTTACCTGTCATTGCACATTTGCTCTCTCACTTTTATTTTTTCAATTGCTTAGGACTAAAACTCCTTTCTTTTGCTAATCTTATACCATTTCAACTACCCATTCGGCACCAAGGAATTAAATGAGCTTGCAGCAAAGAGGATTGTTGGTTGAAGCCCAATATAAATATCATGAATATGCTGATTTGTCTTGATTTTTGTTCATACATTGTAACATTTGCACTATGTACTTGTTCTAAGACTAAACTACGTTCGACCGTTGAATATCATGGCATTCGACATTGAATTATCAGGATGTTTTGTGGTTATTTAACCTGTTTTATTTTACTCTGCATATTATATGATTAATTCTGCTTATTTGATTATATTTTAATACACACGACCGTATCTAATGTATCTAGGTCCCAAAAAATCATCATATCCACATACCCAAATCCCTTATATGTGTCCGTACTAGTACCAGAGTCAGATATTTATCTGTATTAGTACCAAGGTCAACTACTTAGCCTAAAACCATGCTAATAACCCAAAATCAAATGAGTTACGTTAACTGAAATGTGTGTGCTAAACAAAGATGTGAGCTTATATTAAAAGCCAGGTCACGAATATAAATAGACTTAATACATATAGAGAGATGCACTTGATTCTTGGGGGAATAAGTGTGCCTCTTATAAACAAGAACAATACTTGTTTTAGCAAATGTAAAAATACAATTTTTTAAAAACAAGTTCATACAAACCTAACAAAGAGTACTCGGCTTTTAAGTGCGACTAAGCCTTTTACACATTCGGATGAAGTAAAGGTGAATTCTTGAAAATTTTAGAATAGCAGAAATTATATTTATAAATAAGTATCTGTGTGGATTTTATGAAGAGCCTAAGATGATCACATGTCTAAATGTTTTCTTATTTTATCACCTAAAATCTCGTTTTAAAGGTATTGGTGTTTCATGGGAAAAACAATTATATTAGTTCATATAAAAATCTTACGTTAAGAATTACAGAAATTGTTTGGTTTTTTATTTATGCAGGTTAAACTTGTAACCCAGTTATTGGCTGATTCTGGGCCTTACAAAGATGGCGTATTTTGACTTTGACCATAAATAGGTCAGATGCACATGTGCATAATATACTTTGGTTGTATATTTTGGTTTCATTTGGGTCATGTCTATAACATGAATGCAATTCAAGAAATTTATTTAAGAACAATTACTCAAATTAATAAGGTTTTTCTTGATGCTGTAAAGTAGTAGATGCATTTTAAGAAATTCTAGGACATGTCTTGTATTGTATGTTCTAATCTAGGGTAAAATAAATGTTTATTTATTATATTGAAATTCTTCATAATAACTTATAACTTTTTATATTATAATTGAACTTTAAATTATTGTAAATAACAAAATAATGTTTTATTAAGTACTATCAATAATATATAAATTATAATGAGTGGACTTTTGTCCATGTAATTTGAAAATTTTATAAGTATTTTAAGTTTAACATAACTCTTAAACTTGTGGGAAAGAATTTTAACTAAAATTTAGTCTTTTATAATAAGATATTTCGATAAATTCTAATTATTAGATAATAAGTGATGATATAAATTTTTAATTATTTTTAGTTATCTATTGATATTATTTTATCTTAAAGATGTGTGTATAAAAAAAACATTTGTGAATACTTTCTAAAGCGTTTGTTAACAATTATTATGGATAATGAAAAAAGTTTTTAAAAAAATAAAATATTTTGGTAGAAGCAAATGCACTTACCTTATATAAGAGCAAATGATTCTATGGTTCTATTGTTTTGAATTTAAATGTAGAATTATTTTGGTGGTTAGGATATCAAAAGCACTTAGATTTGTATCTAAGCTTGAATACTTTTTTAAAAATATTTACTTACCCTAATTTTATAATAGTGATTAAGCCATCAAAATTACCATGTATCTATACCTAAACTTGATTGCATCTATAAAAATTAAAAATCAATACAAATTGTATGTGGATAAAATTAGTTTATAAAACTTGTGTATAAAAATCTAAATTTTCACACTAATACTTAAAGCAAGGAAAAAATTTGGAAGTATTAGCAACAACTTATACAACATGAGCAATCCCTCAATTTCTTGTGTCTTTCCTCTTCAATCTCTTTTTTGTCATATTGTATTTGGGTTGTTTTTAAAGGGATACCAACTCAATTTAAAGGGGAGATAAATATAGACCCTTGTATTTAATAAAAAATTGTTTTGTAGCCATATTTGTTATGTTGTTATTATTCTCATGCTTCTTAATTTATGTTCAATGGGAGTTGGGCCTTTTATTTATAAATAGAATGATTAATGTTGGGAGAAGGGTGTTGATGTGATAAGTCCTTGTACTAAGAAATTATATGAACACTACCTTATACAATTAAATTGTTATTTTATTATGTTTTGAAATGTATTTATAATTTTTCTATAGTATTCCCTTGGTGGTGTAGATTTTATAGCAAACAAACTTCAATACAATAAAATATTTTGATAATTTTTTTTGGATTTGGCTTCAATCATAAAATATTAGATGCCCTCATTAAATTGGAGACCAACACTTTCATTGTAGGTCTTGATTATACCCAAGGCATCCACACATGGGAGTAATAGAAAGAAGGGCACCAACTACATTTTTGAAAATTTGGATATGATCGTTGTTTTTGACCAATGAATCATGACCAACAAAACTTTGACAAAAAGGATTATTGATTCCATGTTTTTTGAGAGACTCACAAAATTTACAAGTTCTGCTTGTTTTCAATTAAGACCAATTTGTTTCCAAGACATAATGGATATGTAAAATGAAAATTTCAACTAGACAAAAATTGGCAAAGAAAGAGACATGGCAAAATCACCACTTGCCTATTGTAAATTCAAATATACTTCATATAGAATTTTTTACAAGACTAAACTAATTGAACCTTCTTTACAAGACTAAACTAATTGAACCTTCTATTGGATGAATGAGAGAAATTAAACCACTGGGGCCATAGGAAAAATATTAAATTCTTTCACCGAACCCAAAATAATGTAAAGTCCCTTCACAACAAAGAAAAAACTATCCTTGGAGATTGGATTTTTATCAACAACAATTTTTAAAAAAAGAAAAAACTCTTAGATTTTCTCACAAGTATAAAGATTTACATGACAAATTTAGAAGCTTCCACCAAAACGTCCAAATGGAAAAGAGTGAAGCCACTAAGTGCATACCTAAACTAATCTATTGAAGGTTGTTGAAGGAGAAATTCAATGGTCGAGTCTCATTATGACCAATCAAATGGAGAAATGGTATGTAAATGTTTAGATAAAGGCAAAGTCACCTATGTAATCACATGTGAGAGACCTATCAAGGGGTAATCATATATTGTATTTATGATGAATTTCAACATAACATGTACTAAAACATTTGCCTTGAATAAAGTCGACCTTTAAGTCACAAATAAAACATTTTAGTGTTGAGAAGTGTAAAAATTTTGAAATTTCAAATTGCAAACCTAAAGTCGCATTTTAAGTTCGAACTGATAACAATAGTGTGCCTTAAAATCAACCTTAATATTTCATTTTTAAAAGGATGGCTTCAATGCAATCCTAAAGGCAGCTTAACATGGACTAAAGATTGCCTTAAGTGTGAGTTAAAATAAGATGACGTTACGACATCTTTAGTTTGTCTTAAAGATTCAACTTACATGTCTTTGTGGGTTCCTTAAATCGTGCCTTTTTGGGTTGACTTAAATATGCCTTTGGGTTGACATTGTAGTCAAATTAAATGTGCATTTGAATTGGCTTTGTAGGTCAGTTTAAACATGCTTTTACATTGAATTTGTTAAGTGACTTAAACATGCCTTTGCATTGACTTTGTAGGTCAACTTAAATATGTCTTAAAGGTCCAACACTAATGTGACTTAAATATCCAACATCAAGGTGCCTTTAAATTGCAACTTAAAGTATGACTTTAATCCCACTTTAATTTTTTTAATTATACAAGAAAAATATATACTTTTTAGTTAACTTATGTTATATGTTATTTACTAATTAATAAAAACTTATAATACTATTATAATTCTCGTTTTCATTTTTTTAGATTATATATTTTTTTATAATTTTTAATTAATTTAAGTAATAAACTATTATTAAATAAATGAAAACAATAAATACCATTATATAATTATAATGTTAGCATTATTTAAGATAATAGTTTTGTGATTTTAAAAATCATATTCTAATGTAAACAATGTGATTTTACCACATAATAAATATGCAAATGATCCTAGAATCAACCAAAAAAAATACATTCAAATCTAAAATAATGCGATTTTATCATAAAATTATTACACAATTGATCCTAGAATAAAGTAAACAAGATAATAAAGTCAAAATGATAATATAATAATACAAGGAAAATACACAATCATAAAGTCTAAAGAGTCAAAGGCCATAATCAATCATATAATTCAAGGCCATATGGCATAATCATATAGTCAAAGTCTACCTCAAGGATGATCGTTATAATCAAAGATATCATGATTTCATCCATCACTTGCTTCTACACAACCTTCAAAAGTCTCATTGTCAATATCTGTAGTGTTAGCATCTCGAATGTTAGAAGTTAGTTAGGAACCACCTACAGTACTTGTGGAAGCACAATTCCAATAGTCATCATCACAAAATCTATATCCATATGCATGTCCCCATTCTAAACGGGGTTGCTTTCACACTTCCCTTTCATAAAACATAACGTAATCACTATTAAAAAACATAAAATCATCAAACATAACAAAATGAGTATTACAAATCAAACTAAAACTATTATACTTTATTATTTTTTAGTAAACTAATTCAACATCATCAAAATGAATTGTAAGTATATTTTTTAAATTTAAAATAAATAATTAAATAATTTTTATTTTTTTTAAATTACCTTTATTATAGGTTGGTATCTATTGGCTGCCATTTTCCTTTGTAGAGGATGAAATCGGGGACTACATAAGTGCTCCTCATGCTAAAGTTAGAGGCAACTCTCCATAATATTTATATTGTTAGAAATTGTAAATATTAAAAAATAATGACATTCTAATTAAAAAGAATTTGGGTAAAAAATTTATAGATGAGAAAATTAAAATTGTCATACTTACAAATTTGGTGCATGTTATATGAATGTCAATGAGTTTCATTTGATTTTCTCAATAGTCAAATTTGTTTATTCGAAAGCTCGGTTTTGTATCATGAGGGCCTATAAATAATTAAAAAAGTAAAAAAAAATTGATTAATACAACATTTTTAAAATATATTTAAAGATTATAATTTTAAATATTAACTACGATGATATAATATTTTCAAAAAATAAATTGATAAGTATAGAATTTTAAAAAAAAGTAAAGTAAAGATGTCACAATTGTTTTGCATTTTTAAAAAATTACCTTCCAGCAATTTTTCACACAAATCATGGCAAAGTTATTTTTAATATGTTTTGTATTATGGCGCTCTCGTCATAAGACATTATTTCTCATAATTTTTAGAAGTTTGTATTGTAAAGGAATGAGTTAGAATACAAAATGTAATGTAACAAAATAAAATTATAGAAACTGTTTTTGGTAAAAAAGGACTTGTTTGTAAACAATAGACTACCATATGTCACCCTATATTCCTTTTTTACCGATGCTTTCTCTTTTGGGGGAGTTCGACATAGAATAAATCTATATAATCTTTTGATGCCTTTCTTACTATACTATTGCATCTTGCCTTGAATTTTTTTCCATCAAAAAATGTGTTAATAATTTATTGGTAATAAATATAAAATATATTAAAAGATAAATGTACTTTTAACTTAACTAATTAATATACTTGTCATTTATGTTTGGAAATACTTTGTCCTTGACATCTACGTGAAAGATATAGTTTGTAGTGTATTGATAGGAATGCATAAATTGGTCTTTAATCTAGGGACGATACCTCAACTTATGTTGCTTGGAGTAAGGTGCTATCATTCTATGGAGAGATTCAAGTGGAGAGGTGTCGGGGAAATCAACATCTATAATAACATTTGCAAAAGGAGATGACACATGCATGGCTAAGGGGCGTGCTGGTTGGTGGGAGGGAATAGGTGGACATCTAGCGGGCAATGGGTGATGAATGAGGGTTGGGGGAATGAGGAGACCTCTGGGACCGCAATACACTCTTAACACAAGGATTATTTGCTTAGCTACTTTAGGGTTCCCCTAAACTCTATGATTTTTTTAAAATGACTTGCAAGATAAAAAATATATAGGATTTAGAAAAAAAATTTATATAAAATAACAATTTGAAAATTTTACATACAATTTAAAAATTAAAATATTTATACAAAATTAAATTAAATAGATTATGTTTATCCAAGATAACTAAGAAACATAATATTGTTGTGGATTAATGGTTACAACGGAAAATCAATAGCCATTTCCATATTTATAGTAGTCAATAATTTGTAGCAAAAAGAAAATCCTAAACTTTTTTTTAGGAACTTAAAACTTAAACTTGGCTGAATTTGAACTTTGAAATGATTATAGACAATGAAAAGAGAAGAAAATACTTAGAATCATGCACAACATGGTGCAACATAAACCTATGATTATATATAAGATTAATTATTGAGTTTAAACAATATTAATGTCTAAGAAAAAACTTAATATGATGTATAATATGATTTAACATAAAATGACGATGATATATAAGACTAATTTTCAAATTTAAAAAACAATTGAGTATACCAAACAAGATTGAAAAAAATATAAAAACAAAAAATTGTAAATTACAAGTAACTTTGTAAAAAACTTAGTAAATAAAGTGTAATTCTTATGAGAGTTGTAACAGCACTAAGAATGCCAATACAAGATAACTATATCCCCATTGTACCACACTAAACTTCTCCAAATATAATTTATCTAGTTGTAGAGGGTGTCAATCATATTGTTGGAAAAATCATAAGGATGCATGAAGGGAACTAAATCGTGGAAAGTGGTGTGTATCTTTGCTCATCAAAATCAAGAGAGTTCGGTTGGATGAAAATTGCACTTTGATAAAGAGATTGGGAATAACGGGGTGCATGATAGGATTTTCCATACAATGAAGGAATTTTAAGGGGATTTTTATGGCATAGAGTATACACATAAATCATAGAAAAACATGCAATATTCAAGGCCCTATCATCCATTTTTTCTAGTTTGAAAAAGGTTTTTTATAGCTTTTACATTCAAGGAAAAGAACTTCTCTTACTATTCATAAGTGACAAACAAGAAGTCAATGTGACTACTAGCAACGTTTAGTGCATCATCTCAATGAAAGGGCTAAGATGTGTCATGCTAAATACAAGAATATAAAACTACAAAGATGTTAAAACATAACCATATGGTAGTATACAAAATGTCATTGATCCTCCCTCATCATCTTACACTATGAAAGCCTTAAAATCCACCTAACAATGTGATTGGAGTATGGTCTATGGTTATGGACATATTAATCCAGAAAGAAACATTTGGATCAATATAAAAAGATCATTTGGGTTAATATAAGACAAGATAAGAAAAATATAATTTGGAGGGTTTATTGAGTTAATTTATGGTTGTCAAAAAAAAATCGTTTTAATTATGTTTCTACATTAATAAATGACATCTTGAATTTCATACAATTTTTTAGTATAATAAAACTACAAATGATTTTAATTCAACATAACTATAGGAATCCAATTTGATGTAGATATAAGATACTTCATTGCAAAATAAGAGAAATATACTAAAGACAAAGACGCCCAAAAAATAAAAAATGAGAAAGTACTTTCTATCTCATAATAGAAATATTAAGTGCAATTATACAAGTATGTTTGGGGATAAGAATGTGTGAAGAATAATTGTTGCAATTTATGCCACAATCTGAATCGATTGAATGACTCACAATGATTCAAGGGGTTGCATTATTGACATCTAAAATAAATAGGGGAACTAGTTGGTAGAAAACTATACTAATTAATAATGAAAAAAATGTCAACCATATAGAATGTCTCTATTAATTCCTCTCATCCATAACTTGCTAGTCTCTGATGCCACTAAAGTTGGGTAGATAAGAAACAAATTTGGAAAAGTAACGAGTGCTTCTACTATTGAAGCTACTAAACATTTTATTGTGTGAATTATGTCCTCCAACAATGTTGTTGGAAGTTATGATAAGAGGGACCTGGAGCGAAAACAAAAAAAAGTCTAAAATGCAATGGTCACTAAAGGAAGAGACACACCAAGGTTATTCATAAAATAACTATATACTAGTTGCATAAAAGTTGGAGAAATAGAGGAATCAAACTCTAGGATCTTAGTTGCAACATGATAATAAGGAGGCATAAATGCATTTCAATATAGAAGAGAATCAAATTTAATAAAGTCAAAAATATTTTAGTACAACTTGTATGTTGAAAACATCAAGTGGTGTTTGATTTTAGGGAATCTCAAAAACAAGATTATATTCATTAAAAATTGATATTTGAGTTGCAAATAGTTTTTAGGAAAAATAATGATACAAGTCATCTTCCAGATTGCAAATTGCATAGTTGAGTCAATGGGGGCTCCTCCATAAGGGCTCTAGTTTGTTGTTATAGGTGTGAATCATCAATATTTGAAGGCTGTGCTTGGTGTTCCTCTATTTATTATTACTCTTCGTATGGTTCGACCTTTAGATTTGTCACAAATTTTGCTAAAGTAGTAACAAAAGTATGCATAATAACATGTATAATTTCTATAACAACTTAAAAATTATCTTTTGAGTAATTAGAAAAGTTACTCTTATTTCTATAACCAAATATAACTTTGGAAAAATAAGAAAAGGTTTAAAATTTAGTTAAGTAATACCATGTTTAGGAAAACCATTTTGAACAATATTTAGATCACTAAATAACCTTTAGCAAAGACAATTTGCGATTCAATAAAGCTGAAATCCATATTTTAGAATAATGACTATTATAATCGTAGACCTAAAAAAGGAACTTAATTAAAGGGGGGGAATATAAGCTTTTTGAATATGAAAATTCCCTTTACAAGTTGTGGTAAAGAATTTGAATCTTTATAAAATAATGAATAAGGTTTTTAACAATTAACAATGACAGGTTTTTCACAAAGCAAAAGCTCAAAGTTTTCAAAAATGAAGTGAGTATTAAGAAGATATACAAAGCATAAAAATAAAAGTGATGGTCTTATGATCCCAATAAATCAATTAAGGTTTCACTAATAAAATTAAAGTTAAAACAAATCAAACATTTTTACCTTTATCAACAAATGAAACAAAACATCATCATTTATTTTAAAGGTTCCACTTTATCAAATTAAAATTTATGATAATTAATTTTGGTTACCCTTTCATCAACAAATGAAACCAAACATCAACTATTTTAAAGCTTTTGAAGTAGTATAGGACATTGAGGTCTAAAATTGAAGCAAACCAAACTATGATAATGTGTAGAACAAGAAACAAAGAGGGTTAATACAACGTGAGTGAATGAAATCCAAAACAAATTCAAGAACTAACACTCTATGCTTGCTCCCTAAGGTGAACTAAAATTACTAGATAAATAAATCAATAAAAAAAGATAAATAAGACATTTGCCTTCTTGAAGACCCCACTAGCAACTATTTTGCAAATGCTTGTACTTGGTTTGTGAAGTAGGAGTATTTGGCAATGTACTTTGTTCTTTCCAATGACATCTCCCATGTACACCAATGGTTTTGATCAATCAAGATGAGTAAATGGTGAATTTTTTAGCATGATTTTGGCATTATATATTTACACAATAAAGCTTGATAATTGTTCATGGAGGACCTTGTATTTATAGTTTTCCTGAAATGATATTGACCGTCCATCACAAGATCAAGATGTATGGTCCAAGATTGATATGACTTTGGAGACCAAATACAATTAATGTTGCAATTAATATTTTGGAAGAAGGGAGTAATTAATAGATATGACTCAACATTTTTTTTTTATTGCATTTATGTTGATATTTTGCATTTTTGACTTTGTGACCAATGATGTCATCATGATGTCACATTTTCAAATATTTATTGAATTTTTATTTCACAAAATTAGATATTAATTAATTTGACATGAAAATTTCACTTGATCATTTAATTGGATTTAATTAGTTAAGTGAATCTAATTAGACTTTTTGTAACTCTTAGGAATTGATTAAAGATGCACTATTAGTTGAAAATGTAAATTATTTGGGTCATAATTTGATTGAAGATGAATTAGGAGAAGACAATGATTGCATACAAGATAATATCTCCATTAAGGACATATTGATGTGGTTTGTCAATTGCACATGACGTGTGTGGATGCATCAAAGTGTTTTGATGGTTTTGGTCCAATTTATGTGTTATTGCAAGTCATTTAGACTTGTAATTTTGACATGGTAGTGGTTAGAATTTAGTGTCTACATTTTGCCCCTATTTGAGAAGGTGTTTGCACGACACTATGCACAATAATGTATTCTTGAAGAATGAAAAAATTGTTAAGAATAAATTTAAAAATCTAATCGAAGAAATAATCAGTGACCCATGATGCCCCCTCAAGATGGGTCCACGATCACCATGACCACCACCGTCACCAGCATCAGATAAAGGGCAGATCCTCGATCAGAGTCTCCCTAAAGATGTGGTGAGCCAGAACTAATATTGTATCTTGTAACTCCATATTTTTGTTATGTATATGGGATGTATATATTCTCTCGATGTATAAAATTGTTTATATCTGTGTGTGTGTGTGTGTGTGTGTGTGTGTGTGTGTGTGTGTGTGTCATTCCTTTTGGCTCATGGAGTATTGTATATGGACTCTTAATAATCTTTTGTGATGCTCTTTGTTTTGTATCATTACGATGTTAGATGTAGATATGTTAAATCATACTATGGATATGGATGTATATTTGTTTTGCCATGATTTTGTTGTGTTCTATATTGCTAATTCATTTTGCATTTGTGTTTATCTCATGGATGTACATGCAGTATGACTAGATGGTATATGCTTACTTCAAAATATGCATGGCCTTAGGTAGCATAGAGATAGACATGTGTTTATGTGATCATGTATTGGATAGATTGATATTAATTTCATAAATGTTTTGCAGATTCACATTGCTATGTACGATCTTGAGCACTTGGTATTTAATTTTGCAAATAAAATTTTGCATCATAAGTATGAATAACTTATAATAACATTGTATGTCAATTACTCATGGACCAGTTCAAATGTGAATATTTACAACTTAAGATGATGATAAAATATCAAAACTTAAGGTGAAAACACAACACATTTAAACACAAAAAAAAAGAGTTAAAATACAAGATGTAAGCAATTTCAATACAAGATATGAAATATCAAGACTTAAGTGTAAAACATAAAGTATCACACACAACAAACAATAAAAATAGTTTAAACACAAAATGTAGCCAACTTAATAATCAAGATACAGATCATTAAGACTTAAATGGAAATAAAATGTACCTAAATGCAAGCAAATAAACAAACAAACAACATAAGTAAACACACAATAGAACAAACACATAATAAAAGAGAAAACCAATGAAGTTATCAATAATTTGTGCATGTGTAATGAATAAGGTGGTACGCTTTGGATATTGTGCCCCTATGCTAAGGGGACAATGACTTGGATACAACAATAGGGGGAATAAAAGAAGAGGAAAGGGGTGGCCAAGTTGACTCTAAATGCCCAAATGAAAGTGGATGTTACTTACGTGGTCCCACATACTCCAGGCTAAATGTAGTTCTCTCAAGGATAGGAGATAGAAGAAAACTGATGACAAGTAGCTATGTGATGATAGAATAGAAATAGGAAAGGCATACTCACAAAACAATGAGAGCATTAGGCAAAGGTTACTCACCAAATGGTGAGAACATTTAGAAAATGGAAAAGGAAAGTGGAGTGCATGAATTTTAAATACACAATACCCACTGATATGTCTTGAAAAATGACAAGAGCATAAAGGAATGGAAATGAAAAATAAGATTGAAAAGTGGAGAAGTATGAGATTGGTCGAGCTGACCTGAGATGTCCCATGCATCTAAATGTTGCCTACATAGTTTGTGTGGAACTCAGGTCGATGTAGTTCTCTTAGAAATAGGAGGATAATGGTATGGCAATGAGGCTCGGAAATGAATTGGTCTAGATAAGAGACTCCATCCCAAAAAAAATTATAGCTTTATATCTCTCATGGAAATTATAAGTCAATTTTCATGATTTTGTAATTTTTAGGGTTTTTTCCATGTCTTTTCAATGTTTTGGGTTTTTTAGAATAAGGAAAGCAAGGTAATATGTTCAAATATACGATGAACCATATAACAAAGGACAGTCTCCCTTAGGTAGAGGATCAAACAACAACTAAATTGGTTACAATGGTAATTACCATGAACCAACAATAGAACCTGAGGCATTGGATAGATACCATGCAACAATAAGATTGGAATAAAAATGACATAGTGTAGAAATAAATGTTAGGAGAAATAAAATAGAGGAAGTTTTCAAGAAACTATCAAGCAGGTAACACCATTGTTCACATACTGATCTGTAAACTGAAAATACAAGTGTAGTACATCCGAAAAACACTTTTTCATGTTTAAGAGATCATTCAATTTCTCAATTTTTTTGTTTAATTTTGTATAAAGAAATTAAAAATCAGAATTTAAATGAAGATCAAAATTAGATAATAATCAGAGAAATTGAAAGAATTCACCAGCAAATTGATAACGGAGTTCAGCTTCAATAGCCTACGTCTCCGGGCCCATTCGAAGTGAGGACCGTTCTCATTAATTTTGTGCAACAAATGGCTTTAAAAATCAATACAAGTCTTCAATTCACCTTCTCTGATCTTTGCTTGCTTGTAATTATATCTCTCAGACATGAAAATAATGGCCCAAGGCCGTACAAAGCAATAATAAGACTCTAACCTTCTTAAATCTCTTTACGAAATCAGCTTCTTCTTCTTCTTCAAGTAGAATTTTGTTCCTTTTATAGCACTTCGACCTCCGTAGCTCAAGTGGTCAAAGGCTATTCCTTTTGCGCCAAAGGTGCAAGGTTCAAAACCACCAGCCTCCTTTTTAGGCGCTTGGAAACCGTCAGTCTTCCTCCTTGGGCGCATTTGACTCTTCTTTTATCCCACATTTGCTGGGAATAATGGTTTGCATGCTTTATTTAGGTAGGTCGGTCCCTTTTCAAATGTCGAGACTTAGGCGCTAGCCGTTGGGCTTGTTTATTACTTTGACTTTGTGGTGACGTGGCAGCTGGTGCATGTTGGTCTTTCGCGCCTTATTTCAAAGTGATAAACGTTTGAAACTTAAATACAATTTCTCAAATAACATGTGAATAAAAACACCAAACCAAAATTTTTTACACCGAATCATTTTTCCACGTGTCAAATGGCTATTGGTCCACTTGGCATATTAAATAGTGCCACGTCACTTTCGACACCCATTTTTTTCCCCTGTCGTAAGTTTTCTTCAACTAGCGATATCTTGAGCATCCAGACTCCGTTTTTCATTCCAAAAGAAGCACTAGAAAGCTCTCGATGAATTCTACGATGTGCAAATGATTCGACCAATATTTGAAAACTTTAAAAAATGGAATGGTACATGGATCCACCTGGGTCACTCCTCCCCACTGGGAACTTTTGGACCTCTGAAAGTTGAAATTAATTGGTAATGAGGTAAGGGTATTTTTCCCTCACCTTTTTGACTTCCATCCATCTGGCCTTGCATGGGTGCATCCCTTTGAGACCAACACAAAGATATTCAACATTACCTCTTCGTGAAGTCCACATATTCCTATCAAGTATAGTATCTTTCTATAATTATGTTAGATATTCAGGAGAAAAATCATCAATAGAAGGAATGGATACACTTTCATCATGATCAATTATCATTGGAGGCTCATACAATTTTAGATTTTCCACATTTACAACTAAATAAATCTACATGTAAGATGGTAAATCTAATCGAAAAGCATTTGTGCCAATTTTTTTCATTATCCGAAAAGGACCATACCAGATTGGTTTCAACTTTTTACCTTCACCTGTCAGTCTTTCCTTACTAATGTGAAGCCATACCATATCACCTACAGCAAATTGGTGATCAATATGATGTTTGTCATGCCTAGCTTTGTACTTGGCTTGACTTTTCTCCAATTGAGTATGAACAGTCTGATGTATGAGTTGTATTTGTTTAATGAACTTCTTGGCTAGAATGGCTTCTTTTGGTTCACCAACAGCTGTATCCTGTCCATAACAAACATCTAGAGGAGATTTAGGCAAGTATCCATAACAAAATTCAAATGGAGATTTCATTGTAGAAGAATGAAGTGCTCGGTTATATGCATGCTGCATGTAACACAATTATTCATCCCATAACTTTGGATGTTTATTGCTATAACCACTAAGCAAATGTACCATAGTGCGGTTCACAACCTTTGTTTGTTTGTCGGTTTGTGGATGAAATGCAGTGCTCTTTTTTAATTTAGTGTCCATTAGCCCCCACAAAGTTGACCAAAATTCCCCAATAAATCGAGAATCCCGATAAAAAATAATTGAAGTAGGCAATCCAAAATGAACCCATACATGTTTAAAGAACAAATGTGCAGTGCCTTTGCTAGTAATTTGCTTAGTGCAAGGAATCAAAACACACATTTTGATAAATCTATCCACAACCACATATAAATAGTCATGTTTTCTTTGTGTCATACGCAACCCCCCCCCACAAAATCCATGGAAATACTTTCCTAGGGGTGAGTAGGAACAGGTAGAGGAGTGTAAAGTCCCAGTTTCCTATTACTAGGTTTACTTGTGGCACAAAGGGTACATCCCTTTATATATTTAGCAACATTTTCCTGCATACGAGGCTAATAACAATACATTTTCAAATGTGCAACCATTTTAGCAACTCCAAAATGACCAAAAATAAGAGAAGTATGTGCTTCTCTAATCATGTGCATCCTCTCATTTTGAGGAATACATAGTTTACCCAAATGATACGAAAGATCATTGTGTACATGATATTCTAATTCTTCTACTTGTTTACTACTCATCAAGTCTTTATAAACATCTTGAAAATAAAGATCATTAACATATTGTTCTTTATAACTTTCATGAGACAAAGAACCATGTTTTAAAAGAATAGATGCAACAACCATAGGAGGCCTAGATAGCATATCTGCAACCTTATTCTGAATTCCTTTTTTATACTTGATCACAAGATGAAATTGCTGTAAGAAACCTATCCAATGAAAATGTCTAGACTGTTGTAGTTTGGTTTGTGATTGGAGGTACTGTAAGGGCTAATGATCTGTATGTATTATTGTTTCTTTTCCCATTAAGTAATGTTTCCATTTTTTAACACTTTGAACCAATGCATACAATTCCTTATCATAAGTTGGATATTTTCTTACTGCACTTGTAAAGGTTTTAGAATGATAACAAACTAGTTTCTTACCTTGCATTAAAATAGCTCCCATAGCATACTCACTTGCATCCATCTCGATCTCAAATGGTTGTTGTATATCAGGAAGTGCCAAGACCAGAGTAGTACTTATCTTTTCTTTCAAAGTGTCGAAGGCTTTTTGATGTTTGCCTTCCCATTGAAAGACCTGTTTCACACTTGTCAAAGAATGCAAAAGTGATGCAATATATGAAAATTGAGCAATAAACTTTCGCCAAAACTGTACTGCACCAAGAAAACTTCTAACCTCAGTTGTGTTAGTGGGTGTAGGCCAATTAACAATGACTGCCACTTTTGTAGGATCAATTTTCAACTTACCATGTCCTACAATGTAACCCAAGTATATCAAAGAGGTCTTGCCAAATTCACATTTTGACATTTTTAGATAAAATTTTTCCCTTCGTAATGCATCAATGACTTTTTTAATGTGGATCACATGCTCTTCCCAAGATTTGCTGAAAATCAATATATCATCTAAGTAAACTATAACAAAATCATCAAGGAACTGTCTAAAAACATCATTCATCAATCTCATGAATGTAGCCGGGGCATTACACAACCCAAAAGGCATAACAAGCCATTCAAACAATCCCTGTTTTGTTTTGAAGGCGGTTTTCCACACATCACCTTCATTAATTCTTACTTGATGATATCCACTTCTCAAATCTAGCTTAGTGAAATAAATAGCATGTTTTAATTGATCCAAAAAATCATCAATACAAGGAAGAGGATAATGATTTTTAATAGTAATTTTGTTTAGAGCATGAAAATCAACACACATTCACCAAGTGCCATCTTTCTTTGGCACCAAAATAATTGGCAAACCAACAGGAGATGAACTTGGACGAATAACACCTCTATCTAATAGATCCATTACTTATTTTTTGATTTCCTCATTTTCCACCACTGATAACTTGTACATGCCAATGTTAGGGAGAGGAGAATCTTGCAATAACTGAATTTCATGTTGAACTCCCCTTTTAGGAGGCAAGCCCTTATGATCCTGAAATACATCATCGTAAGTAGAAATGATTTCAACCAATTCATTCTTGTGTCTAGGATCACACTTTTCCAAAGCCTGAGAATATTCTTTTTCCTTAGACTTAATCACCATGAGACAAAAAGTCTTGCTTGAATTAACTAGTCTTTTCATTTGCCCTGCTGTAACCAAGGAAAGACTTGTTCTAATGTGATGTGCTCTAACTATATATTCAATGCCATCCTTAACAAGCAAGTACTTATTCTCCTCTCTATAAAAAATTGCTTTTCTATCATAAAGATATGGGCTTCCCAAAACAATCCCACATATGTCCAATGGAACAACATCAAACTCAACCTCATCTACGAACTTGGATGTGATGGCAAACCTTAGTCTACAAGTTTGTGAGACTTGTCGCTTCGCATTGTCACACACACAACCTAGTGGATAAGGCTTCGGATGGAGATTGGTTTGTAAGCCTAGCTTCTTGACAACCTCTTCATAAATTAATTTTTTTTTGTGAACCACTATCAAATAGAGTGTCAATCTTAGTATGTTTTGAAACAACTCTAATGTGGAACAATTCATTTCTTTTCTTATCAACATGCACATAATTCTATTTAGAAGAAGATGCATCATTTGATGACTTAGTGCTAGAAATTAAAAGAGAAAAATCATTATATAATCCCATAGCTGTGATCTTAGTTTCATCACCTGAATCTGAACCTAAGTCCTGAACCATAACATTAGCCTTCTTTTCTTTCTTTTGAAACCTCTTAGGCTGTAACTCAGGGTGTAGTTTCCAACACTTAGACTCATCATGATTTTTATTGCAACAATTACAAAATGGTTTTCCTTCTTCTTTTTTAACAGTAAAAGTGGATTTTTGTTTACCCTTTCCTGATGAACTTTCCCCTTTGGATTGCTTAACATTAGATTGCTTACTTTTAGGAAAAGATTCTTTTGATTGTTTTCCTCTAGCCTCTAAATGAGTGGCTTGAACACATACTGCATCTAAATTAGTGGGATTGAACATAAGAATCATATGTCTTAAGTAACTATGTAGCCTACCTATATATTTTAGCAGTGTTTATTGTGTGTATAGAGGAACATTCAAAAGTAAAGCTTTTTTCTTAAATTCTTGTGTATATTCTTAAACATTTTGGCCTTTTCCTTGTCTGAAACTTTGCCAATCCATCATGGCTTGTTGCATATAGCCTAAAGGATAGAATTGCTTTTTGAGTTCTTCAATAAATTCATTCCAAGTAGAAATCGAGTTACCTTTTTGAAGCTCAGCTTCCTTCAACTTACTCTCCCACCAGATGAGAGTTGTGCCTCCCATACAAAGAGTATCCAAATGAATTTTTGACTCATCCCCTACAATCTTTTGGACGCTGCAATAAACTTCAATCTACTTGTCCCAATTATCCAACTTTTCAGTATTAACTTTGCCATTAAACATTGGTAATTCAAACTTAATATCCAATTTTAGTGAAGGGAGAGATTCCACAGTTTTTTTACCGTTATCCAATGAAGAAGGTTTTTCGGTTTCTTTACCTTTTGATTCTTGTGAATTACCTTCTTTTTCATTCTCAGATTTCCTTTGTTTGTCACGGTATAGTTTCTCAACCATGCTTCCCATGTCCATGAAAGCTCGGCAGAAAGCTTGTTCCGATTTCATCTCTTCTTCAGCTATCCTTGAAGCACGCCTTGAACCAATCTCTGGATTATACTCAATGATTTTTCCTTCACCCTTTTGGGATTTAGACCTTGTCAACATACACTAGCAATCACTATTAAATAACAACCACTTTGATACCAAAAATCTGATCTGTAAACTGAAAATACAAGTGTAGTACATCTGAAAAACACTTTTTCACGTTTAAGAGATCCTTCAATTTCTCAATTTTTTTGTTTAATTTTGTATAAAGAAATTAAAAACTAGAATTTAAATGAAGACCATAATTAGATAATAATCAGATAAATTGAAAGAGTTCACCAGCAAATTAATAACGGAGTTCGGCTTCAATAGCCTACGTCTCCAGGTCCGTTCAAAGTGAGGACTGTTCTCATTAATTTTGTGCAACAAATGACTTCCAAAATCAATACAAGTCTTCAATTCACCTTTTCTGATCTTTGCTTGCCTGTAATTATATCTCTCAGACCTAAAAATAATGGCCCAAGGCCGTATAAAGCAATAATAAGACTCTAACCTTCTTCAATCTCTTTACACAGTCAGCTTCTTCTTCTTCTTCAAGTAGAATTTTGTTCCTTTTATAGCACTTCAACCTCTGTAGCTCAAGTGGTCAAAGGCTATTCCTTTTGTGCCAAAGGTGCAAGGTTCAAAACCGTCAGCCTCCTTTTTAGGTGCTTAGAAACCGTCGGTCTTCCTCCTTGGGCGCATTTGACTCTTCTTTTATCCCACATTTGCTAGGAATAACGGTTTGCATGCTTTATTTAGGTAGGTCAGTCCCTTTTCAAATGCCAAGACTTAGGCGCTAGCCGTTGGGCTTGGTTATTGCTTTGACTTTGTGGTGATGTGGCAGCTAGTGCATGTTGGTCTTTGGCGCCTTATTTCAAAGTGATAAACGTTTGAAACTTAAATATAATTTCTCAAATAACATGTGAATAAAAACACCAAACCAAAATTTTTTTGCACCGAATCATTTTTCCACATGTTAAATGGATATTGGTCCACTTGGCATATTAAATAGTGCCACGTCACTTTTGACACCCCTTTTTTTTTGCCTATCGCAAGTTTTCTTCAACTAGCTATATCTTGAGCATCCGGACTCGATTTTTCCTTCCGAAAGAAGCGCTATAAAGCTCTCGATGAATTCTACAATGTGAAAATGATTCAACCAGTATTTGAAGACTTTCAAAAATGAAACGGTACATGGATCCACCTGGATCACATACCCTAAAACACTTGTCTAAAAGTAAGCTATTGATGTTGATCATTTTGAAATGCCTTTCAAACAATAGTCATTGAATCTACTTGTAACACTTGTTTGTAATTAGGATCATGATTGGTAATAAGAATGGTATGGGAAATTAATAAATAATGGTCTGGGGATTGGTATAGTAAGAGGAATATGAATGGTCCAAGGAATAATATGGTAAAAGATGAAGGCAAAATGGGTGCCCCCATGTGAGATCTCCCATAGACAATGGTTCATTTTTAACTAAGCATAATATTATTTCAAATGCATTATGTCCATGGGTTCCTTGATCTATTTCCCATCTGTTGTAGTTAGTTTATATACCCCAAAACCATAATTTACAATAACAACAAGGGTCCAAGCCAATTGGCTTCAAACTTACCCTTCTTCTTGAGTCCAACATTGGTATTATTTTGATTCTTTTTAACATCAAATCACCAATTTCAAATTCTTTGTTGAGAATACATTGGTTATCGATATGACACAATCGATTTTGATAGGCTCACAAATGGTCCAATGTTGCTTTTCGTTTCTCATCCTGTTGTCCCAAAAATTGTCACTTGCTTTTGTGGACAACATGTCAATTATTTTGGTCCTACAGGCCCAAAACGCTCTCCTTTATTTCTCAAAATGTTCTAAGCAGTCAAGTTTTTCAAATATTCATGCCTTTTCAGCTAAGGAAATCGCAGGTCCAACAAGTGGGCTTTCTCAAAGGGAAGTTCAAAACACTTGAGGCATTTCCTAAGTGTTTTGAGGATGGTTCGACACCAAGGTTTAATCAAAATACTCAACGACGGGTTTCAAAGAATTAGAATGAACCATTTAACTATTGAACCCCACCTTCGAAAGGTTTAACGAGTTCAAAGGTTCAACGACTTCGATGGACTTAAAGAATTAAAGGATTTAAAGAGTTAAGAATGAACCGTTGAACCTTAAACTGAAAAGGTTTAAAGGTTCAAAGGTTCAATGAGTTCAACAAGTTCAACAGACTTAGAGAATGAAAGGATCCAGAGAGTTTGAAGCTTCAAAGGATTTAAAGAGTTAGAATGAACCATTAAACCTTGAACTTTGAAAGGTTCAAAGGTTCAATGGGTTCAAAGAATTCAAAGTTCAAGTAGAAGCTTCAAGTGAATGGATGAAGTGAAAGATTCCAGAAAGAGGTTCAACCAAATGGTTCAAAGAAATGGTTCAACCGAAGAAGAAAACTAAGTGAACATGACTCTTTACAAAACATTGAATCACTGAACCATTGAACCGTTGAACCATTGAACTGAAAGAGTTCAATGTTGAAGGTTCAAAGTGGTTCAAGTGATCGACAACGTCCCCATGGATGTCAAATTCAAGGTAATGGAATAACTGTTAATTTTTAAAAGACCTGAGAACAAGATCAGTGACCAGCCAAGAAAGGAGCCGAAAGAGCCAACTGAAAGCGAGAGGATAGCCCCGAGAGCTTAGATCACTAGGAAGAGACAAAATATATCAAGGAAAGAGGGAACGACTATAGAAAATCCAAAAATATCTATAGGAGAGTTATTCCAGTAGGTGGAACAATCCACCAGGTGGACATTAGAGAGCACAAACATTCAATGGCATAGCCTATTTTTATGCATTGAGTAAAGGTGAATGGACAGCCATGTAAGCATTATAAAGAAGACCAGGCAACCCATGATTATGAAGAGACATTTGAGATGATTTAGAATGCCAAAGTTAAGGCCAATAACTTATTCCAGCATGGGCCTTTCATAAACTATTCAAGACATTCAATGCAGCATGGGCCATTTTCATGAAAAGAAGCACCCAAGTCTTTCTTTGGATGCTATATATTATAATCTCACATTTTGTATAAGGGAGATCTCTCTATTATTAGAAGCAAATCTATGCCCAAATTGAAAGGCATTCCTGAGACTTTGAACTCAGACTGTTAATCATATTTTATTAAGTGAATGAGAGAGCAAGTGACCTTTTGAACTTTGTGTTGAAATAGCTTGTGTCATCTAGGAAATTGTTCTTATGTCTTTTTCTTAAATACATTCTTGTCTATTTAATCAAATAAGCAGAACAGTGGAAATAAGCTAGAAGATGTCCTAAAGCCGACTGTGGGAGACTTTGTGCTGCCATAATTGCCTTCAGTCTGTGTTTTGTGTAAAGGATAATGGAGAGACTTTGAGCTCCCCTTATCCTTCGTAACCTTTTACTCTGTTGTAGTTGAAGTGGAGACTTTGTGCTACACTTCATTCTATTGTGTTACTCTGCCATGAATCAATGAGAGAAGCAATGAAAGACTTTGTGCTTTCATGGGTTTCTTGTGGTTACAGTTACTACCTAGGAAGTCTTCCTCTTGTTTTTTGAACATCATTTATAAAAGAAGAGAAATGCCTTCAGAAATTACCCAAGAATTCTCCTTTGTTCTGTGAACATCATCTCTAAAAAAAGAGAGATGGATGGTATGATTTCACCCATGTGTCTATTTTCAACTTATATATATATATATATATATATATATATATATATATATATATATATATATATATATAAGGAACCTCCCCTTGCTGAGAGGAGAGATTTATCTCATTCTGGCTATGGTCACGACACCCATTTGCTGCATAAATGTCCTTATGTTGTGGTTGATGTAACCATTATGCCGTCAGTCAGCTGATGACAAAATATTCACCCAATAGTTTTTGGTGACTCTGTTGGGGAAGAACAAGCAACTTGAAGCCTCAAGCTTCAAATTGAAGTAGTTCCAATTCTTTTCCATTTCTATTTCACACTCTGGTAGATCCACCGTACACACGAAGCCAGAGAGCTCAAGGTATTGTTGACCCTGTATTTGAGTTGGTGCTTGACCTTTTTCCTCCACCATCTCACCTCTAGTGAACCAAGAGTTTTCCTCCTACAAATGTTAGGTCTCCAATACTAGGCAAAGCTTCTCTTTTCTCTGTTAGTAGAGCTTTGTCCATACATATCCCACATAGATTTATTATCCCTCCTTTCAACAGCCATATCATGGCAGCTCAAGGCCCCTAGGGTAATACTTTTGGTCCTCTGAATCTAACCCCACCTCTACATGAACTACCCCAGAACGAATTTTACAAGTTCTATGGTGATGGGAAGGTTCATCCTGATAAACATATTGTAGCCTTTTGCATAGCCTGTGGGGTAATAGGCATTGAATATGAAGACATAGCAGTCAAATTATTTGTGAAAACATTATAAGGCACTGCTGCAGACTAGTTTTATTATTTATAAGCACAAATAGTGACTAATTGGAACACTCTCAAGGCCAAGTTTGAGGCCAAATTCAAATCTACAGAAGATGCACATGCCCTATTAGCTCAACTTACGCAAATGAAGAAGGAACCTCAAGAACCCATTCGAGACTTCATTGCTAAATTTGACAAGCTGAGGGACATGATTCCTAAAATTGCTCAGCCGACACCTAAGAATCTCAAATGCTTCTTCATCAATTCTCAGTTTCCTGAAGTGAGTTTCCTATTGAGGCAGGCTTGCCACATAGATCTTGTTGTATCTCAAATTTTGGCCACTGAGGTTGAAGATGATCTTATCTTGGTAGAAAAGATAAGGAGAGATCCTAACAAAAATAAATCTTCTTCATCTTCTAAATTTTTTTCTACGGGCACCACTAATCCTATGGTGCAAAAGCTAGCAAATGAATTGCTAGCTCTAAAAAAAAAATGGCAAAAGGGATGTCTGCTCCTCCTTATCAAGATATACCAAGGAGGATGTTTCTCAACTAGTCATATCAAGGCAATGCTACCAAAAATCAAGGGCAACCAAATCGCCTTCCTCTCCCACCAAGGAAGCTTGCCATTGAAGCAACACCAGCTAACTCATTAGTTAGTTATCATGAAGCTAAACATGATTTCTCTTTCCAACCTGAGTTAAACCAAGAAGATGACATTGATCTCTTTGTAGAAGGTGAAGAAGAATTAGCTAGCGACTCCAACGTTGGTTTCTTGAATTACTAGGATGAAGCCAAAAGTAAGGGAGAAGTTTTTGATGGATCATACGTTGTATTTACTAGGTCCCATAACCAATCAACCTAGCAAGTTGATAAAGAAAAAATAGTGGAAGAATCTCGACCATCAATTTCAATTGCTAAACGAGGGACTTCTTTGCCTTTCCAATCAAAGGACTTGGTGAGCAATAAAAAAGTAAGTACCTTAAGCAATCCTGCACCTTTTGCTTCAATTTCTCAGACCAGTCCCATGCCCAATAAAACCCAAATTGATGGAATTCCTTCCTCTATTCCTAGTTCATTTCAGTCATTTGATATAATCGACCATACTAGGAAGACCAAGATCTAAATGTCTGAGTTTAAATATTTGCAAACTAACCCTGAATAAATAGATAGGTTAGTTGAATGCATCAAGAACAAAACTATCCCTATAGGACAAGATGTTTCAAAGGTAATTCATGATCCCCTAAAGAACACATCCACCTGAAACAATCTTGTCATTACTCCTCTTGGAAAGACAGAACCTTTTTGCATCTCCCTATTGATAAATGGTCATCAGTTGAACAATTGCATAATAGATTCTAGTACCTCTGACAATGTGATGTCCACCAAGGTGGAAAACTCTCTTGGGCTCACGCTGACTAAAACTTTTGGGAGATGTTTCTCCATGAAAAAAAAACAAGTGCCACTTTTGTGACATATCAAAGATGCCCAATTTGCATTTGTGGCCTTCCCAAATAATAGGATTAAAATGACAGTCCTAGTGGCTGACATTCCAGCTTCCTACGACATTCTGCTTGGCCAAAAATTTTGCAAGGACATTGGTGGAGAATTGAGCATGGACCTATCTGAGGTGAAGATTCCTATCAGGGGCATCATGCAAAGGCTGCTTCCTGAGAAGGAATTGAAATACATTGTCACCCAAACATCAACCCTTGAAGCTCAAATTCTATTTGAATCTTCAGGCATGGGTAATTACTTTCTATCTACTGAAGATGTTCCTATTTCAGTAGATAAAAATTTACTAGGTGACAATCCAAAGAATTTAGACAAGACATCAGAATAATTGGGAGAATACAGTATAGATGAAAAAGGATCTTCCCTCCCTAGTGAAGAAAAATTTGAAAGAAGATCAGATTTTAATGATGTCTGGATTCTTGAATTTGATGGCAATAATTCTTCTACTGGTTCTGGAGCTAGGATTGTCTTGATATCTTTTCAAAGAGATATTTTTCCATATTCATATAAGTTGTAGTTCAACAACACTAACAACACCACTGAGTATGAATATATGCTACTCAGATTGAAAGTTACTCAAGCTAAAGGCATCAAACTTCTTCATGCCCAGGGAGATGCTGAGCTGGTGATTTGTCAGGTGAGGAACCTGTATCAAACTAAGAATGAGAGATTATGACATTATCGCAATCTAGTGTGGGACTACATTGAAAGTTTTGATGTGTTTAGTATTTCTATCGTGTTCAGAGAATTCAACAGTCGAGCAAATTCATTGGCCATCTTTGCAACTCTTATGGTCCCTCACCAAGATTTTAAAGGTAACAAGTACACTATTGAGCTGGTCTTTTGACCAAGTGTACTTGATAATGCTGACCATTGGTAGGTATTTAATGGTGAAAACCAAATCATTGCTCTTCTAAAATAGATGGACAACTTTGAGAAGCTTCATTTTGAAGGCAGTGAATCTCTGCCATGGGAATCAATGCCTGAAGCAAATTTAAAGCTGGCTAAGAGTTCCTCCAGCCCAAAGGGAATAAAATTTTCAAAGGATTAGTTTATCTTGAGAAGCTATTCAATAAGCATGATAGGTGTATCAAGAAGCCACAAATGGATTAAAAATCCTCTAATAATTTTGATCACATAAATTTGAGTACAGAAGACAATCCCAAAATGGTCAACATTGGGAATTGTTACACTCCTAATGAAAAACTCAAATTCATTACTCTGCTTCACCATTACATTAATGTTTTGGCATACTCTTATAAAGATTTGAAACCTCTTAGGCTTGAATAAATTTAGCATGAAATTCCTCTCAAGGTTGGGTCGTTGCCTCACAAGCAGAGACAAAGACAGTATAACCCCAGGCTAGCAGGTACTATTCTTCTTGAGATACATAAAATGTTGAATGCAAGAATTATTTTCCAAATCCATCACTTCACCTAGATTGAAAACATAGTCCCTGTGAAAAAGAAGAATGGAAAAATTCACCTGTGTGTTGATTTCAAAAATCTGAATCAGTCATCTTTAAAGGACAACTATTCCCTACCCATCATGGATCAACTGCTGTAAACAGTGACAGGCGTAGAGATGTTATCAATGTTAGATGTTTTTTCAAGATATAATCAAGTATAAGTTGGTGAAACATACCAACATAAGACCACTTTCACTACACCTTGGGGCACTTTTGCATATCACTAAATGCCTTTTGGCTTGATCAATGCTGGTGCCACCTTCCAGAGAGCGATGGATCTTGCCTTCAAAAATGAAATGGGGAAGTTCATTATGGTATACCTTGATGACTTGACAGTATTTTCTAAACATCATCCTAATCATGTGCATCATCTACAACAAGTGCTGAAATGATGTTGACAAAATGGCATTTCCCTCAATCCCAATAAATCAATTTTTAGGGTTACAGAAGGTAAACTTCTTAGTCACATTGTGTCTTGAGAAGGCATAAAGATCAACCCAAAAAGAGTCAAATCCATTTAAGAGCTTTCCCTTCTTGCTAGTAAGACTACAGTCCATTCTTTCTTTAGAAAGGTGAATTTTCTACGAAGGTTCATTCCTAAATTGACAGAGAAGACTTGCCACATTGTCAACATGATGAAAGGTAAAGCTACTTTCAGCTGGACCAAAGAAGGTAAATCAACATTTCAAGACATCAAGGAAGCTATCACCTATGCCTCAATCCTAGTTTGTCCTGATTACACCAAAGACTTTGTGATATACAGCTATGCTTCTAAACACACACTTTTAGCCATTTTGGTTCAGCAGAACAAAGAAGGTGTGGAATCTCTCATATCTTTCATGAGTTGTCCTCTCAAAGCTCATGAGCTGAGGTATTCAAACATGGAGAAGCATGCTTATGTTGTGGTAAAGGTGGTAAATCACTTCCATTTTTACATCTTGAACTCACACACTATTGCTCTGATTCTTGATACAACAGTAAAGTCCATTCTAACTCAACAGGAGTTTGGAACTAAAAGGGGCAATTGGATTGCTAAAATCTAAGAGTTTGATCTTATCATCAAACCTATGAATCTTGTGTAGGAAAGGTGTCTCTGCTAATTAATTATTGATAACATACTAGAAGAAGTAGGGCATGAAGAAATAGAAGTTGAAGGCACACCTACAGTTCTCTTTGTCACCACTACAAGTGAGTGGTATTCAAATATTGCTCATTTCTTTATCCATGATGAGTGTCCTACTCACCTGTCTCATAAAGAAAAGAGGACTGTTAAGTTGAAAGCTGTCAATTTTGTCCTATGGGACAATGGTCTATACAAGAGGAACCTTGATGGGGTATTCCTTCAGTGCGTGGATAAAGTACAATAGAACAAACTTTTGGAGTCCTTACACAATTTAGCTTGTGGAGGACATTGTTTTGTGCCTGTGACTGCCCATAAGATTCTATGAGCCAGCTACTATTGGCCTACTCTATTTCAAGATTCATATGCTTGGGTGCATAAATGCGAGTTATGTCAACAGTTCATTGGGAAACCCAAGTTGGTTGCATTACCTCTCAAGCTTGTGGTAATTGAAGAGCCTTTTTAGCAATGGAGAATTAATTTCATTGACGCTGTAAACCTGTCTTTGAGTGCTGGACATGACTATGTTCTCATAGCCATAGACTAATTTACCAAGTGGGTGGAAGCCATTCCAGTCAAGCATGCTACTTCAAAAGTGGTATGTAATTTTCTCAAAGAAAATATTATTTCCAAGTTTGGAGTCCCAACTAAGATTGTAGCAGATAATGTAACCTGTTTCTCTTCTCCTAAGATTACCCAGTTCTGCTACTATTATGGGATTATTCTCTCCCACTCTTCTGATTATTATCTGCAAGGAAATGATCAAGTAGAATCAAGCAACAAGAACTTGGTGACCATTATTAGGAAGCTAGTAGTTGACAATCAGAGAACCTAACATAAAGCATTGCTTGATGTTTTATGGGCAGAGAGGATTACACCTAAAAGGCAATAGGTATGTCCCCATTCCAACTTTTGTATGGTTTAAATGCAGAGATACCAATCACCCTAGAATTACCAGCACTGCAATTGGCAAAGGAAGTAGAAGATTCAACTTTTGAAATTTCTATCAACAAGAGGATCATGTGCTTGACTGAACTTAATAAGCAATGAACTATGGTAGTGGACCGTATTGCTACACATCAAAGTTTGGTAAAGAAACTCTTTGACCAAAAAGCAAGGATCCATGATTTTTAGATTGGAGATCAAGTCTTGTTATGGGACAAGAAAAGAGAACCAAAAGGAATGCATGGAAAATTGGATTCTTTATGGAGAGGCCCATTTGCCATTCATTGATTAAATGGTGAAAATAGTTTTTTACTGAAATATCAAGATAGAACACCATTTGCTTTGGCTCACAGTGGGCAGCATCTGAAGCACTTCAATCCTTGAAAAATTAGATAAGTCTAATTGTAAATATGTATAGTCTTTCTTTGTTTTGTTTTATTTGTTTTTGGCACCTTTCTTTTTGGATAAGCATGACTCTGTAGCCCAATGGCATAGATGAAGGCACTGAGATTCTAGATTCTACTCCATTCGATTGTTTCAAAATTTTAATCAATGAAAGTTCCCCAACTGGAGCCAGCTATTGTTCCCAAAATCCATCACTTGCTTTTGTGGACAACATGTCAACCATTTTGGTCCTACAGGCCCAAAATGCTCTCCTTTCTTTCTCAAAATGTTCTGAGCAGTCAAGTTTTTCAAATATTCATGCCTTTTCATCTAAGGAAATCGCAGGTTCAATAGGTGAGCTTTCTCAAAGGGAAGTTCAAAACACTTGAGGCATTTCCTAAGTGTTTTGAGGATGGTTTAAAGCTGAGGTTCAATCAAAAGACTCAACGATGGGTTTCAAAGAATTAGAATGAACCATTGAACCCCGCCTTCGAAAGGTTCAAAGGTTCAATGACTTCGACGGACTTAAAGAATAAAAGGATTCAAAGAGTTAAGAATGAACCATTGAACCTTGAGCTAAAAAGGTTCAAAGGTTCAATGTTTTCAACAAGTTCAACGGACTTAGAGAATGAAAGGATCTAGAGAGTTCGAAGCTTTAAAGGATTCAAAGAGTTAGAATGAACTGTTGAACCTTGAACTTCGAAAGGTTCAAAGGTTTAATGGGTTTAAAGAGTTCAAAGTTTGAGTGAAAGATTCAAGTGAATGGATGAAGTGGAAGATTATAGAAAGAGGTTCAACCAAATGGTTCAAAGAAATCGTTCAACCGAAGAAGAAAACTAAGTGAATGTGGCCCTTTACAAAACATTGAATCATCGAACCATCGAACCATTGAACCACTGAACTGAAAGAGTTCAAGGTTCAAGGTTCAAAGTGGTTCAAGTGATTGATGATGTCCTCATGGATGTCAAATTTAGGGTAATGGAATAACTGTTGATTTTCAAAAAACCTAAGAACAAGCTCAGTGACTAGCCAAAAAAGGAGCCAACTGAAAGCGAGAAGATAGCCCTGAGAGCTCAGATCACCAAGAAGAGAAAAAATATAAAAAGAAAAGAGGGAATGACTAAAAAAAATATAGAAATATCTATAAGAGTTTTATTTCAGTAGGTGGAACAGTCCACCAAGTGGACGTTAGAGAGCACAAACATTCAATGGCGCAGCCTATTTTTTTGCATTGAGTATAGGTGAATGGATAGCCATGTAAACATCATAAAGAAGACTAGGCAACCCATGCTTAGTAAGAGACATTTGAGATGATTTAAAATGCCAAAGTTAAGGTTGATAAACTATTCTAGCATGGCCCTTTCACAAGATATTCAAGGCATTCAATGTAGCATGGGCCATTTTCATGAAAAGAAGTGCCCAAGTCTTTGTTTGGATGTTATATATTGTAATATCTCATTTTGTATAAGGGAGATATCTTTGTTATTAGAAGTGAAGCTTTGCCCAAATTGAAAGGCATTCTTGAGACTTTGAGCTTAGCCTATTAATCATATTTTGTTAAGTGAATGAGAAAGCAAGCGACCTTTTAGACTTTGTGTTGAAATAGCTTGTGTCATCTAGGAAATTGTTCTTATGTCTTTTTCCTAAATATAGTCTTGTCCATTTAATCAAATAAGTAGAACAAGTGGAAATAAGCTGGAAGATGTTTTGAAGCTGATTGTGGGAGACTTTGTGCTGCCATAATTGCCTTCAGTCTGTGTTTTGTGTAAAGGATACTGGAGAGACTTTGAGCTCCCCTTATCCTTCGTGACCTTTTACTATGTTGTAGTTGAAGTGGAGACTTTGTGCGAAACTTCATTCTAATATGTTACTCTGCCATGAATTAGTGAGAGAAGCAATAAAATACTTTGTGCTTTTGTGGGTTTCTTGTGGTTACAGTTACTACCCAGGAAGTCTTCCTCTAGTTTTCTGAACATCATTTTTGAAAGAAGAGAAATGCCTTCAGCAATTGCCCAAGAATTCTCCTTTGTTCTGTGAACATCATCTTTGAAAAAAGAGAGATAGATGGTATGATTTCACCCTTGTATCTATTTTCAGCTTATATATATATATATATATATACAATAGTTTATAGAGAACCTCCCCTTGCTGAGAGGAGAGATTTATCTCATTCTGGCTGTGGTCACCACACCCATTTGCCACATAAATTTCCTTATGTTGTGGTTGATGTAACCATTATGTCGTCAGTCAACTAATGACAAAATATTCACCCAACACATCCAAGAGCTCCAACTCTTACAATCTTACCACTCTATATTCTTCATTATCAACAATATTTTGTAGATAAAAATATAGAGAGGGAAACTTGATTTCGATAGGAATAAGGGTCTCAAAACTAAAAACTAAGAAATAGGGCATAACACCTATAGGTGTGTGGGTACTAGTAAAACAAGCCCATAAGGTTATAAATAATTGCAAATGTCAATCACGACTAGCATCATTGACAATCTTCTTCAAAAATTTAAAAATTGTCTTGTTTGATGCCTCAACTTGGTTTTAACCTTGAGGGTAAAAGGTCATGGACTTCTTATGTTTGATTTGGAATTTGGTACAAAGGGCCTTAACATCTTTGTTTTTGAATGGGCCATCATCATTAGTGATAATGGTGGAGGAAATGCCATAACAACCGATGAGATGGTAATGAATAAACTTGGAAATCTATTTGTCGGTCATATATGTGAGAGGAATGGATTTTATTCACTTAGTAAAGTAGTCTTTAGAAATTTGGATATGGTTGTGGCCATATGAGGAAGTAGGGTTTACTTTCCCTACGAGATTGAGTCCCTAAGTAAAAAATGGGCACTGTGTAGTGATCAACTAGAGCGGCAAGAAAGGAACGTGAATCAAATCATTATGTCCTTGACAAATATCACACTTCTTGACATGTCGACATGCATTTATCTCCATTTTAGGCTAGTGATACCCAGTTCAAAGGATTTTCTTGGTAGGGACCAAGCCATTGGTGTGGGTCCCACAAGTTCCTTCGTGAACATTCTTCAATGCTAATTTGGATTCTCCTAAAGATAAATAATGAAGTAAAGCTCCATCATATCCCATAAAATATAACATATTTTTGATTAATGTATATCAGGTGGTTTTATAGATGAAGGTTTTATACTAGTTTCGTGATAGGTTTAAAGGAAGAATTTGGTTATGAAGGGCATTATAAAGGTCTTGGTACTAAGAGATATCAAGACTAGCAAGATCACATACCATTTTAGAATCCAGTTGTTTGTGTGCTCATTGAAGAAGGTTCTTAATGAGAAACTAATACTCTTTAACACTGTTAACTACCACTAGCATGGATCTAATGGTTTCCATTGCATCTACTAATCTGTTATTGGCCCTTGTTATTTGATCAAAATGAAGAATTTTAAAATGTGATTGGATCTTGTCTACCATACACTTGTAAGGTACAAGCTTCTCATCCTTTGTTTGTTACTAGTCTATAGCTTGATTAATGATTAGCTAGGAATCCCCATATGCCATTAATTATTGAATATTCCATTGTATGGTGAGATGGAGTCCTATAATGAGTGCTTCATACTCGGCCATGTTGTTAGTATAATGTAAACTAATATGGAATGCTTTGGTAATGAAATCTCCTTGTGGTATAATGAACAAGATATTGGCCCTAGATCCACAATATGTGAATGAGCCATCAAAATATAATGTCCACTTCTTGGACCCAATAGCTCCTATTTCCAAAGTTAGAATCAACTCATCTGGGAAAGTAAAAATAAGAGGTTTAGTGTCTAATATAATAGATTTAGAAAGTTGATATGTGATAACTTGTCCCTTGATGGCCTTTTGATTATGATATTCAATCTCAAACTCAGTCATCATCATCACCCACTAGGCCATGTGACCCATTATAGTTGCCTTGGACAATATGTATTTGAATGGGTCAACGTTAGCTATAACAATAATTTTGTTATTTAGCATGTAGTGATGTCACTTTTAAGAAGTGAGCACCATTGCTAAATAATCTTTTTCAATTGGTGTATAGTTATTCTCGTATTCTATGAGTGTCTTCAAATAATAGACTGCATGTTCTTTACCCTAACTATCATGTTGAGCCAAGTGTTACCCAATTGCATGTTATGTCACTAATATGTAAAGGAGCAAAGGCTTGCCTAACATAAGTGGCATCAGGATTGGTAGATTGGCCAATTAACTCGTCAAAGTCTTGACAAAAACTTATGTCCCATTGAGATATAATACCTTTCTTTAAAAATTAAGTGAAAGGATATCATTTTTCAACCAACTATGAAATGAACCAACAAATAGACTAGACCTTGCCTTGCAGACTATGAAGTTGTTTTAGATTAGATGGTGGAAACATATCCACAATGTCTTTATATTTAGTAGGATCAACTTTGATGCCCCTACGTGAAACAATGAACCCTATAAACTTGTCTAAAGTGATGCCAAAGACACACTTATTAGGATTAAGGCATACCTTGTACTTGTGAAGTCTCCCAAAGATTCTTTAGAGAATGTTAGGATGGTCGGTGCATGTCTTTAATCTGGAAAATATATCATCAACATAATCCTTAACAATATCAAGCATCATGTCATGTAAGATGATAGTTGCAACATGCTAATAGGTTTCCCTAACATTTTTCAAGCCAAATAACATGACTTGATAACAAAACATTCCCCACATAGTGTTGAATGTTTTTTATGTTGGACTTCATTCACAATTTTGATCTGATTATACCTGAAGAAGTTATCCATGAGGGACATCATCTTGTATTCTGCTATTGAGTCCATGATCATAGTCAATGTTCGACAAAGGGAATTCATCCTTAAGACATGCCTTGTTGATGTATCTAAAATTATCACATAAGTGAATGGCTTGTGGTTTATTGATGATAGTCACAATGTTTGATATCCACTAAGAATAATCTAATGGTCTGATGAATCCATCTCCCCATAACTTTTCTAGCTCTTTTTAAACAAGTATAACAATTCATAGATGCATTTTTCATAAATTTTTCTTGATTAGTTTGGCATTTGGATGCACCAAAAATAGATGCACAAGTAAATAAGAGTCTGAACCTAACATGTCAAAATAGGACCAGGCAAAGATATCAATGAAGAACTTAAGGATAGTAATAAGAACCTCATGTTCTTCAATAGTGAGGGATGCACCTAAGTAAATTATCTTTAGGTTGTCATAAGTTCTAATGTTCACTTTGGTAGTATCCTCTACAAGGAGTGTAAAATCATCTTTAAGTATATTTGACAAAGAGGAAAACTAATCTTCTTCAGCTGCTTGGGAGCCATAGGGCTTACCCATGGAAGAAGGATTAGAGTTAGCAATTTCAGGAAATGACCAGTGAACAAACTACTTTATGAAGTCTTAAACCAATTTTTTAAAGATTATATGCTCTTATGAATTGATATTGAAACTAATGGTAATGCTAAGACTAGGAGGACATTGAGCTTCCTTAGGAGATGAGTGAAATTCCCCATCTAAGGGTGCTTGAAACATGCTTTCACCCATGGACTTGTCTTTATCTTTACTTTTTCCTTGATCTAAAAGTGCCTTAGAAAGGTTTTTACATGTATATTTAGACGTTTCAATAGTTTATGACCAATGAAGTTTGTTTTCTCTCCAAAGTAGACAACAGGGTCCAAATTGAAGCCAAAGCCTTATTTGTGATCACCCATTGGAAACCCATCTCTAAGAGCCATGAATTTGGCAATGGATTATTCATTCTAAAATTCATCCAATGGTTTAATTCAATCTTCCTGGTCCCAATAAATTAAGATGTGATGATCAAGGGAAAGGGGATGATTGGTTGTAATATTAAGAATGGAATTGGTATCAAATAGTTTCATGTCAACAAGCTCATTGTAGACACTATAATGGGACATTACATCACTATCAGGAGTCTCTTCATCAGTTATCAAATTAGTATCACTCTCAAAATCTATGGGGTCACCCCCAATTGACGTAAATCTAAGGCCTTGAATTCCTATATGTGTTTCCAAAAGCACATGTTCAAGAATGCCTTGCGCTTTTATCCCTAGACCTTTTCCCTCATAGTCTTGATTGTCCATTGTCCTATTGGGAATAGGGTACTTAGTGTTTTGATAGCATGTGGAAAAGCCATCACCATATTACCAACCTCCTTCAGCACTGGTGTCTTGATCTTGATTTGGTGAGGTGTCTTTCACAAACATGAGGGGCTCTTATAGAGAGGATATGGACTTATTTTACCTGATTATGTTAGGCCTATTAGGGATAGGCTTGGGTCTTCAATAGGATTTTGGTGATTTTGGAAACTTGTGCAACTTGCCAACATGAAAATAATTTTGAATATGATATGTGGCTATGTCAGCTTCTTCAACAATAAAGTGAGTAGAATAGATTCAGGAGGTGGATTTGTGGAAATGGACACGAGATCATTATGGTCTACATAATTGGACTTAGAAGATTTGGGAAATTTTCATTTATTCTTGTTGCCTACATAATCAATACTAAGATAATAATTATAGTTCATATACTCATCCTCTAAGTTTTTTTAATATAAGTATGGTTGTAGATCGCTCGGAATAGTGACCTCTAATCAAGAATTAAGGAATTTAAGGCATTGATGCAAGGTGGAAGGGACTCCCTATACTTTATGGATCTAAGGATGACCAAGAAATAAATTATAAAGTAGTTTGATGTTAATAACATGGCATAGGGTATCGTGGGTGATAGGACCAACAATGACAAACAAACAAATGGTACCTATAGATGCTCTCTACATTATCATAAGATTTAATCATAATAGTATATAGTTACATGTGTGCTACTATGTAACCCAAAGTTTAGATCAACTTTAATGACGCTATGTTTAACCTTAAACCATTATCTATAAGAACCCACTTGACTTTTTGGCAAGAAATAATCGCCTCGATGTGTAGGGGATTATTATGAAGGGGAGCAAAGGATGACACATCACTTGGGTCAAATGTGAGTTGTTGACCTGGGGACAAATGTCCCACCAATGCTTAGAACCATGTTAGATCGATGTCATTGGGTACCTTGGATATTTCAAAAAAGTCATTTAATATGGTCTTGTGAACTTTAGACATATGCAAAAGATCTAAGATAGAAATATGCATAGGTGTTTTACTTAGTTATTATCTAATATTATATGGCTTCTCGATAGAAAAACAAGGTGTTTTGGATTTTGATAGGGTAGTGGCCTTATTGGAATTGGAATTGACATTAGAAGAAGGCAAAGGGCCTTGAAGGGTGACTTTGGATGCTTAGGTACAATTGCATAAATTTGAGTTCGGAAAGAGTCATCAAAATTAGTGGAATTAGGTGTTAGTATAAGAATAGTAATTATTGAAGGTCGAGGCATAATTGAATTTCTCTGACCTTTTTTGGAATTACCTATAAACAAAGGTTATGGTCCTAAAATAGAAGGGCTAACACTATGGCGGGTGTTAGTTAGTTTGCGAGGAATGACTTTGATAGTAACAATGTAGTTATTTTTAACACATCCTAAAACATCACCATACTCATATGGTACACTTTGATAGCTAATTTGGTTAGTTTGGGTATCATGATCCTGATTATGGTTATTCTATTTCTGATTTTGGCCTTAACATTGCTATTGATATTGGCCCTATCCTTGGTTCTGATTAGTTTGTTGCTAGTGATTATTTTTCTTCATAAAAGAGTTTTTGTAAATTCTCATCTCTTGATTGGTGTTGGGTACTCATTTTTATAATTTAATTTCCCCATTCTCAAGTAAATTCTCCATTCTCAATCAAATTCTCAATTAGGTGTCTCAAGTGCACACTTCTATAGATTTAATAACAAACCACACAATGGTATTCATAATACTCATTATCACAATACCATGTTGGTTTAGGTTGAGCCTCTAGAAAGGGTTTTGGATTAAGCCACAAAATCACATTGGTTATTACTAACTTTTGGAATAAAAATTCAATGGGCTCCTTGAGGTCATTTAAAAATTTATTTTTGTAGTATCCTCATTGTGGGGGAGCTCTTTTTAATGTAAGCTAAGGGTTAGGTGGAGCATTTTGAATAGGTGGTAGCTACACTATCTACACATGTCTTACCTCTATAACCCCATTGTTGAATATATTTTTATTTTTAACAAAGGCCTTTGGAATTTTAGTTGTGGTGGTCTAAATTGGCACTTGGTTCAACATTTGGCTCTAGATTGGTGTTTGGGTCTAAGAGTATATCTTTATAAGACCCTTTCTATTAAGTGATTTTTCTATCTGCACCTTGTTGTTAATGATTTCTTCAAATGTGTTGGCAAAATTATGTTTGAGATTATAAGAAAGCTCAACATTTAGGTTTTGTGCTATAATACCTACTAGCTACGATATCTATTAAATTATGTGAGAAATGACTAGCCAAAGCTCTCCACCTTTATAAATATGTTGATAATCTCTCTCCTCCTCATTGCAAAAATCAACAAATGTCAATTCATGTTATATGTTGTAAGAGAAATGGTTGACAAATTTTAATGATAGGTCATTAAAAGTAGTGATCGACCCCTTAGGTAATTTGAGAAGCCATTCTAGTGCTTGTCCACCCAAGCTACATGGAAATAGGTATAGCAAATAGACACTATTGTAAAATACCTCTTGGCATGCCATGAAGAATGCTTGTAGATGTTCTCCTGGATCTCCCTTCCCTTTATATTTTTCAAATTTTAGCATTTCAAAATGGGGTGGGAAAGGCACTTGGAGAAAGTTGATATCAAATGCCTTTCCATTTAATAACAAAATGGGGTGGGAAAGGCACTTGCTTACTGGCTTGAAGTTCTAAAAATATCTCCTTTAATGTATTCCATTCATGGATATTGGGTGTATTTGATGATGAAAGGAGGGCACTTTATTGGGTATTAGTGCATTTTTGGCATTAGTTAGCATTAGTGTAGGTGGGAATGGCTCCTCTTTGTGTGGTTATAATTGGTATATTCACCCTATATCATGAATTTTGCATTTGATGAAATATATACTATTGTTTTAAATTTGAATTGGAGTAGGTGAAGTGTTGTTCTCGATAAATCCATTGTTATGAATAGTAAGGGATCTATTGTTGGTCTGAAAGAGTTTATTTTTGGTTTTGATGAATTTATTGTTGATTTAGAAGAAGTTTTCATTGTTGATTTTTAAAAGGAACTTGTTGTCATCATTGTGAATTAGAAGAAGTTGGTAATGTGTTTTGAAAATTATATACTACCTATTGTGGTGGTGGATTGTTTACAACTTGTTGTTGTGGATTGTTTGGTATCTATTGTACATTAGAAATAATCTCTTGGTGGTTAAAAAAGGTGTGATGTTGGCCATTTTTGGCCCACATATAAAGCTCTTGCATGGTTTCATGAAGTAGTGGATCAAAGGCGTAGAAATGGATCCAACATTTGCAAATAGAGAGGATCGAAGCAAGGTTTTCTAAGGATCCAGCAACAATGTTCAAGGATAAGCCTACAAACCAGAAGCTAAGTGCAAAATCTTTTATTCAGCTAAGTCTTTACTTGTTCATTATTTCAAACTTTGTGGGGACTAAGTGTTTATTTTCTTTTGAGATTCTTTTTCATCAAGTGTTTATTCTTTTAGAGGTTTTGTTTTTAGGGTTTTTTGTCTAAGTGTCTGGAATTGTTTTAGACATTTTATCCGAAGTGATTTTCCCAAAGGATATCTTTGTCGAAGGGATTGTTTTAGACATTTTGTCTGAAATAACTTTGTTGAAGGGTTATTTTAAAAAGGTAAAGACCATTTCAAAAGTTTTGAAGGGGTCATTTCAAAAGTGTTGAAGGGTTATTTTCAAAAAGGCAAAGACCATTTAAAAAGTTCCAGAAGACCATTTCAAGAATTTTGAAAGGTATTTTCAAAGGGAAAGGGGATTTTTGAGAATTTTGAAGAGTCCATTTCATTTTTTCTGAAAGGTCATTTTCATTTTTTTTGAAGGGACATTTCAAAAGGCCAAGGGGCACTTTTCAAAATCCGAAATATCCTTTGTAAAAAATTTGAAAGGCACTTCTAGGCAAAATGGTCCATTTTCAAAGTTTCGAAGGGTCCAAGCAAAATTTCAAAGACATGATTTATTTCAGACAAATTATCTGTGGGAAAGTGATAAGAAAATTATCTGAAAGAAAATTTCATCTCAAAGTGCTGAAACAATTCCTTTAGGAGAAAAGTCTAAAAATGAAAGGCCAAAATAAATAGCCAGAAGAGATAAGTTTGAGAAAATAGCCCAAGGAAATTCTTCTGAAGGAATTATCCATAGGAATGGCTGAAGAGAAAAAATCTAAAGGAATTGATGATTTTCATTCTTGTGTTAAGTTAAAGCTCATAAAATAGCCATTGGGATTCAAATCTCCCATGACGGGCCCACAAATGTCAAAATTTGAACCCCTGCAAGTAGTCATTTGGATTTGTATGGACTTACATCAAAATAATGGGTACAAGAAAACCAATGTCCTTAAAATAGTTTTCCATCTATAGGAAAGACCTGGTCTATGTTTCAAGGCAGGAACTGGTAGGTGAAATTAATGGAGAGGTCCTCGTCCTTCGACATGGCCGTCATTTCTAACAAATAGCTATTCAATGCAAAAGCAACATAGCTCGATCTAGATTCAAAGTTATGGTAATTTTGTCCTTATGCATGCAAGACAAGTGAGAGATGGCATGGGGATGATATATAAAAATTTAGTGATTAGAAAAGGTAACTTGAGCATTACACCATTCTTGGAGAAGTTCTTGTCTTCTAGCATGTTTGCTAATCAATGAGGGGATTGAGGAGATTTGTGGTAATCTTGGATGGTTCATTTCATGGTCAAGGCAGTTGCATGCTCCGAGTGCAAAATATTTAAAGGACATAGTGGTGGTTGTAGCCGTTTATGACCCCTCTCTCTATATTCTACTATATATATAGGTTTTTGAGTCTAAAAAAGGATCCCTCGACTGGCGATAGAGTCAATGTGTCAAAATTGCCTTGTAACACTCTCTTGAAGCAATGAGATGAATCTTTTTATTCTAGTTTGAAGTCAAGTATACATTATTAGTGTTTGACTTGTAGATGTATGTCCCTTTTCAACATCTGCAAATTCTCTACATATCTTGATTTAATTCTTTTGGTTCCTTGTAGGTTGTGTGAAGTGTTATACATTGGTCCCTTTCTTGAAGTATCACACATTTATAGTGTCTCATACAAACCTATTTCTTTCTATCCTTCAAATTGTAGGGTTTCCCTTCGACCTCCATACAAAATACTTATGGTTGTGGCCTTAAGATAGGATCAGATTAGTTTGTGTTTTGGTTAGGTTCATTAGTAGTTGTTAAGGTTTCCAGGCTGAAAGTGGATCATTTAATCTTTGGTGTGTCACCATACTTAGCTTAAATTTCCCCTTTCATGTTATTTTTCTCTCCCTTTTCCTTAGCCAGTAGTAGATTTTAGTGTGGGAAATAAGTTGAAGTGAAGCATCTAAGGAGCTAGCCTCATTAAAAAACCTAGAGGTTTAACCTCATTACAGGATACCCATAACCTGAGGTTGTTCCAATATTGTAGCTAGAAGTGAGAGAACCTGAAAAATCTCCCACAAGGGTGCAATTCTTGCCTACAACATGTGCTTCATATCAAGAGGCACTATTGACAATTTTGACCCTATAGGTCAAAATAACAACCTCTACTATTCAAAATTTTGCATAACCATGCTTTTTATTTAAGTGTCAGAGGTTACCATTTGCAATTTTTTTTGAAGAGCTTTCCAAAATTTTCAAAGAAATTTGGAGGGCTCTTTTTCCAAAAGTTCCAAGGTTCATGACAAAAATCTAAAGGGCCTTTCAAATTTTTTGAGAAAGGAAAATTTCAATAATTTTTAAAGGTAATGGGATAAATTTAAAAAATTTGAAGGTCTATTTCTCTCTCCCAAAGGGTCACTTGGGAATCCTGAAAGGTTGTTTTTAGATGAAAGGTCCATTTTGCAGTGTTCTAGAGGGCAATTTCCTTTAAACATTTTGTCTGAAGGAATTGTCCATTACAGGAAAGCTGAAAAACCTTTTAAAAGGGGAAAAGGACCATTCACAGGAGCCCAGAAGGCAACTTAAAAAGATCTGGAAGGTTTAATTCCTTTAGAATTTTTGTTTGAAGGAAAGGAAATGGTTCATTTACAAAAATCTTGAAGGGTATCAACCCTTTAGGAAGGTTCAAAACAAAAACAAAACCTAAAGGGTATGTGCCCTTCAAGAAAATGACATTTCAAAATGGCCGAGGGACATTACAAAAATTCATCACAAATTTACCAAAGGGTAGGTCACCAAATACATTTTTTCCAAAGGGTTAATTTCGAAGAGCTGAAGGGCACTTTCCCTTTGGGAAAGTCACTAGCAATAATGCCGAAGGGTATGTGCCCTTCAAAAAAGGACATTGGAAATAATATCAAAGGTTATGTGCCCTTTGAGAAGGTTCACTTCATAACTTTGCTAGAAAGAAATACAAGGCCTGTGGGACAAAGAGATCGAGGAAGTAATTCCTTCGGACTTTATGTTCGAAGGGAATAAAGCAAAGACATAATCTGAGGGAATTCCTTTGGATAATTTGTTCAAAGGAATTCCTTCGAAAGATTTACCAGAGGAAATATATAGAAAGAAAGGCTCAAAAGGGTAAGCTAGAGGCAATTCCCACGGATAATTTATCCATGGGAAAAAGACAAAATAGAAACCCAAAATAATTCCTTCGAAATTTTTGTCCGAAGGAAAAGAGAGACCCAAGGATAAAAGTCTTAGACTTCTTGTCCAAAGATGAGGACAAGAGAATGACAAATCAAGGTCCATATAAATAAATGAAGGAAATAAGTAGGGAATAAAGCTACGGTAAAATGAAAAGAACAAGCCTTCAAGGAAAAGCCCGAAAGAATAAAACTACCTTCATAGGGGTACAAGTCTGATTGACAATAGGAACTTGTTGCGTAGTATTAGTTGGAATGAATTTTTCAAGAGGATTCGATGGATCTATGGTATATTTTCTAAAGGATGTTGGGGTTGTTCTAGCAAATTATTTTGCTCTTGCAATGTGGTATTATTGAATGATGTTATCTCTAAGGGTTAAATTAGTGAAAAGTTGATCGACATATCGTTGGCTGATTTATTATATGGTAGATGTAATAATGTGACTAGTTTGGGAAGGATCAACCAATGGACCCTTTCCTCTCCTAGATGAAGCGATGGCCAGTTTTGGAATTTGAGTACAAGGTTGCTCTTGCAGTTGTTCCTCTACTCAGATAAGGTTATGCAATTTTTCATTTGGAAAATTAGTTGGGAGCCTAGCTCATGATTCTATCAGCCTTAAGAGAGCCTCTTTATGATTATAGTTTGATTGTAAATTTGAATTTGGCTTGATCCCATAATGAGAGGGATGTCTTTGAATATTATAGGATGGTCCTCACAATCTTCACTATACTTAGAATTTTGAAGGTATCCTAAGGGATTATATAATTATTCCTTAAAGCTAGGACATAAGAGGCCCCACTTCACATGTACCTAGGCATGCTTGGAATGTTTACTTGGTCTTGACAAAAATTTGTGGTCTAGGTTGTGTCTTGAATCTATCTCAAATCAAATTTTGAAATAAAGTTGGATAGTTCAGAATTGGGAATTGACTTATCCTAAAGTAGTGTAAGTCTAGAATGACATCAAATGGCATTTAGTATTTTTATAAAATGGTTTCTTGAACTAATATTTACTTAAACTAAGTCTAAAAGATATAATTTTATAATGTGATTAATTGGTTTCAACTTTCAAAATTTGGTATTGATTAGAAAAATGTTCTTGACCTTCATTGGTCTTTGATTCTAATTCAGAATGAGATCGAAATAGAGTCAAATGCTTCAAAATTTGGGAATTGGTTTGGCATGATAAAATGTAAGTCTAAAATAGAAACAAAATGGGATATTTAAAGGTACTAAATGAGATAAAGTCCATTATTTCAAGTAGTACATGTAACACTACAAAAATGACTAAAGTTGGTTCATAAATGTGGATATCATAACACCTTAATGTGAAAAATAGGTGACCATGTGTTTGGAGTTGTTTGATTTGATAAATTGATGTATTTTATTTCAAATGAGGTTGTGAATACAACACAAGTTTCAACAAAAGTACACAAGTAAGCACATTTTCAACCCATGGGTTATGAGATAGTCACTAAATTATTTACTAGACTTTGAGAGGATAAAATATAATTATTCATTGAGTAATTATATAAATTATTGGTAGGTTTTTTAATCCCCCCTTATCTAAAAGGTTTTTACTAAAAGATGATCTTTAGGGGTGGTTACTTTTGCACCCCTACATCAATTATTTATCCATAGAAAATTAGTTTCTAGTCTAAATTTTTTGATTGGCACACTAGATGGTCCTGTTATACCTTACGGTACATAGGTGATTTATAATAATCTAAAAATTAGATGCAAGTTATTTTATACCATTCACCAAAGGGTCTAGTCCATTCATGACTAATTTAGTTGATGGGGTCTCAGTGAAGTGCTACCGATGCAATCAAAATTCAAAGTGCATACCAACTAAGATACTAATGGTGTTGCTCCAATTTGTATACCCTATTGGATAAGATGGTTGGTGTGATGTTAGGATGTCACTTCCTAAGTAAATGCACCCCTAAAGACTGATGGGAAAGTGGTGAAATCCAACCCATGAAGTCATAAAAAATGAAAAATGGAAAAATATGTTTCGTTTCTGATTCTCAGGACCCTATGGATGGGAAAGAGGAGAGCATACTTTGAAAACAATTTTTTTAGGTAAGGCACACAAACAAGTAAACCAATGAGCTTTTGGTCACCCAGGCTCCCTTAAGGGGGAAAGGGGAGAGCATAGACACAATGATTTACAAACAATAAATGGAAATGCAAATAACTTAAGTAAATAATGAAAAGTAAATGCTCTCAAGAGCACAAAGACAAGGGTGGTTTTTTCTTTTCTTAAGCACTAAATTAAAAATGTAAATGAAGTTTGCCTTTTGTGAGTTAGTTTTAAAAATAAAATAGCTTAAATAGATATTATAACCTCAAGAACAAAGGATTATATTTTCTAACAATGATTTTAACTATCCAAGAAAGTTAGTTTTAACATTTTTAAGCTCTCAAGAAATTTTACATAGGGCATCCTTGCCATTCACCAAAGTGACTTTATTGATTCTAAATTGAATTCATAATTCTATAGCAAGATAAAAATACAATTTTTGAGACTTTAAAAATTAGCAGGATGACCTCGTTGATCACTGGATGAGTTCATCATTTATAATAAAAACACAACAAAAAAACAATTTACCTTATTCTCAACTTTGATGTTTGATTTGTGATTTCATCGATGTTCAAATCAAGTTCATTGTTTCTATTGTAACTTCATTATTTTCACTTCAAGTTGGATGTTTTACCAAAAAACACATAGGAAATTGAGAGGTGAATTTGCTAATTTATTTTCAACCTCATTGATGTTTATATTGAGTTTGTTGTTTTAAATATGAAATTCACCATTATTGTCAAACACACAGAAAAGATAGAGAATGATAAAAAATGATTTTAATGATCTACAGGATGACTTTGTCAATTACGCAATCAACTTCATTGGTCCATAGGGTGACTTCATTGTTTCATAGGGTGACTTCCCCATTTCATAGGGTAACTTTGTTGATTATCAAAAAATAAAAATACGATAAATTTATATGAAAAACAAGTAAATCAACACCAAAAGACAATTTAATTATTTAATTAAAATATTTAAAAAGGTCCAAAGGAGCTTTGTGAGATGCACGGTCCCACTAAGTATGCCATTATGTATAACAAGAAATAAAGAGGGTTAATACAATGTTAGTGAATGAAATCCAAAAAAAATCAAGAACTAACAATCAATGTTTGCTTCTTAGGGTGAGCTAGAATTACTAGATAAAGAAATCAATAAAATAAGATAAATAAGAGATTTACCTTCCTTGAAGACCCCACCTAGCAATTGTTTTACAAATTCTTGTGCTTAATTTGTGAATTAGGAGACTTTGTCAATGGACTTTGTTCATTCCAATGGCATCTCACCTTATCCACGCTTTGATCAATCAAGATGAAGAAATGGTGAAGCTTTTAGAATGATTTTGATGTTATATCTTTGCACAATAAAGCCTAATAAATATTCATGGAGGCCCTTGTATTTATGGTTTTTCAGAAATGATATTCCTGATATTTTGCATTTTTGACTTTGTGACCAATGATGTCACCTTTTTAGATATTTGTTGAATTTTTGTTTTTTAAAATTAGATATTAACTAATTTGACATGGATTTTTCACTTAAACATTTACTTGGATTTAATTAGTTAATTGAATCTGATTAGGCTTTTTGAAACTCTTAGAATTTGATTAGTTGCCATGCATTATTGGTTGAAAATGTCAATTTGCTAAATCATAATTTTCCTGGAGATGAATTAGAAGAAGATAATGATTGCGTACAAGATAATGCCCCCATTAGGGACATATTGTCATGGTTTGGTAATTGCATGTGACACATGCTTATGAATCAAAGCATTTTGATGGTTTTGATCTAATTTGTGCATTATTGCAAGAAGTTTTTTAAACTTGAAATTTTGACATGGTTGTGGTGAGAATTGAGTGTGTACAATATTAATTGTATGAATACACTTATTATGTATTAAACCCCTTAACAAATTAGACAAGCCAAGGTTGATTTTTTTTCTAAATTTCATAGTTATTTAATATTAATGTCTCTTACAATGATCAAATGAGGAGTAAGCAACATGTATTCCCACTCAAAATAAAGGTAAATGAGAAAAGGAATATCATTACACTTTTTGAGTGCCAATTCTTAGATAATTATAGAAAAGGGTGGTTGTAATTGCTAAAGAACAAAAAGATTGAAATCTGACTTGAAACTAATAACTTATAGATGCATCTAAAAAATAAGAAAATATTGGAATAATATATGTTTAAAAAAATCAAAAAATACAATTGATGCTTTAGATGTGAAATTTTTGAAAGAAATAAGTGGAGGGTGGATGCACAAATATGGAGACAAAAAAGAGGCCATTCTTGAAAAAAATGTCCACAACTTATAAAGGTGAGCACCCTTTTACAAAGGGCACATGCCTTTTGAAAAATTCCCCTAAACCTAAATTTGAATAGGCTTGGCTTACCAAGCTTAAAGTATAAATAATGTGAAATAAGACCATTCCAAGAAACCACAAATCTAAATCATTCATAACAAAAGCATCACAAGAGACTATAAGGATGAAATACAAAGACACGACAAATCATATGATATTTAGAATAAAACATGAAAGTACAATGGAGAGGCCTTGCATAAGTAATCAAGGCAAAACAAGAAATAAGCCTAAATATCCAATGTGAGATAAATTCACACAAAAGACATAACTAGGAAAAGATAAAAAAATATTTAGAACCTAGTAAACATGATTAAATACTCTAACACCCTCAAGTAAAGCTAGGGGATAATAATAGCCAAAAACAAAGTGGCATATCCAAAGTATGAGTCCTAGCAACAAGCCCTGATCAAGTACTCATATACAATATATATCCATGAAATGAAGAAGGAAGATGTCCTCACAAACACCCCCAATGAGAAATTATAAAATCCCAAGCATGCCGTGCAACTCACGAAAATGAGGTGATGAAAAAGGGTTCATGAAGATGTCAACAACCTGATACTGAGTTGGAATGTACTCCAAATAAAGAACTCTATTTTGAATGTGTTGTCAAATAAAATGCATGTTTATCTCAATGTGTTTGGTCTACTAGTGCTCAACTGGGTTGTGAGATTTGTGGATCGCACTCTAGTTATCACACCAAATTATAGTGGGTGATTCTTGCATGAAGTCAAACTCTGTCAATAACTAATGAAGCCAAAGAACGTGCTGACTCGTTGTAACTACTACCCTGTATTCAGTGTTTGTAGATGGAAATGTAATACCTAGTGCTTCTTGCATGCCCAAACAACTCAAGAATAACCAAGAAAAAAGATATAGTTAGAATTGGAATGCCTATCATCAAGATAACCTACCCAATCTTAATTAGTTTACCCAACCAACTGAGTAGAATCCCTGGTATAGTGTAACCCAAAATAGATAGTAACTCATAGATATCATAAAATACTCTTGGCATCTTACCAATGACTGTCATGAGGAGCATGTGAAAACCTAGATTCAAGCCTAATTACAAATAAAATATTAGGGAAAGTATGGATCAAATACATAAGACTCCAAACCATTTGCCTGTACAATGTAGGATCACAAAGAGTAGTGCAGGTAGAAGTGAGTGTGACTCCAGATTGAGAAGGAGAGGGACTTGGCTTGAAATAAACCATGCCAAAATTACTTCTATTGACTCAAATTAATTTTTGAATCTGACTAATAAATCTACAAACCAAGGAAGAAGTGTAAAATATAGAAATCTATCATATCAAACTGCATTGAAAATGCTTGTTGAATATCTTGAATCTGAGAAGAGGAGTTGCCCATGAGAAGCAAATCATCAACATACAAGAGCAGTATAACAATTTCCTCCCCAACATGATGGATATAAACTATGGAATTAGAGTGGAAACAAACTAAGCCAATGGAGATAAAAAAATTAATCCATCTTCTCACACCAAGTTTGAGGGGCCTATTTAAGACCTAAAGAGACCTCCTAAGTAAACAAACAAGAGAAGAATCATGAACATACCCATCAGGCTACTCCATATATATTTGCTTCTATAAATATCCATGTAATAAGGCACTCTTAACATCCATATAATACACTGACCAACCCTATGATTTAGTAAGAGAAAGTACAAGGTAAATAGAATTCATCTTAGCAACGAGTGTAAAAGTCTCAAAGTAATCAATACCTTTGACTTGTGAGAAACCCTTTACAACAAGATGTGCCTTATACTTGTTAATGGACCCATCAATTGCATACTTGGTGTGGTATATCCACTTGTACCTAACCAACTTTCTTCTCTTAGGAAGAGATACCAAATCCCAAGTATTGTTCTTCATCAAAGAAGAATACTCATTTATTATCACATCATCCCACTCTTGTATCGTATAAACCTGTGTAAAAGATTGTGGATCCCCAAAGAATGTTTTACATCAAACTTTAGTACCTGAAGAATGTGCATGATTATGTCTACTGGATGGAAGATCCTATATAAAAGGTGTTGCCTAAAAAATTGTAGTGCAAGCCCATAATGGCATAGTGATAACATCAGTGGGAATAGGATCCTCAACATCCATAACCTCCTTAGGGGCCTCCTGAACTGGCTCTTTAAAGAATGAATCCTCAAGAAGAGGTGAGGAATAAACAAAAGAAGAAGAATAAGAATACATGGAAGAATATGAATAATCACTTGAAATAAATCACTCATCAATGTGGATATGTGTTCAAAAAAATATCATGAGTATCCAAATCCAAAAGGCGATAATCTCTCATGTCCTCAAAATAACCTAAAAATATCAAGGGTTTGATATTCTTATCCAATGCTTTCCTTTTCTTCTTTGGTACAAATGCCCAAGCATGGCTCCCAAAGCCTCTATTGGTATATTGTCATTGATGTCAAAGGGAATAGTCAACAGAAGTGTTTTTGAAGACAAACAAAATTGTTGATGGAAGTGAATGAATCTGTCAAAAAGTAGTGGAATTTTTGGATAGAAATTTCCTATCATAAGTACGGCATTTTAAAAAATGGATGCCTACCCATTTGAGGATAAATTATTTCTATTCAAATTCTCCATAAGGAAGTGATCAACACTAATCACAAGGGACCAACATTAAAATATTAATTTGCAACAACTATTTATTAATGAAGGGCCCAACAACAAAGAGATTCGTATTTCAACAATCAAGGATGAGTTGAAGTATTTTTTATGATGGTTTAAACCCCAAAACATCATATCATTTATTGTTTATTTTTTAAAGAGTCCACCTTGGAAAAATCACCCCTCTTAGAGAATTAATTGTGTTTTAATTAAAATAAGATTTTGAAACACACCTTTTTGGTAAAAGGGTGTCTCTTCGATAGGATGCCACTCTTGGGTGAAGTTTTTAAAGGCTATATAAGGGAGATCGAAGTATTAAAAGCATTCAATTTGATTTAAAATCATATAAGTGTGAGAGATAAGGAAGAGAGGAAGAGCAAAATTTTATTTATGCATATAATTTGAGCGAAGAGGAAAATAAATTAGAGTGATATTCGAAAGATAATTTATTTAGTGTGGGGATTGGTGTCTCAAGGAGTTTGGTGCCTTCAAATTTTTGGATTTGGTGTTTGATGTTGGGGATCAGTGTTTCCATTGGGTTGGTGTCTACAAACACTTTATATTCATTTATATTTTTGATTGGATTTGGATGGTAGATCCAAGTAACTCATCATTTGTGGTTTTTTCCTAAAAGAATTTTCCATGTAAATATGGTGTCACTATGTTATCTCTTTTTTATGAATGATTTATGTGTAGATTTTAGTTTTAAAGTAAAATTTTATAGAATGTTAATTCATCTCCCCCTCTTAGTATTAGTGTTGCTTATCAATTGGTATCAGAGCTAATTCCTTTAGGAATAGTCTAATCGATGGAAGGTAGAACTCAACAACACACATGACTAGTCATCAAGTACCAGAGGGTTTCTCCAAAACCAAGGTTTATTATTCAATGGAAAAAAATATGCTTTCTAGAGCATACAAATGAAAACCTATGTAATGGATCTAGGGTTCAATATTTGGAAATCGATAGTAATGGGATATACAACTCCTCAGACCCCACCGATGGATCAAAATAGAAAGAGGGTTAGTGAAAATAATGCCAAAGCTTTAAACACAATATTATGTGGCTTGTATGAGTTTGTCAAAGTTATGCATTGTGACATAGCAAAGGAGACATGGGATAAACTATAGAATATCAATGAGGGGGACACCAAAGTGAAGTAGCCTAAGCTCCAAACCCACAGAAGGCATTTTGAGAGTCTAAAAATGAAAGAAGAAGAAAATGTTACAGTCTATCTTCTACATGTGGAAAAAATTGTGAATACCTTCAGAGGACTCGATAAAAAAATAGAGGAGAAAATCATAGTACAAAAGGTACTAATATATCTCCCCTTATGACTTGATCCTAAGGTTTAAGCAATTAAGGAAATAAAATATCTAAACACGCTAAAGATGGATGAGTTGCATGGAATCCTCACAACATATGAAATGAGGACAGAAATAGAAAACCATCAAAGCACGAAGCAACCTTCAAATATTCAAAGAAAGTCAAAAATTAAAAATTTAATTCAACTAATGAATAAGAAGAATAATAAGCTCTTTTTGTGAGAAATATTAAGAATGGATCTGACAAGTATAAAGGTAAGCTTCCTTTCAAATGTTTCAATTGTGGTGAGATAGGGCATTTCACTACTAAGTGTCCTCATGCAAAAGATGATAATAATGTTGAAAAAGAACATGTTAAGGTATGAAAGAGCAAACATTCATACAAAAATAACTATAAGCCAAGTGAATTTGAAAAAAAGAAAAACTCTGACAGATATAAGAAAAGCCTCTACACCAAGGAGAGTAGCTCAAAAGAAGAGAGTAATGAGAGTACTTCAGAGAGTGATAAATAAGAAAATATTTTCATGGAAATAAAAACAAATAATGATGAAGACCAAATATTTCTAGAAGAGGAATAAAATTTTGAGGATGAAGGAGAAGTGGATATGGAAGAAGAACTTGTATATGCCTTGAATGAAATAAAGAGTCTTAAGAAAAAGATTAAAGAGTCTTAAGAAAAAGATTTTGAAGAAACAATTATAGCTTCAAACATATGAAGGTGGAAATTTAAAATGAACATATCTGAAAGATTCTAAGAGTCTGAAAAGATCATTACCAGTCTAAAAACTCAATTAGAAGAGGCAAACATAATTGAGGAGGTAATAAGAGATCAGTTAAAATCAAAAAGGAAAATTTTGCTAAGCTTGAATCTAAAATTGTTGATTTAAGAAAGGAATTGGATAATTCTATTATTAAGATGAGAAATAGCTTAAATTTTAAAAAGAGCACCAATATATTGGATAAAATTATTAATAACCAAAAAAAATCATTCATCAAGACCAGTATTGGCTATGACGAGAAACAATATATCACCAAGGATAATTCAAAAGATGTTTTTGAATCATCAAAGAAGGAATATAAAATTCCTCAAAAGAACAACATTCCTCAAAAGGATGACAAAGATGAACATAAGTGGCATGAGGTTCCCATAAGAAACTTTAGAATATATTTCTATCCAAAGTAGTCTTACATGATCAGGTATCAAAACTCCTTTTATGTTTATTGTTTTTATTGCAATAATTTTGGTCATAAGGCAATAGATTGTAAGATTTAGGTAAGGTATAATGGTTGGAATAAAAGTGCTTATGGTTATTCAAATCATAACTCATTTTTTGTACTATCAAATTATAATGAATATGATATTGTGTGTTATAAGTGCAACAAAGTTGGCCATATAACACAATATTATAGAGGTGTTTATGTAGATAATCCAAAGCAAACTAGGAAAGTGGATACCCTGGCCAAGCAAAAAACAAAATCTATAAAAGCTTGGAAGAAGAAATAAAAGGAAGAGAAAGAGAAAGCTATGCTCATTCAAACTAATTTTCATGTGCAAAATGAAGATAAATGGTGGTACATTGATAGTGGATGCTCAAGCCATATGACAGGAGACAAGAACAAGTTCAATTCTTTGAAGAAAGAAAGCAAAGGAACACTAAAATTTGGAGACAACGCTACAACAAGGATATCAAGAAAAGGTGAGCTCAGTCTAAATGATGGAAAGACAAAATTTGAGAATGTGTTGTACATTGAAGGGATGAAGCATAATCTCCTAAGTGTAATTCAAATGTGTGATATATGACACATCCTCACTTTCCATCCTCAAGGATATGAAGTAAGGAAATATGATTCAAGAAGATTAGTTGTAGATGCAAAAAAAACCACAAATAAATTATATGTGCTCAGTGAAGTTAAGAAAGAAAGATGCTATATGACACAATTAGATGAGAGTTGGTTATGGCACAAGAGAATGGGCCATATGAATTTTGATAATTTGATGAAAATCAGCAATAAGCAGTGTGTGAGAGACATGCCAAAAATCATGAAACCTTCAAACATCATTTACAAGCCATGTCGCATGTAAAGTAAACTAGAGGCAAATTTAAATTAAAGGCATATTCACCAAAAAAGCCTTTGGAATTAATCCATATAGACTTGTGTGGTCCCACAAGAACTCAAAGTATAAAAAGTGAGAGTTACTTTATGTTGTTAATTGATGACTAATCTAGAATGACATGGGTTTCTCTTCTAAAGGATAAATCTGATGCATTTGAGAACTTTAAATTTTTTAAATCTTTAGTAGAAAATGAAATAGATCTAAAGATCAAATGCCTAAGGTCAGATCGAGGGAGTAAGTTCCTTTCAAATGAATTCAATGAATTTTGTGAGAAACATGGAATAAGAAGACAACTCACAGTTGCACGAACTCCAAAACAAAATAGAGTTACTAAAACAAAGAATCAAATAGTTTAGGAGATGTAAAGGACTATGTTGAACGAGTCCAAATTGTGAGATAGGTATTGGGGAGAAGTAATTAAGATGATAGTTTACATCCTTAATAGAGGAAAAATTAGAGTAAATAATACCAAAACACCTTATGATATTTGGAAGGGTAAACCAGCTATCATTAAATACTTTAGGGTATTCAGAAACAAATGTTATATTAAGAAAAATGATGAGGATTTGGGAAAGTTTGACTCTAGATCTGATGAAGGTATTTTCCTTGAATACCCCCCAAGGAGTAAATATTATAGATTCTATATAATAAAAGACTTCAAAATATTGTATAAAGTGTTGATTTAAGAGTAGATGAGTTCAGAGAACATAAGGTGACCACACAATGAAGTGATCACTTAGAAGAATTAGACCAAAATGAAGTTGAAGAATAAATGGAAGAAGAGGAATGATAAGATACTAAGACACCATCAAGATTAGTTCAAAAAATCATGGAGAAAATATGATTCTCCGTGATAAAGATGTTGGGGTGAAAACTCGATGGAGGATTGTAAGTACATCTAAGCAAGTTAATTTCTCTTTGTTATCAAAAATAGAGCCTTAAAATGTTTCAAAAGCTAGTAAAGATGAACATTGGGTCAAGGCCATGGAAGAAGAATTAAACCAAATAAAAAAGAATGAAACTTGGGAACTTATTCCAAGACCAAAGCATAAAAATGTGATTGACACCAAATGGGTCTTTAGAAATAAGTTGAATGAAGATGGGATGCTCAAGTAGAAGGTATTTAATTTGAATCAAACTTTACTCCTATTTCCCGATTAGAATCCATTAGAATGTTCTTGGCATATGCTAGCTGTAAGAATTTTAAGGATTTTCAAATGGATGTCAAATCTACATTTCTAAATGGCAAACTAGAGGAAGAAGTTTACATTGAGCAGTTGGAAGGTTTTATATTGTCAAAAGACAAGGATTTTTTGTGAAAATTGAAAAAGGCACTTTATGGGATAAAACAAGCCCCTCGAGCATGGTACTCAAGACTTGACACATATCTTTTTAAACAAGGGCTTAAAATAGGATTAGCAGATAGTAATCTCTACATTAAGATAAAAGGTAATCATCAATTGATTATTGTTGTGTATGTAGATGATATTATTTTTAGAGATGATAGAAAAGTGTACCAAGAGTTTTCCAAAAATATACAAAATGAGTTTGAGATGTCAATGCTAGGAGAGTTGTAATTTTTCCTTGGTTTACAAATTTCTCAATCTAAAAAAGGAATATTTATCTCTCAAACTATGTATGTAAAGGAGATGTTAAATAAGTTTGAAATGGAAGATTGTAAACCAAACAACACACCCATGGTTACAGGATACAAGTTGATTAAGGATGATGAGTCTCTTGAAGTAAATCAAACTCTATACAGGTCATTGATTGGTAGCTTATTGTACACAATAGCCTCTAAACCAGATATCATGCAAGCAGTTGGTTTAGTTGCATGTTTCCAAGTAGCCCCAAAATAAATACATGTGCAAGTGGTTAAGAGGATATTTAGATATCTAAAATGGACTTTGGATTATGGTTTGTGGTATCCAAGAGGTGAATATTTCACCTTAACAACATATACAAATGCAAATTGGGCAGGTGACATGGATGATAGGAAAAACGAAAGTGGAGGAGCATTTTCTCTTGGTGGAAATTTAGTGTCTTGGTTGAGAAAAAAATATCCTTCTATTTCTTTGTCCACATTAGAGGAAGAATATATAACAATAGTATCATGTTGCACATAGGTTATATGGATGAAGCAGATTTTACAAGATATTAAGTTAGAAAATGATGATCCCATTTCTATATTTTATGATAATACTAGTGCAATTAATATTTCAAAGAATCTAGTTATGCACTTTATAACTAAGCATATTCTTATCCAATATCATTACTTAAGAGAGAAAGTAGATAAAAAGAATGTTAAGTTGGGCTACGTTGCCACAAAAGAGAAGATAGTGGATATTTTCACAAAGCCCCTCTCAAAATGGAATTTTGAGTACCTTAGACAAAATTTGGGTGTGATACCTTTCTCATCAAGTCACTAAATTATCACGAAGTAGCATCGGTTTAGGGGAGAATCGTGGGCAACCCTTTGAAATTGATGTTAAAGGGGGAGAATTGAAGATAGGGGGAGCAAATAAGGAGAACTAAAGAAAGAAAGAGTTCATGCATTATCTTGTTACAAGATTGCCATCAGTGACAAAGGGGGATATTGTTGGAATATTTTCATTTATGTCAAAGGAAATAGTTAACATAAGTGTTTTTGAAGACAAATAGAATTGTTGATGAAAGTGAACGGATCCATCAAAAAGTAACATAATTTTTGGATGGAAAATTCCCATCATAAGTATGGCATTTTTAGAAATGGATGCCTAACCATTTGAGGATAAATTATTTATATTAAAATGCTCCATAAGGAAGGGATCAACACTAATCACAAAGGACCATCATTAAAATTTTAATTTGCAACAACTATTTATTAATGAACGGTCCAACAACAAATAAATTCGTATTACAACAATCGAGGATGAGTTCAAATATTTTTTATGATGGTTTAGACTTCCAAACATCATATCATTTATTGCTTAATTTTTAAAGAGTCCACCTTGGTAAAATCTCCCCTCTTGGAGGGTTAATTGTGTTTTAATTAAAATAAAATTTTAAAACACACCTTTTTGGTAAAAGGGTGTCTCTTGGATAGGACACCACTCTTGGGTGAAGTTTTTAAAGGTTATATAAGGGATAAGAGATGTGAAAGTATTGCAAGAATTTGATTTGATTGAAGACCATATAAGTGTGAGAGATAAGGAAGAGAGGAAAAACAAAATTTTGTTTATGCATATCATTTGAGTGAAGAGGAAAAGAAAGCAAAGTGTTATTCGAAAGATAATTTATTTAGTGGGGGTATTGGTGTCTCGAGGAGGTTGGTGCCTTCAAATTTGTCTATTTGGTGCTTGGTATTAGGGATCAATGTCTCCAGTGGGTTGGTTCCTACAAACACTTTATATTCATTTACATTTTCTATTGGATTTGGATGGTATATCCAAGCAACTCATCATTTGTGGTTTTTTCTTGAAAGGGTTTTCCACGCAAATTTAGTGTCACTATGTTATTTTTTTTATGAATGCTTTATGTGTGGATTTTAGTTTTAAATTAAAAATTTATATAATACTGATTCACCCTGCCACCCCCCGGCCTCCCCCCCCCCTCACCCCCCCCTTAGTATTAGTGTTGCTTATTAGACTCTAAAAAATGAGACATTAGGCTTGGTTCCAAACCAAGCCTCCTTTAGATTTAAATGCTCAAGTGCTCTATGTGGTGTGTGATTCTAAATATAATTGGCACAATTAACTGCTTTTTCCCAATAGATGGGAGGTAAATCCCATGAATGCATCATGCATTTACCCATCTCCTTCAAAGTTTGGTTCTTCCATTCTGTTAAGCCATTCTATTTTTGAGTATGTGGAACATAATGTTAGTGAACAATACCATGAGCTACTAAAAAATTAGATAAATCTCTATTGAAGTACTCTCCCCATTATCAGTATGAAGCTTATAGATGTAACTAGAAGACGATTTTTTGACCAAAGCCTTAAGGAATTTGAAGTGTGAAAAAACATCACTCTTGTATTTGAGAAAATAAAACCAAGTATGCCTCAAGAAACTATCAATAAAAGTAAGTGCATATTTAACTCCATCAAAATAAGGATTAGGAAAGGTCATCAAATCACTGTGCACAAGCTCAAGCGGTGAAGAAGCTCTCTTCGACATACTCTTAGGAAATGATTATTGGTGTTGTTTCCCTAATACATAACTAGGGAAAATCCATCAAGACATGAAAATTTAAGAAAACCATCAACCATATTATGAGTGCTCATCTCCTTCAAGTATTTTTAATTAAGATGTTTGAATCTCTCATGCCAAAGATTACTCTTATAATTGCATGAGAGACCAAACATGTCCTTATAGAAATAGTATCATCAAAATCATTAAATTAATAGAGTTGAGAACTATGATCAACAACACCATGTGTAATGAGTACATATGCTCTATCAATGATCAAACTTCATCCCCTTATGGTGTGAAACTCACTATCTTACCTTGACTAGAATGACAAATTTGATAAGCAAAAATCAAATTTTTAGTGATGTCAATGACATATAGTGTATCATTGATGTAACCACCCTCAATTTGTATATCAAACTTTCCCTTAACAAAAATAAAGGAATAATCTCCAACCTCAATGTTGGAAGTAGAACTCAAACCAAGAGATACAAAAGACTTATTAGAATAAGTCATATGGTAAGAAGCACTAAAATATATGACCTAATTATCTAAAATAGATTATTAAGATCTCTCAACAACATTAAGTGATTTGCCATGTTCATTGGGTGGAGTGGAGATATAAATCTTATATTTTTGACTGCATCCTTCAAGGCTTGCATTCTCTTAAAACACCTAGATTCTTCATGACTAGTCCCTCCACAAAAAGAGCATGAAAGACTATACTTATTTTTGGATTTGGAAGATGACTTGGGTTTAGGTCTATTTTGAGATGGAGGAGGAGTTTTCTTGAATTTACTCTTTAATTTTCCCTTATTCTTAGGATTAGATGCTAATAATGCTTTTTGAGAGGTGGAAGACTCAAGGTGAGACAATTTGGATTCTTCCCTAGTAAGTCTTTCACAAAAGAACTTAAAATTAGGCATTTGAAATGTGGCACCTAAAGCATCCATGCTAGAAAAAAAGTTAGAAGAAAATATTTATAATGGACCTCTCAACTTGGATAGAATCAAGTACACACACTCATCATATTTATTATCTCATCCACTCCCCTTCAATTGTGTCAACAAGTTTTTAAACTTAGTGAGATAGTCTACAATAGAGGGAAAATCTGAAGGATTGAGAGAAGTAATCTTGAATTCAAACTACATGGCTCTCATGTGATCCATTTTCCAAAATAAACCCTTTAATTTATCCCATATTTCAAATGGAGATCACATCCATCCAAATGAAATAAAATATTGTCACTCACATAACCCCCAATCAAACCCATACACTCTTCAACTTTACATTGGTGCTGAAATTTTTCATATTCTCTAGTAAACTATGGTTGAACTTCATTTAATAAGGACCATAATCCTTCGTGTTTAATGATTATTTGCATTCTAGGTCTCCATGTATGGTAATTATGTGTAGTCAAAGACTCACATTGATCTAAATTAGAATAATAATCCATGCTAATAAATCACCAAAGATTAGAAATAATTCAAAAGGGTGCACAAATTGGCACCGAGACAGCCCCCAAAAAGATTTGTATTGAGCGCCACCCTCCGCGCCCCCCGCCCCCAAATTTGGCATTTTATAAAAGTATTGAATTTTTATAAATAGATGACACAAATAGATAGATAATTTGAAACCATACACTTTTGAAAATAAACTAAACTCAATTTTGAGTTACGTTTCAAAAGTTATAGGCTTTACAAATTCTAGTAAATGAGTCAAAAGTTATAACAATTACACTACAAGTAATTTTCATGACCAAATTGGTAATGAACCTAGCCTTCCAACCAATTTTTGGAACTAAAATTTCACCATGGATGTTTTCAGGTCAAAATAAGTGAAAAACAAACCAGATACACACCCTTGTGAGCTTGCAAACAAAATTAACTTCCACTTTGATGCAAAAATATAATTATTAAAATAAATAATGAATAAAATGGTTATGTTAAGAGGAGAAAAGGTGGATTTTAGTTATCAGTTACTTATTAGGTGTCTTAACCCTAGGTAGGCATTGCCAAGGGAGATGGAAGTTCATAGATCTATCACCAAGAGATCTTTAGACCTGAAAAAAGCCACAACAAACGTAACCCAACATAAAGAGCTCCTATGAATTGATACGATCAGATTTGTTTGAAGGTACTAAGGATTTGATTTGACAAAAAATGGCTATTAATAAGGTGATCTCATGTCCACCACAAATAACCATTCCTCCTTCCAACACTCCATGCAAAAAATAATAATGCACAGTCCAATGAGTGCTCAATCTTAAAGTGCAATCAAAAGAAGATCTTCTAGTTCTATGCAGACTTACAACTTGAATGCTCCAAAAAAATAGAAAAGAAATGGATTCTGATTATGCAATAGATGATGCCAAAGTAGATATCTAACACAAACCAACATATTTTATCCCCTTAGACCCCAACACAATTTCAACACTCCATTGATCCTCTAAAATACCAACACATATTTGCAAACAAGGACGTCTTGATAAATGGATTTCCACCTTCAATAAAAAATAATGTAGACCTAGAAAACACATGGCTCACACTAGATGAGCTTTCCAAGGTCATATATCTAATGTATTTCATAAAGAGCAGGTCTTTGTATAATGGAATGCAGGGTTAGATAGATGGAACACAAGCTTAGATCCTCCTTCCAATGCACCTGCCATAAAGATCTCCTTCCAACGTAGTAAAAACCAACCACCAATTCCAACATTGACCTAGAATGAGAACAAGAATATATCCCTTCAGCTCTTAATGTTCTAATGATCCAATGCACCAAAAGAGTGTTGAGATCTATATAATTATCTAAAAATGTAGCAAATAAAAGGATGGTTGAAATCTTTCAGTCTATGGTACCATATAAAGAATGAGAAATAAGACCATTTTGAAAACCTATGAATATGAAGCATTCACAAAAAATCATATGATCACAAGAGGCTACAAGGATAAAATGCAAAGACAAGGCAAACCATATGATCTTTAGAATAAAACATGCAAGTAGATTGAAGAGGCCTTACATAAGTAGGCAAGGCAAAATAAGAAACAAGCAAACTAACCAATGTGAGATAAATCCACACAAAAGACAAAACTAGGAAAAGACAAAAAACTATCTAGAACCTATTAAGCATGAGCATATACTCTAACATAAAGCATGTGTGCCCTATGTAATACAAAAGGTGCACACCCTTTGTGATACTATTTTGGAGGGAATTCATAATAATTTCAAAAAAATAGAACAAAGGGTACACACCCTTTACAAAGGACATGTGCCCTATGTAGTTTAAAGGGCATGCTTTATTTCAAAATGCATGTGGCCTATGGCACACCCTTTGTATTGTGTTTGAATAAGGTTTTGTTATGTCTAAATTTGTTGTATATTTTGTGAAATAAAATTTTAAAATAATATATAAAATGTAATATAAAGTAAAAGTAAATTTATACTTTAAATTTATTTCACTAAAAATAATATATTAAATCCTCTCTAGGTCTTTTGAAATCAATTACAAAGTCATAGGAGTTAACATTTAGAAAATATATTTTCAAAATCCAATCTGGTAATTATTTAGTTTTCAGAATTCCAGTATTGAACATAAGACTCTTTGGGTGTAAATTTTAATCTTGGCATCTATTTTTGGGAAAATAATGGTTATTTTGAAGTTTTTAGGGCCTTCTAGATTGATTTTTAATGTTTTTAGGAGTTCTAGGTGTGGTAAAACTTAACTTTACAAACTTCACATCTATCAGAGATCATGAAAGCTAGGTTGATATTGACACATAAATTCACATACACACTATGAAATGGTAGATTTGGAACAAGGCATCGGATCATATTTTATTGAAAGAGTTTTTTTTATCTGGTGTTATAATTTATAATGCTTTGATAGATGTGAAGGAAAAATAAAGAATCATATGCAAGGCATTGGACTGTTTGTCAAAATTCCTAAAAAATGTTTAAACATAGGTTGGAGGCATATTGGAGGCACGAAGAATCTTTAAAATAAATATTCAAGGAGATGTTTTCTCTCATGGACTAGATTCATAGGGCCAATAACTATTTGAAAAAATCCCCCAAATAAATTCAACCAAATGGTTTTTTTTAGATTCAATATAATGTTATGACTATGGCAAGCAAGCCACCCTAACTATGGGAATCTATCACATGTATTCCTAGGACTTAGGATATCTTTTAAAGGGATGTTTTGCCTTTCATTGATATGGGTTAGCATCTTCTTCAACCTTTTTATTATTTTTTCTTTAAAAATATCTACCATGGAGCCAACTCTAAAAGTTTCCTTAAATTTGACTCTGTGCCTATGTACTGAGGATATTCAAGGATAAAAACAAAAACCCTCTCATCCCACTAATCCTTAGGATTCATCCATCTGCATGTCTTGCATTAGAGTCTATGAGAGCTAATCTTTAGTTTAAAAATGAGGATCTTCTCTCTCCATTTAATTTTAGTCCCTATATATGTTATTTCATTATGTTCATAAGTCAGGTTGAAAATTTAAACATATTTATCTTTTCTTGCTTGTTTCTTTCCTCCATATTGCCATTATGAAATTTACATTCACATAATTTTTTGTCTTTTTTACAGTTTGGAAATTTGGTTAAGATAATATCCCATATGGTCATCCACTTGTAGTTTTGCTTCATCCATTTGTATTCTTCTCCATGTGCAATACTTTGTATCTTATAGCCCTAGCCCCCTTGTAGGTCTTGATGTTATTGATTTTTTCAAGTAACATAATAGCCTAGTCATAGTGATTGCCTCTAAATGGAAATAACCTATTTTGGCAAGAATGATTTCATATGGAACCGAATCCTTAATTTTAAAATTGTTTGTGATTAGACACATTTGGATCTTTTCTATTTGCCTTCATTTCAAATTCATTATTCCACTAACCCACACCTCAGCAATATAATACCATTTATGTGACTAATAACCCAAATAAGATCATAGTGGTCTTCTAGTCCCATAACTGAACATTCTTTCATGTGTTTTAAAGAACATAAAAATATCTCTAGCCACCTTGTGTTCTTTCCAACATGCAAATATCCCATCTGATCTTGTTGTAAAATTCAAGGTTGAGATACTTGTAATCTGACATCACTTCAAGATACCCTTTTGTAAACTGAAAATCAGGGTGTTGTTCCTTCTTTTTCACTAAGAAAATCACAATCTTCATTTTTTCTATGTTACCATGCATCCCTACTTCTCTATAAAATATCTCTAGATCCTAGAGATGATATCTTAAATCTTGGATTGTCTTTACCATTAGAATCAGGTCATTGATGTACAATAAAAATTTCACCACATAATTAACTAAACAAACCCCCTCCCCTCTAAATTTGTTTATCCAATCTTCTAGTTTATCAATGTCTATCCAAAATAAAGTTAGAGATATAGGGTAACTTTGTATGATGTCTATATTAATCCAAAAACATTCAGATAACCTTACTTACATTTTGATTGTATCCTTGACTTGTTCATACAATCTGTGAATTGCTTCCCTTTAGTGCATTATGACCCTAATTCTCCCATTTTGATCCATAATTTTATCTTTTGTATTCTGTCAAATGCCTTTTTGAAGTCTACAAAACAACAATATGCATTCCCATTTTTATCCCAAACTTTTTAAACTCAGTGTCTAATTGATCTAAATGTTGGGTTAATTGACCCATAGCTTAAAAAGGTTCAAGAAGAGAAAACAAAAGGCACAATGCTTACCTCTAAGTAGTAGTTGACCAGAGACACTAAATTTTAGAATTTTATTCCCATTGACACCTTAATTTTTGCCCCTACTTCTGCAAAAATCATTCTAAAATCCTTTAAATTTTGTTGTTGTAATGTCACTCTTCTATCTCTACTATTGTTTTTTAAATCTTAACCATTAAATTTTATTTTTATTATTTTTGCCCTGTCAAATTATAAGGATGATTTGCATAGGAACTTCTTACATAAATTTATCTAGGCCTGGTAACATTCTATTAAGAGTAGATATCTTTTATGTCTAAAATTTTCATAAAATAAGTGGTAATTATGACTGTAAATATATGTATATTTGTGACTAATACCTTTCTATAGCTTGAGCTGATATTTTCCTCTAGTAAGGAGTCTAAACTAAAAATATCAACTTGCTACCTTACTATATAACATTTTGTAAATTATTATTTATCAATAATAGTCTTACTGAGCTGTTCTAGTAGTAGTACCTTTTTATAGCATTAGGGGTTATGAATGTATATGTTTAATCATGCCTTATATAACTATACACAAGACATATTTAAGACTAAATATCTATGAAAATTTATCAACTATCATCATATAACAAGCATGGTTTATGATTATAAATAAATATATGTAATTGTGCGTAAATATTTATCTTAGTGTTTATTGTTTCTTTCCTTGTTAGCTTTTCTAGCATGACCACTACTGCCTATGACATAAATTTGCTTGCTCAGTATCAGAGTGGTAGAATTTAGAAGGCATTCTATACTTGATGGGTATCATGCTAAATAATGTTATAAATAAACTTAAGATGAGAAATAATAGTTGTTATTTAAAAAAATATATTGAACCCTGATCTAAAAATATTAAATGAAATTTAAAACCCTAAATTTTATTGAATAAAGTTGAAATATTCAAATATTATTTTTATAACCATCTCCTTGTCCTTAAAATCTAGGAAAAAAATTATGCCCTAGAAACTCCTTTCCCTATCCCTCCATCCCTAACATTATGTGATTATGATTAATACTCTAGGTGTTCTTGTAAATTTTCTATTGGGTGTGGGCTTAGCAGAGTAATCTTCTCCAAATTATGTCTATGTTGGCATAGTAATGTGTTATTCTAAATTTTATTTAATTTTAATAACCTAGTTGAGTGTAAGGATTATTTAGTTGATTTACTCAGCTTCTTTGTGATTGTTTTTGTAAAGTGTTAGTCTCTTATCTACCAAAAAACCATAGTATTTGGAAAATGAAAAAAGTAGTTATTTTCCTTTTTTTTTGAAATAACCCTTAAGGTAGAGTTTTAGGCTTCCTTGGTCCATGTCACCATCTTCTAGTGATGGTCTCATTGGTGCCTTCTTCCTCTTCCTTCCGTCTATCCTCTTCTTCATCTACACATTTGTTTATCTCCTATCCATACTTGGGAGGTATCCTCAATTCTTCCCCCTCACTAGTATCTTTTCTTTCTTCCCTCCTCTTAACATTATAATCTTCTAGGGTTTTGTACCACCTAGGAGGGCATTTCAAAAACCTTCCCTTTTTCAAAATTTGCCTACATACCTTTATTTTTTCTTTTCCAACCATTGCATAAAATTTGCCACAAAACCCTTAAAAAATCCCTCTAATCCCTCTTAATCTCTTTAGAAATCTCTCCAAAACTACCAAAAATTACAAACCTTATAACCCTTGTTACCACTTCCAAAATACATCTAAAAAACCCTAAAAAAACTCTCAAATTCATTGTTTTCTCTTCATTTGCATGTTAAAACCTATAGATCAATACCATATCCTTTGGATGTTATTTGAACCCCTTTGAAAACCACATCTTATTAATGGTCTGAATGCATTTGATGACACATATGAATTCCTATGGTTGGTCTTTATATCCCTCATGAGAACTCTTTTTTTCTTTGTTGAGGATGATTATCTTCTAAAACATATGAAAATTAAATAATTATAGAGGGTCCCATGTTAGGGGCTACTGAATTTATAATTTTGGGCAGAGAGATCCCATGCATCATCACAAGTTTTAAACATTACTTAAAACTATCTTCAACTTAAAGTAATGAGCAACTACTATTTAGGAAGAGGATTTTGAGGGGTGTGAAGCAGTAAGGGATAAATATTTACATGTTTTCTCCTATTTTTTTGGTTCCCAATTGTACGTTTGTATCCAATCAATTTTTTTTCTTTTTTTTTCAAACATTTTTTTTAATAAAATGCTTCTAAGTTTTCTCAACAACATGTACTAATTTTTTTTTTTAAACATGGGACCAATTATAGAGTAAAAGACTTATAATTTCTTAGCAATACCCCTTTAAAAATATTTAGGTATCCCCCAATATGGGACTCCTACCTTAGTACTAAACTTTAAGCTCGAGAAATAAGTTTTGTTGTTACACAATAAATTTTAGTAATTAATAAATAGATATGAGATATATTTTAGTTTTATAACAATTAATTTATAAAAATGGATAATATTAAGTGACGTAGAGTTTTCCAATCAATGATAAGATTTATAATATAAATGAACATTTTTATATATTAAATTACTAAGGATTCACTAAGCTTGTATTTCTCATATATATTTTATTAGTGGAAAATATAACATGGATTTTTTCTTTAATAGAAAAGTTATATGTGTGTTGAGAGGTTGTAAATCTACACATACTTAAGGAGATGAAATTTATCATGGAAATTTATAGAAAACACATACTTGGAACATTATCCTATATTTACTATTAGAACACTCTAGTATAACATACATATGATAAAATTGGAATTATACAAAGAAGATTAGCATGGCCCCTGCACATGGTGATACACATAAATCGAGAAATGGTTCATTATCCTATATTTCAATTAATATAAAATTAGACATAATTATTTAACACAATTTAAATTAATTGATATGAAAACAATTTAAAGAACATCTATAAAAAAATATAATAATATTTTTTAAGAAGTATTAACACTCTATGAAGGCATGACTAAGTTATTTTGATGGTATTTGATTTTAGTATAAACTATCTATATTAACTAGAATTCAATAATAACCATTTATATCAGAATTGTTGAGAAATTTAAATATTTAAATTATATGTTTTCCAAAAAAATGTATATATATAACCTATTTCTCGTATGCAACCTCTCCAAACCCTATTTTTCATTATGTTATTTGAAAGTATGTGGAGTGATAATTTCCACTCCTAGAAAAATGTCAACAACATAAAAATGTTTTTTTGTGTTCTCTTGATAGGTTCTTCTCTTTGCTTTTCTACTCTTACTTTGTGTATTATGACTTGTGTACTTGTAATAGTTGAATATTTGACATAGATTATTGTAGACGCTATTTATGAATTATATAGCACCTTGGTCTTGTACATTTGATAAATGTAGTTTTTGAGATACTCCTTCAATAATTAAAACATGTAGATATGTTTTCCCTATGAATAATATGGAAATATGATAAAATAGAGAAGCTTTGCTCATTGAATGCTTGATTAAATGCTTTTTGTAAGTTTTCTGGTGAGTAGGTAAAAAGTTTCTAGGTGAGTAACAAATGAGGGTTGGTCTTATATTTATACCAATCCTTTGGAGAATAAATCACATAATAACACTTAGGTCAACCATTAGGATACATTTTATTTACAAATTATATGAATTTTAGGGTACTAGACACTTGCATCAAAATAGGACACATGCATCGATGTAGGTGTTTGACCGAGATGCAAGTGTCAAGGGAGAAGGAAAATAGTTACAGGTTCAAAACTTATAGAGGTGGAAGATAAATGGGTTTTAAGAATTAAAAGCAAGATGAAAGGCCTAGGTCATCAATATAAGGCTGGTCAGATGAAGAGATAGGCCAAGGTGCACAAAAGAGAGAAGATACGAGCTTTACAAAAGCATAAAAGGTCTAGAACTAAGAAGAACAACCAAGGTATGATTTTTTCAAGTGTACAAGAATAAGGTGCTATATAATTAATAAATAATATCTACATTTAAACCCCATTTAATCTAGTAATGAAATTATTAATTTAAAGAAAATGAATGTGTATCTAGGTGTGTATGACATGCCTTGCCTTTGATTGAGTCCAACTTGAGTGTTTTACTGGTGATTGACCTACAACTAAGAGCATGTTATAATATATAATCAGTGCATATAATCTGAAACTAAAAGTATTGAAATAATTCAAACTAAAAGAGAGCAAGGTTTAGGAGTAAAAATGTGTATCGATGCCACCATCTTGTCTTTTGGTAATTTTATTTGAAATATGTATCATTATGAATCACTAAAACTGAGATTAGGGAAAATATATAAATCTAAAAAGTGCATATATATAAGGAGGTGGAAATAAAGAGAGAGATAGGATGGCACATGCCCTGAATCTTGGAGAAAAGATGAATTTATACCTAGAATTTGAGACTAGATCAGCCGTGCAACCCAATCATACTTATAATCTGGGGAGTGTGAGTGAACCAAGTCAACTCACACTATCAAACTAGTAAGGTTAGAGGATACAATCAAGTCCAACCTAAAAACTTGGAAATATTGAATGATTTAATCATCTAAACCATACCAAAAAGGTGAACCAACTACTACAGTAGGTTGGTTTAATATAGTTTGTAAAAGTCTAACCTAGTGGGTGGTGACAATCTGTGAAAGTGTTTTGAATTTAAAACTAATTTTGAATTTACAATATTAGGTTTGCATTGCATAGAATATGGACTTTAGGTATGTCTCATGCTGAATCTATATGTAATAATGATACCAATGTATATAATTCAACCACAAATGTGTATTTGAATCATATAGTTGTGTGCTTTGGCCAATTTAGAAATTAGAACAAGTGTGGGAAACATGTTACCATAACATACACCCAATATATGTGGAGAAATCTGAAAAATAATATAAGTGCCAATGTGGAGAACATGTTTCTAAAACATACCCCCACTGTAATATGGTTATGTTGAATATTGAATAAGTGTGGAGAATATGTTTCCAAAACATGCCCCTATTGAATCTGAGATTTTGAATGTGTGGAAGCCATGTTTTTATGGCATGTTCCCACTAATAAGCTCCACATTTGAGGTGAGGGAATAATATAAAATGGTATTTACCTCACCTCAAAAAGATAAGATAACCATATAACTGTGAATGAATCATGTAGCATATAGGATAACATGTATAGGTAAATGTATCATACAAGTGCATAGAATGTGATCACATCTAGGCCTAATATGCATGATAAAGATCATGGAAATGTCTAGATAGTAATAGTACAAGCTCAAAAATCAAATCAAGCACCCACACAAGAGCACTCAAAATTAATTCAAAAGGCAATGGTCCAAAGAGATCAAAAATAAGGGGCACATTCAAATATTGCATAATCGAATGGGCATGACTTAGTCAAATGTCCATAAAATAAAGAATGACATATTCAAATGTCCATACAAAAATTAATGACATATTCAAATGTTAAAGGAAAAAACAAAGGCATGGGTGCCAAAATCATTGAAGCATATTCAAATGCTCAACAAACAAGACAATAGTAAGGAAAAATAATCAAGGAAGTGCATAAATTAAATCAAAAGAAACTAGCATAAATATATCATAGTAGCCCAAGGATACAATGTGTTAGCAAAAAACATCAAATACATAGCATATCTAGTACACTGTAAAAGATATAATAATGGATAAAGGCATGTGTAAGTACATATATGAGCTCAAATATGATAATGTAAAGTAACCATAGAATGTTATAACTTTGACGTATTGTGATCATAGAGGTGGATGGCCCCAATGTCTTGGTGATGTGAGCAGAGGGAAAAACCAACTTCCAAAAGTGCATAAATCATGTATCTATGTATGCATTTATCACACTCAAATAGAAGTGTGAAACACATTTGTATGTATACATAATTTATATTTTAACCATCAACATGAAACTAACACATGGATGCCAAGGAGCTAATAGAATATGTAGATGTCAAAAATATTTTTGGATTTTTTATTTATTTTTATTTTTTTGGTATTTTTTAAATCTATGAAGAGACTACCCTATGATTGTATTTGAAGGATGATCATATATATCTCCCCATTGTGAACCTAATGTAATAAACTAGTGACTTTGTCGCGGAACATGTATAGATGCAATATGTATCACTTTAGTATTTGGAATGCTCTATGTATGTATAATGAGACTTGTATGCAATTAGAAATGCATCATGTCTATAAATAAATTCTAACTTAGAGAAGATAGATCATATTATATGCTTTCAATTGGAGACACATTTGTTAAGTGGGAGCATGACCAATATGGGGATTTGCTAGACCTAATTAGGGGATCATTTATAACAATACACTAAGCTAAAGAGGGTTCCAAAGCCTCTAGACTAACACAATCATGAAATAACCCTAAGGGGGTCCTAGGTTTTGATATTTCACCTATACTAATAATAAGTAAAGTAAATCCAATCTAGTGCTCACCAAATCTTGTGGCATAAAGTGGGGGTTAGAAATAATAAAAATAAACATACATAGAAGACATAGACTCATGTCAATGTATATGGAATCTTAATGCATGGAAGAGAAGGACAAATGCATATCTATCTACTTTTACAAAGGATAAATAAAGTTATGAATACTTACCTTTGAAGACAAACCCACTGAGCCTCAATCTCTCCCTTTGCCAAGGTGTTTCAAAAGAGGTTATTATTATATGTAAGGATGACAAGGGTAAATTAGCTCTAGGCTACACAACCTATCAATGCATCCAAAAGACTTCTCCATAAGACAAGATTTGTATCTCCAAATAAGTATGGAACCCTAAGTTTTAATTCTAAAGTAGAATGGTTAATAAGCAGATGTTTGTTCACTCTTACTTCTTCTTTCACTTCTCCTTGATAAATGATGGAAATGAACTTGTATTTATAGGCATATTTGACCTTTGACCCTTCCAAAAATCTTGGTTGATAGGGTTGGCCTATTTGACCTAGCACAATTTTGGATAATAATTCACTAAGTCCTGAGATAGGTCAGCCAAAGGCTAACCTAATTCCTAAGTGAAAATATCCTAAAACTATACAAGGTTGACCTAGTCGACCTAACACAACCAATTGATATAAAGGGATTTAGGTGAGGAAAAGGAGGATAAAATGTAGCAAATGCCTAGAATGGGTACAATAGAGAAGAACAAACTTAGGGTTAATGTTTTTAGGAGACAAGTGTGTAAATAATAAGTGGAAAAAAGGATAATAATCCTATGAAGTACTAATGGTCTGCCCACCACTTTCTTGGTGCACCCCTTAAGACATGCATTTATAGAGATTGAGACTTGATGGGTTACTAAAAGATATAAAGTGTCAATAATCAATAAAAGTTTGAAAATATTATTTGTATATATATGCCCCACTCAAAGCTCATCATGTGTCATGTGACTGTAACATGGGATGGTGCTTTAGGAAATAAAACATGATAACACATAACATTGATGCTAAGTAAAGTGCAGTAAGCAACAAATTAAGATAAATGAAAGGATAGAATTTAAAAACACATACCTTTACTTACCTTAGAGTTATAGATAAATAAGTAAATTGCAAGAGAATTGAATGCATCCAATGTGAATAAAACTAGGCAAACCTATAGAAGTTAGTGCAAATAATAGCCAAAAAACAAAAAAAATTGGAAGATAGGTATATGGTAGTGGAAAATATTCTCTACGTCATCATGATTCTAGAGCATTTTACATTTCATAAAATGGATGAGTAAAAATAAAGATAAAGGCAAAACAAGGAATCTACTAAAAAATAATTGAAAAATTTAGATTTTGAAAAGTGATTTTAATAGGGTGAAATGAAAGTCATTTGTTATTTGTTCCTTGTTAAGGAGAGAAAAAGAGCTTTGAGAGACCAAATGAGCTAGGATGGTGAGGAGATGACAAGCTAGGTGAAAGGGACCCCTAGAGGCAGTAATGGGTGTACTACAGGTAGGCAACTGAGAATCTTAGGTTAGTTTTTGAATATTCTAGTGATTTAAGTATATTTTTATAAATTTGTGATTTTAAGCATTTCTAAACATCGAAATGAAACCAAATAAGGTGCTAAGGGTAGGAAAAACCAATTATGAAAATGGGTTTGAAGTGTTTTGGGAAATAACTGCCAGAAGGCACTTATTTCATAAAATGTAAGGGGTCAGTAGGGAAAAACAACTGGGTCAACCCAATCGACCCAGTATGCTAAAAAATGATAAAATTCATATTGCTGACCTAGTAGGTATGTGCCAACCAGTAGATTTTGTAGTCTATCGACCCAATATAATGTTGTTGACTGAGTAGAAAATTCCAATATGACAACTCAGTACCAAGGGGAGGAAAATAAGAGGGTTGAATTAGATTTTTAAGTCAACCAAGTCAAAAATAGGAAAAACTTGGTCAAACTAGTGTTGACCAACTAGACTAGTACAAAAATGTGTGCAAATGGCCAAAGAGTGCTAAAAGGGCCCAAAATGATTAGGTGAGGGTTAAAAGGGCCGAGTAGGCTAAAAATAGATAGAATTGATTAAAAATGACTAAATTAAAGCAATTTAGGCATATATTTTGATTAAAAATGTAAAAATAATGTATTTTAACTATACATGACATGGAATATCTAATATACTTTTATTATTTCTTGATTGTAGGGGTGTCTAAGATTTTGGTGTTTGGTGGATGCATCATGGCTACCAAATCTATTAGAGTGCATATCGCTAGAGGATAGAGCAAGACTAATATTTGTAGGTGTAAGAGGCATAACAGAGATATGTAGGATACCCTTGAGCTCAAATCTATTAGTCATGTTCTTGAGGTACTGAGAATGATTAACTAACACCTTCATGTGGGAGGTCGAGGGGGATATTGTGGAGGTGGGCATCACCCTGGAGGATGTGCATGCCATCCTAAGATTACCCATATTAGGGACACCTATGGTCATGGGGATACTTGATAGCAATGAGGATAGGAGAGCCTTAGTTGTATGGGCTACAAGCTTGGAGAGGATATACTTAGGCTAGAAGGTGAGAATGTTTGATGTGTATATATCATAGGTTATGGACATCTAAAAGGATATGATAGGACTTGTGACAACACAAGTGTTGTGCCACAAGTCAATGTAATTATTTGTGATAGCCTTGAGCCAGACAATATTAGAGGAGAGGGTGATATATGAATTAGGGTCTATTATTTGGGTACAACTCATAAATGGCATGTATGGAGTATTGTCTAGAGGGAATAAGTCAATAGGGTTGATCATATTATTGATGGCATGGATCTATGAGAGGTTTTTTATGTATCAGCCAGTGGGGTTGCCCTATGCAGTTGATGATAGGTCACCTCAGGTATAGAGATAGAGATAGAACCAAGTAGTGCACGTCATTCCCCACATGCTAGTACTAAAAATAGTGAGATGAGTGGACATAGTATGGTATCCATATGGGCACATTAATACTATATGGCCTAGTTGGGACACAGTTGCACTAGCTTTGACATGAAAAGAGGTGATAGGGAATTATACCTAGTGGATGGAGACACATCTAGAGGCACAAGTGTCATGATAGATGGGTTTGCATAACCTAGTGGTGTCCACATTTTGGTCCCAACATGTGAGAGAATTATGGGGGAGAGGAGGACTAGGGCCACCAGTGGTGATGTTGATGATCAAACCATATCATGAGAGACCATAGACTAGTTGAGCATGATAGACAATAGAGTGAGAGGAGATGGGGGTAGAGGTAGGAACACTAGAGGTACCACTACCATCTGGATGAGTAGTGACCACTAAGAACATGACATCAATGAAGGTAGCAAGAGTAGGAGATAGTAGAAACATTATATATCTTAGATGACCTAGTAGGTGGGCTAGGATAGAATTAGACTATAGAGAGGCCACTCAATCATATCTTAAGATGGGTATGAGTGGCATTTCTAAGATTTGCTTTTAGGAGGTGACTGATAGAGAGGGTTGTGGAAGTCATGCAGATGTGGAGACCATGCTCAATGGTCATGCAGATGGCAAGACAATAGTGGTCGACACACAAATAGGTAATAAGAGAGATGGTCAAATGGTGCTTAAGTTTTTATTTGAGATATACTAGAGATAGATAGATTTGAAGATTATTAGTGATCTAATATCTATCTATTTTTGCTTTTTATAGGTGTGGCATAAGATGAGGAGATTAGATGGGGGTCCCTAGTGAGAAGAGCAATCCATGACATCCTAGATGAGGTATTGATGTCATATAACCCCACTACACTAGAAGATCCCAAGGTACCATCTTCCCTAGCTTAGATGAGCTAGTTTAGACTAGCTAGAGAGGTCACAAGGCCACTACAAGTGCATAAAGAGGGGATGTAACCACCAACATAGATGGGTTCTAGAGAGACATAAGCATGGCAAGCCCTAACTAAGGAGAGTGTTGCATATCTAGCTATAGTGACATAAATGACATAGGCACATACCCAAGAGACAGAAACACATGTAGTGACCCTATCCCATATGACACAGGTACAAGAACATGAGAGAGTGACACATCTGGCAACCCTAGTCTAGTTAACATAGGTGCAGGCTCAGGTAGCTCATCTATAGGGGTAGCTGTCAAGATTGAGATCTTAGATAGCCTCATTATAGTGCTCTAGGTGGAGGAGTCAAATCAAGGCATCAATGGGTAGTGTGGCTAGGCCACAAGATAGGTAGGATGGGGCCAAACTATAGAGCTAGAACATTGTATATGCTTGTATTTGTTGTATCAAAACTCATGATATATACATCGATGTTTCATTTTGGTAGTTGGATGTTAATTGTATGTGTTGTAATTATGGTTGTGGTTGTTGATGCTTGGATATATTTATTTCTAGAACATGTATTTGATATTTTTGTTGTATATGTTATAGGAAATATATGAGTTGTGGTTTCTTTTCTAGTAGTATGTAGGATACATGTATGGTTAAAAAGAAACAGGCAAAAAGGACTTGGTAAAATATAAACAATCAAAAGAAAATGTACCACACACTATTTCATGTTGGGAAATGTGTAATAAAAATAAAATGACTAAGTATAAAGAACCAAAAGGAATGGTAAACAATATGGTAAAAAAAATTAGTTTTTAAACCAAACAAAATATTGACACCAAATTAAAACATGTAAAATCATACTAAATCACATTGGGAAGTACGAAAATAATGTCATAAAATGGAAGTGATATAAAAGGATGAAAATGGTATAAAAATAAATCAATTAAGCCATTAAATCATACTAAATCACATGGGTAAGTATAAGAGAAAAACAAAATTGGCAAAAATTTGGTCTTAAATTTATCACACGAATTCAAGCTAGGAAGTATGAAAAATTCAAGAAATGGTTGGATTATTGCACTCAATAAAAAAATAAGAAGATAAAAGCCAAAGAGAAATTAATTAAGCATAAAACATACTAAATCAAGCTGGGAAGCATGTCAATGACATGTAACTTCATGATCAATCACATCTTATCTTATATTTGACACATGTAATTTTTATTGTGACTTGGATTATTGGAAATTTTTGTGAGGAAGGCCAGGGCCTATTCATGGTATTACACTAAAAATCATAAAGGAAACACCACTGAGGTTGAATAAATGTAAAAATTGAGTTATAAGGGATGTTGGTAATAGGAATGTGAAATTGTGGTAATCTGTGAGGATGGCCAGGTCCTATCCATGGTCTTATAATATAACTCATAAATGGAATCCTGAGGGGAGTGATCAGTTAACAAAAAAATATTTCTCAATTGGAAATATGAGGAATTTAGGGAGTAAAAAAGGAATGTAAAAATCATAACTTAGGCATCTTATGAGAAAACCTTAGGAGATAGGAGACATACTAAGGACATGAGAAGATACTAAGTGACTAGTGACCATCAATGTATAAAAGAAACCTATTTGCTATAGGCATACAGCTTTTTAGGAAAATAAGTGTGCTAATAAGATCAAATCATGAATATATATGGGTACAAGAAATGTAAAATGGACCTATATTCCCATGATATGTTCCCCATTCCTCAAGATCCCTTACAGAGCCATTGGTCTACTGTGAAGATTGGGTACTTACGTGAGAAATTAGGTAGCACTAAAAGATTTTTTTGTTCTCCTTTTTTAATCTACTAGCCTACCATACCCCAATGGACTTTGGCCCTATCATGAGGTCAACAATGGAGTTTGAGCTTTGACTAGAAAAAGGAGATGTGCTTTGAATCACATCTTTTAGTGTGATTTGACTTTCAAGAATTTTTTAATGTTTTTTTTATCATTGTCTTTTGGTAAATGATTTGGATTTTAAATGTTTTAAAGGATTTTTAAGATTCCTCCTTCATATATACTTGGAATGATCAATCATAAGAGATAGAGTGATACACACGAATGAGTTGTAGACTTAGGATAAAGGAATCTAAGTGACCAAAGATAAGACTAACTAGAACACTTAGGATTAACAATGAACCAACATGTTGTCTCAAGTCTCAACCATGTATATGCTTAGTTTATGAGAAAGGAATAAAGGTAAAAAGGATATCCAAAGTGGACTGGTGAAAGGAGATTATAATGAAATTAATTATTTTCTAATTGATCACATGGTAATAGGGAATGACTAAAGGAAACTAGGTTTGTATAACCGAGTCACAATAACAATTAGCTATGAAAAATAGAGATAAGAAAAGAAACAATCATAAATAAACAATAAAGTAAAATTTTAAGAAATAAAACTTAAGAAAGAAAGAGAAATCAATGAGAAATAAAAATATCCATAAGCAAACATAAATGATAGTATAAGCAATATAGAGTGCAAAAGTAAAGTCATCATGTAAGATAAATAAGAATTTGACATTAATTTTATTAAAAATATCAAAAATATTAAATCTTAGTTATATGGATGCAACTTTAATTTAATTCAATATAAACTTATTTATTTCATTATTCAATTAAATATTCATGAAATGTTTCATAATTTTATTTTTATTTTTAATTCTAAATAACAAACAGATCAAGACATCCATGACCTCATGACCCTTTCAGACCTTCTTATTTAAGAAGAATAAGTGATGTCAAATTTTTATTTCAAATATAATTTCACTCAGACACTTCTCATGCTTAACAGTGTTTCTAAAAACACTAGAAACCAAAATTTGATAATAAAAATCATAAAGTCAAATTTAATAGAAATTACAACCTATACAATAAATTTAGACATAAAAGGAAGACTGTAACAAAAAAAGAATAGATATAATAACAAAACCTCTAAAAATAACAAAGAGAAGAAAGCTTCTAATCATGATCAATATAAAAATCAAAACCAATATCAAAACAACAATCTAACACTATTATATTGTATATTGTCTTATTAACTTCTAACAAAAATGAATGTATGTTAGATAGTGGTATGTCACATCACATGATAGATTTTTTGAATATTTTACATGACACTAAATATATGTCTTAAATAATTTATTCAGGTGATAATTCATTTCTAGAAGCTACTAAACAAGAAAAAGTTAAATTTTCAAATGTAGTCATAAATGATTTTTTCTATGTTCCTAAATTTAAGAAAAAAATTGTTATCATGTTCTCATCTTAAAAATTATAATTTTATAGTAAATATTCTTAAAGATAAATGGTCTATTAAGAATAATTTTGGTTCTTTGATTGTTGAAGGAATTAAAAAAAAAGGTTTATACATATTTTTATACATCTTTACATGTTGTCTTTAATCGCATATTAGAAATGGCTCTCAATTATGGTATGAAATATTAGGTCATGTTAATTTTATAAGTATATATGATACATCTCATCATGACCTTGTCATTGGTATTATTTGTATTTTTTTTCATCATGAAACTTATGACGATTGCTTATGTGGTAGGCAACACACTAAACCGTTTCACAAAAATCATGATGTTAACTCCTCTCATTCCTTAGAGCTTATTCATAGTGATGTTAGAGGACTTATATAATTTTCTTCTATTAATGGTTCTTTATATGTTTTTACTTTCATTGATGATTACACTAGGATTATATAGTCTTATTATATTAAAAATAAATTGAAGTGTGATCTTTGTTTAGTTGAAAAATATTCTAACTTTTATATTAAAATATTAAGAACTAATAATAATGGTAAATACATTAGTAAATAATTTGATTCATTTTTCATTAATTATGGTATAAAAATAGAGTTAAAACTCTCTATTACCCATAGCAAATTATAGTTATTGAAAGGAAAATATGAACCATCCTTGAAATGGCTAGAATAATGTTGCATTTTGTAATGTTTCTAAATTCTTGTGGGTTGAATCCATGAATACAATTATGTGCATTCTAAATAGAGTACCTACTAAATCATTGTATATTCATACACCTTTATAAATTTCATCTAATAATAAACCAAGTGTTTCTCACCTTAGGATATTTGACAGTCTTGTTTCCATCTTTATTTCTAAAACAAAAAGAAATAAACTTGATCTTACCTCTTTTTTATAGATATTTGTTTTTTACTAGAGATAGAAATTGGTTCTAGGGTAAAATAAGTGAGCCCAATCCCCAAGAAATATTAAACCAATATAAATGACTACCGCTGACCATTGGAAACACTAAGTCAACTCAAATGGCCACATCTGGCCTATAAATGCCCTATGAGATTCAAACTTAGGTGGGGCTGGGCACAACCAACCTACTTTAACGACCCTTCTAAATCTCATTAGCCACTTGATCCTACCTCTTATTCTTGTATTTTCATAGGTTATGGATGAAAAAATAAAGGACTGAGAGTTTATGATATGTCTAAATGACAAATCATTAAGAATAAGAATGTCCAAATCTTTGACAAGTCTTTCTATGAGCCTTCTATGAAACCCACTCAAATTAATTATTTTGATGAACTTGACTCTTCTATTACTCCTTATGAATAAATAGATGCCCTAAAGGAACTTGATCTATTTTTTGATAATTTAGAGTTGGAGGGGGATCTTTATCCATTTCATGTTTAGAATAAAAGACCTAAATGGGCTAAATCCCTAATTTAGTCATCTAATCTTAATAAAATAACTAGGATTCAACACATTTTATAACTCTATATGAATGTGAACCTAAATATTTTTAGGAAGCTATTCAAGATGATAGATTTAACATTGTTATGCAAGCTAAATATAAAGCCCTCATAAAAACCAAACTTTGGATCTTATCCCGCCTCTACCTAAAAGGCATATTATTGGTTGTACGTGGATTTAAAAAATAAAATATAATTCAATTGGTAAAATTTACATATTCAAAGATAGATTAGTTACTCGTGGTTTTACTCAAAAATATAGAATTGACTATGTTAAAACATTCACTCTTGTAGCAAAAATGAGTATTTTTGTACTATTTATCACCCTTGTTGCTCAAAATGTTTGGATTATATAACAAATGGATGTCAAAAATGTCTTCCTAAATTATGATCTAGAAGAATAAATTTGCATAACTCAACCTAAAGGTTTCACTGAAACTGACAAAGAACATTTTATTTGTAAGTTAAATAAATCTATTTATGGTTTAGGGCTTGTTATCCTAAAATCATTAGTTATTTTAAAGAATTAGGTTTCTCTAGCTATTATTTTGCTAATGATCACTTTATAAAATTTGAAAATATTCATTTTATCTTAATTGTATTATATGTTGATATTCTTATTATGGTGATATAAATAGTTTAATTTTAAATATAATGATAAACTAAACTAGTATTTTGAAATGATTGATCTAGGAATTCTTCATCACTTTATAGAAATGGATGTATTTTAAGATAAAATTAAATTTTTGTATCTCAATCTCAGTATGCACATAAATTTCTTGTTAAATTTAATATGCTTGATTGTAAGCCTACATATACCTCTATTAAATTTGGTGTTAAGTTTAATCCAAAACCTACTTGTGATAAACTTAACCCCACTCGATATAGATAACTAGTTCATAGTTTGAATTATCTAACTATTACTAAGCCAAAAAAATTATTTGTTGTAGGTGTTACTTCTAGATTCACGCAGGATCCATACTTAGATCATTAGAAATTAACAAAATAGATACTCTAGTATATAAAAGGCATTATAAATTTTGGTTTATATTATTCTTCCATTTATAATGCTAATTTTTATGGTTATTACGATGTTGATCATGCTAGTAATAATATAGATCACAAATCTACTTTTAGATATGTGTTTAAGTTTAGTACAAGTGTTATCACTTGGACAAACAAAAATTAACCTATTATTTTTATCTTTCTACAAAATTAGATTATAGAAGTGTTGTGGAAGATGATAAAGAATCCATGTGGCTTGGAAGATCATTAGAATAAATCTATTTGGATGTTTCTCATAGTACCACCCTTCTTTGTGATAATCAAATTAGTATATCTCTGGTGAAAAATCTATTGCAATACCAAATAACTAACATATTTAATTTCATATGGATTTTATCCAAGATAAAGTCTTTAATGATGATATTGATCTCTAATTTTGTCTTATGGATGAACATGTGGAAAATATATTCACAAAATCACTTTGTTTTACTAAGATTTACAAGTTTCATACAATATTGGACCTCTCAGAGTTCCAATTTAGGGGGAGTATGCATGACAATGTCACTTCCTAAAAGCCATGTGTTTTCTTTTCTTCTTCTTTATACTTATCAAATTGTAAAGACATTGTAATAAGTCACTTTATGTGATTTTGGTAAACTTAACCATATATGAGTTTATAGTATACCTAATACTTAAATCATATCTTGTAATGGAGGTTCTTATGTTATAAAAATCTCCAAAATGCTTGATTGATTATTCATGAGAAACTGTGATATATAGTCTCATAATCATGTTAGTCTAAACTTACTCTAGGTAGTTCATAGATTGTAATTCCTTTTATTTCAAAAGGTGATATTGACATGATGAAGGTTTTTAAAGCCTTCAAATATTACATGCACCCTAAACTAATTGTAGATGTTTTAAGGATTATAATTCATTTAGTATAAAGGTGTCTATGGCATTTATCTCCACTTAACATTAAGGTGGAGTGTTGTAACAATCAATGGTTAAGTTTTATACGAGTGTCATTAGCACATTAAATTACATTAGTAAAATAATAATGTATTTTATTATTTACAATACATGAGTTAATACTTGTGTTAATAAATAATAAAATAAATAATTACAAAATTTACTATTGTGGATTGGGTAGGAGGTTAAACCCATTGGTTACAATGGATCCCTCAAATATAAAGATATTTTACATGGTAAAATTCAAAAGACACCACCCCTGAGCATTCTAATATACAAAGATTTTATTCAAAGCTCATTCAAACAAATTCAAGGTTCTGTGAAGAGAAGTGAGGATAAGTAAGGAGAAGTGAGGAGAGGGAAAATTAATGTATTGGGTTATTATTTCTCATTAATGAATAATTCGTATGGTTTTTATTACTTTTATATGAGGTTTTCCCACATACATCCAGTGTTATCTATGTGTGAATGTATTTTGTTATTTATTCATATCTATATTTGTATATCACTATGCACACATTCATTTTAACATAATCAAATTGTAATAAATCAATTCACCCCAATTTGTTGTCTATCCATTTTATAGAGCATCCTCAAGAAGATGCACCCATATTATATTTACCAATTTATTCATATCATTTCCATAAATCCTATTTAAAATAACAATGGCATCCATAATGATAATTTTGAACATACATACTAGATATGATTTTATATATAAGTGAAACCTTTTATTATTAGGTATATAAACCATTCCTTTAACACCTCTATCACATAGTTCATCTTTTCTAATTTTTACACCCATCTAGTGTTTTAATTGAAAAATTTAATATATATAATATAACAGATAGATAAAGATAAAATTGGAGAACACATCCAAATCAAATGAAAATGTAAAATCACCATGCATGTGCTCATAAATAATGATAATTCTACCCACACACATTATCCAGAACATCAAATAGATATTTATGAAGTTGGATGTGAACTATTACTAATGTCTCATTTATCTTCAATGAAAACTGGGAAAATACTTCTCATTTTATCTCCTTAATAGAAAAGGTAGGAATGCTTGATGGATCATGTTGAGGAGGGATATCAGGTAAGGGATGCTCAAAATAATGCATGGGAGTGGGATCTATGGGAGATGCAAGAATCACTAATGGGGAAAGATCCATAGGTGGAGAAGGATCCACGGGTGAGGGAAGGTCCATGGGTGAAGGAATCATGGGTGGAGAAATAGAAGGTGATGAAGGGACCATAAGAGGGGAGGGAACCATAGGTGGTGTTACCATGGGAAAAGAAAGAGGATCCTTCTTATGAGAATGATCTATAGGAGAAAAATTTGAAGTCTAGGATTAGCTATAAGGTGATATTTAAGGTGTTGTTGAAGGATACAACAATGATTGGTGTGATGGGTACCACATTAGTTCTAACTACAATACACTTCTTCATACTTGAGAATATACTCAGGTAGTACTTTCAAAGGAGGTATGGCCTTGTCTGAGGATTGAGGGGAAGAAGGATGCAAAATATCAATATATTGTCATAGCTTTTGATAAGGCATGGAGGAATTATTATCCATTTTGTGGAAGCAATAGATATGCCTATGAGTAGGTTTAGTAGAAGTACTCATAGGAGGAGGTGTAATAGGAATGAAAGGAGCTTGGGAAGGCTCACTAGCCCATTTGGTGGGCAACTGAGCCATCTAAGGTAAAGGAAGAAAACCATAACCAAAATAAGATGTTGGTGTGGAAAGAATGGGACTAGGATCAATGGAAGGAGCAATGGGATCAAAAGCAGGGATAGGCTCAGTGATAGTAGGAGTAGAAATAGGCTCAACTATAATGGGAGCAAGAATGGGCTCATCTATAGAAAAAAAAATAGGATCTAATGTGGGATCTATTGAGGGAGGAAGGGGTCTATATAAGTCTAAAGAAGGGTCACACACATCTCAGAGATAAACAAACTATAACAGTCAGGTTACCTAACAAAGTGGTAAGGCCCAATCATAGCATGATCCATGAGCATACTCCTACAAGGTTCCTCAAAAAATGAAAGTGTCAGCACCATCTCTACCCTATAATAAAGAGGTAAAATACTAAAATTAATAACTATAAATGATGGAACATGGGAAGAGCCACTAAAATATTGAAATGAAAAACAATGATAATGGATAATCTTAGCATCATGGGCTTGAACAAGACCACGTAAAAATAGATCATTTAAGATGTAACCATCATCATATTCAGGTATGTGAAGATCAATGATGCATGTAGGGATGACCTTTTCATTCAATGAAGTTTGGTGAATATAATGTTGAGTCTTAGTTAAGTCGATAGGAATATCATCACAAGGAGATTTACGAGAATGAGGTTGTAAAGAAGCAGGAAGCTAAGAGATGATATGAGGTGAGAGATCAGAAGTTTTAATCATTAGGTTAATATCATCAGGCTCATCATCATCAAAATCTAAAAGGTTAGGAGGAATATTCCCAATGAGTTTGGGATGACCATTGTAACCTTGAGTTGAGTTGATTAGAAAGTTAAATCATTGAGATTCATGGAATGGAACATTAGGCAAAGGTTCAAGAGTAAGAATCTTAAAGACACCATAGTTTTGGAATTGTTCAAAATTCAAAGGGTTAGTGTCACCCTAAATCCTATAAATGGATCCATTATCAAGTAATTTAATGCATTGGTAGGTGGAAGAAGTAACTGCTCTCATATGGTGAGTCCATGGCCTACCAAGCAAAATATTATAAGAGAGAGGAAAGTTAAATATCATCAACTTCACATAAATGATTATAGGTGGTACAATAATGGGAAGCCACACACAACCTAATAGAGGCATTTGCCTTTGATCATATCCTTGGCATGTGTTACGTGTGGACTTGAGATTGAATTTAGAATATCCAAGGATTTTGATAAAATTGAGAGAGGAAACGTAGGTGCTAGAACCCTCATCAATCAATGCATGCTTGACTTAAATATCTCCTATTTGAACACTAATGAATAAAGGGAGATCATCCGCATGAAGCAAACTATCATTGGGAATCATAGAAGCAATAGGAAATTTTAAGGCAAGAGAATTGTCTATTATTTCATCAACATGGATGGACATCTCTTCACATTATTATAATATGCTATCCACAGATCCATATAAGGTTGATTCACATCTTGCTAGGGGAGGATGAGGGATGTTCATTTTGAAAAATAGTTACATAAGATGGTTTCAATGACATGAAGAGGTCCTTATAATCTCAAGGAATGGAATTTGGGATAGGATATTAGTGAGTTCCATAATGGGATCCCACTCATCATAACCCATAATAAGGTTGGTATAAATAGGTGCATAATGATTAATGAGGTCATCGGAAGGAGGAATCGAAGTGAATTGGAATTTGTGTTGATAAAAGGATAAGTTTTAGAACAAGGTTGTAAATTATAGTGAGAAGGTGAAGCAGTTGATGTAGTTTGGTTTTGAGGATTGGTAGAAGAAGTGTTGGTAGAAGTTTTATTATCATTAGTCTTAGAAGATATACAGATGGTAGAAATGGAATGGGAAGTCTTATCCAAAGAAGGACATGTAATTGGTTCATCAAAAGTTATAAGGTCATCTTGCCCCAACTCATTTAAATGAGGTTGATAAGAATATTAGATAACTTGAAATTTTTGAGACAATGGAGGAGTGTAGATATACTGAGGGTCTATGAAAGTAACCACCCTTCACATATTAGTCATATTAATCACATTCTCTTCAGGAATTAGGTCAACAAGACTTTCTACATTATTGGTGGAAGGGGTGGGCTTGTCTTGGGTATCTTGATTAAGTTAGTGATTAGGAATAGGTTATTTATAGATATTAAAATGAGCATTATCTTAATTTAAGGTTTGATATTTAGTATGTGTTTCATGAGTGATGTAGAACATACACCAAAATTCTCCCTCTATACCCTATTTTATCTCCACTTCCTTTGAAAATGGTTATCAAGGCTCATTCTTCAAGATCACTTAGTTATATTTTATACATTCCAATTCTTTAGTATTGAGTATTATTATCTATTAAACTTTCTTCCCTCTTGTCAACTCTGTCAACACTTTCCTAATCTCACTTTCTCTCTTTGCACAACTCTGCATACACTTCACATTAGTCCTTATAGACCTATTATAGGGATTAATGCTTAGTATGAGATAAGTGAAATTAATTATTAGTTTAAAAAATTAGTTTCTTCCTCTCCTTGTCAAAATATACTTGCATACAAATTTTGGAGGTCTAACTCTTCTCCTAAGTGTTCTTTCCTTCTTTAGACCTAAAGAACTAGGTCTTTTCTAGGTCTAATTCAACTCAATTATAAAAAATCCATACTGATGAGTCCATACACACTTGAAACCAAGTGATTCACTTCAATAATGTTAAATAGGTCTAGAATACAAATTTTTGGAAAATTTTGATGGTTAAAATGAGAGATATGGCATAAACCCTAGATTAGGGCTTTTAGGGCTTTATCACAGCCTGATATCAATTAATATTTCACTATGGGAAAAAACAAATATTTAAAATATTCATGTGAGGTTTTTTATGTATTTTATATCCTTTTTCAATTATCTATTCAATGTATTCCTCCTACCAATCCTATATCATTAGTTTCCATCTTCAAATATACTTGATTGTGTGAGAAAATGTCACTCTACAGGTCTGTATCAATATTTGACAATTAATACCAATTTATTAATCAAATAAAAGACTATAAAAATTTTATATGGACTCACACACACTCAATAAATTTTTATATATCATTTAATATTGATGATTGATCATGTCTTTTCAAGAATCCTTGACACAGTCTATTGTGACAATGTTCATCATAGGAAACAGGGTCAGATTTAGAGATACATGTACTTATAGGTTTTATTTGTTATATATTAATCTTAAATCATTATGTCACACTAAATCCACCTTTTCAAATGTGTAACACAACCTACCAATTTTAATGCATTACTATTTTGTTAAGCACTATCTATAAACAGGGAAACTCACCCAAAATAGGGGTTTGTGTTCAACATGTTTGAGAACCAAATGACTTCATTGTTATTCCTTAAAATAATATCCTCAAAATACATTTAAAAATAGTTAAATAAACATTTATAATCATTATAAAATTCATTTTATTATCCCAATTTGAAGATACATTCTATAACAAAAACTAGACAATTCATTTATAGGGTGTGTATCTTGCTCCTCCCACAACATGGATCTTTCTTCTCTATTACTTTAAGTATTGATTCATAAAAATATTTAATAAATTATATTCACATTTGGAAACAATTCAAATCTCATTCTTTCATCAATCAAAACACATATGCAGTCAGCAACATAGACCTCAAATAGGCCCTATTTTCATCCATTCAACAGGGGTTACAAAATATCCCCAACTTTCTTCATACAAACTTGTCAATACATCTCCATTGATCCTTTGAATGGAATGTGAGGATAAAAAACCAAAAAATTACTCAAAAAACTCCTAAAAATATGTATAACTGATTCTTAGCTCTTTTTCCCATGTAGAGGTTTCTTGGTTACATTGCATTTTCTTTATTTTCACATAATATAAAGTGTCTAAAACCATGACAATGGATTCAAGAATACCTTTATGGACCTATTATAATGATAAAAAACTTATACACATTTGATACATCTTTCCACCTTTACAAATGCATAAAAGTCCTTAGACAAGGCTTAACAACATTCAAATAATGCTTTTGTTGGGAAAACTAATATTTCAAATTCTATGCATCTTTGGATTGTTTAAACACCACATATGGACTACTTATGACCTATAACAAGTAAAAGACACCTAATAGACCAAATTAGGACAAAATTGAATAATTTTTGGGGTCATTTAGGATGCCCCTACATCAATGAGCCTTAAAATTAATGTCATAAGCTTGTTGACACTTTTAAATGATAGAGTCATGATTAAAATTAGGACCAAGAAGAAAATCCATAGCTAAATTATGAAGCTACCTATAGGTCTCATGAGAATGACCCTAACTATCTTGAAACCAACAAAACTTGTTGGGAGCATACCGGTATTTCATAGGATGATTAAGATCAAGTTATCATGGTAGAGGCCTAGGTAGACATTTTAGTAATTCAGCTAAGGATAAAGGTTTACGAACATTGATGTTATTAGGTGAAGATAAATGAGGATTAGTATATTATTGAGAAGGGGGAGCTAGTTTTGAGGATTTGTTAGGAACAACAATTTGAATGGTGTGAATGGCATCGTAAGAGTCTATGACACCATCATTGGTATCATTATGATTTTTTTTCTTGAGTAAGAGATGAGGACCCATAGAAGGTTGGGGTGGCTTGAATTGATGCATAAGGAAATCTTGACTTTTTTCTTAGTCAATAGCCTCCTCCAACAAGGTACATGGAGAGAGAGTGTGGACTCAATATTATAACTTGGGAAAAGAGCATTGGTAAAGATATGGAAAAGGTTATCATTGGCCATGTTATGTTCACATTTGTTGGACAATGTTTTCCACCTTTTAGCAAAAGCTTGGGTAGTTTCATTTTCAAGTTGTTTACAATTTATGAAATCGGCCAAAGTGTTTTTAGGAAGATCACTAGTTTGGAAATTTTAAACTAAAGCATTCACTAAATCTTCCAAACTAGCAATATAATGGGTTATAAGTTGGTTGTACCAATCTAAGGCATCACCTATAAGAGTTTTGGATAAGAGCTTGGTAGTGACAAAGTTGTTCAATTTGACCCAATCCTTATAAAGATTTTTAATTTTTTTAAGATGAAGGGTAGGATCTGTTGATCGATTATAAGAAATGGTAGGGGTGATACCTCTTATGTCAATATTAGCAATTTGAGAGGTAAGAGACTCATTTTGAAGATACTTAATCATTTTTTTGACCAAAGGAGGTTGAGGAATGAGATTGCTTTGAGAATCTAAAAGAGGAAGAGGGGGAAAATTTTGATTATGCATGCCCCAAGTCATTGGTTGAGGATGAGTTTGAAAATGGAAAAGGTTTGCATTCTCATCATTTGATTTGTATTATGAGCTTGAAAAGTATTCATTTGATTGAGCATTTGTAACAAGAGTTGGTGGGGGTTTGATTGGCATTATTAGCACTATTTAAAGCATTAGAATTGGTATTAGTGGCTTGGGTACCACTATTGGTGTTGGTAGGAAATTGAAAGGAACTATGAGAATGTGAGGAACTAGTGGCAAAGCTTGCTTGTGTGTCAAAATATGGATTAGTGAAGGGATGAGAAGAGGAAGCACTAGAAGCAAGATTATATTGGGTAGAAAATTATGCACTTGTAGAAGGATTAATGATAGTGGATCTTATAAGAAGCCCACTAGATGTGGAACCTACCATATTAGTGGATATACTAGGCATGAAGGTATAAGAAGTTAAATAAGAAGAGGTCAAGGTATCATAAGAGGCCATAATCGATGGAAAAGGCTAAAAATCAAAGAAAGTGGTACCTCCAAATCCATTTGAGAATGTGGGAGTAGGTGAATGAGGCTCTTCAACTTGACCACTAATCATAAGATGGTGAATGGTAGAGGGATCCTTTCCTCGATATTGAGTAAATTCAAAGATAAAAAAGAGCATTTTAGGGGTATGCTCTTATTCAGATTGATCTTCTAGGGAGAAGAGAGGATTATGTTGCAAAGAGGAATGAGGAGGGGTCTCATAGTTCATTGTGTGAGTGGCTATATGAACATTACTCTCATCTAAGAGAGGAGCCCTAATCTAGGTATGGGATACCCTATGAAGGTTGGTAAAACTCATCATGTTTATTGATATCAAATCAGTGTTGTCTTCAAATATAAAATTCATGATGAAGGAGAAAGACCAAAATAGGCAAGAGAGATGAGAAAGCAAGGAAATAAGAAGTGACAAAAACTATATACAGTTGACTGAGTCAATCTAGCATAGGGAACAGGGCATGAAAAATGTATAGGGTTGATTGGGTCAACCTAGCACATCAGACAAAGGCTGAAAAAGTGTACAGGGTCGATTGGGTTGACCTAGCACAACAGATAGGAAAAATAGAGAGTCTGTAAGAGACTATGTCGACTGAAATTATTGTGTATTGAAAAAAGAATAACTATGTAAATACTTAGAAAAACAAGAACTAAAGGGAAACACACAATCAATTAGATTAATGAAGTTGATCTAATTGAGCCACACAACACAAAACCTTGAATCAATGATGGCTAATACAATTTTTTTCAATACAACACACAATTGAGCAAAGAGCAAACAATCAACTTGGTAAGTAAAAGCTAACTAAGTGATCAACCTGAATGTTGTTAGATTATTAGAATATAGTTTTAGATGTGATAGGAAGTTGGATATAAGCAAAGAACTAGACAGTAATCTAAGGATGGTTTTAGGATGTTTGCTTTAAAAGGGATTTCTATTAGTAATGGTATAGGATTGGTATTAGGGCCTACCCCCTCACTTTACACATCGTAGTGATAAGGGTGTCGGGTGCTTGGCTAAAATATACCATTAACCATGTGTTTATACCTGGCCATAAAACCAGGTCGGCTTCCCCCTTGGTGATAAAATTCAAGTAGGTTAACCTTGGGTAGACAATTATTAAAATGTTTGTTTAAAATTTTGTGATTTGGTCATGTGTGCATAAAATAAAAAATAGTGAAACCAAATGATATATTGAAAACCACCTAATTAGATTATGTGATCTATTTTAAGCATGCAAGCAATAAGAAATGAAAGTGTGAGATAATTACTAGCATATAAGGGTTAATCCTAACTTTGAAACATAATATAGTGTCGATTCAGTTGATAGTGTATGCAAAAAATATAGAATAGGGTGGACATAGTCACCCTTGTACTATGGAAGTAAAAAGTATGAAAGTAAATAGGATCAACAAGGTTGACCTAGTTATTTAGATAGCACACATAATATAGAACTAAGTTGATAGGGTCAACTTAGTTGAATGTACAGGGGCAGTTTTAAAGACTACAAATTGTATGAAAAAAGACCATAAGGAAAGAGAGAAAGGATAAAAATGAACCTTAGTGGGTTTGAAGATGCAAAGAAGTGAGATTACTGTCAAAGAACCTTAATAAATGCTTGAAAATCTTACTAACAAGGTTGATTGGGTTGACCAAGCTTTGCAAAAGCCTATTGTTAAGTGCATGAAATGTACAAGGTCAATTGGGTCGACCTAGTAGTCTAAATCTGATGCTTGAAAGTGTATAGGGTCGATGGGGTCAACCTAGTAGTCTAGACTAGATGTCTGAAAGTTTGAAAAATTATAATGTGTTGACTGAGTCGATCCAATAGCCTGTACATGGAAAAGAACCTACATAGAAAGAACATATTTGTTTGGATGTGACTGTATGTTAAACTTGCACATCGAAGTTAGAACTGTGTCGATACAATCAACCCAATATTGTGAATATATGATAATAAAAATGATAAAATAAAGAAATAAGTGAAGCAAAATCTTACAAGGGTTAGATTCACATCGGGTTCACCAGAATGTATGCAATCAAAAATGCATCATGTCTATAAATCAATCCTAACATAGAGAAGACAGATCATACCATACACATTTGATTAGGGACACATTTGTTAAACAAGAGCATAACAAATATAGGGATCCACGAGACCCGATTAGGGGATCATTTATCATAATACACTATGCTAAGGAGGGTTTTAAAGCCTTGAGTCTAACATAATCATGCAATAACTCTAAGGGGGTCTCAAGTTTTGATATTTCACCTATACTAATAACAAGTAAAGTAAATATAATTTAGTGCTCACCAAAGCTTGTGGTACAAAGTGGGGGTTAAAAAAAATAAAACTAAACATGCATAGAATACATATACTCACGTCAATGTATACAGAATCTTAATGCATGGAAGAGAAGCATAAATGCATATCTATCTACTCTTACAAAGGAGAAATAAAGTTAGGAATGCTTACCTTTGAAGATGAACTTATCGAGCCTCAATCTCTCCCTTGGCCAAGGTGATTTACAAGATGTTGTTGTGGTATGTAAGGATGACATGGATAAATCAACTCTAGGATACATAACATATCAATGCATCCAAAATACTTCTTCACAAAATAAGATCCGTATCTCCAAAGAAAGTATAGAACCCAAAGCTTTACTGCTCAAGTACAATGGTCAATAAGTAGATGTTCATTTTATCTTACTTATTATTTTGATTCTCCTTGATAAATGATGGAAATGAAATTGTATTTATAGGTAGATTTGACCTTTGACCCTTCCAAAAATCTTGATTAATAGGGTCAACCCAGTCGACCTAGCATAGTTTTGGACAATAGTTCACTAGGTCCCAAGCTAGGTCAACTAAAGGCTAACCTAATTCCTAAGTGAAAATATCCTACAATTGTATAAGGTTGACCCAGTCGACCTAGCATAGTCAACTGACAAAAAGGGATTTAGGTGAGGAAAAGGAGGATAAAATATAGCAAATGCTTGGAATGGGTACAAAAAAAAAGAACAAGCTTAGGGTTAATGGTTTTAGGAGACAAGTGTGTAGATAGCAAGTGGCAAAAAGGATAACAATCTTATGAAGCACTAATAGTTTGCCCACCTCTTTCTCGGTGCACCCCTTAAGACATGCACTTAGAGAGATTGAGACTCGATGAGTTCTTGTAAGATACAAAGTGTTAGTAATCGATAAAAGTTTGAAAATATTATGTGTATACAAGACTCTATGGTCATGAAGAAATAATAGGAGTATGGATTCATGATACCCATTTTTGAGTGTTATGTGGTTTCTTTATAACATTACCTTTTGACTTCCCTTTGAGTGCTCTTATTTGTGTGCTTGATTTATTTCTTGAGATTGTACTATTATTATCTAGACATTGCCATGATCTTTATCATGCATCTTAGGGCTGGATGTGATCACAATCTATGTGCTTCAATGTTACATTTATAGTTAAATCTTTGACATAGAATGTAAGGAAAATAGAATGGGGTATGTATTAGGGTTTGGGTACCACTTTTGTTATGTATTGCATAGTCTCATAAATAGTGACTCCTAATATCATGTTCCTCCATACCAACATTGAAGAAATAATATGAACAATGACTTAATTAGCCCTATTTGCACACCACATTGAATCAATTGATTGATCCATTCATAATGGTGCAAAAATAGATCCAATCAAGGCCACATGCTTTGAATGCAAATATCTAATGTGGGTAGGGCTTTATTGGCCTTGTTTATGTACCTCATTTAACTGATTGAGTGATCAATTCAATGTGGTATACAAATAGAGCCAACTTGTTTGAGAATAACCAAGTGTGATAATCTAATTTGGATTAGTGTTTTCTTGGACCTGTTTACATTCCACATTTAATTGATCAAGTGTTCAATTCAATGTAATGTGAAAATAGGGCTAATCGAACCCTGATACACATTATATTGTTGCATTTAAGCAAAAGTAGGGACAATCGAGTCCAAATATGTTGAATGCAACCATATAATGCATATTAGGTCTCCATTAGCCCCATTTATACACCACATTAAACTAAATGATCAATCGATTTGATCTAATTTACAAACAGGGCCAACAAAGCCCTGATCCACTTTAGATTGTCACATTTAGTTTTTTTGGGATCGATTAACTCCATTTGTTCACCACATTGAACTAATCAATCATTCACTTCAATGTATGTCACATCCCACTTTTCCCATGCCAAATTTCAAAGGCACTTGCTTGTAATTAACATTATAAAGTATAATCAATAATGGAAGTATTGATTTATTACTATGCAATCAGGGATATCAATTATTGATTAATTTTATTTACATGATTTGGTTTAGCTAACTATTTTTATCTTATTTATATACTTATGTGATATAATTAATGGAATTGATTATCATTTGGATAAATGGATGTTATGTGATTATGTGGAATAATTGCCATTTATCATGGTTTTACTACTTTCAATCAATTGGATATGATACCATGAGCTGGATAATTGTCTTTTATTCTTTTGTTTATGATTTGGGTGCAACATCCTCAATGTGAGGGCAAGTATCATTGGAGAGAAGGAATTAGATGTAGGTTACGGGCAATGGAGAGAGAATCTTGTGGATTATTTGGCATTCATTCTAGTTGTGCTCTAGACATGTACTTTCATCGATCTTTGCACGGATAGTGACCATCTAGGTTCGAGTGACTGATTGCATTTTGATTATGTCTTATTGATTTATAATTGTTGAATAAACATTGACTTTAGTGATTTTAGTAGTGTAGGTACCTATTATTGAAATGAATAAATATATGCTAGGAATGTTATTCATTCAAATTTATAATCTAAATGAATGTGGGTATATATTTTTGGACAACAAGCCTTGTTGCATGCTTCATCTTAATTTGTGATTACAAAAACTATTTGTTATAAGTCATTTGGTATGCAACCCAATGGACCTATAAGGCCACTGTAGTTAAATGATATATACATTTTGGTGGTATATGGTTATTTGACTAGGTCACCAATCAAAGTCGATAAACATAAGTTATCATTATGACTTGGCATATCTTGTGCAGTTATTGATGCATAAATGACACATTGTGAAATGTGGGTAGAGACATTGATAAGGAAAATTCTTTTTTAAATAAGAACATAAAACATAAAATGAAAGAGCTAAGTTGTTCAATTTTTCTTTGACAACTCGTGATTTCACTGTAGGATAGTATGTCTGCTTGCACATTTTAAATTGAGATTGAAAGGACTCTAAAAATTAAATTTGAATCAAAGAGGAGGGGCCATTTTTGCTCAATATTCTAAGATTTAATTTGGCCCTATAATTTTCAAAAATTATAACTAGAAGGGATTATGTATGTATGTATGTATGTATATTTACATATATCATGATATTAATGCCAAACAATAATAAGACACATCAAGTGTGGCTTCTTGGACATCTTTTAAATATACTACAAACTTATCTAGTCACCCCGCATGAAATTTAAGAACATTGAATTTCCAAACGTCCTTAAAAATTACATGCACTTCACTTGAAAACCATATATTTGTTATAGTTTACATTTTACAATTTATAAATTATGAATAAATCTTATTTTAAACAAATACATATACATCTTTATTTATTTTTGTCTTTTATTTAATTTATTTTATTTTCTCAACTATCAAATTATATATATATATATATAATTTTATAGTATTAAATTAATATTGTGTGTGTATTTGTGTATATATATGTATTTGTATGTGTATGTATATGTGAAGGATTAGAGGAGAAGATTAGTATTAATTTAATACTAATTCCCTCCACATATATATGTGGGAGGGGATTAGTATTAAATTAATATTGATCCTCTTTTCTAATCCTCTTCCCATATATATATGAAGGGAGAGAATTAGAAGAGGGGATCAGTGTTAATTTAATGCTAATCCCTTCCTATATATATATATATATATATATATATATATATATATATATATATATATATATATATGAGATTACTATTAAATTAATACTAATCTTCTCATATATGTATATGAGAAGGGATTAGTATTAATTTAATACTTATCCATATATAGGGGATTCAAAGTTCCTAAGTTCCACATAAAACTATTAAAGAAATAATTAAATTAATACTAATCCATATATATATATATATGGATTAGTATTAATTTAATTATTTCTTTAATAGTTTTATGTGGAACTTAGGAACTTTGAATCCCTGAATGTCTTTAATAATAGCATGAATTTCATTTAGAAATCATACATTTTTTACAATATATATTTAAAAATTTAAAAAATATGAATAAATATTCTTTTTAACAAATACATACATATCTTTATTTAATTTTAATGTCTTTTCTTTTCTTTAATTTATTTTCCCAACTATCATATAAACACTATCACATAGGATAGATTAATGAAAACATAATCATGGGTACAAATAACTAACTTTTGGAATATTTTAATTACTTATATCCATGGTTATGTTTTGATTAATTTATATGATAATTGAGAAAATAAATTAAATCAAATAAAAAACATTAAAATTAAATATATATCTTAAAAAAATATTTATTTGTATTCTTTAAATTGTAAAATATAAATTATAAAAAAGGTATGGTCCCCAAGTGAAATGCATATAAATATTAAAGTTTCTAAGTTGCATATGGGGTGGCTCTTAGACTTTGAATAATGCACGTGCTTCTTTAAAAATATGCAACGGTTGACATTCTGGGCTAAACTGGAATGTATTCAAGTTTTTAACTATGCGGTCTGTTGTCCCCAAAAAATGTTACTCATTTTTGGGACAACCTATGGACTATTTTGACCCTGCACAGACCCAAAATTGTCTTTTCCCTTTTTGAAATTTGTCTTAAACATTCACATTCCTCATTTTTCAAGCTTCTCAGTTTCTACGAACTTCGCGGGAGGAAATCTACGGACTCCATGGGCTTAAAAAACTATAGACTCTGTAGGAAATAAGCGCCAAGCAACCAGTGACATCTCTTCAAATGTCAAATTCAAGTTTCTCCTAAGCTTCTCTTAGGATCCAATGGACGCTTCCAAGTGTTGTTTGCTGAGCCCCTTTATACCTTATCTCTAAAAAGAGCAAAAGTTGCCATGTGTCCCTGGTAAGAATTAGTGGAGGCCACCAAGTGTCATCATTCATAGTTTCTTCCTTTATTTCATAAGGGCTGTGGTGGGCCTCGAGCGAGTTACTAAGGTTAAGCGGAGAGTTACAAGTGTCACCATCTGCATGAATCCAAACAAGTCTCAAATGTTTTTATAGTGTTTTTGGAAGCCCGGTGGAAGCTGCCATGTGTCATCTTCTGTTGGACCCTCAAAGGTATCAAAAGCTTCTATGAGTTAAGTGAAACATGCCACATGTCCCATACTTACTCAGCAGAGGCTGCCAAGTGTTGGCATCCACATTTCCCTTTTGAAGCTACTCAGGCAAGGAATTTTGTGGGTCCCAGTCTCAAACAAGTTTCAAAGGAGCGAAATGTGCCACGTGTCAAAGACGCAGAGCCAAGAAAAGGTTTCCTTCAGACAAATTGTCCAAAGGAAATAAAGGATCAAGCCTAATCAGAGAAATTAAAGCCTGAAGGCCACTTGGGAGATCCCAAAGGGTAGGTACCCTCACAGAGGATAGTCGACACTCATAAAATAGACCTTCTATCAAGACCTCGAAGGGCAAGTTCCCTTCAAGAAAGATAAAGCCTCAAATTGAAGCAGAAGTTGCCAAGTGTCATATGTTGAGACACAGTCTCTAATGATTTTCAAGCAACAGAACTTATCATGTGTCCCTACTAAACAAGCAGAATGTGACAAGTATTTGCATTTGCGCCTCAAGTTTCTATCAAGTTTCAAAGCTTATTCTGATAAGCTTATCTCAAAGCTGCGGATGCTGCCACATGTCCTCATCTATGTCACAACAAAAAGTGGCTATAGCAAGCGAGAAAAACACGAAGGAATTTCCAAGGAGAATGATAGACCCACAGATGTCAAATTTGCTACAATAAAGTGTCTGTTGATCTTTGCAGGCTTAAAACACTGACTTGAATGCATTCAAAGACCCTAAGGCTAGGGCCAAAAGGAAGAAAAAAAGAGGGAAACTCACTAGGAGTTATTTCCATTAGGTGGAATAGTCCACCAGGTAGGTATTTAGGCCTGTAAGCATTGAAAGCGTAGCCTGTTTGTCCCTTTTGGAGTAAAGGCAAAGTGGACAACTACACAGATATAAAGTAATAGAATGAGTGACTCAAGCTCAGGAGAGTACATTGGAGATGAATCAACATGCCACAATTAAGGTAGCCACCCCACTCCAGCATGGCCCTCCCTGACAGGACCAAACATGCATCTAAGGCATTAATGCACAACATGGGTCGCTCCATGGGACAAAGTGCCAAGCCTCTCTTAGCCTCTATATAATGTAGCCTCTTGTATCATTGGAAGAGAGATCTTCTTGTTACCAAAAGCAAAACTCTGCCCAAATTGAAAGGCATCACTGAGACTTTGAGCTCAGATTGTTTATCATATTTCTTTGTTTGAATCAGAAATCAAGTTACTTTTAGACTTTGTGATGTTATAGCTTGTATCATTCTAGGAGATTGTTCTTATGTCTATTTACTAAATGTATTCTTGTTTATGCAATTTAACAAGTAGAGCTAGTGGAAGTGATAAGGAAGGTGTCCTGAAACTAGTTACTTTCAAACTTTGTGCTGACATAATTATTTTCAGCGTGTGTTTTTAGTTTCTTTCTATGTAAAGGACCTTTGGATGACTTTGTGTCCCCATTGTTCTTCATGTTTCACTCTTGGGTAGTCAAGGTGGAGACTTTGTGCTACATCTTAGATTGATGGTTACTCTGTACTCTATTATCAGTTACTTATCTTACCTGAAAAAACTCCTGATGTCCCCTGCAAGAACACTTATGAAAGAAGAGAAGTGCCTTCAATGTTTTCACTAGGATTTTCTCCTTTGTTTGTGAACATCATCTCTGAAAGAAGAGAGATGGATGGTATATCCTACCCCTGAGTGTTATTTTCAGCTTATATATATAGTATATAGCACCTTTATACCTATAGGGAACCTCCCCTTGATGATAGGAGAGATTTTTCCCCTTTGGATGTGGTAAACCTGCAACTTTGGATGACCAATCTCCCTATGTTGTGGTTGAAGAGACCTATTTTGCTCACCAACTAGTTGGTTGACAAAATATTCACCTAATAGTTTTTTGGAAACTCCGTTGGGGAAGGACGAGCAATTTGAAGCCTCAAGCTTCAAGTTGAAGTAAGACCAGTCCTTTTCCATTTTTGTTTCACAATCTGGCAACTCCACGCTACACCAGAAGTCAGAGAGTTCAAGGTGTTGTTGACCCTATCTTTGAGTTAGTGTAGTAAGAAGATTTTGACTTACTTCTTTCCCAACTTTGAGTTTAATGATACAGGAGTGTCCCTCCTACCTATACCAGGACACCAACACAAGGCAGAGCTACTTTTTCTACTATTAGCAGAGCTTTGCCTATCCATACTCTACCCAGATTTATTATCCCTACTTTTAATAATCCAATCATGGTAGTTTAAGGCCCCTGGGGTAACTCTTTTGGTCCACTAAATTTGACTCCACCTCTATATGAGCTTCCACGCAGTTCAAAGAAGAATTTCTCCAAATTATTTGGTGATGGAAAATTTCATCCTGATGAACACATTGCAGCCTTCAGCATAGCCTGTGGTGTGATTGGCATGGAATTTGAGGATGTGGCAGTTAGGCTTTTCATGGAAACACTGCAAGGTGCTGCTGTATATTGGCTCTACCATCTGTAAGCTAGATCAATAACTAATTGAGATACACTCAAAGCCAAATTCAAATCAAGGTTCAAACCTACAGAAGACACTCATGCCTTGTTGGCCTAGCTCACATAGATGAAGAAGGAAACTCATGAGCCTATGAGGGATTTCATAGCAAAGTTTGATAAACTGAGGAACTAAATTCTTGCTATTGCTCAGCTGACACCTAAAAAGCTCAAATGCTTCTTCATCAACTCACAGCTACCTAAAGTGAGTTTTTTGCTAAGACGTGTGGCCACATAGGCCTTGAGGCTGCTCAAGATTTGACTACTGAAGTCAAAGATGACCTTATCTTGGTAGGAAAGATAAGGAGAGATCCAAATAGAGGAAGATCTTCTTCTTCCTCTGAATACTCCCCTTCAGCCACCACTAATCCAATGGTGCAGAAGCTAGCAAATGAATTGTTGGCCCTCAGAAAACAAATGGCCCAAGGGATGTCATCTACTCCTTACAGAGATGTACCAAGGAGGACATTCCCTAATCATTCCTACTAGGGCCATGTTGCTAGGAACCAAGGGCAAACTAATCATCTTCCTCCCCCTCAGAGGAATAACCTTGCCATTGAAGCACCTCCAACTAACTCAATGGTTGGTTATCTTGAAGCTGAATTAGATTTCTCATTCTAGCTTGAGTTGAGTCTTGAAGATGATGCTAATCTCTTCACTGAGGAAGAAGAAGAATTAGCTGGTGACTCCAATATCAGTTTCCTAAATTATCAGGATGAACCCAGAAGTGAAGAAAATGTAGCTGAGGGATCATATGATGTATTCACCTGTTCCAAGAACCAACCAACTCAAAAAGTTGATAAAGAGAAGATAGAGGGGCAACCTCAACCAGCAGTTTTAATTGCTAAATGTGGGACCACTCTGCCCTTCTAGCCAAAGGACCCGATGACTGCTAGAAAGGTAAGTACCCCAAATGTTTCTGCACCTTCAACTTCAAATTCGCAATCTAGTTCTCCCCCTCCCAGAACTCAAAAGGGTGAACTCCCATCCTTTGTGCCTAATTCATTTCCAACATTTGATATCATTGACCATGTAAAGAAAACCAAAATTCAAATGTCTGAATTTGAATTTTTGTAATCCCATCCCAAGCAATTAGACAAACTGGTACAATGTGTTAAAAACTAGACTATCCCTGTAGGATAAGCAATTCCCAAAGTGACACATGATCCCCCCAGGAATGCACCCACAAGGAATAATCTTGTCATTACCCCTCCTGTTTCTCTTAGTTGAACCTTTCTATGTCTCGTTGTTGATAAATGGGCATTAACTAAATAATTGTATCATTGATTCTGGAGCTTCAGACAATGTCATGCCTGCCAAAGTGGCTGAGTCCCTTGGCCTCACATTGACCAAGAAATTTGGTAGATGTTTCTCCATGGAGAAAAAGTAAGTACCTTTGCTGGGACAAATTAAGGATGACTAATTTGCGATTGCAGCATTCCCAGACAAAAGAATCAAGATGACTATCTTGGTAGCTGATATCCCAGCATCATATGGCATCCTTCTTGGGTAGAATTTTTGCAGGGATGTTGGTGGTGAATTGAGCATGGATTTATCAGAGGTGAGGATTCCAGTCAAAGGTGTTATGAAGAGGCTGCTCCCTGAGAAGGAAGTGAAATACGTGGTTACCCAGACCTTGGCACCTAAAGCTCAAATTTTGTTTGAGTCTTCAGGCATGGGTAACTACTTTCTATCCACAGATGAAGTTCATGAAGCATCTGATGAAGCTCCTACATGTGACAACCTGGAAATGCATTCAACAAAAATAGCAAAAGAATTGGTAGAGCATAATGCAAATGTGGAAGGATATCCACCTCTAGATGAAGAAGAATCTAAAGAAAATTCAGTATCAAATGAGGTATGGATTATTGAATTTGATGGCAACTCCTCCTCTACTAGTTCAAGAGTTGGGGTTGTGTTAATATCTCCTCAAAGAGATTTTTTTCCTTCATCTTATAAATTGCAGTTCAGCAACACTAATAACATAGCTGAATATGAGTCTCTATTTCTTGGATTGAGGGCTGCTCGAGACAAAGGCATCAAGTCCTTCATGCCAAAGGAGATGTTGAATTGGTGGTTTGTCAGGTGAGGAACCTATATCAAATCAAGAATGAGATATTGCGCCACTATCATAATCTAGTCTGGGACTAAATTGAAAACTTTGATGCTTTTAGCATCTTTGTAGTTCCCAGAGAATTCAATGACTGGGTTGATGCATTGACTGTTTTAGCTACTCTCTTGGTCCCCCACCCAGACTTCAAAGGAGATAGGTACACTATTGAGCTGGTCTTTCGACCAAGTGTGCCTGATAATGCCAGTCATTGGCAGGTGTTTAACCATGACAATCAAATCATTGCCTTCCTAGAGTAAAGAGATAGCTTTGAATGGCTGCATTTTGAAGGTAGTGAACCTCAAAAGCCTAAACTGACCCCTAAATCAAGTTCAAGCACAGATGAAGAGTTCTTGAAACTTAAAGGGAATAATATTCCCAAAGGCCTGGTTTTCCTTGAGAAATTGTTTGACAAACATGACAGATTTGTCAAATAACAACAAACAAATTCAAGCTCCTCCCAAGATTTTGATCAAGTAAATCTGGGAACCAAGGAAGATCCCAAGATGGTGAACATTGGGAAATGTTGTACTCTTGAGGAGAGGTTCAAGTTCACCACTTTCTTCAACTAGTACATGGACATCTTAGCTTAGTCCTATGATGACCTGAAGTCACTCAACCTTGATGAAATCCACCATGACATTCCTCTCAAGGCTGATTCGACACCTTACAGGCAAAAGTCCAGGTAGTATAATCCAAAAATATCAGGTACCATTTTGTCTGAGATACAAAAGATGCTAAATTCTAGGATAATTTTCCCAATCCATCATTCCACATGGATTGCCAATATAGTGCCTGTATGGAAGAAGAATGGCAAATTCACCTCTATGTGGATTTTAGGAATTTAAATCAGTCATCCTTGAAGGATAATTACCCTCTACCTATCATAGACCAAGTACTTCAGATAGTGATGGGTTTGGAGATGTTATCAATGCTAGATCGCTTCTTAGGATATAATTAGGTTAAATTTGGTGAGGTAGACCAACATAAGATTGCTTTCACCATGCCTTGGGGCACATTTGCATATAGAAAGATGCCTTTTGGCTTGATAAATGCTGGCACCACCTTCCAAAGAGCAATGGACCTTGCCTTCAAGGACGAGATGGGTAAGTTCGTTGTAGTTTATCTTGATGACTTGACCATATTTTCTAAGCATTGCCCAGATCATGTGTGCCATTTGCAACAAGTGCTAGAATGCTGCCGCCAGAATGGCATTTCCTTAAACCCCAAGAAGTCAATTTTTGGAGTAACAGAGGGGAAACTTCTCGGATAAATTGTGTCCAAAGGAGGCATAAAGATTGACTCAAATAGAGTCAAGTCTATCCAAGAGCTTACCCTGCCCACAAATAAGACTATTGTTCACTCTTTCTTTGGGAAGGTGAATTTCTTATGAAGGTTTATCCCTGAGTTTGCTGAAAAGACTAGACACATTATAAACATGATGAAGGGAAAGGCCACCTTCAACTGGATTGAAGAAGGCAAGTCAACATTTGAGGACATCAAGACTACCATTGTCCACACCCCAATTTTAATTTGTCCAGACTATAATAAAGAGTTCACCATATACAATTATGCTTTAGAACATACGCTTTCAACAATTATGGTTCAATAAAATAAAGAAGGTATGGAATCTCCCATTTCCTTCATGAGCTATCCTCTCAAAGCTCATAAGCTAAAGTACTTGAACATGGAGAAGCATGCTTATGTAGTGGTGAAGGTAGTAAAGCATTTCCACTTCTACATCTTAAATTCACACACTACTGCCTTGGTCCCTAACACCACGGTCAAATCCATATTGACTCAACAGGAGTTTGGGATGAAAAGAGGCAATTAGGTTGCAAAGATCCAAAAATTTGATCTGGTCATCAAGCCCACAAAGTTGGTGCATGGAAAGGTGTTATGTCAACTAATTGTTGATAACAAGCTAGGAGGAACAGAGCATGAATAACCAGAGATGGATGACACACCTACAGTCCTCTTTGTCTCCACCACAAATGAGTGGTATTCAGGTATTACTCATTTTTTCACTTATGGTGAGTGTCCTGCTCACCTATATTATAAAGAAAGGAGAACCATCAAGATGAAAGCTTCAAATTTTGTCCTCTTGGACAATGGCCTATAAAAGAGGAGCCTTGATGGAGTGTTCCTTCACTGCGTAGATAAGGAGCAATAAATCCAACTTCTGAAGTCCTTCCATAATTTAGCCTATGGAGGACATTTTTTTTGCTCTTGTCACTACCCATAAGATCCTACGAGCTAGGTACTATTGGCCAACTCTCTTTCAAGATGCATACAAGTGGGTTAGGGAATTTGAGCTATGCCAATAGTTTGTCGAAAGACCCAAGTTAGTTGCCCTGCCTCTCAAGCTAGTGGTCATAAAGGAGCCATTCCAGTAATGGGGAATTGATTTTATTGGAGCTATAAACCCATCTTCAAGTGCTGGACATGATTATGTCCTTATAAAAATAGACTACTTCACCAAGTGGGTGGAAGCTATTCCAACCAAACATGCTACTTCAAAAGTAGTGTGCAATTTCCTCAAAGAGAACATCAATTCCAAGTTTGGGGTCCCAACCAAGATTGTCACTGATAATGCAGCTTGTTTCACTTCCCAGGAGATTACTCAATTCTATTTCTACTATAGGATTACACTCTTCTAATTACTTTTCACAAGGGAATGGACAGGCTGAATCAAGCAATAAGAACCTGATAACTATCATCAAGAAGTTGGTGGATGACAACCGGACATGGCACAAAGCATTGGTTGATGCTCTATGGGCAAACATAATTACACCAAAGAGGGCAATTGGTATGTCTCCTTTCCAACTTATTTATGGTATCAATGCTAAGATACCAATCACCTTGGAATTGATAGCATTGAAATTGTCTAAGGCAATTGAAGATCAAACATATAAAGCTCCCTTGATAAGAGGATCATGTGCCTGAATGAGCTGGATGAGCAGAGGACTACAGTGGTGGACCAAATTGCTACCCATCAAGGTCTAGTGAAGAAGCTCTTTGACCAGAAAGCAAAGAACCATGATTTCTAGATTGGGGATCAAGTCCTCCTGTGGGACAAGAGGAAAGAACCAAAGGGAATGCATGGAAAGTTTGATTCCCTGTGGAGGGGCCCTTTTACTATTCATTAGCTCAATGGTGAAAATAGTTTCCTATTGAAGTATCAAGATGGCACTCTCTTTTCTCTGCCTCATAATGGGCAGCATCTGAAGCACTTCAACTCTTGAAGTATCAGATGAGTTTACTTGTACATATGTATATTTGTATAGTCTTTTGTTTCTATTTTGTGCTTTTCATTTTCATTTTTTGGAGCCTTGCTTTTTGGGTAGCATGACTCCATAGCCCAATGGCATACTTCAAGGCACTGGAGATTTTGGTTTCTACTCCCCTCAGCTATATTTCAAGTTTCCAACTGAAGGAAGTTCCCCAACTAGAGCTAGTTGTTGTCCCCAAAAAATGTTACTCATTTTTGGGACAACCTATGGACTATTTTGACCCTACATAGACCAAAAATTGTCTTTTCCCTTTTCAAAATTTGTCCTAAACATTTAAATTCCTCATTTTTCAAGCTTCTCAATTTCTACGGACTTCATGGGAGGAAATATACGGACTCTGTGGGCTTAAAAAGCTATGAAATTTGCAGGAAAGAAGTGCGAAGCAACCAGTGACATCTTCGTAGACATCAAATTCAAGTTTCTCCTAAGCTTCTCTCAGGATCCAATGAACGTTTCCAAGTGTCGTCCACTGAGCCCCTTTATACCTTATTTCTAAAAAGAGCAGAAGTTGCCACATGTCCCTAGTAAGAATCGGTGGAGGCCGCCAAGTGTCATCATTCGCAGTTTCTTCCTTTGTTTCATAAGGGCTATGGTGGGCCCCGAGCAAGTTACTAAGGTTAAGCAAAGCATGACAAGTGTTGCCATTTGCATGAATCCAAATGAGTCTCGAATGTTTCTATAGTGTTTTTAGAAGCCTGATGGAAGCTGCCACGTGTCATCTTTTATGGGACCCTCAAAGGTATCAAAAGCTTCTATGAGTTAAGCAAAACACACCACATGTCCCATACTAACTCGACAGAGGCTGCTAGGTGTCAACATCCACATTTCCCTTTTGAAGCTACTCGAGTAAGGAATGTTGTGGGTCCCATTCTCAAACAAGTTTCAAAGGAGTGAAACATGCCACATGTCAAATATGCAGAGCCAAGAAAAGGTCTCCTTTGGACAAATTATCTAAAGGAATTCCTTCAGACAAATTGTCTAAAGGAAATAAAGGATCAAGCCTAACCAGAGAAATTAAATCTTGAAGGCCACTTGGGAGATCTTGAAGGGTAGGTACCCTCATGGAGGATAGTCGACACTCATAAAATGGACCTTCTTTCAAGACCCCAAAGGGCAAGCTCCCTTCAAGACAGATCAAGCCTCAAAGTGAAGCAGAAGCTGCCAAGTGTTGTATGCTGAGACACAATCTCTAATGAGTTTCAAAGTAGCAGAACTTACCACGTTTCCCTAATAAACAAGTAAAATGCGACAAGTGTCTGCATCTGCACCTCAAGTTTCTAGCAAGTTTCAAAGATTCTTTTGATAAGCTTATCTCAAAGCTACAGATGCTGCCACATGTCCTCACCTATGTCATAGTGAAAAGTGGCTATAGCAAGTGAGAAAAACATGAAGGAATTGCTAAGGAGAATGACAGACCCGCGAACGTCAAATTTGCTACAATAAAGTGTATATTGATCTTTGCAGGCTTAAAATGTGGACTAAATGCATTTAAAGACCCTAAGGCCAGGGCCAAAAGGAAGAAAAAAAGGAGGGAATCTCAGTAGGAGTTATTGCCAGTAAGTGAAATAGTCCATCAAGTAGGTATTTGGGCCTGCAAGCATTGAATGCACAGCTTGTTTGTCCCCTTTGGAGTAAAGGCAAAGTGGATAGATGCATAGATAGTAGGTAATAGAATGAGTGACTTAGGCTCAGGAGAGGACATTGGAGATGAATCAACATGCCACAGTTAAGGCAGCTACCCTGCTCCAGCATGGCCCTCCCTAACAGAACCAAAAATGCATCCAAGGCATTAATGCATAGCATGGGTCACTCCATGGGACAAAGTGCCAAGCCTCTCTTGGCCCATATATAATGTAATCATTTGTATCATTGGAAGAGAGATCTTTCTATTACCAAAAGCAAAACTCTACCCAAATTGAAAGGCAACACTGAGACTTTGAGCTTAGATTGTTTATCATATTTCTTTGTTTGAATCAGAAATCAAGTTACTTTTAGACTTTGTGTTGTTATAGCTTGTATCATTCTAGGAGATTGTTCTTATGTCTATTTCCTAAATGTATTCTTGTTTATGCAATTTAACAAGTAGAGCTAGTGGAAGTGATAAGGAAGGTGTCTTGAAACTAGTTACTTTCAGACTTTGTGCTGACATAATTGTTTTCAGTGTGTGTTTTTAGTTTCTTTCTGTGTAAAGGACCTTGGGACAACTTTGTGCCCCCATTGTTCTTCATGTTTCAATCTTGGGTAGTCAAGGTGGAGACTTTGTGCTACATCTTAGATTGCTAGTTACTCTGTACTTTGTTACCAGTTACTTATCCTACCTAAAAGAACTCCTACTGTCCCCTGCAAGAACACTTATGAAAGAAGAGAAGTGCCTTTAGTGTTTTCACTAGGATTTTCTCCTTTGTTTTTGAACATCATCTCTAAAATAAGAGAGATGGATGGTATATCCTACCACTAAGTGTTATTTTTAGCTTATATATATAGTATATAGCGCCTTTATACCTATAGGGAACCTCCCCTTGATGATAGGAGAGATTTGTCCCCTTTGGATGTGGTAAACCTGCAACTTTGGATGACTAATCTCCCTATGCTATGGTTGAAGAGACCTATTATGCTCACCAGTTAGCTAGTTGACAAAATATTCACCCAACACAATCCACATTTGAATATTGTAGAATGAAAATATGGATTTGTTTGTGTTTGGATGAATAGTTTTGCTTCCACATTTTGGCAATCACAATAAAAACATAAGAAAAATATTGATTGGTTTGCTTTCCATATCCTACATTCTAAGGCACCATTTTGGGGAGGTATGGAAAGATCATGTGGGTTACCATTAAATTATTCAATTGCACAAAGGCATTTTCAATAAACCCATTTTGTGCTTATGTTGTCACCAAGGCACTCCATGAATAACATTTCTTTAAAGCATTTCAATAAATTCATTTTGTGTATATGCCATAACCATTGGCATTCCATGAGATCACATTCCTATAATCCATTTTTAACAGATCCATTTATGCATTTCATATAACCCAAAAAATTTATGAGATCATATTTCCATAATGCATTTAATTAAATAATAAGTAGTTTTGTATATGCTCCCACATTTTTTGTACGTACATAAAAATATTTATTTTATTATTTGATGGATGTTCATACTCTGTTCCAAGCAGTTATTTTGGTATAGGTTGGGAGGACGTTCATAAAAAAATTATTTAATATATTGCTCTAGTCCCTATACTGGGTCGTAAAGTTGCACCATTCAGATTGTGAATTGTTGGGTTTAGTATAGCTCAACCACCACATTTTACTCTTAAAAAGAGAGAGTTATTTGTTTAGGATTCCTTTGTGGGTGATAACACCACATTGAAACCTTTAGAGCATGTAACGGATCCTTTGTACCTTTTTGTGTGAATGGATATTGAGCAACCAAGCCATTAGAAGCTCCTTGCCTTAGGTTATGCCAAATTTCTAGATTGTAGTTGGTGGCCACTTGAGATTTAATTGAGGCTTTAATTGGTTAAGGTAATTATAATCACATTTTAGAATATGGATATGCCTAAATATTAAATATAAAGACTCAGTGTATTAGGTATTTAAATTTCAACCCATGAATGTTTCATTTACATATTGTAGTTTTCTTATTAAATAATAAGATCGGTTAATCTAAAAAGTTGTTGAATTACATGAGAATGAGTGAGAAATATGCATAATAAATAATTAATGGAAAGGCCATATTAAGTGGTTAAGAAGTTTCAAATAGGCTTAAACTGTGTTAGCCATAGGTCTATGTTATGTTGTACTTAATTGTCGATACATCGAGTTAGCCATAAACTATATTATATATGATCAAAAGTCCATGATAACCTTAAGTCGACCATGCTTAGGTCATTTTATGTATGGTGGCTAATCGTTGATATAATTAAGCCATATAATGAATATGAAATGATTCCCAGTTCCATCTAGAATAGTGGAAGGTCACTATTAAACCATAATGTCTTGCAGACTATCTCTTGTATAAGGTTGTTCTCTTGAAAATTTTGGTTACTTTGACTGAAAATATTGGTTAGTTTTTACTATCATTTCAAGAAGCTTATCATTCATATCAATATCTCCATTTGCTTGATAAAACATATTGTTGACTTGTGACGATATATGTATGTATGTATGTATATGATCATATTTTTTTATGGATTCTCAACTACTTTATGCCCATCTAGAGATATTATGATGACTCTGTTGGTAACATATTAATACTTGCAAAGTCTATCATTACCCTTGCCTTGGTTGTTATGGTAAACCTTATAGAATTTTTAAAAATGGTTTCAAATTGTGAAACTCCACTTGGTTTTGTTCCCTATTGCATCAAATGAAAAATATAGGTAATATGCTAGTAAAATTTAAATATAAACCTAGTCAACTATCGTACTTTAAATAAATTGTTATTACATAGTAATTAGTAACCTCTTTGATTATCATTCACAAAATATTGTATCAATTTGAACCTAATAATGGATTAAATTAGGTTTTCCTTGGGTTATACCTATCTATAAAATCTAATATTCACATGTATTAAATCTTGGGAAAACATAAGGGTGTGAATTATTAGTACTTCTCGTAGGTCTTTGAAATCTTATTTGGACGTGTGATCAATCATTGCACTAGTATCTCTTGATAACACTTTCTTAAGTGGTATGGGACACTTGCAAATGGTGTTTTCATTCATGTATTATACATGGATCAAGGGACTCCCTTTTGCTTAAATGCACCTTCTCAAACTCGAGATGCAAAAACCTTATTCTTTGGTCATGCACAACCTAATGCATTTGAGTGTAATAATAATAAGTATTGGGAATCATTAAACGTATGGGGGAGTATGAACCCTTGTTGGGTATGAAACTCAAATAAATAATATTGAGACATTAACCAACTATTAAATCATATTTTTGATTGATGAAGCCTAAGTAAAATTGATTTTTTTTTAATGTTGAACCTTTAGGAGGAACTTTGATACTCATTTGAAGGACACCAATATTGGATTATGTAACATTCATGAATCCTAGGTTTGTGAGTTAGTCTTTAGATTCAGAAATAAATTACATTATTTTATATATTGATAATCATTATGTCTTGAGGAAAAGAGATATCTACTTTAAGTGGAAAATCATAGCATGACATGTAGAAAACTATGTACTTGGATCTTCAAGACTCATAGTAATATAATTGTGGATGTTAATCAATTTTTTATTTTTATTTTGAGCACATTTTGAAAGATGATCTCTCTTAAAATTGAAACCTTTATGGATAAATAAATGTACATTTCCCATCTTGTGCAATAACTCCCTAAATAATGAATGTTAAATTTATATGAAACTTTATAAATGTTAAATTCATTTATAGTGGTTCAAAATTCTTGGGTTATTAAAACACATTTGGGAATATGACATGTGGTTAAACTTGGTGATGAAATTTTGATTTTAAATCCTTAATCATGGTTACACCTCGATTTGGTGTTATGCTTCACATGCATGGTTATGTAAAGCCCTTGATTAAAAATTAAAATTTACATCCTAATTGAATGAGTAGGTTTTTAAAGTGATATCATATTTTTGCACATGAAATGGATTGGTGAAATGATTGGATAGGTTTGGAAATGTGTAAAGAACATTGAGACTTGATATTTATAAAGGTGGAATAGATATTCTAGTATAAATTCCAAAACAACTCTGTATGTAAGGATTAAATTTTTTTGCAGGGTCACCTAAGACTACCCAACAAATGCAGATTTACCTTAATAGTAGAGTTAGAATTCATTAGGGGTCACCTATTGTTCTCCCTAATTCATATGACTATATGCATATATCTTAGTACACATTAGGAATGCCATATAATTCTATATTGCATTTTTGCAGGGAGTTACATGTTGATTTGTTTAATCCACATGGTTTCTCTCTTGCTCTATCAAGATTACATACCTAGTACCTTCATGAAAGGGTAGGGAAATTATCAGTGGATGAGAGGTGTGCATGGAATCCAAAAGGTTTTGTGGTTGGAATAAAATCCCTCAAATGATGCTCTCCCTTTTATCTACCTATTTATTCTTTAAACAACAATGATGATCACAAGAGCTCTCATAAATTTATCTATGAAGACTTGTTCATTTATGACTATTTTGGGATAGATGACTATACTTATTGAATATTATATTGTTAATTGGAAAGATGAAATTATGTATTAATAATAATATTGTCAATATTATAATCCATTATTCAATTATGAATATGAGAATGGTTTTATATTGTATATTAATTTGGAATTGAACTATTAGACTGACAAAATATGAAATTGACTTGTCTTACTTAGTGCATACTAAGACACTATCAAATTTGTACTTGTAAATGAAATACTTATGTGTATTCAATTATTGTATTTAACCATTTATTGTGAATTTTACTTTGATTTCTATAAATAAATTAAAATCTAAATAATGAGGGCATCGTTTATACAAAATTAATCATTTAGTTTTACTTTTCATGAAGAAAGTGATATTAAAATGTGTTATTTTTAACCAATTTAGTATAAACACATACCTTGATATTAGTATTACACATGAATTTTGATTTTGATATGAAAACATGTAATTGAATTTTACAATGGCATAGACTGAAAAGAATGGTTAATTTCATGAATGGATTATCAATTATTAATTTTGTACATGGTAGTTTTATGAAATAATTACGCAAATGACATTGTGAAGTAGCATTGTAATGACTTGATTTTTATTTTGATTTCATGCATGATTTAATTTTGGAAAACTCTATTTGAGTATTCATTTACTCTCATTAATAAACATAATAGAAGGAATAAATAAGACACATTTCAAAAGTATAACTTGAAAAAATAAATAAATAATAACTAATAAAAGAAATTCAGCACACATTGTGGTATCAGATCTTAGGTTTAACACTTGGACCAAATGTGCTCATTCACATTATTAAATTGCATGAAAAAACATGATTTTTGTAATAACTATCTAGGATAAGAAGAAACTTGTCAGAGATTTTCACTGTGTCAAAACCTAGGAGGGGGTATGTGTTCTAGAATTTAAGATTTAGAAATTAGATTTGGAAGGCAATATATAATGCTTGTGTGATATATATTTATTTCATATCATTAGGTCGGATACACTTGAGATATGAGTGGTGGACTGGGAACATGAATATTGAGTGATATGAGTTAAATCCTTAGTATCACATTGATTCATAAGTGGAATATCGAGTCTGTATACGATGAAAGGAACTTATTGAATCTAGTCTTACGAGCATAAGCATATATACTTAAGAATGTTTCATTCCTTGTTTGTGTATACATTACAAATTTAGCATTTATAGTTCTCGTTCATCATCATATTTATCTGGAGTTGTGTGGAGTAGCACCATTATTGACTTATACACATTGTCCCTTTTTAGATTCTTAGATGCCCCTCTCATGAAATAGGAGGCTAATCTCAAGGTAGGAGAGATGTGAAAGGAATTTAAGAGGATTTTTGGGCATTCTCCCTATCTAAATTTTGGCTTTAATGATGATCTCTTGTGTTCTTAATGTTGGCAACAAGGGAAAACTTGTTGAGCATGTGAATTTGTTATAAACAGATGTTGTAATAAAGGCAAATCTAATCCTTATTGTAGAGAAAGGGACACAATTTAGTTATTTCAAATATAAAGTGATATTTTTAGGTTGATGAATATAAACCTTGTTGTTTTCCTTGATATGAACTCAAATAGAAAGGTTACACCTAGATTTTGAAACATTAAGCCCTAAATGTGCTACTTGACCAACAATACAATTGGAGAATCATGAGAAAATATTTGAATTTTTTTCACTCATCTTTCTAATTAAATCTCAATTAAATAAAACATCTTAACATTATCTTTTAAATATGTTAGGATGTGTATGCATGGGCTAGGATAACCTAAAACTATTATTTTATCTTAATATACAAGGACTTGAATAAGATCAATCAAATAGGGCCTGCATATACTTGGACCAAGCAGATAAGGACATAGGATATGTGTAGATATAAGAGATGGTAACCTAAAACTGAAATGTCAATTGAAAAGTGTTCCATAGCCTAATACTATGACATAGGGATATATATCTCACTAGACCTCAACAAAGGTAAATGATTGTAACTATATTTTAAAGAGTAAAGTAAAGTAAATGATGGGTACAAGTGATTGTAAATAAAGTACGGTGCATTGGTCAAGTAAATAAGGGTCTATGAAAGCTAATGTGATTAATGAAAAATTTAATAAACCTCATATCTATATTATTTTATTTTGTATAAGGAAATCCTAAGTAAGTATACACACATACATCCACAAAGTAATAAACAACATCTAATCTACTAAGTAAAGGAAAAAATATAGGGATAGAAATACTTACCTTTGGGTAGACTTGTAGACACTTCAATTTCATCCCTTCCATGTCCAAATTTCAAATAAAATTACCTTCCATAGAAATGCATGAATTTAATCAAAAATAGATAATTGCTACAAATTATCTGAAGAATAATCGATTTGATCCTGAATCAAGACAACACATTCTTAATTGGGGTAATGCACCATAACACAACATCAAAATTATCAACATCGCAAATTAAGTTAAACTTTACAAATGTTACCACAAGATAATTAAATAGAATGTTTTATTGATAAACAACATTGTAAAAATCATATTAATTCCCATGGATAATTAACCCTTATTAATTAGGACTAATTCTTTTCCAATGGGAAATTCCATAGATTTTTGGAATTTCTTATTTTTTAAAATTAAAAATTGGATTATTGCCTCACCAAAGATGAATCACTAAGGCAAGTGTGGAATCAAATGGTATGGTATGTTCTTACACACTCAACATGCTTGTACATGCCTCTTACACATACAATGTCTTCATAATTTGAAACTCTCACATACTCCATGCTTCAATTAATGAAATTTCTTTTAAATTAACCCTCCAACATTTATAAGGATGAGGATGGATCCTCAACCATAAAGATTATTCTTGGATCAATGGCTCACTTTTAATAGACAAAAATATAAATTTAGGAGGCCTCCCTCTTCTTCAACAAGACTTTTGTGCTAGACTTACTCTAATAAAACTCCAAGAAAAACTTCACTAAGATATTCAATAGTTTAATCAAATCATGCATGATGCAAGGGGAGATATTGTCATAATAGTGTCATCACATTGCCAAAGACTTCCAACTCTATATCTAATCTAATAACAAGTTTATTCTGGCAAGAGAGAGACATCCAAAGGAGAAGGTAAGATTGTGTTATTTGTCTTCTATTATGCTCTTTATTGACCTTGCCCAATCCGAGGACATGTGATTGGGTTTTAGGTTGTATGAATTTCATTTTGATTTGATACTAACAAAAAATTAACTCCCTCATAATCATGTGATCACATATGGCACACCTAGTGGGATTAGCAATTAAGAAATTAGATAAAAACATTCCTCTAATTAATAAATTAGCTCAAAATTAATCTAATTTTATCTTCTTTTCTTTCTAATTTTATAAAATTTGTGTTCCCAAATTAGCAATGGTAATGCTATTCTAATTGAAGGGATCACTTCTTATAAATAGTGATATTAACCTGGTAATGAATGATATTATTTTTGTTTTATATTTTCTATTTTAGGTGTTTTCGAGGTAAATGGTAGGATCAACATATGAATCAACAAGATTGACCTAAAAAATTAGTGAAAACACACTATAAAATGATGAATTTAATTTCAGCTTCCACTTAGACTATAATTTTATAGAAACAACATAATCATGAATCCAAATGGTAGAATTAACCTATAAATCAGTGGAATCGACCTGTAAATCAGTAGAAATGCTCTAGTAACCTTCCTTGTCTATTTTTCTTGAATTTCAGTGATATTGTGCTTAGAAACAATGGATTTTATAATTTAAACAATGATATCATTATTAGTTTTATTTTTTTTGTATTTTTCTAATAATGATAATATCACCCTAAAAATTGGTGGGATCACCCTGCTTTACAATAATATTGCCTTGATAATCAGTGAAATTTCTAGCTTTATATATTTTGTTTTCTGTCTATAGATTGGTAGGGTTATTTTACTAAATTGTGGTTTCATTTTGATATAAGTTATCGAGTAGAAAACAAGCATCAATTTAACTTCCCCTTGCTATTCAAAAACCATAATTCAAACTCTAATTTATTTATTATGGATTCATTTATCAAAGAAGTGGTTATTTCTAAAATAAACACTTTATAAACACATTTTATCTTGGAGCATAAAATAAACCAACATTTAAATTTGGTGTTCTAAAAATACTTGTGTTTTCATTGTTGTGTGTTTGTGTTGTTTATTTGTTTGTGGGTGGCTTATCGTGCATATGTTCTCCCCTTGCCCAATTATGGGGTCTTGGGTGACCAAAAGCATGTATAACACTGTTGCCTTTTATCGAATCATAACTAGAGTATGTTCTTCTCTTTCCCACTTGTGAGATCATGAGGATCATAAATAATGAAACTTCCCTTTTTATTTTGGATGTGCGAGTTATATTTCATCACCATCTATGAGTCTATAAGACATGATGACTAAGATTTAATCCCACAACATACGTACCAACCTCATACATTGACGAGGGATATAAATCAATGAAAAATTTCACAAAATCATATCAAAATTACCCTTAAAGTTTTTCATGAAAGAAAGGGGTTTATCCTTGATTCTAAGCTTTCAAACATCACCCTCGAAGTCTAAATTTTTGGTAACACTTCATTGAGATATCAAACTGAATTGGTTGTGAAGGGGATAAACCCTCCTATGAATTTACCATTATTTTTTATTATTTGATGGAATTTTGAGCCCCATCATGAGGTATATCAGGTACCATTTAGAAAGCATTGTTAAAATTATAGATTAAGACCATTCGACCATAAATGGTTTGTAGTACAAGGGAAACCAACCTCCCCAAATATTTCATGACATACTTCTTGAAGTGAGGATTAAAATATTAACATGTTCTTTTTTCTTATGAGATAGATACGTGAGCTATAGTCACATTACACACCTATTTTTCCACTAAGATAGGGCTTATCTTGTTTACATATTATTGATTTTTTGTTGTCATATACCTATGTTGTGTGTTATACATCAAATAAGTCAAAATTATCCTAAGTCAAAAATTATTTCATTACACATATGCACGATAAGGTCTTAATCTACCTAAATTCCGAGTCATTTATCCCCTTCTAAACATCATGTTGTCTAATTTAATTGGTACCCTATCCATGTTGTACTATCATGTTGCTCATTTAAAATCAAATATAAAACATGTTCATTTTGAACCAAATTTCAATTCTAATTCGAATATGAATCATTCAAGTTTTCTAATCTAGTTAAACGTCTCAAATCAATTAATGTCAAAGTCAACTCTTCCAAATTAAACTTTTAAATCAAGTCAAATATTCCAAGTCAATTAAAATCAACTTCTAAATTCAACTTATAAAGTTAATTATTCCACGTCAACCAAATATAAACATTTTAAAAAGTCAACTTAAATCAAATTCAAAGGTCAATTAAGGTCAAGATTCAAACCAAGTCAAACATTTTTAAAAATTTAAAATCAAACACTTTCAAAAGTCAAATTCAACCCTCAAAACAATTTAATCAAGTGAAACATCTCAAATCAAACTAAATCCAAATCAAAATTTGAAATCAAAGTCAAAATTTTCAAATTCAAAGGTCAAAGGTTAAACAAGTCAAAAGTTAACTTCTTATTCCAAACAAAAAATCAATTCTAAATCCAAGAATTTTCATAATCCAAGGTTAAGTAAAACTCGCTTTATAAACACACATCCTTATGTAAAAGAAAACACAGTTAAACTTTGTGAAATTTAAAATAGAAATTGAAAGAGAACAACATTCTACTTTGACATTGACAAGTCTAATCCAACATTATAATTTAACCAAGAGGCATTCCAATATCACACCAAATTATAAGGTGACTCAAATAACACTAGTCAAATTTGAAAGTCAACTTTAAATTGATAAACAAGGTCTTTTATATGCACTCAAATCAAATCAATTTGAACATAATATCTTGATTCAAGATGAAGATTATCAATTCAAACATGTCTAAGTGTACACGAAGTGGGGCTTCATACAACCCTACTCTTGATGACAAGTGGTCTTATGACCCACTTGGATATTTTTGAATTAATGAAAACCCAGAGGATGAGGTACATCAACTAAAATATGAGGATATACCATTCATAATAGAAGAAGTACGTAACTATGTTTGAATAGAGGAAATACCCCCATAATCAACTTCTACTCATGAATAAGCTCTTTTATAAAGTTTTAGTCCATATACATAATCATCTAACAAAGGGAAATGGAAAATTTTAGACCCCTACCAATACAACCAACTTATTATTTCCCAATTAAAACAAACTAGTCAGCTTTTGCCTTCTTTAGCTACATCCCTAGCTACTGCTTATTTCAACAATCTCCCACATGTGGAACAAAATCTACCTCTTGAACAATAACAACAAAATTCATTAGCTAATCCTCCATCAAGTGCACATTCACTCACAAATATTAAGAAAACACCTTTAGTGGATCCATTTCAACAAGCTACAATAAATCCACAATAGGCATCCCCTAATCCACATCAATTCCCTCCCAATTCCCATTAAATCCCTTCCTCCAATCCATCACAAGTATTCCCTATTTTGCATCAAATCCATTCTAGTTCATAACAAATCCATTCTAATTCACAACAAGTTCCTTCAAGTTCCTAATAGGCCCCTTTTAGTTCCCATCATATCCCTTTTAATCTGCAACAATAGGTTGTCAATAATCCACCACCATAAAAAATCATGACCAATCCACAATAACAAGTAATAATTACTCCACAACATCAAGTTGTGACTAATCCCTAATAAGTTCCTTTCAAACCACAACACCAAGTTCTGGTTAATCCATAATCTATCCCTTCTAGTCAACAATAAATTCCTACCAATTAGTAGTAAGTCCCTTCATGACAAGTCCCTATCTATCAATAATAAATTCCTCCATATCAATATAAAATTACTCCAAATTAACAACACATTTATAATCCACTTCTCAATATTTGTTAGCAACAAGTACCCTATCAACAATACAATCTCAATTATAGGGTGAATAACCCTAATAACTAAGCCCAAATGATATCCATTCCAACCTATTTTAATCCCAATCTGCCTATTTATCCAAACCAAGCTAATCCCCCTTTAAACATTCAAAAAAAAGTGCCTCCATCCCAAAATTCTCCCACTCAACAATAATTTTAAGAGTTAAAAGATGTTGTTTTAGGACTCCAAGCAGACAATAAGGGAAAGAAGTATAAATTCAATGAGAAATTCCCATACCCATTTGATATGAGTTTCCTTCGAGTACCTTTCTCACCTCACTTTGAGGCACCCAAATTCAGCAAATACAAAGGAAAGGGTGATCCTATAGAACATCTAAACGAATTCTATGTGGCATGTCAAGAGATAGCCTATAACAATATTTATATGCTTCACTTGTTTCCACACAACTTGGGTTGATAAGCCTTGGTGTGGTTTATTCATTTACCAAAGGGATCAGTAAGCAGTTTTGATGACTTATCTAAAAAATTTGTTAAACACTTCTCATATAAAATAGATCACAAGTTGACCATGGTTGACTTATGTAATGTTAAGCAATGGGGTGGGGAGAAATTTTCTACTTATCTACAATGATGGAGAAGTTTGGCTAGCTAATTTCAACAAACCCTTATCAACAAGTAACTAGAAACTATATTCATTTCTAATATTAATACATAGGTAACTCATAATCTGATACTTCATTGTGATGACACTTTTGAAGAGATTATATATAAATGAGTGAAAATTGAAAAAAATGTTATAGACAAAGGCCTATTCAATATTTATTCTTAGAGTTTGGCACAAGATCAAGCCCCAATGTAAGCACATATGAGAAACTAAAATTATTCAATAGAAATAAGAATATTATAGGAAATAGAGTAACTTAATCAAGACATGTGTAAATGTTACAACCACCACATGTCCAAAATACTACACCTACTCAAACCATTACATTACATAGACCACCTCTACAAAATAATCAGTATCAAAGGAGATTTTTCTCTAACCTTGGTGAGCCCATAGAGGCAGTATTCCAAAAATTGGTTGTAATAAACATGATAATATGGCCAAATACAAATATTTTTGATGAAATCCAACCAAATCCCATATGGTAAAGAGATAATGAATATTGTGACTACCATCATGTTAAAGGCCTTGTAATTTATAAGTGTGTGCAACTTAGGCAGTTTATCCAAGATTTGCTTGAGTGTACTGACATTAAATTAGAGAACATTGCTTCTATTTCAAATTAAAACATGGGTATATACAAGGACCCATTTTTGAAGCACAATTATAATAACCATCACCAACCAAATAATGAAAATTAGAATAACTGCCCATTGAATAATCAGATTCTGAATAACCATAATCAAGGTCAAGATTCCCAATCCAATAAAATTAGCTACCATAATTTATCATATGAATACAATAATAATTATGTATCCACTATTAATATCAATCCCTATCAACCTTTTAACACCCCTTAACATGTTACTCCTTCCATTCTAGGACCTCCCCCTTTATATCTTACTCACCCTCTTCTAACTCATAATTTCATTATCATAACTCAACATCCATGGGATACCATTCTAGGTCATGCATCTCCTCTTTCCAATTTAATTAATCCTAATCTGACTCAAAATTGCATTATTTTAACTTAACGTCTAAGGGTTACAGTCCAAGGTCCTTCACCACTTCTAAACAATAATATATTCTAAGGCCCTTTGCCTTCAAAATCCAAATCATTTCTTTCTTCTAATGAGCAATAGTATGATATTTTGGAACAATTAAACAAGACACCAACATAAATTTATATTCTATATATTTTGCATACATTTTAAGTCCACAAATAAATATTGTATGAGCTTCTACACCAATCCAAGGTTCCAAATGACATTGAGCCTGCATAATTCCAATCATTGTTAGGGCATTTATCCCCAAGTTAGAAACTCACATTTTTTCAAAGTGGCATGTCATCCCTTGTTCCATTACACAACCCCCTCTATATCAAAGTTGCCATTTCCCATCACAAGATCAATTGAGTTCTCATAACCAATAGTTTAGGTTTAAATACAACTTGTTTGAAATTGGTCAAACATTTGGGGTATACTTTAGTAGATCTATAGCCAAACACCATCACTATCAAGGTATACAACAATGAAAAAATAGAATCATAGGGTAACATTTACTTATTTGTCCTTATTGGGCCTATCACCCATGATACCCTTTGCCATGTCATCAATATTAAATTGAAGTAAAATTTACTTCTTGGACATCCTTAGATCCCTGACGCACATGTAGTCCCTTCCACAATAAATCAATGTCTAAAAATCCCCCATTTTATAATGAAGGTTATTATTCTTGATGATTTACAACCATACTAATATTGTAAACATTTATAATCCAAGTATGTTAACTACAATTTTTATCCTAATCTTGATCATGCACCTAAAAGGACAAGAATGTAGTTTTTGAGCCTCCCAAGTCTAATTACATTGACCCAAATAACCTTGCATCCACTTCTAGTGCTCCACCTCCCCAAATTTGTTCCCACTTCACTATTGAATACATGGGTCTTGGCATATAAAACATCAAACATGCTTTCCATATTGATAGATTTCCGAAGTCTCATGGAAGGACCAGGATTGAGTGGCACATAAATATTGACTCTCATCTAAAGGGACCTCCTCTATTTTTTACAAATATTTTATTGAATCAAGAGCAACTCAATAGTTCTGAAGATTCTTGGCTATACAATGATTATTTCATCTCTTATTATCATAGCACCAAATATTTCATTCCTAATAAAATAATGGAATATCATGATTACAAAGGAAGGGTCTTGGGGCAAAGTAAAAAGGTATTATTGAGCCTTTTTTTGCAACTAAACATAAAGTTACTCAAGTAATTTTATACAAACCACTTGGGGTGACCCCTCAAATCTCAAAGTGACATAACTTTAGCATCTAACGAAGATGATCCCTATAGTGATGTAGAATCCTACAATAGTATCTATGATGAGCTAGCTAACACAAAGCTATTCAATAACAATTTTGTCCTTACCATCACATCCACATCTAATTTCCCTCTTGCTCTCCATTATCCTAAATTAATTTGTTGGGACAAACAAGATCATATTATACCATTAGATGAATTTCAAAATGAAGAAAAACTTTCAGAGTTTATGGGCCTTAGGGATGACTTACCAATTGGATACCAAAAGCAATGGTTTGAATTTAAATTAAACCCTACTACTTATTTTGGAGAGTAGGTGAACTTTCTTAGTCAAAAAAATAAAAAAGATAATCAAACATTGAAGTCCACTAGTGAAAAGTTCTCTAAGGCACTTTTGGACCAGGGTAAAAGTAAAGATAAAGATAAGTCCCTTGGTGAAAACCTGTTTCAAGTTCCAAAGGATGGGGAAGTTTGTTCTCCTCCTCAGGAAGCATAGAGCCCTACAAGTTTTCATATTATAGTGGGTTCAAATATCAATTCAAAGGAACATAAGACATTTGAATGATTGGTTTAAGATTTTCCTCAAACATTTGTTGAATGGTCATTACCTTCCATGGGTGATTCTAATTATTCTTACATGGGTGAGCTTGTGTTCCATAATTAGATGGAGAATATTAATTCCCATCGATACCAACTATATTATAGGATGGTTCTATATTACTTGTATAAAAAACATTGAATTCAACATTGTTACTACAAATGATCCCAAAATTATCAAGCTTGGTGCATTCCTCACTTTAGAGGAACATCAATTCATCATTATAATTCTTAGATATTGACATATTCACATGGTCTTATGCTGATATGCCTAGAATAAATCTATATTTGGTCATACACCATCTTGTTATGCACTCGGATGCCAATCCTGTCAAATAGAAGTTATAGACAATGCATCCACACATTGATATCTTAGTCAAAAATTAACTAGAGAAATTATTGGGAGTAGGATTCATTAGGATAATTGATTGTTTTGAATGTATTTATAATATGTTTTCATTCATTAATAATATTTGTAGTATTCTTCTATGCACAAATTTCTGAGACATTAACAAGGCATGTCCCAAAGATGATTTCTCACTACCTAACATTGATATGGTCATGGACTCAATAGTAGGATTTGAAATGATATCCCTCATAGATGATTTTTTAGGGTATAATCAAATTAAAATATCAATATAAAAAAAACATTCACAACTCATTGGGGAGCATTTTGTTATCAGGTTATGCTATTTGGCTTGAAAAATGTCGGTGCTATATATTGTCATGCAATGATCGTCATCTTCTATGACATGATGCATGATATTGTTGAGGACTATGTTGATGATATTCTAGGTAAATAAAACACACATGCAGGACATCTAATATTTATACAAAGAATCTTTGAGAGACTTCATGAATATAAGGTGCACCTTAGTCCAAAGATATGTGTATTTATAGTCACTTTAGGCAAATTGTTAGGCTTCATTTTTTTTGATATAGGTATTGAATTCAATACTACCAAGGTTAAATCCATCACATAAATTCATCCCCCATCCAATTTTAAATATCTCCATAGCTTTTAAGGTAAAATTTAGTCCATTTGTAGATTCATTTTGCAGCTTGCTGATTTTTAGCATCCTTTCATTCACCTCTTGAAGAACGGAACCACCTTTCAATGGAAAGTTTATTATCAAGAAGAATTTGAGGATCTAAGGACTTATTTTTAAAATCCACTAGTGTTGACCCCATAAATGCTAGGGAATTCACTATTGTTTTACATTTTAATAATGAAACATGCCTTGGGGGCACTTTTGCCTCAACATGAAGACTAGGGAAAAAAATGTGTAAAAAAAATACATTGCTTGAGAAATTAGGTTTAGCATTAGTCTTTGCATCCCAGAAGTTGTCATTACATTTTAAACAACAAGACCATCATAATTACAAAATTTGATCCCTTCAGGTATATTCTTTCCAAAATTGCTTTGACTAGTCACATGGCCAAGTGGATTATGATCTTAAGTAAGTTTGACATTGAACATACTAATCATAAAGCCATAAAAGGGCAAGTACTTTCAAACTAACTTGTTAAGGCACCTTTATTAGACACATGTCCTTTAAACATTCATTTTCCTAATGAGTCTATCTTTAGTCTTAATGAATTACATCAATGAAAGATGTAATTTTATACTTCCTTGACATACCATGGTTCAGGTGTAGGTATTATGTTTATTACATTGTAGGGGATCTCATTCTCAAAGCATTTAAAATTGGTATTACATACACTAATAATATTGTAAAATATGAGGTGTTTATTATAGGATTTTGTATCACAGTGCAATGGAACATTTAGTAATTGGTTGTTTATGTTAATTCATAATTGATTATTAATTAGGCTATAGATCAGTGTCAAATAAAGGATGAGAAGTTCTTTCCCTACAAAGGCATGGTTGACAACCTCAAACAAAAATTTAAATGCATTCAACTTGAACAAATACTAAGAGCCAAAAACATATCAATAGACACAATGGCCACTATTGGGTCATTGATAAAAAGGTATTCTAATGTCTGTGAATATCAATTCCTCATTAAAAATCTTCTTATGCTAGATTACATTCGTCCAGATTTAGAAATGGTATGTGATATTGTTGGTCTTGATTTCCCTTGGTACTAAGATATATACACCTATCTCCAAGACCACATTCTTCCCATTGACCTATCACACAATCAACATAAATCCTTCATTCATAATTCATCCCATTCTACTCATTGGTACACTCTATCATATAGGTTATGGTGGGACACTACTTTATTTTTTAAACTTGAGTGAATTTGAATTAGCGATTAAAGATGTGCATGAAGGAATTTATGGGGCTCACAGTAGTAGAATGGTCCTTGACAAGAAACTCCATTGGATAGGATACTATTGGCCCATAATGGAATCATATGCATGTGATTATGTCAATAAATGTCTTGTTTATCAAAAACATGATGATTGATCCAAATTGTTAGTTAATGCAAAATGATAACTATTTATCATTTTCAGATACTTATAATAATTTTCTTGATTTTCACCCTTTTACATGAAATTGGATTATTTGATTAAAATTAGGTTCAATACCAATTAAAACATCAATTAAATGAATATAAATAGGGAAAACACAAACTAAATTGATAACAAAGTTCACCCTTTTGGGGGCTATGTCTTCAGGTCCAAAAAACACACAAATTGATCTATTAAATGGTATAAAATACACTTTGTGTATACTATTTATACCAAAATGATTTTAGTCTAAAAAAATAACCTTTGTTATACCTTTATGAAGTCTCTAAAATAATATCATGTATGGGAGATGCTCTTCCTATATAAAATGATGCTTGCTTGTTTCTTACTTGCTCTCCTTCAAAGACTAAAAAATGTTTTCTTCTTTCCATGTTTATGTTTTAAAAATGTAACAATGAGCCCTTGTTTCATGCATTGAACTCTTATCTATTTACCAAATACATTGGGATTCCTTTCATTGCCTTTTTTAGGCTTGGATAAAGCTTCCATGCATTTTGGGTGGGACTTAATCCCATATTAAGAGGGTTTTTTAATAATAATTTTTTAATAAAATTTTCAACACCATATGAATTGGTATTACAACTAATCTCTACTTGAAACTCGTATCAGATCTTAGAGACTTATTTTTGGACATTTCATGTGTCAAAAAACCATTGGTATGTGTTTCAAGCCTTGATTGGGCCACTGGTGCATGTCCAGTCACCATGCTAACATCATTATTGTACACTACTTTGTTCAACAAGTCATAATTTTCACATACAAAGTCTATTTGACCCTATTCAAAATATGTTGGATTCATCCCAATGAGCTATTTGATGTCAAGATGTTTCCAATACAGTTGTAGACCATTTGGTCAGATTGGTGTAGGGGTCCTCCTAGATTACTACTCCCCACTAAAAATCTTTTATACCACCAAAAGTCTAGTTATATTTTGAAAACAAGTGAGGGTATAGCTCCCTCACTTTTTTAGTTTGCATCCACCTTGCCATTCTTGGTTTTATTCCTTTTGGGCAAACTTGTAGGTATTAAACATCTCCTTTTTGTGATGTCCTTATCTTCTTGTCAAGAATAATTTCTTCCTAAAACTCATTAAGATATTCAAGGGTAAAATCATCTAAATAAGGTACTTGAATATTCTCACCCTAATCCATGATCATAAGTGGCTCATATAATTTCAAGTTTTTAACATGTAAAATTGAATATATTTGTATGTAAGGTGGTAGTTCTATCTATAAATTATTATTACTAATCTTTTCCAAAATTTTAAATGGGCCATACCTAATTGGTTTGACAATTTTACCTTTTCCCTTAAGGCGTTCTTTGCTTATATAAAGCCAAACTCATTCACACCCGATGCTTGTCATGCATAGCCTTATACTTGGCTTGGATCTTCTCTAATTACTCTTATATATCTTGATGAATGGATTGAACCTTATAGATGAATATCTTGGATTTATCTTCATCCTTACTTCCATTTTTCATTGCTTCTTGTCTAAAAGTGAAGTCCAAGGGAGATTTAGGTAAATAACCAAAAGAATTCTCAAAAGAAGATTTACCTTAGAAGAATGTATGGCACAATTATAATCATTTTGCAAATAATTAGAGTGTTCATTACAAATCTTGGGATGCTTGACCCAATGCCCTTGGAGTAAATGAACCACCGTTCGATTGACCACTTTTATTTGGATATTGGTTTGTGGATGAAATTTAGTGTTCTTCTTGAGTTTCATGTCCATAAAGTCCTATAAAGCTGACTAAAATTCCTAATGAACTGAGACTCCTGATCATAAATAATATATGTGGGTAAACTAAAATGAACCCAAACATTATTGAAGAACAAGTGTGTAGTCTCCTCACTTGTGATAATTTTCTAATAGGGCAACAACACACATTTTTCTAAATATGTCCACAACCACATATAAATAGTAATGATTCTTTATAGACATAGGTAAGCCACCCATAAAGTCCACAGAAACACTCTCCCATAGAATATTTGGTATGGGAAGTGGGGTATATAAGCCCAACTTTGTATTACTAGGATTGCTACTGGTACAAAGAATACAACCTTTAACATATTTGGATACATTTTCATATATTCGAGGCCAATAATAAAATATTTGAAACCATGAAACTATTTTCCTAATGCCAAAATGACCTAAAACAAGAGAATTGTGTGCTTATCTAAGCACATGGACTCTTTCATTTTATGGAATGTAAAGCTTACCAAGATGATACAATAATCCATCATGCATGTGATAGTCTAATTCTTCTACCTGCTTACCATGGGTTAGATATTAATAGACATCCTTAAAATCAACATCTCTAACATATTTTTCCTTATAAATTTCATGTATAAAATAACTATGTTATAAGAGAATAAATGCAATAATAGGAGGTCTTGAAAGCATATCGATTACCTTGTTTTGTTTACTTTTCTTATATTTAATTATGAGATGGAATTGTTGTAAAACTCTCATCTAGTGAAAGTGCCTTGATTTTTGTAGCTTTGACTATTATTGGAGATATTACAAAGGTTGGTGATCTATATGGATGCTTGTCTTTTTGCCCATTAAGTAATGCTTCCATTTTTTCACACTTTGAACCAAAACATAAAAGTTGCATATATGTTGGTTATATAGATAGGAATGAGGTTTAAAACTAATACAAATATAAAAAGTATAGGATTACAACAAAATAAAATTTATAAGGTATATTAAACACATAATGATCCTCTAAGATACCTAGTTTATAAAAATTTGTAGGAATAAATTCCCATCCTCTAGCAAACCATCAAAATTCATTAACAGTAAACCCATAGTTTTTTACAAAATAAAAATAAAAGAAGCATACATAATCAAAAAATAAATCAGTTTATAAATCAAATAAAATATCCCACTACTTCTACAACATATTTCCTCACAAATTTTTTTAAAAAAATGGATCATATCAATAAATCACCATGCTCATACACAAGAATAAGTAAATGTCAAGAAAAAGACACTATAATTAGACAGTAAATTAACTTTATCTCAAATTTTCCTACCCTAAATACATATGCAAACATGTGAAATCAATGGGGACAATAGACTTATTAGTATTCCTAACATTTATTAAACATTAATGAAAACATATAATATGAAAGTAGAGACAAGTGCATTATTTGGGCCTTCTCTTTTGCACATCTCAATATAAATATAAAAAGATAAAAAATTAAAATATAGAAGGTATGTTAGGGATGGTTTAAATACATGGATTCATGGGTTTAGTCCTAAATTTTTTAGTCATATATATGCTTACTAAAATTATGAAAAAATCATTTTTAGATTGTTAGATAAGGGGATTGATATACATTAGGGAAGATTGATGCATGGAACAAACATAAAATGCAAATCCCTCAAATGCATGCATAAATTAAGATTAGAATAATTAAGTTTGTTAGTAATTCCATTCAACACATCATGTTCCTTGTAATTTCTTGCATATTGTCTTAAAACTTGGTTTTAAGGCTCATCATCATGCCTAGCATGTTAAACAAATAATATACATATATGCATTATGCATCATTTACACAATTAACAAAATAATAATTTTCATTTTTGAACTCACCTAAGGTTTAGGAGGGTCACTTTACACACTCTCAAATGGAGGGTTTTCATTGAAATATAATGATTGCTCTTATACCTTGTTAAAAAAAGGGGGAAAGGAAAAAATGGTAGAGCAAATAATCTTTTAGGAAAAAATAAATCTTTCACCTACAAAGTTTAGAAAACATTCTCTATCACAATAATATCACACAACAACACATATTTTTAAATGGATAAAGTGGAATGTTACCTCAAATAAACTAGTAATCCAAAATAACTTTTACAAGTTAATATAATAATATAATTAATAATGTGAAGTTTAGTCCAATGCATTCAAGACATCTTCTTAGTTCACATGGAATTACCTATAGATGTCAAGATCTGTGAAAAATTGTAGTGAGGGGTTTAGTTTAGATGGTGGTAACTATGAACACTAGAGAGAAATGGGGAAATTTTTGAAAATGAGAAAATCATGTCGAAAATGAGAAATATTGAAAATGAATATTCTCAATATTTTAAAATCTTTATTGCAAGTTGGCAACAATGTGGCAGCAACAAAGGATGGAAAAGGGAAACAAACAGAGAAGGGAGACAAATGGAAATAGAGAGAGGGTTGAGAGGGGAGTGGCATCATGGTAGGTCAAACTTCTCTGAAAACTATGTTGATCAGGATGTATAGGTAAATTACAATCAGTGAGGGGATGATCTAATCAAGAGAAATGACCTTTAGCTATAATAACCTCGCCATCTATTTTTATTAAATTAATTAATGATGGCACTAGATATTAAGTTTAATTGAGATGTGGGTCGAAGGGATTAAATTTGGGTAAGTTACATGTGTAAATATGTTTGATAAGAAATGATGTAAGATTTTAAAACAAAATATTTGAATATTAATTTATTTAAACAATCTTTATATTTTATGATATTAATGATTATAATTATATTTAATGTCATTTAAATTAAATTGGTTTATAAAATTTATTAAAAATCATTATTTAACTATATGTTATGATTTATCTTTAAATTTAATGTTTCAAATATTATTTTATCTGTTAATTTTTGTTGTTATTGATTTTCTTATCTTAAATATTTTAATTCATCATAAAAACATGTTGATGATGAGTTGCCCCTTAAATTAAAGAACTAGAAATAAAATAATAATTATTCATAAATATGTATGAATAAGACTACATTCTTTAATTTATTATTATATTTGAACAAAGAGAAAATGAAGGTACCTAAGTTATTTTGATTATTAGAAATTAAGATTTTAAGTAAAGTAAATAAATTACAAAATTTGATAAAGTCAAAAGTCAAGTCTTATTAAAAGGAATAAATTTTTAAAAATAAATGGTGTTCAACTTCAATTTCATTGGTATCACAAATTTAAAAAATCCACTCACCCTTAACCATATTTAATTTCTTTCTAGACATTTTTAACTTTCTCTCACGACACTCTCAACATTCTCGATCATTTCCATTAAATATTGGAAGCTCCAAAAATCTATACATTCAACACACAAAGTCAAGGGTGACCTAAATGCATATTCTTCCACATTATTATTATATTATTAAAAAAAAATCTGTATCATTACAATATGTAACTTTTGTGAAAAACAAGGTACCGTACATCTTATATCTCTTGGAAAAATGACTAAGCTTGCCATCAAACAAAAATTATAATGCATATTTATGTTCATTACACACTTTATTTTATTTTTAATAACTTTTTTCATTTCTTAAATCTTTCATACAACCGTCTATTTGACATTGTAAATAAAGATTTTTGCTTATCCCCATACATATTTAAAGAAAAGCAAAAAGTTTATAGATGAAAAAAGTTCATTTAAATTAACATAAATAAAGAGCTTATATAACATTATACCCACCCATGTTGATGAAACTCCTCCCTCTCTAATGTTTTCATTTTGATTGTTAGTAGTAAAAGAATTTTCATAATTTCTTATATCTCTATCTTGAATTTGAGTAGATAAAAGAAATTTCTCTTTCTTCCTTATTAATTTCATCTTGCCTTGTAATTGTAGGAGGAATTTCATCTACTCCAATAACTCTATTTTGAATTGTAATTAATAAAAGAGATTCTTCTCCCTCTTTATTAATATAATCTTCTTTTATAAAAAAACTTCATCTTTGCTAGTGATACTATCCTCCATTTTATTTGGTAAAAAAAATTTTAATTCATTAATACTTCCATCTTATGTTGTAATGGGTGAAGGAATTACATATTACCTTAAAGGAACTCTTCCTTTTTTATTGACTATAATTTCTTGTGTATTTTGTGGTGTATAGAATTTTTCTATTATTTTTTTTGAAGATGTTACTTTTTTGGGTAGACCCGGATTTATTATATTTCTTTCTTTATTTGAAAATAATAACATTGAATAGATGTGATTAAGATATAATGTTTTGTAAATAAAATTATTTATAAATTTAATTTTTAATAAATTGAAATTTAATATTTTGTAAATAATATGTTCAATAAAATTAAGTAATAGTTTTTACAATATGAAAATAAATAATAGTCAATACAATTAAATTGATAAGTATTAAATATTCAAAATTTAAAATGAGAGAGAAAAAAATAAGAAGCATAGAGTTTTGATATCTTTTAAATTAAATTGATTACCAAAATTTGTCAAAAAATATAATTTCAATTTAAAAAGTTTAAACTTTAAACTTTAAATAATTAATATTTAATAAAAAATTTAAAAAATATATACAATTTTATCATATTATTAAAATGGTTTTTAAAATCAATAATATTAAAAAAAATCTAAATAAAGACATGCTTTGACTTTTTTTTTTGATAGGTGTTACATTATCCAATGTGTTTGAGTACGTTCTTCTTGAGTCCCTTTCATGAGAATGTTTCTTGGATGTGTCTGTAGGTCTTGTAGAATCCTAGATGCCCCACTAGTGGTGCATCATGAAAATCTCTCAAAATATTTCCCTTCATTTTGCATTCAAGAACTAGGAAGATTTTGTTTTTATAAACTATGAGACCATTCATCACTATAAATATGCCATCTCTCACATTCCCATTAGGGAGGTTGGTATCAAATGTGTTTCTAACATATTCTTCCATGATTGAAACCTTCCAATCTACTAAAATAATAGAATTAGAATGTAGATTAGGCATTTTAGAAAGAACATAAGTTATTATATTATTTTTCCCTTTCATATACTCTATATCAAAATCATTGGCTTGGACTTTACTCACCCATTTTTTGTTTCCTATCATTCAAGTCACATTGGCCAAGGAAAAACTTAAAGCTATTATAATCAGTCTTTACCACAAAATTTTCAAAAACCAAATACTGTCAAAACTTGGCCAAAACATGCATGATGGCTAGTGTTTCTTTGTCATATATTGAGAATCCTTTTTCTAATTATTTCAACTTCTTACTTTCAAATGCCCTTATGAACTAATACAAATCCAATTCTTTCTCCTGAAGCATCACATTCTACAACACATGGAAGTGAGAAATATAAAATAACAATTATAGGACACGAAATCATTACATCCTTAAGATTATCAAAAGCTTCTTGTGATATTTTTGTCCATGAAAAATCTCCTTTCTTTGTCATGTCGGTTAAGGGTGATACTAGATATGAAAATCCCTTAACAAGTCTTCTGTAGTAATTTCAAAGCCTAAAGACTCCTCTAAATTGTGTCAGTGTGGTGGTAAGAGGTCAATCCAACATAGTTTGGATCTAGTGTTGATATACATGAACACCTTGATCACTAATTGCATCATCCAAGTACAATATCTTTATCACCTCAAACTCACATTTGAATTATCTTGCAAAGAGAACTTGTTGCTCTAGCATTTCAAGGACTATAACTAGATGCTTCAAATTATCCTCCCAAATGTTGTTGTAAATTAAAATGGCATCAAATAAAACTAAAACAAATTTTATCAATTGATTTATGAATACCTATTTTAATCATGACTAAGACGTATCATTTGAATGTTGTTTTGTGCACATACTCATCCCTTACATGGATCTGATGGTGACCCGATCTCCAATCAATATTTCAAAAATACACTTCCTTATGCAACTCATCAATGAACTCATCGATCATGGGAATGGGGTATATATTTTTGATGGTCTTCTTTATCTCTTATTTGTAAATTCTTGGGTGGCATTAATGAGTGGTCATGATAGGCTTAGACCCTGATTCTAATTATATGATGTGTTTAAATCTTCTATCAAGTGGTAATCCTAGAGGCAAGTCACTGAACACCACACTGTGCTTATCAACAATGTTATGAATACCAACATGATAATTACATTTCTTACCCATGGATAAATTACTAGTAATCAACAAACAACTTGTTTCCCAAACAACTTGTCCCCTAAGAGAAGACCTCTCCACTACTTTAGTTGGAACCACTTGTGTGTTAGGAATAAATAGAAAAATTGATGCAGAACAATTTCACAAAATCATAATAATAGATATAAATAGAGATGGATAAAGAATAAAAATAAACATGCACAATAAGAAGACCAGATTTAACATGGTTCACCCAATGTGGGCTACATCCACCAAGAAACACTTGCTCAAATTTTATTACAAGTCAAAAGAGTACAAAACACTCTCAGATCAGTGTTCTCACAATTACAATGCACATATATTATTTGGAGCTACTCTCAACAAACCCTCTTGAATTCATACCTAAATTCAGACACTCTATTTTTCCTTCTCAAAACCCTAGTTCTCATAATTTATTACCTACAAAATATCCATCAATACATAATACATCAACAAAGTGGTATTATAAAACAATGGGTACCAAAATCATGGGTGGAATCAACCCAAAATGGTTTCCCATTAAAAGGGGTCCCAAAAAAAATTTGGGGCCTACCGCCCCTGAACCCTCATTTGTCGAGGGCTACCACCCACAAACCCCTACTCGGGGCCCTGCCCGACCTCAAACCCCAATGAGAAAAACATATAGAGTGTACAGTTTATTTAAAATGTACAGTATTTAAAAAATACATTGTAATTTAGAAATAGGCTCCACAACACAACATTATGGTGACCCATTAGAACTTCCCTTAAGCACCATGTATTTCTCCTCAAATCTAAACTTGAGTTCTATGGATTGATAAGTTTGTGAAAAATAACCATTGAAGTGCAACCCTTGTATACCAAAAACCATGTTAGTTTCTCCTAATCCCACAACAAATAAATCATCACATACCTTATGATCACCCATGTCTATGTTGAGTTGTTGAATTATTTTGGTACGTAGAATGGTGAATCCATCAGTGAAAATGACATTGAATTTATCAAAATATTTGACCTTCATGTGCCTCCACCTATTATTTGGATTCCATTATTTTATTCGTGGACCATTTTTAACTTTAAAAAAAGATCCTTGTATCCTTTCTTGCAAGTTGTGTCCTCCACCCTCTCTCCATTCCTAGAGTGTTCCCCATGATGACAACATATCTGAAATGGCATAGTATGAAACAACAAATATGAAGTATGAATTTCCTTCTCATACCTCGGGCTATAATTGAATTGTTTATCTCATTTTTCTAATTTAGAAGTAGGATCTTTTAAGAGATTTGCCTTGATACAACAATCCTTGTAAGTCAAAGTTTTAGAATTAGTAGCATCCATTGAAACATTCTCTTTACTTGTATGGTCATCACTATGTTACTCTGAAAATCAATCTCATATGGTAATGGCTCAAACTTTATAATGCTTGGAAGATGGATGGATGTTCCTAGGGATAAAACATCCTCAATTTTGGATACTCGACATTCAACCCATAGTGTATGTTATTTATTTACATCATTATTACAAAAAAAATATTTATCATAAGTCATACATGTTTCTATTGAAGATCCTTCTCTTTCCACTTGTGTGGTGGATACCTTTAGGGGCTGATCACTAACTTATTTCGGATCTAAATTTTCTTACTTCCTGATTTCTTGAAAATCTGATTTTTATTTATGCTCCACCATCATAATTTCTTCATTGACATTTTGTGGCTCTGATGTATCCATCACCTATTTTGGTTTTATGGTCTTATTTTTTGTATCTTTTGATTCTTTTTCTAGATTCACCTCTTCTTTACTCCAAAAATTGTGTCTTGGCTCCCAAGGTTATTTGTAAGAGAATAAAGGTTTATTTCTTCTAAGTTCAATCTTTTAATAATTATCTACCTTCTTTTCCATAGGTGGTTGTGGTGGATCTTTGGGAATATGAGTCAAATATTTTTTTAATGTAAATTCCCTTTGAGATGACTAAATTTGAGTGCCTTGGGTTGAGACAAAAATTATATTTTTAAATAGATGACTTAAGTGTTAAAGCTCATTTTCCAAGGATGTCTAGGTAATTAACAAAGGTGGCTACATCTTTGCAAGCTTTAGATTTACCTTGATACTCCTCAAAAAAATTATCAATTTCTTCAGTGGGAGGAGCCTCATATTCTTTTTCCTATATTTTTTTAAAAACATAGGCGTAGATGGCTTGGGTATGGAGTCGATCATAGATCGGTTGTTTGTAGATTTACTTCCTTCTCCTTGATATACTATTGTGCGATCTGGATTTTTTGAACTTTGAGATTGCAATAATTATGCCAAGAGATTTGATAGGTTATCTTGTCCCTGATTAAGTTTAGCCAGAGTCCTAAAGAATAATTCATCTTTTTCTCCCTCTATCCATTTACTCTTTCCTCGATATTCTTCCATGTCTTCCTTATTATTTGTATCTTGTGATTTTTTCAATTTTTATTGCTCTCTTCTATTATCTAATTTCTCTTTCACTAGGAATCATCAACAAAAATATTCACCCTATAGGCTGGTAGAATCAAGGCTCTAATACCACTATAAATCTCTCAACCAAAATTTTATCTTAAAACATATGAAATCTTAAATAGTTTACAAAATCACACACATTCATGTCATGTTTTAACACCTTATATAACATGCACACAACTTTTATATCAAATTGACAAAGTAGATAATGCAAATTTTTCATAACTAGGTCTTGAAACCTCTCAAACAAAATATGCATGGAAGGAAACAATACCTAATTGAAAGATATGATTTTAATTTATAAAAATTATATAAATATTTTATAGTAAATTATAAACTATAGCCACACACACAACCAATAAGTTTGAAATCCAAAGCTCCACACAACTGCAATGAAGAGGATGTTCCCAATGCCCAAGATTTGGCAATTTTGGCACCAAATTACTTCAAACTTCCCACATATCTAAAAGGTGGAATATTGGAACTTTATATAGAAATAAATTATGGATATACATCACTTATAAATGTAACCAACACAATATTAAACATTATAAAATCAAACCACACCAAAGGATACTTGAAAATATGTAAACAACTCACCAAAAATTTGCATAAACAATACCAATCAGCTTTAATGTAATCTATGGATGAGATAACCTCTATGAATCAAATGGGATACATCCTATGACTCTTGAAATAAATGGGTTTTTGTCCACTGATCTCCCCACCTAAAGGTTTTCATCCCTAGATGCAAAATTGAACTACAAAGTCCAAAAAATAGTTGAAATGGCAAAAGATCCCAACTAATGAGGCTAACAGTCTTGAATAATAGTTGGATAATAAATCCCAACATCCCAAAAGGCCAAAAAATATAAACTTTACATATCCTAACATTGACATGGATAATATAAATTTTATGTATTCTATTTCCAAGCATGGGTAATAAAAGCTTTCCATATTCACCATTTAAGATAGATTTGCTAATTACGGTCATAGTTTCCATAAAATTAGGCTCTTTCGAATAATCATTCATTATTAACTCCCCCACTAATGTGTTGTTATAGATTTTCCATAATTAATCTCCTAGATAATTAACAATGATTTCCCTTTTAATTTCCCTTAGCCCACGGTAAATATGAACATAGGTGTTTGGGGTTCATCGTCATGAATTGATTAAAAAAGGGACATTACACTTGTAATAAAATATATTTAGATTTAGCCTATGACTATTAGAATGTAGCAGAACTGAATTTGGAATAAATAGTGCTCTTTTACTCAATGTGTAGTATATTTTTCAAGAGATTGTTAGATTTGTTTTGATAATCCTTGATATGCTTATACAAGGGAATATTTCAAATATTTTTGCTAAGAAACTTTAAAAAAGGTGCAATAAATCCATTGTGAAATGTTTTGATTTTAAAAATTAACCATTAGAGTGCAGGGGACAAGGTCACACTGGTGGACAAGGTTGTAGTGTGGCCATGTCTAACCTAACACGAACCTGTCCCATACAGATAGAGATTGCTAAAAAGGTCTTGTAGGACCCTGTAGGTTGAATAGGGATGAATGAGATTGAAATAGGGATGCATGTATTATATTTCAATAATTTTGAGATAGTGAAAGATTTATTTATAAATTACGGTTAGCAAAATAGAGAATAAACCAAGTAAGATAAATATGTCAAGATTAAACATTATCAATCACTTAATAATTAGTTTTATGTGTCTATACTAATGAAGTGTGACAATCAATAAACATGGTTAGGAAAGGGACTAAATATGAAAGTCAATCCTCTTATCATGTAAAATGTTGATGAGGATTACTGATCTAACATTACTGTTTATATGTTAATATAACTCATAATAAATAAATAAATAATTATATATATATATATATATATACACACTTAAAATTTCAAATTACATTGTATATAATTTTAAAAAATGATTATATATTATGATAAGTCTTGATGATGTTATCGAGGATGGTAAAATCATGGCATCAAGTATTTGATTTTAAAACAAAATAAATTAAAATGAACTAAGCTAATTTAAATATCAAGATAGAGTGTCCATGATGTTCTTAAGCTCAACATCAACCCTGTTTTCCATTCTTAATCATATCCACGAGTATTAAATCAAAAAAAATATTATCACTTTCTCACATTGATATGGTAGCGATATCTCAAATGATTATAAAAAAAGTCGTGCAATTTAAAAAGTAGGCCTAAGCCCCTTTAAGGTGTTCCTAAAATGAAACAAAGTACACAATATTTCAATTCATTAAGTACTAGGTTCCTATCAACTCAAACATTACCTATACCTTATTTAATTATTATTAACAAATAAAAATGTTTAAAATCTTGAGCATTACTAATGCCTTAATCATTGGAGAGCTATTTAATTAGTAAAAGATGAGGATGCTAAAATAGTATTGATATGATTAAAATGGTACTTTGTGGTCTAAGGTTATAAAAAATAAGGTGATAAGATGATAGTAAATTTTGAAAATTCAAATTTTAAATTAATAATTATTATTAATTTTAATTTAATAGATATAGATTGATTAGAAAATTATTTAATTATGGGTATTTTTTTCAAAAATTATATTAGAATAAATATAGATTAAATATAATTTGAAGAATGAAATCCTATTTGATAAGGAATACATAAAATTGTGTATAGGTTATAGAGAACAAACTCATGTTTATGAATGATTGAATAAACTTGCATATTGGTTGTGAAGAAAAAATTGTATATATGTTGATAGTAAAAATAGGAATGAGGTTTAAAAATACTCCAAACAAATAAAATGTATAGGCTTATAATAAAATATAATTATAATGATCCTCTAGCATACCCAATTTATAAAAAGTTATAAAATTAAATTCCCATCCTCTAACAAACCATCAAAATTCATTCAAAGTAAACTCATAATTAATTATAAAACAAAAATAAAATAATCACACACAATCACAAAATAAATTAGTTTATAAATCATAGCAAACAACCTACCACTTCCACAACATATTGTTTCACAACTTAACAAAAAATTTGACTCATATAAAAAAAATCACCATGCTCGCCAAAAAAAAATGAAAAAAGGATTATAATTAAAACATAAATTCACTATATCACGAGTTTTCTTAGCCTTAACTCTAATTATAAAATATATATGCAAACAAGTGCAATTAATGGGAACAATAAACAAATTAGTATGCCCAACATGCATTAAACATTAATGAAAATATATAATGTGAAAGCAAAGATAAGTGCATGTGCATTATTTGGGCCTTCTCTTTTGGCACATCTTAATATAAATATAAACAGGGGGAGGTGTGGGTGTGGGTGTGTGTGGTATGTTAGGGATAGTTTAAATACATGGATTTATGAGTTTAATTTTAGCAAAATATTTGTTACGCAATACTTTTTGATTGTTAGATGATGAGATTGATGTATATATTAGGAAAGATTGATGCATGGAACAAGTATAAAATGCAAAAAACTCTCAAATGCATACAAAAATTAGAACTAGAATAATTGGGTTATTAGTAATTCCATTCAACACATCATGATCATTTCGATTTCTTGCACATTATCTCAAAACTTGGTTTCAAGACTTGTCATCATACCTAAAATGCCAAATAAATCATATATATATATATATATATATATATATATATATATATATATATATATATATATATATATATATCATACACATAATTAAAAAAATAATAATTTTCATCTTTTAATTCACCTAAGGTTTATGAGGGTCACTTTACACCCTCTCCAATGAGGAGTTTTCAATGAAATATAATGATTGCCTCATATACATCAGTAAAAGAAAGGGGAAAGGGTAGAACAAATGATCTTTTAAAGAAAAATAAAATTTTGATCTTAAAAATTTAGAAAATATACCATATCACAATAATATTATATAAAAACACCAATTTTTAAATGGATAAAGTGGAATGTTACCTCAAATAAGCAAGTAGTCCAAAATGACTTTTGTAATTTAATCTAATAATGTGAATTTTAGTCTAATACATTTAAGGCATCTTTTTAGTTAATATGAAATTATCTGTAGATGTCAAGCTCTGAGAATAGTTACAATAAGGGGTTTAGTTTAAATGATGGTAGCTACAAACACCATAGAAAAATGGAATAAATGTTTAAAATGAGAAAATCATGTCAATATGGGAAATATTGAAAATGGATATTCTTAATATTTTAAAATCATTATTGCAAGTTAGAAACTATGTGGTAACAAGAATGGATGGAAAACAGAGATAGATGGAAATGAAGAGAGGGTTAACAAAGAGGGGAGTGGCATTATGGAAGGTCAAACTTCCATCTATAATTTAGAATCAATGAGGGGGCTGATCTAATCAAGATATATGACCTTTAGCTAGAATAACCATGCCATCTATTTTTATTGAATTAATTAATGAAGGTATTAGATATTAAGTTTAACTGAGATGTGGGTTGAAGGGATTATATTGGGGTCAATCACATGTGTAAATATATTTGATAAGGATTGATGTATGATTTTAAAGTAAAGTATTTTAATATTAATTTAATAAAAAAATATCTCTATATTTTTATGATATTGATGATTATAATTATATTTAATGTCATTCAAATTAAATAGGTTTATAAGATTTATTAAAAAGTATTATTCAAATATATGTTATGATTTCTCTTTAAATTTAGTGTTTCAAATATTATTTTGGTTGTTAATTTTTGTTATTAATTTTTTTATCTTATGTGATGCAGAAAAAATAGACCAAACTTCTGGAGGTCATAATTTTTGACACGTAGTTCCATTCGAGCTCTTCCACACACTAAAACAGTCATTTTAAAAAGTTCGTTATTGTCATAAGTTGTGTTTTCTACTTAGAAGTATTTTGATATTTTTTGGAGGTCAAATGTGACCATCTGAAGGTCCAAATTTTGTAGTTTAATGATTTTTTCAAGATTTTTCTATTTTTAGAAACTGTATATTTTTATGACCAGATGTGAACTTTAATTGAAATTCATCCAACAGGTTAATTTTAGTGTTTAGAGTATTTTAAGAGATTTTTAGAGCTTCACATGCTTCCATGTGAGAATAAAAATAACGGGTGCTAAAAATTGAATTTTTTTTTTAGATTTTAGTTTTTTTTCAAAATTTGGCATGTCAACTCTATTTTTGAGTTGAGGCTTATTTATGCATGGTTTATAATTATTTTAATTCATTCAATATGAATCAATTCAAAGATTATTTTATATCTTGGCCTATTGGTAATTTTATGGTCTTGATAGTTTTTAGTTTCATTATCTGGTATCAGAGCAAGGCTAAATCTTGGATGAGTAAGAAATGGTGAGAGGACGAGGAGGTATTGCATAGATGAACTAGACTATACAAGAGCTACAAAGACAAGTGAAATGATTAACAGAGGTTATCACCAATCTGTTGGGTGAATATTTTGTCGGCTAGCTAACTGGTGACCAAAATAGTTCCTATCACCATAGCATAAGAAGATTGGCCGCCCAGGTGTGCAGCTTTACTACATCAACCGGAGACAAATCTCTCCTCTCATCAAGGGGAGATTCCCTATTAAATATGCGGAGGCTATATACTATATAAATAAGCAGAAAGTAAGACACATGGGCAGAATACATCATCCATCTCTCTTCTTTCAGAGATGATGCACAGAGACAAAGGAGAAAATCCTGGCTATAAACACTGAAGGCACTTCTATTCTTTCAAAAGTGTCCTTACAGGAAACAACAGGAGTTTCTTTTAGATAGTGAAATAATCAGTGATAAAAAGGGCGTAGTAACAGCAGGATGAAGTAGAATGCAAATTTTCCACCTCAACTACCCAAAGAGTATATCAAAAAGGATAATGGGGGCACAAAGTCACCCCAAAATCCTTAACACAAAAAGAAAAGAAAAAACACAGACTGAAATCAATTGTGAAAGCACAAAGTCTTCCCATAATTGGTTTCAGGACACTTCCCTATTACCTTCACTAATTATGCTTACCAAATTAAATGAATAAGGACACCTTTAGATGACACAAGTCAGAACATCACAAAGTCTGTGAAAAACCTGCTTTCTCATTCAGATAACAATGAAAATGAAATTACAACCTGAGCTCAAAGTCTCAGTCTTCTTTCAAAATGGGCAGAGTTATGCTCTTGTAAAATTAAAGTCTCCCTTACAAATGAGAGAAAATACAAACTTATAGCAACTACCCAAGGATTAGCACCTTTTTCCATGGGACAACCCATGCTACAGTTAGCGTCTTCAATGCGTCTCTAGTTTTGTCGAGAGAGACCATGCTGAGAACAATGTGCTGCCATAAATATGGTGTGTCCCTTCATCTAATATGTCTCCTCCTTAATATGGATCATCTGGTCCTTTGCATATTTGTCTTTACTTCATGGAAAAAATAGGCCGTGTCCTTGGTTTGGTGCACTCAAAAGTCTACTCGATCCACTGTTCCACCTACTAGAAATAACTCTTTCGAAGACGTTTCTGGTCCTTTGCATCGATCTTCTCTCTTTGAGTCTTCGAGATCTCTTTTTAGTCGATAGCTTCTTGGTTCAATCGCTTCTTCACCCCTTGGTTGAACCATCCATTGAACCACTTGTGTGCTACTTTTTTTTTGATTGAGGCCACCTTTGAACTTTTGAACCATGTTGAACCATTGAACTTTGAACTCTTTCAGTTCAAAGTTCAATCGGTTCATTGGTTTATTATGTGTTTCACTCAAACACTGCTTCCCTTATCTTTCTAAGCTCTGGTTGAACCTTTGAACCTTGAACCCATTGAACCTTTTGGTTCAATGATTCAATGGTTTATTTAGTTCATTTGGTTTATTTGGCTCATCCGGTGAAGCCCATTTTTTATCTAAGTCTGTGAAATTTTCTTTCTACGTCTTTGTTCGGGCTTTTGAAACAGTCCTTTCTCTGTCACCAAGTGCCCCCCGCAAGGGTACTTGTCCTTGAGGCTTCAACTTCCCCGGTGGGTTCTTACTTTTTTGGTGGGCTTTTTTTGTCGGGAAAAAAGCTCGAAAGAATTCCTTCGGACAAAAAGTCCAAAGGAATTTTGCCTTAACATTTTTTTGAGAAAATCTTCTCGAGAGAATTCTTTTGACCTCTTAGACTTAGCCATTTCCATCAGACAAAAAGTCTGAAAGTATTGTTCCTTTTGGGCCTTTGAACAAATCCAAAGGAATTCTATCTTTTCTTTGACCTTTAAACCAATGCTGCCTGCCCTCTGCATGGGCACTTGCCTTTTTTGCTTTGGGGCAGCCCCTTGAACCTACCAATTGGACCAACCGATTGAACCAACTTTGGTTCAATGGTTCAATCGATTCATTCTTCGTTATTTGGCTAAGTATTGAACCCGTTTCTTTCTTGCAGAGTCCGTAGAAACCAACCTTGAGAGTCCATAGATTTGAGCCTACCTGCAGAGTCCGTAGAAGCCAAGTTTCTAAGTTTTCTCTAACCTTGAAAGAGTCCGTAGACATCTGTTTGTGGAGTCCGTAGAAACCATCTGTGAAGTTCATAGTTCCAAGCCTATAGAGCCTGTAGATTCAAGCCTGTAGAGTCTGTAGATTCAAGCCTGTAGAGTCCATAGATTCAAGCCTGTAGAGTCCGTAGATTTTTGGAAAGCTTGAAAAATGAAGAACCTAAATGCTCAGAACAATTTTTTGAAAAGGGAAGAGATGATTTTGGTCTGATGAACCAAAATAGTTCATAGGTTGTCCCAAAAATGTCACTCATTTTTGGGGACAACAGCTGGCTCCAGTTGGGGAACTTCCTTTAGTTAAAAACTTGGAATACAGTTGAGGGGAGTAGAAACCAGAATCTCCAGTGCCTTAAACTGTGCCATTGGGCTATGGAGTCACGCTACCCAAGAAGAAAATCTCCAAAAAATGAAAATGAAATGAACAAAATAGAACAAAAGACTATACAAATATACATATGTACAAGGGAACTCATCTAATACTTCAAGAGTTAAAGTGCTTCAGATGTTGCCCATTGTGAGGCAGAGAAAAGAGAGTGCCATCTTGATACTTCAATAGGAAACTATTTTTACCATTGAGCTGATGAATAGTAAAAGGGCCCCTCTACAGGGAGTCAAACTTTATGTGCATCCCCTTTGGTTCTCTTTTCTTGTCCCACAACATGACTTGATCTCCAACTTAGAAATCATGATTATTTGCTTTTTGGTCAAAGAGCTTCTTCACCAGGATTTGATGGGTGGAAATTTGGTCCACCACTACAGTTCTCTACTCATTCATCTCAGCAAGGCACATGATCCTCTTCTCAAGTGAGCTCTCATACGTTTGATCTTCAATCACCTTAACCAATTTCAATGCTGGCAATTCCAAGGTGATTGGTATCTCAACATTGACACCATACAGAAGTTAGAAGGGAGATATACCAATTATTCTCTTTGGTGTAATTTTGTTTGCCCACAGAGCATCAACCAATGCCTTATGCCAAGTCCTTTGGTTGTCATCCACTAGCTTCTTGATGATAGTCACCAAATTTTTATTGCTTGACTCAGCCTATCCATTCCCTTGTGAAAAGTAATAAGAGGAGTGGGAGAGTGTAATTCCATAGTAGAATCAGAATTGGGTAATCTCCTAAGAAGTGAAATAGGCTGCATTGTTAGTGACAATTTTGATTGGGACCCCAAACCTGGACATGATGTTCTCTTTGAAGAAATTGCATACTACTTTTGAAGTAGCATGTTTGGTTGGAACTGCTTCCACCCATTTGGTGAAGTAGTCTGTTGTCGTGAGGACATAGTCATGTCTAGCACTTGATGATGGGTTTATAGCTCCAATAAAACCAATTCCCCATTGTTGAAATGGCTCCTCTATGATCACTAGTTCGAGAGGCAGAGCAGCTAGCTTGGGCCTTCCAATAAACTGCTGGCACAGTTCACATCTCCTAACCCACTTGCATGCATCTTGAAAAAGAGCTGGCTAATAATACCTGGCTCGTAGGATCTTATGGGCAGTCACAGGGGCAAAAAAATGTCCTCCACAAGCTAAATTGTGGAAGGACTTTAGAAGTTAGCTTTGCTACTCCTTGTCCACATAGTGAAGGAATGTTCCATCAAGGCTCCTCTTGTACAGGTCGTTGTCCCAGAAGACAAAATTAGCAGCTTTTAGCTTGATGGTTCTCCTTTCTCTATAAGATAGGTGAGTAGGACATTCACCATACATAAGGAAATGAACAATACCTAAATACCACTCATCTATGGTGGAGACAAAGAGGACTGTTGGTGTGTCACCAACTTTTGGTTCTTCATGCTCTATTCCTCTTGGCTTGTTATCAGTAATTAGTTGGCATAGCCCCTTTCTACGTACCAACTTTTTTGGCTTGATGATTAGATCTAACTCTTGGATCTTTACAACCCAATTACCTCTTTTCATCCCAAACTACTGTTGAGTCAGTATAGATTTCACGGTGGTGTCAGGGACTAAGGCAGTAACTCAAGAATTGAGGATGTAGAAACGAAAATGTTTCACAGCCTTTACCAATGCACAAGCGTACTTCCCCATATTTGAGTACTTCAGCTCATGACCTTTGAGAGGATAGCTCATGAAGGAAATGGGAGATTCCATACCTTCTTTATTTTGTTGAACCAAAATTGTTGAAAGTGTATGTTCTGAAGCATAGCTGTAAATGGTGAACTCTTTGTTGTAGTCTAGACAATCCAGAATTGGAGCATGGGCAATGGCAGTCTTGATATCCTCAAAATATGACTTGCTTTCTTTAGTCCAGCTAAAGGTGGCCTTTCCCTTCATCATGTTTATAATGTGCCTAGTCTTCTAGCAAATTTAGGGATGAACCTCCGTAAGAAATTCACCTTTCCAAAGAAAGAGTGAACAACAGTCTTGCTTGTGGGCAAGGAAAGTTCTTGGATAGACTTGACTCTATTTGAGTCAATATTTATGCCTCCTTTGGACACAATGTGTCTGAGAATTTTCCCCTCTGTTACTCTAAAAACTGACTTCTTGGGATTTAAGGAAATGCCATTCTGGTGACAACATTCCAGCACTTGTTACAAATGGCTCACATGATCTGGGTGATGCTTAGAGAAGACAGTCAAGTCATCAAGATAAACTACGATGAACTTACCCATCTCATCCTTGAAGTCAAGGTTCATTGCTCTTTGGAAGGTGGTGCCAGTGTTTATCAAGCCAAAAGGTATCCTTTTATACGCAAATGTGCCCCAAGGTGTGGTGAAGGCGGTCTTATGCTGGTCTGTGCCACCAACTTTGACCTGATTATATCCTGAGAAGCCATCTAGCATTAATAACATCTCCAAGCCTGTCACTATCTGCAGCACTTGATCCATGATTGGCAAAGGATAATTATCCTTCAAGCATGCCTGATTCAAATTCCTAAAATCCACACAAAGGCGAATTTCACCATTCTTCTTTTTGATAGGCACTATATTGGCAATCCATGTGGAATGATGGATTGGGAAGATTATCCTTGCATTTAGCATTTTGTGTATCTCAGATAAAAAAGTACCTAATATTTTTGGATTATAATGCCTGGTCTTTTTCCTGTAAGGTGTTGAAGCAGCCTTAAGAGGGATGTTGTGTCAAATTTCATCAGGCCAGAGTAATTTTAGGCAGCATAGGAGTATGCTAGGACATCCATGTATTCGTTGAGCAAAGAGGTGAACTTGAAATGCTCTTTAGGAGTACAGTATTTCCCAATGTTCACCATCTTGGGGTCTTCCTTGGTTCCCAAATTTACTTGATCAAACTTCTGAGATGAGCTTGAATCCATTGGTTGTTGTCTGATGAATCTATCATGCTTATCAAACAGCTTCTCAAGGGAAACTAGGCCTTTGGGAATCTTATTCCCTTTGAGTTGCAAGAACTCCTCACCTATGTCTACATTTGATTCAAGGGCTATTTCACATTTTTGAGGTTCACTACCTTCAAAATGTAGCCGTTCAAAGCTATTTTTTTGCTCCAAGAAGGTAATGATTTGGCTGTCATTGTTAAATACCTGCCAATGACTAGCATTGTCAAATACACTTGGCCAAAAGAGCAGCTCAATCATGTACTTGTCTCTTTTGAAATTTGGGTGGGGGACCAAGAGAGTAGCTAAAATAGCTAATGCATCTACCCAATCATTAAATTCTCTGGAAACTGCAGAGATGTTGAAAGCATCAAAGTCTTCAAGATGGTCCCAAACTAGATTGTGGTAATGACGCAATCTTTCATTCTTGGTTTGGTACAGGTTCCTTACCTGACAAACCACTAGTTTAGCATCTCCTTTAGCATGAAGGATCTTGATGCCTTTGTCTTGAGAAGCTCTCAATCCAAGCAGTAGAGACTCATATTTAGTTGTGTTATTTATGTTGCTGAATTGCAATTTATAAGATGAGGGGAAAATATCTCTTTAAGGAGATATTAACACAACCCTGGATCTTGAACCAGTGGAAGAGCAACTGCCATCAAATTCAAGAATCCATACCTCATTTTATATTGATTTCCTTTTGGATTCTTCTTCATCCGAGGGTGGAGGTACTTCCACACTTGCCTTGTGCTCAGCCAATTCCTCTACTGTTTCAGCTGAATGCATTTTCAGGCTGTCATCTATAGGAGCTTCATCAGATGTCTCGTGAACTCCATCTATGTACAGAAAGTAGTTACCCATGCCTAAAGACTCAAACATAATTTGAGCTTCAGGTGCTGAGGTCTGGGTAACCACATATTTCACTTCCTTCTCAGGGAGCAGCCTTTTCATCACACCTTTGACTAGAATCCTTGCCTCTGATAAATCCATGCTTAATTCACCACCAACATCCTTGTAAAAATTTTGCTGGATAAGGATGCCATATGATGCTGGGACGTTTGCTACCAAGACAGTCATCTTGATTCTTTTGTCTGAAAATGCAGCAAATGCAAATTGGGCATCTTTAATTTGTCCCAGCAAAGGCACTTGTTTGTTCTCCATGGAGAAGCATCTACCAAAAGTTTTGGTCAATGTGAGATCAAGGGATTTGACCACTTTAGCAAGCATGACATTGTCTGAAGCTCCAGAATCAATGATGTAATTATTCAGCTGATGTCCATTTATCAGCAATGAGACATAAAAAGGTTCAGTCCTGCCAGGAGCAGCAAGGGGAGCAGTGACAAGGTTGTTCCTGGTGGGTGCATTTTTAGCAGCATCATGTGTCACTTTGGTAATTAATCATTCAATAGGGATGTTTTGGTTTTTAACACATTGAACCAATCTATCTAATTGCTTGGGATGGGACTGTAAAAATTCAAATTCAGACATTTAAATTTTGGTTCTCTTTATATGGTCAATGATATCAAATGTCTGGAATGAGCTAGGAGCAAAGGATGGAAGTTCATCCTTTTAATTTTTGAATGGGGGAGGACTAGACTACGGAATTGAAGTAGAAGGCATAGGGGCATTTGGGGTACTTACCTTTCTTGAAACCACTAGGTCCTTTGGCTGGAAAGGAAGAGTGGATCCCCACTTAGCAATTGAAACTATTAGTTGAGGTCGCTCATCTGCTTTCTCCTTATCAACTTGTTGAGCTGATTGATTCTTAGACTGGGTGAATACAGCATACGACCCCTTAGTTGCATGGCCTTCACTTCTAGGTTCATCTTGATAGTTCAGGAAACTAATATGGGAGTCACTAGCTAATTCTTCTTCTTCCTCAGTGAAGAGATTAACATCATCTTCAGGATTCAATTCAGGCTGGAGTGAGAAATCTGCTTCAGCTTCAAGATATCCAACTATCAAGTTGTTTGGAGGCACTTCAAGGGTGAGGTTCCTCTATGGAGGAGGAAAGTGATTTTGTTATCCCTGATTCCTGGTAGCATTGCCTTGGTATGCCTAATTTTGAAATGTCATCCTGGGCATATCTTTGTATGCAAGAGCAGATGACATCCCTTGCACCATTTGCTTTCTAAGAGCTAGCATTTCATTTGCTAGCTTTTGTACCATTGGGTTAGTGGTGACTGTAGGTGAATACTCAAAAGATGAAGAGGATTTACCTTTATTAGGGTCTCTCCTTATCTTTTTTGCCAAGATAAGGTCATCTTCTACCTTAGTAGCCAAGTCCTGAGTAGCAGTAAGGTCTATGTGCCTGGGCCATCTCAGCAAGAAACCCACTTCAGAAAATTGTGAATTGATGAAGAAGCATTTGAGGTTCTGAGGTGTCGGCTGGGTGACCATGGTAATATTGTGCCTCAGCTTGTCAAATCTGGTAATGAAATCCCTCATAGGCTCATGAGGCTCTTTCTTCATCTGAGTGAGTTGGGCCAACAAGGCATGTGCATCTTTTGCAGGCTTAAACCTAGCTTCAAATTTGTCTTTTAAAGTGTCCTAGTCAATCACTGATCCACCCTGCAAGTGGTAGAACCAATCTGCAACATCACCTTGTAGTGTCTCCATGAATATCCTGACCGCTATGTCTTCAAATTCCACCCCTATTACACTACAGGCTATGCTGAAAGCTGTAATGTGTTCATCAGGATGAACCTTCCCATTGCTAAAGAATTTGGGGAAATTCTTTCTTAAACTGCATGGAAGCTCATGCAGAGGTGGAGTCAAGTTCAGGGGACCAAAATAATTACCCCAGGGGCCTTGAGCCATGATTTGATTATGCAAAAGTGGGATCACTAATTCAGGTGGAGCATAGATAGGTAAAGCTCGGCCAATAGTAGAAAAAGAAGTCATGCCTTGTGTTGGTGGCCTGGTAGGTCTAGGAGGAAGACTCCTAGTTCATCTAAGGTGAGGTTGTGGAGGAAACAACTCAAAATTACTCTGCTACACCAACTTAAAAGTAGGGTCAACAACACCTTGGGATTTCTGGCCTCTGATATAATGGGGAGTTGCTAGATTACAGAACAAAAAAATGGAAAAGAGTAGGATCTGCTTCAGCTTGAAGTTTGAGACTTCAAACTGTGTGGTCATCCCTAGCGAAGTCACCAAAAATTGTTGGGTGAATATTTTGTCAGCTAGCTAATTGGTGACCAAAATAGTTCCTATCACCACAGCATAGGAAGATTGGTCGCCCAAGCATGCAGCTTTACTACATCAACTGGAGACAAATCTCTCCTCTCATCAAGGGGAGGTTCCCTATTAAATATGCGGACACTATACACTATATAAATAAGCAAAAAGTAAGACACAGGGGTAGAATACATCATCCATCTCTCTTATTTTAGAGATGATGCACACAGACAAAGGAGAAAATCCTAGCTATAAACACTAAAGGCACTTCTCTTTTTTCAGAAGTGTCCTTACAAGAAACAGCAAGAGTTTCTTTTAGATAGTGAAATAACCAGTGATCAAAAGGGCGTAGTAACAGCAGGATGAAGCAGAATGCAAAGTTTCCACCTCAACTGCCCAAAGAGTATATCACAAAGGATAATGGGGGCACAAAGTCACCCCAAAATCCTTAACACAAAAAGAAAAGAAAAAACACAGACTGAAATCAATTGTGAAAGCACAAAGTCTTCCCACAGGTGGTTTCAGGACACTTCTCTGTTACCTTCACTAATTTTGCTTACCAAATTAAATGAATAAGGACACCTTCAGATGACACAAATTAGAACATCACAAAGTCTGTGAAAAACCTACTTTCTCATTTAGATAACAATGAAAATGAAATTACAACCTGAACTCAAAGTCTCAGTCTTCTTCTTTCAAAATGGGTAGAGTTTCGCTCTTGTAAAATGAAAGTCTCCCTTACAAATGAGAGAAAATATAAACTTATAGCAACTACCCAAGGATTGGCACCTTTTTCCATGGGACAACCCATGATGTATTCAACGTCTTCAATGCATCTCCAGTTTTGTGTAGAGAGACCATGCTAAGAATAGTGTGTTGCCATAACTATGGCACGTCCTTTCATCTGATATGTCTCCTCCTTAATATGGACCGTCTGGTCCTTTACATATTTGTCTTTACTTCATGGAAGAAAATAGGCTGCATCCTTATTTTGGTGTGCTTAGAAGTCTACTTAATCCATTGTTCCACCTACTGAAAATAACTCTTTCGAAGACATTTCTAGTCCTTTGCATCAATCTTCTCTCTTTGAGTCTTTGGGCTCTCTTTTCAATCGATCGCTTCTTGGTTCAATTGCTTCTTCACCCCTTGGTTAAACCATCCGTTGAACCACTTGTGTGCCACTTTTTCTTTGATTGAGGCTGCCTTTGAACTTTTGAACGATGTTGAACCATTAAACTTTGAACTCTTTCGGTTCAAAGTTCAATCGGTTCATTGGTTTATTCTATGTTTCGCTCAAACACTGCTTCCTTTATCTTTCTAAGCTCTAGTTGACCCTTTGAACCTTAAACCCGTTGAACCTTTTGGTTTAGTGATTCAATGGTTTATTTAGTTCATTCAGTTTATTTGGTTCATCTGGTGAAACCCTTTTTTGTTTAAGTCTGTGAAAGTTTCTTTTTGCGTCTTTGTTCAAGCTTTTGAAACGGTCCTTTCTCTGTCGCCAAGTGCCCCCCACAAGGGTACTTGTCCTTCGGGCTTCAACTTCCTCAGTGGGATTTTTTCGTCAGGAAAAAAGTTTGAAATAATTCCTTCGAACAAAAAGTCTGAAGGAATTTTGCCTTAACATTTTTCTGAGAAAATCTTCCCGAGAGAATTCTTTCAGCCTCTTGGACTTAGCCATTTCCATCGGATAAAAAGTTTGAAAGTATTGTTCCTTTTGGGCCTTTGAACAAATCCAAAGGAATTCTATCTTTTCTTTGACCTTCGAACCAATGCTGCCTGCCCTCCGCACAGGCACTTGCCTTTTTCGCTTTGGGGCAGCCCCTTGAACCTACCGATTGGACCAACCGATGAACCAACTTTGGTTCAACGGTTCAATGGTTCAATCGATTTATTCTTCATTATTTGGCTAAGTGTTGAACCCGTTTCTTTCCTACAGAGTCCGTAGAAACCAACCTTGAGAGTCCGTAGATTTGAGCCTACCTGCAGAGTCTGTAGAAGCCAAGTTCATAGTTTTCTCTAACCTTGAAAGAGTTCGTAGACATCTATTTGTGGAGTCTGTAGAAACCATATGTGAAGTTCGTAGTTCCAAGCCTACAGAGTCTATAGATTCAAGCCTGCAGAGTCTGTAGATTCAAGCCTGTAGAGTTCATAGATTCAAGCCTGCAGAGTCCATAGATTCAAGCCTGCAGAGTTTGTAGATTTCTAGAAAGCTTGAAAAATGAAGAACCCGAATGCTCAGAACAATTTTTTGAAAAGGGGAGAGATGATTTTGGTCTGATGAACCAAAATAGTTCATAGGTTGTCCCAAAAATTTCACTCATTTTTGGGGACAACACAATCAAATAAGAATATAAGGTCGTGATGAAGTCGAGGAAGACACAAATCATGATGAATAAATTCAACAAGAAGAACAGTAAGATCAACCACCATTGATGAAAGAAAGGATGGTTCAGGTTTTATAAAGAAGAAATGAAGGAATCAAATTTGACATTATAGATTATGGAGGAAGTTTAAAACTAGAAGATTTGATAGATTGGATGAATAGCATGAAAATTTTCTTTGAGTGGAAGACTATGAGAGAAGACAAAAAAGTAAATTTTGCATGCACAAAATTGAAAGGTCATGCAATTATTTGGTGGGATCACCTATAGAAAGAGAGAAAGATAAAAGGTAAAGAGAAGATTAATTTATGGAAAAACATGAAGAAAAAAATGAGGGAGAAATTTTTTCTTGTGGATTATACACAAACCCTATACAAAAGATTCCAGAAATTAAGCAAAAAGATCATTGTATATAGATGAGTTTTATAAACTTTCTATATGAGTGGAGCATGATGAAACAAAAGAGAAAATAACTGCAAGGTATATAAATGGTTTGAAATTTACTATTCAAGATGAATTAAGCATACATATAATATTTTATATGGAGGAGGCATATCAATTAGCTTTGAAGGCAAAATAAAAATAAAATAGATAAAATTTTAAAAGAACATCTCTTGGTCTAAGAAGAGGTGGGTCTAATACCAATAGAGGTGAATCATCACCTGGTGTAGAAAGGCAAGATGAGAATAGGCAAGAGTTTCAATACCAACAAAGAGAAAGAGGGTTTTAGAGAGGACGAAGTTACAGTGGTGCTAGAGGATGGTTTCCAAATTAGCATAGATCTTATGTTTTGTATATATGTGGAGAAGAAGGGCATAGAGAATTTGAGTGTCCACACTATCAAAATCAAGAAAGGAGGCAAGAAGATTGCCCAAGAGTGAATCTAGTTGAGGTTGAGATAGAAGAGCAAAAGATTGAAATTACACTAGCAGATGTTGGTCATGATGAGAATAAAAAATATCGTTCCAAGGAAGGAATAAGAGCATAATAAAGAGGGTGGTGATGCATGGCTGCGATCAAACATTTTTTGAACAAGATGTACTTCGGGTGGAAAGGTATGCAAAGTAATTATAAATGGTGGTAGCTGTGAAAATATGGTTTCTAAAAAAATAGTAGATAAACTACATTTGCAATGTGAAAAACATCATAATCCTTATTAGATTTCATGGTTTAAGAAAGGGATTCAGGATACAATATATAAAAGGTGCTTAATCAAGTTTTCTATTAAAAAAACTTATAATAATGAAATATGGTGTAATGTTATTGTGATGGATGCATGCCATATGATATTAGGGAGATTGTGATAATTTGACTGGAAAGTAATTTATGATGGAACAAAAAACACATGCAATTTTTGGTATGTGGTACAAAGATAGTTTTGTTACCTCTTAAAGAGAACAAAAAGCATGCACTCTACTAAATAATTTATCCAAGATATGAAGGTGGTAGGTTTTTGTTATGTATTAGTAGTAAAAAATGAAGACACAAAAATGGTGCAAATACTAACAGAAGCAACAAGAATGTTGAAATAATATGTAAATGTTATGTCTAATAAGTTACCAGATGGTTTACCACCAAAGAGAAATATTTAGCATCACACTGATTTAATTTCAAGATAATCTCTACCCAATCAAGTAGCTTATAAAATGAATCCAAAAAAACATGCATAATTAAATAAATAGGGTATTGAATTGATAAGAAAGAAGCTGATAAAGGAGAGTATGAGTCCATTTGCAACACCAATATTTCTAACTCCAAAGAAAGATGGAGGATGGAGAATGTGTGTGGATAGTAGAGCAATTAATAAAATTATAGTCAATTATAGATTTTATATACCTCGTTTAGATGATATGATGGATGTGCTTGCAAGAGTAAAAGATTTTACCAAGATTGATCTAAGGAGTGGTTATTATTAGATTTGAATTCATGAAGGAAGTGAGTGGAAAACTACATTTAAGACTAGGGATGGCTTATATGAGGGGATGGTGATTCCTTCTAGATTATCTAATGCACCTAAAACATTTATGATGATAATGAATATAGTGCTACGATGATATATTGGTAAGTTTATGGCTATTTATTTTGATGATATTTTGATATTCAGTAGGACTAAAGAAGAACACTTACAACATTTGATAATGGTACTAAAATTGTTAAGGAGAAGTTGTATGTAAATTTGAAGAAGTGTAGGTTTATAAAAAATAGTTTGGTATTTTTGGGATTTGTAGTTTCAACAGATGGTGTGAGAATGAATGAAAAAAAGATAAAGATAATTGTTGAGTGGCCTACTCCAAAAATTATTATAGAGGTAAGAAGTTTCCATGGTTTAGCAACTTTTTACAAAAAAATTATTAAAAAATTTAGTACTATTGTGGCACCAATAACAGATTGCATGAGAGGGAAGAAATTTATATGGACTAGAGCAGCCACATAAAGCTTTGAATTTTTGAAGAAGAAGATAATAGAAAAATTAATTTTAGCATTACCAAATTTTAACAAAGTATTTAAGATTGATTATGATGCTTCATTTATGGGAATTGGTGTTGTGTTGACTCAAGAAGAAAATCCAATAGCATATTTCGGTAAGAAATTGAATGAAGTAAGAACAAAGTATTCTACCTATGATGTTAAAATTTATGCAGTTGTACAAGCATTAAGACATTGGAGGCATTACCTAGTGCCTAAAGACTTTATCCTATTTACTGATCAAGAGGCATTGAAATATGTGAAGCATGTTATGTTGAAGTATGCAAAGTGGGTATCTTTCTTGCATGGTATACTATTGTGTTAAAACATAAATAAAATATATATAATCAAGTAGCTGATGCATTGAGCATAAGAGTAGCATTATTATCTACTATGGTGAGTGAAGTAGTTGGATTTGAATCTATCAAAAAATTATATAATATTGATCCATATTTTGGTAAGATAGTTGAGCAGTGTAAGAATCCATTAATAGGTGAGATAGATACTATTCATGGTGAGTATCTTATACAAGAAGGTTATCTCTTCAAAGGAAACAATTATGCAATTCATTTGGGTCTCTACAAGACAATATAATAAGAAAATTATATAGTGAAGGTTTGACTAGACATTTTGGTAAGACGAAAATAATAGCTTTGGTGAAGGAAAAGTATTTTTGGTCAAAGATGAAGAGAGATGTGATAAGGTATATTTCTGGGTGCAAGATATGTCAGGTGGCTAAAGGACATGCACAAAATACTAGACTATATATGTTATTATTGATTTCAAGAGGACCATGGATAGATTTGAGTATAGATTTTGTGTTAAGATTACTAAACACACAGATAGGTAATGATTCAATTTTTTTTGTTGTAGACAGATTTTATAAAATGGTTCATTTCATTGCATGTAATAAAACCAATGATGCCACTAGAGTTGTAGAATTATTTTTTAAGGGTATTGTGAGATTTCATGGTGTTCCAAAAACTATTACTTCAAATATAGACACAAAATTTCTAAGTCATTTTTGGAAGACTTTGTGGAAGAAGATGGGTACTAAGCAACAATTCAATAGATGGACAAATTTTGAATAGGAGTTTGGAAAATTTGTTGAGATGCATAGTAGGAGAGAAGCCCAAGCAAAGGGACTTGGCTTTACCACAAGTTGAGTTTGCATATAACAGTTCAGTAAATAGATCAACAAAAAAATCATTATTTCAAAGTATGTATGAAATAAATCCTATGGTTATTTTAGATTTGGTACAATTACCAATTTTAGATCAAATTAGTGATGATGCAGAAGCATTTTCAAAGCATATGCAGCGGTTGCAAGGAGTAAGAAGAAAATTGCAAAAAATTAATGAGAAATATAAAGCATCAACAGATGTTAGAAGAAGACCCAAGGTATTTGAAGAAAGAGAGTTGTTAATGGTTTACTTGAGGAAAGAAAGATTTCTAAAAGGCATGTACAACAAGTTGAAGTACAAGAAAATTAGTCCATGCAGAATTGTGAAGAAAATCAATAACAATGCTTATAAGGTGAGTTTACCACAAAATTTTGATATCTCTCTAGTATTTAATGTTTCAAATTTATATGAATTCCATGGAGAAGATGGTGAAGGTGATGAACATGAAGAAGAAAATTGGCAACAACAGGTTCGAAAAAAGAAGAAGAAAAAGATAGTGCAGGTTTTGGATATGAAGACAATGAGCACAAGGCAAAGGAATTATAACATATTTTTGATCTATTGCTAAGGATTGTAGTAAGAAGACAACACCTGTATTAAAAAATGGGAGATAAATAATATTGAAAAAGAAAAATAGCAACAGTACAATCAGGGCAACTCGTAGGCATTGAATTGTTTTCAACCAGAGGAGAATGATACAGAAAAAATAGGCCAAAATTCTAGAGGCCATAACTTTTGACCTACTGCTCTGTTTGAGTTCTTCCACACGCCAAAACAACCATTTCAAAGATTTTGTTGCTGATCTAAGCTATGATTTTCATTTAGAGGTGTTTTTTATATTTTTTGGAGGCCAAACATGACCATCTGAAGTTTCAAAATTATAGTTTAATGATTTTTTAGGATTTTTCTATTTTTAGAAACTATATGTTTTTATGGCCAAATTTCAATTTAAATTCATCCAATAGGATAATTTTAGTGTTTAGAGTATTTTGAGAGATTTTTAGAGATGCACGTACTTGCATGCAAGACTTACTAAAAAATAGAAGTTTTTTTTTTAGATTTTAGTTTTTTTTTTTGAAATTTTGCATGTCAACTCTATTTCCAAGTTGAGATTTATTTATGCATGGTTTGTAATTATTTCAATTCATTCAATATAAATCAATTTAGAGATTGTTTCAGATCTTGGCTATTGTTTCAGATCTTGGCCTATTAGTAATTTTATTGTCTTGATAGTTTTCAATTTCATTATTATGTCTTTTAATTCATCATAAGTGCATGTTCATGATGGGTCATCCCTTAAACTAAAGAAGAACTAGAAATAAGATAATAATCATTCATAAATATGTATGAATGAAACTAAACATTATTTAATTTATTATTATATTTGAATATGAAGGAAAGAAGGTACCCAAGTCATTTTGATTATTGAAAATTAAGATTTTAAGCAAAGTAATTAAATTATAAAGTTTGATAAATTTAAAAGTTTTATCTTATTAAAGGGAATAAATTTTTAAAAAGAAATGGTGCTCAACCTCAATTTCATTGGTGTCACAAATTTAAAAAATTCACTTACTCTGAACCATATTCAATTTCTTTCTAGACATTTCTAACCTCCTCCCATGACACACTTGACATTCTCGACCATTTTCATTGAATCGTGGGAGCTCCAAAAATCTACACATTCAGCACAAAAAATCAAAGGTGATACAAATGCCTAATATTCCATATAGGTGTTATATATATATATATATATATATATATATATATATATATATATATATATATATATATATATATATATAAATTATGTGAAAAACAAGGTACTTTTTACATCTCTTGCAAAAATAACTAGGTTTGCTAACAAAAATTAATTCTAATGCATCTTTATGTTCATTACACTTTTTTTTTTTTTTTTTAAAGATAACTTTTTGTTTTTCTTAAATTTGTTGTATAACCATCTACTGAACATTGTAAATAAATATTTCTACTTATCCTTATACATATTTAAAGAAAAGTAAAAAAATTATAAATGGAAAAAGTTTCATTTAAGTTACATAAATAAAGAGCTCATACAACATCATGCCCACCCAATGTTGGTGAAACTCCTCCCTCTCTAATGTTTTCATTTTGATTGTTAGTAGTGAAAGAATTCCATAATCTCTAATAACTCTATCTTGAATTTGAATGGATAAAAAAGCTCTTTCTTCCTTATTAATTTGATCTTGTATAGAAGGAATTTCACCATCTCTAATAACTCTATCTTGAATTGTAATGAACAAAGGAACAACTTCTCCCTCTTTATTAATGTCATCTTGTTTTATTAAACAAACTCCATCTTTGCTAATGATTTTATCTTCCAATTTATTTGATAAACAAACTTTTTGCTCAACAATGCTTTCATCTTGCCTTGTAATGGGTGAAGGAACTACATCTCGCCTTAAAGGAACTCTTCCCTCTTTATTGACTATAATTTGTTCTTGTGTATTTTGTGGTGTGTATAAAATTTCCATTATTTTTTTATAAGTATTAATTTTTTAAGTAGATCCAAATTTATTATATTTCTTTCTCTGTTCAAAATAAAAATATTGAATAGATATAATTAAAATTCAACATTTTGTAAATAACATCTTCAATAAAATTATTTAATAATTTTTATAACATAAAAATAATAATTAATATTATTTATAAATTAATAAATATTAAATATTTGATAAATTGAAATTCAATATTTTATAAATAATATGTTCAATAAAATTAAATAATAATTTTTACAATATGAAAAGAAATAATAATCAATACTTTTGAACTGATAAGTATTAAATGCTCAAAGTTTAAATGAGAATACTAAAAAGTGGGAAATTATAAAAAGATTTTTACCTTGTATACCCTATCTTTCCACCGACCAGACTGGTAGACTGGGAAATCTACAATGGCCTTCACAGAACTCTCCTCCTCCATTTCTGACTTTGGATCCATAACCTTCTCAATTAAGGCAGGCAATTACAGATTGACTCTTAAGATTTGTTAAGCCAATATATAGACATAAATATTGGAACTAGAACAGCTGGTATGAGGGACAACATTAAAAAAAAAAAATACAATGTGAGATCATAAAAACAATTTCAGATGAGAAAAAATTCATACCACTGTTTTTGGATGGAGTTGTCTAAATTGATTTTTATGTTTTTCCACCTTCTCTCTCTCACTTGCCACATCTATGTTGCCTTTGATGTAATCCCATAACCTGTTGTAGAACAATAATTGAGATTATAAATTTGACAATCACAAAGTTGAATTGAGAGCTTCAAAAATGTTTTGAATTACCAGAACACAAATTCATATCTGTGATCGCCAAGAAAGCTTTCCAGATATTTCCTCAACTCTTCTTGACTGCTTCCTCCACAAACAAGGACTTCAACATATCTCTACAATAGAAACAGTTGTATATAATTTCTATTGACTGATGGCTTTTTCTTAAATAAATAAACTTAAAACTCACCGCTACATCATCCATTATTGATTCACCATTCCAACCTTTGGGAAGTTGAGATAATCTTTGTTTTACTGCTGGACGATTGAGAGAGGTTCCTGTGCTTCCAAGCTCCATTGGAAATGTCTCCATTGTTGGGGAAGAAAGTTTGTCAATAAATTTGAATTTGAATTCAAATATGGTTCCTCAATTTATAAATATGGTGTTCAACTGGTTATAAAAAAAATATTGTAGTACAAATGGTGATAAACTTGATACAAATATTCTACGACCAGTGGGTATAAATGGTTAGGGGTGAAAGTGGAGATGTAGGGGCGTGTGACGCAATCAAGGGAGATGACCTTTTGCTATAGTAACCACACAGTCTATTTTTTATTGAATTGATTTATATGGTTCTAGATATTAAGTTTAATTTTAAATTTGGTTACTCCAAAATGTAGATATGTTTGATCATTATTGATGCTTTATTTTTTTTAATAGGAGAGCCACATGATGGTTAATTTAATATTTAAAAAATAAAAATTGGTATTAATTTATTAAAAAATTATTTTTTATGATATTGATGATTATAATTGTATTGTAGTATACTTTTAATTAAATTGGTTTGTAGTGTTTGTTAAGAGGTCTCATTCAAATATATATTATATTTTGTTTTAATTTTAATTCGTAGTATATTATTGAAGTTTTTTTTTTTTAATTATTGGTAATAGGAAGGTTTTGAAAGGGGCCCTTTCTTTATACAATTAGAAATAGGAAAAAATAGAGAAGGCACTATGAACATAGGATTGCAATCGGGGTAGATTAGTATTGTGTTAGTGAATAAAATAAATCAATCAAAAACACACTAAATTAACACCCTAATCCTATCTTAAAGGGGGAGCTTAATTAACAAAACAAAGATGGAAAACACAACTAAAACATAAAAAAAAAACTTTTTTTCTCCTTCCTTGGATGCTCCAAAATGCTTGTTGTAGTGGCCTACTCAGTTTGTGCTCATGAAGCCTGTATCAATGGAGTGTGGCTACCTCCATCTCTCCTTGGCACCATGTTTGGCTTGGCTTGGCTTAATATTTGGGCATTACAACACTAATTTGCATGAAATTTTAGAATCAATTCAGCATTATAACTTTGGCATATGAGAGCTTAAAATTCCATAGACAAAGCCTCATTTTTATAGATTTTACAAAATGGTCATAATCAATCTAAACCGTCCATCTCAAGATGGAGATGTGTGGCTAAGGATTAATTAAATTATGTAATTAAAATTCATAAATAAGCTCATCAATATTTGGAATAGAGGGGTATTGAATACGCATGGAAGGTCTTGATGAGGCATGGGAGGCATGAATCCTCATATTTTATGCATTTATGGCCTAGGGATATCTTCTTACGAAATGATGTCACCTGATGATGCATATATTCAATATTCATTTTCAAAAATAAATTATTCAACAAATTCCATGGAATTCTTAATTAGGCTCATGATTTGGTTTAATTAGCTCTTCAGCATGATTAAGCACTTTGATGCAAACCTTGGTTCTTTGTGCACAAAATACTCAAATTGGTCAGAATGTCTTGTTATTAGTCCAAAATTTGACTGGATTAGAATTGAAAGTCGATGTCAGATGCATTGGAACTGTTATGCCATTTAAGATGTTTCCAACATAAAATAACAAATGCACATGTATTATGCAATAAATTTGATAGAAAAGAGCAATCTAGAGCACCTAGGTGCAAAATTGACATTTTGACTCAAAATGATCTGATCAAAGTTAGTTGGCCCTTAAATTGCATTACTCTAATTAATGATATCCTTCCAAAAATAAGCACTTGAATATGTTAGTTTCAAAGTTTTTAATGTGTTTTAGTTTTTTTAGACTAAATTATATATTTTAGTAAGAATTAGTCAAAAGCTTAGTTGGAGTTTATCAATGACCAGTTTTATGTGTCTATAGTTTGCCCTTGTTTGGGAAGATGTTGCAAATCGTAGGCATAGCAATGTCTTCTCAAATAATGATAAATGGCCTGTATACCAAAAAGAAGATGATGGTTGAATAAAAAGCTCCAAATAATGTTTGGGAAGCCTATAATGATCCCCCCTTGAGGGAGTGGTCGTCACATATGTGGATGGACGGTCCCTCAAAAAGAAGCAAGAATAAAGGTGAGATTACCCTATGGTTAATATTAATCCAAACAAGAAAATGCTTGCATGCATTGATTTAAAAATAACTTATTTACCCAAAAGTGATTATAATCAAGATTAAAAGTCAAAATAATTATTTGTTCATAAGCAGTTATAATGATTAAAAGGACCTAAATTGTTTTATAAAGATAATTATGCTCCAATTAGGGTTGATTAGCAAGTATAACTCAAGAATATAACCTAGAATATAGATTAAAAATGAGTGAACACAAACATAGATGCGATGGTCTAATGACTAAAGAAGCCACAAATAACCAAGCATATGAGGATGTGCAAAGTGATGAAAGGGATGGATAGAAGAATAATATTTGATCATTGGAAAAGATTCAGTTGTACCTGCTAATGTGGATATGCACAACCTGATTAGTAATGATACAACTAGAATGGTCAATAGGTTAATTTGATCAAGATGGGATGGAAAGATTTGCCAAGGTGCCAAGAAATTTTTTTCGCTGCTTCATTGATTTTAGACCTTCTTGAAACTGATTTTTACTATAGCATGTGACAGTGGGCACATGATAGAACATCATGAAGTCTATACAAAAATATGCATAAAGACTGACTCTCAATCCAATAAACACATGAAAATAATGCACCAATGATAAAAACCATGATGATAATGTTGACGTATGAATATGGATGGACTCAAAAATAATGTGTATAAAGAATTACCCAATGAACACATATAGACTAAGTCAAGGCAACAATGTTGAAAGCAAACAAACAAACAAGCGAACAAACAAACAAACAACTTAAAATAAATAAACAAATAGAAATCCTGAAAATAAAAGCAAAAGAAAGCATCCTAACAATGACCATTTCCCAATAAGGCAGATCAAGGATAATTGACTAAGCTTAGACAAGACAAATATTTTTGGATTTTTAAAATGTTATGAATGTTTTTGGATTTTTAAGGTATTTCAACTTGTTAGAGAATGACAAGATACCTACTTGAAAAATAATGAAAGTGTTGTCTTAGGTTGCTCGTAAAACAGTGAGAGCATGGTTTAGGTTACTCATAAAATAGTGAAAGCATATCATAGGGAGACTGAGATGACCTCAAAATGAATTGAGTATGACCTACATAATCCTAAAATAACCTCATGTCACAGTTATTTCATCCACACGAAATGCAAGGAAAAATTAACTAGGTCCCAACAAGTTCTCAAATCTGATAAATGACCAGTCAAATAAAAATAATAATGGCAAAGTGATGTGGCAATGCATGACAAACAAATGTTTCCCCTAGTTTTCCCATAGGTGATTATAACTAGGATACAATAGAATAGGTCAATGATACTAATTTGCCCATAGGTAGTTATAATTAGTAGCAAGACTGGCGAGACACCGATTTGCCCATAGGCAGTTATAATCAGGCTCACATAAACAAACTTGATATGATGGAACAATAAAAGATATATTGTCAGATCAACTATCACACTACTTTCATAGACTATCATTGAAACACAAATTTTATGAGAGTTACAACTTGATCATAATCCTCTCGTGAAAAGTGTGGAAAACACCAAAGGAACCAAGATCAAAATAGGATTGGGTAAGATGACTAAAAATTGGCTTTGGTCTAAATAGGAATAGAATGATAGGATGGTATGATATGGTCTTGCTAAGGATAATTATGGTTTGATTGATTGGATAGAATGGTAAGAGGGTTGCCTCCAAGTGATGGGGTGAATGGCTCGGTATGGGATAATGGCAAAAAGGATATGGCATTCTAAAATGGTATGTGTTTTTGGCTTGGGTGATTGTTGGTTTTTTATTATGTTTGACCTAGGTATGGTAAAATGCAATATGATTATATTATTCTTTCTGAAGTGGAGATGCACGTCCTAATCAATAGATGATACAAATAGAATAATCAATCATGTTAATTTCTAATCCATACCTCATCTGAATAGCTACTCTGTCAAGAACTGGTTGCAGATCTGGATGCCAAGAATGTTGTTATGCTCTTCCTTGATCGTTGATTTTGATTCCTTCAAACATCAAGACAAGGTATATTTGTAACCTCTGTAAAGGAAAGTGCGATCATGAATGGTAAATAGGAATAAATAATGGATGATAGGTTTATTTTTGAAATGGAATGGTAGATGATAATAGAATGCATAGTGGTAGGGAAACAAATAAAGAGCAGGACTTTCAGTCAAACATAATGTTGTCGATGTTGGATTCAACATAAATTTGGATGTGGTGGGGCCGAAGACTTGTTCTCTTAATATGACCATCAAATTTTTTTATTGTTTAGACCTGAGAGTAGCTACCATTTGATTAGGTTGTAGATAAGAAGCTAATTTGATTTGATCTTGAATTTTGTTTTCATTAAACAGTGAAGGATTTTTGTGCTCAACTATTGACCCTTCGATGAGGTTGTCACCAACGAAGTTATCTTTATTGTCTCATAGTGCTTCCAAGTAGGTTTCACTAATGAACATTGGATTTTGAATTTGATTATCTTCTAGTGCTTCCAAAAAAAATTCACTAAAAGATGTTGAGTTTGAACTTTGCTTGTCCCCTAATGCCTCTAAAAAGGTTTCACTAGGAGAGTGTTCTTCTACTACATGAATGTGGTCTTAGCCTCCTTGCTCTTCTTTAACTTTTATGTCATCATCAATATAGTTTAACAAAGTGTGATTTTGTTGATCCCAATCGACACTTGTAGGAGATGGAATGTTAATATAATGGCTATTTTGGTTTATGATAATGGCATGTGGAATAGTAATAGAATGGGGAGAGGATGTACAATCTTCATAGAAGATACTAGGAGAACTTGTGTCAATGTTAAAGTAACCATCCTAAAAAATTGTAGAAGGATCACAAATGTATTCAAATTGATCCACGAGGCATACATAATCAATGTTGTAACAATCATGAACATATTTTGTATCTGAATCTAATTCTGACTCAATGGACTCTCAATCTGATGTTGATTTTGATTTTGATACTAAATATGATGTTGGTTCAAGAATATAATCTAATTCTAATTATGATTCTTCATCTTATGGGTACTCTATTACAATGATGTCTTGTTGAATGTTTGGTATTGGACAAGTAACGGCTTGTGATGGCATGGTGGGCTCCACAAAAACTAGTTTATCAAAGTGAGACTCTTTAACGATGGAAAAAAGGTCAAGAGACAACTCTTCATAGACTGGCTTATTAATAAGAGGTTCTTTAAAAATAGGCATATGATCGAGATAATTATTTTCCAAAATGTGGTTATAATCATTAAAAAGTGACTTAGTAAAGACTGGCTTGTTAGAGTGACACTTCTAAAAAACTAGTATAGGATCAATGGGATATTCATCACAGATTGACTTATCATAAATGGTTGGCTTAACTAAAACATCTTAGATTGGTTGGTTATTTTTCCCTTAGTTTTTAATAAGTTGGAAGATACTAGTTTTGAACATAGCTTTGTCTTTGAATGATTGGATTGACTAAGGTTTTGATGGGATTGGTACTATATGAGGAATGGCATGCAGTTGGATAATGATAGGGCATTGGGGAGCATGATTACTCATATGATTTAAAGGATTAAGTCCTAAAATGGTAACAACAGGGTGGTGTGGAGCTTGATGGCTCACACAAGCCAAAGGACTAGGTCCTGGAATGATGAAGGGGCATTGTGGAACTTGATTTCTCATACAAGCCAAAGAATGAGGTCCTGGTATAGAAATGGTATGGCATTGTGGAGCCTGATTGCTCACACAATTTAAATGATGAGGTCCTATAATGGTAATGATATGCCTTAGATATTATGGAGCTTGGTAGCTCATACAATAAAAAGGAGGGTTAGGGGTAGCTGATGATCGAATAACAGAAGGACATTGTGGAACTTGATTACTTGCACAAACCAAAACATCTAAGTCTTCCTGATAAACCATATCATACCAATCTTGAGTTGGATCATAAGCTAGTTTTTGACTGTGTTCCATGTAGTGATTATTATAAAGAGGGTATGGATCCATTTCCCAAACAACATTATCTATAATTTAGTCTTCAAATTTTTCCTCACAAGCCTCTTCATACCAATCAAGGTCTCAAGTTGGATCATAAGCTGGTTCGTGACTTTGTTCCCATGAATGATTATTATGAGGTGGATAGAAATATGTCTCACAAACCATATTATCATCATTGGAGTCTTGACTAAAGCCATAAAAGTTATTTTGTGTGGTCATTCTATTTTAAGTTGGATTGTACGTGACTCTACCATAAGTGTAGCTAGACATATCCGCATAAATGATGAAAGCTCTAAAACAAAAAAGATTAGAGTTCTGTAAACTCTGATAAACTATGTCCAAAAGATAAATGATTCAAACTTGATCTAACTTGGTCGAAGGAGGAGTTGTATCTCCAAAAAATGATTTGATCATGGATTTGTATCTCCAAAATGGTTTGTGCTATGACTTAGCATAAAATAGTCTAAAAATAAATGTCTAATATCAAAATGTCGTACACACAAAAGGTCAAGTGTCTGAATAAAAACCAACATGTCAAAAGTCTAGGTTAAAGTGTTCAAAACAAGTCTAAACTAGGAAAGGGAAAAGAGTTTCTAGGTCTTTTATCCAAACACGGAGTCAAAAGCTAGGCTCAAACAGGTTATGCCAGGACTTTTGGCCAAATGACATCAAAATTTAATCTTGAAGCAAAGGTATGATGTGATTTGATTTAATCTAACAAGTTTGAAAATAATTTTGACATAAAACCAGCACACGGAATCAAATATAAACATGATCATTTGGTATAAGGCATGAGACAAAAGGATCTTGGAGAAAGGTTGTGTTCTCTCAAATAAAGGCACAAACAATTATGAAGATAGGCATTAAACAAACAAACCATCAATAGTTTTCAAATTTGGGTAATCGATTAATCGAAGTTATGCAACCCAAAAGAGAAATATATATGTATATGTCCCACGTATTGAGGCCTAAATAGAAATCAATCAATGTTTGAATTCAAACTTAACAAGGTTAATTGAAAACTCAATATTGAAAACTAGGCTTTGACTAAACAAGCTAGATAAGATTGGACAGCATGATGGTGCATAAATAAGGTCCAAATGGTATACATGACATGGTTTAAAACAAATGATTTTTGATACAATGGTAAACAAGTCTTGAAACAATATGAACAACCTAATAGCATAAGCATGCTCTAATGATGTGATCAATGATATGTTTCAAAGACTCAAAGGCAAAATGGTTTGACACGATTTTAGACATCGTAACACTACCCTCCATAACTCAAATGAGACACACACAAATAAGTTTAGCAAAAAATTTCAAGGCACAAGTGTGGTGTAAAATGGGTAGCATAATGCCTCTTTAAACAAAAGAGTGGTGTATACACAAATTGGTTTTGACATAGTTATAAATAAACAATCAAGTTTTAGTCTCAAAATATACCAAGAAAAAATGATCAAAATACACTAAGTATAATCATCTAAATCCTAGCAAGGGTATGGCAATGTGGGATTGACTAAAACTAATTAGTTTTCGATCATTCTATAGGGATCAATTTAGCATTATAACTTTAGGGCATATGATAGCTTAAAATTCAATAGGCAAATCCTCCTATTTATAATTTTTTCAAAATAGTCAGAATTAACTTGAACCATCTATCTTAAGATGGAGATGTGTGGCTAAGGATTAAGTCAATTATGTAATTAAAATTCATAAATGGGCTCATCAATATTTGGAATAGAGAGGCATTGAATAGGCATGGAAGGTCTTAATGAGGCATGGGAGGCATGAATCCTTATTTCTATGCATTTATGTCCTAGGGATGTCTTCCTAAGAAATGATGTCACCTGATGATGTATATCTTCAATATTCGTTTTCAAAAAGAAATTATTCAACAAGCTCCATGGAATTATTAATTAGGCTCATTATTTGGTTTAATGATCTCTTAAGCATGATTAAGCACTTTGATGAAAACCTTCTCTCTTTGTGCACAAATTACTCAAATTGGTCAGAATGTCTTGTTATTGGCCCAAATTTTGACTGGATTGGAATTGGAAGTCGATGTTAGATGCATTGGAACCATTATCCTATTTAGAATGTCGTCAATTTAAAATAATAAATTAATGTGTCTTGTGTAATAAATTTAATAGGAAAGAGCAATCTAGAACACCTAGGAGAGAAATTAGCATTTTAACTCAAAATGATATGATCAAAGTTAGCTGGCCCATAAATTGCATTGCCCTAATTAATGATACCCTAGCAAAAATCAGCACTTTAATATGTTAGTTTTAAAGCTTTTAATGTGTTTTAGTGTTTTTAAGCCAAATTATACATTTTGGTAAGAATTGATCAAAACCTTAATTGGAGGTTATCATTGGCCAGTTTTAGGTGTCTACAGGCACAAAAAGATCACAATAACTAATAGTGAACTGAAAGCAGTTAAACTTCAGCCAGTCAGTTCTTTAGCAATGACAAAAGGTCTACCGTAAAACAATAAATATACCAAGACCCAACCACCGAACCTCATTACTCAACCAAAAAAGACCAAAAATAAAGCAACAAACATCAAAGGAAAAACTCCAAAGCAAGAGTTAATCATGGGTGAAGATCAATTTTCTAATATGCCAAGAAAGAAGGCTCTCCATCATCTATTGAGTGTTGTCTTTCACCATTTCCTCCACTTCTACTCTCAACCTTTCTACCTCTGATAAGTCCCCTTTATTTTTTAATGTTGAAACCAAAAGAGCTTTAGGTCTCTCGCAAAAAGAGAAAAGGTATTACAAAAAACATGGCAGGGACTTGAAATAGTAATAGAAACCGTCACTTTTTTCAAATAATATTCCTTCCTAGGGGAGATATCCATGGGTGTATATATCCTCCTTTTTCCTCCAAATTGAGTGAGAAGAAGTTAAAAAGGAGCGAAGACCTTTTGAAGAGCACCCAGTGGCCAATTACCAAGGAGATTACATCAGAACCATATAAAAAGAAGGTCTTCAAAGTTAAAAATTGAGTCATGAGCAACAAGAAAAGGTCAAAATTATTGATTGAAAAAGAGGCCTGAAGAGATCAACAATGGCACATGCTCTCATGAGTCTACCTCCCATAGAATTATTATTGAGTTTCACAAAAGAGAAAAAATAGTTAATCAACAATTTGATGTGTTCTTCTTTTCTCATGATGGACAAAAGTTGTATAATCTAAAATCCAAATAGGTTCCACTAAGATTTTATCTAGATCAATGTCAAAAAAGTGGGCCAAGGACAAAAGAAGACCCCAAATTTTCCAAAGAACCATGATCCTAAAGATCACACAAAATATTAATCTACAAAGCTCTGGAAGACAACTTGAAAAAAGCCAATGCTGAGCAATGAGAAGGACGGAGTTGTTGAAGAGCTCCACACAAACGAAGCCCATAGGACAAGATCAAAGAATGAAATATGTGAGCCCACACATTTTCTAAGTAAAAATTAGTTGCCAATGTCCATCTCCATTTCATGAAAAGATTAATTTGAAATAGCCAACTCCAGAGGCTATTGGAGCTAGTTTTTGTTGTTATTGTCATTCTTTCTATTATTGCATGTTCATGAAGTATTATTTCTCAAATATAAGGGGAATGTTAAATAAGATAGTAATCATTCATAAATTTATGTGAGACAATATATCATTTAATGTATCATTATCTTTGAACATGATGGAAACTAAGGTATCTAAAACACTTTGATTACTGGAAGCTAAGAGTTTTTGGAGAGTAATTGAATTACAAATTTTAATGAGACAACATAAAATTACAGTTTCTGAGGAGTTCAGAGCATAATATGATGTCACTGCATAGATTTATCTATGTGAGATTCTACATTGTGATTAGAGATGTCTGAAATATCAATAGTTTTGAAATTAGAGCATCCCTAAAAACTTTACATAACCCTGACAAGATGGCCACTCCAAATGGCTATTATTATAAATTCTTATAATTTACTAAAAGCTTTCTTTTTCTTGGGAGTTTTGCTATTTACATGGCTATGCATGTTGAATGCTTACTATTAGCTTTGTTTATCTTTAAGGCAATTTACTATTATTAGTTTTTTTAGCTATAAAATAAGGGGTTCGCCTTATTATAATGTAGAGTGGATAATGCATACATCACTCACTACTGCATTTAGTATAATTGGCACCTTATTTTATGTTGCACTTGTGCCATAAATCAATTTTTTTTAGTATTTTTGGCCCCGCAACTTGTTTAAATCACATTGAATTTTGTAACATAACTTCAATGCATAGATGACATGATTAGATGCTTTTATTAAATGTGTTTATGCCACACTTGTGCCACATTTATGCCAATAATCTATATAAGAATGGTGTTGAGTTTGTGCTGAACATTATTATAAAAAATTAAAAAATATATATAATTTATAAATATATATATGAAATTATCTAGATTTTATTATTATTGTTGTTGTTATTGTTATTATTGTTGGATCTCTAAGGAATTAGTTACCGGTGTGGTATTAAACCTCCAAGTTGAGAGTTCAAATCTGAAAAAGCTACCACTTTAACACTTGGGTTTGATTAGATGCCCCACTCCAACACTACAATTTAAATTAGATATTTGAATCATGATCGTCAGGTTGGGTGACTTTAACTTCCCACCTCCCAACTAATTAGACTTAGACCAAACCCAAGGGCATATATATATATATATATATATATATATATATATAATGTGTATTTATATGTAAAAAATATTCTAAATTTGAACATTCAGAAGTTTTTTTAAATTAAAAAAGTTTTGAAACAAACAAAATCTAGAAATATTTGTCGTGCATGGAAGGATGGTTTATTTGGTGCATTTAAGAACCACATGAAATCCAAAAAAATATGCAAAACTCTCACACTTGAACACACTTAAATGGGAACTAGGACAATAATGGAAAGAACCATGTAGTTGGGTTATTGATACAGTTGTGAGTTCAGTTTATTCGAGCTCCAAGAATGGTGAAAAAAACATACCATCAATTTTAACACGTTAGATTTAGTTGAATAATTTTTTGATTTATTCAAAATTGTACAAGAAGGAAATATTACAAAATTGTATGCATAAAGATGATCGCTACAAAATGTGAACACACACACACAGATATATATATATATATATATATATATATATATATATCTGAATAATTTTTTGATTCATTCAAAATTGTACAAGAAGGAAATATTACAAAATTGTATGCATAAAGATGATCGCTACAAAATGTGAACACACACACAGATATATATATATATATATATATATATATATATATATATATATATATATATATATATATATATATATATATATATATATATAAGCCATAAAGGCACACAAAATATGAACATAATATAATGTTAGGTCAATGCCATGTAGGCATACATTTTCATACAAGTATATGATAAAGTACATCATGTAAACCATATCCTACTCATCAAAAATCCTTCCTCTCTTTGCCTTGCTCTAATAAGGCTCTCCTTCAGATGCCTTGCTCATAGATGGAGATCCCTGAAATGCTTTAAAATCCTCTAAGATTTGATTATTAGTCCTTCTATGCTCATAGCTTGCATGTAGATAAACTTATTCATATACAAATATTGTTAAAAACTATACATATTAAACATACATCCAAGTTCAAAATTTAATTTTAAAATGATACAAAAACTATTTAAACATGCACTTACCATAATATTGTGGTCACACTCAATTTTATTCTGCACTTAAGAAGGCCAATGGCAAGATGAGCCTCACGCACCGGAGTGTGAAAGGGAGAAACAACATGATTTAGTGCCCTACTAATCATCTCAATAGGACTATCAAACATCATTAGATAAACCTACATAGATAATACAATCACATCAGTTATAACAAAGTATAGATTAAAATTATTAAAACAAATCTATATTTAAATTTTAAAAGTACAAGTTAACATACCTCAATGAGTTAATGCACAAATGCAATTGTAGTAGCAATGCCTAAGTTTGTTCCTACATATATCGATGGAGGATTCTCCACTCTGGTCATCAACTAAACAAACAAAATATGATTATTAGTTCAAAATATCTATATAAATAAATGTACATGGTACATGAATTATAATATTAATGAAAAATTACCTTCATATATGTATAAGATGGTTGAGTAATAGTAACATATGCAGTAGTAGATGGCCCAAAATTTGGCTATGAAAATGATAGGACCATCTCCTCTTACAACATAAATAATTATAATTATATTATTGACTTTTATATGTAATTTAATTATTACATTTTAAATACAAATATATCTAAAATTTAACATGTCAAATATATAATATACCTACACAGGTGAAATCAAGGTCTCCACACTAAATGTATGTTCCAAAATCATAACCATAACATCTTTCCCCCTAAAACATCACCATCCTTGTCTAAAATTCTGGTGTATATAGCACCATGTAGCATCTACAACGATGTGGTTGAGCATTAGCAGTGCTAGCATCAGTGTGAGAAAGCTAAATTAGGGTGTTAGTAAGTTCATGCAAAGTTTCAATATTGGCAACCTCCTTCACTACAAAGGGGATTGTCTCATGTTGACGTGTATTTTGGATAGGGACTCTTGTAGACTAATTAGGTAGACAACATGCCACTAGTTTATCCTACACATAGCCTTTTACTTGGTCTTGAAACTCTGAGTGGTCAAAATATTTGGGAATTTCATTGAGGATAAACTCATAATAGAGTTTCCTCAAAAAATAAAAGGAACCTCATGATTATTAAAAGGTGCATAATCAAATACCATCCACCATCAGTCTCAAAAATTATCCCTTATCAAATTATGTTGGCACCGATGGATTGGTAATCATTTACATGATAATGGAGGTGGTGCATTAGTTGATGAATCAATGAATATTGCATAAATTTGGTCTTTTGTGATTTGTTTATCCTGCATAACATGTGTTAACAATTTTTCAACATAGTAATCCCTACATATATCTCTATAATATGTCCATATGTCAATTTGAAATGTTATTGAGTCAACTTGGCCCAGAAATGCCTCTAAGCTATCTACAAATGAAGTATAGCGAGTATTCATTGAATGGGGTCCCTCATTCTCTTAAATATCTCTTCAATTCAAAGTTTATTTTTGACTATGTGTGGCCAAATCCTCTTGACTACTTGGGGGGTCTTATGGAATTTTAGGAGGGATATGATGGTTAGGAGGGTTGGGAGGGTTATGAGGGTTTTATCTTACACTTGAATGGGTTGCATGAACACAAAAATAAATTGTTTTAACAAAAAAGCAATGAAAATCTAAAATAATCAGTAATTTGTGTTAAATTAAAAGAATTCAATTGACTAAACTCTCATTTTATATGGCATTGTTGATTTGTTGACACAAACTCAAGTGAGTGTGGTGTGCACTGGTTGATTTATCTCCTCTTGGCAATGGTAGGTCACAACACGAATGCAGTCTATACTATGGACAAGAAAAAAGGAGCAAAATCAGAGATGAAATTAGGAATGAAACAATGTTTTTTGTTTTTATAACAATGCTTTTAGAAATGCATATGCATTTATGTGTATAGAACATGTACGTGTTCCATGCTTGGGAATGATCGAGCTTATATAAACATAATGCATATGCATTTCTTCTGATTTCATGAAAATGTCCATGAAGTGGTCCATCAACTCGGTGCACTTACCTATAAAAAACTTATAAAAAAACTTACAAAATTATGTAAAATAAATTATGAAAAACTTATATACTTAGGTGCAACATGTTTTTTGCTCATTCACCCAAGTGATGAGACACTAATATCCTCTTAGCTACTCTCACTTCTTGGGCTTCGTGCTAACTACTCTTAATTACAATAAATGTAAAAAATATAATTAGTTTAGTTTAAAAAATTTACCAAATTTCCACATATTATTAAAAAACTAACTCGCCTGCAACCTATTTTCAATCCATTTTGAGCTAATCATTGCACAACTTTGACCAGTTGAGACTTTGCATGTTGAAAGGTCGAAGGCTTCTCGTCTCTTCATATGTATTTCCTATTGGATATTCTAATTTAGTACTCAATTTTATTTGTATGTGAATTATTTTAATAACAACTAGCGTATATAGTGAGAGAGATATTTCAGGGATTGAATAAGTTTTGAGTGATAAGGTTTGACTCCTCTTGTAAATTAGATATTAAAAACCTATAAATGTACTTCTAGTTAATTAAGTAATTAATTAATATTTTTATTGTGTTAACATGTACCAAATATTTTTATTATTTTAACCTATAAACTTGTTGATGTTTCCAACAGCTTGAATATGCTCAGACAGAGTATCCCGATGGCTCCCTCTCCCAACCCTCCCCTGCAACCTTTTTCTTCTCCTCTCCCTACCTTATCTTCCCACCTTCCTAAGTTCAAAGATATCCTAGAAAATAATAAGAAACTCTCAAGGCTGAGTAAGCTTGAAGATGAATTAGACCTGCACAAATCAATTCTCAGATGGTGTGTTAAAGACCAAAAAATATTTAAAGATGAACTGAACAAATTAAGCCTTAATGATGGTATTATACTACACCAAAAAAGATCTCATGGAAATCAATTCTGAAGTTCACCAAATTAAGGAAAGGCTTAGCAACTTGGAAAATCAAAATGCATCCCTCAATGAGAACCTAAGGAGCTTGATTAAATACAACAAATTCATCATGCTAAAGAACCTTCAAAGTATGGACACTTTGATCTCCATGGCTAAAGGCAAAGAAGAAAATTTTGTTTCTCATTCCAAGGACAGAAAACTAAAGGGCATTGCTAGAATGGAAACGCCTGAAATTACTTCTAGTGGGATTTTTTTCTTTAGATCATCTCACTCGAAAGTGGGTGAAAGACTAAAAAGATTGGATGAATCACAAGAATTATGTTGCTACTTTTCTGTTGCTTTTCCCCTATTTCTCTGTTATTTATTTTCTTTCTCTTTGTACTTGGACTGATTATATATAGGTTTCAGACCTTTTTTTGGATTTTTTGTGAGAGGTAGGGCCCCCCATTAATTTACCCTCTGACTCTTTATTTATGATATGTATGGGGTAGGGTCCCCTTTTTAAAACCCACCTTTACCAATACTAGAACATGTACCAAATATTTCATTTGGTATCAATGCAGGCATTTTGAAAGTGGGTTTCTATGATAGAGTAGCTCAATTAATAGAAACTTTTGTGTGTGTTTAGTTGTATTTTCTGAAGCTATGAGAGCCTCTAAGAGCATTTAGTTTACTTTATCATTAGTTTTATATCATTTTTAGCATAGATTGTTCATTTTTTTGTGAAGATTAGGGTAATTTTCAAGCATCTAGTCTTTGAGCCATGTGTTGTGGTTGGATACATTAATCATGTGCCTAGTTTGATATGCTCTGGAAAAAATTGTATGTTGGATTGTGTATTCATATCTACGATAGTAGGCGACTAAGACAAATGAAAATATCATAGATTTAGCAGACTTAAATGCAAAGAGATAAATATTAGGTGCATAGAGTTGGTTGATTGGAAAGCACACATCCATGTAGATTGACATAATCACTAATCACCATTATTCTTGGCATATCTTCTGATCTTATAATCCATTTGTCTATTGAGTTTATGGACTAATTAATCAATTATGTCATTTCTCTTCAATTCTGACATCTATTGTGCATGTGCAATATTTTATTCTCTTTCCAAGATTGGATCTTTTCATACACACAATTATCATCTGAATCAATGTATATTTGATCTCAACATTGCATTTGATTGATCCCATCTCCAGATCCATTCTGCAATCCTTGATTTTTGATTGAGTTTTTTTTATATGGGTGATTGTTTTTTTGGATCGGAGCTACGAACCAGTCTAGGACACAAGGAAGAGGCCCAGATCTTCCTTACAACTATCACCAATGACCACAACCATCTTTCATAACATCATCAATAAGATGTTATATCCAATAACACTAACATCGCTAGTAACTCCAACCATTCAAACATCTCCAACGACCACAACTAGTCTAGCATACCTTTTGAAATTTGAATCTACATGATGTTGAACACAACCAAACCACCTTAACCAATTCACCCACCTTTCATTGGCAATTGAATTTATTTTTAATCTAATATTAAAAATATTTATTATTTATTTAATTATTTTTAGTATGTGAGTTTATAAATTCTAGGTATATAATTTAATTTAAAAAAATAACTTTTAGCTATATTATCAATTTTAGATTCTATAGTTTTTAATGTTAAATAATTTAGTATAGGTTGTTTCGGGTCTATAGTCATAGTCAATTATTTATCTATTTGTTAATATATTTTGTTATTAAGAGTTGTAACCCATAGATAATTTTAAGATTATGCAGTTTGTATATGATAGGTGTTATTAGATAGTTTTATATTTGTTTACATAAGTTATTTGATTTTAATCTATTAGAATTTAATAACGTGTCAATGTAAAAAGTGGTCAATTTCACTCTTTTACCATTTAGTATAGTGATTAGTTATACAATTGTTTAGTTATACTTTAGTCAATTGTCAGACTATTAGTCCAAATAAAGTAATTGTATGTTGTCAAAGTAAAAATGTTAAAATTGTGCTTTATATGGATGCAATATCAAGATAACTTGACATCCAATAAAAGTTGTGAGTCTATTTTTTGGGAGGGTAATTTGCCCATCATATGCAATATTCAATCTGATTTAATTTGTTGAGCCAAGTTTGATGGAGGACAAAGGTAGCAAAGGTAGGAGGTTAAATAATGACTTCAATTTCATTGTTAACGAAGGGTTTATGTATTGTGATAGTGGCACCATCAATTGCACTAAATTGACTAATGTCAAGGATAATTTTTAGTGGTAAGGGATCATATTATGTTGTCCATAATCAAGTAGCAATGATTGTGAACAAAGGTTACAAATGTGACAATAAGGACCCAGTCCTCAAATTTTTTATATTTTGTTTCTATGTATGGTGTTATGAAAATAAAGTGAAAGTCTATAGATCACTTATGTTGCAGCAAAATGGATTCTTGAGAAAAGTAGTAGTGAAGCCATTATCACTACTTTTGTTGGTTTGGTCGATGTGTTCCAAAAAATCAATTGATGGGTCCCAGGCTATGGTTGATGTATTCTCAACCATTATATGATATAATTGATATATTCCTACAAATTGGTTGATGGGTCCTAGTCTATGGTTGATGTGTTCCCGTGTCTATCAACAAATTATTCTCTTCAATTATCAAGTCATAGTTCATTTCTTCGTGTTCATACTAAGGAGGGTAAGGTTGGAATAATCTTAATTTAGCACTCACATTTTATTAAGTGTGTGAGAATAAATAGTTATGTTTGTATGTGAGTTGTTTTAACAACTAACGTATATAGTGAGAAAGAAGAGATATTTTAGGGATTAAGTAAGTTTTGAGTGATAAGGTTTGAGTCCTCTTTTGTAAGAGATTAAAAACCTATAAATGTACTTCCTATTAATTAAATTATTATTTGGTTTTTAAATTGTGTTAATTTGTACCATTTATTCATTTCCTTGGTGTGCAATCTACAAATTATAGATTTAAAAAATATTAGAAGTGTATAAATAATAATAATAATTACTATATATTTGGCAGCATTACCTTCATATACCTCCCTATCATCTTGATCATAGTTTGTACATAGTCTCCAATTTATTTATTTTTATAAAAGCATTTACTAAATTCATTTTCAAAAAATAAAATTTTACAATGCATTCATATTTTTTATTTAAAATATCTAAAATAAAAAAATGAATGTCAAATATATTGTATATGAAATGAAAAACTAAAAAAAAGGGAATAAAAAGACTTAAAAAATAGAAACATAAAAACTTCAATACCATAAATTCAAATACATACTCTACCCGAACATCCTCATATATTTGCATATTATTAATCAAATATAACCTCACTTTTAGATTCCTAGACACTCTGTGTATGTATTCATCTAGTTTGATGGTCATTGTCTATGTCAGGTAGGGCCTCTCCACCATCTACATAGCAATTTGGTGGGAGAATGTTGTCAATGCTAGTTGAGGGCTCCTTGCATGTTTCAGAATATGTAGAACCTTCCACACACAAGGGAAAGAGGAGGATGAAAGGGTATTGCCCCTATCGTGTGGACATGAAATACAAATAAAATTTATAAAATAATTAATTAAAATAAATAATTTAAAAAATAAAATTATAGTAATAGAGGAAGAACACCGACTCAACACAATGTCATCTTTATGTAAGTTTATCTGACTAATGGACCTATTATATAAACCTTGACAATAAATTAATATTAGAATTAACTAAAATTGTTCAATTTAAAAATAACTAAAAAAAATATCTCCACGTTGGATCCCTAGTAACAGTTGAAGGATATCGACTCGGCCTAACCTCGTCTTCCCATGGATCCATCTAACTAGTGGACTTGTTATCAAAAACCAAAAGATTAACTATTATTAAAATTAATTCAAATACTTCAATTTTAAAAATAAAATTATAAATTATGCCTACCCAGTGGGTCGCTAGTAATAAAGGAAGGACGTTGATTTGTTTCAACTTCATCCTCTTGTGGGTACACCCCACTAGTTGACTTATTATAAAAAAACATAGAAATTTAATATTAAAATCAATTCAAATTCTTCAATTTATAAATAAAACCAAGAATTATATATCCAAGATAGGTCTTTAGTAGTAGAGGAAGGATGTCAATTTATCTCGGTACCCTCCTCCCTATCATCAATACTAGTAATTGTGTAAATATTTATTAAATAATAAAATTTTAAATAAAATGATATAAAAATAAAAATTTAAAAATATTTTTACCAGTGGTAAGACCATCTAGTTGTACGAAGGTTGCATTAATATTTATCAATCTCATGTTGTGGAATCGCACAAATGTTGAACCTACCACAACTTGCACTATGCAATGGCCTCCTAATGATATTTCTAGTGATGGCCTACTAATCATTGATCTTGCCTAATATTTAAACATTCTTCAACTTGTAAAAATAAAAAAGCTAACCTTAATTCTCAAGTGTAATTTTTATACTATTTACATAGTCTAATTTTCATTCTATTGTCTTTAAAATAATAGTTTATTTGTTTGATTATTAAGTCTATTAAAGGCAATGAAGAAGGCTAAAAAATTAGATTAAAATCAAACTAACATGCAATTGGTAATTTCATCAAACAATTTACTTGCAACTTAGAAAAGAAAATAAAGGAAATTAGATTAAAAATTTTGTTTAAATAATTTGCATGCAACCTTCAAAATAAAAGAGAGAGCCAAATTAAAAATTGTGTCAAACAATTTTATACGCAATATTAAAAAGAAAAGAGAGCAAATCAAATTAGAAATTTTATCAAATAATTTGTACATGGAACCTAGAAAATAAAAAGAGAATAAATTAAATTAAGAATATCGTTTAAATAATTTGCATGTAAATCTTGAAAAGGAAAAAGGAAATCTATAATTTCGTCAAATAATTTATATGCAACTTTGAAAAGAAAAGAGAAAAAAACTAAATTAATAATTTCATTAAACAATTTTCATGCAACTTAAAAAATAAAAAGAGATAACTAAAATTAGAAATTTCATTGAACAATTTGCATGCTACCTAAAAAGAAAAAGATAAGAAATCAAATTAAGAATTTCATCAAATAATATATATTCAACCTATGAAAGAAAATAGAGGAAACCTAAACCTAAAATGTGATAAGATATGGGAATAAGGTGAATATGAAGGGTATGTGTAGGCTTTGAGAGGGCTTCTTGAATTTTTTTGTGAGATTTTCTTCTTAGGATTTTGGAGATTAGTTTTATGGCTTTTCTTAGAGCTTTTTACATGTTTTTATTATATATTTTTCCTATGGTTTTCTACCTTTAAAATTAAAAAATTACATAGTTTTGACTTGTAATTTCATAGGGGCTACACATATTGTTCTTATTCATTATCTTATTCATTATCTAAAAGTATATCTCTTCCTTGTGGCCCTCTTCCTATTTTCCCAAATATTTGTTAATAAGCAGAAAAACTCTCATTACAACCCCTTCTCTCTCACTCACACACACAAGGTAAGTTGTTCCTTTGCCCCTTTCTCCTCTAAATCTCTCAAGGTTGAAATAAAATGAAATGGGAAGGTCACGCATGCTCCCACTTTTTTTTTTCAATTCAAGGGGTTTTTTAGGGTAAACATTGTACAACATGCTTCATATTTGCTTTGCATGTTATGCGAAGTTGGCCCCAGTTTTACGTCGTAAGAAATAATAAGAAATAAAAAACTAAAAAAAAAAGTTGACACTAACCCAACCTAATTTGAAGCACTACATGCAAGAAATATAATAATGTCTTTCATAAATATATATTTTTTTTTATAATCCCTCTTATCATTTTGCAGTAAAATTTTATTTTCTAATCTTACAAATCTATGTTGGTTCATAAGAAAAGAGGTTACTTTATTATAACAAATTTAATTTCTAACCAATTGTTATGTTTTCTTTTGTATTCAATCTTCAACCCAAATCACTAACAATGTTGGAAAAATAATTTAGATTTATAAAACTAAAGTTTATATTTATATATAGATATAGATATATATATTATTTTATCTTCTACTTATTAACGAATTTATTATGGTTATAATTTTTTTCTTTAAACTCAAAAAAAATAATAATATTTGATATTATTTATATTATTTAATCAAGTTATCATAGTTTCTATTTTGATGTATAAGTTAAATTTTAACATCTTTAATCCATTTTTAAAGTTAATAATGTTATAAGAGCAATAACAAAGAGTTCAGTAAGGAGTCTCTTGCTACTTAAATTAAACAATTTATGTTTATATTCTAAATATTTAATCATAAATTTAAACCTCAAATAATTATAACTAATTTCAATCAAAATAATGTATACTTAAAAATATGATTTCTATTAAAAAATAGAAAGTTATAAATAATTATAACTAATTTCAATCAAAATAATGTGTATGTAAAAATATGATTTTTATTAAAAAATAAGAATTAATTAAATGTTTGATCTTATTGCAAGTATTACAAGATATACTTCAACCACATGATAAAAACACTAAATTTTAAGTTCATATATTTCAAAAGTCATATGTTATATTAAATGTGATTATTTAAATTTTTTTTTTTTAAATTAAAATATTAAAATTTGGGTTGTATTTTAGTTAATGAGAATGATAGTTGTTTATATCCATCAATCAAAGTACAAATTCTTCTATCTCTATTTAGCTAAGGATCTCATTAATTTTAATGTATTTTTACTCATTACTGTAATCTAAAGATCTCATTAACTTTAATGTATTTTTATTCATTATTGTAATCTGATCTGTTATATGTTTATTCTAAAATATGGACCCAACAAAAAAAAAAGATATATGTAAATTCAAAAATAAGTTAAAGAAAAATGTAGATTTAAAAAATATTAAATGATGTTACCATCCAAAAAATAGTAAACTCTGTTTAACAATAACTTGAGCTAAGTTGACCTCCACAATGAAGGCATGTGGTCTCTTAAAATAGATATGAGACCTTAAAAAAAACTACCTTCCCTATTCCTATAACTATAACTATAATACTTGATGTTGGCAAATATTTAATCCTACTTTATTTAAAATGATATGAGACCCTAAAAAAACTACCTTCCCTATTCCTATAACTATAATACTTGATGTTGGCAAATATTTAATCCTACTTTATTTAAAATGATTTGAATTTCTTCAAGTCACATTATTATTTTTTTTATTATTTTTCTTATAAGTGCCTATCAATTCCCACTTAAAACATATCAAAATATTGATAAGGCAAACTACTAATTAATATTTATTTAAGGTCATTTTGAAATGATCTAAAACAAGATAAATAAAATCATATTAATTAATTAAACAATATAATTAAATAGTTGTAAAAACTTTCAATTATTTTATAAAAATAACATTATTAAGTTGTAAATCAATTAATCTCATTGGCAAAGGTCATTAGGGTTTGTGTCTTCTCTTTTATCTTTAGTTTTATCCAGTTTTGATTACCATCAATTAAATAGGAGAGGTGGTGAAATGGATGAATGAAATAGTTATGCATATATCAATTGTGCCCATTTGATGAGGGTAATAATCCACGACACCACTTCAATCATATCTTCTACACTATCACATTCTCCAAACATGTGTAACAAGATATAGTAATAACAAAATATTAGAGAAGACTTTGTTTCTGATTACAAATTGATGAAAACCAACCACATATACCCAAAAAAAACCATGAGATGAATCAATGAGGCCGAATTGTGTTTCATAGAAAGCTTTGAAAACATGATATAAAGCTACTTTAGAGGATACCTTTGTTTCTCTAGACCCCATGAAAAGGAAGCAAAAATCATGTTGCATGGAACACCTTGAAAACAACAAAAAAAAAAAAAAAAACAAGGGGATGCAATCTCAATGGAAAGAACCCTATGAAATGAGATTAAAATACATAGTAGAATCTTGTTAGAATAAATAGTGTGGAAATCAATGTAACCCTGAAAAAACAAATAAAACCAAACTAAATGATATGATATCACGAGATCATAAAAAGTGGTGCCATCTCGTTGCATGTAGTTAATCTAAAAAACCAAAACCAAACAACCTTAGGAAACAATACCCTTTGTGAGACAATTTTAAAATAACTGGACACATTAAGAGAGATCATTTCACAAAACATGCTCAACTCTCTCAACCCCAGCAAAAGTTAAAAACAAAAAGTCACAATAAAATGATGCTTGCCATGTTTTCATGACATAAGGTGGAAAACAAAGATAAAATAGAACCAGAGACTAAACGAGAAAATCAAAAAAATAAATGCGAATTGTCACCCTCTCATTGATTAAATAAGAGAGGGCGCAGAGCCCCAAGTCCCTGCGGGAAGCAGAGAGAGAAAAGTGAAAGTGAAGGATTAAATTGTAATAGTATTTAGAAACTGGAAATTGTAGATTGGAGCTTTACCATATTGTGTGGAGGTTTATACCTATGTTTTGATCTCTAGACCTGTAGCGTTTTTGAAAACATGTCAAATGTTATGTTTTATGTCAAAATGAAAGACTGCTAATGTTATGTTTTATGTTTTGAATTTCAGGAACGGGGAAGATGTCTGCCAGAACTTCAAATGCATTTCAAAGTTATTTGTTCAAATCAGCACAGTTGAGTTCAGTGTTTTAAATTTTAAGCATATAAGCCGTCACGCGCAGGTCTTGATCTCCCCCTTCATGCATTTCCGGCTGCTGAATTGGTCTTCTGCATCACCGACTTTAAAAGATCCTGCATGCTGCACCCCTTGCAATTTCATTATTAAAATTATTCGAAAATAATAAAGGTCATAACAGTTGAAATTAGCAGAAATTTTGATTCTCTCAAATCGCAATGCCCTGTAATATCTAGAAATACACGAAATTTAGAAGATCAAGAAAATTATGACAGAATATTGGAAACATAACTTGCATCTTACACGAAAATTATGACACAATATTTGAACCATAACAAGCATCTTACACTCACGGCATTGGAAAACCTAAATTCCATGATCGAAGAAGTACAATTAACTCTCAGAGATTTCCACAAGTAGACATTATGAAAAATATATTTGAATTATATTGGATTTCGTCCTTTTTTATTTACAAAAGGATGCAACAGTGTAATCCAAATATATTTTTTATAACTCTATTAGTTACATTGTACTAGACTGTAAGAAAACAGTTATAGAGGAAACGTTTCAAAAATATTTACCTTGTAGCTGTCACGGACTGTAAGGGAAGCTGCTGTTTGCAGCCTTCATTTACAGAAATTTGGCTCGAACACAGTATCTTTACCCCTGAATCGGCAAGCTTGGTAAATACAGGATTTGGAACGGACATTGAAGATTGTGGAGCTTGGTGGAGCAGTGGAAAAGGCATGACGCCATTTACGGATTTTGAAGGACAGTGCACCCATCCTAAAGTTGCCATATCTCTTTCCATCTCTTCCGTTGATAATTCGCGCTCAAAATCCCCTAGATCCACACTGGAGCGACGCGGATTAAACAGTTCTGTCTGCGTAAGCACCGTCAGTAAAGCCTCCTATATAACAAAACAGGAAGAAACCATAGAAGACTCTATGGCATGTGGGACAGACAAAATCCGGTGGCAAGCATTCCAACGCACCATCTTAATTGTGCATGCACACAAACCGGTTAAATGGAAAAGTTATAAAGAATCAAATTCCCAAGAGGGAAGGAATGTACACACGCAATACTCGACGTATCCTCATTGTCACCAAGAAATTCAATATTCTCAGAATCTTTTCTCTGCTACCTCGTTGTGGAAAATAAATGAAGCGGAAAGGCTAAGTGTTAGGGTTAGTATCGACTACTCAATCAATTTAACAACAAAAACGTTCTTCTGCACCCACAGTTTTAACTATGAAAATACAATTTATAAGTAAATGGAATAGTTTTTCTTTTTGGATTATACTCAACTTAGCAATTATAACTCAGCTTCAGTAATTTCGATGTGGGTTTCCAACCATTGGCTCTTTTCAAGATTTTCAGGCATGGCACTCAAAACTCCTATTGAGATATGATAAAGATACAGAACGATGAAAGATCTCAAGATAAGGCCAAAACCCTTGTTTGAAGCTTACTAGAACTACGCCTGAGGATTTCATTGATATCAATGTTGCTGTCAATTTTTTTGTGAAACTGCTATCTAGTGTCACAGAAGCTGCCGACTGACCACAACCACCACTACAGTGTTGATTAAGCACCACCAATTCAGCCATACAATGTTTTTGTCTCAGGGGAAGCTGCATGAATTAAGATGCACAGATGGCGGACTGTTGCGGGGTGGTGCTCTGCCCAACCTGCAACTGCATTAAAACAAAGCTATCATGACTGTCAAAATAATGGGCCTGCAGAGCAGCTAAACCAACGCACTACCTTGAATCACGTGAAATAGGACATTACATGAAATTTTTTTAACAAATCAGCATCTGATAAATATAATATTATACCAAGCGGGGTAAAAGAGTTGCATTTTGTTCTTGCAAAAGCTTCGTATATTTTTCAGCAGAGAAAATGATGCATTTTCATTTGCCAACGCAACAGGGAATAATAAAATGTTAAGATTAAAATGAACGACAAAACCAAAGCAATGAATACGCTACTTTATACAAATCCTATGTGAAACAAGAGCATGACAAATGGGAAATAATTAGATAGCGGAGGAAAACGTGAAGACAATGAAAAAACAAAAATTTGACAGAAAAAGCCCCGAGAAAATATCTGATGAGGATAAAACAAACACATGGCAAGCATTCACAATCTTGAGGAAAAATAAAGGCTTATATACAGACAGGGAGTTTTAAAAGTGATAGGATTTACAAAATTTGAAGAAACAAGGAAAGAGTATCCAATATGCTTGACCCGAAAGTTCAAGTCCATTTAGGTGAAGTTGAAAAAGCATATAATAGTTGGTATATAAAAAACTTGACTTAATTAAGGTATGCAAATTAAACATGTTAAAACATCTTGTTTCAATGAGCATGGAGATGGAAGTTAGTTATAAGGAAAAGTAACACAACACATTCTATAAATTAAGGTCATGAGATGATGAAATGTGGTAAAATCTTATTTCATAGATCAACAATTTAAATAAAAATGTTATTGAAAAAATAAGATAGAAATTAATGTCATATTATCGTGGATTCAAAAATACCAACTCAAAAAAATAAAAAAATAAACTGAAAAAATATGATATTGAGTGAATGAAATCAGGATAAGTGGAAAAATATTGGCTCATGGAACACTAAGAACATGAAGGTAAACTGAAGGCTAAATAAAAAGGCACTTGTTAACATTAAACAAAATGTTGTCAATGCACAAAGAACATAATCAAGAAATAAATGACATGCTCTTTCATTAGAAAGGACCCTGTAAAATTAGATTAAAACACATCGCAGAATATTGGTGCATCGTAGATATCAAAGGAACATGGAAAAATTAAATTCAATGAAAAGAATATTGTTTATGAAGCATTTTTTTTAGTGTGGGATTAATCCATTACAAGTAGTTGTTGGGTTTTTTGACATACCAATTTAAAGAGGTGAAACTCCTCCTCATTTTAAATTTTATGCACAGATATGGTATGTGTTATTTGAAACTTTTAAAAGGAATGAAAATATGCATTAAAACTAAAAGTTAAAATTTTATTGATTTTGAAAAGAGGATAATTAAAAATAAGAGATTCAAAGAAAGGGGTAAATAATTTATTCGAATAAAATTTCCATTCAATTTAACATTAAAAATATTTAATTTATTTACTAAAATACATTTTTTTATTAAAACAACATGAATCCAAATTAAATTACTCAAACAACAATAACTTATACTTTCATTCGTTAATTATACAATATTTATCAAACAATAAATTATAAAAAAACAAAATTCTAACTCAAATTCAAAAAAGATGAAACATATATCTAAATCAAAACAAAACAACATATATCAAAATTACTTTACTTTAAATATTGAACATAAATTAAATTATAAATAATATTAACACAATAAATTACATCTTTGTTTTACAAATCATAGTGATTACATTTAGATGAATACATCCATGTCTTTCTCCCTCCACCTATCTCTCAAGGAATTATCCATACAAATAATCCCGTCAATATGAAATGTTTTAACAGCCCAGGTCTAAGTAATAGATGAAAATATTTTTTCATAAAATAAATTAAACATTGATTTTATAAAATATTGACTTTAACTTATTTAATAAAATGAGTGGGAAAATCGTAAAAATGAGTTATTAATACAATTTCTCATGTTTAAATAGAATTAATCTAAAAAAAATCAACTAATTTTATGTTTAATTGATATTATATAAATATAATTGAAAATATTATAGTCTAATTATTGAGGATGATGGTTTGTAGGTCATCCACCAAGGTATAAATTATTCTAAATACTTGATATGGAGAATCAATCGAACAGGGTTAAGATTGTTCCTTAATTGAATGCTAAAATTGAAATGTATACTTATTCAAAAATTATTATTTGCTATATATAATCCAAAACATGAATAAAAATACTAATAGATATAACTAACTTTAACAAGATTAACAATATTGTCAAACATTTACTTCAAAAAATGGAAAGAGAGATATATTTTGAAGCGATAGATATCTACAAGGTGACATTGAAAGAGGAAAGAATTCATTTTGTTGGAATATATATAAGTGTAAATTAATTGTGGTAAGAAATGCCAAATGCATTATATTTAAACAAGGGTTGTGTAGCAGCTAGTCCCTGCCTTTAATGTGTTAGTTACAATATAAATTATAATATGCATTATGTCGAATTAACTTAAAGAATTTTAGAGGCTAAATTATGGTTCAATGGAATAAATATTGCATATTAAAACTAGAAGTCCTTATTCTTAGATATAGAGAGGAAGCATTGTCACTATACAAAAGTGCATAATATGTAAATAAAATTTATATAATGTGCACATTTCAAGTCACTAGCATGTTTTTTCAAATTACAAGTATTTTTTGAGATTTCATATATATATATATATATGAGATAATGTAGTCAACAGATGTTTTTCAATAAAAAATAAAAATAAGATGAATAATTTAGAACTAAATGTCTACTAAACTTATCTAATAATTATTTAAATTCAATAATAAATTTAGAATCAAGGATAATAATTTATTAAATTAGAAAGCAATAAAATTTTGTAAATTTTTAATCACTATAAAATTGTAATAAAATTTAGTAAGAATATAGTACTTAAGTTTTAAGTATGTTATATGTGGAAGATATATTATTATATTTATATAACATATGCCTTTAATAATATAAAACAATTTAAATAAATTAAATCGATAATTATTTTCTAAAAAATTAGTTAAAGTGTCAATATTAATTTATAAATAATATTTGGAGGAAAAAAAGCCCTAGGGTAGCACCTTAGCAGTATGTCATTGTAATAGTAAACACTAGATCACGATTTCAAGCCTAATGGAACCATGGCATGTTAGGTGGGGCACTATCACATCACCCAAGGGTTAGTTTTTTAGACTTTCCCTACAAGTTGTGTGCCTAAGTATGTGCCAAGTTGTTGGCTCCACAATGGTGATAATGTCATCTGAGAACAACAAATACCTTAGTTAACAAAAAAATATAACTAATATTTGGAGGAAAAATAATAATGTCGATTTGGAGCTTAATTTTGATTTGTGACACTACCAAATCTAGGGTTTGTGATTGAAAAATGACTAAAAGGAAGGAATGTACAGTGGGTATGATGGAAGTTACTGATTCTAGAGCTCTCAAGTAAGATAAAGTCTGCCCCTAAAGGAGTCTAAACCTCTTAATGGATGTGCATCAAAATACAAAAGCAAAGTTGATAGGGGAGCTCAAACAGGGGCTTTTGAAGGAAAAAGCCTTGAAACTAGCAAAAGCTCTTTTGGTGATCCATAGTTATCAGTCGGGCCTGGTTTTGTTTTAGAGGTAGGGTTGATAGCTAGAGACTCAATGATAGAACCCTCTGAGCCTAGTTCAATTTGAATGATGTCATGTCCCTTTTTCTAATTAATTCCCACTTAATAATTAATTAATCTACTTTCTGATTATAGGAGAATAAGGTGGAAAGAAATTAGATCAAGTATGTAACTAAGTGTTTGACAAGAATTGGAAAGGTTGAATAAATCAACAGGGATGAGGATAAATATTAATTTATTAATATTTTTATTAGCTAAAATGGGGCGTGATTTTCCAGAGGAGGATAGTGATGAGTTTATAAGGAAACCTACTAATTGGGGTGTGGCTTTCTAGGAGAGGATAATTATGGGTTTCCAAGGAAACTTAATATTTTATTCTTGCATTCTTATCGTCAAGATAAGTGGGTCAAATTTGGAAAATTTTCTATTACCCATGTTGGGGATAGAATATGAAAATTTTCTATTACCCATGTTAGAAATAGAATATGAAAAGTTTTTATTACCCATGATGTAGATAGAATATAAAAATATTCTATTATTATTATTATTTGTTGACATTTTGTGACTTTAGGTTGGTGCTCCAACTCTACTTTAAGACCAGCAACCTCATCAATGTGGGATCTTTTGGCCATTTTAAAATTATTGGACTTTGCAGCTCAATTTTGCATCTGAGGATGAAAATATTCAGGTGAGGAGATTAGTGGATGAAAACCCATTGATTTCAAGAGTCATAAGACGTATCCCCTTTGATTCAAATATGTGATCTCATCCATAGATTACATTGGAGCTTATAGATATTGTTTTGAAGATTTTGGTGAGTTGTTTGCATATTTTCAAGTGTCTTTTGGGTGTGGTTTAATTTCCATATTTTTTTGTTGTGTTGGTTATTTTTATAAGGGTTGTATATAATTTTTTTTGTGTATTGGATAGTTTCAAGATGTCACATTTCATATTTATGGGAATTTTGATGTAAGTTGGTGCCAAAATTGTCAAATTGGGGGCATTGTAAGCATCATGTTTGTTGCAATTGTCTGGAGTTATGGATTTCAATTTGTATGGATGTATTTTGGTGGTTATATTAGTTGTGTATCAGTAATTTTATACTCCTCAATTCATCAAGGTTAACTACAAAAAAATGAGGAATTCATATTTCTATTTAGATAAGAATATAGTCATTACTGTGGTGTTTTTTACGAGTTTTTTGTGAGGGATAATTCAAAGTTAGTTTCAGATTATGTTTGCTTCTATAGATGTTATTTTTTTAACATCATATTACATGTCTAAAAATCAGACTTCATTAATATAAAAAAGACTATGAAGTTTCTATGCAAAAATTGTCAAATTTAGGTTCTAGTGAATAAATTAGTAGTTCTATGTGGCTATCTAGTTATATTATCCCAAATACTATGGAAAGGGTTTGAAAATTAATTATATGCTTTGAATTATCTATATTAGCAATAAAATTTCAAAATATTTTTTTGGGGGCACATGACAGTGGTATCAGAGTAGAGATCTTGCCAGCCTGCAAGGTATTGATTTGTTAATGTGAATCATGAAAAGTTTATTTGAATATATGTTCAAGAGTGTACCTAGAGTAAATAAAAACAAGATTCCCCTATCAACACATTTCAGAGACTCGTCCAAGTTTGTTCATCCTAGGCCTTTATACAAATAAAATGAAGTGGGAAATATGCTTTATGCATTAAAAAAGATCAAGAGTTTCAACATCAACCAAAAGATGTTATGCTTAACAATTTAAAGGAAATAGAAACCTATTTATCTAGGATTGGCCAATCAAATTATGGAATTTTACAATGGGATATAAATCCATTAATGGTTGCATTGGTCTAGCCTAATTTTATTATACATCCTAATGAAGATGTGGTCTTTGCAGTCACCTCTTTCCTTAGTGAAATCACAAGAATTACAGCTCTTGAAGTTCCTTACAAGGATGACATAATGAAGGAGGTATTTTAGCTGATTGTGAAAAGTTTCTAGGCTTTGTATGATATGGGAAATCCTTCTTTTTCTAAGAGGATAAATATTCTAGAAACTATTACAAGAGTTGGTTTTTGTGTTGTGATGCTAGATCTTGATTGTGAAGATCTTATTCTTGAAATGTTTCAGCATTTATTGGATGTTATTAATATGAGTCATGAAAAAAAAAATATAATTTATATGTAGACCTTTATCGCTGAGACTCTGAGGGATAGTGATGATATCATCCAACCACTCATATCGATTATAGTGGATGGTTTGAGGAAAGAACATAACATTTCTTTAGTTGTGCATATGTTAGCTAGAAATGTTTTTAATCTATGTGAAGAAAAATTGAAAACATATATGACAGTGGATCATAAGGAATAAGAAGTGGAAGTGTTATAAAAAGAATCAAAATACCCAGTAATGGAGACCACAGAACCACAAGCGGTTAAGGAAGAAAGTGTGGTGGTGGAGCATAAAAGAAAAATAAATTTGCAAGAAATTAGAAAGCAAGAAAAATTAGATCCAAAAAAGTTAGTGATCAACCCCTGAAAGAATCCACCATGCAAATGGAAAGAGAAGAACCAAAATTTAAGAAGGAAGAACATTCATAACTTTCTTTTGAAGAATAAAATGACTTATTTCAAGAATCATTCATGGCAGAGTCCCATCATGATTATATTGAAGGATTTATAGCTACGAATGTTGGAATTGAGTTTGTTAGAAATTTCATAACAACAACATATGATAAATACCTAGATCAATCTAGTGAAGCTTATTTATAAATTGAAGGAGAAACACATAAGACTAATGGATCCTATGATGACACCATTGGAAGGTATGAAGAAAATTCTAATTTTGGTATGTCTACTAATAATAATTCATTGTCTTTACATGAGTCTGGCATTCATGAGGAAGGCTAGAAAAAATAATTAATGGTGACAATCAAGAATGAAGAGTAAATTTTATTAAGGATGGACAACACAAAAAGGTTTAATAAATGACTAATACAAAAGGGACATAGAGGTCATCATGAAAAAATTACCACCTATTCATATTTACAAATAGTTACAAGCATGATAGAATAAATCAAATCAACATAATTGCACATGATCAAAGATAGAGATGTGGCTACCAAAATTGTAGATGAAACCAAGACAGAGGTTGATGAGCTCACCTTTGAGCTTAAGTCAACTAAGAATTCTTTGAAAAGAATTCAAATGGCATTATTAGAAGAAAAAATCAGCTTGCTACTGTTACAAAATTTAAGGAACAAGAGAATGAAGATAGGGCTAAAGAAATCAAGTAGGTGATTGATGAGCTTGACAAGCTTCAAGAAGACCTTGATTTAAAATAGCTTCCTAAAACTGCTTGTTCAGATATGGGAAAGCAAGAGGTTTGGGATAAAAAATAAAATGAAAATAACTTTCAGTTATTTAATAATCCACTCTTTGAAATGAATGCAGAATTATCCTTTAATAATCCACTTTTTGTGATGAGTGTTAAAACATTTACTGAATTTAGTAGCATCGATAGTATCAAAAACAAGATATGGGATCCAGGTGAGGTTTTTAGACATGAGGTGATGCCTCATGATATGATTAATAAACTACTAAATATTCATAATGATTGGCTTTTTGGTCCATATGAGATAATAATGAAGACCTGAGATCAAATCATGATGATATGTAGAGTCATGTGAATAAGCATGATATGATTCTTGTTGGTAATCTTACTAGAAGATTCCCCAATAAAGAAGATATAATTGAAGTTGTAAGTGAAGTTTTACCATGGGGTATGAGACACAAGAAGACTTCATCATTTTAGATATCTCGAAGACACCTCCTTTGGATAACTTCTGTTATGAGAGAAAGGTATGCAATGTTTTGGATTTTGTTATAAAATATCTATATGATAGAACTTGTTCTATGTTGCATCAGAATTGTTTATAATCTAAACTTGAATGTTTGAGTTAACCAAGTAATTGGAATAATCAATACCATGGTAAGTTGAAGAGTTGTGTTGAGTATCTTTTCCTCTATAAGAAAGTCATCATGAATATTAGAATGGAAAAGTATAAGCATGTGGGTATCATTTTAATATTTAGTTTTTATGCAAGAGAGCATCAACTGATGGTGTTAGAACTTGGAAATAAAAATAAAAGGGTTTCATAGAGGTTTACAAGTTTAAATTTCATCCTTAATGCAGTTTTTTTTTTATACAGTCCAACCACCAACAAGTTACATTTGAGTACTTACAGGTGTTTTGATAGACATTTATATATGAGAGAAAGAGCACATTTTAAATGGTGACTAGTTATGATGATTTTTCAGTTGTAGTAAAAAAATATCATTATTATATTGGTTCCATTATCCATGCATATAAAAATAAATTATTTTTATAGGAGTGGTGCTAGTTTTGAGTTGCTCATTTTAATGAAACTAGCCAATGAGTTGTTGTTTTCAGTTTGGAGCAAATGCAAGATTAATTATCTTAAGGTTACTAAATCATGGAAAAATTTGTGTGAAGGAATTCAGTTAAAATAATTAGGATCTATAATGAATTTTTATGAGTACCATGCTTACTTGTTAAGTAGATTAACTTTTCTAATACCTAAGATCATGATTAGCAGTTGGTTTAAAGGTGGTGTCTGCATTGGGACACTTGGGAATGAGTTGTTCTATTTATCAGAGGATGAATCTAGATCTTGAAGGTATCTCATCTTGGTTTAGTAGGGTATCTATTATTTTAGGCTATAGAAAATGAAAATATAGAGTTGGCACACTAAATTTCCAGATTATATCATAGTGGTGCAACAGACATGTGCTAAAGAGTTTTTGAGATTGATTTGGGATTTTGGTAACATTCAGAATAGAAGAGTTAGTATAGTTGAATTTTCATTGCTTGACCTAAATCAAAGATGGGAAAATATAATCATGAATTGCATCATGGATCTTATGAAGTTTTGCATTTATGATGTTTGAGCTTTGGGGCAGCATATTTTACCCTATATAGATTTGCCATCTTTGGATGAGGAGGAGAAATTGATCCTAATTCATGAAGAGATGATAGATACCAAGGTTAAGAAATCAAAAAAGAGTGACTTCACTCAATATTAAATTTGTTGGAAATTTTGGCCAATTGAGGATGCCATTTGGGAAGGTTTGTAGTTTTAAATCATCTGAGTTTGAATTACTTGAGGACAAACAATTTTGAGGAGGGAGCACTTGTCATGTCCCTTTTTCTAATTAATTCTCACTTAATAATTACTTAACCTGATTTATAATTATAGAAAAATAAGGGAGGGAAGAAATTGGATCAAGTATGTAATAAAGTGTTTACCAGGAATTGGAAAAGTTGAAGAAATCAACAGGGATGAGGATAAATATTAATTTATTAATATTTGTATTAGCTAAAGTGGGACATGATTTTCTAGAAGAGGATAGTGATGAGTTTCTAAGGAAACTTACTAATTGGGGCATGGCTTTTTAGGAGAGGATAATTATGGTGTTCCTAAGAAACTTGTTATTTTATTCTTGCATTCTTAACCTCAAGATAAGTGGGTCAAATTTGAGAAAGTTTATATTACCAATGTTGGAGATAAAATATGAAAAGTTTATATTACCCATGATTAGAGATAAAATATGGAAATATTCTCTTATTATTATTTTTTGACATTTTTTTACTTTGAGATTGGAATCCCAAATCTTATTTAAGAAAATCAACCTCATTAGTGTGGATTTTTTGGCCATTTCAATAATTTTTTGGACTTTACAGTTCAATTTTATATCTAAAAACAAAAACCTTCAGATGAGGAGATCAGTGGATGAAAACCCATTGATTTAAAGAGTCATAGGATGTAGACCATTTGATTCAAAGAGGTGATATCATATATAGATTGCATTAGAGTTGATTGATATTGTTTTGCATATTTTGATGACTTGTTTGCATATTTTCAAATGTCTTTTTGGTGTGGTTTAATTTATAGATTTTTTTGGTTATGTTTTTACTTTTATAAGGGTTTTAGATAAGTGTTTTTATGTATTTAAGAGTTTCAAGATGTCACCTTTGATATTTGTATGAAGTTTGTTGTAATTTTGTGCCAAAATTGCCAAATCAAGGGCAATGGAAGCATCTTATTTGTTGTAATTGTGTGGAGTTATGGATTCCAGTTTGTATGGGTGTATTTTGGTGGTTGTATTAGTTTTGTATCACTAATTTTATACTCCTCAATCCATCAAGGTCAACTACAAAAAATTAGGGAATACATATTTATATTTGGAGTACAATAGTCATTATTGTGGTGCTTTTTACGAGTTTCTTATGAGGAATATATCAAAGTTAAATTTAGTTTATATTTTTTGTTGTGTATGCTATTATTTTCTAAATATTTTCCATTGTAACATCATATTACATGTCTAAAAATAAGACTTCATTAATATAAAAAATACTTTAAAGTTTTTATGTAAAAATTGTCAAATTTAGGTTCTAGTTTGTGAAGAAATTGTTAGTTCTATGGGGGATTCTAGTTATATTATCCCAAATACTATGAAAAGGGTTTGAAAATTAATGGTATGCTTTGGATTATCAATAAAATTACAAAATATTTATTTGGGGGGACATGGCAAATGATCCCAGAGAGGCCTCCAATAGGTACGGACAGACAACCAAGGGCCTCAGGGGTTGACAAGGAGAGTGGTAGGGCTAGGAAATCCATTATGGATATTCTCACCAACCCGATAACCCTCAAAGACAAATTAAAGCATCCTCTTCAAGCGATGGATAACAACCCTTTAATCTATTTTAGGAGACAGGTGGCTAAGGACATACTTGGGAATGAAGAATAGTTTACCTCTAGGGGATTCATTTGCATATTTGATCGCTATTGGCCTAGCCTATTAAATTTACATGACTAGATTTTAGAAAACTAGCAACCGCTCATTGAGGATAACTTGGAAATATATTTGGGTGGGAAAAGATTCTTTTTTATTTTTGTTGACTATTTAAATGACCGATCCAAAGTCCTACAGGATAAGACATGGAGTTGGGATCACCACCTATTTTTCTTAAAATCCTAGTTTTCATATTTTAATCCCTTATTGGAAACCCTAATGACTAGACCTATGTGGATTCACTTGCCACACCTTCCACTATAATTTTACTTAACCTCCTGCCTCTCGAGTATTAAGAATGCATTGGGAGAATTGTTGACAATAAATGTCTCAACTATCGGCTTCTTTCCTACTACCTTCACTTAGACTTTGGTGATGATGGATATTTCACATAAACTCCCATCAAATATTAAGCTAAACATCAAAGACTATTGTTGGATTCAGTCCTTGGATTACGAAGGAATCCCCTTCAGATGCTGAAAATGCTTTGATATTGAACATTTGGCAGTGAATTTCCCTAGCCCCAAATAAAAGATAGCGGCTTCCTAGTGGAAGGATGCCCTCCCTTCTAACCTTACAATTTTTTTAGACAACAATAAGTTCTGCAAAATAGAGGAAACAACCCTTGTTTCTTCTCCAACAAAGTTTGTTGGTAATCAGATTGATAGGGCAAGGTTAGAAAAATTGGGAACCTAGTCCCAAAAGTGGAGGACATAGGGATAAATGATTCTCTACGATTGGTCAAGGAATGGATGGTTGTTAGGAAAAAGAAGACAAGGCGGTTAACCCTAGAACCAACCCCCTATAATCTGTGATCTTATAGTAAGAAGGGGAATGGTGGAATTTTGGGTGGAAGTGGGAAGTTATGTAAAGGTACACAGGTGATGGAGTGAGATCTCACAACATGTTAGTTTTCATCTTGTTGGGACTTGTTTTTGGTTGTCTCATTATTGGTTATCGGCCTCAATCAGGCCTATTTTTGGCCCTGCTTGGGCTCATCAAGCTTAAGGGAATTGTGATCTTTATGTAATTCCATTTTTTATTTTTCAATAAAATAGGTGGGGGACCTACCAACCCTCAATCATCTATCAAAAAAATATATATAAATAATATTTATTAAAAAATTACATTAATAAAATGATTATAATATTTAAAAATCTATATTACTATATTTATATAGTCGATGCTTTCAAAAATTCCAAAAAAATAATATTACAAATTAATTAATTTTTTCCAAAATGAAGAAATAAAAATCAACATTAAGTTATAAACAAAATAAATTGTTCCAAAAATTATATGAATAAAATAATTCCTAATAATATTAAAAAATTAAAATAAAGACAAAAAAAATGTAAATAACATGAGCTATCTATTTAGCTTACTCTAAATATAATAGGTTAAGAACCAGTAAAATATATTAATTAAAATATAAATATAATATTTTTTAGTAAGCTATATTAAATTTAATTAGTAAATTATATTATATAATTTGAGGTATCTTGAAGATAATTATTGTTAAGTAAAGAAAGGGAATATAATTTTTTTTTTGAAAATATGTAATACAAAAAAAGTAAAATTTAATAAAAATTTGAGCCAATCATTAATAAATATATGGAATATTCTACAATATCATTCTTATAAAATATTTTCAAAAAATAAATTTTAAAATAATTTAAATAAAACATCAATTAATTATAACTAAATAATTAATTGCTTTGAGTGAAAACTATAAAACTATTATATAATATTTTAAAAGTTTTAGGTAGGGATAATAAATGGTGGTTCTTTTATTTGTATACCATTGATAATCCAATGGAGAGGGTGATTTGAGTGTTGAAGAAAAAGAACCTTATTGGGAAAAAGTATCCTCTTTCTTTTTTTCCACATTCATTCTTTATCTTTCTTTTTAAGTCATGGAAAAGGTTAAAAACTCACCAAGTTTTTTTTCGTATTACAAGAAAAGATTAACTTTGGCGGTTGTCTAAATGTTAGATTTTTAATTATAATGTATGACAAATTTTTTCTCTATCGAACGAAAGAATTTATTAAAATGGAATTGTAAATATATTTATTTAGTTTATAATAAATATATTTATAATTTTTTTCATTTTTCTTTTTTAAAAATAAATTATCTTTTAAGATAATTTTGAATAAATAGTTACTATTAAAAAAAAAATTATATGTAAATTTAATTTTTAATTACAATTTTTTTCATTATTATATTATCTAAAAAAATTATAATTTTTTATTGGGGATAGTTTATTTGTTGGTATTAGACTCTTGGTAATGTTAGTTTTGGATTACCTTTACTTTATATAACTTGTGTATATATATGATTTTTATTCGCTATTCTCTCACATCCATATATAATCTATGGACCTAATCTTTCTAAATTATTGTCAATCACCTATAGGAATTCCCCCAGTCTGTGTCAAACTAGTAAATTATCATACTCAGAGATCTTCAAATCATTATATCAATGTTCCTATCTCCCAAACAAAAATTTCAGACTCAAACAGTACCAACCAAATCTAACAGTTTCATCCTTCACCCAACAATAATTAATTTTCAAAATCAAATAATTCCTATGGGTTAGCCCATTTGCCTAGCATGTTGGTAACTTTAGAAATTACCAAATTGGACTCATATAAATAGAAAACAAGTTTAGGTTTATTGATCATCTAACATATATCTAGCACTTATCTATCAAGCACACTCAACCACTTGTACATTCAAGAGCACTGCCCTCTTCTTCCCAAATTGAAAATCAATCACTAAAAGTAGGTCTTTACCGAGTTTGAAGCACTCAAGAGCCAAGCCAAAGTTGTCATTTTTCAAGTGTTTAAAACTATATCATAGATTACATGCATTGAACAAGCATTATTGCACACATACAACTAACAGGGAGAACTATATGTAACTTGATTTCTCTCCTTAGAGTATTGGATATGTAGGCAGTGCTCAACCAATAATTGGGGATTAGTTGAGGTTAGCTCAACTCTTTTCCCATTTTTTACAACTAAAGTAGTAATGAAGTGGACCTAGGGTTTTGAAGAGAAGGAAATCAATTTCTTGGTGTCATGCATATAATCAAACTTCAAGATTGCACACAAAACCATATCATAGGTAGTTGTAGCAGTTTATAATAGAATAGAGGGACAAAATTATCCAATATGAAACATATCCTTCAAATGGTACTAACCAGAGGCTAATGATATCGTTTGATCATAGGTAGAAATCCAACTCTTTATCCAAGCAACTCATAGTCCAGATTATTCACTTCCTATTGCCTACTACTTATCTTAGTGTCATGTAGAACGTGAAAAACTAAGTATCTATCTTCTTGTTGTACTTTCCATTTTTAGCAAATGTAATATTCAAATCAATTGCAATTCCAAACCTTTAAGTATATATAGTTAATGTTTAATTTTCATATATTGTAATTTGGATTATTACAGTAGTTCCAAACCTAATTATGGATAACATTAATACAAAATAGGGTAAAACATATTGATGAACTCATATATTGCTTGACTATTTCCAAATCCTAGATTGCCCTTAAGGTTTCATCCTTACCTCCAGGGTTTTTATATGTTTGCCTTAGAGTTTAATTATTAAACGTGATTTCTAATTCCAAGTCACACACACCTTTGTCCCTAGCCTTCTACATACTTGCATGATTTCATTGTATGCCATCCAAGAAGGCAAGTTCCCTTGTCCTTCTAAGGCATAGTGCTAGATTAAGTGGGTCCATTATAGAGCATAATCATATCCCTTTGGCTTCATCTAAAATGGCCAATAAAGAAATGAATGTTTTTTCTTCTTCTTTTGATAATGTAATTGCTCATGAATATATACAAACAAATGGTTATGTTGAAATGCCTCATTTATAATATGATAATCAATATACTCATGAATACCAAGATAGTATTGATCCTAATTAACTTAATGTGGTGGATATGGACCAATTTAAAACCTTGTCTAATCATTCAACATTGAATTTGCTATAACCCTCAAGAATTGGATAGGATTTTAAATTTAATTCTAGCATCTAAGGATGCACACAAAACTAGGATTTTCACATCTAAGGCACAATAGCATTAGCCTTTCATTATTATCAACCAATCCTCCCAAGTTACCGATCCAATCACAATTGTTTATACCACTATTGTTGATATTATTCTTACATTTACACCTCTACTTACACATGTGATGTCCACCTAAGGTGTGGGGTAACATGAGGCTCCCCACAAATTTTCATGCCTATTCATACATGGAGAACTTACTCTAATCCTAAAATAACTACACAAATTACATCATCAACCTCACCTATTGCACGTTCCCTAAAGCAAATTTTTTTAGCTTTGCAAGCTAAGATGTTGTAATTAGAGCAGGGTATTTCTAGATCTAGTAATTCAATGGATTTTCATAGTTTGTTCCATAATCACTTACACCCTGATATTGTAGAGTATACCTTACCTATAGGTTTTTTAAATCCTAAGTTTCCATTATACGATGGTAAAGGTGACCTTGAATAGCATCTTTGATCTATCCATTCAACATGTTTGGATTATGCAATTAATAATCGATTATTGACCAAATTATTTCCAAGAATTCTCAAAGATAATGCTTTGTGATGATTCTATGACCTTGCCTTCCCATCCACCCCTCCCCAATTAGTTATCATGTTCTTTCCTTTTTTATATCATTTTCTAGCACATTTTTCCATCAACATTGATGATAAATTATTTTATGCGCAAATTGCCAAACTTAAGCAAGGATCCAACCAACCAATCAGTGAGTATGTACATCAATATAAGACTATGATAGATAAGATGACCAATCTTATAAAAAACATTGAGTTGCAAGACATATTCAATAAAAGTTTACATTTACCAATCCATGAGTCCATATTACTCAATAAATTTAAGTCTTTTGATGAGTTATGCCATACAGTGAGAGATCAAGAAGTCAAACTCATTACTTTGAATAAACTCAAGTATGCACCTAATGCTCCAACTACTTTAACAACCAAGTTTCAAAGTAAACCAAGCTACAAGATAAAATATATTGATACTAAGAATGAGATAAAGGCAATGATTAATGTAGTATCCAAGCCTACAAATCAGCGTCTCTTATCCATTCCACAGAAGAGGTAGTTTTCAAGGTTACCTCAATTTCTTAAAAATCGATTATCAAAAATATGGAATTGTAACCTGATATCTCTCCCTCCACCATTAGAGGTTGACATAAGAAAACCCTTACCTAGATGATATGATCAAAATGCTTATTTTTATTACCACTGATTTGTTGGGCACTCTACCAAAAAAAATTATAAGTTAAGGCATGTGATACAATATCATATTGATGACAACACTATTCAACTATGCACACCTATGAAGAAGCATAGACCGCAATCAAGTGGGAATTATAAATTAAAAATATTTGATGACCCATTTCCAAAACATGAGATAATAGAGACTAAAGATAATTCTTGTTGGGCCCTTTTTGCAAAGTGCAGGTCTACACCAACTCAATAGATATCTTAGCATGAGGTGATCATTTGGAATGATTATTATTTTGGCACCTTTTACACCAGCTGGAAGAATTATCATAGATCTTGCACTAAGCTAGTAGATAATCACTTAGATGCAAGACAATCATTTGGGAGTATTTCTATTTTGATATCCCTTGTGCTAGCTGATAGAAGGCTAACAAATTCTAAGATGTTTTGGGCATATTCAAAGAGTGGAAGCATGTGGTGATCACAGCATGAAGGGCACAAAGTAATGGAGCCAACAGAATGATTGATAAAATCTCTAGCTCAACAAATAATGTGGACAGCTCCACCCTAGTAGAAGGTGCTCCTGTAAGCTATAAAAACAAACTTGAACTAGTGAGTTAAGAGACGTGACTTTGAGATAAGCAAAAATCTACAGAATTAGTTCCAAACATATTGAATCAACCACCATTGACATTTAGGACTAGCTTGAATGCCCTTGAGGCTCCTCATTGTAGTGCCCAAGCCTACTTGTGAGCCTTTGGGCCTTTAGTAGCTTTAGATGAGCATTTGCTCTATTTTACTTGTCATGTAATCTTGATCCAAAACTCAGAATTTTTGGTTGATAAATATTTCAATAGCATAGAAATAACATAGTAACAATGAATTTTCTGAGAAGAGATGTAGTATTACTCAAGATTGCAATACAAATAAATGCTTATCTCTGGGAAGAGATGTTTGTCTTCACATTTCAGGTTACCTCTTCATTTATACACATTTTTAAAGCATGGGGAGGATGTAGAAGGTCACCAATCTCGAGGGAGATTAAGTGGTTTGACTTCCAAGATTTAAAATAATACAAAATTTGAGGAATTACTATTTTTAGAAACTTATTATTTTTAGACTACACTATTAAAATTGAAATTTGGGGCACTTCCATTAGGTTTTCATGGGTCAAAATTTATTGAGGAAATATCCATGCCACCTCATGACTTTCTTCTCATTCTTATCTTTCCAACGGTTCAAACAGCGAGTCAATTAGAGCTATGGTGCAAAAGTTATGGCTCCCAAAAGTTCTGTCATCAATTGGGGTGGAACTGTCACTCGAATTGTCGCCTAAATTATTGCCCGGATCATTCCTCCCTCCTTAAAAATCAATGTTCCCCATTGCATCAATGTTCCTTATCAAGTGTGGTAGTTGTGTCTTGATTTGATTCTCTGTGAGCCACTCACCTTGGTGGCTACGTTGGCCCCTTTTGACCACTCGATAAAAAGGAATAGAGCATCCTCTTGTTGTCTTCATCCAGGTGTCCACAATCTGATCCTCTTCCACTAGAGAAAAAATTTATGGATCAAGATCATCAATGTCTAGTTGTTCTTCTACAACTAAAGTGTCTAATAGAGGTGGGTGATATGGTTTGAGGAGCTCCACATTGAATATTGGATGCAGACCAAGGTAGGCTGGTAGGTTCAACTCAAAAGCATTTTCTCCAACTTTTCCGGTGATGGTGTAAGGACCATATCGCAGAGGCCAAACATTTCTATGTGGGCTTGCAAGTCATTCCTTCTAAAGCCACAACCAAACCTTGTCACCCACAACAAAATGGTGTGCAATCCTATGTTTGTCATGGCATTGCTTATACTTCTGATTCATCTTCTCTAAGATGTCATGAACTTGTTGCTGGATGTGTTGCATTTGTTCAATAAACTTTGTTGCTTTTGCTTCCTCAGATCTTCCATGAGGTTTGTATTCCAAGGTGGAAAATGGAATAGCTATATCAATTGGTGCCATGGGTTGGAACCCAAAACATACTTGGAATGGACTGTGCTTGGTCGAGTTGTGCAGCGCGCGATTGTATCCATGTTGTATGAAAAGAAGTCCCTCATCCCATGTGCCTGGATGTTTGGAGTTATACATCTGAATCATGTGAACAATCAAGTGGTTTACCACCTGTGTCTGACCATCAATCTGTGGATGGAAGGCTGTGGACTTCATCACCTTAGTATCCATCATCTTCCATAGAGTGGACCAGAAGATGCTCAGGAACCTGCTATCTCGATTTGAGACAATGGACTTGGGGAGACCAAAATGGAGCCATACATGACTAAAATATAGTTGAGCAGTTTCCTCAGTAGATATATTTTTATTACAAGAAATCATGATATCCATTTTTGAAAAATGATTATCTACCACAAAAATACAATCCTTACCATGTTTTGAAGTGGGCAAACCTGAGAGAAAATCCATTGAGACGGATTCCCAAGGCCTGGTTGGTTCTGGCAATGGCATGTACAATCCTTGATTCTAATTTTTTGGCTTGGCTATTGCACATGGGGTGCAAGATTTGAGATATATTTCCACATCCTTTCGCATATGGGGCCAGTAGAAGTGTTTTTTAAGAACTACCAATGTCTTTTTGATACCAAAGTGTCCAACTGTCCCACTGAAGTGTGCTTCCCATATCATCTTTTATTGCTCTGCAACTGGAACACAGATGTGCCCCATATGACAGAGGACATTATCTTTCAAATATAAATTAGAAACATGTTTACCTTTTTGAAGAACTTGATATGTATCAGCAAAGGTAGGATCTGCTTCATACAAAGCACCCCAAGTGGTAGTCTCATGTCCGCATAAGTCAAGAACTATTTTGAGTGCAATAATTGGTGGGCAGCTCAGAAAATCTGTAGTTGTATTTGAGCTCCCCTTTTTGTGTTTGATTATCAAGTGGAATCGTTGAAGATATGTGGCCCACTTTTGGTGCTTCTCATTTCATAGTTTGTTTTGTGTCTAGATGAATTCCAATGGTCTGTGGTCAGTGTGGATGACCGTCTCTTTCCCTAAGATGTAGTGTTTCCATTATTTGTAGGCTTGTACAATGGCATAGAGCTCCTTATCATATGTTGGATATTTCTTGATTATATCAGGGAAAGTTTCACTATGATATGCAATAGGATGGCCATGTTGCACGATGATAGCTCCCATGGCATATTCAGATGCATATGTCATCAACTCAAAAGGTTGATGCAAATTTGGCAAGGCAAGAATAGGGGCTGAGTAGAGTCTGTTCTTTTCAAATTCCCTTTGTTGTATTTCACCCTACTAAAATGTAGCTTTAGCTCCTCCTTTAGTCACTTAGGTTAGTGACCAAGAAACATGTGAAAATCTAAGAACAAACCTATGATAGAAATTTGCAAGACCCAAAAATTTACGAAGCTCTATGAGGGTCCTTGGTGTGGGCCATTCTCGAATAACTGAATCTTTTCTGGATCAACATGGAACCCTTCCTCATTCACAACGTACCCGAGGTACTGAATTGTTGTCATCCTGAATGTGCATTTGTCAAGATTTGCATACAACTTGTGCTCCCGAAGAGTTTGAAGGACCTTACGAACATGTTGTAAATGTTCTTCCCATGTTCTGCTATAGATGAGTATGTCATCTAAGTAGACAACCATGAATGAGTTGGTGAAGGGTCGTAGGATGTCATCCATCATCCTCATGAAGGTTGCAGGTGCGTTAGTTAAGCCAAAAGGCATAACCAACCATTCAAAGAGCCCCTCCTTAGATTTGAATGCAGTCTTCCAGACATCAGTGGGATCGATGGGAATTTAGTGATAACTAGATTTGAGATCAATTTTGGTGAAGAACTTCACACCCTGGAGCTGGTCCAGTAGGTCATCAATCCTGGGGAGAGGGTAGCGATTTTTCACAGAGATTTTATTCAGGTCTCGGTAGTCAATGCAAAGCCAAGACAATTGGGCTACCACAAGGTGAAAATCTTGGCTTGATGTGACCCTTTTGGATCAATTCTTGAATCTATCTTTTTATCTCATCATTCTCCAAAACTGATCTGTGATACACAGCACTGTTAGGCAAAGGTGACCCTAGGATCAAATCGATAGAATGTTTTACTTAGAAATGCAGTAGAACTCTTGTGGGTGACTTGAATAAGTCATCATATTCTCCTGTGATTTATCCTATCTTCTTTAGTTGTTGTTGATTGTGTAGTCAGGACTACAACATCAGCCTTCTTGGATTTCTGTGGTCTGACCACCATGAGAACAAATTCCTTTGTCTTCTCCACCAATCTCTTGCATTGATTAGCACTGATCAGGGAGACAGATGTGGGATGTGGTACTTCTGGTACCCTATAGTGCCATGTTCCAAGAGTGAGGGTGATCCTTCAAGTTCAGGATTCATAGATGCCATGTCGTTCATACATGAACGACTGACTAGTGAGTACATCACAAATATCTAGATTGACCACATCACACAAGACTTCATCTTGTAATTGTTTTATAGCATATGAAAGAAGACACTGATGGGTGACATGGAGGTCTCTCCCTGGGATCAACCATCCAATACTGTAGGGCTTTGGATGAGGCTTCATGGATAGATTTAGACTTTTCACAACTTTAGCAGAGATTAAATTCTTTTGACTCCTACTATCAAGAATGAAATGCAGAGGCTTACATTTTACCCATAATTTGGAGTGAAACAATCTTTCTTTGTCATCTGGTCTTTCCTCACGGGTCTATGATGAAGTGATGATGGTGTCAGGCTCAGCATCTATAATTTCTTCTTCATCTTCTTCGACTATGGGTTGTGTATGAGGCACAGTAGTAGATGTTGACTATTGTGACTCAGAAAGCAGTGACTTGATGGCTCGACATTCTTTTTTGGAGTGAGTTCTAGTTTAGTGGTAATCACACCATTTTCCAGCCTTCCCCTTCTAGGATTTCTTATCCTTAAACTCCTACTTCTAATTTTGGCTTCGTGTTTGACTTTCCTTCTCACTTTTCCATTTTGAGGGTTGACTCTTCGTATTCTTTCTGCCATGCTTCTGTTCAATCTTCACTATGAATTTGGATGCCTCATCGAGGGTTTCCAAATTAAAGAGTTATATTTCCCCCCGTATGTACCATTGTATTCCACCATGATATTTGAGAGTCTTATGTTTCTCACTTTCTTGAATGCCCAATCTTGCAGACAAAGAATGAAAAGTATCTATGTAATCTTGAACAAATTAGTCCTTACCTTGGCAAAGTTGTTGCCACTATATGTACAAATCATCATATGCTCTGATGCGATAGTATTCTTCTTTCACCACTTTCACAAAATCATCCCAGGTAGGTTCCACCTCAAGGCCAATGTCATCTATACTGAACCTCTTTTTGTACACTTCCCACCAGTTTTTCATGGGCAACGATGATTTCAAAAGAGCAAAAGTGATCTTTTCTCCATCGGTGAACTTATTTATAGAGAAGTAGGAAGACAATTGATCCAACCAATTTTCTATTGTATCAACATTGATTTTTCCTTCAAATGTAGGAATATCAAAATTTACCTGAACCTTAAAGGGTGTTGAGGCACTGAAAGGACGTTCCCTGGATAAGGAGCTAGGAAGTGTAGTTGCAGAGCCAGAATTTCCCATCAAAAGTGTTTGAAGAATTTGGCCAAATTGTTGTAGCATTTGCACTTGTTTCCATTAGAGGGATTCATTCACCATTTCCTTGAAAGGATCAGATGTCTCAGTGACGTCTGCCATTTGAAGTCATTTAGAGTAAACAGGTGGAAAGTTTGGAAGCTCTGTTATTTCCCACCCAAGCTTCTTGTAGCCTGACCTTGTCCTCGAGATCATACACTCTCAAGACAAACTTCTCTGATACCACTGATCCAAAACTCAAAAGTTCTAGTTGATAAATATTTCAATAGCATAGAAATAACATAGTAATAATGATTTCTCTGAGAAGAGATGTAGTATTACTCAAGATCGCAATACAAATATATGCTTATCTCTGGGAAGAGATGTATGTCTTCACATTTTGGGTTACCTCTTCATTTATACACATTTTGAAATCATGGGGAGGATGTGGAAGGTCACCAATCTCAAGGGAGATTAAGTGGTTCGACTTCCAAGATTTAAAACAATACATAATTTGAAGAATTACTATTTTTAGAAACTTACTATTTTTAGACTGCACTACTAAAATTAAAATTTGGGGCACTTCCATTGGGTTTTCAGGGGTCAAACTTCATCAAGAAAATATACATGCCATATCACGATGTTCTCCTCATTCTTATCTTTCCAATGGTTCAAACAATGAGTCAATTGGAGCTACAGTGCAAAAGTTATGGCTCTCGAATGTTTCATCATCAATTGGGGTGGAACTGTAACCCAAATTGTCGCCTAAATTATTGCCCAGATCATTCCTCCCTCCTTGAAAAGCAATGGTCCCCATTGCGTCAATGTTCCCCATCAAGTGTGGTAGTTGTGTCTTGATTTGATTGTCTGTGAGCCACTCACCTTAGTGGCTAAGCTAGCCCCTTTGGACCACTCGATAAAGCGAAATAGAGCATCCTCTTATTGTCTTCACCGAGGTGTCCACAATCTGATCCTCTTGCACTGGTGAAAAACTTTGTGGATCAAGCTCATCAATTTATAGTTTTTTTTCTAAAACTGAAGTGTCCAATAGAGGTGGGTGATATGGTTTGAGGAGCTTCACATTGAATATTGGATGCAGACCAAGGTAGGCTGGTAGGTTCAACTCAAAATCATTTTTCCAACTTTTCTAGTGATGTTGTAAGGACCATATCATAAAAGCCAAATCTTTCTGTGTGGGCCTGAAAGTCATTCCTTCTAAAGCTACAACCAAACCTTGTCACCCACAGAAAAATGGTGTGCAATCCTATGTTTGTCATGGCATTGCTTATACTTCTGATTCATCTTCTCCAGGATGTCATGAACTTGTTGCTAGATATGTTGCATTTGTTCAATAAAATTTGTTACTTTTGCTGCCTCAGATCTTCCATGAGGTGTGTATTCCATGGTGGAAAATGGAATAGCTATATCAATTGGTGCCATGGGTTGGAACCCAAAACATACTTGGAATGGACTATGCTTGGTCGAGTTGTGCACCGCCCGATTGTATCCATGTTGTATGAAAAGAAGTCCCTCATCCCATGTGCATGGATGTTTGGAGTGATATATCCGAATCATGTGAAAAATCAAGTGGTTTACCACCTCTGTCTAACCATCAATCTATGGATGGAAGGCTATGGACTTCATCAGCTTAATATCCATCATTTTCCATAGAGTGGACTAGAAGATGCTCAGGAACCTGCTATCTTGATCTGAGACAATGGACTTGGGGAGACCAAAATGGAGCCATACATGACTAAAATATAGTTGAGTAGTTTCCTCAGTAGATATATTTTTCTTACAAGCAATCATGATAGCCATTTTTTAAAAATGATCAACTACCACAAAAATACAGTCCTTACCATGTTTTGAAGTATGTAAACCTGAGATAAAATCCATTGAGATGGATTCCCAAGGCCCAGTTGGTTCTAGCAATGGCATGTAATATCCTTTATTCATATTTGTTAGCTTGGATATTACACATGGGGTGCAATATTTGAGATATCTTTCCACATCCTTTCCCATATGGGGCCAATAGAAGTGTTTTTGAAGAATTGCCAATGTCTTTTTGATACCAAAGTGTCCAACTATCCTACTGAAGTGTGCTTCCCATATCATCTTTTGTTGCTCTACAACTAGAACACAGATGTGCCCCATATGATACAGGACATTATCTTGCAAATAGAAATTAGAAACATGTTTACTTTTTTTAAGTACTTGATATATATTAGCAAAGGTAGGATCTGCTTCATACAGAGCACCCCAAGTGGCAGTCTCATGTCTACACAGGTCAAGAACTATTGTGAGTACCGTAATTGGTGGGTGGTTTAGATAATCTACAGCAATATTTGATCTCCCCTTTTTGTGTTTGATTATCAGGTGGAATTGTTGAAGATATGTGGCCCACTTTTGGTGCCTCTCATTTCATAGTTTGCCTTGTGTCTGGATGAATTCCAATGGTCTGTGGTTAGTGTGGATGACCGTCTCTTTCCCTAAGATGTAGTGTTTCTATTATTTTTAGGCTTGCATAATGGCATAGAGCTCCTTATCATATGTTTGATATTTCCTAACTGTATCAGTGAAATTTTCACTGTGATATGCAATAGGATGGCCATGTTGCATGGTGACAGCTCCCATGGCATATTCAGATGCATCTGTCATCAACTCAAAAGGTTTATGCAAATCTGGAAAGGCAAGAACAGGGGTTGATTAGAGTCTGTTCTTCAAATTCTCAAATTCCCTTTGTTTTATTTCACCCCACTAAAATGTAGCTTTAGCTCCTCCTTTAGTCACTTGGGTTAGTGACCAAGCAACATGTGAAAATCCAACAAACCTATGGTAGAAATTTGCAAGACCCAAAAAGCTGTGAAGCTCTATGAGGGTCCTTGGTGTGGGCCATTCTTGAATAACCTGAATCTTTTTTGGATCAACATGGACCCCTTCCTCATTCACAACGTACCTAAGGTACTGAATTGTTCTCATCCTAAATGTGCATTTGTCAAGATTTGCATACAACTTGTGCTCCCAAAGAGTTTGAAGCACCTTACGAACATGTTGAAAATTTTCTTCCCATGTTCTGCTATAGATGAGTATGCCATCTAAGTATACAACCATGAATGAGTTGGTGAAGGGTCGTAGGATGTCATCCATCATCCTCATGAAGGTTGCAAATGCATTAGTTAAGCCAAAAGGCATAACCAACCATTCAAAGAGCCCCTCCTTAGATTTGAATGCAGTCTTCCAGACATCAGTGGGATCAATGGTAATTTGGTGATAACTAGATTTGAGATCAATTTTGGTGAAGAAACTCGCACCACGGAGCTGGTCCAGCAGTTCATCAATCCTGGGGAGAGGGTAGTGATTCTTCACAGAGATTTTATTCAGGGCTTGGTAGTTAATGCAAAGCCTCCATGTTCCATCTTTCTTCAGTGCCAAGACAATTGGGCTACCACAAGGTGAAGATCTTGGCCTAATGTGACTCTTTTGGATCAATTCTTGAATCTATCTTTTTATCTCATCATTCTCCAAAACTGATCTGTGATGCACAGCACTATTAGGCAAAGGTGATCGTGGGATCAAATCGATAGAATGTTTTACCTGGCATTGTAGTGGAACTCCTGTGGGTGACTTGAATAAGTCATCATATTCTCTTGTGATTTGTCCTATCAACTTTTGTTGTTGTGTTGATTGTGTAGTCAAGACTGCAACATCGGCCTTCTTGGATTTCTGTGGTTTGACCACCATGAGAACAAATTGCTTTGTCTTCTCCACCAATCTCTTGCATTGTTTAGCACTGATCAGGGAGATAGATGTGGGAGGTGGTACTTTTGGTACCCTATAGTGTCATGTTCCAAGAGTGAGGGTGATCCTTCGGGTTCATGATTCATAGATGCCATGTCGCTCATACATGAACAACTTACCAAGGAGTACATCACAAACATCTAGATTGATCACATCACACAAGACTCCATCTTAGAATGGTTTTATAGCATATGAAAGAAGACATTGATGGGTGACACGGAGGTCTCTCCCTAGGCTCAACCATCTAATACTATAGGATTTTGGTTGAGGCTTCATGGATAGATTTAGACTTTTCATAACTTTAGCAGAGATTAAATTATTTTGACTCCCAATATCAAAAATGAAATGCAGAGGCTTACCTTTTACCCATAATTTAGAGTGAAACAATCTTTCCTTGTCATTTGGTCTATCCTCACAGGTCTGTGATGAAGCGACGATGGTGTCAGGCTTATCATCTATAATTTCTTTGTCATCTTATTCGACTGTGGGTTGTGTATGAGGCACAATAGTAGATGTCGACTATTGTGACTCAAAAATTAGTGACTTGATGGCTCAACATTCTTCTTTGGAGTGAGTTTCAGTTTTGTGGTAATCACATCATTTTCCAACCTTCCCCTTCTGGGATTTCTTATCCTAAAACTCCTTCTACTTCAAATTTTGGCTTCGTGTTTGACCTTATCACTTTTCCATTTTGAGGGTTGACTCTTCGTATTCTTTTTGCCATGCTTATGTTTAATCTTCACTATGAATTTGTATGCCTCATCGAGGGTTTCCAAATTAAAGAGTTCCATTTCCCCCTGTATGTACCATTATATTCCACGATGATATTTGAGAGTCTTATGTTTCTCACTTTCTTGAATGCCCAATCTTACAGACAAAGAATGAAATGTGTCTGTGTAATCTTGAATAGATTGGTCCTTACCTTGGTGAAGTTGTTGCCACTGTATGTAAAAATCATCATATGCCCTGATGCAATAGTATTCTTCTTTCACCACTTCCACAAAATCATCCCAAGTAGGTTCCACCTCAAGGCTAATGTCATCTGTACTGAATCTCTTTTTGTACACTTCCCACTAGTTTTTCACAGGCAATGATGATTTCAAAAGAGCAAAAGTGATATTTTCTCCATCGTTGAACTTATTATAGAGAATTAGGAAGACAATTGATCCAACCAATTTTCTACTACATCAGCATTGATTTTGCCTTCAAATGTAGCAATATAAAAATTTACCTAAACCTTAAAGGGTGTTGGGGCACTGAAAGGACGTTCCCTGGATGAGGAGCTAGGAAGTGTAGTCGCAGAGCCAGAATTTCCCATCAAAAGTGTTTGAAGAATTTGGGAAAATTGTTGCAACATCTACGCTCATTGCCATTGGAGGGATTCATTCATGATTTCCTTAAAAGGATCAGATGTCTCGGTGTCGTCTGCCATTTGAAGTCATTTGGAGTGAACAGGTGGAAAGTTTGGAAGCTCTGTTATTTCCCACCCAAACTTCTTGTAGCCTGACCTCATCCAGAGATCATACACTCTCAGGACAAACCGCTCTAATACCACTGATCCAAAACTCATAAGTTCTCATTCATAAATATTTCAATAGCATAGTAATAACACAGTAATAATGAATTCTCTGAGAAGAGACGTAGTATTACTCAAGATCGCAATACAAATATATGCTTATCTCTGGGAAGAGATGTTTGTCTTCACATTTTGGGTTACCTCTTCATTTATACACATTTTGAAAGCATGGGGAGGATGTGGAAGGTCACCAATCTTGAGGGAGATTAAGTGGTTTGACTTCCAAGATTTAAAACAATATAGAATTTGAGGAATTACTATTTTTAGACTACACTTCTAAAATTGAAATTTGGGGCACTTCTATTGGGTTTTTGGGGCTCAAACTTCATTTCAAAAATATCCATTCCATCTCATGATTTTTTCCTCATTCTTATCTTTCCAACAGTTTAAATGGCGAGTCAATTGAAGCTACGGTGCAAAAGCTATGGCTCCCGAAAGTTTTTTCATCAATTGGGGTGGAACTATCACCCGAATTGTCACCTAAATTGTTGCCTGGATCATTCTTCCCTCCTTAAAAAGCAATGTTCCCCATTGTTTCAATGTTCCCCAATAGGTGTTGTAGTTGTGTCTTTATTTTATTCTCTGTGAGCCACTCACCTTGGTGGCTAAGTTATCCCCTTTTGACCACTCGATAAAGCAGAATAGAGTGTCCTCTTGTTGTCTTCATCTAGGTGTCCACAATTTGATCCTCTTTCATTGGAGCAAAAATCTATGGATCAAGATCATCAATGTCTAGTTGTTATGCTACAACTGATGTGTCAAATAGAGGTGGGTGATATGGTTTGAGGAGCTCCACATTAAATGCAGACCAAGGTAGGCTGGTAGGTTCAACTCAAAAGAATTTTCTTTAACATTTCTGGTGATGGTGTAGGGACCATATCGCAGAGGCTGAATCTTTCTGTGTGGGCCTGCTAGTCATTCCTTCTAAAGCTACAACAAAACCTTGTCACCCATAGCAAAATGGTGTGCAATCGTATGTTTGTCATGGCGTTTCTTATACTTTTGATTCACCTTCTCTAAGATGTCATGAACTTGTTGCTAGATGTGTTGCATTTGTTCAATAAACTTTGTTACTTTTGCTACCTCAGATCTTCTATGAGGTGTGTATTCCATGGTGGAAAATTGAATAGATATATCAATTGGTGCCATGGGTTGGAACCCAAAACATACTTGGAATGGACTATGCTTGGTTGAGTTGTACAACACCCAATTGTATCCATGTTGTATGAAAAGAAGTCCCTCATCCCATGTGCATGGATGTTTGGAGTGATACATCTGAATCATGTGAAAAATCAAGTGGTTTACCACCTCTATCTGACCATCAGTCTGTGGATGGAAGGCTATGGACTTCATCAGCTTAGTATCCATCATCTTCCATAGAGTGGACCAAAAGATGCTCAGGAACCTACTATCTCGAGCTGAGACAATGGACTTGGGGAGACCAAAATGGAGCCATACATGACTAAAATATAGTTGAGCAATTTCCTCAGTAGATATATTTATCTTACATGCAAGCATGATAGCCATTTTGAAAAATGATCAACTACCACAAAAATACATTCCTTACCATGTTTTTAAGTGGGCAAACCTGAGAGAAAATCCATTGAGACGGATTCCCAAGGCCTAGTTGGTTCTGGCAATGGAATGTACAATCCTTGCTTCTTATTTATTGGCTTGGCTATTGCACATGGGGTGCAATATTTGAGATATCTTTCCACATCCTTTCGCATATGGGGCCAGTAGAAGTGTTTTTGAAGAACTGTCAATGTATTTTCAATACCAAAGTGTCCAGCTGTGCTACTGAAGTGTGCTTCCCATATCATCTTTGTTGCTCTGCAACTGGAACATAGATGTGCCCCATATGACAGAGGACATGATCTTGCAAATAGAAATCAGAAACATGTTTACCTTTTAGAAGCACTTGATATGTATTAGCAAAGGTAGGAATTGCTTCATATAGAGCACCCCAAGTGGCAATCTCATGTCCACACAGGTCAAGAACTATTGTGAGTGCAGTAATTGGTGGGCACCTCAGACAATCTATAGCTGTATTTGAGCTCCCATTTTTGTGTTTGATTATTAGGTGGAATTTTTTAAGATATGTGGTCCACTTTTGGTGCCTCTCATTTCTTAGTTTGCTTTGTGTCTAGATGAATTCCAATAGCCTATGGTCAGTGTGGATGACCGTCTCTTTCCCTAAGATGTAGTGTTTCCCTTGTTTTCAGGCTTGCATAATGGCATAGAGATCCTTATCATATGTTGGATATTTCCTGACTGTATCAGTGAAAGTTTCACTATGATATGCAACAAGATGGACATGTTGCATGATGATAGCTCCCATGGCATATTCAGATGCATCTGTCATCAACTCAAAAGGTTGATGCAAATCTGGCAAGGAAAGAACAGGGGCTAAGCAAAGTCTATTCTTCAAATTCTCAAATGCCATTTTTTTAATTTCACCCCACTAAAATATAGCTTTAGCTCCTTCTTTAGTCAATTGGGTTAGTGACCAAGCAACATATGAAAATCTAAGAACAATCTTGCGGTAGAAATTTGCAAGACCCAAAAAGCTACGAAGGTCTATGAGGGTCCTTAGTGTGGGCCATTTTTGAATAATCCAAATCTTTTTTGGATCAACATGGACCCCTTACTCATTCACAACATACCCAAGGTACTGAATTGTTGTCATCTTGAATGTGCATTTATCAAGATTTGCATACAACTTGTGCTCTCGAAGAGTTTGAAGCACCTTACGAACATGTTGTAAATGTTCTTCCCATGTTTTGCTATAGATGAGTATGTCATCTAAGTAGACAACCATGAATGATTTGGTGAAGGGTCATAGGATGTCATCCATCATCCTCATGAAGGTTGCAGGTGCGTTAGTTAATCCAAAAGGCATGACCAACCATTCAAAGAGCCCCTCCTTAGATTTGAATGCAGTCTTCCATACATCAGTGGTATTGATGGGTTTTTGGTGATAACCAAATTTGAGATCTATTTTGGTGAAGAATTTTGCACCACGGAGCTGGTCTAGTAGGTCATCAATCTTGGGGAGAGGGTAGCGATTCTTCATATAGATTTTATTCAGGGCTCGGTAGTCAATGCAAAGCCTCCATGTTCCATCTTTCTTCGGTGCCAAGATAATTGGGCTACCACAAGGTGAAGAGCTTGGCCTGATGTGACCCTTTTAGATCAATTCTTGAATCTATCTTTTTATTTCATCATTCTCCAAAACTAATCTACGATACACAGCACTGTTAGGCAAAGGTGATCCTAGGATCAAATCGATAGAATGTTTTACCTGGCAATATAGTAAAACTCTTGTGGGTGACTTGAATAAGTCATCATATTCTCCTGTGATTCATCCTATCTACTTTTTTTATTGTGTTGATTGTGTAGTCAAGACTACAACATCGACCTTCTTGGAAATCTGTGGTTTGACCACCATGAGAATAAATTACTTTGTCTTCTCCACCAATATCTTGCATTGTTTAGCACTGATTAGGGAGATAGATGTGGGAGGTAGTACTTTTGGTACCCTATAACACCATGTTCCAAGAGTGAGGGTGATCCTTCAGGTTCATGATTTATAGATGCCATGTCACTCATACATGAATGGCTAACCAAGGAGTACATCACAAACATCTAGATTGACCACATCACACAAGACTTCATCTTGGAATGGTTTTATAGCATATGAAAGAAGACACTGATGGGTGACATGGAGGTCTCTCCCTGGGCTCAACCATCCAATACTGTAGGGCTTTGGATGAGGCTTCATGGATAGATTTAGACTTTTCACAACTTTATCAGAGATTAAATTATTTTGACTCCTACTATCAAGAATGAAATGCAGAGGCTTACCTTTTACCCATAATTTGGAGTGAAATAATCTTTCCTTGTCATCTAGTCTTTCCTCACAGGTCTGTGATGAAGTGACAATGGTGTTAGGCTCAACATCTATGATTTCTTCTTCATCTTCTTCAACTGTGGGTTGTGTATGAGGTAGAGTAGTAGATGTCGAGTATTGTGACTCAAAAAGTAGTGACTTGATGGCTCGACATTCTTCTTTGGAGTGAGTTCCAATTTTGTGGTAATCACACCATTTTCCAGCCTTCCCCTTCTAGGATTTCTTATCTTGAAACTCCTTCTGCTTCCAATTTTGGCCTTGTGTTTGACCTTCTTTGTCACTTTTCCATTTTGAGGGTTGACTCTTCGTATTCTTTTTGCCATGCTTCTATTCAATCTTCACTACGAATTTGTATGCCTCACTGAGGGTTTCCAAATTGAAGAGTTCCATTTCCCCTCGTATGTACCATTGTAGTCCACCACAATATTGGAGAGTCTTATGTTTCTCACTTTCTTGAATGCCCAATATTGTAGACAAAGAATGAAAAGTGTCTGTGTAATCTTGAACAGATTGGTCCTTACCTTGGTGAAGTTGTTGCCACTGTATGTATAGATCATCATATGCTCCAATGGGATAGTATTCTTCTTTCACTACTTCCACAAAATCATCCCAGGTAGGTTCCACCTCAAGGCCAATGTCATCTATATTGAACCTCTTTTTTTACACTTCCCACCAGTGTTTCATAGGCAATGATGATTTCAAAAGAGCAAAAGTGATCTTTTCTCCATCAATGAACTTATTTACAGATAAGTAGGAAGACAGTTGATCCAACCAATTTTCTACTACATCAACATTGATTTTTCCTTCAAATGTAGGAATATCAAAATTTACCTGAACCTTGAAAGGTGTTGGGGCACTGAAAGGATGTTCCCTGGATGAGGAGATAAGAAGTGTAGCCATAGAGCTAGAATTTTCCATCAAAAGTGTTTGAAGAATTTGGGCAAATTATTATAGCATCTGCACTTCTTTTTATTAGAGGGATTCATTCACCATTTCCTTGAAAGGATCAAATGACTCAGTGTCATCTACCATTTGAAGTCATTTGGAGCGAACAGGTAGAAATTTTGGAAGTTCTGTTGTTTCCCACCCAAGCTTCTTATAGCCTGACCTCGTCTTCAAGATCATACACTCTCAAGACAAATCACTCTGATACCATTGATCCAAAACTCAAAAGTTTTGGTTGATAAATATTTCAATAGCATAGAAATAACATAGTAGCAATGAATTCTCTGAGAAGAGATGTACTATTACTCAAGATCGCAATACAAATATATGCTTATCTCTGGGAAGAGATGTGTGTCTTCACATTTCGAGTTACCTCTTCATTTATACACATTTTGAAAGCATGGGGAGGATGTGGAAGGTCACCAATATTGAGGGATATTAATTGGTTTGACTTTCAAGATTTAAAACAATACAAAATTTGAGGAATTACTATTTTTAGAAACTTATTATTTTTAGACTGCACTACTAAAATTTAAATTTGGGGCTCTTTCATTAGGTTTTAAAGAGTAAAAATTCATTTATCAAATATTAATGTCATCTCATGATGTTCTCCTCATTCTTATCTTTCCAACGGTTCAAACGGTGAGTCAATTGGAGCTACGGTGCAAACGTTATGGCTCCCAGAAGTTTTGTCATCAATTAGGGTGAAACTGTCACCCAAATTGTCACCTAAATTGTTGTCGGGATCAAATCTATTTATCTAATCAATGTTTATTGAATAATAGCACTGCACTTAAATGAGTATTGATTTAGTGTATATGGCTATGGTAGTTGTTTCAGACTGTTTTTCACTTTTCACATTCAGAAGGAAATGAGAAACTAAGATAAGATGATCAAGGGTTAGAAGATACCCGAATGAGGTCTACGCACCGTTATCCAGATGTTGTGAGAACTCCTCTTTGGTTGTGGAGGATGACACTTGCAGAAGAAGGAGACTCAAACACAAATATTTTTAGACAGGTAGATGGTGGGTTGCCAAGCAAAGCTTGATCCCATAAGTGCAGAGACTTCTATGAGGGATGACAACCCACTAGTAGATAAAAAAGAATGTCTGATAAAGAGCAAAATGTTGCTAGGAATAGAAATGATAAAAGACTGAATCAAAAGAAATAGAAGCAAATGCATACCTGAAGGCTACTGAAGAAAGAGTGTTGCTGATGCTTGTACCTGTTGTTGATGTAGAAGAATGTCGAAGACTACCTACAGAGTGGAGTGACTGATGTAGAGTACCTGTTGTTGATGCTTGGTGTGTACCTAAGAGAGAGAGAGATGTCTAATTCACATTCGGGGAAGACTGGAAGATTGGCAGATTGAAGATTTGAAAGGTCAGATTGTTGAAGATTGAAAAAGTTTAGATCCTGCATTCAGGTCAAGAATGCAGTTTTGAAGGTAACCGACGCTGGCAAAACTGCCGACGTTGACTGACTACTGACCGACATCGGCGGCTAGAAGGCAGGCAGAAAGGCTAAAAATAGCCTTCTGTCCATTTTCCCAACTGTCGGGTCAGCAGGTCGGGGGAAGAAACGGTCGAAGGTGGTTTAAATGAGTGCGAGAGGCTTGAAATGGGGTCTTAAGGCATTTAAGACTTGGCATGGGGTAGTGGAGGGCATCCAAGGAGAGGCATCCTAGGGTGGTGAGGTGTCATAGGTGAGAGAAAGAATTATTAATTTAAAATAAGATAATTATTTTAAATTAATAAGACATAGGTTAGGCATGGTTAGAAGTGGAACGAGATGAAAGGGGACCAAGGGGGAGATAAGGGGAGGAAGACCAAGAGTAGACATGATTTTGGTGTCTACATTTGCCCCTTTTTGTCTTGTTAGTTGTTCTTGATGAACTGCAAGACAAAAATAGGAGTTGGTTGCTCCAGGTGTGGGATAAGGTTGATTTTGTCCTGTTGGTTGTTTGAATGAACTATAAGACAAAAATAGGAGGTTGATTGCACCAGATGTGGGATCAGGTATTCCCCCTCAAAGCGGGAGTCGAGGGAAGGGAACCTGAAATCGGGTGCCGATTTGACATAGAGTGGATGGAAAGGGTGAAGTTGGAGTGAGAATGCTGTAATAGTCGTGATTACATGTATACCACTTCATGAGATGGTCAGGTTAAATTGTCACAAGTCGAGGGTCAAGGAGTGCCAAAATTGAAGTAACCGAGCCCTAGCATTTAGTCGTAGCTGATCGGGTTATTCAATCTAAGCTGTAGCTCCAATGGTCGTCATGTTCCAAGTATATTGGGCTCAGGAAGTGCTCTTGGAAACACGAAAAAATGTCACAAGTAGTGGGGATCAACCAGCTTGCGATCCTATACTTGTGAGGGTCGAAATATGGGTTGCAGATAATTTTGCTAACCATTCATGCGGTAGCATACATGCAAAAACAACCAAGGCAACGTTTGTCTTGGAAGTGGTCGGAGTCTGAGGAGATAGTCATGATCTACAAGGTCGTTGGTCGAGGCAGGTCGAGATAGATAGCTGGTCGAATGAATGGGCGGATGAAAGAATGTGGCTGAGCTAACCTTAAAAGACGTCGTGTGATCTGAGTGCTGCCTACATAGCCCTTGTGTGAAGGGCCTCAGGCCAATGTAGTTCTCCCTAAAAGGGAGGAAGAGGGTCAGTTATGGATGGGTTGGACGAGGTTAAGTCATGGTCAAAGGTAAGATAGTTTGTCCATCAGGTAGATGAACAAATGGATGTTGGTCGAGCTAACCCCAGAAGACGTCCGTGTCAACTGAGTGCTGCCTACATAGCCCCTGGTGTTAGGGCCTCAGACCAATGTAGTTCAGATGAAGAGTCAAAATGGTCGATAGTTGGTTTGGATAGGCTAGGTCATGGTCAAAGGGTGAAGATAATATGGTTTGTCCATCAGATAGATGAACAAATGGATGTGGTCGAGCTAACCCCAGAAGATGTCATGTCATCTGAGTGTTGCCTACATAGCCCTAGTCGTTAGGGCCTCAGACCAATGTAGTTCTCCCTAAAAGGGAGGAAGAGGGTTGGTTATGGACGAGTCATTGGATGAGATTAAGTCATGGTCAAAGGGAGAATGGTTTGTCCATCAGGTAGATGAACAAATAGATGTGGTCGAGCTAACCCCAGAAGACATCCTGTCATCTGAGTGCTACCTACATAGCCCCTGGTGTTAGGGCCTCAGACCAATGTAGTTCAGAATGTTTCAAACTATTTTCACTTTTCTACATTCAAAGGAAGTAAGAAACTAAGAGAAATGGTCAGGGTTAGAAATTACCCAGATGAGGTCTGCGCACCGTTATCCAGACGATTGAGAGAACTCCTCTTTGGTTGTGGAGGATGACACCTGCAGAAGAAAGAGACTCAAACAAAGAGATTGTTAGATGGATGTAAGGTGGACTGCCAAGCAATGCTTGATCCCAGAAGTGCAAATACTTCCTGGAAGGGTGTCAGTCCACTGATTGATAAAGAAAATGTCTGATAATGATAATAATGATAGACTAAGCTAGAAAAGTACAAACAATGTGTACATGTTGTCTGCTATCGGTCTGCCACAGTTGCCGATGCCGGTTTGTCTGTCGACGTCGGTTGATCAAGGTCGCTGACGTCAGTTAGTCTATCGATGTTGGTAGGGTAAATGGGCCTGGTGGCCAGCATTGATCGGGGCAATGGTCTTAGACAGGGTCTGGACGGGTTCCTGGTCGACAGAATGGTTTGCAGAATGGTTTGTGGTAGTTTGGGTCTATGCAAAGGATGCTAGTGAGTAGACAGGGTCTTTAGGAGGGACAAAAGGTAGGGGATAGGGTGTCAAGAGGGGTTTGGTTAAGATGAGGGCTTTTCAACCTCTCCAAGAAGAGTGTCTGGTTGGTTTGGTTGATAACTGGGTCTGATTGATAGTCGGGCTAGTCTGGGCTACAGTACATAGAAGTAGCAAACAAAGACTGAATATAAATACATTCTAAAATATAGAACTGGAACAAAAGAGGAATACTTACCTATTGCTTGCTGAAGGAGGAGTGTAGAGGACTGGTTGCTGATGTTGTTTTTCTAGAAGACTTCCTGCAATGTACCTATAGCTTGTGGTGCTTGTTGTACGTCCAGGAGAGAGAGAGAGAGGGGTCGAAGTCCGGGCGCAAGAGGATTTTTACATTCGGGGAAGAGAGATTGAGAGAGGATCAGAATTCGCCTACAATTTAGTTTAAAGCAATTGACGTCGGTGATGCCACTGGCGTCGGCCGACAGGTAACTGACGTCGGCAGCCAGAATAATGGCAAAAGGGCTAAAATTAGCCTTTTGCCCATTCTTCCAATTGCCAGGGTCAATTGGTCATGCGAAAACGGTCGAAGGTGGATTAAATAAATGTGAGGATTAGTAGAGGAGAAGTTGGAATAGGTCATAGGGTGATAAATGAGGGTATCCAAGGAGAGGGAATCCAAGGGGAGGATGATGTGTCATGGATGAGGTGTCAAAGGGGATGTCAAGGGGGAATGTTATTAATTTAAAATAGATGATTATTTTAAATTAATAAGTGTGTAGGTTAGAAATGCTAGGAAGTGGACTAAAGAGGCCAAGGGGGAGGGTCGACCAAGGGTTAGACATGATTTCAGTGTCTACATTTGCTCCTTTTTATCTTGTTGGTTGTTCTAGATGAACTGCAAGACAAAAATAGGAGTTGATTGCCCCAAGTATGGGATAAGGTAGCTTTCGTCTTGTTGGTTGTTCTGATGAACTGCAAGACAAAAAATGAAAGAGCTGATTGCCCTAATTATGGGATGAGGTATTCCCCCTCAAAGCAGGAGTCGAGGGAAGGGAACCTGATATCTGGTGTTGATTTGATAGAAAGTGGATGGATATGGTGAAGGTGAGTGAGAATGCTGAAAAAGTTGAGATTGCGCGCACACCACTTCACGAGATGGTCAGGTCAAATTGTCACAGGTCAAGGGTCAAAGAGTGCCAAAATCAAAATAATCAGGCCCCAGCATTTAGTCGTAGCTGATTGGGTTACTCGATCCAAGCTGTAGCTCCAATGGTCGTCGTGCTCCAAGTATCTTGGGCTCAGGAAGTGCTCTTGGAAAACATGAAAATGTCACAAGTAGTGGGGATCAACGTGCTCACGATCCAATACTTATGAGGGTCAAAATGTGGTGTGCAGACAATTTTGCTAACCATTCATGAGGTAGCATACATGCAAAAACAACCAAGGCAAAGTTGTCTTGGAAGTGGTCAAGGTCGGAGGAGATAGGCGCGATCTCCATGGTCGTTGGTCGAGTCGAGGTTGAGATAGATGGTCCATTAGACGGATGGACGAAGGAATGGCCGAGCTAACCTCAGAAGACCCCGTGTCAACTGAGTGCTGCCTACATAGCCCCTATTGGAAGGGCCTCAGGCCAATGTAGTTCTCCCTAAACGGGAGGAAGAGTCAAAGTGGTCGGTGATTGGTTTTGGTCATGGTCAAAGGTTGAAGATAATATGGTTTGTCCATCAGATAGACAAACAAATGGATATGGCCGAGCTAACCCTAGAAGATGTCATGTCATCTGAGTGCTGCCTACATAGCCCCTGTGTTGAGGGCCTCAGACCAATGTAGTTCGGACAGGAGGTCAAAGTGGTTGATAGGTTGGTTTGGTCATGTGTTGAAATGATGAGGATAAGATGATGTTACAGTCTTTTCCATATTGTGTGATGGTGTATTCTGTAACATTGGTTGAGGGGTCTTCCATCCCTAGAAATTTTTCATATTCGTGATGGATGTTTGCTAAAAATGAAATGAGTCTATTTATGCTTCATCAAGTAATGGTTTATGCTTAACATAAATTGTGTTTGGTCGATAGTTTCCATGTGTATTGTTGTCCATAGAAACTATGTGAAATGGACTATGTCATGTTGGTGGTCTGAAAATGTTTTGGTTTGGTTGGTTTGGTTGACAAATGATTTGGTTGAATGGTATGTGACCAATATGTGAGAAGGAAGTGAAAGGCGTGTTGCTCTTTCATTGACAAGGACCATAAGATGGCATGGATAAAGGTTTTTAGAAACAAAAGCCCCGTTCATGCGTTACGTCTTTGACCAGTGTTTGTGTTAGAGAAGTAATCGAATCACTTGACGTTAAGTGAGCTCGAAATCTCTTGAGTATGTTGGAGTGATAGGTTGGATTATGTGACATGGATAGAAGGGGGAACCCTTTTTGGCCGGAACAACTTTGCCCCTTTTATAGGTGACCCCGAGAATGACTATAGACAAGTCCATGACTTTATAGTTTTGTCAATCAGTTTTTTTTTTTTTTTTTTTTTTGGGCAGACTGATCGATGCGAGAAGTCTGCAAGGGGATGTTGTTTTGCTTTGTGGTCATGTTGTGAAGCTGATCGATGCGGGAAGCTTCTTGAAATAGTGTTGTTTGTAGCAAGATTTAGGCATAGCCATCCTTCGAGGGAGTGGTCTATATTTTTGCTTTATATGTATGAAAGTCTTTGAATAGCTGTCCTTCAAGGGAGCAGTCTATCAATTACAGCAAGTATGATGTAGCTGTCCTTCGAGGGAGCAGTTTGCATTTATAGTTTTATGACCTTTTTGAGATAGGCATCCCAATTTTTTATTTATTTTTTTTTTACTGGACTTTGGTCATGGACTTGACTATAGAGGTTTAGGGGGTTTCTCTTTTATTAGGACAAAGCATTCATGCTTGACAAAAGGGGTGACTAATGTTTGTAGGGTTGAGGGTTGAGGGAGATAGGAATGATGATGATGGGGATTGCTCAAGGGATCAAGCTCAAGTTAAACGTCAAGTGAATAATTACTTGACTAACAGTAAACTGGTCGAAGATACAAGGCATAAAGGGGCTCAGGTTCTGATAAGTCCCTGACCCATGCTTGTGTTATGATGCAAGGTCCGAGTCAATTAGGAGCAAACTTGTCCCATTTGCTTCGTTCCCAAATTGGTCACATGTTGGTTGATGATGAAGAAGTTAGTTGATGTTTGGTTGAGGTCAAATGTTTGGTCGAGGCTTGGTCAAGGATTGGTTGAGGTCAGTTGATGTTGGTAAATGTTTGGTCAAGGCTAGGTTGAGGTCAGTTGATATTTGGTCAATGTTTGGTCGAAGCTTGGTTGAGGTTTGGTTAAAATGTTGGTTGATGTTTGGTCGATGGTTTGGTCGAGGTCATGATTAAAATTTTGGTTGATGTTTGGTCAAGGTTTGGTCGAGGTTTGGTCGAGGTCAAGGTAAGGTCGAATTCCCCCAGTTCCTAGGGAGAATGTTTGACAGATTTAGTTTGAGAGGGTGAGATCTTGATCTGCCAGGTTGGGGGCAGGAATCTCAAAATCACTGATGGTGACGGAGGCAAGGTTTGCTAATGATTTGATTAAAGTGGCTAATGGTTGGGGGTCATCAGGTTGGACCCCCATCGATTGTAAGGCTTGGATCAAAGTTTGATGATGTTGTGGAGAGTTTTGTATGAGATCATATAAAGACATCTTCATAGGGGTTGTGTGGTGAGGTTGTTTCATCACGGAGTCAGGGATTGTCTTTGAGGATACTGGTCGAGATGTGCCCAAGACAGTAATCTTGAGTTTTGGTTGTGGTGAAGGCTTGATAGATGGGGATGTCCAAGGGATAGAAACATGTCTTTTCCCTTTATCCTTTTGAGTTGGTAGGGTGGTGGTCAAGTTGACTATGTTGATTTCGAATAATGGGGTTAAAGGCGGTGGAGGGATCATAGTCTGGTGTTGAGATCCCGATTTAGGTGATGATGTTTGTGAGGTATGTGATGGTGTCAAAGATTTGGCAAAGGGGCAGTCAAGAGGATCCTTGATGAGAAGGGTATCCTTTTTCTGGTGTTGATGAATGACAGCTTTAAGAGCGCAACAACGCTCAGTGTCATGTCCCCGTGTGCGATGATAGTGACAAAATTTAGTGATGTCGAACCAAGATGGTCTTGATCCGAGAGTTGATGAGTGTGAAGGTGAGGAGGTATGGGAAGCATGGGATGGTTTGTTGATAATATGGTCAAGAAGAAGGGTGTATTTCTCCAAGCATTGGCAAATGACAACCTTGAGGGCACAACAATGCTCAGTGTCATGTCCCAGCGTGCGATGATACACACAAACTTTAGTGTCATCGAACCAAGGAGGTTTTGGTTCGAGAGATTGGTATGGTTTAAGAGGTGGAAGACTGATGTGAGAAGACTGCAACAATTGTCATAACAGCAAGGCATAAGAACCCACCAATGGGTCTACATGTGTTGTTGCAGTAGGGGTTGATGACTTTTGTTTTGGAGGCATAGGAGGTGTTGGTCGCGTTGGAGGAAATATATGTTTAATGGGTAAAGGGGATAATGGAGGAAATTTGCCTCTGTGAGGTGTTATAGGAAGCACTCCTATTAGGGTGGATGGATGTGGGCCCAAAATGGAGGGAAATGACGAAGGTGGGGAAGGAATTCTTTGGTGTGGTTTAGTGGCTTTCTTTGGTTTGGTTTGAGGGCCACTATCATGTGAGGCAAGATTAGATATGGGGCGAACACCAAGATATTTAATCTCTTTTGGCATGGTGGACACCTACGTGGGTTTGGGTTCAGATGTGGATGGAGGTGAGCGAGATGTAGCGATCTCAGGCAAAAGGCAAGAGAAAACCGTCACTGGGTCTTCCTTGGTCGAAGTGAGTGAAGAGACAGGGTCTTCTCTTGGTGGAGAAGAAATTGGATAATGTGGCTCATCAATAGGATAGAGGGCAGGGATGATGGTGCCTTCTACTTGTGGTTGAGGAGTAGGCAGGGTATGGTCCTCCATTGGCAGGAGGAAAGATGAAGGTGGGGCTAATGGCATTGGTATGGTCGAAGCATCCTCCAATATAAGAGAGGTCATTAGAGAACTAATAGGAGAAGAAATCTCTTCTACCTGTGGAGGAGGTTGGTCAGGGACAAGAGGCGAGACCGTGTTGATCGTGCGTATATCATGCTCTTGGGAGCTATCGGCCATGGTCTGGACATTGTTTTGGCTAGGAGGATGGTTAGGAAAAGGTTGTTTAAAGATATCGATGTTTTGATTAGGTGGTGCATTCGGGTTATCCAAAACAAGATCCCCCTTATCTATCATGTCTTGGACAATGTTCTTGAAGGTTCGGCAGTTGTTTATGTCATGGCCTTGGACACGGTGATAGTGACAGAAGTCATTTTCCCTATACCATGTAGGGATGGCTTTTGAAGGGTCGAATTGAGGTGGTCAGATTGGAGGGAGATTGAGGACCCCCTGCTTGATGAGTTTTTCCAAAATGGAAGCATATGATTCTATAATAGGAGTATATTGACGTTGTATATACCGTTGTTGGAATTGTTTTGTGATGCTTTGTGATGTGGAAGGTTGAGGTTGGTCGGTTGTTGTTGAAGATGGTGATCTAACGACCACAGTGTTGGCCACTCCCTTGGGTTTGGAGTGGGAAGAAGGTCTGGAAGAAGAAGGGTCATCAGTTTTTGCGTTGGTATTACGCAATTTGACCCTATTTTCTTCAATAGCATGGAGTTCAAGCTTTCTCGCCATAGTGAAAGCTTCATCAAAAGTGCAGAATGTTTGAACCCGCAAGGTGGATGAGATGTGTGTGGCACATGCTCAAGAGAAGAGCTCAATGAGCTCGGGTTAAGGTAAAGGGAAGAAGAGTTGGTTGATTAAGCCTCTCCAACGGGCGATAAAATCGGCTATGGATTCGTCGTCAAATTGTTTGATAGAATATAGGTCCGTGATTGAGATCTTTTTGGTGATATTGATAGAAAAGTGATCAAGGAAAAGTTGGGCTAGCTGAGTGAATGAAAAGATAGAGTGACTGGTAAGAGAGCTATACCAATCGAGGGCAGGGCTAGAAAGCGACATGGGAAACGTGCGTAGTAACAACGCATCGTCATGTGCTATGAGATAACAAGCATGTCTGAATGCTCGTAGATGTTGTTGTGGGTCTTCCTTACTCTGAAAGCAAGTAAACTTAGGAAGCTCCCACTGACTGGGATACGGTCGAATTGGGACGGAGGGATGGATGGGTTCATTGCAAATTTGGTCATATGAAAGGACATTGCTTGAACCAAAAATGGAAGCCTCGAGATTAGACATTTTGTCCATCAGCATCTTGATGAGATCGGCTAACGGATTGGCAGATGGGGCGCCCCCTAGGTTGTAAGGCGCTTGGAAGGTGCTAGAAGAGGAGTATGATGTAGTTGGTTGCGCTTGTATAGGTGCAACATATTGATAACTAGTCATTGGGATGGATGTTGAAGCCAAGGGGACCTGTGCCATAGAGGTAGAAGGCATAAGTTGACTAGATACCGCCAAAGGTGGTTGCATGGTGGCATTGGCAAAAGGGGAGGTAGACACTCCTGCATTTATAGGCGCAAGAGTGTGTGGAGTCGAGACAATCAAGTTCTGATATGATGTAGAACTTGGTTGAATTGCGTGTGGTTGAGGGGGTAATGAAACCCCGATGAAGGTCGGTCCAAAAATAGATGGGGAGGCCAAACTTTGCGTATTGGCCATGGTCAGGTTAATGGTTGAGACAATAGTCTGAGTCATAAAAATTTGGGTAGCGGATGGTGTTGATGTCATCGTCGCTTCACCTGAAAGGTCTCGCATTTGGTTTCTTGCGAGATAGTGTTGGAGAGCCTTGACATTGTGGTCAAGGAGTTTCTCAAAGTTTGGGTCCCCTTCGGGGACAATTGAAGGTTGATTGGGAGTTGTTCAGGTAGGAGTTCGTTCGGTCTCTGAATGATACTCCATTAGAGGACTAGGTATAGGTGGTGAAGGTGGAGTGGTCGTTGCCTTGCGTGGTCAAGAAGAGTTCTGGTTGGACTGCGTGTCAAAACCATTCAAGGCAAGAGGGGTTAGGTTCCAGAAACTATGTTTTTAAGTCTCAAAAAACTAGAATGGGTGCTTTTTGATAGAAAAAGGGTTGGGTTTTAGGGTTGCTATTTTGTGAAAAAAGATTGTGACAGTGATCGATGTCGGTTGAAAAACTGATGCCGGTGAAAATAAGTGGCCGATGTCGTTCAGAAACTGATGCCGGTGAAAAAGATTGCCGACGTCGGTGGTAAAACTGATGTCGGTTACTGTGTTTTCTAGAAACTCAGAAAATTTGAAAGTTTTTGGAAAAAAGAAGAAAACATCCTCACTAGCTCAAAAAACTAGATAGGAACAGAAAAATAGATGGAGACAAGCAAACCCTAACGTTAATTCCTAAGAATAATTTTTAGAATCTTGTTGGCTTATGCCTTAGAGTGAATGTGTTTGGGAAGTTGGCTTGTAGAGCGGGTCCTAGAAGAGGTAGTCTAAAGTTGGTTTCAGGTTAGTTTCAGTGTTCAAGAGTCTGTGTTAGGTTTCGTACGTGGCCTGGTGCTAAGGAGCAAGCTCCCCTCACTTCACGAGCCCAGTGATAAGCTAGTCTCGCTTAGCCAGTATATACTTCCCCTAGAGATTATCCTCTGCCAGAGAATAGAATGGGCTTTCCCCTTGGTAGTGAAGTCCAAGTGGGATTGCCGGGATGGGTAAGGTATCCGCTAGGTGATGAAATCCTAGTCGGACCTTGTCTCAGGTGAGTTTAGATGTTTGATTTGTGCAAGTGGTTTGGATGTGTAACATAAGTGGCCTACACTTTATTCATGATGCGTTTCTAATTACTAGATGTGTGGACTAAGTATGCATTCGAGAAGAAATGAGATGCAATGTATTTTAAGCCCAAATAGAAATGTGTGTTCGTATGCAGACAAGTGAGAAGAGGTTGAAGAGTATGACTTTGACTAGTCTAAGATGCAAGAAAGAAAGAAAAAGAATGATTCTTTTTAACTTTGTTGATAGTGTCGTTTGGAAGAGATAGAGGGAAAGGATGCAAGGAGAGACCTAATGCACCTATATGAAAAGTATGCTTAGAAGAAAAAATTATGAACCCAAGGAAAATCCATAGGGTCCCACCGAGCGTGCCAGAATGTTTCAAACTATTTTTCAATTTTCACATTCAAAAGGAAATGAGAAACTAAGATAAGATGGTCAAGGGTTAGAAGATACCCAGATGAGGTCTGCGCACCGTTATCCAGACGTTGTGATAACTCCTCTTTGGTTGTGGAGGATGACACCTGCAGAAGAAGGAGACTCAAACACAGAGATTGTTAGACAGGTAGATGGTGGGTTGCCAAGCAAAGCTTGATCCCAGAAGTGCAGAGACTTCTATGAGGGATAAAAACCCACTAGTAGATAAAAAAGAATGTCTGATAAAGAGCAAAATGTTGCTAGAAATAGAAATGATAAAAGACTGAATCAAAAGAAACAAAAGCAAATGCATACCTGAAAGCTGCTGAAGAAAGAGTGTTGCTGATGCTTGTACCTGTTGCTAATGAAGAAGAATGTAGAAGACTACCTGCAGAGTGGAGTGATTGATGCAGAGTACCTATTGTTGATGCTTGGTGTGTACCTAAGAGAGAGAGAGAGAGGTCTGATTCATGTTCGGGGAAGACTAGAAGATTGGCAGATTGAAGATTTGAAAGGTCGGATTGTTGAAGATTGAAAAAGGTCAGATCCTGCATTCAGGTCAAGAATGCAGCTTTGAAGGTAACCGACGCTGGCAAAACTACCGACGTTGACTGACTACTGACCGACATCAACGGCTAGAAGGCGGGCAGAAAGGCTAAAAATAGCCTTCTGTCCGTTTTCCCAACTGTCGGGTCAGCGGGTCGGGGGAAGAAATGGTCGAAGGTGGTTTAAATGAGTGCGAGAGGCTTGAAATGGGGTCTTAAGGCATTTAAGACTTGGCATGGGGTAGTGGAGGGCATCCAAGGAGAGGCATCCTAGGGTGGTGAGGTGTCATGGGTGAGAGAAAGAATTATTAATTTAAAATAAGATAATTATTTTAAATTAATAAGACATAGGTTAGGCATGGTTAGAAGTGGAACGGGATGAAAGGGGACCAAGGGGGAGAGAAGGGGAGGACGACCAAGGAGTAGACACAATTTTGGTGTCTACAGTAGTGTTCATTGATTCCACAATGTTTGTAATAGTGGTAATGCTTATATTTAATAGATGAATACTAATTTTTATCAAGCTTTTGATTCATCTTGTTAATGACATCTCTATGTAAGTGATGACATCAAGATATTGTATATAAATACTCTAAGTGTAGGAAGGGCCCCATGTCAAGTGATGATATCCATGCTTAAATCACTACCTAAGTATTAACCCTTGATATAAAGTAATTCCCTTGACCCATCTTAGCGTCAAATGGCACTAAGACCTATAAGACAAAAGCTTGTGCCCTTGAGATCCTAGAACCAACCTAATATAGGTTTGCACTCTTATGACCAGAATAAGTTCCCCTAATAGGTTTTTGTACTTAAAAACATTCAGAATCGACCCAGAACATCTTGTGCCAATGAAAATACCAATGCCATTATTACAATTAAAGAATGAGTTGTGTCATGGCACAACTAGCCCAACACGGGCCCTGGTTCTTTATCTTTTGTGCTTTGGGTAAATGCATAAGGCTTACATCTTATGTGAATTGATATCGATGTAGGAGAGTGACAAATGTTGAGAACTATCAGTTTATTCTATATTTTCACCTAGTTGTAACCAGTCTAGAACTAACTTAGATAGCCAGATAATCACCTAACAAAGTAAATGACTTAGACAATTAACCTTTTCTACAATATGTTGGTTCCATTATTAGGACCCATGTTGAATTTTGTTTTTTCAATGGTGTAATAGAATAATGCTCTGACTCTCCCTCAGGAACATCGAACACTAGCAACAACAGGTGGAAGATAGCTTTGTGTTGAAGCATCCATCCTATAAAGAATAGAAGTTGAAGAAGTGGGACCAGAACAACCTGTATGATGCTTTGTATGAGGTCTTTTTTTTACAAACTACTAGAGCATGTGTACTGATGGTTGGATACCTATGCAACCCATATAAGGAAGAGTTATGGATAGCGCTTTGAGTGGATAAAATAGTACCTAGAGAAGTTTGAGCACCTTGATGCCACTTGGACTAGAGTTGTATACAAATGGTGGCAAGGAGTGTTGAAAAGTTATGTGCTTGAGTTCACAGTATTGACACTCTTACTCTGAAAAAGTAGAGGATCAATTCTTTCATGATCCCAAAGGCACATTTGTGAAAGAATTTGGCATAAATCTTAAGAAATTGATGGTGGATTATGGATTTGAAACTATAAAAATGGAAGGCTAAAGTCATTTTATGTGTGAGCAGCACAAGGAATAAGGGGATGTGTAGGTGAAGTGAAATGGAAGGGGATGAGCAAATTGACACCTAAGAGCTCAGAAAAGAGACTTATAATAAGAGAAGGCACAAACTGATGGAAGATTTGAAACTTGGAAGTGCCTAGATAAATCATAGCAAGTGGGAAGGGCATGAGGAAGGATCTCTTGAATTACAGTAGCATGAGGAGAGGACTAATGAATCCATAGATCTAGCCCAATTGTTGATAGGTGAAGAATGCAGTGGGTCTCTATAGAATTTGACCATTGAAGATGCACTAGAAGCACCTACCCCCTTTGAACCTATGGTGTTAGCTCATGTACAAAATCTCCCATGAGAATAAAGAAGATTGATAACTGACCCTGTTACCCATATTAACTTTGACCATTTTATAGAGTCAAACTATAATTTTGTGATTGAACAAGTTTTTCCTTACGAAGAGATAAGTGAGCATACCTCTAGACCTTTGGGTGTTAGCTCAACAAAATAGAACATGAGTACAAGCATTTTAGTTCAATAAATGTCAGATGTATAGACTAGGCAATAGCTCATAAGAAGTAGCCTGACACCACAAGTGAGTAGCATCATGTCATTGACTTCAGTGGTGCCAACCACAACAACGGGGTCGACACCCAACCCAATGATCAGAGGTGCTGGAGGATCACCATGAAGATAAGTGTCAGGGTGTAAGCATCTTAGATGCCAGTGCCCCCTATAGCTAATATATTATGAGATGGTAATGCACTTGCCAGAATATCACAATGTGGAAAATACCACAGAGCATGTGTTAAAATGTGAGTTTCAATGGTGTGTTTGGGATATAACCTAGTCTGAGCACAAGGTAACATAGTTCATGATAATTCTGCTTGATCATGCTCATACCTAGTATAGGAAATTTGATCTTAACCAAGCTATGAGTGATTATAACACCTTTAAGGAAGCATTTCTAAAGGAATTCAACATACCCAAGTTTGAACAACAAAACATCATTGTGCTCAAGGAAATTAGCCAAGGGATATTAGAGATTGTGCACCTATATGATGCTAGGTTTCAAACTCTTCTTTCCAAGATTCCTTATGACATTCACCCCTTCCAGCATGTGCAATGGTTCATTGGAGGATTACTAGTGCTATTTAGAATAATTATCTCTGTAAAGACATTCATATATCCTTGAGAAGTACTTGAAGTTGCACTTAAATTCAAGGTATTCAAAAGCATCGACATTAAGATCAGCCCATTCATGGAAGTGTAAATTACATCCATGGCTAGCCAACTCCAAAAATTGATCACTAGTTCATCATAAGATGCTCATTGTATATTATGGTGTACCAAATTCAAGATGGAAGGCCATAATAATAATAACTTACCTCAAAGGAATGTACACACATTGCTTCAAATATTTGAGGATTGTGATGAGGTTCATGATATTCACAATTGCCCTTTTTGCAATGTGCCAGTTAGGTTAACACAACCATATATTGTTGGTTGTGTAACGTATATACTCATACCATAGCTGATTATCATGTAATCAATGAGATGCACAAAAATGTGGAGAGAGGTACACAATAAGAAATTGTAGTAGCTAAAGGGTATGCAATCCAAGGAAATGAGGGCTATAGTCAATATATTATAGGATATGGGATGCAAAGAGGTGTCAAAGGGTGAGGTAGAGGATGCGGTGGAGGAAGATTCCCATCATGATAATGTTACAAGTGTGGATCGATTGAGAATTATCAACATGACTACCCTACACATCTAATGTGTGGGTATTTTTGAGGAACACACAAGGTTGAATAATTCCCTAACTTGTATAAAAAGTTAACCCAAGGCCAGCCTAGCATAAACAAAGGTATGAGAATGATCTGGCATAAACCAAAAGTAGAAAAATGGGTGTTGAGGGCATAACCAACCAGCATCAAGAAAGTTAAGGTACATGTAACTACATGTAGTGGGTTCACCACTCAACTACCAGTTATGCTAGTACCAGAGTTATACTTAGAATATGGGGAAATGAGTCATACTGAGTGTATCACATGACTAAAACCCAAATTTACACCTTAACATAACCCTATATGCTAGAAAGATGTCTTGTAACAAGCCATGAGTGTCATTTAAAACCTAAAAGGAAAAATCCAATTGGTACAAGATCTAGAGGCACAAGCTATTAATTCTTGCAAGAAGCAAAATAACTAGGAGGATGAGGTATAAGAGCTTATGGAGACCCTACACCTCCTATAGACATAAGGGATGTTTCCCCTATTGAAAATTTTGATTTTATAGCATGCTCGGCAAAATCTAGTTGAAATTGTTGTGCCACACATAAAAAGGGTGTGAGAGGTCAAGCATACATAGAATGCAGAGTATGATCAAGATCTCCTAGTGAATTCCACCATTGCTAGATGGTCTGTATGTGAGGTCCTTATGGACATAGGTGTTGAGGTCAATATATTGACAACGGATTCATGGGAGAAGATGGGTAGGCCAACCTTGAAGCCTTCTCCTCATGTTTTTTTCATGTCCAAAAAATATAGGATGCAACCAATCAAAATTATAAAAGGTACTGTTGTAGATATTATGGGTGCAGAGTTTCATGTTGAATTCAAAGTGATCAATTTGGTTGAGCAAGATAATTATCCAGCACTCCTAGGTAAGCCATGGTACTACATGAATAATGCTAACATGTGCTTCAAGAAGGGTTATATGGCCTTTGAAAATGGAAAGGAGAGGGTTTTCATCCCCCTCTCAAGTGACCAAGGACCCCCTTATGTAAAAAGTGTTGATCTTGAGGATGAGATCAACCATGTCTACAACATCATGATGTAAGGTGCCAAAACTATCAACCCCAAAACCAAGGAGTGATTTCTTAGGATGATGAACAGTCGACCTTGGACACTACCAATTTAGCTTATGACCAATGGGTAGAATAAGCTTAAAAAACCACTATTTGAAGGTTCCATTTAGTGAGCAACAAGGTGCCAAAACCTATGAGGACTGGATGGGTCCAAATTGATCACACTTCAAAAAATGGGTCCCTTACAGTAGGAAATAGGGAAACAGAGTGTTTCACCTTAGCAAAGGTAAACTTATAGAGCTCTTACAATATGAGGGGATAAATCCTATAGAATAATATGTATGTGACCTAGAGTCCTACATCCCTAAATAAGTAGACAAGATAGGTGCATTATTGTATACTTTGAGAAGCACTATCGTCCATTGGTGGGAAGTGCAGAGGTCTAGATTGCCAACTTGGTAGGGTATAAAAGCAACTATTTATACCAAATTTAGAAAAAACAATGAGGACCTAGACATTTTTTCATACCCTGGTGATTCAGACCCAATAGTGCATATACGCTTGTGCAAAGAAATATGGCTTGACTACAATGCAAATGCCCTGAGGAACTTGTGCGTGTACACCTTCTATAGAACCTTGAAGATGTGGGTGTGATCTTGGTATGTGGTCAAAAAAATACAATGTGATACATCTAGTTGGGATGTCTTGAAGGAAAATTTTGTCCACACCTTTTCTTTTTCCTCACAAAACCTAGAATTGATCGAGCCATTGCAAGTCATTCGAAGGGTAGTGTTTGAGGACACTACAATCTTAGAGGAGCACCTAAAATATGTGTCTAGGGAGAAAGGATTAGTGATCGCAACTTTATTTGAGTAAAAAATCAAAATTTATTTGAGTGATGAAGATACAAATGTCTAGAAGGTGAAAAATTGGACATCCTTGATAGGGAAGAGGAAGCTCATATGCCAAGTGGATGATAGTGCCCCTGACAAGGAAGACCCTAATCTCCACATCAAAATAACTGAAGGGAGTAGGAAAGTTTAGGACACACATTATGAGAGAAATGATCCCTACCATGCATCTTTCAAGACCACCCAAGTTGATATCAGTGTAGAAGGAGAACCAAAGGTGGCTACTTTGGGAACATATTGGTCCGATGCGGAGCTAGCACAAATTATGGATCTCCTAAAGGAGTTTCAAGATTTATTTCTGCATAATTACCGGGACATGAATGGCACCCACTGATCCCTTATAAAAATGAGCATAAATTTAGTGGATGGCATGTGACCTATCAAAAATCACCCCTATAGAATAAACCCCAAACTTCATGCTAAGGTTAAAATAGAGATTGATGTTATGTTGGTTACATGAGTAATCTACCTAGTGCAAGAGTCAGAATGGGTGAGCCCTGTGGTGATTAGAATTAATAAGGATGGGTGCATATACATTTTTATTGATTACCAACTATTAAATGACACCTATGTCACTGACCCCTTCCCAACTCCATTCACTGACAAAGTCTTGGATGGAGTCACAGGTTGTGAAATCTATACTTTCACTGATGGTTTCTCTGGATACCATCAAGTCCAAATTGAAGATGAGGACAGGCCTAAGAAAACCTTTACAACATAATGGGGTTATTTTTACTATAACATGATACCCTTTGGGTGCAAAAATATGTCAGTCATATTATATATAGTGGTCATCATTGCATTTAAGTATTTTATCCATAAGTTTCTCCAAGTGTACCTTGATGATTGGACTATGTATGGGCTCGTGAGAGACCATTATGATAAATTGTGCCTCATGTTTAAGAGGTGCCAATAGTTATAGATATCTTTGAACCTTAAAAAGTGCATCTATGCAACACCATTTGGAACCTCACTCAGACACATTGTTTGTAAATATGGTCTACTCATCGACCCCATGAAGATTGCTATTATTCTATAGCTCTAGACCTATTCCACACAAAAAAATTCATGCCTTTCTTGGTCATTTTGGCTATTATATAAATTTTATAAGTATCTATGTAAGGGTTACAACACCACTAAAGTATTTGTTGTGAAAAGATGGTCCAATCTAATGGGGTGCAATGTAAAAGGATGCCTTTGAAACTCTAAAGCTCAAGTTGGCTAGTGTGCCTATCCTTCAGTTTCTCGACTAGATGACTCAATTCCACATCCATGTCAATGCATATGAATCTATAATTGGATCTATTTTGGTGCAACTCAGTGAAGTTAATATGGATTATCATATCTCCTTTAAAAGATACAAATTAACTCTAACAGAGTAAAATTACATAACTACCAATCATGAAGTGTTGGTCATGGTATATGCCCTCTAAAAATTTAGGTAATATTTGTTAGTGACCCCATTCATCTTTTTAATTGATCATGAGGCACTTAATTACCTTGTGAATAATCCCTTTTTCCATGGGTGCATTTGTAGATGGATAGTTCTATTTCAAGAATTCTAGTTCTCAGTTGTGGTAAAACCTGAGAAGTAGAACTCAGGACCAGACCATTTGTCCTACATCAACTCTAGAAATGTGGTAACACCCATTAAAGATGATATGTCAGACGTGCAACTCTAAATATTCCAATGTGTTCCTAAAGACTTGGCAAGGATAGCCACATTTATAACGTCTGGGTTTGCACCCCAGACTATGATAACTAAAGAGAAGAAGTAGCTCACCATTCATGCTACCCCTTTTTAGATCATTAATGGGTATATATATATAAATTAAGTCAAGATGAATTCATGTAATAATGTGTATTTTAATATGAAAGAGACTCCATTCTACTTGAGGGGCATGAGGGGATTTTAGGAGGCCATTACATTGGAGATGTAATGACATACAAAGTGTTGTAATCAGGCTTATGGTGGTCAAGCCTATTCCAAGATTCAAAGTATTATGCTAAGGCATGTGACATATGCTAGTGCATAAGGAATCCAAACTAATAGGATGATATTCCTCGCATCCTCATTATTGCCCAGGTGCCATTTAAAAAATGGGCCATTGATTTTATTAGACTGATCACTCCCATAGTAACGTGTATAGGCACAAGATATATTTTGGCAACCACCAATTATTTCACAAAGTAGGATGAGGTAGTGCCTACTAAAAATTGCATTGCTATCACTACTACATGATTCATATGGGAGAATTTCATAAGTCCCTATGGGTTCCCACTCAGTTTAACTAGTGATAGAGGAACACACTTCCTCAATGAAACCATGAAAATCCTATTAGTCGAGTACATGGTGGCACACCAAAAGACCACCCCATATCATCCCCAAACAAATGGAATAGTTGAATTATTCAACAAGATATTAAGAAAGTGCCTCATAAACATATACGACATTGGTCACAAAGATTGGGATGATCGAGTGTTGTTAGTTTTATGGGCATACTGCACAACCTACAAGCACCTAAACAAGGCTATACCATTCCAACTAGTGTTTGGCACAGAGGAGATTCTACCAATGGATTTCTTCATGCCATCATTGTGCATTGCATGAATTGGTCATTTGGATGACTAAGAATCATTGAGTGTAAGGCTGGAAGACTTGGAGTGCTTGGATAAAGTGTGCACCCAAACAAGGTGGAGTCAATAGATAGAGAAGGTGTGCCAAAAGTTGTGACATGATAGGGATATTTAATGTAAGTTACTAACTGAAGGAGCATTGGTCTTGTTCTATGAATCCAAGTACCTCAACACCTGAGAAAGCTACAAATTAGGTGGATGGGCCCATATGTCAACCACAATATATTGGAAATTGGTGCATACAAGTTGTGTATGTTATCAGGTGAAATGGTCCCTAGGCATTTCAATGATAACAAATTAAAGCCATATAGGCAATAAGCTAGCATTGGTGCCATCAAACATAGACTTCTCAATCACAACTTGATTGTGTTTCACTAACCTAAATGATGTTTGGCACAAGCCAAACATTTCCTTATATCTTTTGATTATTGTCCTTGTAGAGTGAATAAGTAATCCTTTTAAGCCCATAAAAGAAATATTTTGGCACTTTTACGCATAACTCCAGTCAGGTTATTTGATCATAGATGCTTTATAAAGCACCTGAGGCTAGATACCTAAATTTTTGGGCACATATAATTCCCCATACTTTGGAAATATGAGTACTAATTAACAAAGAGAGTTGCAAAAGATACAAATGTGCAAGAGGTATAAATAAAATGCACACTATGATCGTGTGTGAGAGATCAAAAACATAGAGTGAAGTGATAGTGGGCTAGCATAAATGATTTTTATGGGGTAGCATAGGCCAAGGCAAAGAGATGAAATTGCACAAAAGTTAACCAAGATAGGAAAGCACACTTGAAATGAAAGTTCAACAAGAAAAGAAGATGAAACCATGGAGGCTGAATCACACGCATATGAGGCGTTGTGCCTAGGTTACCATAAGGAAGGTGAAAGGTCATACCAAGTAAATAAAGAATAGGGGAAATATCATCAGGTCAAGTTGGCATCCACCCAAAGTGAGGCAGGAAGTGGCCATTTGAACTACACATCACTTCACCAAAAATACTGTTAGGAGAATTTATTGAGATAAGATGAAGGCACAAAGATTCATATTGAATATGTGTGTGGCAAAGGATTTTCATGGATTTCATGGGTTTTACCAAATTCTAAGAAATTGAGGCACTACCATGCCATTAATCACCTGTATTTAAGAAGGTATATGAATTAAAGGTATAAAACATCAAAGGGTTGACTAGTTTAGGTTACAAACCTTAAGATAATTTGCACCTAAAAATGTAGAACTAGTAAACCAGAGCTGAAGCAATAAAATGTTACTACATTGAGACCTTAAATACCCATAGATGCCAAAAGTGAATGATTGAATAGAGAGAGGAATTGTGTTCCCTTTGAGATTGGCATATAAAAGTATGGGTTACGAATTGTGCAAGAACCAAGTAGCAAAAAACTGGAGTGAAACTGAGGCTACCATTAATGATAAGTGAAGCTTAGGATCTAAAGTTATATTTTTAGATCTCATAACTATGAGGTGTGCCAACAAAAATTATAGGCTTTAGAAAAGTAAATAGACCTCACTTCAACACTCGCCAGTTCAGAATGGGGAAGAATACATGAGTTCTAGCCCACCATAGGCACAAAAATATTTCAAGAGGGCACAAATGATATAAGAAGTGACCACAACAAAGAAGAAAGAATAGTTGGTAGAGGGAGTTAGCATCACTAAGGTTTATCCATAGGTGCTTGAAAAAATGTCTTACCAAGAAATATAATTTCCTAAGGAGGTATTTCTAGGAGAGAGTTAGGCATCTTTCACACACACCTACCAGCTCAAAGAATATAACCACTATACCTCAAACAATGTGCAATATCTAGAGCAAGACTAGATGGTTGATATGGGGGATAATATTGAAGTAGGCAATGCATTATTTGATGTCTCCATCTAAGACAAACTTACAACCACCAACACAACTCAACTCTATGAGTTGTTGTGTTTTAGGAAGCTATAGTAACTCATGTAGTTCCTCCTCTCGCATGTTCATGGGGACCATTTCTAATTTTTGGGAAGGTGCATATGGTTTTCAGCTGGCCTCATTAGTAGAATCACCAAGCTCCTAGACTCTGGCATAGATATCCATCAGATGATGGTGGATGATGCTAAAGTTGAAAGGGTCACAAAATTCCTAGGGTACTACAAAGGAGGGTTTATTTCCCAATCAAAGACATCAAGGACCCCAAAATGAGGGTAGTTGCATGCCTTATGAGTTTGAAACTTTTCCCTAGTGATCAGTGCATAGAAATCACCAAGGCTTACCTATGCATTTCCCACCACATGGTGTAGGGGATAAAGTTTAATATAGCAAATTTTATTGTAGAGGAAATGGTGAATAATGTGCTAGAGTATTATACAGTGCGAGAAACCTTCTGATGGGGGTCGATGTTAATTCTAATTATAATAGAGGATATCAGTATGCCTAATGGAAATGATGACAACCTTTGGATATTTTTGGAGCATAAGGACTCCCTGACACTAAAGTACCAAAACTTCACCTACCCCCCCACCTTCTCCTAAAATTACAAGACAGAGTAATGGGTTGGTGTGCCAAATATATCAAAGCATTGAAAGGAATAATGGTGCATCCACAAGGAACTCCACCAGAATATGTTTGGAATGATAACCTTCACCATTATGAAACACTTTTATGTAGTGATCTTGGCACTCATAGATGATAACCGATCAGGTTGGTTGAAGCTCCCCTATGCATTTTTTCCAAATACTTTAGGGATGTGCTCAAAATAATTCATAATGCACAACATCTAGACATCCTAGTCAAGGATATGGATTTGGAATAGATCAGGTTATGGTGCCAATACATCCACCTAGGAGGGAAAGTGACCAAGGATAAAGAGGATGACTCAAATTGCACTGACATCTATCCCCTCCAAAAGGAAATCATCATCAGGCACATCCATATGTTATATTATGAGATGAAGCCAAGAAAGAAGGACATGAGCACCGAGAAGGATGATGACCTCCCCCTCTGGATCGATGATGAAGGGAAGCTAGCACCGATACCATAGAAGAAGTCTCCCTAAAATAAAAATGAGGAGACACTGGAGGAGATGTAGGAATGCATCAGATTGAAGATCGCCTTCAGTGATGAATCCACTCCCTCTACACCAAAAAAGAAGTGCATGACCTTCACACCAAGGATTTCTTCACCTAATAAAAGGAAGAAGAAAAATGATTCAAAGGGGCCAGATGCAATGCCCAAAATAACCTTGGTAGAAATGGAGGTGCAAGAGGTGCATGAGGAATTGGAAGCGCAAGAAGTGTGTAAAGAGATGGAGGAGGAAGAAGGATGGATGAAATTTTATATCATCTAAGAATAAGTATTATAAGAAGATCCCAATGCCAAATAAGTTTAGGATGCCCTAAGGTGGCACTACCATTGTGCTTAGAGAGGTAAAGAATTTGCCCAATGCCTCATCTAAAGAGCCCTCCACATAACCTCTGCTAATTGAGGAGGAAAAGAGAAGCTGGTGGAAGAAAATAGGCCTCAATGAGGAAGAAATAGAGATGGTGTTGGTGTTAGATAAAAAAGAGCAGCCATGAAGGTAGCTGGAATGACCTAAGAAGAGATTGACAAGGTTGAGGCCAGGGAAATAAGGACCAAGGAAGAAAAGACCTTAGTAATAATAAAGAAGAGGAAGGCAAAGAAAAATAAGGCCCAGGAAGAAAGAGATAATAAATAAAAATAAGATAAGAAGGATAGTGCAAGCATGGAACTAATGGAGGATAAAGCAACAAAGGTGCCTAGAGCCCCCACCAGTATAGTAGAAGAATTTTCACCATAGGTGTGCCCAAGAAATGAAGGGGTGCCTAGAGACAAGAAAGGTGATACTAGTTCCTTGAAAGAGAAAATGAAGAGTGCTAAAGAAACCCAATAAAAATATGAGGAAAAAGTTGGCATCAAGGTAGAAGAAGAAACGGACCAAGGGGAAAAGTCCAAGGAAGAACCCCTATTAGAACAAGAGGAAGGAACCTCATAGGGAAGTGTTGAAGAGAGCATTAGCACTAATAAAGAGGAAGGAGAATAGATAGAGTTGGCCATCACTAAGGGAGAAGGTGCCAAGCTAAGCCAAAGGGAAAAGGCACATAAGGGGTGGACTGATGAAGATTATTATATGTTTGAGTACATGGCCCATGGAGTTACCATAACAAATATGCACTAATATTTATCATTCACTTTTTACAGTTATATAGATGAGCCTCATTTTGAGGTACCATAGAAGGCCTTATTGGGTATAAAGGAACCAGAAGAAGGGCATGACTCCCTTCTCATAAACCCCCATGTAATGAACCTAGTTAGGTCAGTCAATGCACTCATATACATGGCCTCTGAATTATCACAGAAGAACATCATTAATGATGTTAGGGATTTAAAGTGGAAAAGATCATGTTGAAAATAGAAGAGGAAGTAAAGGCCATGAAGTTCAAATTTCAACAATTGGTTGAGCGCATAGAGGAATCCAAGCTATCCCTCTTAGATAGCATTGACACTTCAAACTTCTTAGAGATTGATAAGGTGTGCACGTTAGTGGAGTAGATGCTTCCAAGGTTGAGGGAAGAGCTGACACCAAAAGAAGAGGAGGACCCATACACCACAATAAAATAGGAGATGGTTGTAAAGATTGAAGAGGTGGAAGACTTCTTCATGCAAATTCAAGAGGGTACAAATGTTGATGATGCCATCTTTTGTATCTTTTCTAACTAAGTGCCAATCATAGACTTTCACCTAAAAAAGGCAAAGGGGGAGAAGGAAGAGATGATGACATAGGTATACACTGCAAATAGATCAGAGTGAAACCAAATAATGGGAAAGGTCAATACCTTGAGTACTCAAATTAAAGACCAGGAACAAATCTTAGAAGCATTCTTTTATGCCTTTCAAACCAAGGCCTACGAACAAGGATAAATCTTAGATGGAGGAGTTGTAAAATCTAAGGCAAAACTTGAGGCCTTCTAGAAATAATTAGACAAGATGGATGTGCTCACACTCAGTGTCACCTCAATAGATATAGATAGTAGCATTGAGAAACTCAAGCTCACCATCAAGGGATTTGAGGACTTTGGCATTGAACTAAAGGAGAGCATGCCAAGTTATGCTTGCCAAGAGTATTGAAAGACTAGTCTGAGGGTGGATTAGCAATTTTATATGGGGTAAATGTTGGGACCCTTTTTGTGAAGTGTGGATCCATTCCAAATCAACAAATATCTCAGTGCGAGGTGATCATTTTGAATGATTTTTGTTTTCGCACCTTGGAGGAATCATCACAGATCTTGAACCAAGCTGGAAGATAGTTACTTTGGTGCAAGGCAATCATTCAGGATGATTTCTATTTTGATATCCCTTACACCAGCTAGCAGGTGGCTAACAAATTCTATGATGTTTTGGGCATCTTTAAAGAGTGGAACCACATGGCAATCATAGTATGAAGGGCATAAAGTAATGGAGATTGTGGAATTATTGCTTAAAGCTCTAGCTCAACAATTGACATGCATAGTTCCACCTTGGCAGAAGGTGCTCCTGCAAGCTATAAAAGCAAGCTCAAACTAGTGAGTTAAGAGATGCAACTTTGAGATAAGTGAAGCTCTATAGAATTGGGTCCAAACATAGTGAAGCAATCACCATTGAAACTTAGGATTAACATAGATGCCCTTGAGGCTTCTCATTGTATTACCTAAGCCCACATGTGAGCCTCTAGGCCTTTAATATATTTAGATGAACATTTTCTCTATTTTACTTGTCGTGTAATCTGTTTATCTGAATAATGTTTATTGAAGAATGGCACTACACTTAAATGAGTATTGATCTAGTGTATATGGTTATGGTAGTGTTCATTGATTGTGTAATATTTTTAATATTAGTAATGCTTAGATTTAATAGATGAATGTTAAGTTCCAACAAGTTTTTAGTCCAACTCGTTAATGGCATCTCTGTGTAAATAATGACATTAGAATATTGTGTAAAAATACTCTAAGTGTAGGAAGGCCAAAATACTCTAAGTGTAGGAAGGCCCCCATGTTAAGCGATGATATCCATGCTTAAATTGCTAGCCTAAGCATGAACCCTTAACATAAAGTAATTCTCTTGACCCATCTTAGCGTCAAATGGCACTAAGACTAATAAGATAAAATCTTGCACCCTTGAGATCCTAAAATCAACATAATATAGATTTGCACTCCTATTACCAAAATAAGTTCCCATAATAAGTTTTCATGCCTAAAGATAGTTTGACTCCACTCAAAATAACTTATGCCAATGAACATGCCAATGCCATTATTGCAATGACCAAGCCCCTTGAAGAATGAGTTGTGCCATGGCACAACGAGCCCAATGTAAGCCTCAATTTTTTTATTATTACACTTTGGGTGAACACATAAGGCTTGTACCTTATGTGAATTGATTTCAATGTAGTAGAGTGGAAAATGTTGAGCGCTATGGGTTTATTCTATGTTTGTGCCTAGTTTTAACTAGCCTAGAATCAACTTAGACAACTAGATAATCACCTGAAAGAGTAAATTACTTAGACAACCAACCTTTTCTACAACAATTTTGAAGTACATCATATATATAATGTGCATCCTCATCATACAAAATATGGTGACCCACAAATCATTCATGGACATAGATATTGTACTTTTCTATACATAAGGGCCATGTTGATGCTAGGAACATCTTACTCCACAAATCACACTATCATAGGTTATATATTTATATGATCTTTTACCATGTTGAGCTACATATATTGATTACACATGCCTTGCTACTTACTCATATCTTACATAGTGCTATATAGATATGTTACTTTACTATGATGTGACATTAATAAATATGGATAGTGTAGACTAGTTTTCACTTATTTTATGCTTCAATGATGTTGTTACTATTTTATGATAGGTTATTTTTTGCTTGTATATTGTGTGTGACCCTTGCCCTTGTTTGTTGTGACATCTTGATGTCCCTTGTGTATGCCCCTTGGCCTTTTTGTGTGTCATTTATTGCCCCATATTTTTAGCCCCTTGGTCTTCTTCATGTAGCATCTGTATGCCCCTTGTATGTGGCTCCTTAGCCTTGTTTTTGTGACACTTATTTTACCTTATATATAGTTCCTTGACCTTATGTGTGGCATTCTATGTTATTGACTAGAATTTATTGTTGAGCTCTTGTGGTTGCTAATTTTTCAAGTGTCATGATCCATGTCACACACTTCCCCATTGTATGTGGTGCCATGATATTTATCATGCACTTATCTTTGTGGACTTATTTATCAAATATGGATATTACTATGTGCCTAATTGTTATTAATGTTTTGACATAACAATTATATGCATTGCAATACATATGTTACATACATGCCTTGATGACATATACATTATTATGACAACATATTCTCTACATGTTACATTATTACATCCTTATGCATAACATAATTACAATTGGCTCTATATTTTGAGATAAGTGACTTACAGGATACATCCCTCATCTCAAAATTGAGGTATATTAGTGTAATTTTTCATAGAGACTTAAGCCTCCATAAGCATAAAAATCAGATTTTGGGAAAGTATACAAGATTTAGAGATTTTAGAGTGATTCATTTATCAGATGTGTTCAAATATGAGATAAATATTCACATATTGGTATAGATTATGGGGCTATATTCCATGCATATGCACTCACTTTATAGAGACATGAGATTAAATAAAATACAAATTTAAATACACTTGAGTGCATATGCCATATAGGTGAACATGAAATATAAATTTAAAAAAATCACATACAGATGTAATTGAGATACATGTTCTTATATTTAGCATATATGTGTAGCATTATATATTTTCTAAGCACCAAGTGGTTCAGATCATAGGGCATGAAGTGGATTTATGTATACACATTGTCAGAGTTTACTAATGTTGGCACCAAGCAGTTATTATTATGGAGTATGGAGTTGATCCATGCACATTTACACCTATGTAGTTTGTTACCAAGTGTTTACCAAGTATTTACCAAGCCATGAACACATTTGAATCTATAATTTCATATGTAGTGGTTGATTCAGGTTTTAGCGAGTAATGTAGTTGATGTTTTGTGTCACTCAATATCCTAGGCATTACTACATAAGCCCATTATGTGACTCCCACCTTCTATCTTAGGGTTACAAGATCGATTATTGATTAGTTACATGAGGGTTGGGTGAATTTTTATTCCAATTCATGGCACTTACCTTAATAAAATTTTAAATTGGAGATGGATCACCCTCAATTTCACCAAACTATCCAAGTGCTTCAACAAGGAAGCATAGTTATCCAATGTTTAAAGAGTAAGCATCATCTCCAATAAATTTATAGGGCAACATGGTTCTCCAACATACATGCATACTCCTTATTTTCTCTTAAATTTCAATTACCAATTTACCAATTTATGTATGCAGTTTTCACTTTAGGTACATTGACTACTACATGTTCATTTTAGGTTTGCTTAGAGAAATTTTCATATTTAGAGTCTTCTCCTAAATAAGTGTGTTTTACACACTTAGATCCTTTATCCTTTTAATTTAGTATTTGTATTGAATTTTAGTACTATAATTAAATGGGTCATTTGTAGATACTAAAATCTAGTATTATACACTTATCAATGTCAATTTTGACATACCTTCACCCTCTATAACTTATGTGTATATATATGAATTTTATTCACCGTTATCTCACATCCACATGTTATCTATGGTCTTAATCCTTCCAAGTTGTTGTTACTCACCTAAAATAATCCCACTAGTCTATGTTAAACTAGTAAACTATCATACTCAAACATATCCAAGTCATCAAAATATTATTCCTATCTCTCATACCAAAATTTCAAACTTAGATAGTATTTATCAAGTCTAACATTTTTATCCTACACCTAACAATAGTCAATTTTCAAAATCAAATTATTCCTATGGGTTGACCCATTTTCCTAGTCTATCAATGGAATGATAAATTACCCAATTGGCCTCATATGAATACAAAATAAGTTTAGGCTTATTGATCATCTAGCATCTATCTAACACTTATCTATCAAGCACACTCAAACACTTGTGCATTCAAGAAGACTGCCCTATTCTTCCTAAATTACAAATTAGTCACTAAATGCAAGTCCTTACCTAGTCTAAAATAATCAATAACCAGGATGAAGTTTTCATTTTCTAATTGCATACATTAAATAAGCACTATTGCACACTTATACCTAATGGGGATAACTATATGTGGATTTATTTCCATCCTTGGAGTATTAGATGTGTATGAAGTTATCTACCAATCATTAGGGTATAGTTGAGTTCAACTCAACCCATCTGTTAACTCTTTTGGTAGGATTAAATTACTACTAAATTAGAACTAGGGTTTTGAAGAGAAGGAGATCCATTTCTAGTTATCGTGCATCCAATCAAACCTTGGGATCAAACATAGAATCATATCATAAGTATTCATAATGGTGTATACCAAAATAAAGGGACATAACTATCCAATAGGGAATGTACCAAAGTAGAGGGACATAACTATCCAATAGGGAACATACCATCTAAACAATACTAATGTAAGGCTAATAATATAATTTGAGTGTAGGTAGAGAGATAGATCATGATCAAATTGACTTATAATTTAGTATTATTCACTTCCTATTATGTCCCACTTATCTTGATCTAGCATAAAATAAAACAATAAAAGTTAAATATCTATCCTCTTATTTTACTTTCCATATTTAGTAAATGTAATAGTAAAATTAGTTCCAATCCTTTGCATTTAGATTTATGCTTAGTTTTCATATATTTTAATCTAAATTATTCCTCAAGTTCTATCCTATTTATGGTTTTAGACACTAAAATCAAATCAATAAATGCTTGAAAATGTTGGTCCTTTACATCTTTTACCTTTCTTGACCAACTCATCATTCTAATAATAATTTATCCATATGAGAGCCTTTTAAGTCTCGCAACTACTATGAACATCTTACACACTTCCCTAATTTTTTCTTAAACATCCATAATCAATAAACACTTCACTGATAATCTAGTTTCAAAAGCCTTTTTTCAATCTAGACAATTGTGCACTAAATAGACAGGGACACACTACGCACTTATCCACTAGTGCAGACTTGTCCAGAGTGTTCGAATGGCTAATTTTTCAAAATGACATGCTTCCTAATAGCTCTCCTACATGTAATAATAGGTTGGTTATTGGAAACAATTCAAATATTCTCCTATAAGAGTGCATAAAGTATCTCACTTCAAACCCTATTTACACTAGCTAACACTTTCTTGAAAAGGCAATTTAAAAAGCACTTATTTATTTAGAAAAGATCCCTACTACAATTTTATTATAGTAATATAGTCAGTGGCTAAGTTAACATTGTTTTCTTGTAGGTTGAGTCCATTCTTTTTCAATCTTTATAATATAAGTTTCTAATTGCATTAATATATGATATTCCCCATAGCTCTAAAGAGCTACATTAGCATGAGGTCTATTTAGACTATGTAGGCACCACTCAGTCAACAAGGAATTTTTTGAGGATAGTTCGACCATATCCTATTTCTTCACTTTCCCCCATTTTGCATTTGATCTTGTTTGATTTTTTTTGAGGATAGGTTTTTTATTTTTCTAGTAACCCAAACTTCTAAATAGACTCCACATAGAATAAGTTTATATACAGATAAATTTGCACCATCTCAAACTTTTAAATTTAGCAAACAATCAACATAAACAAAGTTACAATAGAGGAGAATAACACACTGCAAGCCTATTCAGATATTATGCACTTGTCCCAAAATAGTGAATCATATTTTTGAGTTAATATTGTGTATGAATGTCTCTGTTAGTAGTTTTATCTAGTCACAATTAGAAAAATTATAATATAAAAAAGAATAAATCAGTTTGCAAGGATATCTCTCTAACCCTAACCCTAATTGTTATTTCTAGTAATTTAAAACTTTTGTAAATTTTTTATATCAGTGTATTTTTGTAGTATGTTGTCTTATTTACGTTCCTATATCATATTTCAATTTTACAACACTTTAGAATTATTTTACACACTAATTAATTCTAATGATAAACAAGGGTTGGCATTAATCCAAAATAGGGTAAAAGTGGAATATGTAAACCTTGTATAATTTAGTTGTAAATTATTTTTAACAAGTCAACTTAACTCCAAATTCCTCCATTCTATAAGTTGCACCATAGATAAAAATATTATGAAAGAGTAAAATAAATATCAATATAATACAACCTCCAAGTACATGGTCAAGATAATGTTCATTCATAATAATGGTGTCTTCAATGTCATAACCATTACACCTCATAAAACCCATTGTTGGATTCTTCCTTGCTCTAAGTTTGTCATATTCATTTAACTTAATATTTTGTGTTGTTATAACATGGCATTGAGGGTATATTAATAGATGGATTAGGTATTGATTTTTCATAATTTATTGTAATATATGTTTATGTTTTAACTAAAATGTGCACAAGGGTAATTAACCTAATACATAATAAACTAAACTAGGGGTAGAATTAGATATTTATGATATAATAGTTTAAAATAATAATAAGACTAACCCTAATGTGTTTAAAATAGGAACAAATAGAACAGGTAAATAATTAAACAAAGAATGAATAATGAAATGATAAAGAAGGCTAGAATCTAACACACCTGAGTATTATTCTAAGTTTTTGAATCTAGATATGGGATTTGTAGGTGATTGTGCTTCTCCATGCAAAAGTATGTCTATTATTTGTATTGGGTCAGATTTTGTGTTGCATGGAATGCATACAAGCTATATTTGGTAGTCCAATGACCATGTACCTAGACACCAAATATGTTTTATATTTTGTTTTTGGTTCTATATTTTTTTGGTAGGTGCACTATCAAATACTTATTAGGTTTTTACAATCACTATGCAGAATTGATGGGTAGAATGTGTTGAATTATCTCTTTACACTCCTTGACAAAGTTAGTAAAAATTTAGGTGTGGGCAAGTTTAGCTAACTCAGGCTACTTGTTAAAGAGTTATAGTTACATATAATGCACACTTAGAATTAGGATCAATGTAGTTTTCCTATGTATGTGATTAAATTTTAGTTGAGAGAAAGGCTCCACCTTCTCTCCCAAGGATATCCAATGAAACTACATGAATATTTTCTAATCATGTTTTAGTAAAATTTGATGATGTCACAAGGCTTGGAAATGATGATGAGTCAGATTTGATTCAATGTGCAGTATCCTTGATAAGTTTTATAATAGATAGGAAGAATGCACAACCCAATAACTTAGGAAGATTTATTGTTCATTTGATACTTGTTAAATGACTATGGTTGACTTTATATATTTAGGGCTCTCTAAGATAAGACACATACTGGCTGAGCATGGAAGAATATAACTAGAAAAATTCAATGTGTGGGAAAATATGCCAAGGTAGAAGGTAGGGATGGATTTGGTGGGTCTTTGAATTAGACCCAAGTAAAATAAATGCTCAAAGTGATATGAGGATGATTATAAAATGGATTACTAAGACTTAAAATCTAATAATAAATTAATCTAATACTATCATGATGAAAAAAAGTTTAATAAAGTCTAGTATGAATTGAAATGTGTCCTAAAATAGTTAAATATACAAAATGGACCAAGTGTGAAACAGTAGGGATAATACACAACATAAAATGGGCTTATACCAATATTAGGTGTTACATAATGCCCTTACATTGATTGGCATATGTGATATGAAAGCATGTTTGCGTCAAATTAAAAATAATGATAAACTATGCAAGCACCTACACTTACCTAGGGAAGGATGGATGAAGTGACTCAATGGAAAACTCCACACATGCATTTCCCATCTCTAGTAAAAATATAGATTTGTCATGCAAACAAGTGCAAGAATTAAAATGTCATAACATGTCATATCGATTATATAAAATAACTAAAAAATAAAAATGAAATAAGTATAAGAATAAATACACTTGATGGTATACAAATCATGCTACCATATGATGAAAACAAAACATTTTCATGTTCTTCTAATGTTCAATTGGGTACTAGATGTTTTAGAGTAAGTTCTAACAACTCAAATCTAATTATTGATTAAAGAAGTAGACACAGGACCATTTTTGGTGCCATCCTTTCACTCGATATTGAAAAAAATGGATGGAAAATATGTAGATGTGAATGCCTCTATTTTAAGATGAGGGATTGTAAAACATGTTTCTACAATAACTCATCTCAAAAAAAAGAGTTATGTATACCATGTTTCATCAACTAATATAGTCAAAATAATTAGAATCCTTGAAAAATCACTGAAACACATGTATGTAGCCATAAAATATTGTCATGTAAAGTGTTAGAATAAATTTACCATAGTAAGTTTGTTATGTAAGTGAGGTTGTTAATTTATAAAACAACCCACATAGTTATTAGGTCATTGGGAAACATAATCCCACATGCATGAGGATGTTGGGCCATACCTATCTTCCACCTATATATGTCCCTTTATTAAAGCTATTACAATTAATCTGATCAAGGTAATTATGAATGTAAGATCATAATTTATAAGATTACAGATTATATTTTGGTTATATACTCATCCTATTTTTTAGGACTATTGTGAGCATATGTAGGCTTATATATAAGGATTTGTAATACAAATTATGTAAGCTCAATAAATTCTATCAGATTTATGCTTAGATTTGGTATCATATTAGAACATTTGTAAAGCCAAACTCTGAAAAAATCTTTTATGTAAGCTAGATTGCACTTTTAGAAGTTTTTTGGCATTTTTTAGTGCATTAAAGCTCAAATTCTCTCTCCTATTCATAGAGTTTTTAGAAATAGTGAGCCATACACACAGGTTTGGAAGGAGATTTAAGTTACGACATATTATTGGCTAAATATTTCATAGTTTTCAATTTGTCTGGGTCATTTTCATTTAATATGTACAACCCTTTGGGTCTCTGGAAGTGTTTTTGTATTTATATGTCCTCCTTTTATCTATAAAACAACTAGTAGTACGGATTTTCTCAATATCTAACCGTACATGCATATTAAACTTCTAAAATTTTTGTGACATATTTGTCACTCCAACCTACATCTTTCCATAGCTAGGCATACACCCTTACACCAAGTTGTACCACTATTTGGATACCTCTAATCTAATCTATCATTTTGTACTTGCAATATGGTTTTCTACAATTTTAGGCCGTACAAGATGAATTTTTGGGTGTCATTTTTTGCATGTTATTCTATCCACCTTGTTGGTCCTTCCCAAATCTAGATGTATAGTTGTGCACAAGACTTTATAGAACATTGGGATGTTCTAAGTCATTGTAGAGATATGAATCAGCATCTGGACTAGCAGATCAATTTTCTTTTATATCTAGGCATATAAACATGAAATTCTAGTTATGATTCTTGGAATTGAATTTTTGCTTTCTACTTTTGACCCTACAAACCTGATGTACACCCTTGAATAATGTCGTATAGTTTTTGAGTGATGTGGAAGTTGGCATTTGGTCAAATCTTAAAAAATTATGGAGCACAAAAAGGACATTTGAGATTATTTTACCAGCCAATTAATCAAGTCCATGGTGGTGATAACCTGAGAGGTATGATTTTATTATTTTTATATCATTTTTATCCTTATTAAATCTGAAATGTTTCATAAAGGAATTGGTAGGTTGATTTTTTGTTAAAACCTAGACAATTGGGAGGTCTAGAGTTCAAATTACCAAAAGCTCTTTTTAGTCAAATTTTTACTTTTGAAAAAAGAAAAAATTAGAAAAGGACAAAAATTGGAGGGAATATTTTAATTATTTTTGTCTACAGAATTGCATTTTCCATTTTACGTACTTGTAAATTGTAAATTGTAAGCATTTGTAAAAGTTTTTATTTTTTCTGGAAAATCAAATCAAATTAGTGCAAAAATAATGAGATTGTAAAATCTCATGTGTAGTGTTTGGTATCAGCGTGCCTTTGGTTCATTTTTACGGGTAATGTCACCATGCTTTGAACTACTATGTTTATAGCCTAACATAACTACTACAACAATGTCTAGGCATCGAGCCTTAAAATAATTAGGGAGTAATATGGTTTAGATATTTTCATAAACCATCCCTCCATTACCCATTCATTACTATCGATAGACATAAATCTTGATAGTTAGAATTTCCAAGTATATAGGGAAGTTATGCCCACGTACATGGAATTTATTCTAAGAAAGTTTTAATGATATAATGAATCTCTCACATATTATTTATGTACCCAGTACCATTCTACTCTCACGTGTGTTAAATTCTCTTTCACATACCAATGGGTATATTGAAGGACGATCTCTTCTAGTAATAATGGGTATATAAGAAGGTGTGCATATAGAGAGGTCTGGTATATTGGTCTGATGGTAAATAGAATGGGAGCCTTTTAGATTTATAATGCACCAATCCATCTCCTTTCTATAGTTTGATCAGATTTACATGTGGCCAGAAATGGACCATATTTGTTTCTGCCAGACATTGCTTCTTTGAGGTGACAACTATGCTACATAGAAAACTAAGGTTAAAACCCACTTAAAATTTGAGGACATATGGATAGTTTTTTATGTAACATGGACATGACATGCTATTGATGCTGATAAATAACATAAATATGATAAATCCAATCAGAAGGCTAAGCTCATAATCATGTTTAGAGTTGTGAATGGGGTACAACCTCATATTTGTAATGTCACTATAACTCAAGATGTTTGGGATAAGCTTCAAACAGTCTTTTAAGGCAAAGAATCAAAAATTGATTCTTTATCTGTAAAGCTAAATCCATAGTATAAAGTTAAAATATGAGGAAAAAATGGAGGATTTTCTTCATAGAGTTACAACCTTACGGGCTTCACTTGAATCATTGGGTGAATCAGTGAAATATGACTCTTTGGTTCTTATTATCCTTAGTGTTATATACCCCACATATAAAAATGTTGTGGCCATATTGAATGTCATGGGTCAAAAACCATCCTTTGCCTCATTGGTTAAAATTTTGCAACAAGAAGAATCCATGCAAAATGTAGATGAACCTGATGAAGAGCATGCACTTGCCTCCTCTCAAAAAGGGAATAAGCCCATGAGGACTTTTAAATAGAACCCTAAGCAAAATAATCAAAATTACCAGTAGGTGAATATATCATGTTCACATAAGGTTTTTATTATTTTTGGAAACATAGGACATGACCTCAAACATTGTTATTATAATTGATTTACACAGGGCTCATCCAGTAAGTATTCCACTTCACAGAAGCCAACTCAATCACCAAAGCCAAAACCCTATTCCAAAAAGCATTGGGATAATAAACAAAAAACATGGGAATATTGTTGAGGATGATCATTCTTCATAATATGATCATGTCTTTACTACATACACACATGAATAACCTTGTTCTTTAAAATTCATTTGGTATGTTGATTCTAGTGTCACAAGCCACATGATGGGATAAAAAGAAAGGTTTTCCACTTCACACCAATCAGTATCTCAGTGTAATGTTTCTCTTGGTGATGACTCATCATACACTGTTCAAGGTTAATTTGATGGTTTTTTACATCTTTTTAATCACACTACCATAATCATAGATGTTTTGTATGTTCTAGGACTCACTAAGAACATGTTGTTTATAAATCAACTTCTCAATTACAATCTCAAAGTTGAGTTTGATCATAACCATGGTGAGAAGTTTTTACTTATCAATAACAAGTCTCGAGACTCTAAAACTATTACATGAGTTTCAAATATTGTAAATTTTTTTAGATTAATCTTATCCATAATGATTATCAAGCACTTGTTGTGAAGGATACAAATAAATCTCAACTATGGCACAAAATATATGGTCACTTGAGTTATGGGTATTTACTTGTATTAAGCAAACACAACATGGCCAAAGGTTTTTCCACACTCAAAAAATCTTCTGATATATGTTGTAGTTGCTTAGCTAGTAAACAACAAAGATCTCCTTTTATCAAAAGTGAATATCAGTCTCCTTATCCACTGGATCTTGTGCACACTGATCAGTGTAGACCTCTAACTTCTAGACTAAAAGGATATAAGTATTTCCAACTCTTTGTTGATGATCATTCATGTAAGATGTGGGTTTCCTTGTTGAAGACTAAAGATCGAGCATTTCAAGCCTTAAAAGAGTTCAAGGCCTATACTAAAAATGAAACTGGTCATAAAATCAAGGCCCTCCACTTAGATCCTAGGGGTTAATACACCAATAAAATGTTCACTATATACCTTGTAGAGCATGGAATGTGTCATCAATACACTAATCCTTATACACCATAATAAAATGGTGTTGTATAAAAGTGTAACCATGTCATTATAGAGATGTTTTGAAGCATGGTTGAGGATGCATAACTCCCTCATTCATATTGGGGAGAAGTGTGTCTCATAGTTGTCTACCTACTAAACATGTCACCCACCAAAGCTCTTAATAGAATTACACCACGGGAATCATGGAATAGGATGAAGCCGAAAGTCTCTCATCTTTGAGTTTTTGGTTACAAGGCATACATACATGTCCCAAAGAAGAAAAGGAAGAAATTGGATAAGAAAACTTAGGAATGTATTTTTTTGGGATATAGTAACGAGTCAAAATCATATCAGCTCATTGATCCAAAGACTATGAAGATACTTATCAATAAGGATGTGATTTTTTATGAGAAAGGTGATATCAGTTCATCTTCCATATAGACATCTAATACAAACATCAAAAATGTAAATTTTCTAGATGAAAATAGTGGTGATGGTCAATCAGAAGCTCCATCACCACCAACTATTACTCAACATATGCCTAAGTGGTATACAAGTATAATTTGAGATGCAAATTTGGATGGACTCCAAACACTTCATCCATAATACCAAGGACTCATAGTATGGCTCATGCAGAGGTAAATATGGCATTAATGAGAATTGTTGTAGAAACATTTGAGTCCTCTACAGTCTATGAAGATCTACAGTCCAAACCTTAGAAAGATGCCATGGATGCAAATATCAGTCTCTCATGAAGAATGAGACATGGAAACTTGTTGATCTTCCACCAGGGAAGAAACCCATTAGATACAAATGGGAGTCTAAGACCAAATACAAAATAGATGCTAGTATAGATAAGCATAAGGTAAAAAATTTAGTAAATGGCTATGCACAAAAAGAAGTTATAGACTATGAGGAGACTTTTACTCCCATAGCTAAGATAAATACAATCAAAATGATCTTTGTAATGGCTACATAGTTTGGATGGAATGTTCATCAGATGGATGTTAAAATTGCCTTCATAAATTGATATATATAGGAAGAGGTCTAAATGACTCAACCATAAGGTTATATCACACTAGGGTAAGAGCAGAAGGTGTGCAGACTTATACAATCTATGTATAGTCTCAAATAGGCTCCTAGAGCCTGATATATAAAAATTGATGAGCATTTCATGAAGCATGGATTTTAGACGAATCCATATGATCCAATTTCTACCACAAAAATCAAGGGGGGAGATTTTTATTATTATTAGATATGTCAATGATCTAGTCATCACTATAAAATAAATAAAGATGATTGATGCAACAAGTAAATATCTCAATTGATCATTTGACATGATAGATCTTGGGCTACTACACTATTGTCTTAGTTTTGAAGTATGGAAAAAAGAGCACCAAATATTTGTGTCTCAGATGAAGTATACCAAGACATTACTTGAGAGGTTTCAAATGATGGATTACAAACCAATGGATATACATATAGAGACAAGGCTTGAGTTATCTCACCCAAATCCATCACCGTCAGTCGATTCCACTCTTTATTATTACTTGATTGGGAGTCCCATCTACTTCACATACACTAGGCTAGATATCAACTATGTTTTCAGCTATCTTTCTCAATTCATGTTGGAGCCAAAGGTAAGCCATCATAAAATATATAAGTAGGTATTATGATATATTTGAGGAATAATGGATTATGGCCTAGTATATAAGAAGAATTATAAGTTCTTCTTGAAAAGATACATGGATGTAGACCATGCAAGTTTAATTGATGATAGAAAATCCACTTCTAGGTTTGTATTATTTTTGGGATTTGGTTTGATCTCATGGAGGAGTAAGAAGCATAACTTTATTTCTCATTATTATACTAAGGTATAATATTTCACTATAGGAGGAGTTGTCTATGAGGTGATATGGCTATGTCACATACTAGCAAGATTGGGAGTTCCATAGACTCAGCCTATAATTCTAAACTATGATAATTAGGGTGTCCTTAAACTTGTTCACAATATAGTTTTTCATGAATGCAAAAAGAACATTGAGGCTCAAGTCCATTTCATACATGAACATGTTCAACAACATAATATATAGCTCCAATGTTACCCTGCTCAAGATTAGTGTGTAGATGTCTTCACAAAGTCACTTTCACATGATAAGTTTGAGGCATTCATAAGTTCTCTCTCTTGTACTCTTCAAGCTATGATAAATTTAGGGGGGCAGATGTTAAAATAAATTTACCATAGTAATTTTGTTATGTAATTGAGGTTGTTAATTTATAAAACAACCCACGTAGTTTTTAGTTTAGTATTTTTAGTTGTTAAAACTAAGTAAAATAATTCTATTATGAAACTATTTTGTAATTTAGAATATTATGGATTATATGCTCATCCTATTTTTTTAAACTATTATGAGCATATATAGGCTTATATATAAATGGATCTGTAATATAAATTATGTAATCTCAATAAATCCTATTAGATTTATGCTCAGATAAAGATCAATAGTGAGATGCAACCTCATGTGAGAATGAGATAGATATGAATAATGAATATGCCACAATGTAATCTCTATATGAACATGACATATATTGTAATAATCTCAAGGAAATAGATAATGTATGATTCCCCCAATGTTAAACCAATATAAGAACAAATAACATGCCATAATGTAGTAATGTGCCCTTTAGAGGGATAGATAAGGCAATGAATCACATACACAAGTAGTATGCCAAATAGATAATGGAAATTTAGGCAACAAATATATTAATGTGAATGGTATATATCATGGCACCAAACATATTAAATCACCACATAATATAGGTAATTATTTTCACACGACTATGTAATCATGAATAATAAATCATCATACAAGGACATATGACTCACAAGAAATAACAACATGACATGACATGATGAATAGATTATCCTCTATGTACAAGGATGAGAAAATCCATGAACAAAAAAATACACAAGCACAATCACATTGACGTATAGAATTAAACAATCATATGCACATAATGTAATAATTATATGTAACACACCTTATAACTATCCATGTAACATTCAAGATGTACGTACTATCAATATACGATGTAATAAACATAAGTAGATCAATATGATAAATGGAAAGATATGAAATATAAAACCATAGGCTCAATATATAAATATGCCCCCATTATAAGGTATATAACCAATGTGATAATTCCTCCTAGGTTATGGGCAAGAAAATAACTGTAGAACATCTAAAATTCAATGAGCATATGAAACTTGTATATCATGCATCTCACCATGTTAAAGAGTACCATGAGAAACATGTGTGTAAACATGTATATGTAAAACCTCTGACATAGGCAAACAAATATGATATGTATCCATCGACAAAGAAATTTTTTGATTTTGTGTTTTATATTATTTTGTCCATTTTATAACTTTTTAGACAACTGATTAGATCATGTAAAGAGAAAACTAAGGAATGCATGCAATAACAATTAAGGTAAGTTGAATCAATAAAAATTAAAAGAAATAAAATGGAAATAAATTGAACCAAGGGGTGTAAATATGGAGTAAAAAAGAAGGTGAGGATTCCAAACAACCTATAACTTCCCTTAAAATGTAATGCATGCTAGGACAAAAGGTCTCAATATATGTGTTTTCATCATACAAAAGTATGCACAAATATTTGGATTGGGATTAACAATCAATGGGAAAGGGCCAATGTAATATAGCAATAAACATAAACTAAAAGGCAAGAATAATGTCAATTCAAATAGATGGCAAAGGCCAAGATGTCAAATCTAGAAGAAAGGTGAGGTAGATAATCAAACTCAAGGGAGAAAGGCACATGAAAGGAACAACATAGAAGAAATTATTTGTGTACACCAATAAACTATATTACAATAATTATATATTGATGGAGGACAAGAGATATGCTAGCATGGCTAACCCAATGATCTCATCTGTAATTTGAAATCTTAGACCAGGGGAGTTAAATGCATCACTAGAAGTATCAGAAAGATAGTCGTAAGTGGTGTGGAAACTTGAGTCATCATCCCAAAGATAATCCCAAATAGATATATATGGATAGTGGTTGGTTTTGAGGAGTCATTACAACATCCTAAAAACCATACCTATGAGTTGAGTTATATTGTGGTGAAACTAAAGTTGGCATAGGTTCTTGGATATGATTTATTGTAAGAGGTTGTAAATCAATAATGAGACATAGATGATCAGGCATTTTATGTCCTTAATATGTATTTGAAAGAGTCTCAACCCTTGGAATCATGACTCAAGATATTGAAACTACAAAATAGAATGTAGTGGGAACCATAACATGTGGTGGTGAAATAGTATTACATGCCACATGAGGTTGAATGATTTAATTTTTAACAAATTTAGGTTATGTCTCATCTTGTCTCTAATGTGGGTTAGATAACTTGAAATGTGTACCATGAATATACTTATGTATTTTTTCATTATGAAAAAATGGTAGGCAATAATGTAGTGTTTTTGGTATTGTTCTCATTTGGTTTAGGCATGGGTGTGCAAGTACAAAATTGTAAGCACCAATACATGATACTATGTAGAGCCACACCATATGTTTTTGGCACAAATTGTAACTAGTAATGTAATACCACCTAGGTTTGTGCATGTAATACCATTATAACTCCAAAGTATCACAGTTATACCAAGTAAATCACATTATGTGTAGCTTTGACTAACTAGAAATGCAATTGTAATAATATTTTGGCTTGAACCGTTTTCAACCATAATGTCATGTTTAATTTAAAATGGGAATCCAAAACACCTTGTATGTATAAAGGACCATTATTTGAATTATTTTGATGAATCTCATGGTCATATAATGTGATAGATGGTGGTTACTTTTGAGGCCTCAAAACTATATCGATAAGGCTATCAATATCATGTTCATGTAAAATAGTCAAATGATGTATAAATGTTGTCATATGAGCATTGTATTACTTCATAGTATCTTGATTTATCACATCATTATAGAATATTTTCAATCATTGATTGACATTAAAATATATTCATTCAATGTATAAATATGGCCATTAACTTGAATAGCATTTTTATCATTGAGATCTTGAATCTTACATCATAGTTTGAGGCATTAATTAGTAGAATGTCCTTAAACTTTATGGTAGTAAAAATATAGGTTGGAATCATATACTTTAGGCACATGTCTAGAAGTATCTTATTGGAAAGGTTCATGTATCGTGATCACATTGTGTTCATGCCAATGTTCAAGTAATTTGTGAGGAGGTTTAGTTAATGTTGTGAATTAATACATGTTACTTGAATCTGGAATTATTGCCTTGTTAGGAGGTTGAAAATTTGTGTTTATGACTTTGGCCTCATTCATATCTTGAAAGGTACGCATATCATTAGTCTTAGCTTTGAATGCTGATTTTTTGTGAAATTTTGAGGTAGTGGATTGACAACTAATAGATGTGTACTTGAGCATATTGGCCTCTAAAATTTTTATCTCAATGTTGAGAATTATGTGGTAAAGTCTTTTGAAATATTGATAAGTTGTAAACATAAATTTTTCTTTGAGTGGTGAAATCAAACTATTTTGGAACATAGTTGGAAGATTTATATTAGGGATTTGGTGACATTTTTGTAAGCAAAGTATTGAATCTAAGCACATACTCAATGAAACTCTCGTTGGGTTCTTGATTGAGTTGGGATATTTGAGAAAATGTGACATTTTTACTAATGTTTATATAAAAATGAGCTAGGTATATATTGGCAAATTAGTTATATCAATGCATGAAGCCCACAAGTAGGGTGTATAACCTATCTGAGGCATATACCTTAAGATTTATAGGTAAAATCTTTATTATTATTAAATAATTATATACAAAACCAAATCATTATGTAAAATAGGATCTAACATGATGTGAAGTGTCACCCTTGTTATTATATACGTCAAATTTAGGCACTATAAATGCATGAGGCAAAGGGTGAATAAGAACCTCAATATCCAAAGGGTTATGTAACACATCATTAGATGTAACCACATGATTAGACTTATGAGATGCTTGAGATAGTTGTGTGAGTTTCAATTGCATAGAATTGTTGAATCAATGGATATTGAGATACACTAATAGGTGAATTAGTCAAAACATGATTAACATATGTATGAGTATGTGTAGGAATATGTGCCTTCATATGACTAACATTGGTATAAATAGAGGCATGATCGGTATTTTGAAAATGTCTAAAACCAAGAGATGAAACATAAGAAGTAGGTCCTGAAGGTGAATTAGTCATTGTATTAGAAGTAAGAGGTACCAAATAATAATTAAGTTTTATATGAATAGTAGGAAAAACTTGATGAGATATAGTACTAGGTGGAGGCATAGAAGAATTAGGAGAACTAGCCTTACCACCCTATGCAAATGTAGAGCCTCTAATAGGCGAAGTAGAAACACTCAAAGTATATATGGGATTGGCCTTAGGTGGGGGTTCCTTACCCCTAATTTATTGTTGTACCAATTTGAATTTAATAAATAAAGTTTCTAAGGATGAAAAATATTTTTAGTCATAGCTTTAAATTTAGTAATTATAGCAAATCTACATGCATCAACATCATCAAAATTAATTACATCATCAAAAACACTATCTCTATATATCATCAAGATTTTCATTTTAAACATAACCATTAACATTTGGATCATTTTAAGGATTTGTAACAACAACCATAAAATGGGAAACATCATTAGAATCAATTGTTTTTTATTTTAAAGAAGCATAAACATCAAATAATGGAAGTTGGGTCAAATAACAAGTAGGAACACTCAATCTATCATTTAACCTACTAGAATGCGTAGATTTAGGAATCATATTTGGAATAATATATACACATGAACAACATGAAGGAAGCTAAGATTAATAATTAAGAAATGAAATAAGCATAAAATGATGCAAATCTGAAAATCAAATTTCAAGTGTGTGGATAATATTTTATGTAAGTTTCATTAGGGATGATTTGAAACCTGAGCTACTAGGGGTGGAAGACAATCTAAAAATCAAGTGAGTTACAAAATCTCTTTCGGGTTAAACTGATAAATAAAAATTATAATATATTGACCCATATATTTATTAATTACATTATGGAGAGTAAGAGGGAGAACATTACAGAGAGCAGGAGGGAGCACATTGTGGAGAGGAGGAAGTACACAAATACATTCTTAATTTTATTTTTATAAGAAAAATTACTCATTTTTCTTCTATTGATGCTAAAGTACAAGGATTGAAATTTAAAATGGATGGGTTGATAAATTTTTGTAAAAGGGTAAGAGAAAATGTTGATAGAAATGTGTATATGATATTTTTTTATTATATAGCATCTGTCTTGTACACTTAGAAAAATTAGACCTTGGCTATTCCTCTCAGTTATTTACCTTTCCCACTTCTATAAGTCTTACATCTGATCTATCTTTTTACCCTTTAGCCTATATTTATTAGTTGGACTAGTCTTGTATTGATGATTTAGGTCTTTTATCTTTCCAAGAATGCTTAAAATGTATTTATCTTTCATCTCTACAAGTTATGAACTTGTACCTATTCCCCTGCTCCTTAGGCACTAACATCCGAGTTAGACAATAGTGTCAATGTTATTCTCATGTCCTGACACAAGTGTCTAGTGCCTAAAATCATATAATTTACAAATTAAATGTATCCTAGTGGTTGGCCTAAGTAATTTAATGCAAGTTATTACTCCAAAGGGATTGATATAAATACAAGATCAACCTTCATTCATTGCTCACCTACGAATACCTATAAAAAGACCAAAGAGACTAAGGCACTTATCAAAATCACTCTATCGAGCATTCAATTGATAAAATCTTCCCTATTTTTGTACCATTTATAGGCATAATGAATCTACAGGTCTGAAGTACTAAAATATTAGCCCAAGAGCTCGATTTGCCAAGTTACAAGCTAGGTCACTATTGTACTTGATTTTCACATATTTTACAATTCACACATAATCCAACACATAGGGGAGAACTACATCAATTTGAGTCCCTCTTCAAAGAATTGGCTATGTAGGTACATCCTTTGATGGCAAGGTTATTAAGGTTGGCTTGACATTGTGTGCCTACTAACCCATTTTTCCCCGAGGACATATTAAAGATGAAAATCTAGAGTTTTGCCATTTCACAAGGAGTGACAATCCATGACAAAAATATAAATGCACTAGAGTGAAGGCAAATCAAAAATTATAAGCATCTAGGTGGTTATATCTTATTTCAAAAAATGTTATGTACAAGACAATAATGTCAAACCTAGACATTAGAATTAATAAAATCATCCTATGATGATGTTATTATCCAAAGAGCTAGAATCATCAAAACCATAATATGATGATTAGTCTATAATCTCCTTTCCACTTAATTTCATCATGTTCTAGATACAGAACTGCATTAGCATCAGAATAAGCTAAGCACTTCACTTATTTTTTATTTTAATATCTAACATAGTTGTACTTTCCATATTTAGACTATCTAGACATAATAAATTCAATAGATGTTTATCTCTAAGTTTAGCATTTAATTGGCTTGCTATAAATTTGATTATCACCCTTGTGTTATTTCATTTATATATACCCCTTTAATACAATCTAGATAACACCAATCTAGATACCATTTTAGGGTTAAAGATTTGGTAAACCTGATCTTTAAACATCAAACCCTCAGAAAAATTAGGGTTTTCTGATTGTTATACTTTGTTGCAAATTTTATTTTGTTTATTTGTAAAGCAATGGAAAATGTTAGTGCAAAAACATAATTTCAAATGGAAGATAAAGAGGCATTGATTACTCATCTCAATAATAACAAGGGCTTAATAGATGAATTTTTGTATGTTACAAGAGATAAAATATGTAAACAAGATAAAATTAAAATTGCATCACCTAGTAATGGTGAATCTTTAGAAAGTACTATAACTCAACCCACACTTATTAATCCACCTACATCTAGTGGGGGCAAGGATTATGCATTTAAACCTTTGTTCTTTGAAACTAATATTGATGCATCTATCATGGAATTACCCACTATTTTAACATAGATACCATATGCAATGCCTATTACTACTCAAAACATGTTTTCATCCCCTTTAGTGACTACTCAAATTATTAATCTAAATCCCACTAGGCCTATAGTTTAATCATTATTTTAAGTTATAAATACCTTGGAAGACAAGATTACAAACATTGAACAAAATGCTTTTAAATCCCCACATGCCATAGATTCAAAAGATTTGTTGCATAACCCTTTACACTTGAAATCTATTTACACCCCTTGCCAACTGGATTTGTTGCACCTAATTTCATATTTTATGATGGCAAGCGTGATCTTGAACAACATATTCAAACATTTTATGTGGAATGCCTTGACTATGCTTCTAATGATATACTTTTGACTAAATTATTTCCAAGAAGCTTCAAGGACTATACTTTGAGATGGTTCTATGATTTACCTGTCCAATCCATCAAAGCATTCAAACCTCTAGTAGACCAATTCTTAACACACATTTCCATCAACATATCCAAACAGGTTTCCTATGCCCAAATTGAATAAATCAAACAAGGAGCTAAAGAATCTATCAATGAATATGTCTTGAAATATAAGACAATGCTAGCCAAAATGACAAATCTTATGGCAAACAAAGAATTACAAGATATATTCAAGCAAAGTTTACTTGTTCCTTTACATGAGTCCATTGTTTTTAAGAAGTTCAAATATTTTGATGAATTGTGCCATGTTGTATGGGACCATGAAATGAAGCTTATGTCATTAAATAAGCTCAATTATGTATCAACCACACTAATTATATGTAGATCTAGTACTAAATTCATAATTAAACCAATTTATAAAGTAAAGCCTCCTGATCTTGAAAAATAAACAACCACCATAGTTAACATAGCCTCACAATAACCTAATCAGTTTATCTTATCCAATTCACCAAGAAGATAAATTACATGTTTACTAGAGTCCCTAGCTTCATTACTCCCATGGTTACTATAATGTCAGATTATATCTCTACCTCATCCTATTGAGGTTTATATGAGTCAACCTCTACTCAAGGATATGATGTGAATTCTTATTATGATTATCATCAAGGACTAGGACATTCTACAAGCAGATGATTTACCTTGAAACACAAGATCCAATATCTTATTGATGACCAAAAAATTATATATATATTAATCCTTTAAAGGAACCAAGTTCACAACCTAGTGATCACCATAAATAGAAAATATTTAACAATCCTTTTTAAGATCATTCTAAGAAGGAATCAGAAATCCAAATAACATTTAATGCACATCCTCCTCCATCACATTATGGGCATCCAATTTATGGGTTTATTTGTACTTACATGTGACATATACCTCCTATGGTTCAAAGACTCTCTATTACTTTCGATGAGAGTGAAATTAAGGATGATGACTCTGATATTTATTCTCTATTAATTTGAGCACACCTTGACAAATACCTCATATGTAGTGTTATGATTGATAATGGTTCAAGTGATAATGTAAGTACCATGACATTACTTACGTATTTGGGTTATACCCATCATGATTTACACCCATATACCAGATCAATATAATCATTCGATGGGACCTCCCTAAAGGTTCTTGATGAGATTGACCTACCTTTATAGGTTAGTCTCACACATATGGTTACTACCTTTTTAGTTATCCCTTCTATAGGCATATTTTATATTTTATTGGGAAGACCTTAGATACACACTCTTCAAGTAGTACCTTCTATAAATGTGTTAAATATATTCATGCCAATCAGGTAATTAAAGTTTTCATAATTCCATATGAGCATCATCTTGAAAAGATAAACTTATACCCAGACAACTAGTTATGATTCCTACTAAGGTTCATTCATTGTAAAAGGGAAAACAACAAACAATCCCCTTTATTAGTCATCATTACTTGAAATACCATTACATTAGAGACATACGTTGGATAATATAGAATCCCCATCTTCTACTACACACCATGATTAAATATCTAGATCATCTGAAAATGCACATATTATTATTATGCCAAAGAAACCACATACACACTCAATGATGGGTTCTAAAAACCCCTACTCCTATTATGCCTAATATTAATCCATGACCATAGAGTCCTATTTTACATACATATATCACCATTGATACCATAGTGACACATATTACACCTATACATACTCCTAGATACCTTAACCTAGGTATTACACCAGATTCATAATGGGGAGATAGCAATGGTCATCCATTGGATGGTGTCATAAGATGATCTTTCCCATTCAAAAATTCCAAAAATACCAAAATTTTTGAAAAACATTCAAAACTCAAAAAATTACTTTCATCACTTACATGTTCTATTAGCAATGTTGGCATCTATGTGTTACTTCCATATTGATGGATGGCATACTCAGTTACTCCTATATGCACATATGTGTCACATTTCTACTAGAGTGTGATATAGGTATACATAGATACATGATTCATTCAAATTTTGGATATTGGACTTTCCTTCTACTCATGTCATATAGACATTGGGAGTATTTGCTTCTTTGGTCTTGACACACATAGGTTATATGATTCGATGATCAGTTTTACATCATCATGTTTAAGCTTACATATGTATTTACATATTCCTATTATCCATGATTATATTTTACATAGGGTACTTGATATGTTATACACATGATATATGTTTCCTAATATGTTGAATCCATGGGCTACTATGACATGTTTATGTTGGTTTCTTGTGCTTTAATTTATGCACTTCCTTGAGTGTCTTGTATCCCTGTTTTGAGCATTTAAATATGTTCCTTTGCTTACAACCCCCATTCCTATGTATGCTTTCATTGGGATTTTCATGTCATCATTTGTTTCATAGACATTTAAATATATCATCATTGATTTTATGTACATTTTACTAAGTCATGTCCCTTTAATTTTGTGATATTTGAACATGCCCCTTGTTTGTGATCTCCTTGGACCATTATCTTTTGACTTACTTTTAAATGCTCTTGTGTGTGTGGTTATTTGATTGTTGAGCTTATACTTTTACTATCTAGACATTACCATGATTTTTGTCATAAATCTTAGGCCTACATGTGATCACATTGGTTCTATGCCTTTCAATGATTCATTTACCTAGACATGTTCCTTTTATATGTCACATGGTTACATTCACAGATTATATAGTTGTATTATCCTTTTTAGGTGAGGAAACTTCCAGTTCATATCTTTCCCTTACCTCAAAGTGGGAGAATATTAGAGGGAACAGGCCATAGATACATGTTCTCCACACTTGGCATAGTTATCAAATTTAATGGGGGCATGCTTTGGAAGCATGTTCTCCACACTCATTTAGTATATGGTACTTATATCAATTTTTAGATTCAATGGGGGCATGCCATATAGGCATGGATTTCACACATTCACAATTTTATTATATTTAGTGGGGGCATGCTTTGGAAGCATATTTTCCACACTCATTCAGTATATGGTACTTATATCAGTTTTCAGGTTCAGTGGGGAATGCTTTAGAAGCATGTTCTCCAAGCCTATTTAGTATTCAACATCTCCAATCTATAGTGGGGGCATGTTTTGGAACATGTCCTCCACATTGGTACTTATATCAATTTTCATAATTCTCCATATATAGTGGGAGCATGCTTTGGAATCATGTCCTTCACACTTGTATAAGTATATGAATTAGCCAAAGCACATAGTTATATGATTCAGATTCATAGTTATGTTAGAATTAAAATTAATTTCATATTCCAAAACTCTTTTATGGATCATTACCAGATCAAAAACTTTTTTGTACTGATACCCGTGGACTTTTATAGACTTTATTAAGCCATTCTACTGCAGTAGTTGGTTCACCTTTTGGTATGGTTGAGGTGATCAAATCACTCAATCTTACCAATTTTTAGGTTAGATTTGATCATCCAACCTCACCAAGTTATAATTATCATTGGGTTACACAGTTGAACTAATCTCAATTATCAAGTGGTAACTCTCTCTCTCTCTCTCTCTCTCTCTCTCTCTCTCTCTCTCTCTCTCTCTCTCTCTCTCTCTCTCTCTCTCTCTCTCTCTCTCTCTCTCTCTCTCTCTCTCTCTCTCTCTCTCTCTCTCTCTCCTTGGATATATCCACTTTAAATATTTATCTATATTTATCATAATCTTAGTTTTAGAGCCTTATAATGACACATCTTTTTTAACACAACTTTCTAATAGGAAAGGTGGTTATATTGACACATAAGTGTACTCATAAACCTTGTTATTTCAATTTTAATATATTTCAAATACCTTTAAACTAGATTATATGCACTAGTTTTATTCTATAACATGTTCTTGGTTGTAGGTTAATCACTAGCAAAGCACTCAAGTTGGTCACATTCAAAGATAAGGTGTGATTATAGACCCAAATATGCATTTTTTTTCTTTAAACTAGATATTTCATTACTATATTAAATGGGAGGCAAATTTAGATGATATTTTGTGATTATATAGCACCTTAGGCTTGTACACTTGGAAAAATTAGACCTTGGTTGTTCCTCTCACTTCTCTACCTTTCTCACTTTTTCAAGTCTTGCATATACTCAATCTTTGTGTCCCTTAGCCTATATATCTTATTTCAACCAGTCTTATATTGATGACCCAGGTCTTCTATCTTGCCTAGAATGATTAAAATGTACTTATATTCCATCTCTACAATTTTTGAACTTATACCTATTATCCTACTCCCTAAACACTAATGTTTGGGTCAGATAATAACATTGTTGTTACTGTCCTATCCTAATGCAAGTGTCCAGTGCCCTAAAGTCATCTAATTTGCGAATGAGACGTATCTTGATGGTCAGCCCAAGTGCTTTGATGTGAGTTATTATTCCAAAGGGATTGATATAAATACAAGATCAACCCTCATTCATTCCTCACCTATGAATACCTATAAAAATACCAAAGAGACCAAGGCACTTGTCAAAAGCACTTTATTAATCATTCAATTAAAAAGCTTCCCTATTTTTATACTAATTATATGTATAACACATCTATAGGTTTGAAGCACTAAAGGAGCAACCAAAGAGCCTAATTTACCAAGTTATAAGTGATGTCATTATTGTATTTGATTTGCACATATTATATGATTCACACATAAGCCAACACATAGGAGAGAACTACATCAATTTGAGGCCCTCTTCAAAGTATTGGCTATGTAGGTAGTGTCTTTTGATAGTGGGGTCATATTGACATTATGTGCCCATTAACCCATTTTTGTGAGAATATGGAAAGCTAGGGTTTTACCATTTCATAAGGAGTAACAGTCCATGACCTAGATCTAAATGCACTAGATCAAAGTCAAAGTAAAACCCAGAATCATCTAGGTGGGTGCATCTTATTTCATTAGATATTTTTTACAAGACACTAGCATTGAACCTAGATAGTAGTATTGACGCAACTATCCCAAACTAATGTTATTATTTTGAGAGCCAAAAGCATTAGAACCAGAATTTGATGATGTTCTAGAATCTCCTTCCCACCTGATTTCAACCTATTCCAAATACAAAATTGCATTAGTATAAGAACAAGCTAATTACTTCACTTTTTTTCATTTTGATAAATAACATAATTATACTTTCCATATTTAAACTATCTCAACATAATAAATTTAGTGTATGCTTATATATGAGTTTAGCATTTAATTGGCCTGCTATAGATCTAATTATCACCTTTTTCCATTTCATTTCTATATACCCCTTTAATAAAATCTATATAATACCATTTTAGGGTTAAACATAATGGTCTTAATGGGTATATGGATGATTTTTTTGAATCTCTACTACATAATATTATAGAGGCTCCTTGATCAAACCAAATTCTAAAAGAAGACACCTTCCCTTCCTTCATGGACTCAGGTTATGATACTTAGGACTTTCTTAACATAGAAAAATTAAATGTGACAATTTTTAAATGGATGTTTTTAAATAAATTAATTCTATATGGTACATAGGCATCATGAGATAACTCAATTGAATAAGCATCATGAATTTATTTGCTCATAAGTAAAATTAATTATGTATAAATTAGGGTTCTATATTTGATAGTGTTTACCCTAGTTCTAGATTTTACTCAAAACATGAATAAACAAATTGGAATTAAGTGGATCGAAACATAACAATTTGAAATTAAAAAATCAAACCTACTTAGATTGTTTAAATATGGAAACAAGCCCAAGTGTCACAAGTATAAGCTAAAGAAATGCAATGAAATGACAAAGAAATATATAAATACATACACCTTGACTATTTTTTAAGTGTAAGTCTTTATTATAATTATTTTGACTATGTTTTACCTACATTTATAAACATATACTATGCTCTAAGATGCACTTGGATCTATTCAGGTTTGACATGTACATGTCCAACTGAAATAAGCTAGATGCGCCAATCTTATCTGTGTGTCGATGATCCTATCTATGTGCCATTGAGATTGTCTCTATAGGGTTTATCAACCTAATTTTTCTAGTGTCCATGTCTTGTGATTTCTTTATTATATTTATACCTTCACTTAGAAAATGTGCAAGGAAAATTATGTTGTATGATTAAATCTTCTCTTTGACCTAAATTGCACACTCCAAACAAAACAATAATAATGGAGTTAGGCAAATCATTGAATCAACATTGTAACTACATATCCCACATTGTCAAAATCATAGCTCCACATAGTTATAGGGTATATGGATAGGATATCTTGAGAAAGGGTTTCAACTTTCTCTTTCCTAGAAGTGATCAATGTAAAAACTAAATACTAATTACCCACCTTTGGCACAAGGGAATGTGTATAAATATTGCGATATACAAGTGTCACAATTAATTAGTATTATGAATCACAACTTTAATGGAGAATATAGGCTCTAGGCTCAAACTTTGGTGTAATGTATGTTCTCTTCTCTCACTTGATTCTTAGATTCTAGATTCTAGATTCTAGATGGATACATACATATATCCCTAATGACTTGGCAAGACCTTATATTTATAGGATGATTTAGGATAACCCATGTGTAATAGTAAAATTTTAAAAAAAAAATGGGAAGTGTTATGGAATAAGCTCGGGGACAAGGGGTAGATAGACCATTAAAAAAATGGACAAACCTATAGGGGTATGAGTCAGTCTAAGATGGACTCATACAGTTATAAGTTTGTCCAAGAGACAAATGGGGATCAATTTTCAATGCATGGTTAGATAAAAGGTGATAAATAGTTTAAATGTAAAAACTTATACCTTATGGATAATTTTGGGATGCTTTTTAGGCTTAGTGGACCAAATAGAAACTCATGTGGGGTTAAGGCCATCTTAGAAATGAATTAAAATGTACAAGTTCTCCAAATAATTAAATTTGAGAATAAAACATAGGAATAAGGGGTTTATGCCAAAATTGGGTGTCTACATAATGCCACCACTTTGGCATGGGTATGTGAGTGAAATTCATGTGTGCATCAAAGTATACATATAACTTATTTAAAACATGCACCATTTATTACCATTAAATATTTTTGCTAGTTTCAAAGAAGAATTTAATTAGGCTACTACTCTCTTTGGCTACAACATAGGGATGGAAAGTCCATAAAATAGGTAAAAGTACACTCTTGCATGTGGACTTGTATGAATATATCTACATGTCCCAACCTCTTAGGTCCATAATCAGTGAGGACTCTAGATTTTTGTGCAGATTGAAGAATTCCTTATATAGTTTGAAACATGATTCTCAAGATTGGTATGAAAATATTGACATGTTCTTAATCAAATTTAATTTTACATGGAATCCATTTGACCCTACATTATACACCAATAAAATAGATAGGAAACACCCGATTTTGGTCCTCTATGTCAATGACTTAATCATCACAAGGAATTCTACCAAGTAGATTCATGATTTGAAAGCTCAGATAATGAAATATTTTAATATGACTAACTTGGGCTTGTTGCATTTTTCCTTGATCATCAAATTTTATAGTGTGAAAAATGAATTTTTATTAATCAATCCAAGTATGATTGAGACATACTCCACTTCAACATGAAAGACTGTAAGTCTGAACTGAATCCTTATTAATCTAGAGTCAAACTTTCTGCCAAGTGTTCTTTTCCTTAACTTTATGGTACACTCTATATAAAATTGATGAAAAGTATTATATAATTGACTCATACTCATCTTGATCTTTCACTTTTTGTGAACTTGGTATCATATTACTATTAATACCCCCATGAAATCCATTTTCAAGCTAAAAAATGCATTCTAAGGTATCTTCACAATATTGATAACTATAGGATTGAGTACAAGTCAATAGGAAAAGCCTTAATTTTTGGTTACACTTCTAATGGGAACAAAAAAAATTTCAACTACATAAACAATGATTGGGTAGGAGATCTAGACAATCATAAGTCAATTGTATGATACATCTATCATTTTGGGGTAAGTCCCATGACTTGGTATTTCAAGAAGTAGATTGATGTTGCCTTGTCTACTATGGAATCCGATTCTAGTGGAGGAGTTAATGTCAGTCATGAGTTAGTTTTAATTCAACACTTGCTTTCAAAATTTATATTTCCATAGACTCAACCCACACCACTTTGGTGTGATAATAAGAGTGTTTACCATGTTTCTCACAACCTATTAGAACACCAACACAGAAATCACATGTAAATCCACATGCAATGTATTTTGAAATTGATACAAGACAAGGTTTTTGATCTTAAGTTTTTCCAAATAGATGATCAAGCTGCAAACATCTTCACAAAACCCTATCTTGAGGCTCAATTTTTTTAGCTCAGAAAAAATTTGGGAATGAAGGAAGGTGTCATCAAGGGGGATATTTTAGTCATTCCTTTGTCCTTACCTTAATTTAAGTACTTCTTAAGGAGGGATGTTAATTTATTTAATTAATCATATACCATTGTATTATTTTAATACACAATTGTAATATTTATTTGTAATTTATGGGTAGGCACTAATTGGTGTGTACTTATCCACAACCTATTATTAGAAAATATTATCAATTGAGTAAATACTTAATTGACTTATTCTAATAATGTTTTTGGATTATTCTATTCGTAACTACTCACTAAACCCCTAACCCTAGTTCTAACCACCTCTCTTATCTATACAAGAACATAAAAGTCTAGTGGTTAAGGCATATTATGGATGAGAGTTATTGTTATACTGATAGAATTAGGTCAGTGCTTTTAATCAAAATATGTATCTATTCTAATTAGATGAATTTATGTTATTTTTACTAAGTTTTCACATATTTATTATATAATTATTGTCAGTGTTTATATTATGGCAGTTAACATGATATTGGACCCTATCAAAATAATTAATATATGGTAACCATTGTAGCAACATAGGCACTAAATAAAGACCACACAATGTTAGTGACTACACCAAAGTTAGTGACTTGACTCACAACATGATCTTCAAAACAATGTGATAAGTGGATCCTATAAGATAAGGATGCACACATGAGTAAATACATGCAACACAAGCAATTATTCGCATATAAATAGTTAATGTAATAATGTAACAATCACAATGTAAAATATCCATGGAATAAGAGATGAATAATATACTATCAAATAATTTAGTAAATAATGTAACTGTCTTAATATGAAAAAATAAAAGATAGATATCACCTTGAAATAATCCTTTGGAATGGCCATGACCGCGAGCTAGGGCACAATGTCTATGAAAATGGCCCATCCAAGATGTGGGTGCATCATGTGAAATATAATAGTATGTAACCTATGAACTTGCATAACACCAACTCCATAAAATACCATGAAAAACTTATACATAAATCATGGATAATGAAAACCTCTAGTATAAGTGAATATAGGACATGTATAAGCAATATGTTTTAATTTTTCATCAATGTTTTTGAATTTTTTAAAATTTTCCATTGGTTTTAAATTCATGAAATTTTTCCAATGTTTTTGTAATTTTGATAATGTTTTTGAATTTTGAAATTATCCACACCTTGATGGGAAATATATGATTCATATAGTCATATAGTTATTAAGCAAGATAAGCATAACATGATGAAGTGTATAAATATTGTAATCATGATCTATGTAATAATGTAAGATAATTACATACTATAGGTTCCAAAATGTAAAATCGAGATGTCATGGCATATGATAAATCTAACTACATGCCAAGGCCACATAGAATGTTAATTTATTGTTAATGATATTGATTCACTTGGGGAAGACCCCCTTTCTCCCCAACATGGAAAATGCTCAAATAAATTAATATGGAATAATGATGGCCATCATATGCCAATATTAATGTGAAAATTTTAGAGTCTGAAGTCAATAATATGAGTGTCAACTATCTATCTATATATATATATATATATATATATATATATATATGAAACATGCATAGGTCCCATGCCTCCCATAAATAAATATATGTCATGTACCCTCAAATAAGAATATGTAAATAAGTTCATAATGTATTGATGATGAAAAAATGGTAGATATAATAAGTAATGTGAGTAATATGACATGTTATATTTATATGTGTAGCCAAGATAATGCATAGGATGAAACTTACTAGTGCCACGCCTCCATGTAAAAATTAGGTTAAATTCATACTTAAAGACAAACTCATAATATGTTAATGAGAAAAATACATAGGAAACATGCCCCCACATAGGTAAAAATGTTTCTATAGGTATACCAATAAATATTATGCTTGTGGATGATGCCCTTGTAGGTAAAGGAAATACAAATGTACATGGAACCATGTTTTTTATGCTTTAGTTGTACATTTGGAATAAAATATAAGGTATAAAAAGTAAGCATGAGGCTTCATAAGAAAAATAAAAAGCAAGGCTCACAAACTATGAGAATGAGATGAGGAGGATCCTAATCATCTATGAGATTCTCTAAGAACTCAATGCATTTTATGATAAAATGTCTTCATAAATATGATTTTATCACTGAGAATACTAATGGAAGTGCTAAGAATAAGATAAATAGTCAAGGGGTCAAGGCCAAGGGAACATAACAAACAACATGAAACAAGTGGTTTAGAAGAATGTCAATGCAAATAGAATGTGTCATGTGAAATCTAGAAAATAGAAGAATGCAATCAAGCTCAATAAAAGGCCTAAATCAATGTCATAGATGGTGATTTTTATAATTTACTCCTCTCATGTAATGATGTGTTAGAATTAGTTTAAATAAATCCATGAATACATGTTAGATATGTATATATCATGTAAGTGAGTAAGAAACATGATATATGTAAAGTTACCTTTATATAGCTTAATGGGATTGCTTAACATAGTAAGCAATGTCTCCTTCCCTAGAGAGCTCTAAATTATGTTGATAAGCATATTTAGTTTGATTTCCCTACTCCCTTTCCAAATCAAAGTATACCATTTAAAATAAAGTGTTAAACATGTATGCGTAAACTCCATAATATATGATAAAAATATGTCTCATGTGTATCATATGACCAAGATAAAGGAAAATATATGTTTGTATTTTCATATTTTATGAATGTTTTAGGATTTTTTCCATTTTGAAAAGGAAACACTAAGAAGAAGAGACATGTAAATCACAATAAGTAGAAGAAGAAAGGCTATGCACAAGACAATGGTTCAATAAGTATGTCAAACTATGGATATGTTTTCAATAGTAAATGATTAGAGTTCTAGAGGAATGATTGTAATTTGGTGGTTAAGAAGTACAATTTTTTATAGTTTTATAATGGATTCATGTGATTAGTGCTTGATTTTATGCTCTTATTGTTGGTATGGAGTGGTGCCACTTGGTCAAATATTTGGATGCCTTTTGTTGATGTGTCATTTTTAATATTACTTTGTGTTTTTCATTTTGAACATTACTAAATGGATTAAAAGATGTATAGACCAAAGCACAATCATTATATTCCTCAATTTTTTTTACTTTTATATTATCAAAGGTTATATTGGGTTAATTCACATAAATGTCTCATTATTTTTGTTGTCTTTCTCTTTATATGTTTCTTCATTATTGACTAGTTGTTTTGACTTTACATATCAAAACCCTCTTATTTCAATATTTTCAAAATATATTTTTGGAGGAGTAATTTTTTTATGAGTCCTCTTCATTCAATAAAATATACTCCACAAGTTGTTATCTTCACCTAGTTGGGTTGATGGATTATTAAGCGCAAGGGGATGAAAAAGGTCGAACATTGTCTTATGTTAAACAATATAGTTATGTATGACTAGATGTATTCATGTCATACAGACATTCACTTGGTCTGGATGATGTGAAACTAAAATTAGCCTGTTGGTTTCCTTCTTGATTACATGCTTCATTATTATTATCCTACTCATATTGGGTATTTTCATCATCATTCTCATTGCTCTATTCTCCCACAACATATGTGTGTTTTTTTTTCCATTGGAATATGTTGGAAAGGAGGTATGATTTTTTGTTGGATTATGTTGAGATGAGGTAAATCAAATTTTATAGAATCAACAAGTCAATAATAATGAAAATGAGCATCATCCACCCAAAAAATGTAAATACAACAGTCATGAATAAATTTTATGCACCTATGAAATTTAAAGGTTATAACATTCATAGCATGAATCCATGGTCTCCCCAATAGAATATTATAATTGATGTCACTAGATATAACTTGAAATTTGGTATGTAATGTTTTAGGTTTGATAGTTAAGTTTAAGATAATTATCCCTATGGGAGCTTGCACTTGATTTTTAAATCATTTGATAATGGATTTGCAAGGTGTTAATGATTTATTTGCAATGCTTAGTTCTTCAAGAAAGGCCATGATGAAATTTTTTATTCACGCCCCATTCTAAATAAGAACCCTCTTGACACCTTGATTTTTAATAGTAGCCTAGATATACAATGGAATATGTTTGTCTACAATATCTTTATGTGGTAAATCCTTAAGGTCAAATATAATGAGTTGTTATTTATTTCTTAATGCATTTACAAAAAATTTAAAAGTATCAGGTTTGGTATTGGTAGGTAATGCAACCTCTCATAAATCATCTCACAATATGTCTTTGAAAATTGTTGATTATTTGAGAAATTATAAGATTTAAATCTTATCTTAGGTAGTTTTAATCTGGTCCACTAAGTCATATGATTTATTAATATGGATTTGAGTAGGAGTAGGAGGATAATCAGTGGCTTGAGCAGGATTATCCCTATTTGACCTACTTTATAAATTAATAAAATAAATATCAATAATTTATAGTTCACCTCTTCAGGTTACTACAACTTTAATATAATAATTAACCATGATTAAAGGTGGTTGATGAACACATAAATGTATGGAGATGAAAATTTTAAAAGGTTTGAAATGATTGAGACAACCCCAAAAGGATGAGGGTTTGTAAAACCTTAGGTTAAAATGTAAACAAAATACCAAATCTTAGGTGAGATTGGATAATTTAATCACCTAATTAGTAATTAGGGTTTTATAAATGAGTATACATAGAAAGAATTCAAATCTAAAAATTAGAGCTTAAGTGCACCATGAAAGTGTAAGAAAAGAAATTTTAATAGAATTATTAGGTTAAATGGTTGAAAGAGTCAGGGTTCACCATTTATGTTTACCCTAATTTTGATTTTTACTCAACTCAAAATATGATTAAAAAAATTGAAATCAAGTATATCTAAACATACATAGATTAAATATAAAATTCATACTTACATATATTGGATATATATGAAATAGATCCCAAGTGTCATAAGCATAAACTAAAATGATGTAATGAAATGACAAAGAGATTAAAAAACACATGCACCTTAAATATTTTTTAAGTGCGAGAATGTATTTTGATTGTGTTTGGCTTGCTCCTGGATTTTTGGACCTACATTGTGCTTTGAGATATGTTTGTAGTTGCATGGGCATGTTTTATATATTTTTGTCCACAACAAGCCCAATGCATCAATCATGTTTTTGTGTTGTCAATCCTATCTATGTGTTTTCATTTTGTCTCTATAGGGTTTCACAGTATATTTTTATGGTGTTCGTGTCTTGCATTTTATTGATTTTGATTATACCTTCACTTCATAGATGTGTAAAATAAATGTGTTATATGAATGAATATTAACTTTGACCTAGCTTGCACACTCTAAAATAAAATAATAATAATAACATAGTCGATAAAACCATTGAAGTCACATTGTAACTATGTATCTCAAACACTTAGAATCAGACCTCCATGTAGTTTTGTGTTGTATGGATGGATTAACTCAAGCAAGGGTTTCAACCTCATCTTCTATATAAATAATAAATACTAATTACCCTCCTTTGGCACAAGGTAATGTGTAGAGAGACCAAGATGGATAAGTGTTGCAAGTGTATAATATTGTGAAGTATAAATTTAATAGAGAATATTGGCTCTAGGATTGACCCTTGATGTAACATATTATTTCTTATCTCTCTTGATTATTATATTCTATATTATAGGTTCTAAATGGATAGATAAATGGATCCCTAATGGCTTGATAATACTTGTGTTTATAGGATGATTCAAGATGACCCATGTGTATTAGCTAACTTTTGAAAATGAAAATGGGAAGGGTTAAGGCCTAAGTTAAGGGGAAATGGGAAGATACCCATAAAATGGGGATAAACCCATAGGAGTATGGGCCTATCCAAGGTAGGCTTGTACAACTATGGATTTGTCTAGGAGATAATTAGGGATTAGTTATTGAGACAAGGTTGGATAATAAGCGATAAATAGTTTGTATGTATTAAGGGCCAAGTGATGGAATTTCCCTTATTTTGGCCCCCAACCAATTTGGTTTGAATGTGCATAGCCATTACCACCACCACAATGAAAGCTATAGGTCGACGAAGGACTTTGTGTAGGCTAAGAGATGTTATGGTGTTTGTTTCTTGAGTATTACCTTCTTATGGTGCCAAATCCATGGCCTTGAGAGGGAGATCAATGGCAAGGAATTTCCAAAGTAAACCAACTAACAACACAAGGGACACTTCCAAAGTGGTCTAGTAAAGTATAGAGGTGCTCCACCTCTAATAGGACATTTTTAGCTTGTACTTGAATATATAACATGACATTAGATATCACCTAAACCTTATTAGTAACTAAAAAAACATTCATCATAGTATTAGTGAAATTAGCATTATTTCTTTCCTTTTGTTTCACCTTATTTTTTATGAATATGATCTAATAAGATAGAACTTTTAAAATATTTAGATTATATAAAGTATAGAAATGATACATAAATATGAATGTAAAAGTAAAAATATGATTACATGATTGTACTTATTATAAAAATAAATTACTTGAGGGATTGAGATACTTATCATGTTACTATTTTGTGCAAGACTAAGATAATTTGTAGGTGGAAGTGAAGATGAAAGTAGATTGAGTCACTCAGATTAGGAACTAGGTGTCTGAAACCATGTGGATAATTTTTTAGAATATAGACACACACACTAGATGGTAGCATCTATCCTTTACCATATTCATCTATGTAAACTATGCATCTTTATTTCATCATAAGCCACTAACTTGTAATTTGTCTCTATGTGCTATACCAAGATTCGCTATGTCTATAGTATCTAAAAACTTGTCTCGTTCTCTTTGAAACCTTGGGTCCACTTTTGACACTAGGTTTAGGCCTGTAAAAGAGGAAAGAGGTGGATATAACTGAATTCAACCACTCCCCAATAAATGGTTGAGTATTGAATACATATCCAATATTTGTAAGTTAAAATGACATGTAGTTCACCCCATTAGGTTTATGTGTATAATGGTGTTTCTTTAACGAATGCAGTCTATAATCTAGCTTTTAAAAATTATCAAATGGAAAACTTGGCTTGTCTTAAGTGCTTCAGACTTGGCTAAGGCCTACTCTTGATGACTTATTTATAAATTGGTAAGTTTAGGGTAGTCCCTTTAAATGTATAGAAGTGTATATATGCTTTTTTTAGGAGTACTAGATGATCATGTAGGCTTAGACATATTATGTATTTATATGGGACTCTTTGGGTACTTTATCATGATATCAACATGATGAACTTATGACCCATAAGAGATAATTTTGGATAGGATCGTTAGTCTTGGACATCTCCAAAACTCTACAGGTGTTTGAGTCTAACGAATTCATCTAAAAGGTAAGAATAATGATCTAATGATTTAGAGAAATTTGAGTATTATTTTAAGTAAGTTAGGCACAAACTAAGGAATTATTGTATATGAATGATATAAAATCAATAAATTTGAACCCATATAAGCATTTATATGTGATATAAGGGTGTGCAAGATATATATGTGTATGTAAAAGTCATGTAAGTTGAAGGCATGTCAAGACTAACATTACCAAGTATCTAACACTATATTTTAATGTTTACAAATGCCTCCATTTTATTATATTATTAAAATTAAATGCAATGCTAGAGTGAAAGGATAAATATATGTACCTAAGTTTGTATAACACACTTTTTCTTTGGGAGAAAGCTCCAAGTGTGTATTTTACTCCATGAAAACCTATAATGAGAATGCAAAAATCAATGTCCATATATGAAATGAAATCTAAAATGAAATGATAATTTTTAAATTTAAAGAGCTATGAAGAAATACACATGTAAGTGGGTGTATTGTGTTGCCTCGTGATATTGTTGGAGATGGTGATTCTAACTAAAGCATTGGATACTATGTTTCATGTTGAAGCACTAGAGAACCAAGATTCTTACTAAATCTTATAGATAATTAGGAGTGATATTTCCCCAATGGAAAAATGAACTAAATCACTGGCCATGGGTTGGGAAAATAAATGTCTCAACCCTCACGAGTAATGTTAATCCATTGAGCGAATTTTAACCTCAACAACAATACATTTTATTGATCTTTACCTTTAATATGAAAGGGGGAGCCTATGTTAGGCTCATAAATCAACTATTGCATATGAACTTTAATATGTAACATTTGGTACCATCAACATCATGGTATTAGATATAAAACTATAATATTATGATTATATGAAGAATTTCCATGCCCCATCATTTGATCCAATTGGTGCCAACATAAAAAACTACAATAGTGTACACAGGAATAATGTTCATGCCTCTAATTTGATCCAATTAGTGGCAACTATTGACACAGTGGATTGCACCCTAGACAGGAGGCTATCATGAGTGATAATGAAGATGAAATCATCATGGAGGCTCCTTCGGAAGACATCATCAGCAATGGAGAAGACACAGGTCATGCATACATGCGAATGTTCTAGCAATACAAAGAGGAACATAAGCATGGTGAGCTCCCTCCTCCTTTGTTTGATGAACTTCCTTGTTGCTTCGATGAGGAGGGTGACCATGCCATGGAGCCAAAATTAGAGGAGGGTCAGATGGATGTCTTTGAAAAACTAAAGACTCTGATCCTTGAGTAGGAAAAGGAGAGGCCTGTCCATCTTGAGGACAGTTTTGAAGAAGAGAGCTTTGAACAAGAAGGTGATGTTCTGTGGGATGAGCAATCAATTTGTGATTCCATTTCAGACATCACAATAGTCACCCTTCTTCAAGAAGGCCATGAGGGATTAGAGGATGAGTTTGATAGGATCTTCAATGAAAAAGAAGGGAACGGGTCAAACCATGATGCACTATAAAGGGACTATGCGTATCAAAGGGCTTATGGTGATGAGCCAACAGCCATTGATTTCTTGGTGAAACGCACCAACATGAAGGACCAGCATTCAAAAAGATTTTAAGGACAAGAAAAGTACATATATGTTGGAAGCATGTTTGATTTTGATCCACTCGGATGCAAGCCAATCCAGGTGGTAGGCAAGAGAAGCAGGTCACCAAGTCTCCATTCCACTCAGCCACTTGTCTGGAACCATAAGTTTCCTTGCCAGGAAGGGGACTTAAGAAATTTTTCCTTTGATCTAAGAGGGAGGCAAATATAACTATTTAGTTGTATATAGTAGTTTGCTTTCAATTTTCTTTCCCTATTTCCCCTAAGTGCAGTTTGCACAAGTAGTGTTTTTAGCCTTGTGTGTGTTTCCCTTTGTGTTTGGGGTAAAAGCTTCATGATTGATTCTTGGATATCTCAAGGTGGTTCCTAACTCTTTCAAAACTACATCTGACTCCGTGCCCAATGGATTTTTAAGGTAACTCGTCTCTAAGCATTACAGGCATGCTTCCCCTAGGAGTCGCCAATTTGTTGACCATTTTGGTCCTGCAAGCCAAAATCAATCCCCCCTTTTTCCCCTATTGTTCTGAGCCAGTACATTTTTTATTTTGCACAAGTCCTAGAAGTTTATATGGACTCTACAGGGATTTCTACGGACTCTGCAAGGATTTCTACAGACTCTGCAAGGAAGTTTTCTACGAACTCTACAGGCAAAGACGAGTTCCCAACACTTAGGCACAAAATGGACCATTCCAAGTGCCCTTGTGGAGGGCAGTTTCAGACTCAAGGACCCTTGTGCAGGGTAGGGAACATTTGCAAAGAGGCCAAAGAGAAATTTGAAAAGGTAAGTTTCCTTTAGAAATTTGTTTAAGGCAAAGAAGAGAATTTCTTCAGACAAAATGTCCGAAGGAATTCCTTCAGACTTTTTGTCCGAAGAAATTCATCAGAAGAAAATCTCGCAAGATGAAAAAAGGACAAGGCAAAGGCATAAATTGATTTCTTTTAGACTTTTATCTGAAGGAATTCCTTTGGACAAAAAGTCTAAAGAAATTTGGAGAAAAGGTTGTGGGAGGAAAACCCAAAGAAATGTCGAAAGTCAAAAGGAACGAGCGAGACAATTCTTACAGACTTTTTATCTGCGGGAAAAGTAACCGAGAGAAAATTCGTGGGAAAAGTGGCCAAGTGAAAAGACCTAGGGAAATAAGTGAAAAGCAAAGGAAGAAATCCTTCAAACATTTTTTTTGAAGGATTTCAAGAACAAGAAGCCTGAAGGAAAGGGAAGCAACAAGAAGCCGAAGGAAAGGAAAAGGTCGAAGAAATTCCAAGGGGTGACGGGCCCGAAGACATCAAAATCAAGCATGGTGAACTAGTCGTTGGAAGTTCAAACACAGTGACGGATGTATAGACGTCAAATTTAAGGTAGTGACATAGCCATTGATCTTGAAAAAAGCTTAAATAAGAGCCCAAGGAACTCAGCGGCCCGTTAAGAAGTTAGCCCCAAGGGTCGAAGGAACCAAAAAGAGACAAAACTAGGAAGAGACAAAGTGCAAAAATGGACAAACAATCTAGGTGGAAAAAAGAGGTGTCGACTCAAGGATTTACTCTTACAGTTGGAATAGTGCTTGCCAAGTGGTCATCAAATGGCGCAAATAGTAAGTGACGCAGCCTATTTTCTCTACTTTGCATTTATGAGCAGACAAACCATGTGAATATCTAAAGGAAGCAATTTGTTTGCAGCAAAAATGTGTGGCACATGCTTTCACATTAATGTTTGATTGCCAAATTCAAAGCAGGAGCTGACACAACATTTATATTTTAGTGGCTTCCTCTTTCCAAGGCCCTCAGCACACATGGGACAGCTTGTTAAAGAGCACCAAAAGTTGTTTCCAAAGGGATGCCACTTCTTCTCTTTCTATCTATTATAAACTTCTCATTTTTGAGAAGGGGATCTCTTAGCCTGTAAGGCAAAGCTCTACCTAAAAATCTATGGGTTTGTAAGGCAGAACTCTACCGGATTTTACCTCGAATCAAGACTTAGCAATTTTTACCTCCATTTGAACTGGCACTCACGCATATGTCTATGTTTTTATTTTTGTGTTAAGTCATTTTCTTTTATGCTTTCATAGAATGACTCCAGCATGTCTAGTGCATTGTAAAGTTTCTTCTTCTACAGGTCTGTCAGAAGTGTCTACAACAGGAATATAGGCGCATGTGAATAGGCTACCAAAGTGTGTCTCAGAACACCTTTGATAGTTCTTCCTCCCAGTATCTCTACGGACCCCTGACTCACTAATACAAAAGAGTTTCCCACATCAGATGAAGTGTATGACAGCTTCTTCTTGGTGAAAAGTGTATGTTTAGGCTGAGTGGATCAACTTTTTTGAAGTATCACCTCTTTTAGTTTAGGTTTAGGTTCTATTTTCAGCATCCTTCTCCCTTTTCATCCCCCCCCTTTTTCATTTATTTGTTAGCAGTAGGAAATTCAAGACCTAAAAGATACATCAAAGGGAGCTATCCCTTATCTAGAGACTCTCCCCCTAGTTTTGCTAGGCCCACCGGCAAGAGGGGAGTTTCCATTATTACGTGTGGAAGGTAGGAGCTCGGCCTCCTATCCAGGGTACAATCCACTGCATCAACAATTTTTGGCATGCCAGGTGAGATCAACTAGGACAAGTTTCATCCAAAGAGTTGAAGAATTTTGGTGTGTTCTTCAACCAACCAACCTTTGGAGGCTTTTTCATCAACACCAATGGCGACTCTGAGTTGAATCAACTGGTTAAGTTGTTTTGGCGCCATCAAGAAATCACATTTTTTGTATGTATAATTCCATCATCCAGCATCATGGGCCTTGTTTTCCTTCGTATAACTTTCATCAAGCTCAATTTTTTTATGAAATCGCCCCACGCAGCTCTCCTAGTTGCCCTTCAATGATAAGGGAAGTAGCACTAGAGTTTGAGAAGCAGGTGATGGAGATAGACAGTTTAGATGAGCAGTATAGATATCAAAAGGAGCTGATGTATAAAGAGGAGTGTTTGTTCAACCAAGCTTGGGCCTTACAATCTATAGAGGAGGAGGTATCAAAATGGAAGAATCCATTCATTCAAGGTAGTCAACCTTGTGTGCCCCATCCTATTCTAAAGAAAGCCCCCTCTTGTGCACCAAATCCTTTCTATCAGATAGCACTTACTCATTCTAGCTCATTTGATGCATCAATCAATCATGATCTTAACCCCATGCACCTAGCCTTCAAACATCAAAGGGAACTAAAGTAACCTCCCATGGAGATGAACCTTCTCAATTCCTTAGATTGTGAATCCTCCTTTGAAGGGAACACCATGAACCATCTCATCTCTCTTGAAGTAGCTCTTCTTGTACATTAGTAGACCCTTCCTAACCTTCCCCAACTTCCTCAGGTCTCTCAGTATGATCTCCAAATTCCAAGTTTGAAGAGGAAGAATCATGAACTAGTTCAAGACCTTGAAGAAAACAAAGTTGTTCCCTGTTCACAAAGGGAAAATTCCAATCTTAAGGTCATGAGTTGGAAACAAATAGTGGAATCTTGGGGCAGGAAAGAGGAGGAGAAAGGTTTTGCTCAAAACCTTGAAGAATTCGAGGCTGCTCCTACTCATGATGACACTTATGACCTCCAGGAAAGGCTCTTCTAGGAAGATATAGCTAGGAGAATTACAGATTTGGAGTCCATAGCAAGATTCCTCATCCAATGTGTGATGGACATGTCTGAACACACCCCATCTACACACCTCCGAGAGAGCTATCAGGCCACACCTAATATAGATGAAGTTTTGGCCAAATGGAAAGAGGAGAATCATTCGATTTTAGCTCAAGGATTGCCTCCTCTTCCACATGGTCTTTCCACTTCACCCCTTCTCAAGGAGGAACCTATTTTGTAGGAGGTGAGTGAGGAAGAAAAGATCCAATTTGCAGTTGTCCAAGAGGCTATCATGAGCGATAATGAAGAGGAAATCATCATTGAGGTTCCTTCGAAAGACATCATCAGCAATGGAGAAGATGCAGGTCATGCATACATGTGAATGTTCCAGCAATACGAAGAGGAATGTAAGCATGGTGAGCTCTTTCCTCCTTTGTTTGATGAACTTCCTTGTTGCTTTGATGAGGAGGATGACCATGCCATGGAGCCATAGTTAGAGGAGGTTCAAATGGATGTCTTTGAACAACTAAAGACTCTGATCCTTGAGTAGGAAAAGGAGAGGCCTTCCATCTTGAGGATAGTTTTGAAGAAGAGAGCTTTGAACAAGAAGGTGATGTTCTATGGGATGAGCAATCAGTTTGTGATTCCATTTCAGACATCACAATAGCCACCCTTCTTTAAGAAGGCCATGAGGGAGTAGAGGATGAGTTTGATAGGTTCTTCAATGAAACAGAAGGGAGAGGGTCAAACCATGATGCACTGCAAAGGGACTATGTGTATCAAAGGGCTTATGGTGATGAGCCAACAGCCATTGATTTCTTGGTGAAATGCACTAGCATGAAAGACCAGCATTCAAAAAGATTTCAAGGACAAGAAAAGTAAATATATGTTGGGAGCATGTTTGATTTTGATCCACTCGTATGCAAGCCAATCTAGGTGGCAGGCAAGAGGAGCAGGTCACCAAGTCTCCATTCCATTCAACCACTTGTTTGGCACCATAAGTTTCCTTGCCAGAAAGGGGACTTAAGAAATTTTCCTTTTGATCAAGGAGGGAGGAAAATATACCTAGTTAGTTGTATATAGTAGTTTACTTTCAGTTTTATTTCCCTATTTTCCTTAAGTACAGTTTACACAAGTAGTGTTTTTAGCCTTGTGTGTGTTTTCCATTGTGTTTGGGGTAAAAGCTTCATGATTGATTCTTGGATGTCTCAAGGTGGTTGCTAACTCTTTCAAAACTGCATTTGACTCTGTGCCCAATAGATTTTTAAGGCAACTAGTCTCTAAGCATAGCAGGCATGCTTCTCCTGGGAGTCGCCAATTTGTTGACCATTTTGGTCCTGCAAGCCAAAATTGGTCCCCCCTTTTTCCCCTACTGTTATGATCCAGTACATTTTTGATTTTGCACAAGTCTTGGAAGTTTCTACATACTTTGCAGGGATTTATATGGACTCTACAGGGAAATTTTCTATAGACTCTGTAGGCAAAGACGAGTTCCCAACACTTAGGCGCAAAATGAACCATTTCAAGTGCCCTTGCGGAGGGTAGTTTTGGACTCAAGGGCCCTTGCGGAGGGTAGGGAACATTTGCAAAGAGGCCAAAGAGAAATTTGAAAAGGTAAGTTTCCTTTGAAAATCTATTTAAGACAAAGAAGAGAATTTCTTTAGACAAAATGTCCAAAGGAATTCCTTCGGACTTTTTATTTGAAGAAATTCTTTGGAAGAAAATCCCACAAGATGAAAAAAGGAAAAGCTAAAGGCATAAATTGATTTCTTTCAAAATTTTGTCTAAAGGAATTCCTTCAGACAAAAAGTCTGAAGAAATTTGGAGAAAAGGCCACGGGAGGAAAACCCAAAGAAATACTGAAAGTCAAAAAGAACGAGTGAGACAATTCTTGTGAACTTTTTGTCCACAGAAAAAGTAACCAAGAGAAAATCCGTGAGAAAAGTGGCCGAGTGAAAAGACCCAGGGAAATAAGTGAAAAGCAAAGGAAAAAATCCTTTGGACATTTTGTCTAGAGGAATTCAAGAACAAGAAGCATGAAGGAAAGGGAAGCAACAAGAAGCCGAAGGAAAGGAAAAGGCCGAAGAAATTCCAAGGGGTGACGGGCCCGAAGACATCAAAATCAAGCATGGTTAACTAGTCGTTGGAAGTTCAAACGTAGTGATGGATGTATAGATGTCAAATTTAAGGCGATGAAATAGCCATTGATTTTTAAAAAAGCTTAAAGAAGAGCCCAAGGAACTCAGTGACCCACCAAGAAGTTAGCCCCAAGGGCCGAAGGAGCCAGAAAGAGACAAAGTGTATAAATAGACAAATAGTCCAAGTGGCAAAGAGAGGTGTCGACTCAAGGATTTACTCCTGCAGTTGGAATAGTGTATGTTAAGTGGTCATCAAATGATGCAAATAGTAAGCGGCGTGGCCTATTTTCTCCACTTTACATTTATAAGCAAACAAACTATGTGAATATTTGAAGGAAGCAGTCTGTTTGCAAAAAAGAGGCACAGCCCATGCTTTCACATTAATGTTTGAACACCAAAGTCAAAGCAAGAACTGACACAACATTTATATTTTAGCAGCTTCCTCTTCCCAATGCCCTCAGCACACATGGGCCAGCTTGTCAAAGAGTGCAAAAAGTCTTTTCCAAAGGGATGCCTTTGCTTCTTCTCTTTTTATATATTGTAAACTTCTCATTTCTGAGAAGGGGATCTCTTAGCCCATATGGCAAAGCTCTACCCAAAAATATATGGGTTTGTAAGGTAAAACTCTGCCAAATTTTACCTTGAATCAAGACTTAGAAATTTTTACCTCCATTTGAACTGGCTCTCACGCATATGTCTATGTTTTTCTTTTTGTGTTAAGTCATTTTATTTTATGCTTTCATAGAATGACTCCAGCATGTCTAGTGCATTGTGAAGTTTCTTCTTCTATAGGTCTGCCAAAAGTGTCTACAATAGGAATATAGGTGCATGTGAATAGGATGCCAAAGTGTGTCACAGAACACCTTTGATAGTTCTTCCTCCCAGTATCTCTACAGACCCCTGACTCACTAATACAGAGGAGTTTCCCACATCAGATGAAGTGTATGATAGCTTCTTCTTGGTGAAAAGTGTATGTTCAGGCTAAGTGGATCAAATTTTTTGGTCCATCACCTTTTTTAGTTTAGGTTTAGGTTTTATTTTCAGCATCCTTCTCCCTTTTCATCCCCCCATTTTTTCATTTGTTTTTTGGCAGTAGGAAATCCAAGACCTAAAAGATACATCAAAGGGAGCTAGCCCCTATCTAGAGACTCTCCCCCCATTTTTTCCAAGCCCACAGGCAAGAGGAGAGTTTCCATTGTTACGTGTGGAAGGCAGGAGCTTGGCCTCCTATCAAGGGTGCAATCCACTGCATCAATAGCAACATAGAAAAATGCAATAGCATACACATTAATAGTGTTCATACCCCCAAACTAATCCAATCAATTCCAACATGATATAGAATGTTATAAATCTATATCTCATTGTGTCCTAAATCTAAAAAATATAAGAATTTGTAACTTATGTTTCTATAAAATGTGTGCATATGTATTACATATGCCCCTAAAATTTGTATGACTCTACAAACATTTGTCTCATATTTTAAACTAAAATGATAATTTTTACCAATAAAAATTTTCTAAATCATCTATTCTATCCTAAAATATGAATTTTACGTAAATGGATGCTTAAATTTGTACGACAATCCCACTTATATGCTCCCCTTTTGAGGTGAGGGATGTATCATGTGAATTACTTATCTCAAAATAAAAGAGTTAACTGCACTATGTTATGTAGAAAAATGTAATCATTTCTAAGCATGTGATAACATGTGGAGATTATGTCATCATAGTAATGAATAGATCATCACAACATTTATGAAACATGTAGTGTAAAGAATATAAGTGGCATGTCAAGATAAATATAGCAATTAGGCACACAGTAGTAATCATCACTAATATAAGTAATTAATAATGAACTACACAACAAGGTGCATGATATGGATCATGGCATCACATAGAAATATGGAGGTATGTGATATGTATCATGACACCAAAAACTTAGCTAACTTAGCAAACAATCCTAGATTTATCCACTCATAAGCACACAATGTCATGCTATTAAGCACACAAGAATGAGCAGGTATTAGTACTCAATGCCACACAAGGTAAAGACCACAAACAATGGATAATTAAATTTCACAAAAGGCAAGTACCACACACATTAGAAAATCAAATTCCACATGAGGCAAGATCCCAAATAAATATTCAAGTAAAGAAAACTCAATCCAACACTAGCAAAATAAGAAAATACAAGGGCCTAAAGAAAAAGTCATACAATGAAAACTCAAACAAGAGAAAGGAATAAGAAAAATCAAGGACCCAAAGAAAGAGGCATACAATTATTCACTCAATAAATTAAAAGCAATAAGAAAAGGCAAGGGTCCAAGGAAAGAGGCATACAATGATACGCTAAATCAAACAAATTTATACACTAAATCTAGATCTAAAAAAACATAATAAAAGTTTAGCCTATATAAAATCAAATAACAACAATGAGGCATGGAACAAGTCCAACTAGTCCACACTATAAATTTATGTCAATGTTAAAGCATAGCAAAGTATCATATCCATGGATTGTAGCACTGTAAATAAAATGTGCAAGAGAAATACATGCATAAGTAATAAATGTGGCTCAACATGATAAATGGAAAGGCCATATAAATATATAGTATATAACAACGTAAAATATGGAATGAGATAGCCCCAACATTGGCATGTCCCTATGTGTAGAAATGTCCTACATCTGCATATCTATGTGTCATATGAAACCTTTATGTCCTACATCTCATTCATATATACCATGAAATGCATGTGTGTATGAAAATTGATATGTAATCTACCAAACATGCGATAAATGACATAGAATAATAATGTAAGCAAACATGTCATGCTTATATCCTGATTTGTTTTTTGGAATAATTTAATTTTTTGTATTTTTAAAATATTTTAAACAAATGCTTATAAGTCAAAAAAATAATTCATCATAGTCATCATAAGGATCTATGACACTTGGATCTTCCTTGACATTTACACTTTTCTGAAGGTTGTGTAAAATCATTGCATTTTCTTCCACCGTGTATGATGATTCATGTGTTGTCTTGCAGTTTCCTTGAATTTTTTGCCTTTTGATTTCCATTTTTACCATTTTTTGAATCCTCATTATATTTCATTTATATAAAAAATCAATGTCCCAATTTAGTTTATCCAATGTAACTTGCATTTTTTCAAACCATTGCTATCCAAATATAAACCTCAACTAGTTGGCAGGGTGCATCACCCATATGCATGTATCAATGACATTTGGCCCACAAGAAACTGGTATATTAATATGTCCAATTGATCTTAGACAAGGTATTGTGTGTTTTAATTCATCAATGTCATGTCTTAACTATCTTAAGAATGAAATATTTCACATGCTTGTATATTCTCTCTCATTGATATGAATTTATTGCCAATAAGCATCCTTAATGTACATTGTAATAATCAAGATTTCTTGTCATGGATGCTTATAATTTATGTGTATCATATTTTTGTATTCACTTATGTTATAATTCACTAATGATCATTCTTATTATAGTTGAATTATCTTAATGATCCCTTCACTCTTGTGCTTCTTAATTTAATGTTGCATTTCTATACAATTTTCCATTCTATGCCCAATGATATTATGGTAATCACATTATAATTTTCCTTCTTGATGTGATATACGTCTCATAACTCTATATATAGAAGTTGGTAATTGAATCAAGTTTTAATCAAGCAACATTGTACCATGGTGTTTGGTTTTTCATAAATACTCTTTACTTGTAATATTTTGTAAGGTTTTGTCTACATAAACTTCACATTTCTCATTGAATTTTTATTTGAACCTTTATTATAGTGTGAACATGTAGTTGTCCATACACATGAGTTATGCTTGGTTTTACAAAGGTTTTCCTTGATGGTGTATTTAGCATATGAGATTCATGGTATGAGATAACATTGCAACAAAGTTTTGCATTTTAATTATGTTGATTATTTGGAATTATTATCTTTCCATTGCACCTTGTCGATGGTGCTTGAATACGAACCTTTGAAATTATCATTTCTCTTTGTATAATAATTATCCAGATACTCTCTTTGACCATTATGTGTAAACATATTATGAGATAAGTACTCATATAGATCAATAGGATTGAAATTTAGTTTGTTCAAATGATCATCTACATTATCTTACATTTAATTATCATAATCATCACTATCATAATAATATATGACTATACAATTTAGATTTTCTAAATTGACCAACAAGGGAGGATCTAGAATTATATCTTTTTGCTCTACATTAGCTTGTGGTTATTTATTTATTTATTAATGGTCATAATTGGCCGTTTTGAATTTAATTTACTTGATTTTCAACCCTCTTATATATGAATTCTGCCTATTTGGATATGTTTGGATGGATGTACTATAGAATATTACATAGAATCTAAGTTTGAATTACCCTCATTATTAAGTTATGACATTTTACAATATTTGAAGGGATCATTGTCTACATGCCATGTATATAAATAACCATCATGTATAAAATTTACACGCATATGTAATTTATATGGAAATACTTTCATAACATGTATCCAATGTCATCCCAAAATCAAATTGTAATGTAGATGATTGGTCATGATAAGAAATAGAGTAGACAATGTATTGGGTCCTGTTGTCACATGCAATGATATTGGTTTAATTACTTGGCATGGAATGTTAGTAAATCATTTTATGCTTTTATATTATTTTTTAATAGTATCCATATTGACACCTAATTATTTTAAGAACTTATGTTGTAGATATTCTTTTTTGATCCACTATCTATCAATACACATTTGACTACTTTACTAATAATTTGAGCTTGAATGAATAATGGGATTTTTTCCTCTATTTTTTGTTTGGTGGGCTATTATTCCTTTTAAAAAGACACCACATATTCATTATATTTTAATTCATTCATAATGGAGGAATATTATATATGTTTTGTATAATTTGGGAGAGTTGTCTCATGTAATACCTCATAAAGGATGTCATTGTAAATAGTTAATCTATTTAGTAATTCAAGTATAGAAATCTCAACATGGGTATTTTTTAGTTTATCAATGAAACAATACCTTTTAGTTTGATTATATGGACTCATGGGAGATGGAGAGAGATTAGGAGGAACATGGTGACTACCTTAATTTTGTCATGCATAGTCGAGCACCCTACCTGACGCAGGGGCATCACTCATGAGAACTAGAGGATTGCAAGTTTTTGATTAATTCAAGTGAATATACATGTTTAGGATGTTTTGGAAGTGATATGAGTCTACAAATTCATTTTATAATGCTTTCTAAGTGAGTAGTAGTGTCTATAAAGGTCAAGAATCCAAATGGGAGTTTTCCCACCAAATTAAACAATTTGAATTTTTGAATATTTTGTCATAGAATGGTTGTTTTAGGAAGTGCTCTAGTGGTCATAAAGTTGTAAAGTGAATATAAATGTTAATTTAAGACATTTTAGGTCTAAAAATTAGGTCTTAAGTCACACTTGTATGGAGGGCATCAACCTTTATGTTTGTATCAAGGGTAAGCATTCTTACAAGAGAATGCAAGGAGGTAGTTATGGTAATTTTGATAGATATAAGATATGTATGTCTTGGTTTTAAAATTAGTTACCAAGTTTTATTAAAATAATAATGGGCTATAATCCCAATAATAACTTTGAAAATGAGAATCTTGAATTTTGGTGAAGACCTATAACCCTATTGTTTTGAGTAATACAATGGTAGATGAATGAATCTTGAATGTTCAAGGAAGAGAGGTTTGATAATGCTATGTTTAGTGTTAAATATAGATTGGTGAGTAATATCATATTGTTTTATTGTATTTTCATTGTCATTTTGTTTTTATCTTTCACATATTTTACACACAAATTTATTTGCTCCTATTGAGATTATGCATATCCAAGATAGGTAAGAACAGAGTGCATAGAAGATGACTGAAAAAGGCATAATGAAGATTGAAAAGGATTACATATGGTTGGTGGACTATTTCAATCCTTATATAACTATTATATAGAACAAAATCCTTTGAATGGATTCCCAACTTCAAAGCAATTATTGTATTATTTGTAGATAGTGATTGTCTTAACAGTGAAACTAATATCTTTGTGAAATTGTTGAGAAGAGGCTTTAGACTTGGTTGTTAATGAATTGAAAATATTTTTTGATGTATGTCAATTTTAATGTACTTTTATCAAATTTTAAAACCAAATTTGGATTCCAAAAAGCTTCATACAGTGCTCTTTATATCTTATAGGAGGTAATTATGTGTTTTGTATGTCAAAAAACATGAATACTATTATTAATAGATGGTTGGAAATGAAGAAGTAAAGGTTGAAAAAGGTGAATGAAGTAATTTTGTACCTTTTCCAATCATCCATATAATTTTACAAAACATTTTTTGATAAATCAAACTCCAAAAAGTATTTGCAGACCCTGCATATAAGACTGTGTGCTTGTTGTGAATCAAGAATGTGTTGGAAGGATTGAATAAAGTAGTTATTGTGCATAGATAACATTTGTATAAGGTGGTTATAGGTGAAACAATGCCCAAACAATATTTATAGAACCTTGAAATCATATTTGAAATGTGTATGAGTAAATAGTGTGCTCTTGGGTCCTTAAAACCCTGTGAATCCTAAAACTAGGGTTTCAGACTTCAAATGCAATTTCTTGGAGATTTAACTAGATAAAATGTCTCAAAATTAGTCATTAGGTGGGTCTCAGTGTAATAAAAGAGATTTTTTAGTATTTTATATTATTTTTGTATGTTTTGACATGTGGAGAGAATATTGTGTGTATATATAGGTAGAGTAAGCCTAATTTGACTTAGCAGTGACCTAAAAAGGTCCAAAAGGAGATGTTACTGGTATAGTTTGACCTTGAAATCACATATAGAGTTGAATTTCAATAGAGGGTATTTGTAACTAACATCATTTTGTGTAAATTATTCCATATATATCCGTACATGTAGTATTAGCCTAAAAAGGCTACTAAAGGTGACTGAGGCATAGAAAAAAGTTGTAAAGGTTGGCAAAAAGGTGACTAAGTGTGTTGCCAATGGTATAAGGGGTCTCAAGAGACTATAAAGAGAATGGTTATGGTGTTAAGAACCCATAATTCACCTAAAGAATCCTATAACTAGAAAGTGCATAGTGAACCAATTAAACTATCAAGAAGAGAGAAAATATTAGTAAGGAAAGAGTTTTTGTGATTTTTTTATCATCCTCTACATCATTTGGTATCAGAGCTAGTTTCTCTTGGTTTTGGGTGATTGGTGATTGGTTAAAAAAATACATAACTCTACAATTTTGACACCATGTGTTTAGAACTTAGCTACAAGATAAAAAACTAGAAATAAAGACCTATGGAACAAAGGGTGGATAGAGGTAGCAGAGATCAAAATAGCATGGTGGATCATTTGATGGGTTAGATGACATAACTTAATGCACCTTTGATTTTGAGGATGGAATATGTTGATAATGCTCTTAAGAAAAGAGTACAGGGTTTAGAGATAGCAAATTTAGAAAGCAATGGAGGACAACAAGGTCAAGAGGAACCTTTGCAGCCAACGTTAGTTGGAGAAGAGAGTGGAGCAGTAGTCTAAGAGGCCATAAGGACACAAAATCATGTAGTATTAATTTAGAAGGTCATGAGACCACATAATCATCCATATGAGATAAGGCCATTTGCATTATATAGAATAAGAGCTAATGATAATTTATTGAGAAATAGACAAAGACCAACTTTTCATGGACAATGGTGACATTGAAATAGAGAAGGAAATAGGGCAATGGAATGTCCCTCATACATTGGTAGGGATGGTCAATAGAATACAAGGGGACTAAATGAATAAAATAGACAAGTGAGAAGAGAATCTTTGCTCATGAGAAGAGTTTTGTTGTAATAGATTGGACAAGTACAAGAACTAATTCAAATGAGAAGTTTATTTAGGAGTAGGTGTAAAACAAAGCGAAAGTGTTGTAATGTGTTGATTGATAGAGGAATCACAAAAAATAGTGTCTTTGGAGATGGTATAAAATCTAGGATTGAAGAGGATTCAACATTCATGTCCTTACAAGGTAACTTGGGTTCAAAAAGGACATCAAATCATTGTAAGTGAACAAAGTTTGGTTGAATTTCATATAGGAAAATATAAGGATAGAGTTTTATGTGACATAACTCCTATGGATGTTTGCCATTTGCTGATAGGGAAGCCATGGCAATTTGATAAGAAGGTTATTCATGATAGGCAAGTAATTACTTACACTGCAGAGAAAGATGGGTTGACACATGTTCTTTTACCCTTGAAGGGTGATGCAGATAGAGTGGAATAAAGAGTGATGTTTATGGAAACTAAATAATACTTTGGTAAATTTATTGAGAGTTGAGTTTGATCAAGGCCCCTAATAAGGAAGAGAATACAAGTTGTCTTGAGATGGTGAGTATGGATAAATATGAGTCCACAAAGTTAGAGTTGGAGGATAGCCAACAAGAGAGCAGATTGTTGGACAAGATCACTGGGTTGGATAAAAGAAGTGATATTTTTGAGAATGAATTGGTAGCTAACATGACATGCAAGAGTGAAGGGCTCAAAAAACAAGAAGGTGGAGATTATACTAGAAGAAGAGGGGCAAAAAATACAACTGAGATGAATGAGAAGTGTCTTGAGAATGACACCAAGCAAGAGATGAAGATAGACAACGAAGTGTCCAAGAAGGTATTATAAGAGAGAACCATGAAGGTTCCAAATTTTGATTTTAATAATGTGTTTTATAATGTGTATATAGGTGATAGAAAGGCAGCCACCAAGCAAATCTTAGAGTCAAAGAAGCTAGAGGTGTTTATGGTTGAGAAAGATAAGGTTGATTCTATACAACCTAAATCTCATCAAGAAGTGTAGAACAAGGACGGATAATACTATGTAAAAGGTCAAAATGGAACTAGGAAACAAAGTGAGAGAGAATAAGATGTAATGTGCATGGAAATTTTTGACTGAAGAAAAAGGTTGAAGGCAAGATGGACATAAAAATCTAAGATCTAGAGTTATTATGAATCCATGTGAAGAAGAAAAATCAAACTTGTGACAAGGAGAATCTCAAGGAATATAAGAACAAACATGACAGGTTAATCATAATGTTGCAGTCCAAAAGAGCAGCTAGGAGCATATCAAGTGAATAAACTCCATACAAGGTCAAGGAGCAAGTAAATGTTGAGTGGGAGAAGGTATGTAGAATTCAAATAAATGTAAATCTGATTGAAGATTTTATATTCTTGTGTGTGAATGAGAGTGATCTTTCAAGTGATAAGTGGCAAGAGTGTAATAGACCACATCAAGAAGATGGGAAGCATAAATAAATCAATACCAAGCCATAAAGGTAAATATAGGTCATGAAAGGGTTTTCTAAGAACTAAACTTGTATCTAAAAGAATATAAACAAGGTACATTCATAGAAGCTTTTGAAGCTCACATTGTGTATGCTAATTCATTAACTGATGATAAGCCTGTAGTTTATAGAAATGATATGTGGAGAAGTCATAATTTAGTTAGGCATTTAGGAATGCAAGGATATAGTAATGATTTTTAGGTTGTTCAATTTTCAAGGTTTGACAAGGAAATCATGTCCAAAGATGCCATATGGGAGATTGATGGTGAAGACATAAGAAGAATGTTTCATGTTGACTTGCCAAGACAAGACACTAAAATAGAGGTATGTGAAATTTTGAAAGTTATATTTCTTACACTCGAAAGTGTGGAGAATGCATTAAATCATGATATGAGATGTGGGAATGGTTACCAATAGTCCTTACACTTTGATATGCATGGAATGATGCATTGTTTTCCATTGAAGAAGTAATATCAAGAGAAGGTGACATAAATCAAGACCAATGTACTTGGAGTGCACCATATGAGTTGAAGGAGATAGTAAGGATAGCAGACCTTAACCATCATGATGTCAAAATGATGGAATATTTAGTTGTAATGGAGGCCAAACATTTGGAACATGTCAAGGTACGAGACATAGATCTACATTCCTATGCAAAGCATGATCATGGTCTTGTAGACATATGTAAGTGTCAAGTACAATAGATGAAAGAATTAAAGAGTGTCTTGAATTTTCATGATCTAAGCATGCTCATACAAGTGAAATCATAAATTGAAGCATTGGAGACAATATGCAAGGTTGCAGCAATTATTTAGAGAAGAAGAGAAGTGATTTAGATGCAAGATGAAGAAGTAAGTCATTTTAAACAAGATGTTGGTTTGTTTTGTTTTATATTGCCTTTAGAAGGTTTGAAAGAGGTTGGAAGAAGGAAATAAAAGATAAAAAAAAGTAATAAGACAAGTTGACAGTATAGAACATAAGAAGAATTGTTGGAATTGGAGAAAGAGGAAGAAGTAGCAAACAGATCATATCAAGCCAGGAGTTCAATTTATTAGTTCTAATCATGCATGTGAACAAGAATTGAATATTGGTGTAATCATGTCAATCATTTTGCATGCTTTAAATTAATCAAGAGTCACCAAGACAGTAAGAGAAGTGGCTAAAATAGGTTTAGGTTGGGCAAATTAGTTGCTTTAAATCAATTTAGCTAAGGTAGGATGCATTTTGTACAAGCAAAAGTAGGAGGAAACTTGGAGCTAGAATCATGTCAAGTATGAGAAGCCAAAATCCATGGAGGACACTACAAGAATGAAAGATATTGACAATAAGATACAAGCATATTTTGGAAAGGTTTATACAAAGCAACCTTTGATTTTGTTCCTTTTTTCCCTTGGGAGTATCATACAGGGGCATCACTCATGAGAACCAGAGGATTACAAGTTTTTGATAAATTCAAGTGAATAGACATGTTGTTTTGGCATTGATAAGAGACTACAAATACATTTTATAATGCCTTTTAAGTGAGTAGGAGTGTCTAGGAAGGTCAATAATACAAATGGGAGTTTTCCCGCCAAATTGAATAATTTGAATTTTTGAATATTTTATCTAGTGGTCATAAAGTTATAAAGTGAATAGAAATGATAATTGAAGACATTTTAGGTCTTAAATCACACTTGTACAGAGTGCATCAACCTTGATGTTTGTATCAAGGGTAAGCATTCTTGCAAGAGATTATAAGGAGGTAGTTGCGGTAGTTTTGATAGATATAAGATATGTATGTTTTGGTTTTAAAATTAGTTACCAAGTTGTATTCAAATAATATTGAGCTCTATTCCCAAGAAGAAACATTGAAAAAGAGAATCTTAAATTTTGGTGAAGACTTGTAACCCTATTGTTTGGAATAATGCAATGGTGGATGAATGAATCTTGAATGTTCAAGGAAGAGAGGTTTGATAATGTTGTGTTAAGTGTTAAACCTTGATTGGTGAGTAATATCATATCAGTTGAATGTATTTGCATTGTCATTTTTTTATTATCTTTCACATCTGTTACACACAAATTTGTTTTCTCCTGTTGAGACTGTGTATATCCAAGATAGGTAAGAATAGAGTATATAGAAGATGATTGACAGAGGTGTAATGAAGACTGAGAAGGATTCCATATGGTACGTGGATTTTTTTAAGCCTTATGCAACTGTGATAGAGAATAAAATCCTTTGAAGGGATTCCCAACTTTAAAATAATCCTTGTATTGTCTGTAGATAGTGATTATCTTAACATTGAACCTAATATCTTTGTGAAATTGTTGAGAAGAGGGTTTAGACTTGGTTGTTCATGAAATGAAAATATGTGTGGATGTGTATCAATGCTCATTAACATTGAGCAAAGTTGAAAATAATATTTGGATTTCAAAAATCTTCATACAAGGCTCTTTGTATCCTGTAGGAGGTAACTGTGTGTTTTATATGTCCAAAAATATGAATACTATCTTGAAAAAAGGATTAGCAATGAAGAAGTAAAGGTTGAATAAGGTGAATGAAGTTGTTTTGTACCCTTTCTAATCATCCATAGAATTTTACAAACCATTTGGTAATAAATCAAACTCCAAAAAGTATTTATAGATCCTACATACAAGATTGTGTGCTTGTCATGAATCAAGAATGTGTTGGAAGGATTGAACAAAGTAGTTATTATGCATAGTTAACATTTGGATAAGGTGATTTTGGGTACCAAGTTCCCAAACAAGCTTTACAAAATCTTGAAAGCATATTTGAAATGTGTGTGAATAAATAGTGTGCTCTTGAGTCCTATAGATGTTATTCTTCCAACACCAATGATTGTTGCTATACCTTCTCCTAAGTTAGAGAAGGCCTCCACTAGTGGATCTAGCAACTCCAAAGAACAAAAAAACTACTTAGAACTTCAAATCATGCTCCAATCCTTGGGAAATGATGTGGTAAATGTGAAGAGGTAGCAAGATCAATTCAATAAACTTTATCAATCTCCATATTAGCCTCAACAGCAATCTTATCAAGCAAATAAGCCACCCTACAAAGGAAATTTCCAAGGACAAGGTCAAGGACAGGGGCAGCCTAACTATGCACTATAATCCAAATGTTACAGGCTCTTAAAACTCCTTGGTTCTTGTTCAAAACAACATGGCTCAAGAAGCTGAAGGGACCATGTCTTAAAACGAGTCTTTTAGGCAATCCATTGTCCTAACTAATGGTTCTAACCAGGTATTTGATGACCAATGGTAGCAGGCTGTTGTTTATGGATATAATTAAGACTTAATGGCTCAAAGCATGGAGGCTCCCATAATGAAAAAACTAGAGAATTCTCCACAAGAACAAGGATCAGATCAGGCACCAAACCAACCAGATGTTATAATGGTCATCAGTGAGAAAGAAAAGTGCTATGCATCCAATCAGTAGGCCAGCTCTAGTCAAGCTCATGTCCCAGTGGCAAAAAATACAAGATTCAAAAGAAGGAATATGGGTGACAACTAAGGATCATTCAAGGAACCTCCTGCCACCACTCCTTCATTGTCTAAGCCTAATAAGCATGTTGTCACTCCAACGGTCTCAACACCTCCACAAAGCTCATAGATCTAAAAAACAGCAACAGTGGCTTCCCAAAGAACAAACAAAGGTTATTAGTACACTAATCAACATTGTTGAACAAATGAATAAATCCAACATGAGCATACCAATGTGGGACATGCTTTCCATGTCTGATCAAGTGGATATCCTTCAAGAAGGTTTGTCCAAGATAGGTGTTACAATAACTACAAGTAAACAACCAAGCAAAGAAGTTGAGGTATTCACTAATGCAGCCAAGGGTCCTATGGGAGAAGGATCAAGTAAGGTGTTCAAACCTCCTTTATTCTACATTTCATTAATCATTGTTGATTCTTTGGTGCATAATTGCTTGGTAGATAGTGGAGCCAGCACTACAGTAATGCCAAAGTCTATAGTTGATCAACTGAACCTCAATTATGAGCAATATACCAAGGGAGTTATGCAATTTGATGGTTCTTACACAAAGCCATCTGGTATCATCAAGGATTTGAATATGACCCTACATGTCGGTCCTAGTGTCTCAATGGTTTAAGATGTGTTGATCCTTGATGTAACTCCTCACTTTGCATTATGCCTTTATAGAGAATTCAAAACAAAGATAGGAGGCTATCTCTCAGTAGATTGGTCATACATGGCATTTAGAACAAGGTATGGGACTAAGGTATCAGTCAACGCTGAGCCCATGGCACAATTATGCATTAAACCCCATCAGCCAGATAGCATAAACCTCACTTGCACTATCCTTGATGAGGATGAATTTATAATTGGTCAGGAACTGAATACTCATCTTGAGGAGATTCTAGACTTGTTTCTATACATTTTAACATATGGAGAGAATATTTTTTGTGCGTATAGGTAGAGTAGGCCTAATTTGACGTAGCAATGACCTAAAAATGTCTAAAAGGAGATGTTACAGGTATAGATTGACTTTGAAATTACATGGAGAGTTGAAGTTCAATAAAAGGGTATCTATAACTGACATCAATTTGTGTAAATTAGTTCATACATATCTGTACATGCAGTATTAGCCTTTAAAAAGGCTACTATAGGTGACTAATGCATAGAATAAAGTTGTAAAGGTTGGAAAATGGGTGCTAAGTGTGTTTTCAATGGTATAAATGGTCTTAAGAGACCATAAATAGAATTTTTATGATGTTAAGAACCTAGAACTCACTTAAGGAATCTTGGAACCAAAAATTTCATAGTGAACCAATTAAACTATCAAGAAGATAGAGAACATTAGTAAGGAAATAGTTTTTGTGAGTTTGTTGATCATCCTTTGCATCATTACATTTTCTAGTAAATATAAAATCAACCTTGGAATCCAATATAAGCCTAGGGTGAATAATGGGAGTGGTATGGTAGTTGGTACAACCTTAATGTATGGGGGTAGGAGGAATAAAAGGAGTCATACATGCCCTTTAGCACCTAGTAGTAACAAGAAGCAATTCAGATTGAATATTGCAACAATATGAATTAAGAAAGGCTAAAGATTATTCATTATTAATTTCATCCTTATTATTGTACCAAGATTTGATCTATGGAATTATAGATTTGTTACAAATTTTGCTTAGTAAATGAAAATATGTAATGATTAAAATCATAGATTGGGTTAGAAAATAAAAAGTATGTATATCCATTATAGCAAAGTGTAATTTGTGAATAAGGGAAAATCAAAAATCAAGTTTAAAAATCATATTTATATACAAAAAAATGAAACCCTAGAAAGAAGAATGAAACCCTAAGGGAAACCTAGAGTTTTGTTATGTTCTATGAAAAATGTGAGGTCACCACTATTTTTTACCTTATTTTTTATTAATGTGATCTAATAAGATAGAATTTTTGAGCTATTCAAATTATATAGAATATAACAAAGATACATGAATCTGAATGTAAAAGGCATAATATGATTGAAAATTTGTACTTATTATAAATATAAATGACGTAAAGGATTGATATTATTAGCATGTTATTGTTCTATGTAGGACTAAAAAGTGTGCAGGTGGTAGAAAGGACAAAAGTAGACTTGATTCACTCATATTAGGGACTCGATATCTAGAAACACTTGGACAAATCCATTCAACTATAGATGCTTATACTAGATGATAGTTTATATCCTCTACTAAAATACTCTATATAGATTGTGCCTCTTTATTTTGACATAGGTCATTACACTTGCTTTTAATATGTGTAAGTGTGTGATTGTAGATGTTGAAAATATGCATACCATGATTTTGAGTGTCAAAGTACCCCTAGAACACCTTAGGACCCCCTTGGGACCATTTAACCTTATGACCCCTAGCCAAACCTAACCCACAATTAGTTTAACTTAACTAACTTAAACCCAAACTTTACCCACCTTTTACCTTTTTCCCTCGATCATCAATGGTCAGGTTGACTGTCGACAGCCAACCTGACCATCGACAGTTAGGGTCCACCTCCCTAACATCTAGCATGAAATTCACCTACCTTTCTTTTTTAAAAATAACTCATTTAAATCTTGTTACAAGCCATTACATGAATGAGTTAAATTTAGGAGGCCTAATTTATGTGTTGTTGCAACTCTCTTGCCTTGCCTATAAGAAAAGAGGAACAAAGAGGTGAAATCCATCTACAATAATTATCAAAAGCTTGTGCATCCAAAAGTTTCTTTTTGTAGGTCAATCATTATCAACAATCTAGTGAACCAGCTACTACATCAGAGAGCTAATTTACCACTACCTCTCCACCAAGTTCTCAGGTACCATTACTTTATTGGAATCAAGCTAGATTCTACTAATAAGTCAATTACTTCAATCATCCACCTAATCAACTTTTGGTAAGATAAGTACTTATTTCTCAGTATTCATTTACTTTATTTCCATTTCATAATCAACCTAGGTCTTACCCATCTCTTAGAATCCATCTTTTGGATCTTGTCAACCAGCATTTTTACCAACCCAAATCTAGACATAGTAACCATCGATGGTTGTCTCAACTACCAATGGTTTATCCAATCGTCGATGGTCATCTTAACCATTGATGGTCACTATGGTAGTAAAAACTAGCAATCTAATTTCACCCACCTACCCCCAACCAAACCTAATTCTATATGTTTTTGCTTGTTCACAGACCCCTTTTTGATTTTCTAAAGCAGATCCCAACCCTCTAACACTAGTATTAATTAACTTAATTACTATTTTAATCATTTATAGCATATTTATTAGCAAGCATTCTTGTATTCAATTTTAGTACCTTTTGATTATTGATGTAATTACTTTTTATGCTATTTTATAACCTTTAGTTAAAACATGTGGATTGGTAGTGCCCAAGGAAGCTCTCACTTTTAGGATTTAGCTATCGCTAGGTAATCCACTCAACTATCTATCTAACAAAAAAATTTGATTTAGTGATTTCTTATCTGTAGGTCATCCTCCCAAGCCAAAGATGAGATTTTGACAATCTCCTAATTTCATGCATGCATAATCAAATAGGTTTTTCAACCATACCCATATTTAGTTTCTCCTTTTACCCTTTCCAATAATAAGCAAGAAATTCATTCAAACATTCTGCAATGCTTGATGGGACCCTTATGTCTCTATTTGGGTTCTTGTTGGCTTGCATTCTCTCTCTATTCTATGCTCATTAACAAAATCAAAAGTTTCTTTTGGGCTTAAAATTAAGTGCATACATCAATTGCTTAGAATTTTAGTTCATATAGCTTAACTTAAAATCAAAGTAATCTATCATAGCTTCACTCTTTGTTGTACAAACTCAACCAAACTACTTTTAGCAATTAAACATCAAACAAACTTGAGACAAGGCATGATTAGGATTTCATCACCTAGCAGTAACCTTACCCTTTCCTGAAAATCTCACTTGGAGGTCATTACCAAGGGGAGAACCAATTCAGCTCTCTAATTAAGTATAATCTCTAGATATCAATATTTATTGGCTAAGCACCTGACACCCTTATCTCTATAGTGTGTGAAGTGAGGGGGTAAGACCCAATACCAACTCATGTATTCAATCCTATACATATTATTTTTTTGTGCCTAAACACAACCTAAAACCAACTTTAGACTTCCTCTCAAGTACCTACTCTACAAACCAATTTTATTCATAATCCTTCTTAAGGCATAAGACAAAGTTGAGATTAATTAAAACTCTAGGGCTTAATGTATCTTTTAGAGTGTGATTTTATTTCTTTGATCATTTTCTTGTCTTCCCTTTGTTTGAGTAGTGAGACTATTTGTGCTTTTTATCACCCCTATCTCGTATGGTTCTCACTCTCCATTAGCAAAGAGACCTTATAGAGAAAAACCCTCCACCAAGCCAATCTACCTCTTCATCCATGGATTACATTTTTGATCCAGTAGACTCTCCTCACCCCTTGAAAAGTTCTACTTTCCCTTGAGAGGTTCCTTAAGGGGATGCATATTCTGCCACTTTCTTAGACAACAATCCCATAACCTTGCAACATTATCTTATAACCACATCTTATCATATCCCAGCTTCAACCCCACCCATAGATCTACATTATGGCATACCTCTCCACCTCATGGGGAGTACTTTTGTTTCCATAGTTACTATCCAACTGTTAACTACCCAAGCCTCCTCATCAACCAAAAACCCCTTTGAGACTACCATAAAAAACCAACCAACCCAAACTACCACTTCCCTCATACCTTCCACTCCTACCAACCACTCCTCCACTATAGAAGTGACTACCTCTAACAATACCAACCTTCCTTTAGCTACCTCCAACCCATCAACCACTACTCCACTTTAAATCTATGTGGTGTCTATACCCTCTACCTTGCCATCGATTAGTGCAAGGGTCACCACCTTTCCATCGATCACCAACCCAACTACCATTCCTATCTAACAAGCACCCATTGGAACAACCTTTGGCTACCTCCCTAATCTATAAAGGCATGTACCCATTACCCAACTGCCTACATCTACCTACCCTTATGTATCTTCCACCCAACTAATGACATCCACTTACCAGTATGTGTCAGCCTCCCAACCTTCCACCCACTATCAGTATATCTCCCAACCATCCCAATAGTATGCATCTTATAACCCTTCGGGTGCACAACCCCAATCAGACCTAATGAAGATGCTTATGGACAAAATGACCACCTTATATTCATCCATTTTGGGTGCACAACCCCAAGCAGACCTAATGAAGATGCTTATAGACAAGATGACCACCTTGGAGTCATCCATTTCAGGTGCTCACAACATCTTGTCATATGATGAAATTTGAAATGAGACCATCCATCCATCTGTACCTATCAAGCCATATCCTCCCCAATGAGAACTTCCCAAGTTCTCTAAATTTCAAAGTAAGTATGATCCCCAATAGCACCTTAGGGCATTTAAGCATGCTTGTTATCTCATCACCTATGACGATGTTCTTCTCCACGCCTTCCTTATGTCTCTAGCTGGTCTAGACTTAGATTGGTATAGTCTCATACCCAAGCACTCCCTTTTATCCTTCACCCAACTAGAACAAACCTTTTTGGACCACTTTTCGATCAATATCTCCAAGAAATTTTCTATCACCGACCTCTACTCTACCTGGAATTTTGAGGATGAATCTAATATTGATTTTTTGGCTCATTGGAGGACCCTGATTAACCAACTTTCCTTTTATTTTCCACCCCTCCACCTTCCATCAACCAATCTAATTTTTATGAATTAAGCAAATTTAAATTAGATTTTAATCACCATAAAATCACAAAACTATATTTTAAATGTGTGAAAATTAGATTTAATTGTGCGAAAACAATTCCTTCAAACCATAGATAAATGAAAGCATAAATGGAGAATAATAAAACTAGAAATAACACATATATGTCTTGGTTCACCCAATGTGGGATACATCCATTAAGAAATCCCTCAAATAAATTAGTAATCTGAAACAAGACCACAATGAACTCTCACAGAGATAAAAAAATCTCCTCTAGAATTCACAAATGAATTCTCTGAATTATTGATCCAAATCTGAAACCTATCAAAAATAATCCACAAATGATCTACCACACTTGTACCTATATAAAACAAACATCCACAAAATTCTATACCACACCCTAAAAAAATATCTCACATATCATGTCTTGTTGTATCTATCATATCTCCAAAGCCTCACCACCACCTGTATATATGACAAATGAGGAGAAAACACACCAAATAAAGGAGATACATACTATCCTTATCCAAAATAGCCTCTTCCACAAAGTATCATGCTATTTCCATATAATCATGATTATCCATAATCCCCACCAAGTAGAAACATGCCATACTCTTCCAAAAGGCACAACTTCCAATGTAAATGTGATAACAACCAACTCCACTTCCATAATACATCAAGAAATTATTAAATACATCATTTAATAAAAAATTTCCTCCTAATGCATCATATAAATAAATAAATACATCATTTAATAATTTCTCTTAATGCATCAAAAAAAATATTAAATACATCATTTAATAATTTTCTCCTAATGCATTATAGAAATATTAAATAAACAATTAATTCCCTAGAACAAAGAAATCAATCTCACTTCCAACAAACATGGAAGTATACATGAAAATTATTAAATAAACATTTAATAATATTCACCCACATGAGGATTGAAGGAAAAATGTGCTCCTCACATTCTTGAAGCTCTCTAGACCCCCAAAGTGTACCAACAAGGTCATGTGATAGCCCCAAAGGGCTCCACACTCAACAATTGGTGAGGCTTTGGAGATATGAAAAATACAAAAAGACATGATATGTGAGATATTTTTGTAGGGTGTGGTATAGCATCTTTTGTATGTTTGTTTATATATAGGTATAGGTGTGGTAGAGAATTTGTGGATTATTGTTGACAGGTTTCAGATTTGGATCAGCAATTTAGAGAATTTATTTGTGAATTCCGGAGGAGATTTTTCTATCTCTATGAGAGTTCATTGTAATCTTGTTTCAGATTACTAATTTATTTGAAAAATTTCTTGGTGGATGTAGCCCACATTGAGTGAACCATGATGTATCTTTATTATGTGTTATTACTAGTTTTATTATTCTCCATTTATGCTTTCATTTATCTATGGTTTGAAGGAATTGTTTCCACATAATTAAATTTGATTTTCACACATTTAAAATATAGTTTTGTGATTTTATGGTAATTAAAATATAATTTACATTCACTTAATTCTTAACAACTGGTATCAGAGCTTTGGTGGTGTTTCAAATAAAGTGGTAAATCATAGGAAAGGTTATTAGCTTGAGTGGGAGCTATGGGAGAAGAAATCGGATTCATAGTGGAGAAGTTTGATGGTAAGAATTTTGGTTTGTGGAAAATGTAGATGGAGGATTACTTGTATCAGAAGGCAATTCAACTCCCCTTGGAGGGGAAAGGATGACAACCTATAGCTATGAGTGATGTATATTATACATTGCTTGATAGGAAGGCATTAGGAGTCATTCGATTATGCCTTGCATCTTCTATGGCATTTAACATTGTAGATCAAACATCTATAAAGGATCTCATGGATAAACTTGGAAAGTTGTATGAGAAACCCTCAGCTTCAAATAAATAAATTCTTATGAAAATATTATTTAACATGAAAATGTCTGAGAATGGTTTTATTGCTAATCATTTAAATGATTTTAATACGATTGTAAGTATGCTCACTTCAGCTGGAATTAAGTTTGATGATAAAGTTAGAGCTTTGTTAATTTTATGTTCTTTGTTAGATAGTTGAGATAGGTTGGTTATGGCTGTGAGTAATGCAGTCCCTGCCAAGAGAAGCTTAAATTTTGAGGATGTTGTAGGTGTGATTCTTAGTGAGGAAATGTGAAGGAAAAGCACTGGTGAATCATCTTCAGGTAATGCTTTGTCTATTAATACTAGAGGGAGGCAAAAGGAAAAGAGCAAAGGCAACCATGGAAATTCAAAAGGTAGATCTAAAGCTAAGATGATATGTTGGCATTATGGGAAGAGTGGACACTCAAAGAAGGATTTTTGGTCACTTTGAGACAAGAAGGGCAACAAGGAAGAAACAAATAAGGTAAATGTGACATTAGGTAAAACTAGTCAAGATGCCTTAATTCTTTCTTTAGATAATTTTATTGAGTCTTGGGTATTAGATTCAGGGGCTTCTTTTCATGCCACCCCACATAGGCATTATTTTTTTATTATGTTCAAGAGAATCTAGGACATGTATATCTTGGTGATGATGAACCATGTGAGATAGTAAGGAAAGGTTCTATTCAAGTGAAATGTAGAATGGGAACACATGGCTACTAAAGGATGTTAGATATGTGCCTATGTTGAGATAGAATTTGGTTTTAGTGGGGTAATTGGGTAGTGAAGGATGTTCAGTTATGTTTACTGTAGATTCTTGGAAAGTTACCAAAGGGTCTTTTGTGATTTCAAGAGGTAAGAAAGTTGGTACTTTATATTTGACTAGTAGTGTTGATTCTTGCGATTTAATTGTTGCAGATGGAGATAAAACTATGTGGCACTATAGGCTTGGTCATATGAGCCATAAGGGCATGGAGATCTTAAAAGATAAGTTGCTTGGATTGAAAGATCTAGATCTAGACTTATGTGAGGATTGTGTGTATGGGAAACATAAGCGGGTTAAATTCTAAAAAATTGGACCCAGAAAGAAAGAGCACAAGTTAGAGTTGGTATATTCAGATGTATGGGGACTAGTTCAGGTATCTTCTATTGGTGGTTCTAATCATTATGTCACTTTTATTGATGATGCAACTAGGAAATTTTGGGTTTATTTTATTAAAAATAAATCTAATGTATTTTACACTTTTAAAAATTAGAAAGCCTTGGTTGAGAATGAAACAGGTTTCAAATTAAAATGTCTCAGATCAGATAATGGAGGTGAGTATTGTAGTAATGCTTTCTTTGATTATTGTTCTAACAATGGAATTCATAGGCAAAGGATGGTTCCAAGAACTCCACAACAAAATGGGGTGTCTAAATGGATGAATAGAACAATAATGGAACGTGTTAGGAGAAATAGGTTACATATTGGGTTGCCTTTATAGTTTTGGGCAGAAGCAGTTAACATAATAGTATATATAACTAATAGAGGACCTTCTATGCCTTTGGATGGAGGCATTCCTGAACAAGCTTGGTCTGGTAAGAATGTTGATTATTCTTTTCCTAGATTCTTTGGATGTGAAGATTTTTCCCTCATCAATAAAGAGAATAGGACCAAGTTAGAAGCTAAATTAGAGAAATGCACCTTTGTTAGATATGGTGAGGATGACTTTGGTTTCCATTTATGGAGCATTAAAGATAAGAACATATTTCAGTCTAGAGATGTAGTATTAAATGAAAAAGTCATGTCTAAGGATCAATTATAGGAATATGAATGGGAACAAAAAGAATACATAGTATTGGATGACATTGCAGATGGCAAAGTATCTAATGAATCAATTTAAGAATCTTCTAGACAAGGATCCCAAACTTCTATGATAAGAAGATCTTCTAGGGTAAGAAAAGCACCTAAATTTTTTTCTTCTTATTTGAATTATTTCTTACTCACTGACAATAGAGAACCAGAGTGTTATGAGGAATCAATGCAAGTTGATGCCAGGTTAAAATGAGAACACGCTATGGATGAAGAGCATAGATATCTCATGCAAAAACAAACATGGGATTTGGTAAGGCTACCCAAGGGAAAGAGTGCATTGCCAAATATGTAGATCTTTAGAATAAAAGAAGAAGATCAAGGGAGAAAAAGGTATAAGGCTAGGATGGTGGTCAAGGGGTTTACACAAAAATTAGGTATTGATTTTGATGAGATTTTCTCTCCTATTGTAAAAATGACTTCTATTAGGACTATTCTTAGTTGAGTTGTAGTTGAGGATTTACACTTATAATAGTTAGATGTGAAAACTATTTTTATTCATGGTGATTTGGATGAAGAGTTGTATATGAAACAGCCACAGGGATATGAGTTCAAAGGGAAGGAGAACTATGTGTGCAGATTAATGAAGAGCTTGTATGGCTTGAAACAAGGTTCATGGTAATGGTATAAGAAATTTGATTATTTTATGTTGGAACAAAAATATCAAAGGTGTAATTTTGACCATTGCATGTACATTAGACATTTTTATGATGGTTCCTTTATTATTTTATGCTTATATGTGGATGACATGTTAGTTGTAGGAAAGAACATACAAAATATTCATATGCTCAAGAAATAGCTTAGTGACTCCTTTTCTCTTAAGAATTTGGGTAAAGTAAAGCAAATCCTTGGTATGAGGATTTCTCATGACAAGAAGGAGAGGAAGTTGGTTTTATCCCAATCAGAGTATGTGAATAAAGTCTTGGAAAGATTTAGTATGTTGGATGCCAAATCTATTGGTACTCCTTTGGTAGGCCACTTTCGATTATCAAAGGAGCAGTGTCCCAATATGGAATCTAAAAATCTTAAGATGTCTAAAGTACCTTATTCTTCATTAGTTGATATCTTGATGTATGCCATGGTTTGTACCAGGCCAGATATTGCCCATGCAGTGGGAGTTGTGAGCAGGTATATGAGTGATCCAAGTTATGAGCATTGGTAGGTAGTGAAATGGATTATTTGGTATTTGAGAGGAACCATTGATGTTTCATTATGTTATGGTGGATCATATACCACTTTGTGTGGTTATGTGGACTCGAATATGGTAGGGGATATTGATAGTAAGAGGAGTATGATAGGATATATATTTACTATTGGAGATACAGTAGTTAGTTGGATTTCTAGGATATAGAAGTTTGTGGCTTTATCAACCACAGAGGCTAGCAAGGAGATGATTTGGTTACAGGAGTTGTTTTGAGAGTTGGGGCATGAGTAGGAAGTTGGGAGACCACATAGAGATAGTCAGAGTGATATTCATTTGGCAAAGAACTCTGCTTTCCACTCAAGGATGAAACATATTCATTTACGTTATCACTTCATCAAGAGAGCTTTGGAGGAGAACTTGGTGAAGTTAGAGAAGATTCATACCATCCAAAATCCTATATATATGATGACCAAGGTGGTCACATTAGACAAATTGAGACTATGTTCAGATTTAGTTGGCCTTAGTGGTCATGGAGCAGTGATAGATTATGTTCAGGAGAAAAGGTCTTCAAGTGGGAGATTGTTGAGTGTGGAGCCCTTTGGGGCTATCACATGACCTTGTTGGTATACTTTGGGGGTCAAGAGAGCTCCAAAGATGTGGGAAGCACATTTTTCCTTTACTCCTCATGTGGGTGAATATTATTAAATGTTTATTTAATAATATTCATATATACTTCTATGTTTGTTGGAAGTGGGATTGATTTCCTTGTTGTAGTAAATTAAATGTTTATTTAATATTTATGTAATGCATTAGGAGAAAATTATTAAATGATGTATTTAATAATTTTCATGATGCATTAGGAGAAATTATTAAATGATGTATTTACTTATTTATATGATGCATTAGGAGGAGAAAAATTATTAAATGATGTATTTAATAATTTCTTGATGTGTTATGGAAGGTGGAGTTGGTTTTTATCACATCTACATTGGAATTTGTGCCCTTTAGAAGAGTATGGCATGTTTATACTTGGTGGGGCTTATGGATAAGGATGATTAGGTGGAAATGGCATGTTCCTTTGTGGATGAGGCTATTTTGGATAAGGATAGCATGTATCTCCTTTATTTGGCGTGTTTTCTCCTAATGCATCATGAAAATTATTAAATACATCATTTAATAATTTTATCCTCCTAATGCATATATAAATAAATAAATACATCATTTAATAATTTCTCTTAATGCATCATAAAAATTATTAAATACATCATTTAATAATTTTCTCCTCCTAATGCATCATATAAATAAGTAAATACATCATTTAATAATTTCTCCTAATGCATCATGAAAATTATTAAATAAACATTTAATAATATTCACCTACATGAGGAGTAAAGGAAAAATGCGCTCCCCACATCCTTGGAGCTCTCTAGACCCCTAAAGTGTACCAACAAGGTCATGTGATAGCCCCAAAGGGCTCCACACTGAACACTAATTCCTCTAGTTCCTCTAAGCAAAACCTAAGGAACCAAAATTAGAACAACCAAAAGCAATTCACTCCACTTGGAAAATCCTATGTGTCTATCTTGGAGAAGTTATTGAAAGATAACATCATTCAACTTCCTCCTATCAAACCTCCTCAACAGTTTGATGCCTCTCATCTTGAACCTATTTGGTTCAATGATAATGATATGTATGCCTTTCATCAGGGTATAGGGCATGATGTTAGTAGGTGCAACACCTTCAAGAGCTGTGTCCAATCCTCATTAACAAGGGGGAGCTTACATTGGACAACCCCAATGCACCATCAAACCCAACCCTTGATATATTCAAAAAACCCTTCCTAGACCATGCTCCTACCAAGAATAAGAGAAATAATGTCGAGTGTGCTCACTATACCCATACAATTAACATGGTCCTTGATGCACTCATTACCGAACCACCTAGTATCCAATATTCTGATTCTCTACCATTTACTGAGATAGTGGAATTGCCTTCCCTTCCTTTGGATACTCAAACCAAGGAAATACCATCCTCTCTCCCTCCAATTATTGAGGTAGTGGAGTAACTAGCCTCCCTTTCAGTTAACATATCACAACGATCAATTATTGCTACTAAGCAACCTACTCCCCTTTCAAAAATAAAACCTGAGGAGGAAACCCCATGTTTACTCCTCCCACAAAGGAACCACCTATCTCAACCTTGCATCCTTTGATTTAGGAAGAGGACAAGGTTACCATCCCTATGTCCCCACCTAGGGGCTTATCTTTTAGGTCTACCATTTAGGGAATTAGAATAACTTACAAACCATTTTCTAGGCTAGTGCAAAAATTGGAACTTATCTCCAACCCTGACATAGATCGAGCCACCTTTTGGTAGCAATTAGGGATACCTTATATCACCAAGCTAGAACTTATAACCCTTTTTCAAGTAGACAAACCCACCACTTCTATTAACCAACATCTTACCATATCTACCCAAATAACCAAACCCTCTAACCAACCAACTAAAACCTCCACCAAACCAACCAACCCTCAACCACCTAAGCCAACCAAGACCTAATTAGCTAAACCTCTCCTATCATAGTAACCAAACCTACCAAAAACCTTGGTATCCTCCCTATACTGAGCCTTAGTCACCTATTTGTGAAAGCAGACCTAACCCCGTCAAGCCCACCAACCAAATGCCAGAGCAAATCAACTAAAGAGGTAAAACCACACAAAGGCTAGAAGGCCTAAATTTTTCCTCTCTTAGCCTTACCCTCCATTCTGGGGACTCATCCCTCTACCTTGGGTGAGTTACCAATTACCTCTATGAAAACCCCACCACCTCTTTTGATTACACCTTCACAGTTACTCTCTGATGCACCTCTTCTCACTATGATAATGGTACCTAAGCAATCTACCTTGAAATCTTATACCTCTATATCATCAACCTCCTTGCCTAAATTGAGGTCATCAACCAAGTGCACCACCCTACCTAAAACACCTACCACCAAACCTATCTCCAAAAAACCTCCTAATTCAACCATTAAAGCAAAACCCACTACACCTTCACCACCTTTAGCCAAGTCCTACTCAACCATTCTCCATAGGTTAGTATAGACTTCTTGTTAAGCCTACCTCCCATCAGACCCTTTGACCATCTAGCTTTTAAACCTATCTCATACAATGACCACCAAGTGTGTTCTTATCATAAAAAACCCAACTGTGACACAAAGAATGATAAGGCTCTCCAAGCCATTATCTACCAGCTCTACAATAAGGATTATATATTAATATATAAATCTCCTATGGGCCCCATACGAATTTGACCACCAATCATACCTACCTAGCACTTACCTACTCCTCCACTCTCACTTAAGAGTGAATATGAGTCTGACCAATCCACTATTGCAACCTCTCCTTATATCCATACTATCAACATGGTCACAAGATCATAATAGAAGGATAAGGGGAAGGCTAAGGTGTCCATTCCATGGATGTATCCATCTTCAACCTCTCAATCAACCCACACCCAACCATCTCCATCTTCAACCAAACCCAAGGTGTCTATTTTAGGTGCCTTCAAATCTAACCCCTTAAAATCCATGAGGAGAGTTATCCTCAAGCAACTTCACCAGACCTCATTTAAGATGAGCTTGTATGAGTTGATCTCTACCTCTCCCCATCACTTCCAAAAACTAATAGATGTTTTTCAATCCATGGAGGTCCAACCCGAGGACCCCTAACCTCTAACAACCTTTGTTGGTGCCCTTCAAATTTCCAACCTCATTATCTTCAAGGATTTGAAAATACCTTGCATCCACCTTGAGGATCCAAATCCCCCTCTCTTTATTATTACTTAAATTAACCAAACATGTATCAAATAGGTCATGATTGATGGGGAAGCTAACATTAACATTATTTCCTCTCATACGTACAACCAACTCAACTTATTAGATAATGTCATTTCCAAATCTTTAGTTTTCCTTAATTATTTCTATGATACCATGGCCACTACCTTAGGAACTATCATCCTTCATATCTGTGTAGGACCCCACATATTCCCTAATCTTTTCTATGTTGTCAAAGGTGAATTCTAACACAATGTCCTATTGGGATGACGTTGGATTTTCTCCATGGGTTATGTTCCCTCCACCCTCCACCATTGCATTAATTTTTAGCATGAAGGCTAGGTCATCACCATCTAAGTTGACTTGAGTCCTTTCTCGACATGTAATATAACCTTTCACCCTAACGATGTCCTCATACCCCCATCTAGCACACCCCCAATGGTTGAAACCTAGCTTTCAACCACCAAAATGGATATCATATCCCTTTCTATTGATGAGGAATCGACTAGTTCCTCTATGCCTATGCACTAAATCTCCACCATAGACCCTTTGGAATCTACCTTCCATTGCCTTTCGCTAGGGGAGTATCACCTTTTAGCCCTTGATGCTTTCCCTACACCACATGAGTATGGAAAACTTACCAATGAGTTGAGATATGACCTAAATGTTGAGATTGTTGTTCCCTTTGAACCTCCCCACCATTAGACCCATTTTGTATATGGGGGACTTGACAAATGCCTCAGTGCTTCCACCACCTCTCTTCCACCTAGACCATTCACCATCAGTTTTTCTTATCTTGATAAACCAAGCTTTTCCAAAACATACCTCCATTGGTGTGCTTGGAAGTGCTTTAGTCTTGGGTGGTATGAGAATGGTCCACATGAATTTTTCACTATGACCTTAACCTCACCTACCCTAAAGATGACTTTCCTCTATCAAGAATCGATCAGCTTGTTGATCTTACAACTGACCATGAGATGTTATCTCTCATAGATGGGTTCTTGGGTTATAATCAAATCTTAATTACTCCTAAAGATATGCATAAAATCACCTTTATCACCCCATGGGGTTCCTTTTGCTATAAATTCATACCTTTAGACTCAAGAAAATTGGTGCAACCTACCAATGTGCCATGGCCTATATCTTCCATGACCTTATCCATAAGATTGTTAAGGATTATGTGGATGACCTTCTCAAAAAATCCAAACTCTAGTAAGATCCCCTGGTTGTACTTAAAATCATCTTTGAATGCCTCATCCATTATCATGTCTATCTCAACCCCAAGAAATGCATTTTTGGAGTCTTGTTGGGAAAGCTTCATAACTTGATTATCTCCCTTCAAAGAATAGAATTTAATCCTACCAAAATCAAATCCATCCTAGACATGTTTCCTCCAACCAACCTCAAACAACTTTATAGCTTGCAGGGGAAGTTGCAATCCATTCATCATTTCATTTCTTAGATTTTGGACCAACGTCAACCTTTCCACCACCTTCTAAATAAGGATGTCTCTTTCAAGTTGAATATCAATTGTCAAAAGGCCTTTGATTCATTTAAAAGAGTACCTTTTGTCACCACCTATCCTTACCCCTCCCAAGTATGACTAACCTTTCTATCTCTATATCTTTACCACTGACCATTCCCTAGGGGTAATTTTAGCTCATCGAGATGAACAACATAGAGATCAAACCATCTACTACATTAGTCACAAACTTGTGGAGTATGAGACTCGGTATACCCATACCAGGACACTTTGCTTAGATTTAGTCTTCATGGCTACCAAACTTTGCCACTACCTTCTTAACCACAAAACCTACATCATAACTAATACCAACCCACTTAAGTACATGCACTCCAAACCATACCAAAACCAATGTATGGCCAAGTGGCTCATGCTCATAGTAGAGTTTGATCTTAAGTTCCTTCAGCAAAAGTCAATTAAGGGGCAAGTCATTGCCAACCAATTGGTTAAATTACCTTTAGTAGATAACCAACCTCTTCCTCTTGAGTTCCCCAATGAGTCCATTGTGACCCTCTCTTAATCAGGTTTTACCTATTAAGTCACCATGTTCTTCGATGGATCAAAGTGTCAACATGGTGGGGGAGTTGATATCATCCTTATCCCCTTTGATGGTGAGCCTCTACCTTTATCCTTCAAGCTTGATTTTGAATGGACCAAAAATATGGCTAAGTATGAAGCCCTAGTGATAGGCCTTTAAATTGACTTAGCCCTAAGAGTCAAAATAATCAACATCTTTGGTAACTTCCAACTTGTGGTCAATAAAATCAATGGCTCTTACCAGTGTAAGAATGATGTTCTACAAGAGTACATATAATTAGTTGATGAACTCTTAGCATCATTTTAGCATTATTACATCCGCTCAACCCCATGATCTATGAACAAGTTTGTCGACACCATGGATTCCCTTGCCTCTCAGATATCATCTGCACCCTCAGACTCTAAGTTGTCTATCGTTATCGATAAGCTTACCTAACCTTCCTATGTCAAACTAGTGTCTCCCACCATTTTCAATGTGGATACCCAAATTGACCTTTGGTATCAGCAAACCTTCAACTATCTTAACTTTGGCATAGTTCCTTTTGGCCTCTCTAGGAATGATCAAAGAGAATTTATTCAGAGTACCTTCTGCTAATAACCATTATGGGAAGAATTCTATATAAACATGGCTTTAATGGCCTCCTCTTTCGTTGCCTGCATAGTCAAGAAACCTCTTATGTTATCAAGGTAACACATGATGGAAGCTATGGTGGTCATTTTAGTGTCCTCATTGTAACTAAGTGCATCCTTCATCTTGTCTATTATTGGCCTACCCTTAACCAAGATCATTTTGATTATGTGAAAAAGTGTGTCAAGTGTCAAAAACATGATAATTTCAATCATGTACCTAGCCATAGTCTTCATGTTTCTACTGATTTTTGGCCCTTTTCACAATGGATTCTAGACCTCATTAGCGAAATTAATTCCCATTCCTTGTAGTGACACCATTCTATCATCACCAAGACTGAGTATTTTACCAAGTGGGTAGAAGTTATCCCTCAAGTCTTGACTAAAGCGAAAAAGATTGTTGACTTTATCAACCATCATATCATATGTTGCTTCGGTGTTCCTCATAAGATTATCATTGATAATGGTAAATCCCTTAAGAACAATCAAGTCTAGGGTATATGTGATGCATTCGGCATTAAGTTAAGCTTCTCCTTGCCCTATCACCCCCAAACTAATAGACAAGCATAAACCTCTAATAAAACTCTTAATAACATGCTAACTAAAATGGTCAATGCATCTGGCTAGGATTGACATTTGCACATCCCCATCACCTTGTGGGCATATCGTACTAGCATTAGAACCCATATAGATGCTACCCCTTTCTCCCTTATGTTTGGAGTGGAGGTAGTCTTGCCTCTTGAATTCTAAATCCCATCTCTTTGCATATCTTTATAGGATCTCATTTATGAGAGTGATTATCATCAGCACTATTTAGCTTAGCTTGAGTTATTTGATGAACATCATTTATTAGCCCTTACCCATCTCCATGTTTATCAAGATCGTATCAAATGTGCCTATAAAAAACACCTTAAAGCATGAGAATTCAATATCAAAGCCCTCATCCTAAAGGAAAACCAACATGTCACTAATATGGAGAAAAGTAAGCGGAGCAAGTTTGCTTTCAATTGGCTTGAACTATATATCATAACCCATAAATATGGATCAAGAGCTTACTAGTTGTCTTCTCTTGAAGGCCACCTAGAACCTGAGCCCCTCAATACTTCACATCTACATCTGTTCTTTTGTTAAGAAGGATCAAGATCACCTTTTGTTTAACTTAAGCTCATCCCTTGATCTACACCCATATTCCATCTCCCTCTTATAGGGGAAATCAATTAAACATGAATCATGTGATTATCCATTACAGTCATAGCCTAGTCTTGAATAATGGGTATCACAACTCTACCCATGGCATGGTTCTCATGATACTTTCCACCTATTTTAGGATGGATCCCCATGATCATTGTCACCTAAACCTCTCTTACACCTGCTCAACCTTCTTGTGCTTTTTAGTTTTTCCTTCATAAAGGTGAGCCACTAAGTCAACCTAAGTAAGTCTATGTCAAGCAAAGTCAAAGCAATCAAAGTAAACCTTCCCCATTATTATCAATCATGGGTCATTCCTAGCATTCACAGACTACTCCCTCGAAGGACAACTATTGAACATTTATTTTAAATTGCTAAATATAAGGTAGACTGCTCCCTTGAAGGACATCTATCAAAATTATTAAACAAAGTACATAAACTTATACCACTTCCTTGAAGGATGGTTGAGTAAAACATTTGTCAAAAGCATAACAACTTCTTGGAAGCTACACACATCAATCAGCTTCCCATATACTACAATAAAACAAAAGGCCCATTATCACAACCATAACAAAAGCAAACAAATCCTGAAAGCTACAATCAGCTCTCACACAGCATAATAAGGTGGAAGCCATAATCAACTTTCCCCAAGTAGATTCCCGCATCAATTAGTCTACACAATTTTGGCACAGACTTGTTTATACTGACTCTTTGGGCACCTATAGAAGAGGCATGTTAGTTTCATAAGAAGGTTTCAATTTCACCCATCTCCCCTTTACACTATATGCAAGGGATTCTTGAGCTTACTTGACATTATATGGTCAAGACACTTTTTAACCAACTAACGAACGCTCATGTGAAGCATTTGAAGGCTTTATGTTCACTAAGTCAATCTAACTTTGGCTTTATTTTAGTTTTTATCAGTGAAGAGGCATTGTGCCTTCTTCTTACTCTATTATGACTAGTTGATATTTTCATTATGATGTTTGTATTTTGATCAAATTCTTTCGTCTCCTATCTAAATTTGTTAATTAAATTGCCTCATGTGTTTTATTCTAAAAATTAACAAGTATAACCATAACAAGCATAATAAAATAATAAAATCCATGAACATTTACACAATCAACCATTTTTCCACCACATGTTTGTAGTCTACAATAATGCAGCATATACACATTAAGATTTAGCATATCATAAGCCTAACCATATATCAAAGCCACCTCATGCCTAGCCAAGCATATGTTAGTGTCTAGCATTCATAGAATAAACATAATCCATACTCACATGTAAAAATCACACCATAAGTATTAAATAGCAACGTCAAACCATAAAACCATAAACATGAGCATAATAATGATCACATATAAGCTTGTGAGTCAAACAATCATAATAATGTGTACATGTAGATAGATATGACTCTCTCTCAAAAATGTACATCTCACTGCATTGACTCATAGGTTGAAATCAAAATGATATACAAAATTTCATAATCTAGCTGTATATATGCCCCAGGGGCACTACCACCTCCCAGAGCATCACTGGATCCTAGTGCCTACCCACTTGCTATACCTACTGTTCTACCACCTATCCTTGTCTGCCCAAATACAGACCTTACCCACTAACTTGGTGTTGCTACACTAGAACCACCTACCAAACTAGCCCTATACTCAACCCCATCAAGGCTCATCTAGACACTGTGTCAAAATAATAGCCTCGTAATATTGTAGCTCCTCTACCATAGCTAGGTATCATGCCATGGGGGTAAAACCTAATGGCACTACCTATGTTACTACTACTTCTCCTACTCTTTACCTTAGAAAATCCCTCTCTTGGGTCACCAATCCTAGAGAGGTCCTGGCATGATCCCTCTCTCCTATGATAGTATAAATCTAACCTTGTAAGGTAGCAACCTGACCCTATAGTGTGACAATTTAGCCCTATAACATGGCCACCTACCCTTAAAATACCTATACCTATCCCTATGTAGCGGCTAAATCCACTCCTACCTGTCTATCATGGTTAGCCAGATCTATGGCCATCGACCTCACACCTCTATCATCTCCACCAATATCTATAGCTATATATATGGGTTCGTATCATGTTATGTACCCATTTACAAACCCGACATCATCTATCGGTGCCCTAACTAGCATCTCTTTGTACTCTAGTAAAGTAGGCATAAAATGTGGCTCTAGCAGCAAAATTTTGGAGTCCTCTCTCATGTACTTGGGTAATGGACCTGGGATACCCTATACTAGGCCAAACTATTGGTGTACCCTATCAAACAGGATCAGCTCAACCTCCCTATATCACTTGTTGAGTATCCATTTATAGTTCTATAGTAAGAGTGTCTACCTCTTATAACCAGGGCATACTAAAAATGGGATGTATGGCCTTCAGGTGATATATCCTATCACCAGTGCACCCTTGAACCACTCAACATCATGAGCATCACCCCTACACCTGATGCAATAAATTCACCCCTCCATCACATGAAGCTGATGGGAAACTCTACCTATGTAAAGTTAGCCCATAATAATTTGACTGGCCTTAGTACCCTAATGTGCTTGTAGGCCTAACAATGAAGAACCAGACTGACACTAATGTCATACCTCCTATGGGCCCTAAATCCCCATAGCTCCCTGTATATTTTCACAAGTAAAATAGGTACCCAACTAAATACCATTTGTCCCAGTAATAGCTCAACTAGAACCCCCAGTAACAAATAAGGAAATCTCCCACTGCTCAATTTGGGAACCCCAAAGCATGTCACAACAATCATGAGCATGGTCATGAGTCTCCTCTCAGATGGATCCCTCTAATATATCACAATATACTTGAATCCCCCAGTATGCCATCTGACCTAATCACTCTCATCTCCATACAATAACTTGATGTGATCATCCTACTCTTCTCACTCTATGTGGTATATCAGATCACCACAAAGTGGAAGTCAAGTGATCCTATGCACATCCTCAGGTAAAATGATCATCTCATTGGTCAATATCAGGTAGGTGTTCATAATAGGATCACATATCTTGATGAGCACTAAGATCATAGACATATCTCAAAGCACATGTTGAGAGTGCCTCATCGCTTTTAACCCCACCTCCTCCATGTGGGCCCAATCGACTGGGGTCATCCCCTGCTAGATCTCAACAAAGTTGTATGGAAATCGGTCTTGCATCTGAATCTAATCCCTAGCCTACACCAAATCAAACACATTGCTTATTTATCTATGTTATTATTATCTACCCTACACTCTATGCACCTAACCCATTTCCTTATTCTTCCTAGCTATGTACCCCATGCCCACTAAGTTGCTTTCTCAAAACACACAACTACACCTAGAAACCATCATTTTAATGTGCCTTAGCACCTATGCTATTTTCCAAATACCTTTTTTAACCTTATCAGCCGTCGATGATCATGGTGATCACTGATGGTTAGGCACCCATGTTTTTGAGGGTATCAACTATCAACAATCAGACCTAACCATTGATGATCAATGTGGGCATTCCATGACCAGAATTCCCAAACCTTAGATACCCCTAGAACCTACCCACATGGAAACTAAACCTCTTAATTAGCTAACATAACCCATCTACCCACCCCAACTAACCTGCCCACCCAATCAATTCCCAATTTCACCCATTTATCTATCCAAAATCAACAAAAACCCTCCCTCAGGGATAACAAACCAAACTAAGCATTTCACCCTACCTTGACCTCCTAACCCAATGCAAATGCTTAAAATCAAATCTATACTATCAAATTAAAAACACCCCCTACCTCATTTTATGACCTCTATTATAGAGTTGCCCATAGGCCAACCCATCCTCATCCACACCCATGAGTTCCATATATCTTAGTTGGTCTTCTCGATCTACCCTCCACCTTAGCAATCAATCTCACCCTCAGAAACCAACCTCAATAAATGCCTTCACCACTAAACACCAAAATCTCTAAAGCCTAGGGTTAAAAGCAAGTAAAATACAAAATGAGTAAAAAGTCATTCACTTTTACTTAGTAGGTTTTTAGGGTTCTTACCCTGACTGTCAACGGTCAGAGTGATTATCGATGGTCGCCCTTGGGCTACCTAACCATCGATGGTCAGGTTTCCCCACTTTTTAAGCTCTTACCTTCCTCAAGCCATCTCTTAATAAACATAACACTTTCTCACCCACCTATGGAGACTACCTTCTCCACCCACCTTGACTACCTCGTTGTTGGTCCATTTCAGCCTAACATGTATGCATTTTGTGACACATTTTGTTTGGCACTTTGACCATAGTGAAAACATTGCCATGTTGACCATTTTTTAAAATTTGTGCCACCTCATGCTTACTTGATCCATTTATATTTTCCACAAGAACACTTCCTACCTCGGATACCCATGGAACCACTGACTGTATCTAGGAGACTAACATGTATACCTAGCCACCATGCCTAAATATGATCATGCGATACATTGCTCACTTGTCTTTTTGGCACTAACCTTTATTGTTATCAACCATGGTAACCTTGTCTTTACATGATCTTGGTTATCATACCTTTTGTCATACTTGGTGCACTTATTTTCACTTTAGTGCCCAACCTCTCTAACACGTTCATGACGTTCACCTTCATCATCACCTTCATCTACCTTATCAAACCCATACCTGATTCTATTTTACCTCATTTACTCTCAGTTTGAGGGGTAATACCTCCTCCCATATCAAGGCAATCAACCAGACCTTTGACCAACATTAGTTTTTGTTTTGCAGCTCATTCATTTAAGCTACACAATAAAAAAGGATAAAATATAGACACCAAAAATCCACACACCATAATTATGAGTGTCAAAGTACCCCTAGAATGCCTTAAGACCCTATTTGGACCATTTAACCTTCTGGCCCCTATCTGAACCTAACCTATAGTTAGTTTAACTTAATTGGCTTAAACCTAACCTTTACCCCCCTTTTACCTTTTTCCCTCAACCACTGACAATCAGGTTAACTACTGACGGTCACCCTAACCATCAACAGTTAAGGTCCACCTCCCTAACATCTAAAATGAAAGTCACCTACCTTTCTTTTCTAAAAATAAATCATCTAAATCCTATTGTGAGCCATTGCATGAATGATTTAAATTTAGGAGGCCCAGTTCACAAGCTTTTACAACTCTCTTACCTTGCTTATAAGAAGAGAGGAGCAAAGAGGTGAAATCTATCTACAATCATTATCAAGAGCTTGTACATCTAGGAGTTTATTTGTATAGGTCAATCATTATTAGCAATTTAGTGAACCAACTACCATGTCAGAGATCCAATTTACCACCACTTCTCCACCAAGTTCTCAAGTACCATTACTCTTTCAGAATCAAGCTATATTCCACCAATAGGTCAATTACCTCAATAATCTACCCAATCAACTTTTGGTAAGACAAGTACTTATTTCTTAGTATTCATTTACTTTATTTCGATTTTGTAATCAACCCAAGTCTTACCCATCTCTTAGAATCCATCTTTTAAATCTCATCAACCAACCTTTTTACCAACCTAGATCTAAACACAATAACCATCGACAGTTGTCTCAACTGTCGATGGTCTATCCAACCATCAATGGTCACCTTAACCATTGATGATTAGCCCAATCATTGATGGTCACTATGGCAGTGAAAACTAGCAAGCTAATTTTACCCACCTATAGCAACTAAACCTAATTCTCTATGTTCTTGCTTGTTCATAGACCCCTTTTTGATTTTTTAAAGTAGATCATGATTCTCTAGCACTAGTATTAATTAGCTTAATCATTATTTTAATCATTTCTATCATATTTCTTAGCAAGAATTATTCTATCCAATTTAGTACCTTTTGATTGTTGATACAAGTACTGTAGACATCCAATTCTAAACATCATTTGTGTTGAAATTGTTAATCTTACTCAAATTTCACTCAAATGCACATTTTAGGTCAAAATTTATAAAACATGCTAAATGGTTCAAACTTGTCATTTACAAGTGCCAATTTAGGTCAAAGTATCCCTAAATGGGTCAATGCAGTCTATGGGTCAGCTAACTTTGATCAATTCATTTTGAGTCAAAATGATGATTTCACTTTTTTGTGCTCTCGGTCACTCTTTTCTTCTAATTCATTGGTACACATCATCTACCTTTGTTATTTTGTGTTGGAAATATCCTAAATGGGAATATGGTTCCAACTCATCTAAAAACACCTTCCAATTCTTTTTGAGTCAAATTACAACTCAATAATATGACTTCCTGACCACTTTGATTAATTAAGGGCCAATTTCCAAATAATTGCACAAATGTTGACTAATCTTGTTTAAGGCTAATTAATCCAAATCAAGAGCTTAAGTGGATTTTCCATGAGAGTTGTTGAATATTTATTTTTGGAAATTGATTTTTATTATCTACATCATCAAGTGATGTCATCTATGGGGTGGCATCCATTAAGCCATAAGTACATAAAATATCAAGATTATGGGTCTTCCATACCTCTTTATTACCTCCCATGCCTCATTAATGTCCCTTCTTCCAAATTCATGATGAGGATAATTATGGATTTTAATTACATAATTCAATTAATCCTTGACCATACATCTCAATCTTGAGATGGACGGTCATGGTTGATTCTGGTCATTCTTGAAAATATATAAATAAAGAGGCCATGTACATCATTTTTAAGCTTGATTTGTGCAAAGTTATTATGTTGAATTGTCTCCACAATCCTTTGCATCTGACCATTGATTTTAATTTCAAGCTTCATTCATAGGCTAATTTAGTGATTTCACATCTTGAGTCTAGTTTTTGAGAAGTGTTCTTGAGACCATGGGGGAGTTTTGCCACCATTGTTGACAAAGACAAGAATGCTTGATCAAGAGAGAACACATTTTTGAGCTACTCTTAGATGATGGCATCCATTTGGGAAGGTAACTAATAGGCTTTCTTTCATTTATTTCTTCATTGTCATTTACAAATTCCCCTTGAATAGATAGGCTTAGTTATTTAGTTCTCTATGTATTTCTCTTGGATTTATGGACTAATGTTTGACCAACTTACTTTGTAATCTTAATCTACATTTTGGTACACCCGATGAGACCACAACCCACAAATTTTCTCACAAAGCCTTTATAAGCAACCTACTAACTATTGTTATGTAGGCTCTTGGAGTATGGAAGCAAAGAAAGAAAAAATTTGAGCAAAAAAGTCCATTTTTATAAACCACAGTTTTGTTCTTAGGATAGCCCAACTCAGCTCTAGTTCAACCTAACTCAACTTTGGTTCATCCCAACTCAGCTTTGGTTCATCCCAACTCAGCTCTAGTTCGACTCGACTCAACTCTAGTTCATCCCAACTCAGTTCTGGTTCATCCCAACTCACTTATCCAATCCAACTCACCTGTCAACCTAACTCGCCTGTCAACCCAACTCACCTATCTAACCTGACTCTCTTGTCAACCTAACTTGCCTATCCAACCCAACTCGCCTATCTAACCCAACTCGACTGTCAACTTGAGAGCTAAAATTCTTAATGTCATTTGCTCAAAATCTTAAGTGCTTCAAAATAGGCCCTTATAATTGTGTTTCTGTATGTTGAGGGGGTAGTTTGGAAGTTGATTTGAATGCTTTTGACTAACCAAATACACTTTCATTTGGGTTTAAAATGAACATGCTTGATTTCATACATTTGAATTAGTGCTTAAAATGAACCTAAGATTTGGCTAAGTCTTAGATACATTTCATTTAGTGCTTAAAACACATCATAACTCTTGCAACATTTTAAATTTTGGTGTTTTAATCACGAAATTAGGCTAAGTCTTCAATCTTCAATTTGGGCTAAAAATGAACTTAGGTCTTTATTACTTCATGTGACCTTTTTTATGCAATCTTTTACCTTATTAGAAATTAAGGCCAAGGGCCAAAAATAACATCACCTAATCTCTTATTTTGTGTTTAAAATTGAACTCATTTGTGAAGTTTGTGTGCAATACATGATTAATTAATTAATTGGCAAAAAGAAGGACGTTGCGTGTATGTTCTTCCATCCATCCCCTTTAGGGAACTTTTGGAATCAAAAGCACCATCCTTATTATAATCAAGCCTAGTCCAAGGCTTAGAAAGAATGTCATATAAAGCACTCCCCAAAAACTCGTCATAGTTTGGGGTGATCTTGAAAATGACCCTAAAGTCTTTCTTTTTATGTCTTTCATTTCATTACATCTTGGCTTATGAGGGGGACTTCATTACCTCCCATGAGTTCTTTAGGGAAGCTTTGACTTGGGGTTTCATCTCCTGACACTGACTTCAAATTTCTCCCACTAGGATTAGAGGTTTAAACAGTTAAACCACCTTCTAGTGTTAAAGTGCACACGGGATGTAATGTGCACAATTAGACATCACACTATACTAAGTGAACAATGAGATGTAGTGGTTGTAAAAATTAATAGACCTTTTTGCAACAAGCCAAGTGCTGCGGACCCAAAATTTGTGTTTTTCTTTTTCATCATTTGACATGAAAGTCATTGTGCAATTGATTCCCCTAGAAACATTTGAAAACTTGCTAGTTTAGTCGACCCCACTTTGCCATACCTTGTCAGTTTAGACTTAAGACGTTTGTTTTTTGTTTTTGTTTTTTATCATTAGCTTACTTGGTCTTGATTTGTGTCTAAAACTGCTTGTTAACTCAATGAACTTAACCAAAACACATTCTCCTCAATTTTCTTGAATAAGGGAGGCATTACATTGTCTAATTGGAAAATTTATATTTTCTTTATTCAAATTATTATCAAAAACTTTGTGTCATATCACCCACTTTAGCGCAATCATGCTACCCAATGGAATCTAGATCTTTTACCCAATTTGTTTAAGTCCCTCATTTATAATCCACATTCAAAATTTAAATTTTTTGAGTTTTAAGGGTTGGTGTGTCAAAGTGGGTTCGCCATTTACACACTAAACTTGTTCTAACTTGGGTTTAATTTTCCATTTGGATTGAGGGTCGTTTATTAGACTCAAAATCACATTATCATCTTAGTGGACTCAAGTCATCTTGTGTACGACTTACGCTTTGAGTCCTATAACATATTTTATTCTACTAAAGCCATGTGGTGACGTTGTGCCACCCATTTGATTCTAGCCTTGTACTTAGTGATTCACATATGTTTTTACATCTTGAGTTTTTTAGTCTATTTTGTCTTCTTCATAATTCAGTGAGCTTTCCTCTAATTTTCTAGGGTTAATTCATCAAAGTTGGAACTAGCTTTTATGGTACAAGTATATCAAAAAGATCTAGGCTTTAGTGTACTAGTTTTCACCTTCGATCTTTGAAGTTACCTTACCCTCTTCCAATCTATACAATTATAACTTTACCAAAGGTTAAGTAAACTCGTGAACCAAATCTTCTAATTGTGTGTGGTTCCAAGCCACCCTCCTTTATAGTCTCTTTGGTACCTTATTTATTTGTTTGAAAGAGAACTAAAGCATACTTTGTTTGAATGATTGTTAAGTATTGATCCAAATTTAGTTAAACACACAAAACAACTATTTAGACATGACTCATAGGTTCACTCGTAGTGGGGCCTCTTATGGCCTTAGTTATGAGGATGAGAAATTTTATGATGGTCAAGATAACCCCATTATTTTTTATGAAATCCCCATAATAGTCGGATCTGAAGATGACTATATTGAATATCAACCCCAAGAAGATAAAGATGAAGTAATTCTTGGATTGATACAATCAAGTGCTAGACTACCTTCAAACTTTCCTACAGAACAATTGCATACCTTAGTTAGAGAAGGAGAAAAATGACGGCAAGAGCAAGCTTTTGCACAAATAGACATACCTTCTTCTAACAAAGGAAAAGAAATACAAATAGAGTCAACACCACAAATCTAGATCTTCTAGCTAAGATCAAGATAATAAGTCAATGATATGCAGATCAAATTGTTGCAGACTTAACTAACTCATTAGTTACCACTTCAATTCATAATGATGCTTCGAAAGAACAAGGAAATGTTGTTGAAAGCATGTAATAAATATTTGATGAGAATATAACCATAGTGGATCAAGGTAATCTAAATGAATAGTTAAAGTCACAAGAGACCTTAAAAAATGTTCCATTTGACACGGAACATACATTCTTCAATCATCAAGAACCTCTTGTTACTTTACAAAATCAAAGACCCAAACATTCAGTTTGAATTGAGGAAATATCTCAAGACAATTGGGCTAGTTCTTTTCAACCAACATAAAAATTGGTAAATAAACATAGAAATTTCCAAAATAAAAAAGGTACCAAATAGCTGAATTTAGGGAATGTTTTATAATACAAGAATCAATGACCTGTTTTCTTGACTCAAGGAACAAATCAGAACCAAGTCATGGATCAAAAGGTATACACTCCCTATAGACCCACACAAAAAAATCAAGGGCACATTCTACCCCAACAATAACAACATCAAGGGTGCATTCTACCCTAACAACAACAACAACAAGGACACATTTCACCCCAACAACAACAACAACAAGGGCACATTCCATACCAATAACAAAAAAACTAGGGGCACATTCCACCCCAACAACATCTTATTCAATCCATAAATGCACCAAACATGCAAGAGTGGAATTATATGAAGGAAATTGTTCAAATATTGGAGATGAATAATAAAGTCAAAAAGTACAAATTCGATGAGATATGTCCATATCTATTTTATTTATCTATTCTTCAAAACCCATTTCCACCTCATTTTAAGGCACCCAAATTTGACAAGTACAATGGAAATGGAGATCCACATGAGCACATACAGGCATTCTTTGTCTTATGTCAAGATCTTTCTTAAAGTAGTGAGTACTTACTACTACTATTTCCATGAATTTTAGTGGGACAAGCTCTTGATTGGCTACTTAAACTACCCAAGGGATCAATTACATAATAGAATGACTTATCAAAAAAGTCCGTTAACCATTTCTCATATAACATAGAACATGAATTAACTATTGTTGACTTATGCAAAGCCAAGCAATATGATGGTGAAAGTTTTACCGCATATCTACAAAAGAGGAGAGCATTGGCAGGCCGCTTTCAATATAACTTGTTAGACAAATAATTCGTTGATATCTTTGTATAGAACTTACATCCTGAAGTCACACATAATCTATGGTTAGTTTGTGCTAACTCATTTGAATAAATTATTGTAAAAGGAGTGCATATTGAGAAGGCTCTTATTTCTAAGGGCCTTGTTAAGATTTTTGTGCAAGGTCAATCATCTAATTAGACTCAATCACCAACTCAAATAGTTGCGTAGGATAAATCAAAGGGATTTAACAAAAATAAGGACATGGTTACAAATGGGGTGACTAAAATAAGGCATGTAAAAATGGTGTAGGCTACACCTCCCCCAAATGTATAAATAACTCCCCAAAATCCACCACCTACTTTGCAAAGATAGCCTCCATGAAGGACATTTCATAATAATTTAGGGTCTTTATCAACTTAGGAGAATCAGTTGAAATAGTCTTACAAAAGCTTGTCACTGCTAATTTAATTGTATGGCTAATACCAAGGCCATTTCCTCAAGATCAACCAAAATTAGATTGGTATAAGGAGAATGAATGGTGTAACTTCCATCATAATTTTGGTCATAAAGTGTATCATTGCATCCAATTACAACACATCATTGAAGACTTTATTGAAAGTGGTGAACTGGAAATTAAGTTGGCTCCTAATCAGGACACAAATCACGATATGGGAATCTACAAGACCCCTTTCACCGCCAAGAAATAATCAAAACCAAGGTCAAAATTAAGGATAGAGGTAGAATCAAAACCAACATCAGGGTTAGAATCTTAATGAGCATAATCGGGATCATAATACCTATACTAACAATATAGCTTACAACAACATGCCCTACGACTCTAACAATACTATGGGGAATATTTTTGTTGCCCACATTACCACTGTTACTGTGAAACCACATGGAAAATCTCATGTTCTTCATAGCATGGGACCCATCATTATAGGGTCAACACCCTCTCCCCCTAGTAATACCACATCAAGTTCACATAATCATGTTGTGACTCCATTTATATAGGTTACTAATTCTAAACAATGATACCGTTCTTCTAATTATAAAGGCTCCTCATTGACTCAAAGATGTAGCAATATAGTTATATGCCCGTGAGTCACCATCTAAGGCCCTTTTCCTTCCTCTTCTAATTATAATAACTCCTTACCACCTCTAGGTTGTGCAGTCACAACTAGATGCTCGTGAGTTACCATCCAGGGCCCTTCACCCACTTCTTCCATAAAACCCAATGAGAACATTGTGTCAATGGTTCTAAAGATGAATATTGTCCCAACAAAGACTAAAATATCTCAATCCATAATTTAAAAGCCTTATAGTCTAGCACACTAATTAAACAAAACCCCTACACAAATTTCCATATTAGAACCCTTGCAAACATTTGATGTCCATAGAACTATCATGAACAACCTTTTGAAGGAGTCTATTATGCCTAATGATATAAACCCTAATCAATTATAGAACCTAGTTGGACATTTGTCTTCATTTTGGCAAATCATATTTGATCAAAAAGAGATGTCTACTCTTGGCCCAAACCATAATAACCAACTATACATTGAGATAATCATTCTGGATCATAAGATCAAGTGGGTTCTTATAGATAATGGTTCAGGGCTGAACATCATATCTCTTAAATTGGTATGATGATTGAGCTACATGGATAAAGACATTTAGCTAGAAACTATTATCATTAAGGCTTATAACAACACCGAGAGGGAGTCATCTAGTACAATTTGGTTGCCTGTCATGGTTGGGTCTATTTCTCATCACACATTATTCTATATTGTAAATATTGAGCTTCCTTATAACATACTTCTTGATCATCCTTGGATCCATGAAGTATAGGTATTTCCATCCACTCTTCACCAATGCCTTAAGTTTCCCCATGATGGGATCGAGGTTACTATTCCCATTGATCAACAGCCATATCAATATTACAAACATCTTGAAGCTGAGTTTCATAATTATAATTATTGCCCAAGTTATGAATTCATTACAAAGAAGAACAAATCCATCATTTCTCATCCATCTCTATCTAATTATATCAACCCTGGTGATATAGCTCTTGCTAAGTAAGTTATTATTAAAGACATAGGTATTTCCATGTACCATCTGAAGGATGTCCTCCATATTGAAAAATTTCCTAAATCCCCTAAATCATTTGGTAAGCCTAAAACTTCCAAAACTCCTAACAAACCCAATTAGATTTGGTAGCCAAAGAAGAAACAACCAAAACCTTCTATGGTTTTTGTACTTATAATCGCACCAAAGAAAGATCAAGAAGCTTTTATCGAGAGAGATTGGTTATATTCTAAAGGTCTTGCATATTATTTTTAGAATCCAAATTATCTTATCCTTAATCGGATAATGGATCATATTGACTATACAGGGAAAAGCCTTGGCCCACAAGCACAAGGAATTTTAGAACCCTTATCAACTAGAGTTGTCAATTAGAATCATGGTATTGGATTTAAACCACCAAAGGATGACCTCATGACTTTTGATAGTGACTCTTTTGAAGTGACTAGTAACGAGACTCCTATAAGTGACACAATGTCCTATTATAGCCTTTTTGATGAGCTTGCTGACTCAGATTTATTTGATTCAAATTCCATATTGACCATAGCACCTATTGGAGCTTCCCATCTTCAAGCAAGAACCCATCCTAGTGGTGTTTTCCTTCTTGAAGTATGACATTATATCTTTACCCTTAGAGATTTATGTCCTAAAGCAAACCCTCATTATGCCCTATGCATTTTCCATCCTGAACTCATATATTACGACCAATAAAATTGGTCATATGCCTTGATGAGTTTCAAAATGAAGAATCAATTGCGGAATACATGGGCCTATGAGATGGATTACCCATTGGTGATCATAAATATGGATTTGATTTTTCATTGGATCCTTCTACCTAATTTAGAGAGTAGGCAAACTTTCTTGGTCATAATAAAGAACAAACATCAAGATCTTCAGGTGAAACCCTCTTTGAGGTGCTTGTCGATCAGGGAAAAAGTAAAGAAAAATACAAGCCTTTCAGTGAAAACATGTTTCAGGTGTTCCTAGGGAGGAAAGTTTGCCTATCCCCTTAGGACACATAAGGTCCATCTAGCCCAAGTTATATAGCTAGTACAAGCATCTCTTCAGAACAACATCAAATATTTGAGCATCTTGCTCTTGAGTTTCCAGAGGTTTTTGCTACTTGGCCTTTACTTGAGAAGGTAGACTCTGATTCTTCATACTATCTGGATCTTTGGGAGGAACAACAAGAAGATATAGCAGAGGAAGATGATCATGACCATAAATTGACTAAAATTATAGAAGATGGATCTGCACTCCTTTTGGAGAACATAATAGAAGTGAACTTGGGAACCTATGAGGATCCCAAAATTGTTTATCTTGGAGCTTCCCTTATTGAATATCTTGCAAGCTTAGAATTAGAGTCAATGTAGTTCTCTTGTGCATATGATTGAAGTGTAATTCAGAGAAAGGCTCCAACTTTTCTCCCTAAAAAATACAATACAACTACATGAATATTATCTAAAACCCTCATTTGGTATAAGTTGATGATGGTATAAGTTGACGATGTCACAAGGATTGGAGACGATGAAGAATCAAAGTTGGCTCAATGTGCAGGCTCTTTGATTATTTTTGTAATAGACATGAAGAATATACAACCCAATAACTTAGGAGGATTTGTTATTTGCTTGATACATGTTAAATGACTATGGATGACTTTGTATATATAGGGTTCCCCTATGATAAGACACACAATAACTGACCATAGAAGAATGTAATAAGTGAAATTCAAGGCATGCAAAATCAAGCCAAGGTAGAAGGACTCGTAAAAATATATGTGAAGGAGTTGACAGGCCATCGAATTTAACCCAAGAAAAATAAATGCTTAGTATGAAATGATGTTGATCAAAAAGTGGATGACCAAGACTTGAGAGTTAATAAAAAATGAATTTGAGACTGTTAAGATGAAACAAGGCCAGATAGATAAAAGAATTGCCAGGATCTCTAGATCAATAATTGGTCATGGTGGAGTGATCATGCGAGTCAAGCAAGCACACATCACACAACTGAAAGTAATTGAAACCATCAAGTGAGAATAACAACACATAGTCTCTGTGAGAGTAATGCAAATACTCCAAAAGCAAAATAACATTATGAGAATGCATAGGCAAGATACAAAATATAAGCTAGGTAGCATGTTTAAATAAAAAAGAGAGAGGAAAGAGGTGGAAACACCAACCAACATGAAGGTGACATCTCATAACCTACTCACCTAATAAAACATTCTTTATTAACCTAAGCTAGATTAATAAAAGGTGTAGGTAAAATATAGTGGGAAAAAGGCTTACACCAACACCCCCAATAAGCGTAGCTTAGGTAGGTGATGATATATAAAATGGGTCCTAGCAACAAACCCTGATGATGTACCCATGTATAATGCAATGATCCCAATATCCTACAAAATATGAAGGATGTGTGCCTCCACAAATAAAAGAGAGAATGTATGTGCAGAATGTCACATGATGAATGTTGTAGTAGGTCCCTCTAAAACAAATGTTGTCTCTTCCTTTTGGAATAAAGAAACCATGAGCTATCAAAATATTGAATTCCCACTCAAGTAGAATGCAAATAAGAACCATGATGTAGATCTCTGAAAAATGCTAAAATGTCTCCCTACTAGTGCTTGAATGTGCCAAAGTTTGATCAGGTATCACAAGCTTAACTGTAGAAGATGGCAATGAAGAAACATATAATGAAGTGGAGGGAACAACCAAAGAAGAAGATAGACATGGAACATTCACTAAAAGAATGCCGATGTGAAGAGTGGAGTATGACTCACCAACTGAAGAAAGAAAGTCCACATGAAGAGATGAGTCATTGATGCTCACAATAGGTGTACTCATATTGTAAATAGTAGAGTCCTCGAAAGTGCAAGGGTGTGAAGGCTCTGGAAGAGCAATAATTAACATAAGAACGGAAGTAGAATATGTAATAAGACAACTCAGGTTTGGTAGAATCTCATCTTGTAGTGGGGGCTCGATAGAAGGAAGAGCACTATCCACCATGGATATGTCATCATAGGAAACAAAATTAGGAGGCAAGAGTACAATTGTGTCTGAAGAGATAATGGGAAGTGGAAGAGGTGTGATGTAAATCTCAATTGGATCACCGAAAAGACTCTAAAAAGTGCTCCAAATAGTGGAGGGACACTCTATGTGCTCTACATGGTGGTGCAAATCCCATGAAATGTTTATCAATAAGTGACCATAAACACATAAGAGTTGGCCTAGTCATTATATTGAGTTAGGTCAATAAGATTAGGAATCTATCTATATAAGAATGGAATAAGTTCTCAATCTATGAGTGAACGTTCCATATAACCATGCCATGAAGCATAGTTGTCCTTCCCAATAAGGATAACTAGAGATGAAATAACACTCCTCAACAGGGATCTCTCAAGTGGAGTCGACATGACCACAACTGAGAGTAATAGTGCACTCTAGAGATGGACTTCAAACTATGCTGAAAATGAGTCCAGTTAAATAAGAGCAATCTATGTACAAGTGATAATGCATGCTCAAATGGACATCAGGGTCTACTGACAATGCATTTAAGAATACAAGAGCAATCTATAAAAGTAGTCACTAAATGGGCACAAGTAATAGTTACAAAAAATTGAATGTGCACAAGAAAGAATGTAGGGCCCATAATAACTTCCCTGAGATAATCAACAATTATCCTCCCCGTGTTTGTAATTAATAAAGCACACTCAATGAATGTGTAATTTGTGCTTATGATCGAGTACCAATGCATGCTCTACATATGAATGTCAAAATTAATTGAAATGGGTCCACATAAGTAAGAGCAATTAGTGCATGAGTGAAAAAACACGTCTCAATGAATGGGCATCAGACTCAGCTAGCAATGCATTCATAAATGTGAGCAATTAGTATAATATCCACTAAATTGTCACAAATGAAAACTACAAATAGGCCAAACAGGAGGACGTCGAACTTTATCGATAATGCGTCTGTATGAGAAGTAAATGTGTGAACTAGTCAAGTAGCCCCCCCAAAATTTGGCACTTTCTAATTTAGTGTGTTTTATAATTAAAATGGGCTAGCTATGTGGGAAATTGAAAAATACACACTTTTTCAAAAGACGGTGCTCAATTTTGAGCTACCGTTGACAAGATACTAACAAAACAAATTCTCGCCAATAGCCCATTTTTAATAAAAATTGCACTAAATGATTAAAATACGCCTGATGCTAAGGGGTTACCTAGCCTTAAAACTAGTCGTTGAAATTGACAGGAAACCATGGTCTTCCTCAAGCCAACTAAAGTCAAAAAAATATCAACCCATACACCCCTATGTGCTTTTAACATGAAAAGGCTTATTAGAGGTGTTTAAAAAAGATACATAAAGTTATTTTAAATAAAATAAAAAACATGATTTAATTTTCAATCTTATTTTTTAGCAGAATTATCAAAAAAGTGATTAGGGCACATAGTATTTTTATACTTTTGACTTTAGAAAAGAGGAGAGCTAGGCAAAAGTTCCTACGGTGCCACCATTATTGGAGTTTACAAGGAGAAACCAAGGGTTGTGCAAGAAAATTCACTACCTTGAGAGAGAGATCTACAGGAGTGTCTCATGTATCAAAATTTGGAGTTTGATAACTTGGCTATGTGGTCATTTATGAGCCTATGTCATGGTGAAGGACGCTAAAGAAAGGTGAAGGAGGCAAATGGAAAAAGAAGATGCTTCCTTGCGCTTTGTTACCTCCCTTTGTAGTTTGTTTGCTAGTCGTGATACTGAGCAACATGGTTCCTCTATAATGCAAATCAAAGGAACTCCATTGATGCCTCATGCTAATCCTCCAAACATGGCCACCACCATGGTCAGCCACCACCTATCCTTCCAATAGAGACCTAGATTGAAGATTCCAGCACCACCAATGCAGCAGTCTTGAAAGCACGATAGGTTCTAAAAATTTCAACGCTGATCTCACATAGTTTCAATGCATAGATATGTAGAAAACAACATAGAAAAGCATTTCAAAAAACTTGATCAATTCTCCTTGGTGCCCCTCAGCCTCATGACCCTCTATGCACTGAAAATAATGCAGGTTAGATCCCTCTTTCTCAATACCACTTCTCTGCATACCAAAAAAACTTCAACGTATAGTAGATCTAATGTAATAGAAGGCCACGCAGTGAGAGATCCGTTGCTCCAGATAGAATAGGCAACCAAGAATGGCTTAACGCCAAGATTTTAACACAAGTCTATAAATTGCCAAGATTTTAATGCAGGTAACGCTTGGCTGAAGGAGATCTTAGATAAAGATGCCAAGGCCACACAATAGATGATGCCAAACTTGTTTTTCAATGCTTGCTTGGCTATAAAGTGAAACACCTAGCTTAGAAATTAATGCTTCACTCCTCCATGCACCAGAAAACACTCTCCCTCCTCAGATCCAACACTTCATTCAGATTTGTAAACAAAAATCTTCTTTTTCTCTTAGATGGAATGCTTCATAGCAAGATCCTTCCAATAGATAAAAAATAATAAAAGCCAACATACCAGTAATACCCTAGATTTTGCAGAAAGGGACCTCTACAATAAATCCTGAGGTTTTTGAGATTTTTTTTCAAAAAACAACCCCAAAACTTCGTAAACCCACTAAAAAATTGCCTCAAATATGCAAATAAACTCTAGATTTCAATGAAATCTTAACAACAATAAAACTCAGACAATCGAATACCGGATTGGCACTTTGATACCATAAAAAAATTGCCAAGATCTCCAGATCAACGATTGGTCATGGTGGAGTGATCATGTGAGTCAAGTAAGCACACATCACACAACTGAAAGCAATTGAAACCATCAAGAAAGAATAACAACACAGAGTTAGTCGAAGCGAGAGTAATGCAAATGCTCCAAAAATAAAATAGTATTATGAGAATTGAAAGGCAAGATACAAAATACAAGCTAGGTAGCATGTTTAAATAGAAAAGAGAGAGGGATGAGGTGGAAACCAACCAATAGCAAGGTGACACCTCATAACCTACTCACTTAATTAAACATGCTTTATTAACCTAAGCAAGATTAATAAAAGGGGTAGGCAAAACCTAGTGGGAAAAAGGCCTACACCAACGATAGAGTCTAGTGTGAGTTGAAATGTATTTGAAAATAGCTAAATATATACAAGTGGACCAAGTATGTGAAAACAAGGATAAGACACAATGAAAAAAGGACTTTTACCAATGGCGCACTGATATGTATTCCTTAGTGATTGATTGTGGCAAGGAAAAATATATAAGTCCATCACAAACACCAAAAATTGTGAAAGACTCAATCTCTATGTGAGTAGTCAAAGACATTGATTCCCTTTTGTAAAGAGTAACCAATGCATTTTTCTTCTCATTAACTTCAAGATGCTCCTCTAATCCTTTTTGCAAGAAGTCATCAAATGTTTAAAAACTAGTCAAATGTGATGTCCTTCCACTCTAGAGATGCATTTATCTACAATAACTAATGGCCGACAAACATGAGTGCCATTTTAAACAACACACATCTCCTCTTTTGGTTTCCAAACATGTTAATAAACTTTCCAATTTTATAAGCTTCACATAACATTCTTAACCTTTTTTACAAATCAATGTGGTTGTTTTATGTACAATGAGAATAAGTCCACTAAAAATAACTAAAAATTTCTTAGGTGAATAGATTATGGAGTTCTTCGCCAAAAAGCAAACTCAAAACTTCAACTCCTAAAATACGATAAAGTGAAATAAGTAAACCCTCTTCCATATTGATCATACGCTTCCCTATTTTACGCCCAACATGAAAGCCCAGACTCTACTCATTGTTATTCCTTGCAAAGATTTCTCTTCTTAATATCTTATGCATCATTTTTTCTTGCTTAATAAAAAAACGACACGACAAATTGGTATTTACTATGTCTAATACACCCAATGTGTGTTAGGTTTTGTGGAAACACTTGTTTTAAATTATGTGGAAACATTTGTTGTATGTATTTGTAGGACCGTAAGGTTCACTCAAATTGCTTGAGGGTGGTGGCTTTAATCGTGCCCGACTTAAAAAGAGTACAAGGCTTTAGCATGAACCAGGCGATAATGGACTTGATGATGCTATATTTGACTATGCTTTTTGGGTCCGTGTTATGCCAGCATAGGATTTGAACAAATCTCTTCAACGTTTCTTGAGGACTATAACTTAAAAACAGTAGGTAATTGCTTCTCATTATTTTAGAATCTAGATGGGTTTGATTTTGTAAACCAGTAGTTTTGTGCATGAATTCAATATGTGTAGCCCTCAGGCCAGTACCAGGGCAAGAGGTGAATTGTGCCTTCCTTTTCTTAGAATTAGCCCCTGTACCGAATAGAATCGAAACTGTTTTTGAGACCTCGTCTTTTTCCACTCTCAATATCATGACCAATTCCTTTCACGCACAGGAAGGATGGTCTCAGAATCTTCCATCAACCCTAGTATGAGTTGGGTTATGTTTATCTCGACCTATAAGACTGGTTAAAACCCTGATACACGTGTGATTTGGCTCAACACACAGGAATCGGTTGTATCTGAAATCAATAGGTTTGCAGTATGGCGGGCGCGGGCGCCAGGAATCGAAACATGGAGGAGGATGACAAGCTAATATTCGAGACAAGCCCTGGGGTGGAGGCCATCTCGAGCTTCGACCAGATGGGCATCCGCGACGATCTTCTTCGCGGGATTTACCAGTACGGCTTTGAGAAGCCCTCCGCCATTCAGCAGAGAGCCGTCATGCCTATCATCACCGGCCGCGATGTCATTGCCCAGGCTCAGTCTGGTACTGGCAAGACCTCCATGATCGCCCTTACTGTCTGCCAGATGATCGATACCTCCATTCGAGAGTAAGTTTTACTCTAACCTCTGTTTTTCTATTTCTGCAAATCCTATAAGGTTGATAAATAAGTTTATGGGACTTGAGTTAGGGTAATTGAGTTGTGGAAGTATAAAAAGGGATTTGTTTTCCATTTACTTTGATATTCATGAGTAAACCTGTGAGTAAACTCAAAGTTGCACATAAGCACCCTTGATGCCATTCATTGTTACATGTTGTGGCTGACAGCACAGAATCTTCTACATCTATATTCAAATAGCCTATGTTTATACAAAACAATATAAGTTTAAGTATTTGGGTATGGCTAAAAATTCTCTGCCAAATAGGGGAATGATAAAACGCCTACATGCCTGCTGTGCCCAATTAATGCACATTTATTCCCATGTTATTTTTTAATTCAACAGAAATTTGTATTGAAGCACTTTCCTTATATGTGTGGGGGTTTGGTTTAAATGATAAATTGTTTTATAGCATGAAATTCAAGGTGAATTGCTTGAAACCAAATTTTTATTGTTAGCATTGATAGCTACATTCATTGTTGTTTACCAGGCCAAGCTGAACTGGTATGGTAAGAAATGACAATTGCTAAACTGGAAAGGTGGGAAAGTGCAGAATTTTTTAATAAAGGTAAATGCCAAGGTAGTTTTTAAGTCCCTTTCAAGCAGATACCAATTTGGTGTATGAAGGCCCTATTGTGGAGGCCTGCAAGAGGATTGTTTTTTCATTTACCATATATATTGTTCAACAGTGTTTACAACTCTACCCCCATTAGGATAAAACATGTGATCTTCACTATGGGGTACACATGCCTTCACCGTCAGGCTCATTCAGGTTGAACAATATTGAAGTTTTACTTCAATTTCAAGCTGAGTGTGACTGTTTCTTGGATGAGGTGGTTCTCAGCATTCCCACCAAGGAATCGATACAGACTTTGGGGGTTACTCTGTTCAGGCTTCTGTTATCAGAAAAGAGATACATTCCTTGATGCTGTCAGGCTAGGGGTTCCAAGTGAATGGATGCCCAACCTGCAGCCTATACCCTCTTCAGCTTAGCTTATCACACTCACATATACATAGCTAGACACACACGAGTATCCAACACACATTTCATATTATTCTTCATCTAAAATCAGCTATAAAGGCTCTACAATGCTTATTGTTTATATTCTGTCTGCCTCAACCTGGCAGCTCACTTCTAGCTAGGAAACACACACAGCTAGACACACATATACGCAGCAATACACAATTTCAGGTTAAGCCTTTAAAAAGGCAGCTTTCATTCATATGTTTTCCTTAGATATTAAAGTCTTAGTCTCTTCTATGGGCTTTTTAATACAACTCAGCTTCTTTGGGCTCTACACAGCATTTCTAAAGCTCTCAGGCTTGTATCTCTCTAGAAGCAGCAGCCTCTATATCTTCAACAACCCCATCCATTACCTTTACAAGCTAACATTCTTTATGCTAATATGGATTCCAATGCTATAGATGTTTCTCTTCTTAGCTTCTATGCGTAGCTGACAGCTTAATCAATATTATGAATGGCTTCGCTTGTCCCTCCAACGCATAATTAATAAAATGAATGGCTTCGCTTGTCCTTCCAGTGCAAACCTGCAGTTCTATATGAATAGAGGTATGGTGCTCCATGCCTTGGTATTACAAACTTGCAAGCTAAGTTGAAAGAGGTATGGTCTTCCATGCATATCTTGGAAATCCCATCTACTTGACACAGAATTCAGCTGCACATTAAAATCCAACCAGCTCCTTTGTCTACTGCCCATTTCCATGTCATCTCTTACATATTGCTGAGGTCAGTGGTTGTGATTCATAGCTGGAATATCAACGGCCCTTGCCTTTTCACATTATTAATATTATAGCTTGTCCTAAGGTGAACAACAATTGTCACTTGTTGAGCTGGGATGCTCCTGTATCAAACTCCCCAGCTAAGAAAATTGTGAGCTCCTGCTCACAAGGATTGGATGAGTCATAGAACCGCTCTTTTGGTCATGAGGTGTAATGACCATGGTGTCCCATTCCAATACACGAGATACCTCTGTAGGTTGTTTTCTTTCTTCTTTTCCAACAACCTGCTGGACCTTTGATCATCTTCTTCTTCCTGGATTTGCTCACTTCACACTCTTATCTTTCCCATTGGTTGGTCATAATCTGACCACCTCCTCCATTAAGTTGTCTTTTGTCTTTTGCATGTACTTGTGGGTTTATACCCACCTCCATCCATCCTCCTCCACCAGATCCATCTTGACTTTGCTTACTGCAGGTCCAATCTGCTATTGGACTCCTAAACCGGCTATTTCCTCTCAAAGGCAGGTCCTCTTTAATTCCTTCAGTTGCAATTTCCTCCTCTGCTGTCCTCTTTACATCCACAAGCTTGATTGTAGCTTCTTCATTTGCAAGTGCTATAAAAAGCTTTTCGAGCTCCTCTGCTTCTTCACAGCTTATGAGCTCAGATATATCACGGTTTACCCATTTCTCTTTGGAAGGTTCCTTGAAATGCCGCAGAAGGCTCCCTGAAATGCCGTCTTCTCCATTTCAGCTGTCACCTTCATCCCTTGGGCATGAGTATGATTTCCCTTCCATTTCAGCTCTGTATGCCATATAGACATGCTACCCCTCCATTTTTCTTCTTTCATCATGAGCTTTCCAAATAGCTCATGCATGTTAGCTTGGAAGGCTTCTTCAAGTGCCTCCTCTTCTTTCTCTGTTGCTATATCTCCATACATCAATTCAAAAGCACTAATTAAATAAAAAAATTGGAACTCAAGTGTCCCTATTGGTGCTTCCTCTAGTAGCACCTCTGCTGCACTCTTCTTCTCCTCGCATACGTTGGCTTATACGATAATCTGTCTCTTCTCTCCTTCTCTTGCTCTTCTTTTCATCTATATTCCTTTCAAAAGGCATATACCTGTTGTAAGAATCAATTGCTTTTTGTCTTCTTCACAACCTTCTTCAACCGCACAAGTTTGTACTTCTTACTTCACCTTTCCCTTCACCTTCATGCCTTCCAAAAGACATTTCTTTGCTTATCTACTGCTGCTGCAATCAACAAGTTCTTTAGCTTTATCATCTATAATGAGGATACTCTCCCTACCATTACACTTGGCTTGATGTGCTTCAAGTTCTAGTTTCTCATGACCTAGCTGCCTTCCTATATTCTCCCTTATGCCTTCAAACTTCAAAGAGGCATACTACTGTTCCACTACTGCTATGGCTCATTCTAGCTTCATCCACTTGAATGAGTATCTTCTCTCCCTCATTCTCAGCTTCTGCTTGATGTATATCAAGCTTAAGTTGCTCATAGGGCATATCTTCTTCAGCTCTCTTCCCCCCCTTTGTTGCATGCTCCTTCATACCTGCAATGCCATCAAATAAAATATTTTGGAAAATAATTTTTTCACACTTGTCCCCCTTCCAAGGGTGCTTCCTCCAACTATTTATCAATTTCTCTTGCCTCTTGTTCCCATAGGAGACAATCCTTTTCACTTCTTTGATTAAATATGGGACCTCCACGATGTCCCGGTCACTGCTCCCCATCTGCTGATGCAGATTCATGAGTCCAAATAACTTCCTCTTCATCATTAATGGGGTCCCCAAAGAACACCATTTCAGCTTCTTCTCCTCTTATACTCATGTGGGCTGCTACCTCATATGCTACACCTTGTCAACCTCGAACAATGGGTTGCAACTTTTCTTTTTCATCAATAATGTGTTCTGCTGTCACAATTCCAGCTGTTTGTATAGCTTGGCTGAAACTTCTTTATTTCTCATTCTTCCTCTCCTCATCCTCCCTCAAGAAGATTTTATCCACTTTCTCTCCCTTAATGGGGCTGCTCATAACTTCCCCAACCTCCATCAAAGTCATGCATGCTTTCTCCCTCTTCAGGGTAGCATATTCCAGCTCCTCCTTCCCACGCATCTTCATCTTCTATGAGGAACTTGTTGACAATTTTGCCCCCACAGGGCAAATTGCCACCCCTACTATTCGGAACTTTGCTATGGTGCCAAGTTTGTCTTGTGAATCAGTTCTGGGGTTCTTAAATGTGCATTTGCAGCCACCCAAGTGGCCATCTACAGCAGTTTGAAAGGGTTTTCCTCCTCTTCTAAGCATCACGTACCGCGAAAAGCCAAGACATACAAGCTTTAAGTTTATTTATTTTGTCTTCCCAAGGATTTTTTCGGGCTATAAGAGGTGGACTATTTCTTCGGACATTTTGTCCGATAGAAAGAGCTCTCAAAGGATTGTGTAAAAGTCCGAAAAAATGACTAAGTGGCAGTCGTTCAAAGTTTATTTTCTTTGGACTTTTTGTCCGAAAGAAAAAGGGAAACGCCGGAGAAGACTGAAGCAGAACTGAACATGGACAGTGAATAAAATAAATGCAGAATAAAGATAGGCAGGATGAACGAAGATCATGCATAGACTAACGTGAGTGACTCCAACGAAGTGAAGACATTTAAGAAAACAAGCATGCTTCAGTTCTGAAAATAGAGTTGTCTTGCATGATGAACGGGCAAAGTGTTAAACGTTTCAAACAGTCAGAAATTCTATGCACGCATTCTCGTTTATCTCAAAGCTTGAAACGTTCCGGCGGTTCAAACATAATTCTTAATTTGGCATTTGCATTGATTTCATGCAAAGGGGAGACTTTCAAATGTTCCAGCAGTTCGAGTGGATTTGACTACTCTTGTTTTGGAGTTGATTGGTTTTCAAGTCAAGACATCTATTCGTAAATTTCATGCGTCCAAAGCTTGTCTTCTTCTTTTCCAACGCAAGGAATTTTCATGCAAGACAAAATATACTTTTGTAAATGTTGAGTTGGTTTGAGTTTACTCTATTTTTCAATGTCAATCTCTTGGTTTTTTGTAATTTTCTATATTAATGGCTTTTCAGTCTTGTAAAATCCATCTGTCTCTTAGTAAGACCAAGCTCTGCCATTGGTGAGTTGTATAACTTTTTTAATCAATAGAAGGATTGTACTTTCAAATTTCAAGTGCTGGCATAGTGTACATTCATTTAGCAATTTGCGTACGTGGTAGATTTCTCTCCTTTTTCAAATTCGGATTCGTATCGAGTTGCTAGCTTATCATGATATGCAGGTCATGTTCAGTGTTTTATGTTTTTTGCCGAAGCTGTAAGTGGATGTAGGTGGCTGCATAGTGTCTTGTATCAGATCTCTCTCCATCGTTTTCTCTCAGGTTTTTGTCATTGGATCAAACCTTCTCATAAAATACTTATGCATAGTGATCAATTAAAATCAAAGGTCTTCTTTTTCCCCTATTTGTTCAGTGTTCAAGGTTTCAGGTAGGGTGGATCAACATTTCGATGTATCATCGTCATTAGGTAGGATTTTCCCTTCAAGTTTCTTTCTTTTTTTTCCATGGTAGTCCACAACACATAGTAGAGATCCTCATTGATACATCTTACATGAACCAGCCTTCTCTGGAGGTTCTTCTTACCATTGAGGCATCCACTCTCGCGAGAAGATCCCATTGTTTCAACTGGAGAGAGGATTAGCCATTTCAACACGTCTTCGTTTCAGGGTGCAACTCCAAGTTGACAATAGTTTTTGACATTCTCGGTGGGACTACGAAAAAGTTCTTTGCATATTTGAAGAGTTTTTACAGCAGCAGAGAATATTCATTTACATCCAGTTGCAGAGTTCATAGCATCATTCAGCTAATCCGTTCATGCCAAAGGTTACCACAAGATCAACAAGTAAAGGTATTCTTTTTGAATTTGTAATTTATAAAAGAGCAAGGTCTAGGAGGGCAAATCCATATCCTCAAAGAGAATATTTACCTCCCCCTCATCCTATCGTTCTAAACATTGCAATCCCCACTACCCAGATGACCATTAGAAATCAAGTGTTTGCTCCATTCAATAGGGGAAGTCCATTGAATTTAGCACAATTTGATGACATTTTTGTATTTGCCTTCAAAAATATTCCATTCTTCTCAAGAGAAAATCAAATAACCCCTTTTGAGCATATTCAGGATGTGGCTAATCTTTGTTCAACTTATAATGTTGTTGAGGATAATGTTGCTATTAGATTGCTTGCTGCTTCTTTCAAAAGAAAAACATTACAGTGGTATAGAACCCTTCCACTTGGATCCATTTTCACTTGGGATGAATCGAGTGCAGCTTTAGTCAAGCAATTTGAAGACAAATTTGATCACTTATCTTTAGTTGAACAATTAACTGCCATACAGAGAGCTCCTCATGAGTTCATGTTTGATTTTAATCTTAGATTCCAAAAGACATGGACCAAAATACTAGTTCTGATTAGGCCATCCCCTAAATATGCATTTTTGTATTTTTTGAAAGTTTTTAATTTTGATATTAGTGTGGTGATACAGTCAATGGGTCGTACTATTTTGCCAGATGCTTATGAAGTTGCAATAAGGGCAGAAAATAGTTTGATATAAGCAGGTAAGCTTTCTCCAAGACCTCCAATGCCCATATTTAAAAAAAAAAGTTCTATATCGACCCCTCAAGTTCCTTAAATTCCATCTTTGGCTCCAATTCCAGTATCCGAAGTTTCTATCGCAGCGTCTACTAGTCAAGCTAGTGAGATAGGAGAGTTGAAAGGTTTGCTACAATCTTTTGGAAATAAAATAGTATAGCGCAAAAGGTAGCAATTTCAGTCAAATAGGCCCTATCAATAGCAAAATCAGAACAACTATCAGTCCTTCAAAAATCAAATTTCTTTATCAGGGTTTTAGAGAAAATAGACCACCCTATCAAGCACAAGGAGCCATAACTCTAGCTAGCCAAATGCTGCTCTTGATCCGAATGCTCTTTCCACTTCAAAAGCCATTGTTCCAACCCCACTTCAAAATAATTTGATGCAAGATTCAGGGTGGTAGCCCTCAAATCTCAATGATGCTTAAAAACAAGTCTTGGTATCATAGAACATCACCATGTCAGAGGACACAAGAAGAGTTCTCTTTTCAAGGTCAATATAAAGATACAGGGTTGACATCACAAGGAGTGACTCATCAAGTTCAAGGGCACCCTAATGCTTTAATGTAAATTGACAGGTCGATGATCATGTTGCTTTTACTCAGGGTGTTAAAACTAACGATTCAAGTGGTCAAGTTGGAGCTATAACCTATCAGAGAACTAAAAGAAGAGCTCTTGATGAAGCCCAAGCGGTAGCAAATACTTCAAGTACTCCTAGTATTGTTGCTAAAAGTACAAAAGAGTAGCATGCTGCTCCCACAACGCAGAAAAATTAAAATATAGAGGTTAGTAAAGTGCAACAAATATCTTTAGTTCGTGAGCAGCAAGTACCTCAGAAAGTGCAATCAAAGGTTAGTGCATCTCAGTTCAGTATTGTAGATCAAATGAAGAAGTCTAATATCAACGTTAGCATGTGGGATTTTTTTTCAATTCTAGGGCCAAAGGATAAACTCATTCAAGAACTTTCAGCTTTTGAATTGTCTCCAAAACCGGTTGAGAAAGGTGTTGTTTTGACAAATTCGGATCAGCGAACTAAGCAACAGGGGCAGCAAGGAGATAAGATGTCAAAGGTGAATCAAATTGAGGTAAAATCAAAGAAAACTCCTTTTTATCTTTCTTTGATAGTGGGTGATACTTAGGCTCATAGTTGTATGGTGGATAGTAGAATTCGCAGTACAGTAATGCCCAAACAGATTGTAGAGAAGTTTGGCCTTGTTTATGAGCCAAATACTAAAGGGGTATTGCAGTTGGATGGTTCACCAGCAAAGACGGTAGGCATTATCAAAAGTTTGAAATTGACATTACATGCTTGTTTTAATGTTATTATTCAACAGGATGTTGTAGTGGTGGACTTGCCTCTTTATTTTGCTATGTGCCTTTCAAGGGACTTCACTTCAAAGATTGAAAGATATTTATCAGCTGATTGGACTTATTTGCTGTTCAGAACCAGGGATGGTACAAAGATAACAATTCATTCAGAGCCTATCGCACATTTTCATATGGAGCCTTATATGCCAAGTGTTGTCAATGCAAATTGTATCATCTCAAATGACATATTACAAACTAGTGATATTAAAAAGGACTCACTTTTGGATGGAGTTCCGAATTTGTTTCTTGATGAGTGGACTTCTACTTTGCATGAGCATGATCCTTACAAGCTGATTGAAAAGGAAGGTCTTGATGTGTATTGTCTTCATGAGGACCATGCACCAATTCCAACCATGGTCAAAGAAGACAAATCTAATGAAGGCTTGTGGCAATTGTACTTTGATGGATCAAGAAATAAGCATGGAACCAAAGCTGGAATGATGTTAATTTCTCTTATAGAACAAAGGTATTTCTCCTCTATCAAATTTCAATTTCGCTGTTCAAACAATGTTGTTGAATATGAAGCACTAGTTCACGGTTTGCAGTGGGCTAAGAAGATGAAAGTCAATTGTTTGCAAGTGTTTGGAGATAGTGAACTTGTAGTCCACCAAGTAAGAGGTTTGAATGTATGCAAGAATCTGTTGCTTAAATCTTACAGACACAGAGTTTGGGATTTACTTGAAGATTTTCAGGGTTTTAATATTCAGGGAATACTAAGAGATAGTAATAAACATGCTGATAGGTTGGCTGCTGTTGGAGCACAATTTAACATTCCAATTGATATAAAAAGTGACAATTTTCAGTCACATATAAAGGTAGTTGTAAGGCCTTCTGTTCTGGATAACCAAGAGAATTCGTAGGTGTTTGAAAATGTCATTCAAATTGTGAGATTTTTGCAGGAAGATGTTTTCTTCAAGAAATCAATCGAAACACTTACAACAGTATGGTGATCAGATTGTACAACTGAAAACGAATAGGCTACCTAAAGGATTGGTCACTCTTGAAAATATTTCAAGTGAAGATGATGAGCTAAGGAAAGAGAAATCATATTTGTCAACAAAGGAGCACTATGTCAATGTAGAGATTGCAGCTGGTTAAATTTTGAAATTGGGCAAAGTATGCACTCCACAAAAGAAAGCTTTCATTGATTTATGCACAAGTTTTGCTGATATATTTGCATGACAGTATAGTGATCTCAAAGGTTTTGATCCAAGTTTGGCTCGACACACCATTGAGTTAGAAGAGGAAACTAAATCAGTGAGACAAAGACAAAGGCCAATCAATCCACAGCTTGAACCCTTGATGAGAGTTGGGTTTCACAAACTCATAGGATTAGCTATTATATTTCCAATCAAACACTCAACTTGGGTGGCAAACCTTGTTCCAGTACGAAAAAAGAATGGTGAGATCTATTTGTGTGTTGATTTTCGTGATTTACATAGGGCTTTGCTTAAAGACCACTATCCATTGCCATCAATGGAACAAATTTTATAGCTTGTTGCAGGTTCAAAGAGGTTTTCTTTGTTGGATGGATATAGTGGTTACAATCAGATTTTGGTCAAAGAAGAGGACCAATTCAAGACAACCTTCACGACTAAGTGGGGGACATTTGCATACTGAAAGATGCCATTCGGTTTGTATAATGCTGGAGCAACATTTCAGAGAGCCATGGATATGGCCTTCCAAGGCCTTCTTAACAGGTTTGTGCTTGTTTATTTGGATGATATAACAGTGTTTTTAAAAGATGCAAAAGATCACATGGTTCATCTTAAGCAAGTTTTCAAAAGGTGTAGGCAATTTGAGATATTTCTAAATCTCAAAAAGTGTGTATTTTCAGTTCATGAAGGTAAGCTTTTTGGACATGTTTCAAAGCATGGTTTAAACATAGATTCTGAAAGGATTCAATTCATTCTTGCACTTTTTTTGCCTAAGAACAAAAAAGTTTTGCAAAGTTTCTTTGAAAAAATCAACTTTATAAGGAGATACATTCCAGATTTCGCTACTGTAACTAAAACACTTACAGCCATGCTAAAGAAAAATCAGAACTTTAATTGGTCCAATGAGGGAGTAAAAGGGTTTGAAGATGTTAAGAAAGCCATAGTAAGTGCTTCTACGCTTTTAAATCTAGGTTTTGTGAAAGATTTCATTCTGTATATGTATGCTAATATGGACACCATTTCAAGCATTCTTATACAATAGAGTCATGAAGATTTGGAGCAGCCAATAGCTTTCTATAGCCAAGGCTTGGAGGAGTATGAAACAAGGTATTCTTTTGTTGAAAAGCATGTCCTTTCAATTATAAGATCTCTGAAGAATTTAAGCACTTGTCTAATAATAAAATACATCTAATGATTGCTCATCTAAGCATCAAAGAATTTTTTCTGAACAAAGACATAAATGAGAAGAGCGTTGGTTGGATAACCAAGGTAATGGAATATGATGTGAAAATTAAGGTTATAAAGCTGGTTAGAGGCAAAGGACTTTGTGAGCATCTAGCTCAAGACTTGCAAGAAACTAATGAAGTTGTTTTAGTGTCAAATGATGAAGAGATTGTTGTTGTTCACACCTCACCTTCCAGTTGGTTTTGTGATTTGGTAAGCTATTTGCAAGATGGTTTTTACCCTTCTCACCTAAGTGCTTAAAAAAAAAGGTATTTTAGATTGCAATCAATTCCATTCTTGCTCGTTGATGGTGTTTTGTTCACAAAGGATATTAATGGAATGTTACTAAGATGTGTGGAACCAAGCCAAACTCAAAGATTAATTGAAGAATTCCATGATGGACATGGTGGACACTTTTTTGCAGGAACTACACTTAAAATCATGAGAGGTGGGTACTATTGGCCTATTATATTTGGCGATTGCCATACATGGGTTAGAAAGTGCAAACAATGTGCTATGTTTGTAGGAAAAGTTAAACTTGCATCCCCATCCCTTCAGCGAATTGTAGTGGATCAGTGTTTTGTCCAGTGGGGATTGGATTTTATTGGTCTCATTAATCCTCCATCGAGTTCAGGGCATAAGTGGATTCTAACAACTATGGATTACTTCACACGTTGGACGGAAGCAATTGCATTGAAAAAAGCAAACGAAACTAACGTTTTTGATTTCTATGAAGGTCTGCTTACTAGGTTTGGAGCTCCGTCAACCATTATTTCTGATAGTGCAATGGCTTTTGTGGGATCTAGAATCAACCAATGAGCTGTCCAACACGGAGTTTATCTCAGCACTTCATCGAACTATTATCGACAAGAAAATGGCCTTGCTGAATCTACAAACAAGAACCGCTTAAGGATCATACGAAGGATTATTGAAGACAATCAAAGGTCATGGCATCTCAAGTTGAAGTCAGCTCTATGGGCTGATAGGATCACCTACAAGAGGTCAATAGCCAACTCTCCATACAAGCTAGTATATGGTAAGAAAGCAAGATTACCTATTTCTTTTGAGTTTCCAGCTTTATAACTAATGCATCAACTTGAGTTGTGGGAGAATGAGCCTATGGAAATTAAGTATGCAGAGCTTATGGAGTTGGAAGAGACAAGAAATCAATACATGCTAGCCATGGAAAGTCATCAGGCATAGGTGAAAAGACGTTTGACAAAGGAGCTTTCTCACGAAGCTTCAATGAAAGAGATTTGGTCCTCAAGTGGGATGAGGATCGAGCCACACAAAGTTTGATTCTCTTTGGAGTGGCCCATACATGATCTTCAGCTGCAAATCTCACAATGCCTTCCAACTTGCCAAGATGGATGGCTAAGAGCTTCGAATCCCAGTCAATGGGATACATTTGAAACATTGCTATTGAAGAGTAAAGCTCTATGTACATAGTTGTTTTTGCCTTCCTCCAAGTGTTGTTCAAGCACAATAGTTTGCTTCAATTTTGTCCAATAAGTGCTTATTTGCATATTTGCTTCTTAGTTTTCTTGTTTTCATGTGTTTCCCTTCCTATTTTGAAGGAGAAGGTTATTTCAGCCAAGGTCAGGAAGAGATTTTCAGTCAGAAATCAGGTTCACCATTTGGGAGTTCGATTAACATCTATATGGTCTGAGTTCTCTAGCATAGTAGGCATGCTTCTCAGTTGAGTTGTAAAAAATGTCGACAATTTTGCCCCCACAGGGCAAATTGGCACCCCTACTATTTGGAACTTTGCTATGGTGCCAAGTTTGTCTTGTGAATTAAATTTGGGGTTCTTAAATGTGCATTTGCAGCCCACCCAAGTGGCCATGTATAGCAGTTTGAAAGGGTTTTCCTCCTCTTCTAAGCATCACATACAACCAAAAACCAAGACATACAAGCTGTAAGTTTATTTATTTTGTCTTCCCAAGGATTTTTTTGGGTTATAAGAGGTGGACTATTTTTTCGGACATTTTGTCTAAGAGAAAGAGCTCTCAAAGGACTGTATAAAAGTTTGAAAAAATGACGAAGTGGCAGTTGTTCAAAGTTTATTTTCTTCGGACTTTTTATTCGAAAGAAAAAGGGAAAAGCCAGAGAAGACTGAAGCAAAATTGAACATGGACATAAGCATGGACAGTGAATAAAATAAACGCAGAATAAAGACAAAGGCAAGATGAACAAAGATTATGCACAGACTAACGTGAGTGATTCCAACGAAGTGAACACGTTTAAGAAAACAAGCATGCTTCAGTTCTGAAAATAGAGTTGTCTTGCATGATGAACGGGCAAAGTGTTGAACGTTTCAAATAGCTAGAAATTCCATGCATGCATTCTTGTTTGTCTCAAAGTTTGAAACGTTTCGGTTGTTCAAATGCAATTCTAAATTTGGTATTTGCGTTGATTTCATGCAAATGGGAGACTTTCAAACATTCCAGCAGTTCGAGTGGATTTGACTACTCTTGTTTTGGAGTTGACTGGTTGTCAAGTCAAGACATTTATTCGTAGATTTCATGCATCCAAAGCTTGTTTTCTTTTTCTTTTTCAACGTAAGAAATTTTCATGTAAAACAAAATAGACTTTTGTAAAGGCTGAGTTGGTTTGAGTTTACTCCCTCTATTTTCCAATGCTAATCTCTTGGTTTTTTGTAATTTTTTATATTAATGGCTTTTCAGCCTTGTAAAATCCATCCCTCTCGTAGTAAGACCAGACTTTGTCATTGGTGAGTTGTGTAACCTCTTTAATCAATAGAAGGATTGTACTTTCAGATTTCAAGTGTTGACATAGTGTACATTCATTCAAAAATTTGCATACGTGGTAGATATCTCTCCCTTCTCAAATTCTGATTCGTACCTAGTTGCTAGTATGCAGGTCATGTTCAGTGTTTTATGTCTTTTGCTGAAGCTGTAAGTGGATGTTAAGTGGTTGCATAGTGTCTTATATGTATATATATATATATATATATATATATATATATATATATATATATATATATATATATATAAACCTCTCTCCATCGTTTTTTCTCACGTTTTTGTCATTGGATCGAACCTTCTCATGAAATACTTATGCATATTGATCAATTGAAATCAAAAGTCTTCTTTTTCCCTTGTTTGTTCAGTGTTCAAGGTTCCAAGTAGGGTGGATCAACATTTTGGTGTATCACTGTCATTAGGTAGGATTTCCCCTTCAAGTTTCTTTCTCCCTTTTCCATGGTAGTTTGCAACATAGAGTAGAGATCTTCATTGATACATCTTACATAAACCAACCTTCTCAGGAGGTTCTTCTCACCATTGAGGCACTCACCCCCGTGAGAAGATCCCATTGTTTTAACTGGAGAGAGGATTAGCCATTTCAGCACTTCTTCGTTTCAGGGTGCAACTCTAGGTTGACAACAAAACTTGTCCTCATCTTCCCCCTCACCGACTTCCTCATTTTATTCTTCACTTTGAAGCTGAATAGATTCATTCTCTTCTTCATATCCTTCATATTATTCATCTTCATTCTCATATTCCTCGTCTTCCTCTAATTCTGTGGCTGCTTCAAATTGTTCTTCTTCTAGGGTGGCTATCATGACTTGCACCCTTTCTAGCTCCCTCGTGGATAAGACAGGCCTACCTCTTCTCTCTCACATTTTTTCAGCTGCTAGTCTTGCTTGCATGGTGATCACTATGGTCTTAAACTTCTTCATTTGGGCGGCTTGCTTCCCAACCCACTCTTCCTCTTCAGCTGCTAAGGCTTGTTCAAAGCCTCTCCCTCTCTGTCTGCTCCTCAAAACAGCTCTTGGTTGCTTATATAGCAACTCCATTCTCTAATTTATCTCTTGTGAAGCAATTCCTCTTCTCACCACTTCACTCTTCACACTTAACCCAGTGCTGCAAACTCACCTTTATCAACTCTTTCCTTCAACTCTCAACTCTTACTCTCACAGCTGCAATTTCTTTTTTTCTCTCACTTATCTGTTCTCTACCCATCCTGGGAATGATGGAGAACACACACAAAGCTAAACACCATCTACCTAACTATCCTCTCAGCTGTAAGCCTGTAAGATGTTTGCACACTCTTCTCTTTTGCAGCTATTACATTCTCTCATGCATCTTTGGATGCTCTAATACCACTTGATGCAGTCAGGCTAGGGGGTCCAAGTGAATGGATGCCCACCTTGCAGCCTACACCCTCTTCAGCTTAGCTTATCACAGTCGCATACACACAGCTAGACACACACAAAAGTATCCAACACACATTTCATAGTAATCTTCATCTAAAATCAGCTCTAAAGGCTCGACAATGCATTTCATTCTATATTTTTATCTGCGTCAACCTGGCAGCTCAACACTCTTTGTTTAGCTCTCACACTCACTTTTAGCTAGGCAATACACATGGCTAGACACATATACAAAGAAATGCACAATTTCAGCTTAAGCCTTTAATTAGGCAGCTTTCTAATTCTTAGCCTCTATGGGATTTTCAATACAGCTCGGCCTCTTTGGGCTCTACACAACTTTTCTAAAGCTCTCAGGATTGTATCTCTCTAGAAGCAGCAGCCTCTATATCTTCAACCACCCCTTCCACCACCTCTACAAGTCAGCTTTCTTTAAGCTAATATGGCTTCCAATGCTATAGATGTTTCTCTTGTTAGCTTCTACGCCTAGCTTGACAGCTTAATCAATAAATTGAATGGCTTTGCTTGTCCTCCCAATGCAAATATGCATGTCTAAATGAATAGAAGTATGGCGCTCGATGCCTTGGCAGTACAAACTTGCAAGCTAAGTTGAAAGAGATATGGTCTTTCATGCTGATCCTGGTTGGAAATCCCATCTACTCGACAGAGAATTTAGCTGCATATGAAAATCCTACCAGCTCCTTTGCCTGCTGCCCATTCCCATGTCATCTTTTGTTTATAGCTGAGGCCAGTGGTTGTGATTCATAGCTGGAATATCAACAGCCCTTGCCTTGTTAATATTATAGCTTGTCCTTTCATGGGCCTATCAATGACTCGGATGTAGCTTTGCAGCCTAAGTTATACGCTAGCTTTATTTCCTTCATTGTTTCCGAGCTGTGAGCAACGATTGTCACTTGTCCAGCTGGGATGCTCCTGCATCATGCCTAAACAATGAATAATACTTGATAGCTATTTGTTATTTTTTTTAGTTTGAGAGCCATCTTGTACAGAAAATACATATTTTGTTAAACTTTTAGATACACTCTTTACAAATTTTCTGTTATAATGGAGGGCTGTAATAAACACTAAGCTGGTTGTGCATATTGTGTAATTTGAGTCTTATGGGGTTTGCATATCATGTGCAGGGTTCAGGCATTAATTGTTTCACCTACTAGAGAACTTGCAGCCCAAACAGAGAAAGTGATTCTTGCTATAGGAGATTTTATCAATGTTCAAGCTCATGCATGTATTGGTGGTAAGAGTATTGGAGAAGATATTAGAAAACTGGAATATGGTGTTCATGTGGTATCGGGAACCCCCGGAAGAGTATGTGATATGATCAAAAGGAGGACGTTAAGGACTAGAGCTATCAAACTGCTTGTCCTTGTAAGTATGCATATCTTTCATTATAGCTTATGATTGAAACTTCTACGCACCAATTACAAGTTTTTTTAGTGACTTGATATGTTTCTTATATCCAGTTTTAATGTTTAAATAGGATGAATCTGATGAGATGCTGAGCAGGGGATTCAAGGACCAGATATATGATGTTTATCGCTATCTTCCACCAGAGCTTCAGGCATGTTTCGTTTTGTCCAATGAATTTTTTGTTATTCCTAGTCTTAAATTTTATGAAACAACATTTTTGTAGATGATATGCTTTGGTGATATATATTTTCTCCCAAAAAATATGAATGTATGAAGGTGGCGTTTATCATCTTTGGAGTCTACAAGTATGTGTGTCTGGGCCATGGATAATTTTCCCTTTGATGTCTTTTTTGAGCATCAATGTGACTGATTTTTTATTTGATAGGTTGTGCTGATATCTGCAACTTTACCACATGAGATTTTGGAGATGACAAACAAATTCATGACTGACCCTGTACGGATCCTTGTCAAACGTGATGAGTTGACGCTTGAGGTACGAGTGAGACTGAATTTACTGTCATGCTATTGATTTGTTTGACATGCTTTATATGATTTTCCTTGCATTTCTTCTGAATCAAGCATAATAATGTAATTTAATGTGAATTGTAGGGCATCAAACAATTTTTTGTTGCTGTTGAAAGGGAAGAATGGAAGTTTGATACCCTATGTGATCTTTATGATACCCTTACCATCACACAAGCTGTCATATTTTGCAATACAAAAAGAAAGGTATGACATGTAAAATAGTTGACTGGTTGCGTCTTTAGGTATTATATTAATCTGAACACAAAAACTTGGATTCGCATCTATAGGTTGACTGGCTAACAGAGAAAATGCGGAGCAATAATTTCACAGTGTCATCTATGCATGGAGATATGCCACAAAAAGAACGTGATGCAATTATGGCAGAATTTCGTGCTGGTACAACACGGGTCTTAATCACCACAGATGTTTGGGCTCGTGGTCTCGATGTTCAACAAGCAAGTTCTTGCCCTTGGCCCATTGCTCCGTTTTATTTATTTATTTTGAAATCCCCTGACATTTTTCCTTCCACAAACTTCAGGTTTCCTTGGTGATAAACTACGATCTTCCCAACAATCGTGAGCTTTACATTCACAGGATTGGTCGTTCAGGTCGTTTTGGTCGAAAGGTATGATATATCTTGGAAGTTATTGCAATCATTTGGTGAAGCTATAGATGTTGCATTTAATCATGTTGTAGCATCCTTCAGAATTTTCATCTACTGGTCATTTGGGGACGCTGGCTTTAACTAATGTTGGGATTGTTTTCCGTGTGAAATGTGCAGGGTGTTGCTATAAATTTTGTTCGAAATGATGATATAAGAATTCTAAGAGATATTGAGCAGTACTACAGTACCCAGATAGATGAAATGCCCATGAACGTGGCAGATCTAATCTGAACAATTCAATTGTTCTTGCTTGTATTCTTAGCTTCAGGGTTATACTCTGCATATTACACGTTAAACTTTAATTAACCTGGCAGCAATTGTGCATATTGCTTGAATGGGTTAGACAGACAGCTGTGAGCAGAATTGTTTGTCTTTCTCTTCTTAAGTTGAAGTTTTGCAGTTTGGTATATAAATCATGCTTTCCCCATTTTGCCTGAATGGGGATTCTTTATTTTGTGGTTGGTTGTGGTGGGCTTTTAATGTCCATGAGTGCATAACAATTAACGGATGTCTATAAATTCGACGTCCATTTGACTGTCATAAGCTAGCTTTTCTTAAAATTGAAATATCTTAAGCATACGGTGGAGTTTGGAGCCTTTGTTTTGGTTCTCGAAAAGATTTTCTCAAGTACAATGCAGTGGTATAGCTAGATTGAGGGTATCTATCACCAGCTAACGAAAAAATTGACATTTTTCAGATAAATTCATTTAAGATATCTGTGCTATTTTTATTGTTAAGTTGAAGGCTTTCATGAGCAATTTCATTAGATATTAATTTTTAGTGGGATTAAGTGTATGATAATGTTTTTCCAATAGTGCATTATATCATCATGATTACGATCATCCCTTGAAATTATTGTTGAACATGCTCAACTTGCTTGTAGGTTCAGGAATCGATTGGAGCAGTCTAGAAGATTCTTGGCATGTTTTTGACACTTATAAAATATTGTGGTCTGGTTATGGTTAATAAAGGGTTTTAATTGTGGTTAATTAATATATATGATGGAATGTAATATTTTTTTTGTTCAATTTAATTGTTTAGTAGATACAGTTTCATAGTCTTATCGACTTTGTAAGACCATAGACTTTAGAATTCTGTCTTTAATAATTTGTAGTTCAATTTTGTTCAACAAATTAGAGGTTTTTTACAACCAAATTAGACATACCAGTGGTTCCCTTGGTTTGAGCTTAAAAAATGTTAGCTGTTATAATGGCTTTTTGTATTGCCAAGAATAATTTCGGGTATATTTGATTGCCTGCCATAGGTTGGCATCCATAGTCTCAAATGTAGTTTTTCAAATCCCTTCACGGAATGAAGATGATGTTTCCAATCAGGTCTGCTTTAGGTGTGTTACATACAAATATCTGGCTATTCTATACAGAGATGTAATACTTAGTCCACTTAGAGACAATGTAAAACTAGCTCCTCAGTGGCTGCACAAACTACTTTCATCATCCCGGCTATCAGGGAGAATTAACTGGTAGTATATGAAAGTTTGTGAGTGTCTTGCTTTTGTTGGTGGCTTGCCATTGCGTTATAATGCAACATCCTTCATTGGGAAGCTTTTGCATACACGTTAGTGCCATGTTTATCCCCTTTTGATAACTTAAAGAACCAATGTATGTTAGGATTATCTTTTTGTTTGCTGGGCTTTGGATGTCATGCATATCTTTAGAATGATGCTTGTAGTACGAACAGAGGAACAAGCTGGAAAATGTTATACTAGGGGAGGGTTGTATGGAATTTAATGCTGCTTGTAGTACGAACAGAGGAACAAGCTGGGAAATGTTATGCTAGGGGAGGGTTGTATGGAATTTGATGCTACTTGTATGAGGAAATTTAATGTAAATTCATCCATTTTGTGTATTGGAAATTTAATGTAAATTCATCCATTTTGTGTATTCTTACGAATCTTTAATCTTGGGCTTATTCTTGAGGATAATGGAGCACAATTCAACAATCTAACTTGTAAATTACTAGTTTATAAAACGTACAGCTGTAAGTAGAAAAGATGGTAATCCATTATACGTTCAAATACCAGAAGACTATATGAATGTTCTTTTGTTCAATAAGAAATGAGTGGAGATGGTACATGTGTTCATTACGTTGCAACATTCAGAATGAGAAAGGAGAGACTACTTAGTTGATTTGTCTAGATTCGAATGTGTTATCAAATGACCATTTGAATCTTGTCCTTATTAGGGTTGAATGGATACAATATATCATTACATGAAAGCAAATAAGGCGGAGATTACACCTTTTGAACTAAGTGGTGCACAGAATTTTTGGGGATGACTGGGATTAATTTTGGCCTAATTTATCATGCTACGTAAAACCAAGTCTCTCTTTCGGTGGTGCACCAGCGAATATGGAGGCGTTCTTTATCCTTCATGGATTCCACCATGTTTAAATTCGTATATAAAACTCAGTTGGCTATGGAAAGCTCCTCTGCAAACCACAGCTTACTGCATGACGTCATTGGAAGTGTAAAGGTTGACAAAGGCCAAGACACTTCCTATAAAAATCGAAAGATATACAAATAGCCTGATTGGATGGAATCATTAAAGGGGCACATAAAGATGATATCAAAGTGATGACACAACCACAACCAATATCATGGTAGGACATGTGACTGACAGTGTAATACCAAATCATCTTCCCTACCATTTGAGAAGGGAAACCATTCATTCTTATTTATTGAAGGCATAAAACATGCATCTTTTCAAACTGCTGACAACCAGATGAGAAGCATGGACATATAAGGGTTATAATCATCATTGAAGTCAAAATAAGGATTATGATCATGCATCCACAAACTGCATAAGCAGAACAAGCATCCGAAACCTAACATTCTGAATTAAAAGATAATGACTCCCACAAATACCCTCAATCCATTCATTGAGGGAGATCTTAGATAATATTTTGGAAAGTGGGGCTCTTAAATTTTGGTTCTTTCATGTCAATATTAGAATATGATTGCATCGGCTAATTCTAAAACAAATAATTTTTATCCCTTCACACTCTTTGATTAGTTACAAAGTTGGCAGATTTTGCTTGCTGCAATAAATAACTAACATTATAGGCTTTGATGATAATACAAATCATCGAAAGGATTTTAATTTTATTTTTAATGTATATTATTTTTTTATTAATTTATATTCAACTAGAAATACAATTAAGAATGAAATATTCTCGAACATTTGTTGGTCTTGTTCCATGTTTCAAAGTCCTTTTAACATTGGCACGTTGTGGCTGACGTCCTTTATACTTGTAAACACTCCTTAAAATTGACTTTGGTCTCAATAGACCCTCTTCCATATTGATCATACGCTTCCCTATTTCACCCCGCATCAAAGACCAAATTCTATTCATTATTATTCCCTCATGTCATTGCAAAGACATCTCTTTCTTAGCATCTTATGCATCATTTTTTCTTGCTTACTAAAAAAAACGCCATGACAACTTGCTATTTACCATGTTTAACACACTCAACTCTCTCTCTGTCTTAAGTTAGGTGGAAACAATTGTTTTAGATTTAGTAGCAAGTATTTTTGTTGGCTAAGAAATGAAAGTTATCTTCGAGTAATTTACAAATAGTTGACATGCAAGAATAAGGGGATTGGAGTCTGTGTTTGTTTGACCCTAACATTCAGTCAGAATTCTTAAGGAGATGGCTATAATTATGCTAGATTTAAAGAGTACGCCGCATTAGCATGGACCAATCACATGTTAAGATGGACTTATTGAACTTTTTTTTCCATCGAACCAAGTAATTCAAAAGATTAACAAGGGTCGATTAGACATAAATGTAGGTGTTATATTTGTCACCTCATCTTTTCTCATCCTTGATGTTATGATCAAAGAATGGTCTCAGATTCTTCCTTCAACCCTAGAATGAGTTGGGTTCCGCTTGCCCATGTTAAAAAGCTTCAAACCTATCATTGAGTTGAGTTATGCTCATATCTGTTAAAAAGCTTCAAGCCTATCTAATGAGTTGAAAGATGAGATCAAAACTAATTAAATTCAAATATCATGATGTGGTTTTAGTATTTGTTGTTTAAAGGAATAATATAAAAGATATATAATGGAGTTATTTATTACAATATTTTTGGTGCTGCATCTCCATCTCCATCTTTGTGTTTGATAAAGGACTACAAAATTAAAAAATAGTCTACAATAATAACACTTATAATATTCTAACAATGTATATTTTATAATTTTTTTTTGTAGAGTGAATGAGGGGGACAAATATTTTAGCTTTTACCAATGTTTATAAGAGTGGGGCTTTTAGAGTTTAGGTAGTATATTGCACAAGTCATATACTCCAATTCACGTGGGCCATTCAACACCATAACATCATCCTTGATTCCCCACAATTCTCTATGTTATAGAAGATATCATAACAAAAAACCTTGATTTCATTAAAATTAGTGAATGATAAATTTTAACAAGGGTCGCATAGCGGCTAATACTTCCCATAACTGTTGAAAAGCATTTAGACTTGTTATTATGTAAAAAGAATTAGAAGGTACGTAATATATTGTGACTAGTTCGTGTCTTTGTTTTACACTTTACATTAATTCTATAGTAATAATATTGTAATATAATATAGAAAATAATTTATTATTGGTGCTACAAATGTCTTTGTATTATAAATTATATTAGAAATAATTGTTTAGAAATAAATCAATTTTATAGAAATAAATCTTCAAATATGTTAGAATGTGCACTCATAGATGCACCCTTACAATATTCAATAAGGACATATACCCTTAAAATTAAGGGTACAATACTTTGACTATATGTACATATAGAATTGCAAGTTCTTTTTCGTATTATTGAAATGTGAAGGGTAGTGGAGAAGGAACACGAGCACTAATTAAACATATACTTCTAAAATACAAATGATCACATAAATAGTCCTGGAAAGAATGATTTTAAAAAAATGAGAAATATTATTTTAAATAATTTATAAAATATTATGAAATAATTAAAAGTATTAATTTTTTTTAGAAATTATTTAGGAGAAGGTTATTAATCAATGCATGTAACATATCAGTTCTGAAATTGTTATATTGATAGAAATGAATCAATTTTTATTAATTAGTAATCACTCTTCTTTCAAATTAATTAGTGTTGCAAGACTTATAAAAATATAATAATGATTCAGGGCCTACCCTGGAATTTGAATCACCATCCCTTGCTCACAAAATCCTGGTCCCCTACTTTTAACCCTCTCAGTGAGCCTATGCATATAAAACCCATCTGGGTTCGTCTTCCCAACCTTCCACTTCAGTTTTGGATGGAATCTAGCTTGAGGGCTATTGGCAGATCCCTGGGTGGGTTTTTGTGGATGCAACCAGATATCGATATTTTCTCCCTCACTACTTTTGCTAGGATTTTAGTTAATATTGATACTTCCAAGAACTTTCCAAAAAAAATCACCCTGAAAGTTGGAAACCGCTCTTGGTCTCAAACTATTGATTAAGAAGGTTTATTGTTTCACTGCCGTAGTTATTTTGGCATTGGGCACTTGACTAAAAACTGCAGCCTCCTCAGAAAAAAGAAAGATTTTTGCTGGTGGATAGATTTTATCTCCAAAAACCTTACGGTGCTGGCTACAGAAGAAGAGTGGGCTACTGACAGTGAGGATTTTGCGTCCTCTTAAGCCCCTGCTTCCTCTACTTCAAACAAGGACCCTGAAAGCTCGTCACATTTAGAAGAGAAACTCTTGGTCGATTTAATCTCTGCAAAGAAGGTTGTGACAATTCTAGCCTCTCCCTTGAAGGAGATCTTAGATCTAGTTTCTTCCAGGGCAGATTCAGGAACAATAACAGAAGTCAAATCCCAACCCTGCGTCCTAGTTGAGAAAGTCTCATCAGAGCTTTAGGTTGAGAACATGGAAGGATGGTTAGTGGTTCAAAAAAAGAAAAAAGGTAGCAAAGCAATGACCCAACCTTCCTTTATGTCTCTTTGTTCAGGGGCACCTCGTGACAATGCCTTGAATATCAACAATAGAGGGGCCAGGTCCCCTGGATAAGTTTGGCAAGAACTTCATAGAAGTTCCCTGGTACGTTTGGTTTGGCAGAAACTTTGTGAAAGTTTCCTGGTTTATTATGTTTCGGTTTGTTTTTTGTGAAAGTTTCTGTTGTGAGGGAAGCTTGTCGTCCATTTGGTTGCCGCTAATAGAGGCATCCCATCTGAACTTTAACGTTTTATTTTTAGTGCTCTCCTTTGTACAAGGCTATGGAACCTTTCAAAACCCACTTTTTAACCCTATCTAATAAAAAAATATAATAATAATTGTAATCATTATATTGTTATAAATGAAATATTTCATGAGAACATGTGAGGGAATATTTCTTAATTTTTAGGTATAAAAATTTAGAATTGTTAAAGCCATATATCTTATCAAAGGTTTTTATTAGCTAGATCAAAAAAAATATTTGCTCAAATAAAATTTATAATACAATATCTTGATAAGTATTAATAATAATCTAAACCAAAAATTGTAACATTATTAAAAAAATACAAATGTCACAAGGACATCATGTTAAAATTACAATTTCAACAATTTTAACATTTAAAACAATTTAAGAATGAAAAATATATATTTTTAAATTTCATTACTATTAAATTTCTCTAAAATTTAGTCAATCATTTCAATTTAACAAATACAAAAGAAAAAAATTAATTTATTTTGTATTTGTTACATCATATATATTACAAAGCTAATATTAAAACTTAACAAAATGAAAAATACTTAACTCACATTAATTCCACATTTTCAAATGTAAATTAATACTTTAAATTAATTATAATATATATTAATAAATAATAAACAAGCCAAAAAAATTGAAGACTCAAAATGCAAAAATTCTTTCTTGATTACCCATCAAGGGAGATGGCATTTTAAATGAAAATATAAAACAATAATTTTTTAAAGGAAAATATCACAATATCTTAATGAGAAATACATCTAACGTATCAAAAAATTAGTATTCAATCTTAGTAAAATATTGAATCAAGTTTGGATGCAAATTAATCCCTCTTAGAGTTTTGTAAAAACTATTTTGATGGACTCTTAAGAATAATTTAGGTGAGGCTGGGGTAAGTTGTATAATTCGATGTCATCAATTTTTTTAATGGATGAATCTATTTTTCTGCCAAACCTTCTAATAATGAAACCAAGGCTCTAACTTTGTTTGAAGAGATTAAGTTAACAAAGAAAAAAAGGTTTTAAGGGAGTGATAGTGGAAGGGGTCTCGATGGTGATTATGTTATATGCTTAAAGGAAAGACTTAAAGTTGAAAACTTGACAATATTCTTTTTGGGGTTAGGGACTAAGGAAAAAAATCCCTTTGTCTCCTTCAGACACTATTTTCGAGAATACAATTTTGTGGCAAATATTCTTGTTAATGATGAGGTACACTAAGCTTCATTGTCATCTACCTTTTAATAGAAAGTTGAATAATAACAATGGTTTATTTAATATTATTTTTGTTGAGGATTAAAAAGGGATATTGTTGGGGGGAGGTTCCTTGTCAAAGGGATTATGATCGGGAAAGGGCGAAAGAGTTAATGTTCTCTTCAACATAGATTTCAGTGGGTAGCAAGGAGGATTTATTGATGTTGTTTAGGCTTTTTTTGGGGATATCGCAGAGGTTTTGCCCTTTAGATTCTTGGTCTTTTGGTTACGAAAGTTTTTGGTTTATAGTAACCTCTTTATATATTGTTTGAAATATTTTCGTAGAAATGTTTTGTAAATTTTCTTCCATTGTAATTTGTTCAGAATCGTTCCCATAAAACTTTTGTTTTATTGTTTATTTTTAATGGATGAGTGGGGAACCTTTCAAACCTTTTTTTATTGATGAAATAAAAAAAAATCAACATATTTTTTAATTATTAGCAAACATTATAATATAGTGAAAGAGTAGTAAATGTAAATGTAAGATTTTTGGGAAATAGGAAAGGGTAGAATACATTGCAAGGGAGGTAAAGCAAAATGCTGAGTGTAATTAGTAGAAGTGTTCGTCATGAACTGCCATGTTGGATGTTGAGCTTGATTGGTACCCATCCACTCCATTAATGCTCCCTCGGTGCCTTAGCCTTAACCTATGTTGTTTCGTTAATCAGTTGTTGTTTACATTAACTATTGTTTTTGATTTAACCGTGATTGTTCAAGCCCCAACGATGAGGTCACAAGGAATGTTAATAATCAAGTAAAAGCAAATTGTAGTTTCATTATTTTAAAAACTTGCACTGCTTCGCCAACTCTCCAAAACCTCCCCTTCCCCATTTCCCCCTTCCCCTTCCCAAGCTCATTTTCCCTTGTTTGATTCGTCGCCAAGACTGGATAAAGGGTTGCAGACTTTTTTGTTATTTATTTGAAGCCCACCATTGAGCTCGTCTCTGCACCATTGAGACTTTGCATATCCTCTATAGAATATGGCAATTTCAACCAAGGATAAACATATGACATTACGAATGGTAGAAGAGTAGCACCCACCAGGTAAGTTCTTATGCTCTCTATTTGTAGGGATTTAAGGTTGTACCCTTCTGAGATGTATGATATTGATGAGAAGGGCATATCGACTTGGTTTGCGTAATACATTTGGTTTTATTTTATGTTGACTACAATGTTAAGGGTTTGAAAGAATTAATGATTAATTAGGGTATTATCATTTATTCAATGTATAATCATTGTCTTCATTGTTGAATACCTAACCTTTGAACATAATATTATTTTGGTATGGTTTTATGTTGACTATATTGATCACTACTTGAAAGAATTAATGATTACTTAGGGCATAATCATTCATTCAATGCATAATCATTGTCTGTATTGTTGAATATCCAACCCTTGAGCATACTATCACTTTGAGTCCATTTTATGTTGACTGTATTGTTGCTTTCTTGAAGAAATTAATGATTACTTAGGGCATAATCATTCATTTCAAGCACAATCATTGTCTTTATTATTGAATATCCAACCCTTAAGCATAATAATGGTTTGAGTCTATTTTATGTTCATTGTATTATACCTGCTTGAAAGAATTAATGATTACTTAGGGCATAATCATTCATTCAAAGCATAATCATTGTTTGCATTATTGAATATCCAAACCTTGAGCATAATATCAGTTTGGGTCTATTTTATGTAGACTGTATTGTTGCCTACTTGAAGTAATTAATGATTACTTAGGGCATAATTATTCATTCAATGCATAATCATTATCTGCATTATTTAATATCAAACCCTTGAGCATAATATTAGTTTGGATCCATTTTATGTTGATTGTATTGTTGCCTACTTGAAGGAAATAATGATTATTTAGGGAATAATCATTCATTCAATGCATAATCATTGTCTGCATTGTTGAATATCTAACCCTTGAGCATAATATCAATTTGGGCCTGTTTTATATTGATTGTATTATTGTCTGCTTGAAATAATTAATGATTACTTAGGGCATACTAATTTATTCAATGCATAATCATTGTCTGCATTGAAGGAATGAATGATTACTTAGAGCATACTCATTCGTTCAACACATAATCATTATCTGCACTAAAGGAACCAATGATTAGTTATGGCATAATCATTCATTCAATGCATAATTTATTGACTAGTTTGTGCAATTAGGATACACAACATATAATTCATTGAACACATATAAATAAATGCATAATCATTTTTGGATATGCTACATATAAAGCAATTTGAACTCTATACCTTTGTATTCTAGCTAAACACTACTCACACAAAACTCTAATTCTGCCCCCAAATAATTAATCACTTTAAGCAGTCAACAATATAGTTAATGCATGATTTTGACATGGACCGCCATGTTGGACATTGACCCATGATTGGTCACAACCATTTCTCCGTTACTTTTCCTATGGTATGGCATGTCCATTTTCCTTAGCCATTGTTGTTTGCATTAACCAAAGGTTTTTACCTTAACTGTGATTGTTAAGGCATTATTGGGCCCCATCGATGAAGTCATGACGAATGTTAATAATCAAGGAAAAGTGAAATTTAGTTTTCATTATTTTTAATTCCTACTCCCCTTCACAAGTTCAGTTTCCCTCGCCCTCTTCATCATCATGAATAGATAACAGTCAATGGGTTTTTATGATCCTTCTATTATTAACTTAAATAGAGTTATGAACAAAGACAAATACAATAAGTGTTTTTCAAGCCCACAACAAACACTTATATTGGTTATTGAGTTAAGAGAAATGTAACATTGAGAGAAACATAATACTATGCTATCGACCACCTATGTTCATTATATCCATTAGCATCAGGAAATTAAACATTATAAAGATCCTAAAATCATTTCCAAATTGGCATAACATAAGGGGTTCAAGCAGTCAACAATATAGTCAATAGTTTTCCATGATCTTTCTATTATTAACTTGATCGAGTTATTAAGAAAAATGAACACAATAAGTGTTTTTCAAACCCAAAATAAATAGTTATACGTGCCCATCTTTCACATTAGCATAATTATCACTGAAGAACGTAGGAGTATTATGTTGATTGCTTGAAGGAATTAAGGGTTATTTAGGGCATAGATTGTTTTATGTTGATTGGTTAAAAGAATTAATGATTAGTTTGGGCATAATCATTTATTCAATGTATAATTTATTGAATAGTTTTTGTAATTAGGATATGCTAAATATAATTCATTGAACACATAATTCATTTAATGCCAATTACCACTTGAAACAAAACTCACATTCCTATACCCTGCCTCTTAGAATAGGGCACTAGTACATAGGGAATTATAATAGGGCATGATACTACTAAAACCAAGTATAAAATCAACAAGGCATTAGTAAGTATTAAAAAAAGACATTAGTACATAAGGCATTATACTTGTTCAATCAAGTATAAAATCCATGGAGTGATTTAATAAAATTTGCATTAAAGTATAACCAACAGGCTTCATATTCCAAGTGTACATACATGGTTAGTGAGTAGAACAAGGGTCAAAATGTCAAACATTCAAATTAAAATGTTAAAAAAGTATACATGTGTCAACTAATACCTATATAAATAGATCAAGTAATGGCATACATAGATCAAGTATACACAGTCATGAGGAAGGTAATGGTATATTCAAATAGAATTAAAAAAAATTATACATGGTAAGGGAAAACTCATAGCCTTTACATTCTTTGTAATGATATACATAGATTAAGTATTGACATTCTTTCTAAATTTTTTTGGATGGTGGACCCTGATCTTATTAGAATGCCTAGTTCCCGACAGGGGGATGTGGAGGGGAAACACCTCCCTCGCCGCCCCCCACCCCCCACTAGGGTCACCATTGGGGTCCAGGGGGTGGCGACTTACTTTGGAGCCCCCCTGATGGGGGTTTGGGGGCAACACCCCTAAAGCAAAATTTTGTGAAAAATGCATTGTAAAGTATTGTAATTTCATTGTAAATTTAGACCATTCACTATTATGTCATAGATGTAATGGTAGAAATTATGTTTGTGCATTTTTACCCTAATATATAACCCTCCTTTGATATGAGGGAATTATAATCATGATGACACACCGAGTATGAGTGAATATGATATTGTAGTGGATGTATTGCAGGTTTTTTCCTTCAATTGTTAGACTGAATAAGAGAAAAACTGGTTATTTCTATGTGGACGTAGCCCATATAAGGTGAACCACGTTAAATCTGTATCTCTATTGTGTTGTGTTTTTTGTATTTTATTTCCATCTTAATTTCATTAATATTGTTATGCATTCTATATTCTAAACAAAAATGAGTATATATATATATATATATATATATATATATATATATATATATATATATATATATATATATATCATTGCTTATATAATACCCTTTATTACAATATGTACAATGCCCTAAATCTTCAGCATTCTTTTGTATATATAACACCCTTTGCATTATGTATATCATTCTCATATATACTATTTATAAAGGAACTTGAATGTTTGGAATTTTGACCCCTACTCTATTCACATTGTTGTTTATCTTGCTACATAAATGAAAGGAACCAATGATTTAGAACCATCATTCTGTATAATGGTATATTGTTGTTCATTATCTATACCAAGTATTATCTTGAGCATTTGGGATACCCTTCACTTAAACACTAAAAAAATCATTCTTGCTACATAAAGGAAAGGAACCAATGAACCATCATTTTGTATAGTGGTCTATTTTTGTTCATTATCAATATTAATATCACAAATCACGAAAGGGCCTTAACTAGCTGGTGCATTCACATTTCACATTTAGGCTAGTTTCTATTAACAACATGTTAAGATAAACAACAACTAGTTCATTGGTTCTCATCCTTTATATAACAAGATGGACAACAATAGACCATTATACATAATGTAAAAGGTATTATACATACAAGCAAGATGTAGGGCATTATATAGACTATAATAAGATGGATAACAAAAGACCATTATAATAATATAAAGGGTATTATACATACAAACAAGATGTATGGCATTATAAAGATTGTAATAAGATGGACAAAAATAGATCATTATATAAACCGATGGTTAATATTAAACAACTATACACAAGACATATATGTTGTCCATAATCCTATGCAAAAAAAAGAATACATTTAACTAAACAATACTCACAAAACTCCAACTTTGCCCCACTTATTATTAATTGCTTCAATCAATCAAAAATATAGTAAATGGATTTCAATGATATTTCTATTATGAACTTGATTGAGTTAATAACAAAAATGAACACAGTAAGTGTTTTACAAGACCACAAGAATCACTTATATTGAGTACTAAGTTAAGAGAAACATAACATTGAGAGAAACATAGTACTAAGTTATCCACCACCTATGCCACTCTTTCCATTAGCAATAATAAATTAAACATTGGAAACATCTATTCATATCACCATTTTATGGAATAATTATAACCACCCTCAACATGATCTTAGTCACAAAAGATAGATGCACGTTTAACATAAAATAGGGTAAAATATTAAAATCATTCCTAAACACGCATATCAAACAAGTTCAAGTACTCAAAAATATAGTTAAGGGTTTTCATGATCCTTCTATTATTAACTTGATTGAGTTATCAACAAAAATTAACACAATAAGTCTTTTGCAAGCCATACCCATCATTTGCCTTAACCATTATTGTTTTCCTTAACCGTTGTTTGTCTTGACATGTTGTTAATGGATGTTAGCCTAATCATGAGTGCTAGATGTTGGCTTATTTGGTTCCCCTCAACACATCAACTAGAAATGCGAATTCCCCTGCTAATTAAGGTAATCATTTTGATACCATATGGAAATATAAGTTACCTCTTCAAATCATTTAATGTATTGTCCTATAGGGAATGGGCCAGTGAACTAATGTAATGAGATCAAAATTGACCACACATCCGATAAGGTGTAATTAGTTCAATGTTATGTTTCCTATTGTTAACTACGATAGGGTAATAGGGCCTAAACTCCTATAAATGTCAAAATGGAACACCCTAAATGGCGTGCAAGTAACTTGGATAATTTTTAAATTTTAGTTGTATGGGCCAATTGGGGATCAATGTCTATCATGGTGGTCCATGTCAAACATACTAGCTATTTATGCCTATGAGAGAGCCTTATATTTTAAATAAAGTTTAGCCTTATGTTTTAAAGAAAGTATGCCATATAAGGTTTTATTTTGTAGACAGAGTGCCAGTAGATGAAGTAACTAATGGGGATGTAGAGGTCAACTATAAGCATGGTTGTCAATGCTATTTTTTTAACTTGATTATGTTCAACGCTCATAAATTATTTGGGTTGGATCAATTATATCCAATTATTAGATCCTCTATTATGAGCATAATCAGATGGTACATTTAGTGTGGGCTATCATGTGGGTAGTTGAACTCCATGCTCCCTCTGGTTACTTTATCTACCAGTGCTTCATCTATTTTGTTAGCCCATTAGTCCTATGAAAACCTTATATTATGTGAAGGGGTGTGGGATTTTAAAATGATTTAATATTCTATTTATTATTAATCCATCACTTGCATTAGATTTCTAGCTCACTCTTGATGGGACCCACTTATTACATACTTGATTTTGAGCTCACATTGAATATACCAACTAATTACACTAAGAATCAAGGATGTAAAAAGTGGGGCCCATCATCAAAGGGATAATGGCCCAATAGAATGGATGGAGGGGAGGGTAAATGGAGTATTCAATAGGAGGTTAAATGGAGTATTCAACAAGTATGTGTAGGTCAATTATCAACATGACCTATATTGTAAAATACCTCCTTGGGGATGCTCCTACGGTTCGTGCTTCTAGAATTGGGTAATGGTGAACTAACTCCTGCATAGGTAGAAAAGGGATACTGTAATGGCAAATGGGAATTGGTATACTCTTCAAATAGGGGAAAGGCATGCAATAAGTCAATATTAAATGAATATTAGCATTTTTTTTTCAACTAGCATTTCGCTTAACCGCTATCATTTGATTTAATCATTGTCCTTTGACTTAACTGTTGTTATTTTCATTAACCATTATTTTTTGACTTAACACATGGTTAATGTATGTTAGCCCAGTCATGAGTATTGGAATTTAAATAATTTGGTGGGCCCCACAAACCTATTAGTCAAAAATGTGAATGTTCCTACTAGTTAAGATGCTCTGAGGGTAGATGGAGTATCTAGCATAAACACATAGGTCAAATATAAGTGTGACCTCCATGTGCCTGATGGATACTGTAAGGGTAGATAAATTATTCAACATGCATGTAAAAGTCATTTTTTAGTGTGAGTCACACATGCCTACTAGATAATCTAAGGGTAGATGGAGTATTTGGTAGGCATATGGAGGTCAAAAGTCAACATGGCATCCACGTGCCTGCTGGATACTTTGAGGGTAGATGGAGTATCAATAGGCATGTGGAGGTAAATTTTTAATGTGACATCCATGTGCCTACTAGATACTTTGAGGGTCTATTTCCTCCATCCATTCTATTGTCCCTTTTGCCTTCCCATGATGGATCTCATATCTTACATCCTCAATATGAGCATAATTAACAAGTATGATCAATGTGATAATCATAGTTAAGGCAAAAACTTGTGATTAATGAAAATAATAATGACTAAGGTAAACAACAATGGTTAAGCCCAACACACTTGGGGCAAAGTGATAGATAATTGGAATTAATTAATCGAGGGTCAATGTTCAACATGAGCTCATAATTGAGGGTGTTATTAAGAAGGGGGCTTCAAAAAAGGGATAACAGGGTAATGTAAGTTAAGGCAATCCCATCATCAAAGGGATAATGAACTAATAAAATGAATAGGCCTTTCCCCTATTCCATTTCTAATTTGCCATTACCTTGTTCCTTTTCAATCTCTACACAAGCTTGTGTGGCATTACCCAAATCCATAAGCATTCACCACATTAACTATAACATCCTAGAGTAGGAATTTACTAAACTAGATGGTTACCTATAATGATTTTGATTATCTACATTGTTGAAATGAGTTTCTTAATTATCAGGGGCGTTTGCATTTCTGGGTGACATGTATGCGAGCTCCACCAATTGGTCAAAGTCTAGAGCTCATGTCACATTAATTGGTTCCATAAATGCACACCACATTCATTGGAGCATCCTAGATTAGGCATTTACTATACTGGTTGGTTATCGATAATAAATTTAATTGTCTACATTGTTGAATCATGAACCCTGTTTAACATAATATTAGGTTTAACATCTAAGAAGGGCACAACCATATGGGACATTTTATTCTTTCTTGGATATAATGATTAAAAATTATCGTGACCACTCATACCTAATAGTATGTTTTTCATTCTTATTTGAGTATTATTTTAATGTAAAATAACTTAGGACAACTACAACATATTTCATTTACATTATGTTATTTTAGACTTATTGTATTAGATTTATTTTGAGATCTACTAGACAAATACTGTTGATGTCATTTTATATGATTGTAGGTGTTGCTTCGGTATGAGCTAGGTTGGAAAGTGTAATAATTCATTCAGATTCAAATATAAGATATATAGGTATATGCTTATAGTATAGTATAAATGAGATCTAAATTTGAGACACCTATGCCTTTACTTGATTCTTATCTTTAGACCCCATCTTGCAGTTTGTTTTTTGAGTTTTGTGCAATCTATTTGTCTAATTGTATAGTTAATTATGTTCTCAATGGTTAATTTATTGGTTTTGAAATTAATGACCCATATCTTATTGTAGATTATCGTTCACACCAAGTTCATATGGAACAACTAAAATATTAATGCAAATTTGCATAAATATTTCAGTTTTTCAATATGAACTTTGGAGTGTCTATAGTAAGATATGAGTTAATAATTTCAAAATCAATTCTAGCTAGTCTAACACACAACACCCAATTGAAGTTTCCCTCGGGATTAGTAAAATCATATGATGTGGAAAATTGTATAAGGTAAATGACAATCTATTGTGTCTCTTTTAAAACCTTATTTAGATATCATTAATAAATTACTTTAGGCATATGCTTTTATGTTTTGGATTCAAAACTGAATGCACTATTCCACTCTCCAACTAATGGTTGGGGTGAGTAGGGACCCACTATATGGATGGGTTCATTTTAAATTCCAAGAATTTTAATAAAATATTATAGGAATATGTATGTTATTGATTTGTATAAACTCTTACTCATATATTATATAGAGGTCGATTTGGTATATATGTGATTTCACTTAATGATGCATGATGGTTTCTTATTTTAAGTTTTTATTTCAAAATTATTGTACTTGATTTATTTTGAGATATAATGGACATATATTGATGATGTCATTTTGTATGGTTGTAGATGTTGCCTTGGTATGAGCTAAGTTGGAAAGAGAAACATTTCATTCAGCTTAAAATGTAAGGTATATAGCTATAAGCTTATAATATAGTATGAATGAGATCCAAATCAGAGATACCTCTACCTATTGCTTTATTCTTATGTTTAGACCCTGTATTGCTCACATTTTTGATGTCATGTGGCATGCATTAGCTACAAGTGATATATGTGTATATGCCTCATAATGAAATGTACTTGGGCTTCATCAACCATAATGTGCCAATTAGTTTTTACATTCATATTATAAGGCTGAGTGTGCAAGTCATCTATAAAATACATGATTTTAAAGTGGAATAAAAATAAGAAAGTGATCATGATAGACACCCCTCTTCTCCCTCCATAAGACACCATTTAGATTTCATCATTTCTACATTTCCTCTCGGTATACAATTACACTGTAACTTTATACAACAACACCATCAAAGATACAAAGACACCTATCCATTTTTTTGGAGGTGAGGAAAAACTCACAAATTTTAAATTCTTTGTATATATATATATATATATTCATTAAAACCCTAAACCCTATATTACTATGGAGGTATTAAGATAGAACTGTGTTTTTTCTGCCATTGGTTAACTTTTGAAATTCCATTCAATTAAAACTGGATTGTAAAGTGGTTGGAAAAAACCATATTAGTTAAGGATTATACTAATAAAAATAAAAAATAGGCAAAGGAAAAGTAAAGATGAAAAAAAATATTGACCCTACTTAATGAAGTGCCTTAACTAGGGTTAACATCTAATGTGGTAGTCCATGTTGAATGTTCCTACTAGTTATGCTCAACTTTATATTAGAATCTATATAATGCTCTACATCTTGCTTGTCTATATAATACCCTTTAAATTTTGTTTAATGGCCTACTATTGTCCATCTTTCTACATAAATGGAAGGAGCCAATAGACCATCAGTCTATATAATGATATAATATTATCCATCTTATTATAGTCTATATAATGCCCTACATATTTCCTATCTGTATAATACCCTTTACATTTTGTGTAATGTTCTATTATTTTACATCTTAATACAATATATTTTGACTAATTTGACTGAGTTATTTATATATTACAAATATTTTATATTTCTATGTTGGTTATTGGGGACTTGCTCACAATTGTGTGTTTGGTCCGTTGACTGGGTTTTTGCATTAATGAGATAATGTGATTTAAACCAAGTTGAGTGTTTTTAAATTTTTATCATGTCTCTTTCAAAATCCTATTTGGATATCATTCATAAACTAATTTAGGCATATGATTTTATGTTTTGGGTTTGAAACCAAATGCACTATTCCACTCTTCAACCAATGGTTGGGGTGGGTAGGGACCCACTATATGGATGGGCTCATTTTAAATTCCAAGAATGTTAATAGACTCTTTGAGGAATATGTATGTTATTGATGCGTAAAAACTCTTTACTCTTAGATAATATAGAGGTTGATTTAGTATATCTTTGATTACTAATGCATGATGGTTTCTTTAAATAGTTTTAACACACTCAGATTGCCCTATAGATTAAGAGTGGAATACCAGGCATCATCATAAAAATAATGTTAAAGTTGTGGTAGGATTTTCTTATTATAGTATAAGTAATCTTTTGTTAAAGTATTTAAAGATTACCTTTTTTACCATTTTGTTAAGATTTTGGCATACTTCACAATTAGTTTTTATAGTGCTATGAAACAAGATTGTGATATTCTTTTATGTGATTTTACTTGCATAAGAACATGTTATCATCTCCGACCAAGAAACATACTCACATGTTTCATGTGAACATGACAACATTGTGGAATTTTAGGCGCCACATGAATTAAAAAGGAGAATAAATGTTTGAAGAAATGTTTTATGTTTGATGGCTTATTTAGTTTATGGAGATTCACTATATTTGTGTGACACATATTATCAAATTTTATGACATACTATTCTCAGATACAAAATAAGATACAAATAAGATAGTGGAAATATGTTCTCAAATCATATTATGAATGGATTTGTTCAACATAAATAGAATTTTCCCATTAGAGAATTGTAGTACATATTTATCTTGAATAAATAAAATTTCCTAAATTTCCCTATTAAGAGGTTTTTGTTGTATATATTTTGTGCTATTGTCCTTCATTTTACTCTTTCTTAATTCTATATAAAGTCAATCAAGTTTAGGAACTTGCACTAACCCAAAATAAGTTCCATTTAGATGTTGACACTACCCATGCTATGTTATAAGAAAATTATATAAATAAAAGGACAAACACAAAATCTCCCACGTCCATGCATGTATGCCAACAATATATATATATATATATATATATATATATATATATATATAGAGAGAGAGAGAGAGAGAGAGAGAGAGAGAGAGAGAGAGAGAGCATGAACAATAATAAGATGCATACAATATATGTTCATGAACTGAGATACCCTTTTCCAAAAATAAAAAAACCATCTTTCAATTATAAATAATTGAAGATTAAAATAAACAAATGTGCATCACACCCTCGCTTGACCTTAATAAACAATTGAAGACTAAAGCAAACCACTTGGAAAAAAAAACCTTTGTGCACTTAACAAATAATTAAAGACTTAAATAAACTAATGTAAATGACAATATAAATGATTTTACAATTTCAATAATGTGTTGAAAGGACTAGATTTGGGTATGTTCCTATTTGATCTTGATTGTATCTTAGAGCTCACTTTGTAACTATAATTAAGAGTAGGATCTAACCATAAATATATTGTTTAGTTGTCTAAGGGTGATATATATTGATCCTAATGCTTTAAGAATATTGAATTCATTTATATTTTAAGTTGGGTTTATCGTTAGCTTCTCAATCTTGAGATAAAAATTGATATGATTGTAACATGCATATAAGGGACATAAAAGTAATTATGTCTTGTAATGTGGATTAATATGTGAGTTATATATCTTGACCTTAATAAATTAGTTGAAGGATGATTGGGAACATCGTGTGTTATGAAATTTTACATTATATAACTTTATTTGGCTAATTATAAGAATAATTTATTCAAGCCTCTGACTTTCCCACTCAAAACTAAAGGCATATTAGTATGATGAACTTTGCATTGTAATGAAAACATTCTTATGTGAATATGAAAATGGTTTTAACTATATACCTTTTTAAGTTAGATCAGATGTTTTCTTACTCTTTATATTGGTAAGTATAGAAAATTAATATAAAATTGGTTCATCAACTCTTATCAGTTTCAATCTTAACTCTACTATGATTATTGGCATCATCCTATACAAGGTAAAAATGTATGATTGCCAATAACTACATGAAAACTTTAATAATTACATGAAAGCTTTAATTCCCTATTTCATATCCATATAGAGAATGATAAAGTACAAGATGCATACAATACAAGTGTTCCTCAACTGGGAGTCCTATTAATTCCATCCTAGCTTTACTACCATAACATGATGTATACAACCATGTTATATACTAGGGATAATGAATTGAGTTGACATAGATTTAAAAAAAAAAATCAAATATCCCCTTTATCTCGTGCCTTATTATAAAATGCATTATTATAAAAATATCAAATACCCATTTTCTTAAGTTATCATGAAAATGCATTATTATAACATGTAATATCAATAAGAAGTTGATCCTGATAGAGATCCCTTTGCTCCCTCTGTAAGACAACATCTAGATTTACTCATTTCCACATTTCCTCTCAATATAGAGTCACACTATAGCTTTATAACAGAACACCATCAAAGTTACAAGGATGTATATCCACTTTCTTGGAGGTAAGGGAAAACTCACAGACTTTACATTTTTTGTAATGGTATACATAGATGAAGTATTTATTCACTGCTTATATAACACCCTTTATTACTATATATATATAATGCCCTGCATCTTTTTTGTTTGTATAATACCCTTTACATTTTGTGTAATGTTATACTGTTATCTATCTTGTTATAAAAAAGAAAAGAGGCAATGAACCATCAATCTGTATAATGGTCTATTGTTGTCCATCTTATTGCAATCTGTATAATTCCCTACATTTTTCTTGTCTATATAAAATCCTATACATTCTATGTAACTATCTATTATTTTCCATCTTGATACATAAAATAAAGGAGCCATTGAACCATTGGCATGTATAATGGTCTACTATTGTCCATATTATTATAGACTTTATAATTCCCTACATTTTGCTTATATGTATAATACCCTTTACATTATGTTTAATGATCTACTACTATCCATCTTGATACGTAAAGGAAAGGAACCAGTGAACCATTGGTCTATATAATGGGCTATTGTTGTGCATCTTATTACATTATGTATAATGCCTTACATCTTGCTTGTCTGTATAATATCCTTTACATTCTATATAATGGTCTATTATTTTATAATTTTATACAAAATGTATAAGAATAAATGAAGTTGCATGTGATTATATTACAATGTTTGTGTTTGTTCAATAATGTACATAAACAAATATAAAAGAAAAGGAACCAATAAAGATGTCAAGAGGAAACTGATTGACATTTTGAGTACAAATTGTGATCCCAATAATTAGACTTCAGGTGACATCCCTTCATAGGACTAGATGTTTATTTATTTTGTTAATGTCATATACTTACTAAATATCCATGGTTTTGCTTCTGTCTAACTTCCAATAAGCCCAATCCCACTCCCCCAAATAATTTTTTGGACCAATATGAAAGTATTGAACACATTAATACAAATGTGGATAATGACCTTTGAGAATGAAAACTAAGACATTTGAAGACTAGGTTGGATGTATGGGAGAAATGAGAAAAGGTTAGAAAATAAGGGAGGACAAATTAAAGGAAAACATTGAAAGAATGAATAAAACCATATCATATATGACAAATGAGAACAAGGATCTAAAGATTTATATTCAACGTGTAAGGAAAGGAAAACTACAGGTTTAGATGTGGTTCAAGGATCAAATTGCATCACTGAGAGATTATGAAGTTGTTGCAAGTGATAGGGATATTGCTTTGGAATCAGAGCATTATAGGATTGGAAGACAAAATAAACTTTATAAGGAAGAGATCAAAGTGTGGACAAAATTTTCAATCCATCTTATTACTTTCCCTATAACAACTACCACTAGATCTATGCTTCCTAACTCCAATGTCAATAATAATGATCATAATTAGTGTGTTACATTACTATGGGTCATTACACTATAGTTTTTGACATTTACATATATATGGTTCATTTCATAGTAGTTTTTAACTTTTTAGTTATTCTAGTTTGTGAAATTTACAAAATATGAATATGCATGCCTCACAAGAATGTGAAATTTGAAAATTTTCTTAACACCATGTCTGCTGAATTGCCTAAATAAATACTTTAAAAGAACAAAAAAATAATGAAATTGATTATGTATCTTTACATGCTTTTATATGTCAAATCAGTTGTGAATCTTTACACACTTTCATATGTCAAATCAGTTGTGAATCTTTACACACTTTCATATGTCAATCACTTTTAATGTTTTTCCACATGTCCAACATTTAGCTTTACAAGGACTCCAAATTTTAGGACATATAACATCTCATTATAAATAAAAAGGTAACCAAATAACTTTAGTTCAATGTATATAGATCATTCTTCATGGAAATTTCTGCTCATGTGCACCTTTAGTAGCTGCTCTATCCAATTCATCTTGAAAATTAACATGCTTTGATCTCACTTTACATTTAAAAGGGAATTGGGCATGTTTGTTTGCCAGTGGTGCATGCCTGTAGATTGGCATATTCTCCATAAAATCTCTTAAACATCATAGACTAGTCTTAGAAACATCTTCTACACTTGGAAAGGTTGTGCATGGGGATGATTCACCTCACCATTATTGAAAATTGACCTTGTTTGAAACCTGTTACAACTATATTCAACAATATTCTCAAGGAAATTATAACTTATCATATCAACTAGAAAAGTGAGAAGTGCTTTGTCTATCAGTCTACATATCTTGAGAATTTGTGGATCATTTGTGTCATCCACATCACTGATAATATCATCATTTACAAGAACATCAATAACATTGTAATGGGCAAGGTCATCAAAATTATTATTGGCATCATATTAAACAAGTCACAAATAGATGTTTATCAATGATCATATAAAAATCCAAGAAAATCATTTATAAATTCAAAAAAATAAGGATAAATAAGAACCAATACATAAACTATACTTACATGGGCATCAACATTGCCTCTTAATGAAAATTCCTTACTAAATTTATTTCTCAATTCACTGACTTTCAAAATGTGCTTGCACACATGGCCTTGGGTTGACCACATGCATTCACACATTACAAAAGATTGACTCACCATTCTAACCTTGTAAAAAATTTCTTATTTACTTTGGCTTCTCATCCATGCCACATCAAGGTCAATCTCACTGAACATCACATTTCCATCGGGGATGATTTTTGATTTCATCCATGACTTGTTCTCTAAGTGATCAAGCTTGAAGTTACTATAAAACCCATTTTACTTGCACATTTGGATCCACCAGTAATACATAAATATAATAGACACCAACTTGTTCACCAACTAATCAAATATTTGATGGGATGAAACTCTAATTTCATTTAGAAACATGTGCTTCAAATGAGAATGATATACTTCTATGATAACATTTGTATATTGACTTGTGACATTGTATGTTAACATCTTGCCCACATGCCAATACGATGGAACCATTGATATTTCCAATAGTTGATGAATTATTCTTGAGATGCATATTATTGCATGAACAAGTTTGCATCACAAACTGATGCCTATTCAGTAGGTGACTTGTGTATTATTTCACCTAGGATTCTAAACAATGTCTGCCTTGTTTTAGCATCATTGACCTTTAAAATCAAGTTTTTCAGCCACGCTCTCCTCACGTACCAATTGCAAAGGTATACCTCGCATTGAAACAGTTCATTGGACTTGTAATGATAAAGTAGATGTAAAAAATTAGCAAACAAAGAATTATTTTCAATGAAAATAATAAATATTTATACTAGACATGGGCTCAACTTACCTAACAACAATAATTTTAGTGAGAGCATAATCCACCATGAAAGCATTTGGTTTCCATTCCAACCTGTGATAATGCACATTGACCACTAGATTTTGCATCCACAATGTTAGGTTCAAAATAATATCCCTCAAAATTAATACCAATAAAATAGGTAGTCCATTGTGCATACTATCAAATATAATAAGCATGTACAATATGAACTACATCATAAAACACAAACATAAGTATTATATAATAACAAGTGGGAAGTTTTAAATTTGGATATCTGCAAGTAACTTTTGAGTATTTATCCCATATGTGGAGTCCATTAAAAGTATACTATTATGTGTATACTTCAACATCCACTGACATTGTTGAGGAAGCTAGAGGCCTAAGACAAAGGGTTGCTCATCTGCTCCTATTTTTTCAAAATTTTCATACGCAAATACTTTTTCAGGATTTTTAGTGAAAAATGTTTGAACGCTATCTGTATCAGTAGGTTCAAATTTGTATTCTAATTACCTCATCTTTATCTAAATATTAGTGGTGTCATATTTATTCATGAATTAATCCCTCTCTGTCTGACCTTAAAATAATGTAATTTTTCATGGACCATGCCACAATGATTTTAATGAATAAGTTTAGGAGTTAGGCCCAATAACAACCTCTCCACCCAATCCTTCAATACATCACTTATGAATGGATCTGGAGTACAATGACTACCCATGACGTCATTGATCTCTTACCCATGGTAAACCATATCCTAATGGTTTATATTTCCCATGTTATACATAATCAAAGTTTGTTATTGCATATTCATCAACATAAGGATAGAAAAATGACATTGACATCCATGATGCAAATGCTTGCATCTAGGTTCACTGTCAATACCAATCTTCACAACATTTGAAATGCCATAATATGCATCATCTTTAACCCTATAATCCTTGGGGCCATACATACACCAATACATATATAATACATACATAAATTATAGTTAAAAATAAGACCAATACATATTTTTTTAAAAAAAACTATTACAAGACATAATACCCAAACTACATATTAGAGAGATCTATCAGTCCTAAATTTTTACAAATCAGATGGCATATGATTGAATATACTATCATCAATATGGAAGGTAGTGGGATACCCTGATCTCTTGCATTCACCATTTAATAAGTCTTGTATACAATCTCTTTGTATCCGAACAATAATATTCTTTGTCATTGCCCATATTGTACTCCACTTTGCTCTACTCCAATTCTTTGGAAGAGAACTCCCCAAGACGTGGGTTTTGTACTATAAGAGATAATAATATCTTCCACTTGGACATTATTTATGAAGTGAGCAAGCCAAAAAAATTAGACTTATTTATTTTTTCATAAATAAGGGGAATTTATAAACAATTGGAATTCATAAACAAGCATCATTGATAAACAATTAGTATTGAGAACAAGGGGCAATGACCTCAACACTTTGACAGGGTTATCCTTAGAGAATGCAAGCAAATAAAAAATTGACAATGTACATATTTACCATACATTGCATTAACAAATTGCATATAAGGATACAAATGAAAACTTTAAAATGCCAACTAATATTACATTATCTCACTCTTTTCATTAGCAACAAGAAATTAAACATTAGAAACTTCCATTCATATCACCATTTACGTAAATATTTATAACCACCCTCAACATGAGCTAAGTCATAAAATATAGATGCATTTTTAATGATAGAATAGGGTAATATCCTAAAATCATTCAGAAATAAACATACCATCAAGTTCAACCAGTCAATAATACAATCAATGGGTTTCCATGATCTTTCTATTATTAATTTGATAGAGTTATTAACAAAAATGAACACAATAAGTATTTTTCAAGCTCACAAGAAATACTAATATTGAGTACTAAGCAAAGAGAAACAGAAAATTGAGATAAACATAGTACTAATTTATAAACATAATACATATTCTTGGAAGAAGAGGAAACTTTGGAAATGCTGCATAATGGGTTTGATCGAGAATCACTGCCTAGGTCGTACGCTGAAGTCACCTATCGCCTGATGTAATATGTAATTATGGAAGGTAGATTTAACATTGTTATATGGTATTTATTTATGATTTTGAATAATTTTAGACATGACATTCCATTAAGCCTTCCTTTCTTCATCTAACATTTGCTGGAAGTCTTTATCCTGAAATTTAAGAAAGGAAATTATTCGACTCCCAAACATGAAGGGGTGTTATATATCATTCATAAATACTTTAAGGGTATGAACCATATTAATCTAGTTGTCTCTCAACCTCAAAATAAACATGGGGAGCATGTTCTTGTAGATATTAGGAAAATAAAAAAGGTGTGGATTAAATAGCCTAGGAACATTAGCAGGAATACAAAGGTCAATAATTCTAAGTGCTTTGTTGAGAAAATGACTAATATTAATGTTAGCCCTTTTTCACTCCCACATTTTACATATTTATTTTGGCTAAGTGCAACATATTTATTGGTTCATCCCCACAACAAAGAAAAACGAAGTTTTATTTCCTTCAGAAGCCTTTGTTTGGTCTTTTTTGTCCAAGTCTCAAAGGAATTGTTTGGACTTTTTGTTCGAAACAAAAGATCTAAAGGATTTGGTCCTAAACAGATTTTCTAAAGGGGACATTTCCATTCTTCGGAAGGGTGTTTTGAAGGGTAATTTCAAATTGCCAAAGGGTCATTTTCAAGTTTCTAAAGGGCACATTTCGAGTTTTTGAAGGGTTTGTTCTTTCTTTCGGACTTCTATTTCAGACAAAATGTCTAAAAGAATATTCCTTTGCAACTTTTTGAAAGAATTGATCTTTGCCACTTCTCCAAAAGAAATATCTCTTACAACTTTTTTGAAATAATCATTCCAGACTTTTTGTATGAAATAATATTTTCGAAGGGTACATTACAAATTGCCAAAGGGTCCTTTTTCTTCAAAGTGTCCTTCAAAAAAAGTTTGAAGGGACTGTTGACCATTTTTGGTCCTATAGGCCAAAAATCGGTCCCCCCTTTTCTTTCCTTGCTGCCCCAGTCTTTGATGCCTTTCACCTTGCTGAAAATCATGGTTTTTTCCCTTTGTCATAGGCTTGTTCCATGAAAAAGATGAGTGATTTGAGTCCTGTAGGTTTCAGGTTGATTTGAGGCTTGTTTCGCGTCAAAAAATTACCTCAAGCATGCCTTTTATTTCAAAGGAATGGGCCAGTTCTAAAAAATACAAGTCTTTTATAAACACTCCAAAGGGTAAGTGCCCTTATGGAGGGTAGGTAGGGAACAAAATCAGACCATTCAGCAGGCTCTAAAGGGTAACTTTGGGCCCAAGATACCCTTGTGAAGGGCAGAAGCACATTCCAAGAGACCAAGGTAGAAGACCCAAAAGGAAAGTTTCCTTCAGAAAAGTGAGCAAGGCAAAGGATTCCTTCAGACTTTTTGTCTGAAGAAAATCCATGGCAAAAAAGGTCAAAGGTCAAGGGGAAATTCAAGAAAAAATCCAAAGGCACATTCCTTTGGACAAAATGTCTGAAGGAATTCAAGAAGAGAAAGGGCCAAGACTCCAAAGAGAAAGTCTAAGGCATGACGAAAGATTTCCTTCAAACAAAATGTTCGAAGGAATTACTTCAGACATTTTGTTCAAAGGAATTAAGAAGACCAAGGTAGCCTGAAGGAATTCGAAGGGCAAGTGCCCTTACGAGGTACTCTCGGTTGTCAAAAGGGGGACCTTTCCCAAGCTCCAAAGGGACACCTTCCCTTTAAGAAGGAAGAAATACGAAAAGGGCCAAAGAAATTTCCAAAGAGGTGACAAGCCTGAAGAGGTCAAATTCAAGGCAGTAAACTAGCTGTTAGCTTTTAAATGGTGATGGGCCTGTAGACATCAAATTTATGATGATGAAATACCCATTTGGTTTTCGAATAGCGATGGGCCCACAGATGTCATTTTTTGATGGGATGTGTCAGCCGTTGAGGAGAAGCCAAAGGACTAAGGCCTTCATGATAAGCAGCTAAAGGCTCATGGTGTAGACCCAAGTAAACTTAGCAACCCATCGAGAAAGGAACCCAAAGAGCTAGTAAAAGATAAAAAGATAGCCTGAGAGCTGAGTTGTAAGGAAAGAGACAAAAATAGTGAAAGCATGACCACACACACATAAGCTAAGCATAGAAGAAGACAAAATAGTCCAAGTGGCATATGAAGTGTCAACAGAAGAGTTATTACTATGGGTGAAATAGTCCTTAAGAAATGGTCATCATAGAGTGCAAGCATTCAATGGCGTAGCTTGTTTTTCTTCGTTTGAGTATGGGTGAGCGGACAATCATGTAAGTTTTATAAAGAGGGGTGGCCTTGTCATTCAAATGATCAAGCAACCCATACTTTTACAATGATATTTAATATGATTTAAATGCCAAAGTCAAGACTTAGACTACCGCAACATGGGCCACTCATTCTGAAGAGCACCTAAGTCTTCCTTTTGATGCTATATATATTGTAACCTCCAAGTGAGGAAGATATCTCTCATTTTTGTATGGTGTAGCCCTGCCAAAATTTCACCTTGAATCAATAAGAAAGTGTTTTACATCTATGTAACTAGTTATGCTTTGGAGTGTGTCTGTGTATCAATTCTATGTTTAGTTATTTTAGCTTGATGCTCTTACAAATTGACACCAACACACCTAGTGTTACCAAAGCACCAGTTCTGTAGGTTAACAGGAAGTGTTGCATCTGTAGCGTAGAGATAGAAAAAAGTATCTATTAGATAATGTGTTTTTTATAGTGCCTATGGTAAGTTACATTTCCTGTGTGTCTTCATTAAGCCTCCCTTTTAAAGCTCCCTACAATCTGGTCTTTTGCCAAATAAAGTGTATGTTCACCCCCTTTCTGGTTTGAAGTGTGAACAACTGAGTAGATCAACATCATTTGGTGCATCACCACTTAGAGTAGTTTTCTATTCTAGTTATTTCTTCTCTCTTGTCACACCCCCATTATTAGCAGTATTAGTAAAAAAACTTTAGAGATGCATCAAAGGGAGCTAGCCCTTATCTAGAGATTCTCCCCTCAATTTTGCCAGACCCACAGCAAGAGGGGAGTCTCCATTGTGTTGTGTGGAAGATAGAAGCTCAGCCTTTTTGTCAAGGGTGCAATCCATAGTGTCAACAATTTTTGGCACACTCAGTGGGATAAATTTTAATGCTCAAAATATTTATAAGATTGATGCTGGTCCTATTACAGCAAGAATGAACCACTAATTCAGCATCTGGCGACTCCATTTTGAAGAACATCAGTCTCTGGTCAGAGATCAACCTGACATCCTATGCCTAAGGTCACCACATGATCTACTGCCAAGGGTGTCCCTTTTGAATTTGTTGAACTACCATTAAACTCAGCAAGGTGACTGAGGTTTGCAAGAACTCATCCCTATACAACAAGTCATTTTCCCAAACCTGCTATAAAATATACTTACGCAAGAAGACCTCAATAGAATCCTGTTATCACCATGGCTTTACCTTTTTTGGCCTTTCATGGTCAGATCCCTTTAAACCTTCTATATTATGAACCAATCCTAGGGATAGCCCTTAAGAGTGTTTCTCCTTTTAATGGGGAGGGCCCTATTACTGCTATTGAGCACATCAAAAATAATGCTAACCTCTATAATATTCACAATGTCACTGAAGAGAACATTGTTATCAGGTTACTGGCATTATCTTTTAAGGGTAAGGTTCTGGACTGGTATGGGACTTTGCCTATGAATTTAGTCAGTACATGGAATGAATTAGGCACTCTCTTAACAAACAGATTCAAGGAGAAAAGTGATCACCTCTCTCTTGCTGAGCAACTAACTACTATGAAAAGAGATCCACATGAGTTCATGCAAGATTTCAATACTAGGTTTCAAAAGACCTAGGATAGAATTTCCATTTTGGTAAGGCTGACCCCAAGCTATGCCTTCCTCTATTATTTAAAATCTTTGAATAGTGACATTGCTATCATGATATAGTCCATGGGAGGACAAGTGTTTTTAGTTGCCTATGAAATAGCCATAGCCACTAAAAATTGCTTGGTGCAAGTGGGAAATATAGCCCCTAGACCTCACATGCCTCTCTTTCCTAAATTACCACCGCCAGTCCAGACTACTGCACCCACATTAGCTCTTTTACCTAGTATAGAAAAGCTGACTGCTACTTCACCCAATGACCTTCATGAAGTTAAGAGCTTGCTGTAAATTATGACCAATGAATTAGTGGCTCTCAAAAGGAAATAAGCTCAAAACTATCAGCTAAATTAGGGATATCAATAGTTTAGATAAGAAAATAGACCCCCTTTTCAAAATTATAATCAAGGACAGGGTTAGTTTGCACAAGCCAAACCATATCAAGGGTATAATCCAGGTGTTCATTTATCATCCAAAGCTCTTGTGCTTGCTCAAAATAATCTAGTACAAAAACAACCAAATTGCTCACCCCTAGGATATGGTCAAGATCAGGTTGCTTATATAAATGAGATGTCAAGTCAATATATGAATGCATAAGATAATCAGGCTGCCCAATTCCTAAGCTTTGAGATGTCAATACAACCTAGCATGGGTAGCATTCAAGCTCAACCCAATTCTACTCTCATGAATCACATGGAAGGTGAATTTTGTGCAGTCAACTATGTGGGCAGTATGAACAACCAAGGTGATTATGTTGCAGCCAACACAATGTCCAAAATAAGAGCTATGGAGGAAGCCTAGGTAGCTGCCCAAACATTTGTAACATCTTCTTCATCACATGTGAACCAAAAATTTCTAAATTTTAGGCCACCAGTTACACCCTCAACTCCTCGACCTGCACCTTAGGTTGTAAGCAACCCCAAAGAAAATTTGAAAGGGAACAACCCTCAAATCAATGCGATAGACCCGATGAAGAAGCTATACATGAATATCTCCTTGTGGGATTCATTGGAAATACTAGGACAAAAGGACATACTCCAAAAGGAGTTGCATGAGCTATATCAACCAGCTATCCCAACAAAAGCTGATAACATTTTGATCATGAATGGGCACCCCTCCATAATAGGCCAAGTAAAGAAAGAAGAAAAGGTTCCCCCTTTCTATCTATCCTTAGTCATAGGAGATTTATTGGTACACAACTACATTATTGATAGTGGGGTAAGCACCTCAGTAATTCCCAAATGCATAGCGGATAAGCTGGGACTCAAATATGAAGAAATGACCAAAAGAGTCCTGTAGCTAGATGAATCACCAGCTAAGATAGTAGGAGTGGTGAGAGGATTGAACTTGACACTCCATGCCTATCCAACTTTCTTAGTTCCCTATGATGTGGTGGTGGTGGATGTTCCTCCCTGATTTGCCATTTACTTGTCCAGGGATTTCACATCCAAAATAGGTGGGTACCTAGCAGAAAACTAGTCTTACATGGTTTTTAGAACCAAATATGGGACTAAGGTCAAGATTGAGTTAGAGCCAATCCATAGAGATCATATGGAGCCATACTCACTTAAAGCGGTGAATGTCAGCTATGCCATTATTGATGAAGAAGATTTCCAAGTGAATCAATCTCTGCCTTCTACCCTTGAATTAGTTATTGACTTGCTCTTAGATGAATGGGGAAGTGACAAATTTGAACATGACCCATACAAGTTCATAGAAGAGGCAGGCCTCAGGATTTATTACATGTATAAAAAGGGTACTTTTATACCAAATTTGATGAAAGCAAACCAAGAGAGCTTAGGTTTATGGTAGCTTTTCTTTGATGGCTCAAGAAGCAAATTGGGTGCTGGTGGTAGAGTAGTATTAATTTTCGCCTCATAGGAGAAATACTTCTTGAATTTCAAGTTCCAGTTTTCTTGCACTTACAATGTTACAGAGTATGAATCTCTCATCCATGGTTTGGAGTGGGCAAGGAAAAGAGGAATAAAAGGGTTGCAAGTTTTTGGGGACAGTGAGTTGATCGTAAATCAGGTGAGAGGCCAAAATCTGACAAATAATTCCTTGCTTAAGTCTTACAAGCACATGGTATGGGACTTAGTGGAGAGTTTCCTTACTTTCAATGTTACTTTTATTCTAAGAGAGTAGAATAAACAAGCTGACAGACTAGCAACAGTTGGTGCTTAGTTTGATGTCCCTAAGGAGATAGGCTGAGACAATAGTCTGTGCCATTTAAAAGTGGTAATCAGACCCTTTGTGCCTAATAACATCACCAACTAGCAGGTGTTTGATAGTGATCAATAGATAGTGCTCTTCTTATAAGAGGAGGTTGAGTTTGCCTCTAGAAATCAAGCCAAGCTACATCAGCAGTATGGCAGCCAGATTGTTCAGCTAAAGAATAACAAACTTCCTAAAGGCTTGGTCCCTCTTGAAAGTATCTTCAACGAGGATGAACAATTAAAAATGACAAAGCAAGCATGAAAACAAAGAAAGAAAACTATGAAAAGGTTGAGATATTCAAGAATAGGCTGCTTGCACTTGGGAAGGTATGTACAGATCATGAAAGGCAGGCTTTCATCTTGTTGTGCTAGGAATTTGTTGATGTCTTCGCTTGGGAGTATATCGAATTGAAGGGTTTTGACCCAAGTTTGACCTAACACACTATTGAGATGGAAGAAGGAACCAAGCCCATAAAAAAAAACAAAGGTCTATCAACCCAAAGATTGAGCCTCTCATGCAGAAGGAACTCACCAAGCTAATTGAATCCATAATCATATTTCTAATCAAACACTCTTCTTGGCTAGCCAACCTTGTCCCTATCTGAAAAAAGAATGGGGGGATCAGATTATGTGTAGATTTTAGAGACCTCAATAGAGTCTCGTTGAAATACCACTATCCTCTCCCAAGTATGAAGTAGATCCTCCAAATGGTAATAGGTAGCGAATGTTTCTCCCTCTTGGATGGGTATTCAGGGTATAATCAAATTTTAGTGCAAGACTGTGATCAATACAAGACAACCTTCACTACCAAGTGGGGAACATTTGCTTACCAAAAAATGCCATTTGGACTATCCAATGTTGGAGCCACTTTTCAACGAGCCATGGACATGGCTTTTCAAAGCCTTATAAATAATATTGTACTGGTCTATCTTGATGATGTGACAATATTTTCTAAGGAAGCAGGCCAACATATGAAACACCTTAGGCAAATATTTGAGAGGTGTAGAGAGTTCGGTATCTCTCTCAACCTAAAAAAATGCATGTTCACTATCCATAAAGGTAAATTCCTTATCCATGTTGTTTTAAAAGAGGGCTTGACCATTGATCTAGAAAGAGTTCACACCATCCTAGCACTGTCCTTGCCTAAGCATAAGAAAGGTCTGTAAAGTTTCTTTGGTAGAATAAATTTCATCAAAAGATTTATCCCAAATTTTATCGGGATAGTCAAGCCACTAACCTCTATGCTAAAGAAAGATGAGAAATTCATATGGACAACACAAAGGAAGGATAGTTTTGAAGGGATCAAGTAGGCTATCACCCAGGCTCCTACCTTGATCAGTCTTGACTTCACCAAGGATTTCAACCTCTACACCTTCAGAAATGAAGAGGTAATCTCCACCATGCTTACCCAAGTAAATGATGAGAACTTTGAACAACTGCTTGCATTTTTTAGCCAAGGCCTAGAAGGCTTTGAGATCAGGTATACATATGTGGAGAAGCAAGTCCTTGCGGTCATATGAAGTTTGAAGAAATTCATACATATGTTGTCCAATAACAGGGTTCATCTCATGGTGCCACAACCTAGCGTCAAATATTTATTGATTAGACATGATCTAAATGAAAAGAGAGCGGGATGGATCACCAAAGTAATGGAATATGAAGTGGACATCAAAACCACCAAGCTGGTAAGGGGAAAAGGCCTATGTGAACACCTTGATGTAGAACTTAAATAGTAGAAAAAGGGCATTTTGCTAATCCATGATGAAGCTACAATAGAAGAACCAACAGTCATGAAGGATTGGGCATCAGACACGAAACATATCCTTCTCATCGGTGAGTGCCCATAGGGCCTTGATAGGACCAATAGGAGATATTTTAGACTCCAATCTCTCCCTTATGTCATGATTAATGGGTGTTATTCAGAAGAGATTTCTCAAGAGTACTCTTGAGGTGCTAGACCCAGGTCAAGTTGATAGGGTGTTGTTCGAGTTCCATGACGGGCCAACTAGTGGTCACTTTGCTCTTAAGCCTATATCTGCAAGGATTATGAGAGCTGGTTACTTCTAGCCTACTTTATTTAGAGACACCCATGCCTAGGTATGAAAGTGTCAGAAGTGTGCTCTCTTTAATGGGAAATAATGATTGGTTGTACTGCCTCTACATCCTATTCAAGTGGAACAACCATTCATGCAATGGGGCTTAGAATTCATAGGGATAATCAACCCTCCCTCCAGTGCTAGCCACAAATGGGTATTGACCACTATAGACTACTTCACGAGATGGGTAGAAGATATTGCTTTGAAGGAGGCTAATGAAAGTATAGTCCTAGATTTTTACAAAGGCCTGGTGAGAAGGTTTGGAGTCCCAACTACCATCATATCAGATAATGCATTAGCTTTCTTGGGAACCAAAATGAGTGAGTGGGCGTTGGGATACAAAATCTACCTTATCACTTCTTCCAACTACTATCCATAAGGGAATGGGCTAGTTGAGTCCACCAACAAGAATCTAATCAGAATTATCAAAAGGACAATGAAGGAGAATTAGAGAACTTGGTATGCCAAGTTAAAAATAGCCCTGTGGGTAGACAGGGTTACTCCAAAGAGGGCAGTTGGCAATTCACCACACATGCTTGTTTATGGAAGGGAAGCTAGACTTCTTATTTCACTTGAATTACTAGCTTTAGATCTTGCTCACTAGCTGCAATTAGAAGAAGGCAACAACATGGAGGTTAGGCTGTGTGAATTGATGAAACTTTAGGAGATAAGGGACCAAGCCATGGTTTCTATGACCAGTCGTTAGTAGCAAATAAAGAAGCACTTTGACAATAAATCCTCATCAAAAGGTTTCTTTGAAGGTGATATCATCTTAACATGGGATGAGGACTGAGCTAAGCCTGGAAAGCACACAAATTTTGGCACCCTATGGAGTGGTCCATATGTCATCACTCAGTGCAAGCAGCACAATGCATTCCAACTCTCGAGGTTGGATGGTGAAGAACTACATATCCTAGTTAATGGGATATATCTTAAGCACTGTCATTGAGCCTTATCTCATCATGTATATATTTTCCTTATTTTTCCCTATTTTCCCTAAGTGCTTTGGCACATGTTCATAGTTTTTATTAACCTTGTGTGTGTTTTGTTTACTTTTTGGGGTAAAAGCTTCATGATTGATTCTTGGATATCTCAAGGCTATTGTCAACCTTTCAGGTTGTGTTTTGACTCTGTGCCCAATGGAATTGCAAGTCACTAGTTTCTTAAGCATAGCAGGCATGCTTACCTTGAGAATCACTAATTTGTGGACCATTTTTGGTTCTATAGGCCAAAAATCGGTCCCCCCCTTTTCTTTCCTTACTGTCTTGGTCTTTGATGCCTTTCACCTTGCTACAAATCATGGTTTTTTACCTTTGTCATAGGCCTGTTCCATGAAAAAGCTGAGTGATTTGAGTCCTATAGGTTTTGGGTTGATCTAAGGCTTGTTTTGCTTCAAATAATTACCTCGGGCATGCCTTTTATTGCAAAGGAATGGGCCAGTTCTAAAAAATGTAAGTCTTTTATAAACGCTCCAAAGGGTAAGTGCCCTTACGGAGGGTAGGCAGGGGACAAAATTAGACCATTCAATAGCTTTGAAGGGTAACTTTGGGCCCAAAATATCCTTGCAAAGGGCAGAAGCACATTCCAAGAGACCAAGGCAGAAGACCTAAAAGGAAAGTTTCATTCAGAAAAGTGAGCAAGGCAAAGGATTCCTTCAGAAAATTTGTCCGAAAGAAATCCACGGAAAAAAAGGTCAAAGGTCAAGGGGAAATACAAGGAAAAATCCAAAGGCACATTCCTTTGGACAAAATGTCCAAAGGAATTCCTTCAAACATTTTATCCAAAGGAATTCAAGAAGAGAAAGGGCCGAGACTCCAAAGAGAAAGTTTAAGGCATGAAGAAAGATTTCCTTTAGACAAAATGTCTGAAGGAATTCCTTCAGACATTTTATTTGAAGGAATTAAGAAGACCAAGGCAGCTTGAAGGAATTTGAAGGGCAAGTGCCCTTGCGGGGGACTCTCGACTACCAAAAGGGGGACCTTTCCCAAGCTCTAAAGGGACACCTTCCCTTCGAGAAGGAAGAAATACAAAAAGGGCCAAAGAAATTGCCAAATGGGTGACGGGCCTGAAGATGTCAAATTCAAGGTAGCAAACTAGCCGTTGGCTTGTAAATAGCGATAGGATTATGGATGTTAAATTTATGATGATGAATTAGCCGTTTGGTTTTTGAATAACAATGGGCCTGCAGACATCATTTTTTGATGAGATACATCGGCCGTTGAGGAGAAGTGAAAGGACTAAGGCCTTCATGATAAGCGACTGAAGGCTCATGGTGTAGACTTGAGTAAACTCAGTGAGCCACTGAGAAAGGAGCCCAAAGAGCCATCAAAAGACAAAACGATAGCTTGAGAGCTAAGTTGCAAGGATAGAGATAAAAATAGTGAAAGCGTGACCACACACAAATAAGCCAAGAGTAGAAGAAGACAAAATAGTCCAGGTAGCACAATAAACATTGGTAGAAGAGTTATTACTGTGGGTGAAATAGTCCTTAAGAAATGGTCATCACAGAGTGCAAGTATTCAATGACACGGCCTATTTTTCTTCATTTGAGCATGGGTGAGTAGACAGTCATGTAAGTTTCATAAAGAGAGGTGGCCTTGTCATTCAAATGATCAAGCAACCCATTCTTTTACAATGATATTTAATATGATTTAAATTCCAAAGTCAAGACTTGGACTGCTGCAGCATGGGCCACTCATTCTAAAGAGTGCCTATGTCTTCCTTTTGATGCTATATATATATTGTAACCTCCAAGTGAGGAAGATATCTCTCATTTTTGTATGGTGCAACCCTACCAAAATTTCACCTTGAATCAATAAGAAAGTGTTTTACCTCTATCTGACTAGTTATGCTTTTGAGTGTGTCTGTGTATCAATTTTGTGTTTAGTTATTTTAGGTTGATGCTCTTACAAATTGACACCAACACACCTAGTGTAGCCAAAGCACCAGTTTTGCAGGTTAATAGGAAGTGCTGCATCTGGAGCGTAGAGACAAAAAAGAGTAGCTATTAGATAGTGTGCTTTATTCAATGCCTATGGTAAGTTACATTTCCTATGTGCCTTCATTAAGCCTCCCTTTTAAAGCTCCCTACAGTCTGGTCTTTTGCTAGATAAAGTGTATGTTCACCCCCATTCTAGTTTGATGTGTGAATAGCTGAGTAGATCAACATCATTTGGTGCATCACCACTTAGAGTAATTTTCTATTCTAATTATTTCTTCTCTCTTTTCACCCCCCTATTGTTAGCAGTAGTAGTAGAAAACCTTCAGAGATGCATCAAATAGAGCTAGCCCTTATCTAGATATTCTACCCTCAGTTTTGCCAGACCCACAACAAGAGGGGAGTCTCCATTGTGACACGTGGAAGCTAGAAGCTCAGCCTTTTTGTCAAGGGTGCAATCCATAACATAAATAGGGACACTTTCAAAAATCTCAAAGGGAATTTTCCTCAAAGAAAGGTCCACCTTTTTTCTTCTGAAGGGCATCTTCCAAAGAAGGGTATAATTTAAAGGTTTTGAAGGGTCTCTCTTTTAAGAAAGTGGTCACTTGCACAAGTCTGAAAGGGAAATTCAATTATTTTGAAGGGCACTTCAAGTTTTGAGAGGATACTTTCACCTACAAAGTGCCCTACACAAATTTCCAAAGGGTCTTTTGTTACAAAAGTATCCTTCAAAGAAGGTTTTGAAGAGAAAAGAAAAGGAGCCTGCAGGAAAGTTGTTTCAAACTTTGTGTCCAAAATAAAAAGTTTAAAGGAGCATTCTTGACAAAGGTAGTTTATTTTGAATAAAATGGATGAAGATTCATTCAGGGAAAATGCTTGAGGAGAATTCCTAAATAAAATAATCTGAAGGGACACTTAGGAAAAGTCTGAAGGGCCTTTTCAAAATCTCCAAAGGGCACATTTTAGACAAAATACCCTAAACCCAAGGTCTTGATGGGTATTTCTATGCCAAAGTGTCCTTTGAAAAAATTCCAAAGGGTATAAACACTTGTGTAGAGTCTGTAGAAGGAGTGATGAAGGGCATGTTTGAGCAGTCCAAATGGAGGATAATAGGAAGGTGTTCGATAACAAAAGCCTAAAGGAAAATGCCTCTGAAGGAGTTGTCCAAGTGGAATGATGGTTGAATTAATGTCAACTTCATGATAGTGATCTTACCATTGGTGTTCACACAAAAGGATTCACAAGCAGATCCAAAGGCTTACATCCTTCATTTTTTGAAGTAGTGAGAGAGCCCATATCACTATTGATCAACTAAGATCCGTGTTATTTTGTAATGACCAATAAAATGAGGAAGACAAGACCAATGGAATGAAAATTACAAATCTACAATAGGTGGATAATTTTTTTGATGCCATGACTTATCCCAAGAATATCTTGTTTCTATTATCATAACCATTGGAGAAGCATCTTTGAGAGAATAGGCTAAACCGTGTAACCATAAGAGATGACATGGATCAATCAAATGGATGGAATAAGCATCCTTGAAAAGATGGAAACTTCCAACTGAATGATTCCTCTTCTGGTGCCAAAGACCTCCTCTTCTCACTTCCTCTCTACTATATATATGATCCTTTGGCTAGTAAAAAGACACCCACATAGTGTATGGTGAAGTCCTGCTAGGATGATATCACATTTTGCCTTTAAATATTAAGTACTAGTCTATTTTCTTTAAAGTTCTGAGAAATTGTCTGAGTGTGTAAGAGATGTATAGTGACAACAAGTGATGGTTTTCATCCTTCTATCCTTTATCCTTCATGCTTGAGCAAGATTTTTGGATCTAATTGGTCATACAGAGTGTGTTTAAGTGTATTGAATTTTCGCATGTGTATTATTGTTTTGAAATATGCAAAGTTTGCCTTTCAGTTCATTTTCTTTGTGTCATTTTACACATATCACCTTTTTGTTGAAATACTTTTGTTAGAATCCTTAGAGCTTGGGAATGGTCTGTGTGTTTTGCTATATTGTGCACTGGAATATGATATTCATGTGGAAGATAATCTTGGTGTATCACCATTATTAGAGTAGGTTTTCCTTTTTTGCAATTTCTAACTCTTTTCCCTTCAATAAAATTGGTTTAGACATAAGTGGTTTTGTAGAGACACATTTAGGGAGCTAGTCCTTTTAAATCTAGAGGTTCATTTCCTACATTAGGTATACCCATATACCTATAAATGTCCCAACATTGCCTACATCTGAAAGAGACCTGAACATCCTCTTCTAGGGTGCAAGATTTGGAGACAACAATTACTAAGGTGAAAAACTCTAAGATGCAAGATAATATCAAAAAATGACTGAGGAGTGTGTTAAGGACTTCAGTGGACTCATAGGGGAAATAGGGCAAGCAGGGTAAAGCAGGATGTTCTATGGGAAATTCCATTGTAGTTGAAGATGATATAAATGTGCCTAAGGATAATCATAATAATGAGGATCAGGGGGATATGTCATCTCAAAATAAGACTCCTAAAGCTAGGAATGAAGTGGATAGAGATGAATCCAAAGAAAAAGGTAAAAATCTTGTTGACAAGCAACAAAAAGATATTAATGAGAATTTCAATAAATTTTTTAGTTCCCTTAAATGCAAGGAGAATGCAGACAAGATGGTTGAATAATTATACCTTTAAAATTACATCATGTGATGGTTCATGAGGGAGCTCACATATCTCAAAGGGAAGGTGATTTTTTTGCAGTAAGAGAACATCAAATTGAACCAAATAACTATGGCTAAGGAAGATGACCAACAATTGCAAAGCCTCTAATTTAGGGTGGATATTTTAGAGAATGAGAATGAGAAGCTTAAAAAAACATCATTTTTTTAGTAAATTATAGCAAAGAAGCTATGAATGAGGGAATTTAAAATGTTGAGAACCTCAGAACACATCTTGGAGAGTTATTTAAAGTTAAGACATCTAGAAAAGGGAAAGGTAATCAGGGGCAATGTAGTGGATCCCAAAAAGACATTGAGAAAGAAAAATTGTTATTTCAAATTGATGCTAACCTTGAAAGGATGAAAAGCTATTGGTAGGACGTCTCAATAAATTTAGGCATGGATTAGGCTCACGTTTCTCTTTTATTATCATTTTATGTTTCTTCTATTGTTTCCAAGCTATATTTTAGATGTATTTGGCCCTGTTTTGTCTTAGTTTCTCTCTTGGTCTGTGGTATACCTCTGTCTCTATTTTGTTTGTCCTTCTCCTAGGGTTTGGGGACCCTAGTTCAAAATAATCCACCCTTTAACCTCAATAAAAAAATTATGCACCGCCTATGTCACTCTTTCCATTAGCAACATGAAATTAAACATTAGAAATATCCATTCACGTCACCATTTAAGGGAATAGTTATAACCACCCTCATCATGAGTTGAGTCATAAATAAGATGCAAGTTTAAAGATATAACAAGGTAAGATTATAAAACCATTCCCAAATAAGCATACCATCAGGTTCAAGCAATCAACAATATAGTCAATGGGTTTTCATGATCCTTATATTATTAATTTGATTGAGTTATCAACAAAAATGAACATGATAAGTGTTTTTCAATCCCATAAGAAATGGTTATACATGCCCATCCTTCACATTAGTATAATTATCACTGAACAACTGAGGATAACTTTCACATGCCAATCATTTCATCTTAACTTAACTATGTTAGCAAGAGAGAACTAACATGAAAAGTATTTACACATTAAATACATGAGAATCATGCACAAAAATAAAAGCTTATTTCAATGCCTTGAATGCATTAGCATAATGAGTATAGTGAACGTGGAATAAAATTTCTAATTTCTAATTACCCTATATAAATCCATGCCAATTATTACTTAAAACAAAACTCACACTCTTATACTCTGCCTCCTAGAATAGGGAATTAATACACATGGAATTAATACATAGGGAATTATAGTACTACAATCAAGTATAAAATCAATATGGCATTGTAAGTATTATGTTATTTATATTGTTGACTGGTTGAAGGAGTTAATGATTAGTTAGGGGATAATTTATTTTACGTTTACTATATTATTTATTGCTTGAATGAATTAATGATTATTTAGGCTATAATAATTCATTCAATGCATAATTTATTAAATAATTTATGTAATTAGGATATGATTCTTAAAATTCATTGAACACATAATTCATTCAATGCTAATTACTACTTCAAACATAACTCACACTCCTATACTCTACCTCCTACAACAAGGCATGGATTGTATTGTTAACTACTTGAATCCATGATGGTATGCTTATTTGGGAATGATTTTAAGATCTTAACATGTTCTATGTTTAAATGTGCATCTATATTCTATTACTAAGCTCATGTTGATGGTGTTTATAATTATACTTGACTATATGTACACAATAGGGGTCAAATTTCCAAATTTGCAAATTATTTTACAATATAAAGATAGAATACAAAGGTATAGAGTTCAAATTACTTTATATGTAGCATATCGAACAATGTTTATGCATTGAATTCATATGCATTCATTGAATTATATGTATCATATCCTAATTACACAAACTATTCAATAAACTATGTATTGCATGAATGATTATGCCCTAACTAATCATTAATTCATTCAAGCAGTCAACATAAAATAAACCCCAATGTCTTATATAATATAAAATAATATTCCGTTATGAGATGTTGAACCGATATCATGCTTAAGGGTTGGGAATTTAGTAATGTAGACAATGCAATTTATTATATCTAACCAACCTGTATAGTAAAATGCCTCCTTGGGTATGCTCCTATGGTTCATGATTCTAGAATCAGCTAATGGTGAAAGGGCTCCTACGCAAGTGAAAAGGTAATGCTATATATATATACTCTTTAAACAAGGGAAAGGTGTGCAAGAAAAAATTTAGAGTTCAATGGATATTAGCATTTTATTTTTAAATTAAGGTTTGGCTTAACCCCTAGTGTTTTCCTTAACCATTATTATTTGACTTAACATGTTTTTAATAGACATTATCCCATCTATGAATGCTAGACCTTTGACCAATTTGGTGGGCCTCACTGACATGCCAACTAAAAATGCAAACACTTGTACCAGTTAAGATGCTCCAAAGTATAAGACCTTTAGGAACAATGTGAGGACTAAAAAGCAAAAGAATTAAGGTGGTGTGAAGATGGTGATGTAGAAGGAATCCTAAAAGCACACAAAGAAAGATCAAGGGACATCATTACGAAGTCTACTCAAGATGTGCAATCAAATTTATGGTTAGATGGAAAAGGCTGGTGATTCTTAAAGGGCAAGACCAGAAGGGTGATCTGTAGGGGAAGAGCCCTCACCTAAGAAACCTATTAGGCAGGGCACCCATGGCTCATAAGTAGAGTTAAAAATATCTATCCAAGACTTCTTGACTATGGTGGAGGAAATGGTTAAGCTTAATATAATACATATCTCTATCCATATCAAGTTGATAATTCCTCAATTTAGATGAGACTTTTATTTTAGTGTCAGACATGTTGAAAATTCATTGAAGCTTAGCTAGGAAGTGATGATCTCAGATGGTGGATAGGCAAAAATTGGTTTGAGTGCCCTCGACCAGGGATTTTTTTTCTCATTAAAGGGTATTTTAAAATTAATTCTCAATTATATTTAAAAAGAGATTAGATTTTCAACAGATGGCTGGGGGGAGGTAGGGTTCTTAAAAAATGCAAAGCTCTATATATGACACTAGACTTTGATGTTCAACCTAACAAAAGAATTAGTGTTCAAGGTCCCCTTGTGGAATGCTGTGTATAAGCTCCCCCCATAATTTTTGGATCCAAGAATTTTGGAAAAAATGTAGAAAAAATTGGTGATTTGGTTTTCATTGGAAGGGCTACAATGGATCAGGAGTTGTCAACTTATTTTTGAAAATGTGTTAATGAAAACTTGGCCAAACCAATCTATCAAGATTTGTGGCTTTGCTCTTCCTTAGGAATATATAAATATGGCTTAGACTATGAATGGCTCCCTTTTCAATCCTTTAAATGTAAAAAAATATATTTGCATATGATTGGAGACTATGGAAAATAGAATTTGGATAAGGTTTTAGTGGCTACCAATACTCCCCCAAAAATGGGTAAAAATATTTTGTAGATGAAATCTAAGGTAGCCATGTAGTTGAAGGAAAGGATGCATCTAACATGATCAGGGATATTAAGGCTAATAAATATGAGAGTAGAAGTGGCATGAGGTTGGGTAGGATCCAAGTGCAAGAGATTGAGGGTGTTGGACTCATTTTAGGTGGGGGAATAACATGGGTCATCTACAGGTAGGGATAGCCTTATCTCTATGTAAGGGATCAATGATTTGGTTGAAAAAGCTAGTAATTTAAGCTTTTGATGAAAGGGAAAAATCTTTGTTCATAATCAAGATTTCATTTATGAAGGTGGTGATGCCTTATTCTAAAGAGGAGTGCTTTAATAATAAATAAAACTTAGGGTTAGAAGATATTGAGTGTGGAGCACCATTAACTAGTCTGGATCAATTTCAAATGGAGCAAGGCAATAACTTTTTGGTGCAACCATAGGTGTTGAAGGAGATATCATTAAATAGAGATAATGATTTGGGTAATAAATCTTGGTAAATTCAAACTATTACCAAAACATATAGAAAAATATTTCTAGTGGTAAGACTCCAACTTGATACTGGGAGTCAAAAAAATAAGAGGTAGGAAGATTAACAAGACTAAATTACAAAGCAAAGTTTTGACAGTTCTTGAGTGTGGAAATAAAAATATCTTATAGGCTTTTTTGACTAGTGGAAAGGAAGTCGCCTCCTCTAATAAATCGTGAAGTTTTTAAGCTATAATGTACTAGGTTGAAATTCCTCTGACAAATGATAGTTGGTCTAACAAATTTTTAAAAAAGGTATATTAGAAATTTTATTACTGCAAGACTAAGGTTGAAAAATCATAGTTGGAGAAAATGTTCAAAAGTGTGTTGCACTCTTATGAGTTGGTTATTATTGAAATTTGGTGAGTATTGGGGGCATTGTAGTTTATTGGAATCCCATATTTTTTAAAGGTATGATTATTACTCAAAATTTCCATGAGATAAGCATTTTATTGAAACTTATAAGGTAGATCTTGATTTCATTCTATCCAATGGGTATGGATTGGGTGGGATAGAGGGAAAAAAGTACTAATTTTTTTTAGGGAATCTCAATAATGCACATCCAGGGATTAAATGGGTAATTGGTGCAGAATTCAATGTAATCCTGAAAGCTCGGGAGAAAAATAAGGGGAACTCCTTATTTTCTAAGAGTGCTTTAGATTTCAATGAATTCACCTCCAAAAACATATTAATTGATGTGAAACCTAAATAGTGGGTCTTTACTTAGGCCAACATAAGCCAAGGAGAATTTTATATTTTTGAGAGATTGGGTAGGTTATTTCTTAGCCCAAAGTGGGGGCTAGAAGAGGCTACATTCTCTTTTAAAATTTTAGAATTTGTTGGTTCAAACCATTACCCAATAAATTTGGAATTATTTATAAACACAAATCATGGGGGGATTAAATTAAAGATGGAGCTCATGTGGTTTTTTAATCCAATTTTTTGAGAAAATTTGGTGAAATGGTGGACTATGAAGGAAAGGGGAAGCAAAAGATTCATCCTAGTCAAAAACTTGTAAAATTTGAAACAAGAGGTGAAAAAGTGGAACGATCATAAATTTGAAAACGTATTCCACAAATAGTTTTTCATCTCAATCAAAGTGGCAAAGGTGTAGAAGTAGATTATGGATAGAGGGGTCAATGAGGATCTTCTAAAGAAGGAAAAATAGGTAATGATAGACTTACAACTTGGTCTCAACATGGGAGAAATTTACTAGAAACAAAAATCTAAGGTGAATTAGATTAAGGAGGTGGATAAAAACATATATTTTTTTCATTTATGTAAGGTGGTTGGAAGAAACATCAACATGATTGATAAATTGGCCCTACATAATGAGGATATATTAAAAAAAGTAGGAAATCAGATATGGGAGCAAATTGGTCCAAGATGAATTACTAGCAAATATTCTGAGATTGATCATGGAATATGACAATGACATGCCATTGAGTCCTTTATCTAAATAAAAAAAATTTAGGTTGTATCATCCATGGGCAAAGACAAAGATTTAGGGCCTGACAACTTTTAAGTGGGTTTTTTTCCAAAAAAATTGGCACATTATGGGTAAAGATGTTTTCAAAGTCATGGAAAAGTGTAGAAGGAAAAAAGTATTATCAGACAATGGAATATGATTTTTTTCACTTTGATTACAAAAAATAATGCTAATTTATTTGACTCATTTAGACCAATCACCCTTTGTAATACCATCTATAAAATTATGACTAAAGCTCTAGCTAGAAGATAAAGGAAACTCCTTAACATCTTGATTTCAAAGGAGCAAACTAGTTTTGTTATGGGTAAGAAAATATATAATGTAATTATTATCTCTCATGATGTTGTTCAACAAGTTTTCCAAAATAAGAAATAAACTATGTTCTTTAAATTTTATATGAACAAGGTTTACAACAGAGTTAGCTGGAAATTTTTAATAAAAGTTTTGAGGAAATTTGGGCTCACCAAGGATTGGATGGAATTAATTAATAGTTTTATTTAAACCTCAACTTTATCTGTTCTCATCAAGGTTGTTCCTACTTGATTACTTGAAGTGTTAAGAGGATTAAGACAAGGGGACACATTTTCTTCCTCTCTTTTCACTCTTGGTAGAAGCACTGGGGAGGTTGTTAAGTAAGGAAATTATAGACAATAAATTGAAATGGATAGAAGTGACATCCTAATTAAAACCATGATCCTATCTCAAATTTGTGGATGGCACTTTCATCTTAGGATCCCATACTAAAGAAGAGGTGTGGAGGATCAAGGAGATTCTAAATAAGTATGAAGTTGTGGCTAGTTAGAAAAATAATTCTGGGAAGTCTAAGGTTTATTTTCTAAATGTAAAGGAATATTTGCAAATAAAAATTCATAGGATTTTAGGTTTGAAATTGATGATCTACCCAATTAACGTTTGGGAATGCCTCTAATTGAAATAATGGCCTTGCAGGTGGTATATAAACTAGTCTTGGATAGAATCTATAAAAAAAATCTTCTTGGAAATGTAAGTGGTAAAGTTTTGCAAGACATAAATTAGTCTAAGCATCCCTCAAGGCTATGCCCACTTATATCATGTCCCTTTGAAAAATACCAAAAATAGTTGTAAAGGCGGTATCCAAGTTACAAAGGAATTTCATTTGGAACAAAGTGGGTGATACAAATAATATCAAAAGTTGGTGGCTTAGAAGTTAGTTTCACTAACAAAAAAGGAGGGAGGATTAGGGATCAAAGACTATAAGCAAATGAATAAGGTAGTAGGATTTGGAGTGAGATTTGGAAAGAAAGATATTTAGAATCCCATAATAAGGAGATGGTCTTCGCCCAAGAATAATTGCTTAGGGGTTTTGATATATTGAAATTTGGTAAAAGTTTTAGCCATTTCCTCATGAAAAATAATCATGGGGAGGATTAAAGAGGGGATAATATGATATTTTGGGAATAGTTTTGGATCAAAAAAGTCCATCTTGACCATTAAGAGGAGCTGGATGACCTTTCTGAGTTTAGAAGCCAAAATTTTGGAAGCAAGGTCGAAGAGCACATTATGGACTTATTGAGGAAAAGGTCCTAGAAGCATTTAAACTGACCTTATGATATCATAAGTAAATTTATCAAATTGACCTTACTTCTTTACAATTATCCATTGCTTTCTAGAGAAGAGGAAGATAAATTAGTTTGGAAAGGTTCAAAAGGTGGTTTGGTGAAAGTCAAGGATACATGTTAGGTTATTTATGAATTAGATCATGTTAGAATGGGGGGTTTCTTACTCATAAGGCATGGATTAGTGAAGGGTTTCCAAAAGCCAAAATTTCCCTTTTGTTTTATAAAAATCCCTGACATATTAAAAATTGATAAAAATAAAGTTTTCTGGTTGTTATTTATGTGTCCTCTATTGGGAAAGTGAGGAATGGGGGAACCATATCTTGCTTCACTTCCTATTTTCCTAAGAAATTTGGGTTAAATGAATGAGAAAATGACATATATACTTGGTCTTATTACAATCAGTAAAGGTGTTAACTATCTAATGGGATTTCAATCCAAGAATCAAGAGTTTGATGTAATTTGAAAAATAGGTTCGAATATTATTACTTGGATAATTTGATAAGAAACAAATAGAAGAATTTTTCAAGAAGAGGTGTTCTCAAAGTGAAAAGTGTGGCATTGATTGAAGCAATATTTTTTGAACTAATCTTAGTAGGACTGAGGACTTAATTAAATATTTGGAAAGGAGTTAGTGTTAGTTGTGGCCCTTTATTAAGTAGAAGTCCTTTCCTAGAAATATAGGTAAATTTTAAATTTACGAAGGACATTCCTATAAATATGTACAATAAAAACTTCCTCTTGTAGGGGCTATTAAATTGAACATTGATGGGGTGAAAAAAGGAAATCTATGCTCTACAAGGGATGATGTTGTATTTAGGGATCATAAAAGATAAACATTACTAGTTTTTTTAGTCGATGTGTGGAAAGTAACACATAATTATGTGTAGTCATATAAAATGCAAAAAATGGTAACTTGAGTGTGGCTAATGACACCCAACCCATAGGTCCCTCTTGCTTCTTCACATGACCCTCATAAACATCTTTTCACTGATTCCCAGTCATCCCTAGCCTTCTAGACTTAATCCTAGCTTAGCTAGATTGCTCTTTCTATGACTAATCCATCCCCCTAGGCCCCGTTAGCTCAGGATAATAGTACCGCACTTGGAATACAACACCGATGCCAATCTTATTCACTTTTAGTGCTCTTGTCAAAATGTATTTTTGGCCCCAATGGTTAGTTTCTTCTGGTTCCCCATCCTTCTCCTTGTTAGCATAATGCGATCACATTAAACCCATGACCAATAGATCCCTATAAAATCTCATTCAAAGATCATTTGGAAAGGGTTGGAAAATATCACTAAGGAAACAAGACTACTCAAACAATCTTCCCTATTATTTGTATACAACCAACCACTACACTTACAATCTTAGTCAAATCCTTACACCAATCCCTAGCCACCTCAAGCGCATCTAATTTAGTATTTTTCATATTAATACACTCTATTGCACAAAGCACATCAAGTAGGAGAACTACATATGGCTTGATCCCTCTTCAGAGTATTGGTAGTAGGCATCATACCCACATAAGGGGTTTGGATACACGTTTAATTAATATTACACACACTAACCCACCCTCTTTCTAAAAATTGATCAAAGCACAAAGGAGTATAGGGTTTGAAGAGATAATCTACTCTACAGGGAGCTCTATAGAATTCTAGCTATCGAAACTTCATAGACAGGGTCACACAGGCATAGAGAATAAACCTAGAAAACTTAGATTTCCTGGACAACAATGGTAGAGGTGGAATACAATGTTGGTGCCAATCCTGTCCACTTTTGGTGCTCCTATCCAATCATAAAATTAAAATTAAATCTTGGTTTATGATAGTGTCTCAGTCCTGCATAGTCAATTTCAGACCATGTCTCTATCGTATCAGTTAATTTTTATCTAAGTCTTATTTTCTCCCTCTTATTACTATTTTTAGAAAGGTCAAAATTAAAATCTAATTTACACAAATCATTAGCTTAATTATTACATATTTATTTAATGATTTTACTACTCAAACCCTTTAACTAAATTAGGAATAATACACCAATATTCCAAAATAGGTTAAATCATTTGGTGAACCCGACTTACTTCATTTGTGCATAAAAACCCTAGGATAAATTTCCTAATGATTTATTATATATTTTTAAATTTTTTTACCTACATAATAAAATAAAAAATTAGCATTAAATTTTAAAATTTCATGGTACTTTTAAAATAATTTTCTTTCAAACCCTAGTTGCCCATATTAGGTTCCAGTATTTTCCTAGTAATTTTCCAATAATTTTCTAATTTTTTGATAGCATATTAAAATAAAAAATTCACTTCAAATTTCAAAATTCAATAGTAATTTTAAATAATATTTATTTTTCAAAACCCTAGTTGCATCTTCTAGGTATCTTTAAATCACAATTTTTTCAATAAATTTCTAATTTTTTACTTGCATATCTAACTCAAAAATTCACTTTACATTTTAAAATTTCATAGTAAATCTCAAAATAATCATCTTTCAAATCCTAATTGCATATACTAGGTCTTATTGATTCTTGATGTATCACCTTACATTTAAACTCAGATTGCACATCAAAACAAAAAAATGGATCTCACTTATTTCCAAATATTTCTTACATTTCTTGCAAATAACAAGGAGACCATACTTGGTCCTATCATGTATATGAATGATGAAGTTTACCATATGTTAATACAAAGTTTCATTCTTTGAATTTCTTGCTTACTTTTCATAATATGGGATGATGTTACAAAATTTATTGTTAAGAATAGTAAGATCCCTCTCCTTCAAAGAAAAGTTTAGTTATCTTTAATAAAAGGTTTCATTACTTACATTTTATCTCTCTAATGGAAAAATCTTCAAGTTTATCATGATAAACACATTAGAAATGTCATATCACATGTCAAAGATTTTTATGCATCCTTTCACAAATTCATGCTCTATATACCTTACTCTCTATCTCTCATGTGGAAAAATATTCAATTTTATCATACTAAATGTTGATGCTATGGATTGCACCCTTGAGAGAAGACTAGGCTTCTCTCTTCCATGTGGCATAATGGAGACTCATCTCTTACCTGTGTATCTAGCAAAACTGAGGGGAAAATCTCTAGATAAGGGCTAGCTCCCTTTGATGCATCTCTAAGTTATTCTAGTACTATTGCTAATATATATATATATAAAATGGGGGGTTGAAAAGAGAGAAGGATTACTAAAATCAGAGCCTAGATTAATACGATGATGCACCAAAAAAGTTTGATCTACTCATTTTCTCACACTTCAAACCATAAGATCACATACATACACTTTATCAATAAAAGGATCAGACTGCAGAGAGATTAACAGGGAGGTTTAATGAAGATACACATAGAAAATGAACTTACCACAGGTGCTATAGGAAAACACATTACTTAATAACCTTCTTCTACCTCTGCACTCCAGATACAACTCTCCTTGTTACCTGTAGGAATGGCACTTTGTCTATACCAAGTATGTTGGTATCAAGCCTGTGAAAGTATTATGGAACAACGACTGAACACAAGGTTAATACTCAAGTACACTAAGAGATATATCCAACCAAATAGAGGTAAAAAATGCTTTCTATTGATTCAAGGTGAAAATTTGGCAGGGCTGCACCATACAAAAATGAGAGATCCTTTTTCAAATGAGAGATTATAATATATATATAGAGGAAGTAATGGCACCCCTTTGGAAAAGACTTTGGTGCCCTTTTTTACAAGTGGTCCATGTGTGTTGAGAGCATTGGGAAGAAGAAGCCATTGAAAGAGAATGTCGTGTTGGCTGTCAGTCTTGACTTTGGTGTTCAAAAATTATTGTGAAATCATGGGCCATGCCTCTTTATTTGCAAACAAGACCACTCTTTCAAGACATTCACGTGGTTTGTCTACTCATCAATGCAAAGTGTGGAAAAAATAGGTGCATCTTCACTGTTCACACTCCTTGATGACCACTTGGTGGAGACTGTTCCAACTACTGGAATAACTCTCCTGCCGACACCTCCCTTTTGCCATCTAGGCTATTTTATCCATATCTCATTATTTTGTCTCTTCCTAGCTTTGTCTTTTCCAAGAATTTGAGCTCTCGAGGCTATTTTATCATCCTTTGCTAGCTCCTTGGGATCTTTTCTCAGCAGGCTCTTCCTTTTGGCCCTAAGGCCTTTGAATTCCTTTGGGTTCACGCTCAAGCATTTAAAAATCAATGACTATTTTATTGCCATATATTTGACATCTACAGGGATGTCATTGGACGTCTAGATTCCAATAACTAGTTCACTATGCTCAATTTTGACGTCTTCGGGCCCGTCACCTCTTGGTCAATTCCTTCAGCTTTCTTAGTGAAGTGTTCTCTTGATCGGGCTTAGTATTTGAACCCTCCTGAAGGGAAGGTGTCCCTTCGGGCTTTGAGAAAGGTCCCTTTCACGGTCATTTAGAGTTCTCTGCAAGGGTACCTTCCCTTTGAGGTCCTCGATCGGTCTTGGTCCTCAAATCCTTCAGACATTTTATCCAAAGGAAAACTTCCCGTCATGTTTTTTCCACTTGCTTTCCTTGGGTCAGGCCTTGTTGAAGATAAATTCCTTCAGACAAAAGTCTGAAGGAATTCCTTCAAAATTTTTGTCTGAAAGATTTGCCTTGTTCATTTTGCCATGGGATTTTATTCTGAAAGAGTTTCTTTTGATTCTTTGCCTTGTGAATTTATTCAGACAAAATGTCTAAAGGAATTCCTTCAGGCATTTTTCTCGAAGAACTTCAACTTTTGATTTTTTGCCTATCTTTCTTTTTTGCCTTGTATTTTGACCGCAAGGGTTCCCTGCCCTCTGCAAGGGCACTTTTGGGTCCAAAACTACCCTCTACAGCTTGCTAGAATGGTCCAGTTTGTGCTTGACTGCCCTTCGTAAGGGCACTTATCCTTTGGGCTTTGAAAAACCCCTTTAAACCTTCTGATTGAACCAATTTGCTTGAACCAAATACTTGAACCAACTGATTGAACCAATTGCTTGGACCAACTAATTGAACTAACTGATTGAAAAGACTAGTTTAACATTGTTAAGTTCAAAGTTCAAAGTTTAAATCTCTTGGAAAGATCATGTCATTGAACCCAGACGTCAAACCACTTTTTCCAACCTTAAGGAAAAGTGTCTTGAACATTTATGGTCTCTTTCCTTGTGAATTTCTTCAGACAAAATGTCCAAAGAAGCTTTATAAAATCCTTGCATTCTTTGAACTGGTTCATCTTTTTCCAGAAGACTTGTGCAAACCAAATTTGAACTAGCTTAAAACAATAAGGGGAAGAAGGAGACTGATTTTAGCCTATAGGACCAAAATGGTCAACAAATTAGTGATTCTTAGGGGAAGCATGCCTGCTATGCTTAAAAACTAGTAGCCTCAAAATCCATTGGGCATGGAGTCAAGATGTAGCTTTGAAAGATTTAGAAATAGCCTTGAGATATCCAAGAATCAATCATGAAGCTTTTACCCTAAAAAAGAAACAAAACACACACAAGATTAAGAAAACTACTAACATGTGCAAAAGCACTTAGAGAAAATAGGGAAAAATAAAGAAAATATGTACATGATGAGAGAAAGCTCAATGATAATGCTTAAAACATATATACCATTAAATGGGATACATAGTTCTTCACCATCCAACCTGAAGAGTTGGAACACATTGTGCTACTTGCACTGAGTGATGACATATGGACCACTCCATAGGGCATCAAACTTCATGTGCTTTCCAAGCTTAACTCAGTCATTATCCCATTTCAAGATGATGTCCCCTTTAGAGAAAACTTTTGATGAGGATATCTTGTTGAAGTGATTTTTCATCTGATTTTGGTGGCTAGTCATAGAAGCCATAGCTTGGTCCCTTATTTCTTGGAGTTCCATCAATTCACACAGCCTAACCTCTGTGTTGTTGCCTTCTTCTAACTGCAACTGGTGAGAAAGGTCCAAGGCTAGTAATTCAAGTGAAATAAGAAGTCTAGCTTCCCTTCCATATATGAATGTGTATGGTGAATTGCCAATTTCCCTCTTTGGAGTGACCCTGTTTGCCCACAGGGCTATTTTCAACTTGGCATGCCAAGTTCTCTGATTCTCTTCCATTGTTCTTTTGATAATCATGATCAGATTCTTATTGGTGGACTCAGCCAACCCATTCCCTTATGGGTAGTAGTTGGAATAAGTGCTAAGATAGATGCCATATCTTAATGCCCATTCACTCATTTTGGTCCCCAAAAAGGCCAATGCGTTGTCTGATATGATGGTAGCTAGGACTCCAAACCTTGTCACTAGGTCTTCATAAAAGTCTAGGACTGCACTTTTGTTGGCTTCCTTTAAAGTGATAGCCTCTACCCATCTTGTGAAATAGTCCATGATTGTCAAAACCCATTTGTGGCCAACACTAGAGGGAGGATTGATCATCCCTATGATGTCTAGGCCCCATTTCATGAATGGTTGCGACACCTGAATAGGGTGTAAAGGCATTACAGCTAGCTATTATTTCCCATCAAAAAGTGCACACTTTTGGCACTTTCATACCCATGCATGAGTATCTCTAAATTAATTAGGATAGAAGTAACTAGCTCTCATTATTCTTGCAGCTGTAGGCTTGGGAGCAAAGTGACCACCAGCTGGCCCATCATGGAACTCGAACAACACCCTGTCAATCTGACATGGGTCTATGCACCTTAAAGGTACTCCTCAGAAATATCTTTTGAAAATAACTCCATCAATTAGGACATAAGGGAGATATTGGAGTCTGAAATATCTCCTCTTGGTCTTATCAAGGCATTACAGGCACTTACCAGTGAGAAGAAAATGCCTCATGTTTGATGTCCAATCCTTTATGACTGCTGGTTCTTCTACTGTGGCTTCATCATGAATGAGAAAACTATCTTCTCTTTATTGTTTAAGGTCTAAAGCAAGGTGTTCACACAGGCCTTTTCCTCTTACCATCTTGGTGGTTTTGATATCCATGTCATATTCCATTACGTTAGTGATCCATCTCGCTCTCTTTTCATTTAGATCACGATTGGTCAAGAAATCTTTGATGCTGGGATGTGGAACCATGAGGTGAACCCTACTGTTGGACAACATATGTCTAAATTTATTTAGGCTCCATATGAATGCAAGGACTTAATTCTCCACATATGTATACCTGACCTCAAAACCCTCTAGACTTTGGCTAAAAAACACAAGCGGTTGTTCAAGGTTCTCACCATTCACTTGGGTAAGCATAGTGGAGATTACCTCTTCATTTTTGAAGGTGTAGAGGTTGAAATCATTGGTGGAGTCAGGACTGATCAAAGTAGGAGCCTGGGTGATATTCAAAACTATCCTTCCTTTTCACTATCCATGTAAATTTCTCATCTTTCTTCAGCATAGAGGTCAATGGTTTGACTACCTCCACAAAATTTGGAATAAATCTCCTGATGAAGTTTATTTTGCCAAAGAAGCTCTGTAGACCCTTCTTATGTTTAGGTAAGGATAGCTCTAGGATGGAGCGAAATCTTTTTGGATCAATGGTCAAGCCTTCTTTTGAAACAATGTGGCCAAGGAGTTTACCCTCATGGACAATGAACACATATTTCTTTGGGTTGAGAGAGATACCAAACTCTCTACACCTCTCAAAGATTTGTTTGAGATGTTTCATGTGTTAGCTCACCTCCTTAGAGAATACTGTCACATCATCAAGATACACCAACACAATGTTATTTATCAGGCCTTGAAAAGCCATGTCTATGGCTTGTTGAAAAGTGGCACCAACATTAGATAATCCAAATAGCATTTTCTTATAAGCAAATGTCCCCCATTTGGTAGCGAAGGCTATCTTGTACTAGTCACAGTCTTGCACCAAAATTTGATTGTATCTTGAATACCCATCTAGGAGGGAGAAACGCTCAGTACCTGTCACCATTTGGAGGATCTACTCCATACTTGGGAGAGGATAATGGTCTTTCAAAGAGACTCTATTAAGGTCTCTAAAATCTATGCACAATCTGATCTCTGCATTCTTTTTTTGGACAGGAACAAGATTGGCCAACCAAAAAGAGTGTTTGATCGTGTTAGGTGAATATTTTGTCAATCAGTGTACTGATAAACAAAATAGGTCTGATCAACCACAACAAAAAGATTGGTTGGCCAAATGTGTAGGTTTACCACATCAAAAGGGGACTAATCTCTCCTCTCATCAAGGGGAGGTTCCTTATAAATATGCAGGAGCTATATACTATATATAAATAAGCAAAAAATAACACTCAGAGGTAGAATACATCATCCATGTCTCTTTTTTTAGAGATGATGTTAACACACAAAGGATAAAAATCCTAGTGGAAACACTGAAGGCACTTATCTTCTTTCAGAAGCATTCTTGCATGGAACAACAAGATTTTCTTTTAGGTAGTAAAAGTAACTGGTGAAAAAAGGGCACAGTAACCAGTAGGATGAAACAGAACACAAAGTTTCCACCTCAACTGCCCAAAGAGTATAATACAAAGGATAATGGGGGCACAAAGTCATCCCAGAATCCTCAACATAGAAAGAAAAGAAAACACACGCTGAAAACAATTGTGAAAGCACAAAGTCTTCCCACAGTTGGCTTCAAGACACCTCCCTTATTACCTTCACTAATTCTACTTGTCAAATTAAATAAACAAGAACACATTGAGAAGACAAACATAAGAATAATATCCTAAAATGATACAATCCAAAATAGCACAAAGTCTGCAAACAACTTGCTTTCTCATTCAGAAAAATGAAATGAAATTACATTCTGAGCTCAAAGTCTCAGTATTCTTCTTTCAACTGGGTAGAGTTTTGCTTGGGATGGCCCATGTTGCAGTCAACGTCTTCAATGTACCTCTAATTTGTCTGGAGGGACCATGTTGGGAACAATGTGTTGCCATAACTATGGCGTGTCCATTCTTCTAATATGTCTCTTCTTAGTATGGACTGTCTGGTCCTTTTTCTGATATCTACGTAATTGTCCAATTTGCCATTACTTTATGGAAGAAAAATAGGCTTGCCTCCTTGATTTGGTGCGCTCAGAAGTCTAAGTCTACTTGATCCACTATTCCACCTACTGGAAATAACTCTTTTGAAAATATTTTTGGTCCTTTGGTCTCGCTCTTCTCTCCCCTATAGTAATTTGAGTCTTCAGGCTCTCTTTTCAGTCAGTTGCTTGATTCTTCCTTAAATTTTGTGCTTTATTTGAATTTACATGGATATTCCCTTTAAATTTGACATCCACGAGACCATCAATGGTCGCCAACTGCTTGAACCATGTTGAATTTTGAACTTGTGAACCTATGAAAGTTCATTGGTTCATTGGTTCATTCTGTCTCTTTTGTTCCATCGCTTCTTGGTTCAATCGCTTCCCCACTCCTTAGTTGAACCATCTGTTGAACCACCTATTTGCTTCTTTTTCCTTGACTGAGGCAACATTTGAACCTTTGAACCTATGAACCATTGAACTTTGAACTCTTTCAGTTCAAGGTTCAATCAGTTCATTGGTTCATTTTGTGTCTCACTCAATCATTGCTTCCTTTATCTTTCTAAGCTCTAGTTGAACCTTTGAACCTATGAACTCATTGAACCTTTTGGTACAACAGTTCAATGGTTCAATAGGTTCATTCAATTCATCCTTTGAAGCCCTTTTTGTTTAAGTCTTTGAAGGTTCCTTTCTACGTCTTTGTTCAACCTTTGGAATGTCTTGAAGGGAAGGTGTCCCTTCAGGATTTCAAAATGGTCCTTTCTCTATCATCAAGTGCCCCTCGCAAGGGTACCTATCCTTCAAGATTTTTCAGGCGGACTTCACACTTCAATTTCCCTGGTGGGCTTTTGGCTTTCGAGCTTTTTTTGTAGGGCAAAAATCTTGAAAGAATTCCTTCGAACAAAATGTCTGAAGGAAATTTTATGTTACTTAGCCATTTGTTCTTTTCCATTTCTTTAGACTTTCTCTCTGAGTGAATTCTTTCAGACAAAAAGTTCGAAGGAATTTTGCCTTAAACATTTTTCTGAGAAAAATCTTCTTGAAAGAATTCTTTCAGCCTCTTTTACTTAGCCATTTTCCTGAAGGATTCCCAACTTTTGTCTGCTTTTGCTCACTGCCCTCTGCAAGGGTACTTGTTGCTTTGGCTTTGGGGCAGCCCCTTGAACCTACCGATTGAACCAACTTTGGTTCAACAGTTTGATGGTTCAATCGATTCATTCTTTTTTATTTGGCTAAGTTTTTTAATCTTTTGCACCAAGCGCGTTGAACCAATTGGTCATTGAACCCATTGAACCATTGAACCAAAGTGGTTCAAAGTTTAATTGTTCAAGCCTTTGTTCTTTATCATTTGCCGATTGAAATCTTTTGTTTGAACCGAGGCACTGAACCAACTTGTTCTTTTGATTGAACTCGCCTGTAGAAGCCTTTTAACTTGTTGAACCTGCTAATCCCTTTACTAAAAAAGCTTGAAAAATGAGGAATTTGAAAGCTCAAAACAAATTTTGTGAAGGGAAGAGAGAAATTTTGGTCTATGTAGGGCCAAAATAGTTCGTAGGTTGTCCCAAAAATGAGTGACATTTTTTGAAGACAATAGCTGGCTCTAGTTGGGGAACTACCTTCAATTGGAAACTTGAAACACAGCTGAGGGGAGCAGAAACCAGAATCTCTAGTGCCTTGAAGTGTGCCATTGGGCTATGGAATCGTGTTGCCCAAAAAGAAAGGCTCCAAAAAATGAAAACAAAAGAACAAAATAGAAACAAAAGACTATACAAATATATATATGTACAGGGAACTCATCTGATACTTCAAGAGTTGAAGTGCTTCAGATGTTGCCCATTATGAGGCAGAGAAAAGAGAGTGCCATCTTGATACTTCAATAGGAAACTATTTTTACCATTGAGGTAATGAATAGTAAAAGGGTCCTTCCACAGGGAATCAAACTTTTCATGCATCCCCTTTGGTTCTCTTCTCTTATCCCACATCAAGACTTGATCTTCAATCTAGAAATCACGATTCTTTGCTTTTTGGTCAAAGAGCTTCTTCACCAGACCTTGATGGGTGGCAATTTGATCCACCACTACAGTTCTCTGCTCCTCTGGCTTAGTCAAGCACATGATCCTCTTATCTAGGGCACTTTCATACATTTGATCTTTAATTGCTTTAGCCAATTTTAGTGTTGGTAACTCCAGGGTAATTGGTATTTTAGCATTGACTCCATAAAGAAGTTGGAAAGGTGACATACCAATTGCTCTCTTTGGCATAATTTTGTCTGTCCATAGAGCATCAACCAATGCCTTATGCCAAGTCCTTTGGTTTTCATCCACCAGCTTCTTGATGATAGTCACTAGGTTCTTATTGCTTGATTCAGCCTGTCCATTCCCTTGTGGAAAGTAATCAGAAGAGTGGGAGAGTGTGATTCCATAGTGGAAATAGAATTGAGTAATCTCTTGGGAAGTGAAACAAGCTGCATTATCAGTAACAACTTTAGTTGGGACCCCAAACCTAGAAATGATGTTCTCTTTGAGGAAATTGCATACTACTTCTAAAGTAGCATGTTTGGTTGGAACTACTTCCACCCATTTGGTGAAGTAGTCTGTTGCCGTGAGGACATAGTCATGTCCAACACTTGATGATGGGTTTACAGCTCCAATAAAATCAATTCCCCATTATTAGAATGGCTCTTCTATGATCACTAGTTCGAGGGGTAGGGCAGCTAACTTGGGCCTTCCAACAAACTGCTGGCATAGTTCACATCCCTTGACCCATTTGTATGCATCTTGAAAGGGAGTTGGCCAATATTACTTGGCGTATAGGATCTTATGGGCAGTCACAGGGGCAAAAAAATGTCTTACATAGGCTGAATTATGGAAGGACTTCAAAAGTTGGCTTTGTTGCTCCTTGTCCACACAGTGAAGGAACATTCTATCAAGGCTCCTCTTGTATAGGTCGTTGTCCCAGAAGATAAAATTAGTAGCTTTTAGCTTGATAGTTCTCCTTTATTTATAAGATAGGTGAGTAGGACACTCACCAGAAGTAAGAAAATGAGCAATACCTAAATACCACTCATTCATGGTGGAGACAAAGAGGACTATTGGTGTGTCATCCACTTCTAGTTCTTCATGCTCTGTTCCTCTTGGCTTGTTATCAACAATTAGTTGGCATAGCCCCTTTCCATGCACCAAATTTATTGGCTTGATGACCAGATCAAACTCTTAGATCTTTAAAACCTAATTGCCTCTTTTCATCCCAAACTCCTACTGAGTCAGTATGGATTTGATCATGGTGTTAGGAACCAAGACAGTTGTATGTGAATTCAAGATGTAGAAGCGAAAATGCTTCACTGCCTTCACCATTACATAAACATGCTTCTCCATGTTTGAGTACTTCATCTCATGAGCTTTGAGAGGATAGCTCATGAAGAAAATAGGGGATTCCATACCTTCTTTATTTTGTTGAACCAAAATTGTTGAAAACATGTGTTCTGAAGCATAACTGTATATGGTGAACTCTTTGTTATAGTCTGGACAACCCAAAATTAGAGCATGGGTAATGGTAGTCTTGATATCCTCAAATGCCAACTTACCTTCTTCAGTCTAGTTGAAGGTGGCTTTTCCCTTCATCATGTTTACAATGTGCGTAGTCTTCTCAGCAAACTTGGAGATGAACCTCCATAAGAAATTCACCTTTCCAAAGAAAGAGTGAAGAACAGTCTTACTTGTGGGCAAGGTAAACTCTTGGATAGACTTGACTCTATCGAAGTCAATATTTATGCTTCCTTTAGACATAATGTGCCTGAGAAGTTTCCCCTTTATTACTCCAAAAATTGACTTCTTGGGGTTTACGGAAATGCCATTCTGGTGGTAGCATTCCAATACTTGTTGTAAATGGTGCACATGATCTAGGTGATGCTTAGAGAAGACGGTCAAGTCATCAAGATAAACTACAATGAACTTACCCATCTCATCCTTGAAGGCAAGGTCCATTGCTCTTTGGAAGGTGGTGCCAGCATTTATCAAGCCAAAAGGCATCCTTTTATATGCAAACATGCCCCAATGTGTGGTGAAAGTGGTCTTATGATGGTTTGCTTCACCAACTTCAACCTGATTATATCTTGGGAAGCCATCTAGCATTGATAACATCTCTAAGCCTGTCACTGTCTGTAGCACTTGATCCATGATTGGCAAAGGATAATTATCATTCAAGGATGCCTAATTCAAATTTCTAAAATCCACACAAAGGCAAATTTCACCATTCTTCTTCCTTATAGGCACTATATTGGCAATCTATGTGGAATGATGGATTAGGAAGATTATCCTGGTATTAACATTTTTTGTATTTTATATAGAATAGTACATGATATTTTTAGATTATAATGCCTGGACTTTTGCCTGTAAGGTGTTGAATCAGCCTTGAAAGGAATGTCATGTCAAATTTTATCAGGCTGGAGTGACTTTAGGTCATCATATAAGTACGTTAGGATGTCCATATACTAGTTGAGAAAAGTGGTGAACTTGAAATGCCCTTCAGGAGTACAACATTCCCCAATGTTCACCATCTTGGGGTCTTCCTTGGTTCACAGATTAACTTGATCAAACTCCTGAGAGGAGCTTGAATCCATTTGCTATTGTTTGATGAATCTATCATGCTTATCAAATAGCATCTCAAGGGAGATCAGGCCTCTAGGAATCTTATTCCCTTTTAGTTGCAAGAACTCCTCACTTGTACTTGAACTTGATTCAGGAGCTGATTCACACTTTTAAGGTTCACTGCCTTTGAAATGCAGTCGTTCAAAGCTATCCCTTTGCTCCAGGTAGGCAATAATTTGGTTGTCATTGTTAAACACTTACCAATGACTAGAATTTTTAGGTACACTTGGTCTAAAGACCAACTCAATAGTGTACTTGTCTCCTTTGAAATCTGGGTGGGGGGCCAAGAGAGTAGCTAAAATAGCTAGTGCATCCACCTAATCATTGAATTCTCTAGGAATGGCAGAGATGCTGAAAGCATCAAAGCTTTCAATTTGGTCCTAGACTAGATTGCGGTAATGATACAATCTTTCATTCTTGGTTTGGTACAGGTTTCTCACCTGACAAACCACCAATTCAGCATCTCCTTTAGCATGGAGTTTGATGCCTTTGTCCCTAGCAGATTTTAATCCCAACAATAGAGATTCATACTTAGCTATGTTATTAGTGTTGTCAAACTGTAACTTATAAGATGAAGGAAAAATATCTCTTTGAGGAGATATTAACACAACCTTGGCTCCTGAAGCGATAGAGGAGCAGCTGCCATCAAATTTAAGAATCCATACCTCATTTGATACTAATTTTCTTTTAGATTCTTCTTCATTTGGAGGTGGAGATACTTCCACACTTGCCTTGCGCTTTGCCCATTCTTCTGTTGTTTCAGCTGAATGCATTTCCAGGTTGTCACTCGTAGGAGCTTCATCAGATGTCTCATGAACTCCATCCATGGATAGAAAGTAGTTACCCATACTTGAAGACTCAAACAAAATGTGAGCTTCAGGTGCTGAGGTCTGGGTAACCACATATTTTGATTCCTTCTTAGGGAGCAGCCTCTTCACAACACCTTTGATTGGAATCCTTGCCTCTGATAAATCCATGCTCAATTCACCACCAACATCCATATAGAAATTCTACCCAAGAAGGATGCCATATGATGCTGGAACGTTGGCTACCAAGACAGTCATCTTGATTCTTTTGTCTGGAAATGTGGCAAATGCAAATTGGGCATCTTTAATTTGTCCCAACAAAGGTACTTGCTTGTTCTCCATAGAGAAGCATCTACCAAAAGTCTTGGTCAATGTGAGGTCAAGGGATTCATCCACTTTAGTAGGCATGACATTGTCTGAAGCTCTAGAATTAATGATGCAATTATTTAGCTGATGTCTATTTATCAATAATGAGACATAAAAAGGTTCAGTCCTACCAGGAGCAGCAGGGGGAGAAATGACAAGCTTGTTCCTGGTGGGTGCATTCTTGGCAGGATCATGTGTCACTTTGGAAATTACTTATTCAACAGGGATGTTCTAGTTTTTAACACATTAAACTAGTCTGTCTAATTGCTCAGGATGGGACTGCAGAAATTCAAATTCAAACATTTGAATTTTGGTTTTATTTATATGGTCAATAATATCAAATGTCTAAAATGAGCTAAAAGCAGAGGATGGGAGTTCATCCTTTTGATTTTTGAAAGGGGGAGGACTAGACTGTGAATTTGAAGTAGAAGGCGTAGGGGCATTTGGGGTACTTACCTTTCTCACAATCATCGGGTCCTTTGGCTGGAAAGGAAGAGTGGATATTCGCTTAGCAATTGAAACTGCTGGTTGAGGTCGCTCCTCTACTTTCTCCTTATCAACTTGTTGAGCTGATTGATTATTAGACTGGGTGAATACAACATAAGACCCCTCAGCTGCATTGCCTTCACTTTTGGGTTCATATTGATAGTTCAGGAAACTAATATGGGAGTCTCCAGCTAATTCTTCTTCATCTTCAGTGAAGAGATTAGCATCATCTTCAGGATTCAACTCAAGCTAGAATGAGAAATCTAATTCAACTTCAAGATATCCAACTGCTAAGTTGTTTGGAGGTGCTTCAAGGGTGAGGTTCCTCTGTGGAGGAGGAAGATGATTTTGCTATCCTTGATTCCTAGTAGCATTGCCTTGGTATGCTTGATTCTAAAATGTCCTCTTAGGCATATCTCTGTATACAAGAGTAGATGACATCTCTTGCACCATTTGCTTTCTGAGAGCTAGCATTTCATTTTCTAGCTTTTGTACCATTGGGTCAGTGGTGACTGTAGGTGAGTATTCAGAAGATGAAGAGGATTTACCTTTATTAGGGTCTCTCCTTATCTTTCTTGCTAAGATAAGGTCATCTTCTACCTCAGTAGCCAAGTCCTGAGCAGAAGCAAGGTCTATGTGTCTATCCTATCTTAGCAAGAAACTCACTTCAGGCAGCTATGAGTTGATGAAGAAACACTTGAGATTTTGAGGTTTTGGCTGGGCGACCATGGGAATCTTGTGCCTCAGCTTGTCGAACCTAGCAATGAAGTCCTTCATAGGTTCATGGGGCTCCTTCTTCATCTTTTTGAGCTGGACCAATAAGTCATGCACATCCTCTGCAGGCTTGAACCTGGCTTCAAATTTGTCTTTAAGTGTATCCCTATTGGTCACTGATCCAACCTGTAGGTGGTAGAACCAGTCTGTAACAGCGCCTTGTAGTGTCTCCATGAATAGCCTGACCGCTATGTCTTCAAATTCCACCCCTATTACACCACAAGCTATGCTGAAAGCTATAATGTGTTCATCAGGATGAACTTTCCCATCACCAAAGAATTTGGGGAAAATCTTCTTTGAACTATGTGGAAGCTCATGCAAAGGTGGAGTTAAATTTAGTGGACCAAAAGAGTTACCCCAGGGGCCTTGAGCCATGATTTGATTATGTAAAAGTGGGATCACAAATTTGGGTGGAGAATGGATAGGCAAAGCTCTGCTAGCAGCAAAAAAAGAAGCTCTACCTTGTGTTGGTGGCCTAGTAAGGCTAGGAGGAAGACTCCTAGTTTGTTGAAGGTGAGGTTGTGGAGGAAACAACTCAAAATTACTTTGCTGCACCAACTCAAAAGTAGGGTCAACAACACCTTGGGATTTATAGCTTTTGGTATAACGTGGAGTTGCCAAATTATAGAACAAAAATGAAAAAAAGTAGGATCTGCTTCAGCTTGAAGTTTGAGACTTCAAACTACGTGCTCATCCCGAGTGGAGTCACCAAAAACTGTTGGGTGAATATTTTGTCAATCAACGTACTGATTAAAAAAATAGGTCTGATCAACCATAGTAGGAATATTGGTTGGCAAAATATGTAGGTTTACCACATCAAAAAGGGATTAATCTCTCCTCTCATCAAGGGGAGGTTCCATATAAATATGCAGGAGCTATATACTATATATAAATAAGCAAAAAATAACACTCAGGGGTAGAATACATCATCCATCTCTCTTTTTTTAGAGATGATGTTAACACACAAAGGAGAAAAATCTTAGCGGAAACACTAAAGGCACTTCTCTTCTTTCAGAAGCTTTCTTGCAGGGAACAACAAGATTTTCTTTCAGGTAGTAAAAGTAACTGGTGACAAAAGGGCATAGTAACTAGTAGGATGAAATATAACACAAAGTATCCACCTCAATTGCCCAAAGAGTATAACACAAAGAATAATGGGGGCACAAAGTCATCCCAGAATCCTCAACACAAAAAGAAAAGAAAACACATGCTGAAAATAATTGTGAAAGAACAAAGTCTTCCCACAGTTGGCTTCAGGACACCTCCCTTATTACCTTTACTAATTCTGCTTGTCAAATGAAATAAATAAGAACACATTTAGAAGATAGACATAAGAATAATCTCCTAAAATGATACAAGCCAAAACAACACAAAGTCTGCAAACAACTTGCTTTCTCATTCAGATAAAATGAAATGAAATGAAAATCTAAGCTCAAAGTCTCAATAGTCTTCTTTCAACTGGGCAGAGTTTCACTCCTATAAAAATGAAAAGTCTCTCTTACTAATGAGATAAATTAAAATCTTATAGCAACTATGCAAGGCTTGGCATTCTTTCCCATGGGACGGCCCATGCTACAGTCAACGTCTTCAATGTGCCTCCACTTTTGTCTGGAGGGACCATGCTGGGAACAGTGTATTACCATAACTATGGCATGTCCATTCTTCTAATATGTCTCTTCTGAGTATGGACTCTCTAGTCCTTTTTGTGATATCTGTGTAGCTGTCCAATTCACCATTACTTTATGGAAGAAAAATAGTCTTGTGTCTTTGATTTGGTGTGCTCAAAAGTCTAAGTCTACTTGATCCACTGTTCCACCTACTAGAAATAACTCTTTTTAAAATATTTTTGGTCCTTTGGTCTCGCTCATCTCTCCCTTGTAGTAATTTGAGTCTTCAGGCTCTCTTTTCAGTCAGTCATTTGATTCTTCCTTTAAATTCCATGCTTTATTTGAATTTCCATAGATATTCCCTTTAAATTTGACGTCCATGAGACCATCTATGGTTGCTAGCTGCTTGAACCATGTTGAACCTTGAACCCGTGAACCTATGAAAGTTCATTGGTTCATTCTATCTCTTTTGTTCCATCGCTTCCTGGTTCAATCACTTCCCCACTCCTTGGTTGAACCATTCATTGAACCACCTGTTTGCTACTTTTTCCTTTATCTTTCTAAGCTTTGGTTGAACCTTTGAACCTGTGAACTCATTGAACCTTTTGGTTCAACGATTCAATGGTTCAATTGGTTCATTCAGTTCATCCTTTGAAGCCCTTTTTGTTTAAGTCTTTGATGGTTCCTTTCTATGTCTTTGTTCAGCCTTTGGAATGTCCTAAAGGGAAGGTGTCCCTTTGGGATTTTAAAATGGTCCTTTCTCTATCGTCAAGTGCCCCCCACAAGGGTACCTATCCTTTGATATTTTTTGGGCAGACTTCTGGCTTCAACTTCCCCGACGAGCTTTTGGCTTTTGGGCTTTTTTCATCAGGCAAAAAGCCTGAAATAATTTCTTTGGACAAAATGTTCGAAGGAAAGTTTCTATTACTTATCCATTTGTTCTTTTCTATTTCTTCAGACTTTCTCTCTGAGTGAATTCTTTCAGACAAAAAGTTTGAAGCAATTTTGCCTTAAACATTTTTTTGAGAAAAATCTTCCCGAAAGAATTCTTTCAGCCTCTTTTACTTAGCCATTTTTATGAGGGATTCCCAACTTTTGTCTATTTTTGCTCACTACCCTCCACAAGGGCACTTGTTCCTTTGGCTTTGGGGCAGCCCCTTGAACCTACCGATTGAACCAACTTTGGTTCAACGGTTCAATGGTTCAATCAATTAATTCTTTGTTATTTGGCTGCCTTTTTAATCTTTTGCACCAAGTGCATTGAACCAATTGGTCATTGAACCCGTTGAACCATTGAACCAAAGTGGTTCAAAGTTCAATGGTTCAAGCCTTTGTTCTTTATCATTTTTCGATTGAAATCTTTTGATTGAACTGAGACACTGAACTAATCCTAAAAATGACTAAGTGTTAAAAACTTGTTCTTTTGATTGAACTCGCCTGCAGAAGCCTTTTAACCTATTGAACATGCTAATCCCTTTATTGAAAAATCTTGAAAAATGAGGAATTTGAAAGCTCAGAACAAATGTTGAGAAGGGAAGAGAAAAATTTTGGTCTGTGTAGGGCCAAAATAGTCTGTACATTGTCCCAAAAATGAGTGACATTTTTCAGGGACAATAGATCGAAAGTATGATTTTGGACTCAATCAGCTTGGTGAGTTCCTTTCACATGAGAGGCTCAATCTTTGGGTTGATAGGCCTTTGTTTCTGCTTGATGGGCTTGGTACCTTCCTCCAGCTCAATGGTATGTTGGGCCAAACTTGGGTTATAACCCTTCAAGTCTCTATACTCCCAAGTGAAGACATCAAAAAAATTCCTGGCACAACAAGACAAAGGCCTACCTTTCATGATCTGTACACACTTTCCCAAGTGCAAGCAACTTATCTTTAAATATCTCAAATTTTTAATAGTTCTCCTTTTTTGTGATGCTTGCTTTATCATTTTTCAATTGGTCATCCTCATTGAAGATACTTTCAAGAGTGACCAAGCCTTTGGAAAGTTTACTATTTTTTAGTTGAACAATTTGGCTGCCATACTACTATTGTAGCTTAGCCTAGTTTCTAGCAACAAAATTAGCTTCCTCTTGCAAGAAGAGTGCTATCTACTAATCGCTATCAAACACCTATCAGTTAGTGATGTTTTCAAGCACAAAGGGTCTGATTACCACTTTTAAATGATGTAGACTGCAGTCTCAGCCTATCTCCTTAGGGACGTCAAACTGAGCACCAACCACTGCTTGTCTGTTAACTTGATTATTCTACTCTCTAGGAATGGAAGTAATATTGAAAGCAAGGAAACTGTCCACTAAGTCCCATACCCTGTGCTTGTAGGACTTGAGCAAGGAATTCTTAGTCAGGTTCAGGCCTCTCACTTGATTTATGATTAGCTTGCTATCTCTAAAAACCTACAATTCTCTAATTCCTATTTTCTTCACCCACTCCAAACCATGGATGAGAGATTAATATTTTGAAACATTGCACGTGCAATAAAATTAGAACCTGAAAGCTAAAAAGTACTTCTCCCAAGAAGGAGAAACTTGCACCACTCCCCCACTAGCTCCCAGCTTGCTTCTTGAGCCATCGAAGAAAAGCTGCCATAGACCTGAGCTCTCTTGGCTTGCTCTCATCAAATTTGGTAAAAAAGTACCCTCTTCATGCATGTAATAAATCCCAAGCCTTGCCTCTTCTATGAATTTGTAAGGATAATGTTCAAAGTTGTCACTTCCCCATTTAACTAAGAGTAAGTTAGCAACTCCTTCAAGGGTAGAGGGTAGAGACTATCTACTTGGAAATATTTTTGATCAATAATGGCATAGCTAAAATTTGCCACCTTGAGTGAGTATGGTTCCAGATGATCTCTGTGGATTATATCTAATTCAATCTTGACCTTAGTCCCATACTTGGTTCTAAAAACTAGATAGGACCAGTTTGCTACTAGGTAGCCACCTATTTTAGATGTGAAATCCCTGGATAAGCAAATGGCAAAGTAAGGAAGAACATCCATCACCACCACATCATGAGGGACTGAGAAGGTTAGACAGGCATGGAATGTCAAGTTCAAGCCTCTCACCACTTATACTATCTTTGTTGGTGTTCCATCCAGCTGCAGGACTCCCTTAGTCATTTCTTCATATTTGAGCCCCAGTTTATTTGCTATACATTTTGGCATTATTGAGGTGCTTGCCCCACTGTCGATAATACAATTATGCACCAAGAAATATCTTATGACTAAGGATAGATAGAAGGGAGGAATGTTTTCTTCTTTATTTACTGGGCTTGATGTGGAAGGTTGCCCATTTGGGATCAGAACATTATCAACCTTTGCTGTGACAACCGGTTCATTTAGCCTGTGCAATTCCTTTTGTAGCATGTCTTTTTGTCCTGACATTGCCAATGAATCCCATAAGGAGATATTCATGTGTATCTTCTTCATTTGGTCCACCACATTAATCTAAGGATTACCTCATTTCAAATTTTTTTTGAGGTTACTTGCAGCCTGGGGCACAGGATGAGGAGCTGAGGGTGTGAATGGCAACCTAGAATTTAGAAGTTTTTGGTTTGTATGTGATGAAGATGATGCTACAGACATTTGAGCAGCTACTTGAGCTTCCTCTATAGCTCTCCTTTTTGACCTTGTGTTGGCTACCACATATTCACCTTGATTATCCGCATTGCCCACGTAGTTGACTGTGTAGAATTTACCTTCCAAGTGATTCATGAGAGTAGAATTAGACTGAGCTGGCCTGCTATCCATGCCATGTTGCAATGATGACTCAAAGCATGGGAATTGAGTGGCTGCCTGATTATCTTGTGCATTGGTGTATTGACATAGCATTTCATTTATATAAATAGCCTAATCTTGACTATATCCCATGGGTGAGAAATTTGGCTATTCTTGTATCAGATTGTTTTGAACGGGCACCATGGCCTTAGATGCTAAAGGAGGGCCTGGATTATAGCCTTGATAAGGTCTAGCTTATATAAACTGACCTTGTCCTTGATTGTAATTATGGAAAGGGGGTCTATTTAATTACCCAAACTGATGATATCCTTGATTTGGCTGATTCCTCTGAGCTTACTGCCTTTTGAGAGCCACTAGTTCACTGGTCACGCTTTGTAACAAAATTTTGATTTCATAAAGGTCATTAGACAGAGTAGCAACTAGCTTTTCTATGCTAGGCAGGAGAGCTAAGGTGGGTGCAGTAGTCTAGACTAGAGGCAAAAATTTTGGGAAGAGTGGCATATGAGGTCTAGGGGCTATCTTTCCAGCTTACACCAGGCAATTCTCAGATGTTATGGCTATGTCATAGGCAGCAAGAAACACATGTCCTCCCATGGACTGTATCATGATAGCAATGTTGTTGTTCAATTCTTTCAAATAATAGAGGAAAGCATAGCTTGGAGTTGACCTTACTAGAATGAGGATTCTATCCCATGTCTTCTGAAACCAAGTATTGAAATCTTGCATGAATTCATGTGGAGCTCTTTTCATAGTGGTCAACTGCTCAACAAGTGAGAGGTGGTCACTATTCTCCCCAAATATGTTTGTTAAGAGGGTGCCCAATTCATTCCATGAGTTGACTAAATTTATGGGTAGGGTCCCATACCAGTCTAGAACCTTTTCCTTAAAGGACAATGCCAACAGTCTGATAGTAATGTTTTCCTCAGTGACATTATGAATATTATAGAGGTTGGCAATATTTTTGATGTGCTCAATAGAAGTGATAGGCCCTTCTCTATTAAAGGGAGGCACACTTTTAAGGGTTTCCCCTAGGATTGGGTCATAATGTAGAAGATTCAAAGGACTTGGACTATGAAAGGCCACAAAAGGAAAATCCATAGCTATGACAAGATTCAACTGAGGCCTTCTTGCGTAAGTGTATCTTATAGTAGGTTTGGGAAAACAATTTGCTGAATAAGGATGAGTTCTTGCAAACCTCAGTCATCTTGCTAAGTTTAAAGGTAGTTCAAAAAATTCAAAAGGGACACCCTTAGCAGTAGATCATGTGGTGACCTTAGGCATAGGATGTCAGACTGACCTATGACCAGAGACTGATGTTCTTAATAGTGGAGTCGCCAGATGCTAGAAAATGGTTGATTTTGCTGTAACAGGACCAACATCAATACTATAACTTTGTTGAGTGTTAAAAATGGTCCCACTTGGTGTGCCAAAAATTGTTGACATTGTGGATTACACCCTTGAGATAAGATTGGGCTTCTCTCTTCCATGCGGCATAATGGAGACTCCTCTCTTGCCTGTGGGTCTGGCAAAACTGAGGGGAAAATCTCTAGATAAGGACTAGCTCCCTTTGATGCATCTCTGAGTTATTCCAATACTATTGCTAATATATATATATATATATATATATATATATATAAGGGTGGGTTGAAAAGAGAGAAGGATTACTAAAATTAGATCCTAGATTAATACGGTGATGCACCAAAAAAGTTTGATCTACTCATTTTCTCACACTTCAAACGATAAGAGCACATACATACACTTTATCTAATAAAAGGACCAGACTGTAGAGAGCTTAACAAGGAGGTTTAATGAAGATACACACAAAAAATGAACTTACCATAGGCACTGTAGGAAAACACACTACTTGATAACCTTCTTCTGCCTCTGCACTCCAGATACAACTCTCCTTGTTACCTGCAAGAATGGTGCTTTGTCTATACCAGGTATGTTGGTATCAAGCCTATGAAAGTAGTATGGAATAATGACTGAACACAAGGTTAATACTCAGGCACACTTAGAGATATATCCAACTAAATAGAGGTAAAAAATGCTTTCTATTGATTCAAGGTGAAAATTTGGCAGGGCTGCGCCATACAAAAATGAGAGATCCTTTTTCAAATGAGAGATTACAATATATATATATATAGAGAGAGAGAGGAAGAAATGGTGCCCCTTTAGAAAATAATTTGGTGACCTTTTTTACAAGTGGCCCATTTGCGTTGAGAGCATCAGGAAGAGGAAGCCATTGAAAGAGAATGTTGTATTGGCTGCCAGTCTTGACTTTGGCATTCAAACATTATTATGAAAGCATGAGCTGTGCCTCTTTATCTTCAAACAAGACCGCTCCTTTAAGACATTCATGTCATTTGTCTGCTCATCAATGCAAAGTGTGAAAAAAATAGGCGCATCTTCACTGTTCATGCTCCTTGATGACCACTTGGTAGAGACTGTTCCAACTGCTAGAATAACTCTCTTACCGATGCCTCCCTTTTGCCACATGGGCTATTTTGTCCATATCTCATTATTTTGTCTCTTCTTGGCTTTGTCTTTTCTTGGAATTTGAGCTCTTGGGGTTATCTTATCATCCTTTCCTAGCTACTTGGGCTATTTTCTCAGTGGGCTCTTCCTTTTGGCCTTAAAGCCTTTGAATTCCTTTGGGTTCGCACTCAAGAATTTAAATATCAATGGCTATTCTATTGACCTAAATTTGACATCCATGGGGACGTCTAGATTCTAATGGCTAGTTCATTATGCTCAATTTTGATGTCTTCGGGCCCATCACCCCTTGGTCAATTCCTTTGGCTTCACTTTCCTTCAATTTTATTAACAAAGAGTTCCCTTGATCGGGCTTAGTCTTTGAACCCTCCCAAAGGGAAGGTGTCCCTTCAGGCTTTGAGAAAGGTCCCTTTCATGGTCACCGAGAGTTCCCCACAAGGGCACCTACCCTTCGGGGTCCTTCAATTGGTCTTGGTCCTCAAATCCTTCAGACAAAATGTCTGAAGGAATTCCTTCAGACATTTTGTCTGAAGGAAAACTTCCCGTCATGTTTTTTTTGCTTGCTTTCCTTGGGTCAGGCCTTTTTGTGGATAAATTCCTTCAAACTTTTTTTTGAAGGATTTGCCTTGTTCATTTTGCCATGGGATTTTCTTTTGAAAGAGTTTCTTTTGATTCTTTGCCTTGTGAATTTATTCAGACAAAATGTCTGAAGGAATTCCTTCAGGCATTTTTCCTAAAGAAATTCAACTTTTGATTTTTTGCCTATCTTTCTTTTTTGCCTTGTCTTTTGACCACAAGGGTTCCCTACCCTCTACAAGGGCACTTTTGGGTCCAAAACTGCCCTTCGCAGCTTGCTAGAATGGTCTAGTTTGTGCCTGATAGCCCTTCATAAGGGCACTTGTCCTTTGGGCTTTGGAAAACCTATTTGAACCTTTTGATTGAACCAGTTTGATTGAACCAACTACTTGAACCAATTGCTTGGACCAACTGATTGAACCAACTGATTGAACTGATCGATTGAACTAACTGGTTCAACATTGTTAAGTTCAAAGTTGAAAGTTCAAAGCTCTTGAAAAGATCATGTCATTGAACCCATACGTCGAACCGCTTTTTCCAACCTTAATGAAAAGTGTCTTGAACATTTTTAGTCTCTTTCCTTGTGAATTTCTTCAGACAAAATGTCCAAAGAAGCTTTCTAAAAGCCTTGCATTCTTTGAACTGGTTCATCTTTTGCCGAAATACTTGTGTAAACCAAATTTGAACTAGCTCAGAACAACAAGGGGAAGAAGGAGACTAATTTTGGCCTGTAGGACCAAAATGGTCAACACTAAACACATTAGAAATGTCATAACACATGTCAAAGCTTTTTATGCATTAATGTATAGTTCCATGCTCTCTATCCCTTGTTTATTATCTCTTATTTGGAATGTTATTTATAAACATATTGATTTACAAATTATAACTTCAATTACATGAATTTCATCTCACATACATGGTTTTTACCTATATGCATATAAGCTAACAACCACCTATCAAGTTTCAATGTCATATCTTATGTACAAGAAAGGATTTCCTTCTCCTCCTCTCCCCCAAGAGGGTGATAGCTATTTTACATCTAACCAAGTCCATGCTATCACCTCTAAAAAAGGTGAGGTAGCCTATACTATTTCTCCTAATGCATACATTTAACCTATAGCTTCTTCAAACCTATTCAACTTATGTTCTTACATGTTCAAGCGAAAGCAACTGGGGTTTGAACTTGTGAGACTCTAAGAGATGAAATCACTAGTATGAAAAATTTAATTTTAGATTTATAAATGTAGAATCAGATATTACATGAAAAAATCACAACATTGGAAAATTGGATTATAATTCAAAAGCCTCAAAGGCACCCTAGTATTAATCATGTATATGCACCTTCACCTAGTCAATTGGTTGCAAGCAATGTTCCATATCAAAATAAGAAATCACAAAAAAGTAACTCTAAAACTAGTGATTTAAAAAGCATTCAAAGATCAAATAAGAGTTCAAGTGAGGTATTAAGGGAAATGATTAAATATAAGTTGATTAAACTACCTCCTCTACATCTAGTGAGAAGATCCAAATATTATTATGCATATCATAGAATACATGGACATCACACAAATTCATGTTTGGATTTAAATAAACATATACAATAGATAAATGAGGACCATATACAAGGTAACTTAGTTAAGAAATCCATAGTGACACAAGAACACATTCATAAAGGGTCAAATTTAGAAATAGTACAAAAGTGGATACCAAATCTTAACTTAGAACAACAAAAGGATCAAAAATCAAAATTAGAGCAATCAATAGTACCATAAGCATAGGTAAAACTCCAAAAAATATTCAAATCTACCTCTCCAAAATGAGGCTCAACTTTCAAATCAATATGGGTTTGGTCAAAAATATCTACAGTAGTTTGATTATCAAGGTCAAAGGTTAGGCAAATAGACTCAAGGCATCACTAATCCTATTCTAGCAATTGATAATGTTTGTCACCAAGGTTTGGGATTTATTGAACATCATAAGGCAAATCATTCATAGACACAATTTATCAAAGAAAAATATCCAGATACAACAAAAGTCAACACTAGCATTCCTTTGGTTCAAAATCAAGAAGATAATGATGAGTGGAACAATACAAGTTATTATGATTTCCAAGATACCAACAATGAATCTGAATATTCAGAATCATATTCACAGCCATTCCCTTATTCTTCACAATCAAGCAAGATTCATTTTTTTGATACAAGACACCATGATAGGGAGTCTCCCATGAGACTTATCAGTTAGTATCATTCCTTTTTAGCTTACTTGTACATAGCTTCTTTTCAAATTCTTGTACATAATTTCCTTATGATTGATTATACATAGCTTATGTCAAAAATACAAAAACATTCAAATATGTCAAAACACCAAAAACATTTCAATTGTATGCATTATCCATGCTTTACATTTATATTACTATGCTAGACTAAAATTTGTTGTTTTATGCTATTATTTGTCGATTTATTGACATTACCATGCTTTACTTGATCTTCTTTGAGTGAGTGTAGTGACATCTATCTCCTTGATTACTTCAATCTACCCATTGAGGGGGCATCCTATATCTACATTCAAAACATACATCGATGTATTCACCCACTAGGGGCATCTTCTATATGACTACACCATCCAGTTACGTCATTTCTACACCACACACTCGAGTTATGATTATGATGTACATTATTTACTAGCTTACACATATTACTCTATCAATATGCATTAGTATTTAACACTTATGTATTTCTTAGCATATACCTATCCTTGTATTATAATGTATTGCATACTTTCACATTCTTGCTTTGATTAGTTAGATGTGATTGTATTTCTAGTTTTTACATGCTTTCCTTTCTTGCTTCACGTAGCTAGATGTGATTGCATTTCTCAGTTCTTGATTGTCTCTTGTACGTGCCTTAGGACATTTGTTAATGTCCTTTTCTTTTATTCATGTGTGTGCCTTAAGACATTTACCAATGTCCTTTTCTTGTACTCTTCTATGTGATTGTGGCTTCCATGCCAACCTTGCTTGTTTCAATTATAGATGTATGTGGCATTTAAACATGCCTTATATGCTTGTTTTATAGTATGAGTGACATGTGCATACGTCCCTTGTTTGTTTGGCCCCTTGGCCACCCTTGTATGCTTCTTGCTTCTTGCCTTGTATACTTGTTACTTGTTTTCTTCTCATTATTTACAATACCATGATCCACATCATGCATTATCTTGCTATCTTGGATTCCATAATGGACATCATGCTCCATCACTCCTTCCCAAGTAATAAATCACAACTAACAACTAACCAAACTTCCATTTCTAGTTCAATATATTGCACATGCTATTAAATTATTATATCTATCTAGGCATACCACTATTGATCTAACAATCCCTCATTACAAATCATGCTATATCTTGAGATATATTATCAATTACCATTGCTATATCATGTATCTTTGCAACATAACACACTTTTATGGCTCTTTATTTTGAGGGAAGTAATTACAGGGTCTTCATTCCTACCCTTAGAGGAGGGGGAAATAAATAGGGGTTTTGTCACAAAGATCAAAGCTTCTAGCGGTAAAAAAATAGCATTCAAAACACCTAGAACAACAACCGAACATCAAACTAGGTAGAACAGACTAGGTAGATAGTGAAAATGTTAGAAAAATTATTAGATTTATCCCAAGACAATAAATATGAGATTAGACTAAAACACCAGTGCCACTACTATCCATTTTTGGTACTCCTATCTAAACAATAGAAAAACTAGATTTTCTAGAAGTAGGGAGAAAAGTAGGTTCAATTATAGTTTTGCACAGTCAAAATAGTTCAGAATCAATAGTTTTTAGTACACTTTTACTCAAAAAATTATATATATAGGGGGAATTATATGTAGCATGATGGCTCTCACTTCTATTTTTAGATACGACAATTGGTATAACTTCCAAATCAAAATCCATGTTTCAAACACCAGTGATTAGGGGCAATGTGTATGGCACATTTGTTTTCTTTTCTTTTTGATTTCAGCATTACCCAAGAATTCTCAATAGATACATGCCTTATTCCATTTGTAGGTGGTTTCCATCATTTGAGACTGGCTTTCATACTCGCCTAACCTCCACATTTAGAATGGCTTTCATACATGCCTAGTGCACTAGTTTTAGAGTGGATTTCATACAAGCCTAATCTCCATCTTTTAAAATGGCCAAGAGTGGCCTATTTTTAAACATACATTAAGCTATCCATGCTAACATTATTATATTATAGAACATTCATGGGCTTCAAGAGCCATCTCATTCGATACACATTTCATATCGATATCAGTTTATAGTTTCACTTCATTGGGCAATGATGGAGCCAAAAGGCTAACTAGCCTTTGTATTCTTGAGCCACCTATTTAGAGGGATTGAACACACAGTCTAAACATCGATCAACACATGTATGACCACCTAGTTTCACTTAGTGGGCAACGATGGAGCCAAAGGGACAACCTTTGCATTCTTGAGCTACTTTTGGGGAATTGAGCACTCAACTTCATTCATGATATTAATTTTGGTACAACATCATGAAACATTACTCAACATAATCTAACATCACTCAGCATCTCAATAAGATTTTTATTGGTTCACATATCCAGTGAGGTGTATTCATTCCTTTCTCTTCCTCTCTCTCTTATCCCCCTTTGTACGTTCTTATTTTAGATATAACATATCTAGTAAGAACTGATCTACTCTTTATTTTCTCTTGAAAATTTTCACTTCACAACATGTTCTCTCTATGAAAACCTAACATCATACGAATTCATGGGATTTACCCTTAAAATTAAGTTTAGGTATGCTTTTTATTTTTCCTTTATCTTAGTATTTCGATTTATTGCATCACTAGAATAAAGGGAGGCAAATATAGTTATATAAAGTGCAAAAATTGGTAACTTGAGTGTGGCTAATAACACCCAACCCATAGGTCCATCTTACTTACTCACATGACCCTAATGAACATCACTAATTCCCAGTCATCTATAGCCTTCCAAACTTAATTTTAGCTCGGCTAGACTACTTTTTCCATGACTAATCCATCCTCCTAGGTCCCATCAACTCAAGACAATAACACAACACTTGGACTATGGTGTTAGTGCCACTCCTATCCAAATCCATTTTTGGCCCTAACAGTCAGTTTATTTCAATTCCCCATCCTTATTGTCAACTGAATGTGAGCACATTAAAACCATGACCAATAGATCCCTATAAAATCCCATTCAAGGATCATTTGGAAAGGGTTGACAAATATCACTAAGCAAGCAAGAATACTCAAGAAATATTCCCTATTCTTTGCATACAGTCAGATAATACACTTAAAATATTATTCAAATCCTTACACCAGTCCCTAGCCACCTTAAGCACATCCAATTTAGTATTTTCCATATTCATACACTCTATTGCATAAAGCACATCAAGTGAGAGAACTACAGATGGCTTGATCCATCTTCAGAGTATTGGTATGTAGGAAACATACCCACACAAGGGGTGTAGATAGATGTTTAGTGAACATTACACACACTAACCCCACCCTCTTTCTTTAAATTGGTCAAAGCATAATGGATTATAGCATTTAAAGAGAAAATCTGCTCTACAAGGAGATTTATAGAATTACAAGTACTGAAACTTCATAGACAGGGTTACACAGGCATAGTGAACAAAACCCAAAAAAATTAGATCTCCTAGACAACAATGATAGAGGTGGACTACAGTGCCAGTTCCACTCTTGTCCACTTTTACCACTCTTATCCAATCATAAAATGAAGATCAGATCCTAGTTTGTGATAGTTTCTTAGTCATACATAGTGAAGTTCAGACCTTATCTCAGTCGTATCAGTTAGTTTTTAGCTAAGTCTTATTTTTTATCTCTTATTACTATTTTTAAAAAGGTTAAAATTACAATCTAATTTACAAAAATTAGTATCTTAATTATTACATATTTATTTATTGATTTTACTACTCAGACCCTTTTACTAAATTAGGAATAATACACCAATATTCTCAAATAGGTTAAATCATTAGGCAAAATGAATTTCAATGCTTAAGGGAATTGAGATTTCCATCTCAAAAGGATGGAGGAACCTAGTGATAGAAGGAGAATATAATATTCTAATGAAAGGATTGTATAATGTGACAATGAATTCCTAGTGCTTAAATATGATCATGAAAGAGGCATTACATTTAATTAAGTAGTTTGAGAATATTTTCATCCTTCATGTCAAAAGAGAAAGTAACCGGGTCACTAATAAGGTGACTAATTTGGGGGTAGGTTTGATTTCTTTCTCTGGCCTCCTAGATACCTGTTGGACTATTAATTTTCCCATAACCCTACATGAGGTTATAGTCCTGGATGCCACAAGTTTTTTTAATCTTGATGAAGAGTAGTCTTGAGTCTTTATTAGTTGTAAATAATGCCTTGATCCCCCACACTTTTTAATTATTGTAAGTGTGGGAAAGTGATTTTATTATCATTTCGAATGAGGAAAAATAAAAATGTATTTATTTGTGAATAATTGAAGAGTGTGGTGAAAATAATTAAGTTATAGGCATAGGTTTTTGAGAAGTCATTATCCAACTCATTTCCTTGGTGGTCATGGTGTTCGTTGAAGCTACCATTTGGCCCTTGTCAATGGTGGATTCAAAGGTATAGGAATGGATGACATTGAAGCTGGAAAATGTGTAGAGAATAAAAAGGCATGCCATTGATGTTGAGTTGGATGGTAAATCTTTTTATTATCTTGCGAATGATTTTTTTTAAAACACACACATGAGGGCCTGGTCAAAATGAGTGTTGGAAAAATAATTGGATGAAAGGGATGAATGGGAGATCAGGTAGTTGATAAAAATCCTTCTAGTTGACCCTAAGAAATCTATTGGTAGAAGGATTGTATTTTATATGGCTCAGGTTGTTAGTGTGATTAATGTGATGTCAAATACATCAAGGAATTTCCTTCTCCATGAAGATCATAATGCAATATATAAAACACTAATAAATGTGGGTCCCAAATATAACCATGATCATTAGGTGTGGCTAAAATCTAAAACATTATACAAGGTTAGAAGGAATTAATGGACAGATTAGGAATTATCCTCTCATCTCATGTAATGATTAAGGTCTAAAAGTTTTTTATTTCTTCTTATTTGACCTCTAAAGGCAAGTAAGTGGTTGGTCATCCTTTGAAATTATCTACTACTAAATATGGTGTAAACCTAGTTGTGGTGGACCAAAAAATGTTTTTCATGTTTTGGATTTAAAGAGTACCCCTTATTTTTTGTACAATATTTTGGGTTGTAGGGACTTGTGTACTTTTCCGAAGCCATTAATCTTAGAATTCAACTTATATGATATTCAAACCTTAAATAGTTTATATGTAAATTTACTACTATAGCTTTATAGTTTTATAATTATGTATGTATCTTGTTGGGTATACAAAATTGCCTTGTTTTTCCCTTTTTTCCCTCTATATTATTACCAAATTTTTGGTGTTGTGAGAGGATTGTGGATTACTATTTCATTCTATTTTTTCCTATTTTGAAATGTCAAGTATGAGGGTCTCTAAGGTGAGGTCCCATCTGAGAAAATGCTTGGTTAGTTTTATTTATATGATAATTTGGTTGGTTTGTGTGAAGGATTTGTGTTGAGGGTTCAAGATATGTAAGATTCTAAAGTATCCATTAGGAGATCATAGCCAATTACAGGGGAAGGTTGATGTCAAGGTCCTAATTAGGGAATTTTGGTCCCCTTTTGATGGTTTTGGAGGTTGGTTTAATGATCAACTAGTTAGTGCTAGAGTCTCCCTAGTTGTAAAAGGGGATGGGTGGGTTTAGTGATCATTGTATGATCCCATATTGTAATTGGGGGATTTTGAGGAGATGGTTTGATTATGGTGATGGTTTTATGCTACTTGTGGTGATGTTTTCTTTGTCTGAGGATTTTTGCCATGTAGATATTCCCATTATGGTATTTTTTTCATCCTCTATAGCTAGATTTTGTGGTTCCTAAGAATATTATATACGTGGATTAGTGGAATGTCTATTCCTTTAGGCTTTAGAATAAAATTCTTAGTTGGCAATCTACCATGTCACTACCAAATAAAGCATTGATTATTTTCTTGGGTGATATGTTGACTTGTAGTTTTATGGGAGTTTTTATGTTTTTATTTGACACAATATTGTGTCTCATCATTTTTTTACTAACAATTCTAGTCATTTTGATGTTATTTTTATTAGGCTAAAGCCCTCTCCCTAGGCAATTAAAAGAAAAAAGAAAACATCATAATACCATGATAAAAGCTATTAATGAGACAATTCATCTACTTATAAGAAAACATAAATTGTTTTTAGTGTTCAATATATTAAAGAAGGATGTTGCTTGATATATTCTTCTATTTCATTTAAACAATAAATCAATTTATCTAAGGGTATAATAAACTGGATCGCTTAATTATAAACTCATATATTATATTGATTTAATTTCAAATTATTATATTATATTAATTTAATTTCAAATGCACTAGTAACCAAGTGGATTTTGATTAAATTCAAGCATATTGATTTGAATATAAATACATTAGTATACTACCGAGTTTTAGTTGAATTTGGATGCATAGATTTAAATATAAGCAAAATTTAAATTGTTAAGTGTCTTGTTTGTACTTTCAATAACTAGGGAAGCTATATTATTTTATTTCTTATAAAATAAAATATATATTGATAATGGTTTTTTACACATACAAAGATTTAGGAAAACCATTTAAATTAATAAATAATCATTTTAATTTTTAGTACATTTGAAATTGTTAGTATTTTTTCTTAAATTTATAATTACCTCAAGATGTTATTTATATTGAGAAGTGATTTTATTGATTTCAATTATAAATATAATTATTATTGTTTTGTTTACATGCACAAAGGCTTAAATAATCCATTTAAATTAATAAGAGTTTTTATTAATTTTGAATGCTATTTAAAATTATTAACATGTCATTTACATTTATAATCGCTTAGAAATATTATTTAGAGTGATATGTAAGTTTAGTATCTTACACACAAATATAATGATAGGGGCTCATTTTATGTTATTAATAGTTTATATAATATAAATAGACAACTATGCTAATTTATTATTTTCAAAATTAAATTAAAATGGTAGTAGTTTATTTTACAGTTATATTAGTTTTGTAGAGTTAAAAATATTATTAAGTCAATTTATTAAAAATGTTGTATATTAAAATAATGAGTGGTTCTATTTGATAAGAGGATCAAATTATGTGTTTATTATGCTTATATATTTTTATGCGATAAAAGAATCTAATTTTGTGCTTAGCATGCTTATATGTTTTCATTTGTTAAGAGGATCAAATTATACGCTTAGCACATTTAGATGTTTTCAATGAAATATGACCAATTTTTGTGCTTAGTATTCTTAAGAGTTTTACAAATTAATAAGATGGTCAATTTAGGCAATTGACATATTTAAGAGTTTTCTAGTTGTTAGATTAGGTTGTTTACTTTATCTCATGTTCACCTAGGTATTTAGTTATTCCCACCCATTTATGTAAGGATATTTTATTTATCTTATTTTAGATATTATGAGATATTATATATTTATCTCTTAGATATTATGGGGATATTTTATAGTGGTATCTATCCTTTAGGGATAATTGTCTCTTAGTCCTAAGTTTGATCTCTTAACTTGATCTTTCCGTTATGTTTAATCTTTTAGCTTCATCACTTAGTTATGATTCATCTTCATTATCTATATATGCAAGGCACATTCATTTTATTTGAAAAGATTTGTAGATATAGATGATTTTACATTGTATGATCTATTTGTGTATAATATACTAGGATATAATTTGAGCAATACATCAATGATTTTTACTATGGTAATGGTTTATATATTTAACCCTAGGTGAGAGTTTTATAAACTATTTCATGGTATTAGAGCTTCCATCAAGAGTCCATCACCAAACATAGTCCATCAAGAGCCTTTGGGAATCATCTTAGGAGATATATAATTAAAATTTTGGTATTATCTTTCCTTACTAAGTATGCTCTTCTCTTGCATCTACTTGGATGGTCCTGAGAATCAGAAAGGTGTGTAAGAAATACTAGTTTTTAGGGAGATTTCCTCTTTGTGTATTTTTTTATTGTAGGTAAGCTCTAGAAATATAGAGGATTTCTCATTGTATGATCTACTTGTGTTTAATAAATTGAGATATTATTGAGTAATGCATCAATGACTTTTACTGTGGTAATCATTTGTATATTGACCCTGGGTGAGAGTTTTTAAAACTCTTTCATCACAAATTAAGGAGATTTTAGTAGTAAATTAAAAATCACCAATGCATCCATATTATTTGAGAAAGATAAAATCACTTCTAATTTCATCCCAGTTGGATATCAGAGGCAAGATCTGTAATTTTTTTACAAATCTATTTTTTGATTTAAAACATCTATTCTTTTTCATATTGTGGTAAAATGGTAAACAATTGCTTAAAATATTTTATGGATTTTATGCGCCTTGTTTTCTAATTTTCATAAATTTTAAAATTTTAATTTTCATTAAGAATTTCAAAAAGCTATCGTAGTTTTAATGACTGCATCATTATTATAAAAAAATACATCTATTCTTTCTCTAATTGTGAGAAAATTGTAAACAATCACTCAGAATAATTTATGAGTTTTGTGTGCCTTGTTTTAAGCTTTTCAGAACCTTTAAAATTTAAAATTTCATTATGAATTGTAAAGTTATTGAAATTTTAATAACTCTAGTACTATTCACTAAAAAAATCCTTTTGAGGAGATTTTTTATTGTTTTTTTAATAAAACAATATCTTTAGATTTTTTTTTTAAAAAAAAAAAATTAAAAATAATATTTTGTATTTGGGAGACATAAGGAGAAATTGTATTTGTTTATTATTTGGCCACATACCTTTTATGATCTCATTTTTTGAAGATTGGAGGGTGAGGCCTGATTTGACAGGTGGACAAACCCCTCACAAGAAAAAAAACTTTCTCCTTAATTACTTTCACCATATTGATTGCACTCTATCATGGATGCATTATCGACTGAGCCCAACATCCTATTTTGCATGTGATTTTTATTTATTTGTACCCACTTGGCTCACACTGCTCCCTTATTTTTTGTATCAAATCTCATGATTTATGATGATTTCTTTGACAAATCAACATTCTCCTTGTTTATTGCTATTTTGGTGTATATAATGTCTTTATTGTTTTCATTTAGTATTTTTTGGGATATATTGAACTCACACTAAATTATAAAGTGCCATGGAAGGTTTAATTTTATAGTTTAGTCTACCTTCATGTGTGTGTACCTTAAATTGTGCACCCCTTTATTATTTCAGTTGTCAGACTCTCCCATCACCACCAGAGCCATCTTCTTGAGATATTTTATCTGTATCTTTGACACCACTACCTGTATTAGAGTAGTGGATGTAACCCATTCATACATATTTTTCCATCCACTCCACCCATTCAACATTATGAGGGGGTGTATGCATTTTCTAGATTACTTCTTTGTACTTGGGTATATTATTCAAGCATTTTTTTATAGGAACCTATATGAGGATTGTTGTCTTAGTGGCATTCTTGGTGACTTTATGTGTAGTTACATCAATATGGCATCTCCACTAGTATTTGTACTCACTTCTCAGCATTTTTAATCTAAATATTTAGAGGCTTTCATTACCATCTTCTCCCTGTTCAACATTGAGAGAGGTGGTTTAAGTAATGATTCCTCAATTTCATCATTCTACCCAATATTCTAGAGTGCAGTGTTCATGTTTAGTGATCCTCATATTCATCACCATTCTTACTTTGAATTTGTAGTTATAATGACTTGACATCTATGTATTCTGAAAAAATAGATTGGCATCTATAGGGACACTTGTCTCCACACTTCATCCTTTTTTGTGCATGGGTACCTCATCATACCTTGTTGCTAGGACATATTTCTTTTCTTTTTGGGGATGAGTTTTTTATATAATTTTTTCCTTTATCCATTTTATGAGAGATTAATTCATGGAATTATTGTAATGAGTACCTAATCAATCCTTGTTACAAGGATTCATACTGTGAATATGCCACTTTATTTTTGACCCCTAGCTTCAATTGAGGGTGGGTGTTAGATTAAGTTATTTACCTTATCTCATGTTCACCTAGGTATTTAGTTATTCCCACCCACTTATGTGTGGATATTTCATTTATTTATTTTAGATATTATGAGATATTACACATTTATCTCTTAGATATTATGGATATATTTTCTAGTTGTCTCTATTTTTTAAGGATATTTATTTCTTAGTCCTAGGTTTGATCTCTTAATTAAGTTTGATCTTTTAGTTTGAGTTTTTAGTTATGATCGATCTTCTTTATCTATATATGCAAGACACATTCATTGTATTTGAAAAACTCTAGAGATATGGAGGATTTCTCATTGTATGATCTATTTGTGTATAATATACTGAGATATTATTTGAGCAATGCATCAATGTATTTTACTATGATAATGGTTTGTAGATTTGACCCTGGGTGAGAGTTTTTAAAACTCTTTCACTAATTTTTAATAGGATCAATTTATTTTATTTATCTTTTGAATTGATAAAAAAAACTAATTGATGGGGTTAATTAAACTTAGTAAGTTACTTGGATTAAGTTGTTGTGAATGGTAACTATTATTTGTTGTTGAGTTATCAATTAAACATTTAGGGGAAATGTTTAGTCATGTTGCAGTAATTGGGACACTCTCTCTCTCTCTCTCTCTCTCTCTCTCTCTCTCTCTCTCTCTCTCTCTCTCTCTCTCTCTCTCTCTCTCTCTCTCTCTCTCTCTCTCTCTCTCTCTTTTATGTAGAATTATGTAATTATAAACCCTCATGCACACATAGGATAATGATAGTCCTATCTTAAATCCCATAGTTTTCATATGAATCTAGGTGGGTAGCACATAATTCATTCTTTGGATAAGTTTTTCTATTCTCATGCTCTCCCATATTTTACAAGGTTTGGTGAATAAAGACAAAATGGGTAATTAGAGAGAGAGATAGTCAATTGATGAAAATGATTCTAATTGGTTGAGTATGGAACTATAAAAAACCCAGAAAAAAACATTAGTAAGATGGTAAATCAACATAAAGTATTAGATTTACAACTTGAGAAAAAGTGTATATAACTATTTTGTAAAAGATAATGAAATAAAATTTAAATCCTATTAAAAGGGGTAGGTTTTCCTCATTGGAAGGGTTTTCTTTCCTTAGCCCAAATCAAATGTCCAATGATATATGTCTTGTGTACTATATTTACTCTTATAACATATTTTGCTATAATATTTCTTATAATGGGAATTATATTTCATTGAAATCTATATTTATATAAAATGAAATTATATGTATTTTGATTTAACATGAAATTATAGAGAGTAGGTCTTTATAGTTATGCAATTCTTAAAAAACATATAGGTGACTTGGTTAATTCCATATTAATTTATGTTTTGAAACTATTTGGTATTTAATTGAATGAAAATTCTAATATTAATAAAATAAATAACAATTTTTTATAAAGATGATGTAAGTGGAATAAGGATGGTAAAAATACACTAGTGCATTTTTCTAGTTCCAATCAAGATGGTTGTTGTAGGCAATTCATTTTAATCACTTCCATATTTAAACTACAATCAAGAGTGATTTTTTCCTAATCACATGCCAATTTAGCTAGAAATCACCAATGAACCTAATTTACCCACACAACTATCATTTTAACCTAAAATCATAGCAACACATCTCTGGTTTGAGAAATGGATTGTATTGCATCTTTAATCTTGTCTAGAGTATATTGAATCAAAAAAACCCTTTAAAAATGTCTTCATAGGACAAACAAGCAAATACTTGATTGACAAATAAACATTGTAAATTCTACCATTCTTCTAATTACTAATTAATCACCTTGATTAAATTAAGCTAATCATTCCTCTAATGGAAAATTCCATGAAAGTATAATTATCTATTTTACTAAAATAAAAATTGAATTAATGCCTCATATAGGTGATTTCACTCAAGAAAGTCAATGGGAAAAAGGAGTGCAATCAAACTCTTACACCCCTCTTACACACTCTTCCTCTTACACCTCTCTTACACACTCCAAGAGGACTAATGACTGCACTTTTATTCCAACATGCCTTCCACACTTTATAAGGCCTTAAATGGCATATATTACACACCTCATGTGTGTGATAATGAGTTTGAAGACTCATCCTCCACCATTGGTCTTGATCTTAAATCAATGGTTCACAAGCATCCAAAAAGTTTATAAATACAAGAGCCTTTGGCCATTATAGACAAATATATTCATGAAAACTTACTCTACCAAATTATACAAGGAGATTCAACCAATTTTATTGTCAATCCAAGCCAAAAATAAAGTGTAGACAAGGAGAGGTGATTCCCACACATAAAATCAAACATTGCCAAATACTCCATAGCCTACAATCTAAGCTCAAACTCTTCAAACTAGTTCTCAATCAAATATTCTAACGACGTATAAATGTTGATTTCACTAATTTGAATTTATTACTTATTTTACACATAGATCAACCTAGGGATTAGACTTGAGATGCTAGTTCTTCAAGTTTATTTTGATTTCATTCACTAACAGATTGAATAACCTCTCTCACATTTGTAATCTACATAATGACACACCCAGTGTGACCCAAAGGATTTTACACACCCCAAGAATTCTTATATACCATTTAAATTCCTCTAATTACTAGAATTAGCCTTAAAAATAAGTTAATTCACTCTTTTTTCTTCCAAATTTTGATAATTTTCAGGGCAGGTCATAATTTTGAAATTGTTCTACATAATTATGAATTCGTAACTAAATATATACAAAATTAGCACCAAATTCAATGAAATAATAACTTGTGGTGGTGAAATCATTGGTTCTAACTATGTTTATTTTTACATAGGTCCTAACTATGAAATTGAGGCCATCTTTAATGAAATTATTGATTATAGGGGTCAAATCATTTTGCACTATTTTATCTATACTAGATAATGAACCTGAAAACTAACAAGAACAAGAAAATTACCAACAGACCAAGATCTTGAAACAATACATAGAATTGATTCGTATTGATTTCTTGAAATAATTAGAATTCCAAACCATGATTTAATAAGCTTTAACTTAGAAATTAGAGTTTACGTGTAAATTTTGAAAAAAACTAAAATCTAAAAAAAAATGCCTATTTTTAAAAACTCCCAAAATAGCCCAAAAATCTCCCGAAATAGCCCAAAAAATCTTTTGAAATATCTTAAACAATATAATTAGACTATAGTACAAAATTCAACTAAATTTGATATCTGGTTCTAAAAATAGAAAAAACTTGAAAAAATAATTAAATCACAATTTTAGACCCTCAAATGATCACGTACAGCCTCCAAAAAATATCAAAAATATTTCTAGGCCAATAGAATGTCCTAGGACAACAACAAACTTTTTGATACAATTGTTTTGGCATGTGGAAGAGCTCAAACAGAGTTACGAGTCAAAAGTTATGGCATCCAGAAGGTTGGCCTATTTTTTCTACACCATTGGTCAAAATTGGCCTACATATGAAACTTTTGCCTAGACAGATCAGGCCACTCTCTTGGACCATTCATTAACCTGCTACCCCCATGATTAGTCCCTTTTTGGCTGTGACTTGACGATTTAGTGCAATATCTTGGGAGGTCCTGTTGTGGTGTGAAGGGTTGAGGAGAGTTATTGTTAAGTGGGTGATTTAATGGTGGAACGAGGTTTGTTAAGTGGAGAGTTAGGGTCATGAGGTTTGTATTCAGCCCATGGGAGGAAACACACTACCAGATGCTTGTGAAGTGGCAATCAGAGCAGAGAATAGTCTAGTACAAGCTAGAAAGCTTACACCTAGGCCACCAATACTTTTTATTCCTAAGATTCAACCACCTCCTATTATAATTCCTCCCCTTGTTTCCATTTCACCTATGCCAACTACACTTATTTCCATACCTACACCAAAGTAAGAAAATGTTTTAACTAGTCAATCTAGTGATCCCAAGAACACAAAAACTTCCAAGAATTTAAGAGCATGTATTAATCTTTGGGAAATGAATTTGTAAATGTGAAGAGGCAAAAAGCTCAATTCAATAGACCTTATCAAGCTCCATATTAACCTCAACAATCTTACCAAACAAATAGGACACCTTTCAAGGGAAATTTCCAAGGCCAAGGATATGGGCAACCTAACTATGTTAGGCAAAATAATTACAATCCTAATGTTGTAAGAACTTCCAATACCTTGGTCTTAATTAAAATCAACATTGCACAAGAAGTTAAGGGTATTATGCCTTGGAATCAGTCATTAGATCAATCCATTATCCCAAACTAAGTGCAATCAGGCTTTCAATGGTCAATAGTAGTAGGGTGATAGCTATGGATTCAATCAAGATCTTATGGTTTTGAATATAGAAGTGCCTATGATGATAAAACCAAAAGAGCCTTAACAAGGCCAAGGGCCTAGTGAAGGACTAAACCAATTGGGTAATACAATGGTGAACTATGAGCAAAAAGAATGCTATGCTTTCAATCAATAGGCTAGTTTTAGCCAAGCAAACATTCCAGTGGTAGCCAATACAAGGTTCAAAAGAAAGAACATGGAGGGGAACCAAGAAGTAGTCAAAGAGTCTCCCACTATTATTACTTTACTATCAAATCTAAATAAACCTACTATTTTTCCAAAGGTTCTAATAACTCAAAAAAATAAGAACCAAGGGAATACATTTGTACCCCAAAATTCATAGGTTTAAAACATGGTTGTGCCTCCCAAAGCATAAGAAAATGTTGGTGGTTTGCCCATCAATATTGTTGAGCAAATGAGGAATTCCAATGTGAGTGTTCCAATGTAGGACATGATTTCTATGCCTGATCAAGTGGATATCCTTCAAGAAGGCTTGTCAAAGATCAATGTGTTTAAGAAGCCACCAAACAAAGAAATTATAGTTCTCACCAATGCAACCAAAGGGCCTAATGAAGAAAAATAAAACAAGTTAGTCAAACCTCCTCCTTTAAACCTTTCCATAATCATTGGTAACTCTTTAGTACATAAATACATGGTAGATAGTGAAGCAAATACTTCAATGATGCTAAAGTCAATAGCAGATCATCTTGGCTTGAAGTATGAACTCCAATCTAAGGGAGTTTTACAGATTGATGGATCTTCTACCAAATTAGTTGGTATTATTAGAGGTCTAAACTTGACCCTACATGTTTGTTCTAGTGTTTCAGTGGCTCAGGATGGAGTGGTTCTAGAGGTGCTTCCTCACTTTGCTCTATCTTTATCTAGAAAGTTCATAGCTAAAATTGGGGGTTACCTAGTAGCAGATTGGTCCTACATAGATTTTAGGATAAGGTATGGGACCAAGGTGTCTATCAAAGTGGATCATATTACCAAATTTCACATTGAGACTTATGAGACAAGTAGCTTAAACATCAATTGTAACATTCTAGATGCAGAAGACCACCTTGTTGGTTAATAAGTAGACACTCATCTTGAGGGGATACTTGATATGTTATTGGATGAGTTATGGAGTGAGAATCAGCTACTTGACCATTTGGGAGGTGTGGAAGAAAGAGACATGGGAATCTATTACCTACATGAAGGAATGAGTTCATGCCATCCATCACTAGGCCATAGGAAGATACTAGTGGTTTGTAGGAATTGTTCTTTGATGGCTCAAGGAGAATGCATGGAGTAGGTACAAGTGTAATGATAATATATCCCTCTAATGATAAATAATTTTCATCTTATAGGTTCTAATTTAATTTATTTTATAATGTAGTTGAGTATGAGGGCCTTATTCATGGTCTTCAATGGGCCAGTAAGAGAGGAATTAAGAATTTACAAGTATATGGGGATAGTGAGCTGATATTAAATTAGGTCATAGGTTAAAACACCACCAAGAACCCCATGATGAAGTCCTACTATCACAGAGTGTGGGACATGCTTGGATACTTTGAAGCCTTCAATATCCAAGTAGTGCTAAGAGAGCAAAATAAACATGTTGATCAATTAGTAGTTTTAGGGGCTCAATTTGACATCCAAAATGAATTGAAGAAGTCCAAATTATAGCCACATGTCAAAGTGGTAGTGAGACCATCATTTCTAGACAATGAGGCTCATTGGCAGGTCTTTGATAGTGACAAGTAGATTGCTTGTTTCCTACAACAAGAGGTAGAGTTTTCCTCAATAAACCAAGGTAAAATTCAACAATAATATGAGAATCGAATTGTTTAGCTAAGGTCTAATAAAATTTCTAAAGGGTTGGTCACCCTTGAAGGTCTTTTATATGAGGGAGATCACATGAGGAAAGACAAGGCAGTGATGTCTACTGATGAAGAAAACTATGAGAGTCCTCATCTTCAAAGACAAGCTCCTCAAGCTTAGAAGGGTGAGCAATGAGGAATAAAAAAATTCTTTCATTGACTTAATAAGGAATATTCAGACATATTTGCTTGGGAATACAATGATCTGAGAGGTTTTGACCCCAAACTAGTCCAAGACACCATAGATTTGGAGGCCAATGCCAAGATTTTTAGGCAAAAATAAAGGCCTATCAACCCAAATATTGAATAACTAATGAAGAAGGAATTGACCAAGTTGATTTAGTCCAATATCATTTTTCCCATCAAACACTCCTCATGGGTAGCTAACTTGGTACTTGTGATAAAGAAGAATGGTGAGATACAGTTATGTGTGGACTTTAGGGGCTTAAATAAGGTCTCTTTGAAATGCCATTACCCCTTGCCATCTATAGAACAACTTCTTAAAATGATTTCTAGTTTATAACATTTTTCTCTTTTGGATGGGTACTCAGGGTACAACCAATTGCTAGTAAGAGAAGAAGACCAATACAAAACTAATTTAACCATAAAATGGGGCACATATTCTTATCAGAAGATGCCTTTTATCCTCTCTTTTTTTTAAACTACTTTTCAAAGAGCCATGGATATGGATTTATAAGATTTGATAAATCGAATGATGCTTGTGTCCTTGGATGACATAACAATTTTCTCCAAGAAGTCTAGTGAACACTTTGACCATTTTAGATTTATCTTTGAAATATGTAGAGAGTATGAGATCTTATTGAATCCCAAGAAATGTGTGTTTTCTATCCATGAAGGTAAAATCTTGGGACATATTGTCTCAAAATAGGGACTAGTTATTGACCCTAATAGAATAAGTGAAATCTTGGCCTTATCTTTATCCAAGCATAAGAAGGGACTTTAGAGTTTCCTTGGGAAGATAAAATTTATGAGAAGTTTTATACTTGGTTTTTCAAGCTTAGTCAAACCCATCACTGCTATGCTGAAGAATAATCGGGTGTTTACTTGGTCAAGAAAAGCTAAAGTAGGATTTGAGGCTATCAAACAAGCCTTTGCCCAAGCACCTATGCTCATGAATCCTGATTTCTCAAAGGATTTCATATTATATGCCTTTGCCAACATTGACAATATATAAGCTATGTTGATGCAAAATAATGGTGAAGTAATTGAGTAGCCAATTGCATTGTTCAATCAAGGGCTTGATAGGTATGAGGAAAGGTATAATTTTGTAGAGAATCAAGTCCTTGCAGTGGTAATAAGCCTTAAAAACTTTATACGAATGCTCTACAATATAAAAATATACCTTATAGTGTCTCATCCTAAAGCGAGAGACTTCCTTCTTAACAAAGACCTGAATGAGAAGAGGGTTGGTTGGATTACAAGGGTCAAATAAATGATGTATAAATCAAGGTCACTAAGCTAGTGAGAGGCAAAGGCTTATGTGAGCACATGGTGGATGACCTTCATGAAGATAAAGAGGTTGTCTTGGTGACACAAGACAACTCACAAACATATGCACTTCCACCTCACACTAACTGGCTCCAGGTTATGATAAGGTTCTTGATACTAGGTGAGTGCCCTCAAGGTATGGATAGGGAAAAGAGAAGGTATTTTAGACTTAGTCCATACCTTATGTATTGGTTTATGGGTTTAAATTTAGGAAATACCTCAATGGATTTCTTCTTAGATGCATAGATGATGACCAAGTGACTACACTCTAGGATCAATTCCATGATAGACTGCAGGAGGACATTTTGCCTCAAGGACTACAATAACAAAAGTGATGATGGTTGGTTATTATTAGCCCAACCTCTTCAAGGATGCATATGCATGGGTGAATAAGTGTTAAAAGCATGATTTATTTATAGGTAAGCAAATATTGATAGCTCTTCCTCTCAACCCAATTAAGGTAGAGCAACCCTTCATGTAGTGGGGTTTGGACTTCATAGGAATGATCAATCCACCTTCTAATGGAGGACTCAAATGGGTATTCACTGCTACTATTTACTTCACCAAGTGGGTGGAAGAAATTTCTCTAAAATAAGACAGTGAAATAGCAGTGTTGGAATTCTATGATAGTATAGTGATAAGGTTTGGTGTACCAACAATAATCATTTTAGATAATGCCTTAGCATTTGTTGGCATGAAGATAAGTGAGTGGGCACTTTAGTTGGGCATATACCTTAGTACATCCTCCCATTTCTCCCCAATTTTTAAAATATATTATCATTTAACAAGGCAAAACCCTATAATTTTTTTTAATAAATACCTTTTGAAGCAATAAAGATCATTTTTCACCTATCTCTTGCTTCTAACTTGTGTTTAACAAGGTTGTGTATGATGTCTTTGTGAATACGTGTTATTCCATGTCCATTGTCTTTCTTTTGTACCTATTTTTAGGTGTTTTCAAGATACTTGTAGGTATAAACTTGAGCTTTTTATGCCATTAATGGACACTTAGTGTGATTTTTAGAACTCTTCTTTGTTTCATCTATTAATTAGTGAGCCTAGTTTAAAAAATACTTATGCAAATTAGCTAGTTTGTGAGGTTGTGTGAGCAAAGATTGTCTTATGATGAATTAGTGATTGTTTCAAGCTTATTGGAGTGTCATTAAATTTTATGCATCACCTTTTTAGTTTTCTTAGTCATCACATACCGGCTTTCTATCTCCTTTCAAAGCAAAAATATTAGTTTAAGTGATCTACCAAGAGGAAACTGACCTTCTTTAGAGGTTCAACCTCATTATAGGATACCCACAGCTTGAGGTTGCTCCAATATTATAGTTGGGAGTGAAAGAGCCTAAAAAAATCTCCCACAAGGGTGCAATTCTATGCCACAATACTACCTAATTATGAAATTATAGGAAACTTCAATGAAATCATTTTCACCACAATGAAATCAATTACAATTTGTGAAATGATTTCTATACCATTTTATATTATGACTATGTTTTCTATAAAATCATGAATTTGGAGATAATTCTGACAAAATAGTCATGTGGATTCACAAAATTATTTCTAGCCTTTTTTTTACCTCACTGTTCACCTTTCTATTGGCTTAAAATTTAGTTTTTCTTGATTTTATCTCTTTGTTTTACTATTTTAATTGTGTTTTGCATAGCAACAAAATTGGAAGAAACTTTTGTGAAATCATTTTTGCTATAGTAAAATTGTTCAACAATATTTTTGAAATTATAACTAACTTTAGCAAAATCATCGAGTTCAGTGGTGAAATCATTTTATGCCTTTTTTGGTTTTTGTGCAAGTCAACATTTACAAAATCATCGACCCTGGTAGTGAAATTTTATTCTACAGTAGTAAAATCATTTAGATATTTCTATGTTCTATTTTGAAAAATAGTGAATCTAGTCATTTGAGCAATGAAATTAAATTGCAGAATTATGAAATTATTCTATGGCAAAAAAAATTGAGATAAACAAACTTATTTTCAAGCTTTTTGTTAACTCAAAATCATATTTTCAAACTTATAATACTTTGTGGCGTAGGACCTTGATAAAAAAGTGTGTTTTTTATTCTAAGCAGAGTAATTTATATTTCTTACACATCTCAATTTGGTCTTAAAATGAATTCACATTTGCATATCAGTTATAAAAACTTTTTTATTTTCCAAAGTTCTTTCCTTTCATGTAATTTTTTGCTTATTGTTTGAGTGTTTTGTGGGGTTATTTTGTGTGTATTCTCTCCCCTTTTAGGTGACTCAAAAATAAAAAGTTCTTGTTTGCCTCAAACCCTTATTTTTCATTTGTCCACATGAGGTGGAGTTTATCGCCTTCCCATAGGTCCTAGGGGTGTGTTGACTAAGAAGTTACATACTAGCATCGTACCAACCCCATTATCTGATAGGGTATACAAATTGAGGTTACGTCAATGGTGTTTTAGCTGAAAGGTCCCTTGGAGCTTGATTTTTTGGTAGTACCTCACTAAAAACTTATGACTGAATTGGTCACAAAGGGACTAGACCCTTTACTGAATAAACCATTAAAATTTGACATCAAATTGACAAATATTTTTGTGCCCATGTACTACAAGTATATTGGGACCATATAGAAAGCCAAGTAAAAAAATTTTAGACCTTATTTTACCACAAAACATTCATTGATGTAATGGTGAAAAAGTAACAACCCCCGAAGATCACTTTTCTTGTATAAACCTTTTGAGAGAAGGGTGGGATTAAAACACCATCGATAATTGCAATAATTTATTTAATGAGTCTTAATTTTATAATCATCTCTCAAGGCAAGTATATTAAATGTTCAAATGGATGTGATGCAAATCCATGTCATTTATTAGAATTGCCTTGTAATTCTTATGTATTTTTGTTTGATTATTTTATCGAAACCATTTTTGAAATCAAATCAAACAAACCCAAGTCCAAATCCAAACCATTTTTATACTTGCACAACAAAACATTACTTTTCCAAATTTTTGGGTCAACAAAAGTGAAATGCCAAACTTAGTCCAAATACCTACCTTTCTTGTCTAAACCATGCCATTAGGCTACCTAATTTGAACCAATCCCTTGTTCTAATACAAATTGTAAATCTTAAACCAAAACAAGACCAAAGTTCTAAATTCTTGTCCAAATTGTGTTGTTATGCTGTCCATTTTATTTCAAACCTAAGATAAATTCTAAGGCTAATTTTAATTACAAGTATATTATAATTCCACAGCCAGGTTTTAATTCCCAAGTCAAATGATTTTGAAGCCAAACCCAACTATTATTTAAATTGTGTTATTATGTCATTCATCTTATTCTGATTCTAGTCAAATCAATTCCTATTCCAAGGTCAAGTTCTAATTCTAGACAAAATATTCTAAAGTCAACAAAAATAAGCTCTTTTCCAAAGCCAAATTCAAACTTGTTCTAAGGTCAACAAAAAAGGTCAACCCATTTTATAATTCAAAGGTGAAATCTAAAGTCAAACTTGACTTGATATTGTATAAAACCACCTTCATTCCAACATTTAACACACGTTATAGTTTCAAAAGTCTAAGTAAAGCTACCAAGACCAAAGCCTTTAAATTAGAACAAGTTAAAACATTTATAAAATTCAAACATTAAACATTTGCACTTGAAACCATCATACCTAAAGATTATGCACACCTTTTGAGAAACATGTTTACTTCACATAGCCTTGCTTGTTGAAATTGTTAGCCAAATTTTGGCTACCATAGACCAGGTTCATTAAAAAAATTGATTTTTCATGTTTTATGACCTTTTTCATAGTCCTTCCATGTCTTTTGGGGTCTTTAAATGGTCTTTTCAAAGTCCTATTAGCAAAAGTTAAGGTTATTTTGACAAGATTAAGGTAATGTCTGTATTTGTGTTGTGCTAGTCTAGTCATAAGGTGAACATGAAAAGATGGAGTCAAATGACATCAAAGGTAAAAAAGTGTCTATAAAAGTCATACCATTATTTGACAACTTTGTATGAACATTTTACATTTATTTAGAGAAGTTAAGGGTCTTTTATGAAGTTTAGGGTAAAGTGTAATACAAGGAAAAAGTGTATATAGTCAAGTTCAATGCACGACAAGGCCAACAAAGATAAATTACATAAAATACACTTTTAAAATATTTTGAGGTATTTATATAACTTTAATTCATTTTAAGAATATCAGATTACATCAGTTGTGTAGGTTTAAAATCCAAATTGAAAGAATCACTCCTTTACACGTAATTATAGGCACTTGTACAGACTTGGGAGATCCATTTGTATGTGAAAATGGTTTGAGGGTGTATATTTACCTTTTATAGGACATATAAATGATTTAAAATCTTTCATAGGTCCTGATATTCTAAAATTTGAATTAGAATCTCCATCACTCCCTTGGCAAGCTCACAAAGGCCAATTTCAAGTGTTCATTCCATATAATATGGTAAAAGTTGGGACCTAAGAATTTTAATAGAGGAGGCCATCCTAATGAAATTAAAATTAATGTCCATAGTAATCATATTGGTGGCCCCTCATTTATGAACAATCATTAAGAGTGTAAGGAGGTCACTATGTCTTGTTCATCCAAGCAGTGTCTAGATTTGCCTTTGTTTCTTCATTGTTGAGTTCAATAGAAGAAAATGGTTATTGTAAGATGTTTTTAAAGATAAAATGGGTCATTATAATGCTATTTTAATTAATCAAATCAACTGTATGAGATGGCTTTAACAAATAAACTTGTGCCTTAAGCATGTCTAAACACCACCACCCCAACTACAAGCGTTTTGGTTGGTTTTGAGTATTGTCATTCTCATGATTTTTTAAGTACCTCATCAATAACGTAAAATGGAAAACCTCTCATTCTTAGATGATCCATGTTATTTCTCTTTGAAAAGTTTTTTCTTTATAGACAATCCTTCAAGTGGTGGTATAGTTCTTCCTCTTTGGAGGCATGGTGTAATATACAAATAGTTTCTTATAGGCTTGATTGCTAAACCTGGCCCCAAATATAGATGAAAATTAAATGATAGAATATGAGAGTTATATTTAAAAAATTGGAAGTCTAAGAGAATGAGAGCAAAAGTTAAATACACTCTCTAACAAAGACTAGGATAAGTTTTGTCCACCCACAAGTCTGCAAACTTATAGATAGACATTCATAGATCATAAATCTCATGTTGAATATGTTCAAGTAGTGGAGATACCTGATGTATCACCATAAAAACTCATCTAACCTTAATATATCTCACTACATCAGTGTAAATAACATGAGTGAATACATTAGCTCAAACCTTCATATATGATCCTTGTACATGAAATAACCTCATGCACAGGTTTGTATATATAATTGAGCAAGTTTGAGACAACATAGTTTTTAGGAGGCCCACAGGCCTATCGAAGGCATGGTAAAGAAGGGACATGAGTTAATATAATAAAATAGTGACAAAGACTCAAGAAATGGTTTCTAACAACCTATTCAAGCAAAAGTAGACCTCCAGGTTTCAGACTTGTAGGTCCTCATTTTGAGCCAAAAGCCAGTTGTTCATACAAAAAGGAGTATGTGAAAATAACACAAATCCATATAGGTATGAAAGAAGACACAGATAAATGAGATAACCTAAGCTATCTAAGAGTCAAAACAACATTGAGATGGTTAATGTCATAGTCACTAAAGGAACCTATAGTCCTAGACACTCATACACAGACCTGTGTATGAAGACAAGAAGGAAAAAGCTTGTAGATTTCATAAGAGGTAAACGGTATTGTAGGATGGTGAGAAGGAGAATAAAATAACCCTCTATTTTTTTTTGGACCACCAAATTAATAAGACTCAATAGTGTAGGTCATATCTCTGAGTTGTAGTCATAAACCCAAATTATAAGCTATAGGTCCATGTTTGGCAAGTTACAAAGCATGTATATGATTGTATGGAGATGGATCCAAACATAGAGAGAGATGTATTTGGTTATAAAAGAGACATGTTCAATTACTTTAAACTAAAAGAGTGGCATCTAACCTTAAGAATAGGCAGTGAGGGCTAAAAGAGGTCTATAGGCCTAAAACCCTTAAAGGTCTGCTATGGTCAATAGGTTTAAACCCTGAGCACATATACACAAATAAATGTAATGGAAACACATTAAATCCTAGATAGGGGTGTGTCAGACATAATGGATATGGTTGAGACCAAAATTTTTTAGTTTGAGGGCTATTGTTCTTATCAAACTTTGCCCTCAGTCCTCATACAACTAACTGACCTGAGAGGCAATTTTTGATTGCTTAGTGCTCTTTGAAGGAGTTGCATGGTGACAAGAGGTGACTAGAGAATATAGAGAGGGTCTCTAAATTTAGGTATTTATAATTTTTTAAACCTTTCAATCCCATACCTATATGATACATCCCTAAGACTGGAGGTCTCACTAAACTCTATTTTTACCTTGTGAAAGAGTTTGAAGGTCATCTTCTTTTGCACAGAAGTGTACATATGGTTTACATGGGAACTCAAGATCAAAGGGGATGTTATATGGGTCTCCATACTCTCAATTTATGGTATTTATTTTGGGATTAGCCCTTTTGATTTATGAACCATTGTTAAGGTGGTAAGCACTTAAAACCCTTCTTAAACCCTCCTAAAGGACCCAATGAGATAAAGGATGGTTTTAATGGATTTAAATGGGCTAGTATGGATTTAAAATGACCTGAATGAATCTAAAAACTCTTATGGACACTTGAGTAACATACTTTATGTTACACTTGAAGTGTACATTGTACGGAATAGGCCAAAGAAGCCCATTTGTAGGCCTGTTTGTGAGCATTCAAGGTGGTGTTGAGCACCAAATCAATTAGAGAGGATTGATAAGCCTAGAAAATTATCTCCTTATCTCCCACACACCTTTATATCTCTCCTAAAGTAGTCTTTATACCTTTTCAAGAAATAGTTTAGACCTAAAAGAGTAAATACACCATTTTACTAAGAAGCTCTATTACAGACCTATGAAGTACTCTTGGAATGATTTATTCTAGTATATGAGTTGCCTTGTGATGTTTCAAACACAAAAAAATAATAAACAAACATTGGAACCTTCAAATTCCCTGGAAAACCACTCAAGTTGATTTCTAAGCATGACCATGCCTCTAAGCTAGGGCTTTGACCATTTCTTGGCCCACCCATCCGTACAAGGTTATAGAACCTAAAATTTAGTATGGAGCATGGTTTGAGGGTATATAAAATTAATAAAAAATTTAATGGATGTTTCATAAATGTGGGAGGTCAATCAAGCAAAATCTTAGTTTTCTAGGCCTAGAGGCCTAATTTAAAAGAGAAAATGGGTAAATAAATACACTGCTACTCAAAGTCTAGTCATGAAATTTTGTATGGAGATGCAAGGGCATACTAAGTAATCAAATACATTATCATTTTGTCAACATCATCTATACACTAGCCTATACAATGAGCTTTGTGTATTTTGAGGGCTACAAGGAAATGAAGGTAATTGAGAGGTTTAAGTGTGAAATAGAGTGCTAGAAAACATCTGAGGCACTAAGATAGGTTGATAAAATTTTATAAGTGAAATAGGAGTGTTTCATGATGATATTTTCATTCATGAGTTTAAAAACCAAAATTTTTGCATTTTGAGCCCAAAAAGAGCTAGTGAAGATTGTATGCTAATGAGGAGTGAAGGAGAAGTTACAAAATTTATAGGGGAGTGGCTTAGAAACATCTTAATCATGCCAAATTTTAGTCAATCACATTTTAGTATCCTTTAAAGTGTAGATGTGTAGCCTCAATAAATATGAGTTAGATTCAAGAGGTCAAATTTGTGCAAGTAACCTCGTATGCCAATTTGAAGAACATCATTGAGAAACTATACACACGTTGATCATAATCTTCAAGACTATTTTCTTTCTCAAGTTATTGTATTAAAATTTAATTCATGATGGTTGATACTTTTTGATGATATTATATACCCATTATCTCTCTTTTTTCTCACATTTTCATATATATGTAGCCTTGTATGGCTTTGCAAAGCATACTCACATGTGTTATGACAAAACCCTACCAAAATTGAGTCTTGTAATTACCTATTGGAATCAAATCAAGCTGAATATTTTATCTTCATATTAAAAATAATGATTTTGAGTGTGTTGTTTTGATGAATGCTTAGTGATAGTGTATGTACTTCCTTAAATTTATCCTTCATGTTCATGCCTCTATGTAAGTTTATTTCATCTCACATGTCATATAAAGTGTTATACCTAACTTACTTAGTTATAAAACTAATACACCACTAGTGTTTGTTTTTATTACCTCTTGGTTTATCATCCTAAGCTCTTAAAATCTTCATAACCTTCATATTGAAGCACTAGTATGATAGGGACTATTTTGGAGTAACATAATTGGATTGTAACTTAGTATATTATAGTGCATTCTTAGCCAGCTGAGGACCTCATATTTGGTGGATCACCTCTAAGTTTTTTTTTAATTTTTATTCTTAATCTTTCCCTTTTACAATTCAATCAAATATTATAGTTTTTAATGTAGGTCTTGTACTTGGGAGCCAACCCAAAATATAAAACTTTGATCCCCTTGAAAGGTCACCCACAACCTTGGATCAATCCCATTGCATAACACAAGTCGAGAGGGATTAAATCACCCTCTCAAGAGTGAAAATTTGATCTATAATAATTATGGCACAACTGGTGGGATATAAATACAAAGAGGTTATCCAAGATTGATGTTGGTCTTGGTAAAAGTTTAGCTATGGTAGCCTTGTTAATGCAACATTTGGTGACTCCAACAAGCTTCAAACTCTTGGTATCTAACTAGTGAGCCAATTTTCATACCAAAGGTGACTACAAGATCAAAATTTAAAGGTTTTCCATTTGAATTTGTTGAATTAACTTTATATTCATAAAAAAGGAAGAGGTTCCCTCATACTCCCCCTTATACTAACTCACCTAAAAGGAAGCTCTTTATTCCCTACTATCCAAGTTCTCCTAAAGCTGATATCATGGATATAAATCTACATTTTGTTGATTTTAATTGTGGTTCTCCTCTAAAATTTCAACCATATGATGACATACCAATGGCTTCCCTCAAGAGTGTCCCTTATTTTAGTGGAGAAACTAATCTTACTCCCCTTGAGCATATTAGGGACATCACAAACTTTTGTAATATCCATAACATAACACAAGAGAATGTGGTAATAAGTTTGTTGGCAATATTTTTTAAAGGAAAATATTTGGAGTGGTATATAACCTTAGCACCCAATTCCATTGACTCATGAGATGAATTGGGAGAGCAATCGAGGAAAAGATTTGAAGATAAGAGTGACCATTAATCCTTGTCTGATTAATTAACCACCATAAAGAGATATTCTCAATAATTCATGAAATATTTCAATGCTAGGTTCCAAAATACATCGGATATGATCCCAATTATTGTAAAACATACCCCAAACTATGCATTCCTATACTACCTTAAGGTTTTGAATAGTGATATAGTAGTTATGATTCAATCTATGGGTGGTAATACTTACTGGATGCTTTTGAGATTGCCATTAGAGCCGATAATAATATGACCCAAGCTAAAAAACTTACTCCAAGGCCCCATATGCTTTTTTTTTCCTAACATTAAACCTCCTACCCCAACTTTTGCTCTAATTCCTACCATAACCGATCATTATTTGGCTGCCCCTACTCAAGTGAGCAAGCCAAATGATGTAGAAGGGATACTTAAGAATCTTGAAAACAAATTCATGGAAATGGAGAGACATAAAATTTAGTTTCATAGGCCCTCTTAATGTAACCAATCTTATCAGCCTTATCAATCAAATAGGCCACCTTTCTAAGGAAATTCACAAGGCCAAATTCATATCACCAACGCTAGACTATACACAAATTTCAACCCAAATGAAAACTTCCAATTCAAGAACCTTGGTACCAAATCAAAAAAATATAATACAAGAGAAATAATGGCCTTCTCAATGGATCAATCTCATGAATAATCTACCAATCAAGATGGAGGGTTGAATCAAGTTTGTGTGGCACAAGAATTTTTTTTCCTTCTCTAACATAATAAGAGGTTTGTAATCAAGTTAGGGATATTGGAGAGTAAGGTCATTCAAGTGATAAAATACCAAGAATATGAATATTTTGTAGTGAATCAAGTGGACAACTCAAGTAGGGTGGTTAATAGTTTAATTACAACCAATACTAGATCTAAAAGAAGGGTTGTTGAAGAGGTAGAAGAAAGTGGCAAAGGTTCAACTATAATTCCATCCATGACTTAAGGGATAAGAGAGTCTAATTTTCCTCTTAAGGCTCAAGTATTTCAAATAAATTAGAATGACAAGATCAACTTTGCACACCAAAACAAGTAGGCCCAAAGTGATGTCATGATCCTAGAGGGCAACCAAATATTGGTACTTATTCTCTCAATATAGTAGATTAAATGAAAAACATTCATGTAAGTATGCCTATGTGGGACAATTTTACTTTTATATGACAAAGGGATATGATAAAAGAGGAGTTATCTAATCTCAGCTCATCATCAGGAGCAACAAGAAAGGGTACTATTGTGTATACAAATACATCTAAGACTAGTGAACCACAATAAGGTAAAGTGAAAAAGCCCCATCCATTCTATGTTTTAGTGATAATTGGTGATTTTTTGGTGCATAATTGTATGATAGATAGTGGGGATAGTATCCCATTCATGCCAAAGAAAATAACAAACAAATTAGGCCTTAAAGATGAACCTCATGCTAAAGGTATGCTATAGCTAGATGGATCAACAACTATTTTATTTCGTGTTATCAAGGATTTAAATCTAACTCTTCATGATTGTAATAATTTATCCATTGCTCAAGATGTAGTTGTTTTTGACTTGACACCATATTTTTTCCATTGCTTGTCAAGGGTTTCATGATAAATAGTGGTGGTTAATAATCATCAGATTGGTCCTACATGGCTTTTAGGACAACATATGGCACCAAATATACTATAATATTAGAACCTATTTTAAGGTTTAACATTGAGCCATACAAACCAAATGTTACTAATTTTAATTATGTTATCATTGATGAGGAGGATCAGCCTAGTGACCAAGAACCAATTGTTCCTCTTAAAGACATTTTAGATCTCTTCCTTGATGAATGGGGGAGTATAAAATCATGAGTTTGATCCATATAGAGGGATTGAAGAGGCTGTTATTTAGGTATATTGATTACATGAAGAAGGTACAACCATACCTTCTCTTTCTAAGCCTAATGAGGATAGTGATGGTTTGTGAAAGTTATTTTTTGATGGATCAAGAAGCAAGATTGGAGTAGGTGTAGGGATGATGCTTATTTATCTATTAAATGAAAGGTAATATTCAACTGTTAGGTTTAAGTTTAGTTTTTATTGCAATGAAACTAAATATTAATCTATAATTCATGGGATTCAATGGGCATGGAAGAAAAGAACCAAACAATTTCAAGCCATTGGAGATAGTGAACTAGTTGTACACCAAGTAAGAGGTAAGAGTGCATCTAAGAACACATTGTTGAAGTCCTAAAATCATAGAGTGTGGGAAATTATTGAGGATTTTATCATAAAATCACTCCCAAAGGAAGAAAACCAACATGTTGATAGGTTGGCATTAGTTGGAGCATAATTTTACATCCCTAATGATGTCAAGAATCCCAAAACTCAGCCACACATCATGGTAGTTGTAAGGCCTTCAATACCAGAAAATGATGTAAATTGGTAAGTGTTTGAAAGTGATAAATAAATAACATGTTATATCTAACATGAAGTTGAGTTCTCTTGAAAAAACTAGACCATGTTGCAACACCAATATGGAGACTAAATTGGGAAATTAAAGTCTAACAAGCTTCCTAAATGGTTGGTTACTCTTGATGGTATATTTAATGAAAGTGATCAAATGAGGAGAGATAATATAATAATGTATACAAAGGAATAACATCATGATAAGGTGGATATATTAAAATATAAACTCCTAAGGCTTGGAAAGGTATGTACTCCACAAGAGAAGGTTGCATTCATTAAGTTATGTAGATAATTTTTTGATGTCTTTGCTTGGGAGTATAGTGACCTCAATGGGTATGATCCCACATTGGCCTAAGACACTATTTAAATTTATCCCAATTATAATCCTATAATTCAAAGGTAAAGGACCATAAATTATAAAGTGGAGGTGCTCATTAGGAAATAATTCACCAAGTTGATAGAGTCAAGAATTATCTTTCTTATCAAACACTCTTCATGTGTTGTCGATCTTATTCCTGTGAGAAAGAAAAGTGGTGAAATAAAGTTATTTGTGTATTTTATATAATTTAATAAGGTTTAATTTAAGGATAATTAGCATCTACCTTCAATGGATCAGATCCTTCAAGTAATGCCAAGTTCTCAATGTTTATCACTTTTGGATGGCTATTTGGGATACAACCAAATGTTGGTGAATGAAGAGGACCAATACAAGAAAAAATTTACTAAAAAATGGGGTAAATTTGCCTAAAATAAAATTAAATTTGTACTATCTAACGTAGGTTCCACATTCTAAAGGGACATGGATATGGATTTCCAATGTTTGATCAATGATACGATACTAGTTTACCTTGATAACATAACCATTTTTTCTAAGGATGATAGTGATCACTTGAATCATATAAAGATAATATTTGAAAGGTGAAGTCAATATGGGGTTTAAATCAACCCCAATAATTTTTATTTTATTTTTCATGAAGGTAAGTTACTTGGTCATATTATTTCTAAATATGGGCTTGTTATAGACGCTGATAGAGTGAGTGCCATACTAGCCTTGTCATTACCCAAACATAAGAAAGATTTGTAAAGTATTATATAGAATATAATTTTTTTAAATATATTCATACCAATATTTTAAACTCTTTTAATGCCTATAAAATCCATGTTAAATAAGAATCAAGCATTTGTTTGGACCAAAGAAGGGAAGGCTAGTTTTGAGGCCATTAAACAAGTTATTGCTCAAGTACCTACACTAATCAACCCTAATTTTTCTAATGAATTTGTCTTGTATGGTTTATAAAACATTGACACAATCTCTTCTATGTTAATTTATCTGAATAATGAGGGACTTGAACATCATATAGCCTTTTTTAGTCAAGACTAGAATGTTATGAATAAAAGTACACGTATATTGAGAAACAAGTATTGGCAATTGTAAGAAGTCTCAATAAATTTAGGCATATGGTGTCCAAAAATATAATAAATTTTATGGTAATTCATCCAATCATAAGATACTTTCTCTTTAATAAAGACATGAATGAGAAAAGAGCTAGACAGATAACCAAGGTGATGGAGTATGATGTTAAGATAAAGGCCACTAAGCTAGTAAGAGATAAAGGGCTGTGTGAAAACCTAGAATCAGACCTAAAGGAAGATGAATATATGGTTTTGGAATTACAAGATGGTTTTAATACAAATTAAACTTCATATACTCCAATTTAGACACAATAAATGGTGAGTTTCATTCAAACAGGTAAGTGTCCTATGGGTCTAGATCAAACAAGAAGGAGATACTTCAAATTGTAATAAATACCTTATGTCCTTATGGATGGGGTAATTTTTAATAAATATTTAAATGTAATGATACTAATATGTGTGAAAATAGATCAGGTTGATAAGCTTCTGAAACATTTCCATGATGGACCAGCTGGAGATCATTTTGCACCTAAAACTATAGCTATAAAAATAATGAGGGCTAGTTACTATTGGTCTAACTAATTTAAGGATATGTATGCTTGGGTTATAATATATAAAAAGGGTGAAATTTTTATAGGAAAATAAATAATTACATCCCTTCCTCTTCACTCTATTCATATTGAACAACCATTCATGTAGTGGGGACTTGATTTCATTGGGATGATCAATCCTCCATCTAGTGCAAGGCATAAATGGGTCCTTACAGCCACCGACTATTTCACAAGGTGGGTAGAGGTAGTGGAGCTCAAGGAGGCTAATTAAAATTTATTTATTGACTTCTATAAGAGCCTAGTGATAAGGTTTTGGGTGCCTACAATAATAATTTTTGATAATGCCATGGATTTTAGTGGTATAAGAATAATGGAATGGGATCTACAAATTGGAATGTACTTGAGTACTTATTATAATTAATACCCTAAATAAATGGGATAAATAAGTATATTAATAAGAAATTGATAATAATTATAAATAATAAAATATAATATAATCAAAGGACTTGACACACTAGATTGAAGACAACCCTATGGGCTGATAGGATCACTCCAAAGATTGTCATTGGTAACTCACCTTATATGCTTATTTATGGAAGAAACGTTAAGCTAGCCATTTCACTTAAGTTACCAACTCTTGAGTTGGCACATCAGATTGAGAGTATGGATAATGATCCTATAGAGATAATATTAGAAGAACCAATAGCCTTGGAGGAAGCAAGAGATCACACTATGCACACCATGGAATATCATCAAGCATAAGTGAAAATAAACTTTGACAAGAGTGATATATCAAGAACATATCAAGAAGGAGATCTTGTCTTAAAGTGGGATGCTAATAGAGCTAATCCTAGTAAACACACTAAGTTTGATGAATTGTAGATTGGACCTTATGTTATAATTGCTTACAAAGAACACAATGTCTTTTAGCTTGCATGACTCAATGGAGAGGAATTGAGTATCCTAGTCAATGGGATACACTTTAAGCCTTTGAGTTTAGTTTTAAAATTTTGTACATAATAGAGTAGGTATTTGTGTTCCCTAAGTGCTTCATGCATAAGTGTATGTCTTATTTTCTTTATGTTGTTCCTTCTTCCAAGTGTTTTAAGACACATGTGTGATATGGTGTTTTATTTTTATCTAGTTCAGTTGGTTTAAAGGTGGTTGTCAAGTCTTATTTTTAATCTTGACTCCATATCCCAATGAATCTACTAAGTCACTAGTCTATATGAATAGTCAAGCATGCATTCCTAGGAGGTCTCCAAATATGTTAGCCAAATTTTGGCTACCATAGACTAGGTTCATTAAAAAACTTGACTTGTCATGTTTTATGACCTTGTTCAAAATACTTCCATGCCTTGTGGGGTCCTTAAATGGTCTTATTAAATTATTATTAGAAAAATTTAAGGTTTTTTTTATGCCTAAAACTCTCACTCTAGGTGAACAACCTTCTATGATAAGATTTATAGGTGTAGGACTCAAATGTAGTCTGTAAAGCAACTTCCAGGGTTTTACAAACTAGCTCTTCGAATTGGTTTGGGGAAAAGGGGAAGGAAGGAATGAAAATAAAACCAAAAATAACAATTAACTAACCTGATACACCAAAATATTTAAAGTATTGACCTAAAATTGCATAAATTAGCCAAACTGCTTGAAAATTATAGACTATTAAAGGAGTGTATGGATGAATTAAAGTCTATAACATAAACAAGAATCAACACTATAGAAGCAAAGAAAGAAAGATAATAGTCAGGAACAAATTTCCACTCAATTTGACATAGAATACCACATTCTCTTCACTTTTAGGTGTATAAAAAAATACAAAAGGCCTCTATGGGCACAATATATAATATTTAATCATACCGATGAGGGGCACCTGCTAAGATTGAAGAACAAAAAATGCTAACTGTTACTACTTCTATTCTGAAAACTAGATGATTACAAATGGTTGTTTTTTATAATTAATTTTTTTTTAATTTATCTACCAACCCCTTCCAAAATAAAAAGAGCTCTGAATATAAAGGCACAATAGTCTCATGAGGAAGTGACACCTAACAACAAACACTCATGCTCATGACAAATTCATTGTAACTGAATGAGGGGATCCAACTCATGAGTGAAGTTGGTCTTCATAACCTTGGATATGGTATTATTGCAATGCCTTATTATGCCCAAGATGCTTAGAATAAGTGTGGTGGTAACACATGCTTGAATATAAGACTACCTATAGAATGTCTGCTAGAGAAAGGGGATCCACTTCTCTCAACCAATGGTGTTACTTGAAGTCCCAACAAAAGAAACCTACCCTAGGCAAGCACCATGATGCCACATGTTGAGCTGGCACTACTATTGGGAGAATTGGGAATCTCTTCATAAATAATGAGCATTGGGATGCCATATGGCCTCAACGAGAAGATTTGAGACTTAGCCAAAAATTTGAAAAGGACCCCAGGGAAAAGATCAAGCTGAAAGCACAACTGTGAAACTTCACTGAGCACATCCATGACCTAATGCTAGTTTCTCCAAAAATCTAAAATGTGGAAAATGATCGATAGTTATTAGTGACTCAGAGGGGAATCCACCTATAGATGAAAGGACCCAAATTTTTTGGTTTTATAGACTAGTCGAGGCAAAACTATAAAAAGGGGTAAAGGCTCACCAAATTTACAACCTGAGAAGATCAACCTTCAAAGGCATCTACTCTTCCATCATGGATTGAGTCTTCTTCTTCAGAGCCTCAAAGGATTTATCTAGATTGATGATCTCCTTGAAGGGGATGTTACTCAAGCCCTGCACTACTTCTAATGTTTGAAATTACAACTAGGTGAGAGGTTGAAATATGGTCTCTACCTCAGAGATACATGGCACTTGGTCGAGAGCAATGAAGAAGGTCTGGTCATTCTAATTCTTCTCAAACTGTTGGCTAGCCTTGATATAGTCCATAGTGATGGAATTTTGAGTTTCTTCCATTAAGTCAACCTTATCAGTGGGTCTATCCTAGCTAAGATTGAGGCTAATGACATGTATTGAGTAGTCCCCCAACTAAATTTGTCCTTGGGTCTTGACCACTTGGGGTGCCATGTGTGCAATCATTAGAGATTGTTGTGATGGGTCAAAGAATGACTACATATGAGGTACAGTTGAGGCTTGAGTCATCTTTCCTATTCTTTTCTCTATTTGGGCCTCCCAATATTTTCTTGTAGTTTTTAATTACTGATAGAATTTTTCTTGTGATTGAATATTTTCCCCTATGAAGGGGAACCCCTGGGGGAGACTGAAAGGAATGATCACTTGCTATTTTGAAGTAGCGAGTGTTGTCCCCCAGAGATGAATGGGCAAAGGGATAGGGTAGAAGGTGAGAAAGGCAAGAGGCTATGAAGAGGAGTGGTTGGTGATTGCACCATTATGGGTGTTGATGTTGTAGATGAGGGTAGGGGAGTGAGAAAAGGTACAAGAGGGGAAACCAACAATGCAGAGGAAAGTGACATGAATGAGGTGATTGTTTAAGTAGAAGAGAGTGGTGTCAGCCCAGTGGAAACTATTGAGGGTGAAGATGGAGTGAAAAATATAGTGAAAGTGGAGATAAAAGGGTTAGAAAAATGCACCTTATTTTGTGGGGGCTCTGGTGTAGGATTATAAGCTTGTGATTTGGAGTCAAATTGAGATGGCCCTACCTTGGGTTGCCTTGAAGAGGCCTACTACTATTGTTGGGAAGTCTAGTGTAGATACAAAGGAGGTGGCTACATCATAGGCCTTTATATTATAGGGCTTCTTCCTCCTTGATTAGAGGGGTATCCTCCTCCTCCTATGAAGGGGTATCCTCCTCTTCTTTTGATTCTTTGACCAAGAATTCTCTCTCTACCAAGGCCTCCTCTACATGGTGCTCATCCCAGAGACTTTCAAACATCTCATCTATGTTTACATCTTCAAAATTCAGCCCTATCTTATTGATTTCCTACCTAAATTTCCAATAAGTGTCTATTTTCTTATTTCCCTAGCCCCTTTGAATGAGTTACACTCTCAGTCCCTTTATAATTTTCTTCTTGGGGTCAAACTCCTAGACCACTTTATAAAAGTATTCCCATGACCTGTGGGTGCCCAAATCTTGGACAAATCCACATAATAATTGATGTCCTCAATCAATTGTGAGAGATTCACTCCTCAAGGTATGGTTAGGGCTCATGGGTGAATAGAGTGATGGTTTTTAAGGAGGTTATATGACCAACTAGATCATAGTTCTATCAGTCTTTGATCTAGTCAAGGTTGAGCTCTTGTTTAAGTAGGCACCCCTATGACATTCTCACCATTGTGATGCCTCCATTTGAAAATGAGGTATCATAGATGGCCTTCTTCTTGTGGCTTATGTCATAAACTAAGTCTACCACATTGAGTTGATGAACTGGATCTAGGGCTAGGTACCTATTTATGAGTAGGCATAGGAGTTACAATGGCTCCTTAAATTTATGGACTCAAATGAATGTGAAATTGGCCCCAAAAAACCAATTAGCTAGAGTCCTACCCTCAGTAAGCCATGACCTTTGGTTGTCTATCATTCTATAAATGATGGGTTCTTGATTGAGGTTAATGAGGATCAAGGAGAGAAATCTGTCTAAAAAATCATAGTAATCTTGCATGGTTGATAAGATGTGGGTTCATACAATGATGGGGAACATCATGTTTAGATGGGTGCTTGTTTTAATGGTGTTGATAGTAAATACTGAGAGAATAACCTAGAATTTTGGTACATAATTAGGTGGAGGATGGAGGAGTACCTAAAGGTACTTTGCACTGAGAAATTCATTAGCTCATTATGGATGGTGGTGGTAATGACACCTAAAAATTCCATCTTGTAAGATCTTTCCTTACATATTATATTTAGAATGGATACCACTCCTAATTGGAAATGACATCCTTCATATCCCATGCCATAAAGCTCATGAGAGTGATCAACAAAGGGGGTGCTTCGATGTAGCTACTCCAGAGGATTAAATTGAGGAACTCTAGATTGGGCACAGGTGTCCCAAACATTTTATAAGATCTCTATACTATAGATGTCGATGTTGGGATTGCTCAAGATTCAAAGCATCTCTTTTATTGCATTGGTATCAATGTCCAATCTTAGGTAGTTTCCTATAATGATGTCAGTTTTGGCATCACATATTTTTGCACACAAGGAAATAATTTTGGGGCATGGGTGCATAAGAGGCACCATGTATTGAGCTAGTGTGTAGTTCTAAATCTTGTGCTCAAACAATTCAGAGTCATTTTCCTAAACCTTCTTGAGCATGAAAGCATGGGCATCCTCCCTCAGGTTCTTTGGGTTCTTGGATAATTTGGGATCAAATATCCCATCTACATAATCAAGGATCAATGAGGGGTCCCTATAATGCCCCTCAGCTATGCTCTTAACATTTTTAACTTTGCATTTTGGCTATGCTAGTGCCGAAGCATAAGATTTGCTCATAGTAACTTGTGTTAGGGGATCTTTGTGACTACCTAATCCTCAGGTTCTTTATTTTCTTAGATGTCTTCCACCACTAGATGAAGATGTAGAAGTTTCCATTTTACAACCATTTTCAATAGTTTCCCCTCTAATCTGAAGGATGGCACTAGATATCAACTCCTACTCATAATTTTTGAAACTCTTCACTCATTTTTGTTTGTTAAATATGCTCTATTTAATAATTCAATCCTTCACTCAATTCTCTTGGTAAATTTTAAGGTGTTTAGTCCATCCAAGAGAGTGGTTTTTATATGTCCATATTTCTAGCATGATCATCATGCAACTTTTGAAATTGGATACTCATAAATGCAAAAAGGTGGCACACATGCTTGAGGAGTGTCTCATAAGATATTTTAAATGATTCTTATGGGGAGTGCCTAGACATTAATTGTAAGGGGAGTGGGGTAGATAACCATCCATCCATAGATGGTTTCGGAAATAAAGAGAGTTAGGGTGTGGATACCTGGGAATGGGATGAGCCACTTGTGCCAATGACACTTATTTTGAGGGAAACAACAACAAATAAAGGAAAATCAATGGACAAAGGGAAATAAAATAAATAAGGGAAACACATAATCAAAAGGGAAAGCAACTAACTATATACAAGGAGAAGGCTAGTAAATTAGTTGAATTGTTTCAAGTCAATTTTGTTAACTGAAATCATTAATACATTACTTCTTCATCCTCAAACTTAAATGCATTACCCTACCTATCACGAATGATGCAAAATGGCCCCATCCATAAGGAATCAAAATTTTCATATTGGCCTAGCTTCATGGCCCTTTGATCATATTTCAAGACCAAGTCTCCTGGCTTGAAGCATGAGTCAGACAACTTCTTGTCAAACCAACATTTGATTTCCTATTGTTGAGACCATGGATTTACTAGCTCATTCTCTCGCTTCTTGGAGGTTGAGTAATTATTCCAACATAACCTCCATCACTCCATTCTCAGCTATCTCAATAGCCTTTAAAAGCTATAAGGTGGGGGTTTTTATTGATATGGGCATGACCACTTCCTTCCCGTATATTAGTTCATACAAGGATGTCTTAAGGATATTCTTGGGAGTAATTTGGTTGGCCCATAGGGATTTTTTCACATGCATATGCCACTCTCTTTCTTTTTTAGCACCCATCCTTTTGATCAGTCTAACGATATTCTTATTTTTTGATTTGGCCAGCCTATTCCCTTCAGGGTAATAGTTGGATGAAGTCTTCAAGAAAATGCCATTCTAGAGCATAAATTCTAAAATATTAAAACTGAGGAAGGCTTTTGAATTATCTAAAATGATCATTTTGGGTAGGCCAAACCTTGCTACTAGCTCCTCCAAGAAGATAAGGACCATCTTTTTGGTTACCTCCTTTAATGGGGCTACTTCTATCCATCTAGTGAAATAATTGGTGGCCATAAGTATCCATTTGTGGATTATGCTAAAGATGGGATTGATCATCTTGATGAAATATAGACCCCACTATGTGAAAAGTTTATTGACCATGATCAGATTCAGTGGCATGGCCAAATTCTTTTGCTTACCCATGAAGACTAATATTGCATCCATTTCTAGACTACCTGATGGTTGTCTATAAACATGGTTGGATAGTAATATATTGCACATAAAATATTGGTTATGATGATCTTTGCTGAGACATGTCCACCTGGAGGAGTGAAATGCATACTCTATAGAATTTTTTTAGCTGGGTGCTTTTCAATGCATCAGATCATATCTCCATCAGAGTTTCTCTTGAAGAGGACTCCCTCGACTAGTGTGTAAATATGCCCTTACAACTTGCAGAATCACCTTTTGTGTGTGAATAAGATATTAATATATAGGTTGGTTTGCATGGAATGGGTTCTATCAACAACCCAAGACCTGTTGGTTTCATATTGATTAAGTAGAACCATTTCTAATGTATCCTATTCTTCTATCGAGGTATCTATGCATTGGGCCAAGTAACAGAGTCCTCTTCCCCATATCACCTTGGTTAGCCTAAATTTAATGTTGTGTTCTAGGATCTTGGTGATAAAATTGGCCCTTTTTTGGTGATCTCTCTTTCTATTATATATTCCTTGATGCTAGAATGTATCACATACACCTTATCTTGTTTCCTGCCATAAGGTGCCTAAATTTTTTGAGGCCCTTAACAATGGTGAAAGCCTATTTTTCAACAAAATTATAATTAACCTTATACTCTCATAATGTTATTGAATAGAAAGCAATGGGATGCTCACTTATCTCTTCTTCTACCTTTTGAGTTAGCATAGTTGCTAGGCTATGTTTGCTACCATAGACATACATGATAAACTCCTTAGACAAGTCAAGATTAATTAGCATAGGGGAAATTGATATCACTTATTTAAGTCTATTAAATGCTACTCTTATTTCTATGGTCTATTTGAAGGGTTGGTATTTTTTCAACATATGTGTGATTGGCCTTACTATCCCTATGAATTTAGATATGAATCTGCTAATGAAATTAATCTTTCCTAGGAAGGATTGGACCCCTTTCTTATTGACTAACAAGGTGAAAGCCCTAATGGCCCTTAATCTTTTTGGATCAATGGTGATCCCTTCTTTAGATACCAAATACCTGAGCATATTTCTTGTGAGACTCTAAAAACACATTTTTTGGGGTTAAGAGACACCCCAAACTCTTGGCACTTCTGAATAACCTTCTCCAAATGATCAAAATGATCTTAATTCTTATAGGAGAAAATGGTGAGGTCATCTAGGTATATGAGGATGATATTATTGATCAATCCTTTAAAATACACATCCATATCTCATTATAAAGTAGCCCCTATATTCGAGATGCCTAAAGGCATCTTTATATATGCAAAGGTTCCCCACTTCATGGTAGAAATGGTCTTGTGTTGATGTTCCTCATTCTACCATACTTGGTTATATCCTGAGAAGCCATCTAGTAGAGATAACATTTCTTCATCCACCATTATTTGAAGAATCTACTCCATACAAGGGAAGGGGTCATGATCCTTCAGGGATGCTTTGTTTAATTCCCAGAAGTCCATGTATAGCTAGATTTCTCCACTCTTCTTCCTTACTGGAACTAGGTTAGACACCCAAGTTGAATGCTTGATTGGGTATATTATTCTTGAGTCAATCAATTTCCTCAGCTCTTGACCCATGAGAGACTCAATCTTTGGATTTATTGACCTTTTCTTTTGCTAGATAGGATTGGTCCCTTCCACCAGGTCTATGGTGTGTTGGATGACCTCATGGTCATACCCCTTCAACTCATCATAGGTCCATGCCATGGCCCCTTCATACTTGTTATAGAAAGAAATTGATCACTCTTTATCATTTTAGGAAGCCTCTTTCCCAACTTTTAGTTTCCTTCCTTCTTTGACATCAAACTTAGAGTAGTCACTCTTATCTATGACAAAATTCTATTTATCATTCCTCATGTCATCAGAATCAAATAAATTCTTGATGGTGATCGACCCTTTCATAATTTTATTAGATTTCAGTTATATGACTTTGTCCCCATAGGCTTCCTCGATCTTTGGTTGCAACCATTCTATAAATTCACATGATTACTGAAGGAACATGGTGATTTGGGTGTCATTTTCAAACACCTTCCAATTTTGATCATTATCTAGGATGGTGGGTTTGATAGTCACCCACACTACTTGCTCATTGGTGAACAAATATATCATCGAATCAAAATGGCAATTGATCACCACTATTCTATCAGCTTTTACATTCATAGATCTAGGAATAACTTGGATTTTGAATGCTTTGATAAAATCCCATATTTGATGGTGGTAAGATCTCATGAAAACATTATTTGTATCCATAACCCCTTTCACCTATCTCACCACTAATTCAAAATCATTGAATGTTTTTAGCTGCTTTACACCCATGCGCTCAATGAGGCTAAGGCCATGGACTAGTGCTTCATATTCAACTTCATTATTTATGAAAAAAATTGGAATTAGAAGGTTTGTAGGGTTTCTTTCTTGATTGGGGAAACTGATCATATGCCTAGTCTAGAGATGGTCTTGCATTTTGCATTACCAAAATGTAGAGTCTAAAATTTGGACTCACCTTCAGGTTTTTCACTCTGATCCTCCTTCCTTTTTATGAGCTTAGGGATGGCCTAGTCTTCATCATGGATCATGTAGGTCTTGAGGCCAATGGCATCAAAGTTTGAGAATGGGTCACTCTTGATGAATTCATTAACAAGGACCTTTTCCTTTGGGTTTCTATTATATTCTACCATCTCTTCTTCAAGCATTTCTACATGATACACCTCTTTCTTAGAGAAATATGTGTGTGTTGCTTTGAAGTTGATTATAAACTCATAAGATATGTGTTCAAGATACATACGCTCAGACAACACTTTCAATTTTGAGCCATATTTCGTCCTCAAGATCAAGTAGGACCAATCCAATGATAGGTATCTGCCTATCTTGGTGGTGAAATCTCTTGATAGACATAGCCTAAATACTGGTGGGATGTCTATAACTACAACTTCCTATGATACAATAATAATAGGATAAGAATATAAGGTGAGGGGAATATCCTTAATAATACCTATGGTTTAAACTTTCTTCCCATCCAATTACATTACTCCTTTATTCAAAGGCTCATACTACAATTGTAGTGCATCTGTAATCTATTTATGCATCATCGTGGTGCTAGCACCATAGTCAATCATGGAATTATGAAATAAATTTTTCCCCATGATAAGTTTCAAATAGAATGGGGTAGGTTTTGTTTTATTTACCCCCTCTTTAGAATTGACAAATTTAGATAGCACTTGGGGTTGTGTATTGGTGCTAACTTCCTTTATCTTTATCTGTGTGAGCTAAATAACCAATTTTCATTGCACGAGCTTCTCTTGATCCTCTAAGGATTATTTCAGTAGGGACTTCTACTTGGGGATAGATAGGACATCCTAGAGAGAAACATTGGTTGGAACTTTCTTTATTTGTTTCACCACATTATATGACCCTGGAGATGGAACCTCAAGGTATTTTACCTTTGTTTGCACTACATCACCCTACCTTTGATATATCAAGGGTGATGGTTGGGGTGTTGAACTCTTCTCAAAAGTAACTATAGGCCTTCTAGAATCTTCTTCACTCTCGACCAATCTCTTCTTGGAGTGAGTGTAATAGTTTGATTGGACTTGTAGATCTCTATACATGGGGACTTCACTCACATAGACTACATCCTCACCCTCTATCCAAGATAAAAGTGCATGCTCCAAAGCCATATACTCTTCTTATTCCAAGGAAATTCCTTGTATCTATGTTATTAGGATAACATTTTTGACTCCTAAGGACTGGTACCTATAAGAGGATGAATCAGATGTGCCACCTTGCCTCCATTACTCAATAACCTTTTACTTTAGATTACCTTTTGGATAATTTTGGGGTGCATGTACATCATTACATGGGAATCACCATGAGTTTGAGTCATCTACCAAGTTATTTTGGCCAATGACTAGCTCTCTATTTTCACTTGGTGAGACCATTTACAAGGGATCAAATACCTTAACAATTTGATTCATGGGTCACATCTGATGGTTCTGCACTTGATGATTTGGTGCCTGATAATTTAGACTTTGCCTCTAATAGTATTGGTTATTCTATTAGGGCACTCTCTCTTTTTGGTAGTTTTAGAAAGAGGGATTCAAAGGCATAATCTACTACCTTTTGAGATTTATGATCTCATTGGAAAAGTTTCACAATATGATCTTCATGTCATTCATCTCTGCATCTAGTGAGGATGAAGAAGACATACTTGCCTAAGTAGGTAGGTATACAAACATGGATGATAATGCCTATGAGGTGCTTAAAGCCTCATCTTATAGTAGCATCAATATTTTTGGGAACATCAACATTGATGGCTAATGAAGGAGCTTCCCAGTGTCTATCAAGTTGTTATCATCTCTAACTGCTAGCTCATATGCATCCAGTAGCATCTAATCTCCAAGAGACTAGATCATGATGGAAATGTCTGAGTTAAAGGCCTTGAGGTAGAAGACAATGGTCATGCCTATCGATGGTTGAGCCAATATTGGGATTCTTTGCTAGGTCTTATCAAACTTGGTATTGAAATCAATAATAGCCTCCTATGGGGCTCTCTTAATAGTTATTAGTTATTGTAGAAGAGATGATTGGTCTACCTTCTCATTGAATCCTTCCAAGAATATATTCCCCAAGTCATCCCAGGTGGTGATGGAGTTGGTAAATAAGGACTGATACTAATCAAGAGCTCACCCCTTGAAATAGGTGGAAAATAACCTTAAGGTCACATTTTGATGTGTAACATGGTGCATATTGCACACATTTGCAACATCTTGGAGATTTTCCACTATGATTTTAAAGTCTTCCCCTAAAAATTTGGGGAGTGAATTTAAGGCATTAATAGGAATAAATTCCCATGTAGATGGCCCTACTAGAGGGATGAGTGGGCTTCCACTATTCTATGCTACAAAGTTTCTTGGTGGCCTTGGTTGTTGTGTAGCACTAGATCCTGTGGTCCTTTGGTGAGTTACAACTACCAGAAGTGATGTTAACAAGCCTAGATTCTTCACTTTATATGATCTTGTAATGGGCTTATGGTTCATAAACTCATATTTCTAGTCAGGTATATTGGAGATTTGGTCCCATCAGGCATGCTAAAAAAGAATAAATTGTTGATGCCTAAAACTCTTATTGTTAAGAATATAGAACATAGAGCAATATTAATGAATTAAAGATAGAAATAAAATGTATAAATTACAACATAATAGAGACATAGATTTAACATGGTTCACCCAATATGGGCTACGTCCAGATAGAAACAACCAATCCTTCTTATTATTCAGTCCAACAAATGAAGGAAAAAAACTACAATACATCCACTACAATATCCTCTTTACTCACACACAGTATACAACCATGATTACAATGCCCTCATATCAAAGGAGGGTTACATATTAGGGCAAAAATGCATAAACATAATTTCTACCATTAGATATATTGCCCCCCACACCCCCTATTGGGAACTGGGAATTAAAATAAGATAAAGCTCCACCATCCAACAATCTCCCACTTGGAGACTAATTGTTACAACTCCACTGCTACAACTCTTGCTTAGACTTTTCATTGAACTTTAACCCTAGCATGTTTCTCATCTTCCTTGTTATCCTTGAAGACCTATTAAAGTTAAACAACTTTCTAGCTTCTCTTTAGTGACTACCTTTTTTAGCATATATACAAGATTCTAACTCATATGAATCTTTTCTGACTTCAGTTGGCCATCCTCCAAAATTGAATGAATGAAGTGATTCCTGAGTTGTATATGTTTGGTTCTTGATTAGAATGTTGAGTTCTTTTCTAAATGAATCATACTCTAGTTATTACTATACAACCTACAATCTTCCTGCTTTTGACTCAACTCTTCCATGAACCATTACATCCATGTCATCTCCTTGATTACTTTAGTAACTACAACATATTTTGCCTTTATAATTGATAAAGCAACTATCTTCTACAATTTTGAAATCCAACTAACTGCTATGTCACCAACCATGAATACATAACCTATGGTGCTCCTCCTTCCATATAAATCTTCAACCATGTATACATCAACATATCCTTGTAAGGTAACATCTGAACCTTCATAGCACAAATTTATATTAGTGGTCCCTCTCAAGTACATGAGAATCCACTTGACTACATCCCAATGCTCTTTTCTGAGATTACTCATAAACCTGCTGACAACTCCCACTGCATGTGTAATGTTTGTTTGATACACACCATAGCATACATTAAACTTCCAACTATTGAAGCATAGGGTACTTTAGACATGTAATTGATTTCTTCCTATTTTTTAGGACATTATTCCTTAATTTAAAGTACCCTCCCAAAGGTATACTCACTGGTTTTACCTCTTGCATATTGAACCTAACTAACACCTTGATGTATTCTTCTTGATACAATTTTAATTTTCTATTTTTCTTATCTCTTATTATTATTTTATCAATAATTTTCTTTGCATCACCCAAATCCTTCATTACAAATTAATCTCCTAGTTTTATTTTGAGCTCATTTATATCATGCATGTTAGACCTTGTAACAAGCATGTAATATACATACAATAACAAGATAATATAGTTGCCATTATCTAATCTCTTAAAGTAAACATAGTGGTCAAAATGACATCTACTATAACCTTGTTCTATCATAAACATGTCAAATTTCAAATACCACTCTTTTGAAACTTTCTTTAGGCTATATAAGCTCTTTTTCAACTTGCACACCATTTTATCCTTACCTCTGACTTCATATCCCTATTTCTATTCCATATATATTTCCTCCTCCAAGTCACCATGAAAGAACACTATCTTCACATCTAACTATTCAAGGTGTAAATCTTCTACTGCTACCAAATTTAAAACAGTTCTTATAGAGTTCATTTTAACTACTGGAGAAAATATTTAATCAAAATCTATACCTTTCTTTTGTGAAAACCCCTTTACAACAAGTTTGGCCTTGTACTTATTTTTTCCTCCAACTTCTTCCTTCAACCCATTTATTTTGCAATGCTCTTTTACCTACAAGCAACTAAACCAAATCCCAAGTTTGGTTATGTACCAAGGAGTCCATCTCCTCTTTCATGCCTTGCTCCCACTTCTTTCTAGTTTCTACCTACATTACTTCTTTAGAGCTTTCTGGTTTACCACCATTAGTCAATAATAAATAATAAAGTGAAGGAGAGTATTGTTCAGGGAGTCTACTTACTCTGGTAGATCTTCTAACTACACTTCCAAGAGCTTAAGGTAATTTTTGTTGTATTTGTTACACATTTTGATTTTTTGGCACTTTTAGAATTTCATTTCCAATGATTTCATCAAGTATTGCATATTTAGTATTTGGCTTTTCTTATTTCTTTCCCTGCAACTGATCTCTGTACATGACCTTCTTGTTAAAAATCACATGTCTACTCCTAATGATTTTTTTATTTTCAAAATCCCATAAACGGTAGCCAAAATCATTAACTTCATATCCAATAAAAGTACATTTCTTGGATTTTGCTTCAAGTTTGGTTCTATTTTATTTATCAATATGGACAAATGCTTCACAACCAAAAGTCTTTAAAAAATAATAATCTACCTTTTTACCTGTCCATGCTTCTTCTATAATGCCACCATATAAAGGACTTGAAGGCCCTCTATTTATTAAATAAACAACTATATCCACAAAAACTACCAAAAATTGTAAGGGAAACCCTACATGTAATCTCATGCTCCTTGCACACTCCATGATTGTCCTATTCATCCTTTTTGACACACCATTTTATTATGGTGTTCTTAAAACCATCTTCTCTCTATGAATCCCATGGGATGAATAATAATTATTAAATTCCTTGTTTTAGTATTCACCTCCATTATCTGATCGGATATACTTTAACTTATTTCCTATCTCATTCTCAACTAAAGCTTTCCATTTCTTAAAAGTATCAAAAACATCAGATTTTTTCATATGTAATAAACCCAAGTTTTTTTAGTTGCATCATCAATAAAAGTAACATAATAAGAAGAGCCACCAAGGGATGATACTTGATCTAGTCCCCATACATTTGTATACACAAGCTCTAACTTTTCATCCTTCTTTGTCTTCCCAACTCTAAGAAATTTGACTCTCTTCTATTTTCCATACACATAGTGCTCACAAAAATCCAAATCCACCTTCAAATTTGGCAACAAATTCTTTGAGTGGATAACTTGCATCCCCTTCTCACTCATGTACCCAAGTCTATGGTGCCATCATTTTTTATCCACTTTTTTAGAATTTAAAGCAATAGAGGATTCAACTTTACCATTAGATAAATATAATGTACATATCTTCTCTCCTTTTGCTATTATCAGTGATCCTTTAGTGACCTTCGATGAATTTTATATAAATGTAACTATGCATCCCTCACTTCCAACCTACCCTACTAAAATTAGATTTCTTCTCAACTCAGGAACATGCCTCACCTCTTTTAGAAACCATTTGTTTCCATTTTGTATCTTAACCTTTCCCACAATTTTATTGGGTTCACCATCACCCAAATAAACTTGTCCAAAATCACCTTGAACATAGTCTTAAAAATATTTATTATGGGGTGTAACATGAAATAAAACCCCTGAATCTAACACCCAAGAATCATTAATATTATCTAAAGAAAGGATTAAATCATCTTGTAACACATCACCTACTACATTTGTTTCATGATTTTTATCTTATTGTCTATCTCCTTGTTTTCCTTTTCAAAACTAATAATATCTCTTCAAGTGTCCTTTCTTTCCATAAATCTGGCACACCAACATTCCTATGGATTTGGATATGCACTTCTTAGACTTATCATGATTCCCTGGGCCCTTTCTTCTACCTTTTTGTCTTCCCCTGTTCTCCATAGTCAAATCATTACCTAGTGTCTCACCTATGCTTTTTAAACATATTTTCTTGCTAAGAATAACACTAATAACATCATCAAACTTTAAAGTGTTTGAACCAAAGACAAAATTACTCACAGTGATGACCAAGCCATTCTAGCTTTCTAGAAATGAGCATAGAATCCAAACAATCCTAATCTCATCATCAAAATTTACTCCTACAAAGCTTAACTAATTTGTGACCATGTTAAATTCATTTAAATGAGTAGTAATAGACCCACCTTCTAACATTTCTAGATTAAATCAATGCTCCATAATAAATACCTTGTTGGAGGCTAAGGATTTTTCATACACTCTATCTAATACATTTATCACATATGTTGTTATCTTTTATTTTAAAATATTGAAGGATATCGATGTTGTTAAACACAGTCATATTGTTCCTAGTGCCTTTCTATCAAGAACCTCCCAATATTCATCTTTCATAGTCATCAACTTCTTTGCTATTTTACCCAATGGTATGAAAATATCCTTCTGATATAGATAGTCCTCCATTTGCATCTTTCATAGCTGATAGTTTTGGCCATTAAACTTATTGACCTTAAACTTTCCTTCTTCTACCATTACTCCCACTTGAACCAGGAACCCTATTTTCCTGTGAGTTTATCTACCAAATAAACTTTCAGATTTGATACCAATTTTTAGGAATATAGAACACAGAAAAATATTAATGAATTAAGGATGGAAATAAATGAAAAAAATACAACACAATAGAGACACAAATTTAACTTGGTTCACCCAATATGGGCTGCATCCACACAAAAACAAACAATCCTTCTTATTATTCAATCCAACAAATGAAGAGAAAAATTTGTAATACATCCAATTCAATATCATCTTTACTCACACATAATATGCCGCTATGATTATAATGCCCTTATATCAAAAGAAGGTTACATATTAGGGAAAAAATGTACAAACATAATTTCTACCATTAGATCTATAACCTAATAGTGAATGGCCTAGATTTACTATGAAATTACAATATTTTTATAATACCACTATGGTAACCCTAGTGGGGGGTTGTTGGTCCCCCACACCCCCTATTGAGAATTGGGCATTAAAATAAGAGCGGACTCCACCATTAAACACTTTATCTAGGTGAATAGCCTTCTATGAAAAGCTTTACAAGTGTGGGACTAAAATTTAGACTATAAAGCAACCTCTGGGGTTTTGGAAGCTGGATCTTTGAATTAGTTTGGGAAAAAAGGGAAATAAGAATGAAAATAAAACTAAAAATAACAAATAGCTAAGGTGATACATCAAAATCTTTAAATTATTGACCTATAATTGCATTAACTAGCCAGACTGCTTGATAATTATAGACTATTAAAGGAGTGTATGCATGAATTAAAGTCTATAACATAAATAAGAATCAACACTATATAAAAGATAAAGCAAAGAAAGGAAGATAATAATCAAGAATAAATTTCAACTCAGTTTAACACAAAACACCACATCCTCTTCATTGTTAGGTGGAGAACAAGGTACAAAAGGCCTCTACGGACACAATATGCAATATTCAATCCTACCCATGAGGGTTACCTTCTAAGTTCAAAGAATGAAAAACACTAATTGTTACTACTTCTATTCTAAAAACTAGATGATTAAAAATGGCTACTTTTTGATAATACGAAAAATAATTATTCATCTACTAACCCCTTATTAAAAAAAGAGCTCTACATATAAAGGCACAATAGTATCATAAGGAAGTGACACCTAACAAAAGGAACTTACACTCACAATGAATCTATTACAACTAAATGAGGGGATCTGGATCATAAGTGCAGTTGGTCTTCAAAATCCTAGATATGGCATAACTGTAATGCCTTATGATGCCCATGATGCTTGGAAGAGGCAAGGTGTGACATGTGTCTGACTTTAGGATAACACCTAAAATATTTGTTATCGAAAGGGGATCCATTCCTCTTTACCAATGGCACTACTTGAAGTTCTAACAAAAGAAACCTACCCTGAGAAAGTGCTACAATGCCATATGTTGGGTTGGCAATACTATTGGGTGAGCTGGGAATCTCTTCATAAAGAGTGAGTGTTAGGATGTCACATGGCCTCAATAGGAAGAGTTGAGACTTAACAAAAAATTTAAAAGGGACCCCAAGGAAAATATAAATCCAAAAGCATAACTGACAAACTTCATCAAGCACATCCGTGACCTAATGTTGGCCACTCCAAAACACTAAAATGTGGAAAACGATCCACAATTATTTTGACAAGATTAAGGTAATGTCTATATTTATCTTGTGTTAGTCTAGTCATAAGGTGAACATAAAAATATGGATTAAAAATATGTCAAAGGTTCAAAAGTGTCTCTCAAATTCATACCATGCTTTGACCACCTTGATGAACAGTTTACATTTGTTTGGAGAAGTTAAGGTTCTTTTATGAAGTTTAAGGTAAATTGTAATATAAGGAAAAAGTGTAAATAGTCAAGTTAAATGCATGCAAAGTATAAAAAAGATAAAATTCCACATAATACACTTTTTAAATCTTTTTAGGCATTTATCTAACTTTCAAACATGTCAGGAATGTTAGATTACATCAAATTTGTAAGTTCAACATCCAAATTGAGAGAATCACTCCTTTGTAGACAATTATAGGCACTTGTACAAACTTAGGAGATCCATTTTCAGGTGAAAATAGTTAAATGGTGTCTATTTACCTTCTCTAGGCCATATCCATCATTTAAAATCTTGCATAGGTCTTGAGATTCCAAAATTTGCATTAGAACTTCGATCACTCCCTTAGCAAACTCACTAAGGCCAATATCAAGTGCTCATTTCATATAGTATTGATGGATTTGGGACCTAAGATTTTTACCAAAGGAGGGGGTCATAATTACCTTTAAGCCATGGCCATACTCATTATATTAGTGGTCCCTCATTTATGAACAATCATTAATAGTTTAAAGAGGTCATTATGTCTTGTTAATCCAAACAAGGTCTAGAGTTACCTTTGTTTCTTTACTACTGAGTTTGATGGAATGAAATGAATGTTGTAAGATGTTTTTATAGATTAAATGGGTAATTTTAATGTCATATTCATCAATAAAATCAATTGTATGATATGGATTCAACAAAGAAACTTGTTTTAAGCATGTCTAAACACCACCACCCCAATTGCAAGCATTTTGGTTGGTTTTCAATATTATAATTCTAAGAGTTTTTAAGTACCTCATCAGTCATGTAAAATGTAAAAAATATCATTTTTATATGATCCATGTTATTTATCTTTGAAAATGGTTTCTTTGTAGATAATCCTTCAAGTGGTGGCATGGTGTAATATACAAATAGTTTCCTATAGGCCTGATTGCTAAAATTAGACCCAAATAAAAATGAATTTTAAATGGTAACATGTGAGATTACCATTAAAAAAATTTAAAGTCTAATAGAATGAGATCATAATTCAAATACACTTTGTAACAAAGACTGTGATAAGTTTTGTCCACCCACAAGTCTACAAACATGTAGGTGGACATTCATGGATCATCAGTATCATGTTGAAGATGTTCAAGTAGTGGAGAGACCTAGTGTATCCCCATAAAAAATCATATGAACTTAATATATCTCACTACATCAATGTAAAGAACATGAGTGAATACATGAGCTCAAACCTTCATATATGATCTTTGTACATGAAATGACCTCATACACAAGCTTGCATATACAATTGGGCAAGTTTGAGTCTAATTAGTGTTTAGAAGGAGGTCCATAGGCCTACTAAGGGAATAATAATGAAGGGACATGATTTTACATAATCATAGAGTGACAAAGACTCAATAAATGGTTTCTAACAACCTATTCAATCAAAAGTAGACCTATAAGTTTTAGACCTGTAGGTCCTCATTTTGAGCCAAAATTCAATTGTTCATACAAAGAAGAATATGTGAAAATAACATGACTCAGTATAGGTATGAAATAAGACACAAATCAAGGAGATCACCTAATATATCTAAGATTTAAAAGAGAATTGAGATGATTGATGTCACAGTCACTAAAGGAACCTACAGGCCCAAACACTCATATACATGCCTATGTATGAAGACAAGAAGGAAAAATATTGTAGATGCCATAAGAGGTCAATGGTATTATAGGATGGTAATAAGGATCATAATACAACCCTCCATTTTTGGTTGGGACCACCAAATAACTAAGACTCAATAGTGAACGTCATATCTTCGAGTTGCAGTCATAAACCCAAATTGTAAGATACAAGTCCATGTTTGGCAAGTTACAAAGCATGCATATGATTGTATGTAGATGAATCAAAACATAGAGAGATATATTGGGGTCTAAAAGAGACATGTTAAATTACTATAACCTAAAAGAGTGGTGGCTAACCTCAAGAACAAGCAGTGAGGGCTAAAAGAGGCCTACAGGCCTAAAACCCTTAAGGGTCTATTATGGTCAATGAAATCAAACATTGAGAACATATACATATATAAATGTAAATGAAACAAATTTAAGCATGGATATGGATGTTTTAGACAAAATGGATATGGTTGAGACCAAAATTTTGTAGTTTGAGGGGAGTTTTTCTTATTAAACTTTGCCCTCAGTCCTCATACAGCTAATTAGCCTAAGAAGCTATGTTTGATTGCTCAGAAAACTTTAAAGGAGTTGCATGGTGATAATAGGTGATTATGGAAGATAGAGAGGGTATATAAATTTAGGTCATTGTAACTATTTCAAACTATCACTCCCATACTTTTATGAATCATCCCTAAGACTAGAGGTCTCACCAAACTCTATTTTTTCCTTGTGAAAGAGTTCAAAGGTCATCTTCTTTTTATTATAAGTGTACAGAGGGTTTACATGGGAACTCAAGATCATAGGGGATATTATATGGGTCTCCTTATTCCCAATTTATGGTATTTTTTTAGGATTAACCCCTTACGATTTATGAACCATCATTAAGATTGTAAGCACCTAAACCCTTGTTAAACCCTCCTAAAGGACCTAAAGAGATAAATAATGGTTTTAGTGCCTTTAGATGGACTAATATGGATTGTAAATTATTTTAGTGATCCTCACAACTCTTATGGACACCTAAGGAACACACTTGTTGGGACATTATACGGAATAGGCCAAACAAGCCCATTTACATGCATGTTTATGAAAATTCAAGGTGGTGTTGAGAACCAAATAAATTGGAGAGGATTAGTAAGCCTATAAATAAATATCATTATCTCTCACACTTCTCCATAGGTCTCCTGAATTAGTCCTTATACCTTTTAAGTAAATAGTTTGGGCCTAAAAGTGTAAATGCACCATTTTGCTAACTAAGAATCTCTATTGTAGACCTATGAAGTACTATTGGAGGGATTTTTTATATCATATTAGTTGAATTATGATGTTTTAGGCACAAAACAACAACAATAAAACATTAAAACCTACTAATTCCTTGAAAAACCACTCAAGTTGCTTCCCAACCATAACCATGCCTCCAAGCTAGGGCTTTGACCATTTCTTGGTCCACCCATTCATAAAAGGTTATAAAACCTAAATTTTTTTATGGAGAATATTTTTAGGTTATATAAAGTGAATAAAATGTTTAATGTAGGTTTCACACATGTGGGAGGTCAATCAAGCAAAATCTTAGTTTTCTAAGCCTAGAGGCCTAATTAAAAAGAGAAAAAACACAAATAAGTACACTTATACTTAGAGTCTAGTCATGAAATTTTGTATGTATATATAAGGGAATAATGGGTACTCAAATCCATTATCATTTTTTCAAGATCATTCATACACTACCTTATATAAGTAGCTTTGTCTATTTTGAGGGCTACATGGAAATGAAGGAAATTGAGAGGTTTAGGTGTGAAATGGAGTGATACGAAACATCTGAGGCACTAATATGGGTTGATAAAATTTAATAAGGCAATTAGGAGTGTTTATGAAGATATTTTGCAATCATGAGTTTGAAAACCAAGTTTTAAGCATTTTGAGCCCAAAAAGAGCTAGTGAAGATTGTATGCTAATGAGTGAAGGAGAGGTTACAAAATTTGTAGGGGAGTAGTATATAAATCTATTAATCATTAAAAATTTCATTAAATCATCTTATAATTGTCATTTAAGGTGTATAGGTGTAGCCTCAAGAAATAAGAGTTACATTCGAGAGCTCAAATTTGCCTAAGTAACCTCCTATTCCAATTTGAAAAAGAGCATCATTGAGCAAGTGTACACATGTTGATGAAAATATTTAGGACCATTTTATTACTAAATTTCTTTTATTAAAATTTCCTTCATGATGAATGACACTTTTCCATGATCTTCTATGCCCATTCTCTCTCTTTCTTGCTCACATTTTCCTATATATAGAGCCTTGTATGGCCTTACAAAGTATCTTCATATTGGTTATGGAGAATCCCTACCAGAATTAACTCTTGTACTTTCCTATTATAGTCAATTCAATATACATACTCCATATTCATCTTGAAAATAGTAATTTTGAGTGTGTCATTTTGATGAATGCTTAGTGATAGTGTATGTGCTTCCTTGCATTTGTCCTTCATGTTCATGATTCTATCTAAGTTTATTTCCTCTCACAGGTCATATAAAGTTTTATACTTAATTTTATTAGTTAGATAATTTATAAACCATTATTTTTTTTTGTTATCACCTCTTGGTTGATCATCCTAAGCTCTTGCAATCTTCACAACCATCATATTGAAGCACTAGTGTGATAGGGATTGTTTTGGAGTAGCATAATCAGATTATAATTTAGTATTTCATAGTGCATTCTTAGCAATCTGAGGACATCATGTTTGGTGCATCACCTCTAAGTTTATTTATTATTTTTATTCTTCATCTTTCCTTTTTACAATTTAAGCAAATAGTATAGTTGTTAGTGTAGGTGTTGTACTTGGGAGCTAGCCCAAAATCTAGAGGTTTGATCCCTTTGAAAGGTCACCCACAACCTTCGATCAATCCCATTGCATAATTCAAGTTGAGAAAGATTAAATTACCCCCTCAAGGGTGAAAATTTGAGCTATACTAGAAACCATTTACAATAACTTACCTTTTTATTATTGCATTCCAATTTGATATTTACCTTGACACAAGCAAGACATTGTACCTCAAAATGTTCCCAAATCCCATTTAAAATTAAAGTCACATACCAAATCAAGACAAGTTTCAAGTATCCAAACTTATTTCAAGATGAAGATCATAAACCTAAACATGCCTAAATATACACGTAGTGGGGCTATCTATAACTCCTCCTTTGATGAAGAGATAGTGTACAACCCATATGGGTATGACCATTATGTAGACAATGAGGAAGATCAAAAATTATTTTCAAAATAATTTCTAGTACCAAATATAAACACCATAACCCATACCTTTCAGTCATACCACCTAATGTTGAATAAGTACAATACCAACCATACCATCACACATGCCATTTGGTACAAAACATAGACCTAATCCAATGTACCTTGTGAATGTGCCACCTAGTGTTAAATAAATTCATGATCAATTTTCATGACAACTCTTTGACAACAAAGATTCTTATTAGATTATTAGAAATGGGGGCAAAATTTCTCCTTGAATTTCTTATAGAGAACTTACACTATTTGGTTAGAGTACTTAAAGAAACACCTCTTGTATTAGTTGATAATCAGGCCACTTTTGACCAAGTTCAAACTTATGTACCAGCTTCTGATCAAGCTCTTCTAGTGTTCAAAAAGAGAAAGGGTCAACTCATTGACCAGTCTTCTCAAATCCAACTTATTACCTCAAATAAAACAAGCTAAATAGGCTTTAACTACTCTCACTAATTCCCTTACGAAATTGGATATTCAAAAACCATCGTTAATGGAGTTAAGTCATTTGACTACATAGCTAGTGTATTTTTTAACTAATCCCACGTATAATTCCAATCCATTTTCTAATAAGACATTAGTTTTGGATTTGTTTAGCACGCATATATCTAAAATCAATCTAGTAAGTAATCCTGAGTCAAATCTCTCCATAGATTCTTTCCAGCATGTGGTATCTAAATTTTAAAAGGCATATCCCAACCTACATCAAGTTCCCTCTACAACACAATAAAATATTCTTCAAAAATCCTAATATATTTTTCCTCCCAAAATTCTAGGTACTTCGCATCAACACATTACAACCATGCCTAGTCTGCCATAAGAAATTCCAAGTAACAATCCACCACTTAAATAAGTGGTGACCAATACCCCACCTTAACAAGTGGTAACAAATCCCCCACTTCAATAAGTTCCAACCAATCCCAAAAAAATGTCATCTAATCAATATTGCATTTCTATTATTCAACCATTTGCCATTTCTATTTTAACAAGGGGCCTCTTCGAACCAAAAACATGTGTCATTTAACCAACATTAGGTTCCCCTTATGTGATAGATCCTAAGAATCAATGTAGGTTCTACTCCAATATCAACAAGTTACATTCAATACCCAACAAACCATTCATCCATTCATGCCTCAATTCCCTTCAAATGAATGCCACACTTAGCAATAGGTGCCTTACCAATAATAAGTCCCTTATTATAAGTACAACTCTAATCAAAGAGTAAATATTCCTACAAATTTCCAACTATTCTATACCACCTATTTATCTAGGTCAAAATAATTTACCTTTGAATACCCATTAAAATTTACCCACTTCCTCTCATTTTGGTCCCACTTTTTCAAAATTTGTAGGAGGTCAAAGATGCAGTTTCATCCATTTAGGCATGAAATCAAAATAAGAAATTTAAACTAAATTTCATAGGCTCTTATCCCTTTGATATGAGCTATCTTAAGATACATTTTTTGCATCATTTTGAGATTCCCAAATTTGAAAAATACGAAGGCAAAGGTGATCCTAAGGAGCATCTAAAATATTTTTTTGTCATATGTCAAGAAGTTGTGTATAGCAGTATCTGCCTACTTCACTTGTTTCCCCATAGTTTGGCAGGGCACACCTTAAAATGGTTCCTTGGTCTACCTTATAATTTCATTGATAATTTTGATGAATTTTTAGAGATATTCATGCAACATTTATTTTTTAATGTGGAACATAAACTGACCAATGTTGATCTATGTCAGGCTAAACAATGAGTAGAAAACTTTGCTAACTATTTATAATGGTGTCACTCATTAGCTAGATGAATCCCACATAATCTTCCTGACAAATAATTGGTTGAAATGTTCACTGCCAACATGAAATATGATATAGCTCATAATCTCAAGCTTCATTATGCTTATACATTTAAAGAAGTTATTTCCAAGGGAATACATATTGATCAAACCCTCATCAACAAAGGGATAATCAAGATATACTCTCAGAATCAATTTATGATCAAGGCTTAGACACGAGCTTCTATACAAGTCTAATCACGTATATCAAAGAAGCCTAAACCATTCAACATTAACATAAATGTTGTAGTACATGGGGTAATTGAATCTTAGCATGTGCAAATGATTCAACCACCACCTATTTGGACAAACCCACCGACTCAACTTCCCACTTTTAAGACCCCCTCCAAGAAGAGGTCATTAAAACAATAGATTTTTTAGTAAACTTGGTGAGCCTATTGAGATGGTTTTATAAAAGCTAGTTGTTGCTAATATGATAATTTGGTGAGTGCCCAATCCAATTCCATACAACTAGTCTAAACTTTATTGGTATTAGGAGAATGAATTTTGTGATTATCATCAAGTTAAAGGTTGTTCCATTTATACATGGGAAAAAAAATTCTTCTCATCCAAAATTTGATTGAATGTGGTGAAATAAAATTGGATAATGTGGACACAATGTCTAATTAGAATTTGGTTATCTATCAAAACCCATTTTCTTAACATAATTCTAACAACAATCAAAACCAAAATCAACATCAAGTTAACAATCAGAACCATAAGATACCTTCTAAAAATCAAAATCATAGGTAGAATAAATAATAAAAAAATCAAAATCAAGGTTAGAATGCCCTTTCAATTCAATTTAACTATAATAATGTCTCTTATGACTATAATATTATAGGCCACATTACTAGTGGATATATAACAACGATTAAGATCAACCCTAAGCTAATTGCCAACAATGGTTGATGACATTCACTATCCATTTTAGTACCTCCACATCCATTTACCAGTAATCCTCCTTTGAATCATAATATCCCAAATGCTAATAAAAAACTAAGAGTTACCATTTTAAGCCCTTACTCACCTTCTTCTAATTATAGTAACCCCTTGCTGACTCGAGGATGCACAATCGCAACTTGACTCTCTAAGGTCACCATTCAAAGTCCTATAACTTATTCCTTTAAAAATCCCATTTAAGGTCCTCTACGTTAGAATACCAAGATGATTTCTCCTATTAATGATAAACCCTATGATATTGTGGAACAACTACAAAAGACATCATGTAAATTTATATTTTTGATCTTTTACATACGTTAAATGTCCACAAGAACATATTGAATGAGTTTTTAAGTTAGTCTAAAGTCCCAAGTGACATTACACCTAATAAATTTAAAACACTTGTGAGTCATCTAACTTTGTGCCAACAACTTACTTTTGATCAAAGTGATATGTCATCCCTTTGAACTTTTCATAATAACCCACTTTATATAGAAGCAATCAAAAGGAGTCCTCATAGATAATGGTTCTAGGGTAAATATTATAACTTTGAATCTAGTCAAACACTTAAGATACATAGCATCAAATATTTAATTATATACCATCACTATCAAATCATATGATAATGAGGAATAGGAATTTTAGGGTACCATTTGTTTTCTTGTTATCGTTGGCCCTCTAACCTATGATAATCTTTGTCCATGTTCTAGATTTAGAACTATCATATAATTTGATCCTTGGGAGACCATAGATTCATAAATTATGTGTTGTACCTTATACTTTCCATTAGTGTATCAATTTCCTCATTCTATATTAGAAGTTACTATTCTTGGTGACCTACAGTCGTACCAATTCTATAAACATTATAAGCAAAGTATGAAATCTACAACTATTGTCTTCGCATAAAGACTCTCCCAAAAAATGATAAGAATGTGGTTGATCAACCACTTGAGTCTAATTATGTGGATCAAAGTACTCTTGCCTCCATTTTTTCAACACCAGTTCCTACAATAGTGAAGCATTTACTATTCAAAATAGTGACTATGGGGAATATATAATTGGCAATGCTTTCCATAAACCAAATAATGAGTGTGTTTCAAACCATTGCACACTTGTCTCCAAGCTCGATCATCTAACCACCCTTATGAGATCCTAGTAGGTGATAAATTTCCAACCTTGTTTCCAAATTATAATGCGTTACTTTGATTCCATTCATGATCATAACTATACTACTTTGGTGTTCATCAATAATTATTCCTCCTTTGATTCCATGTACCATATTTTGTTTTACTACTCTGATTCCATTCATGACCATAGTAGTTATTATTTCATGCATCTGATTTGATACTTTAATTCAATACCTATCCATATTAGTCCTTTTTGGCTTCCATACATAGCCATAGTTATTGGAAATTTGATTTCCTATATAGCCAAAGTGCTTATTGTTATGACACTCCCTCACATGGATCCATGATTGTTTCCTATCACGATGATGTGGGGGTCTGTATACCTCAACTTTTTATGATATTTTGACCTTATCAACCTTTTCTTCTACCTCTTCCACCTTTTGTTTGTATTATTTATTCATCTATGTCTTCATATAAATCTTTTACATGCTCTTGTTTACCTACTTTAATCTCATCTTTATGATATATCATGATTGTTCTTTTTTCCTTTCCAAATATGATATACTTTAAAGTGACCTTATTTTTCCTATACCAAAACTCCATGAACTTCTTCTAAACATTAATATTTATTGTTCCTAAAGTCGATAACTATGGATATCCGAGAACCATATCCACGTCATCCATATCTAAAGCATAAAAATTTGAATAAAAAATATATTTATCCATAGTGAGCTTCAAATATTCATAAAACTAAATATTATGACATCTATTTGAGCATCCTTAATATTGATTGCTTTAACAAGTAGATGTTGAGCCACATCCATGTTCATGACGTTATACTTCATACTAGGGTTTATGGACACAGTGACCTTATTTTAAATGCATCCATGAAACTAAAAAATTGATCTAATTTATTTGGATCCAAACTATTCAAACCCTTATCATCTAATCCTTTTTATTTCTCTTGTAGATCCTCTACCTCTCCTTCTACATAATCTATAGTCTCCTCATCATCATTATGTGTGATTTCTTCTTCATCATCACTTTCATTTTCTTCCTCATTATCATTATTTTCTTCCATTAATTTTTATTCTTTATCATCTTTATTATTTTCTTCATTACCCTCCTCATCATCCGCTTCTTCCTCTTTTGTATTTTCTTTTTATTTTATACCCCATCAATCTAAGAAAATCTATTCCATTTCTTTCCATGAAAACTTCCATCATTTTAGTTCCAACTCATCCCACCAAAGTAATGTTGGACCATAAAGAAAATTATAGAAATGTCTTTGCCATAAAATTATTTAAAAATTATTCTCCTTAAAAAGGATCCACCATTCTCTAGAATCAATATCATCCTCCCTTGAAAATACTTGTAACTTCATGATTCACAAAAACTAGGGTTAATGGAAAAACCCTAAACTTTCAATAACTCATGAAAAAATGATCCAAAAAGTCCAAAACTTTGGTTATGTATTCTATGTATGATAATTAAGCTTAAAAAAACATTTTGTGAAAAAATTCCAAATATTTTGGCCTATAGAGCAAATTTATTAAAAATCATAAAATCATAATAAATCTCTCAAAACATTTCAAAAAAAATCTAAAATTTTGTCTGTATATTTCTTGTATGTTGATACAAGACCAAACAAAAAATTCAAATAAAATTTATTTACATCTCAGTAGATATGACAAAATTATTACAAATAATAAAATATCAATAACTCCCTCAAAAATGATTATAAAACCTCAATTCTTTTACTATGACTTCCTTAAAATATTCTCCAGCTCCAGTAAAAAATTGTGTAAAAATTCATAACTAATTATAATATATTAAAAATTCCATAAAACTAGGGTTTCATCCCACACCAATTGACCAAATCAAAGCTCTGATACCATTTTTTATGATCCACACTTATAATAATTGAAATATGTAGAATATAATGTAGATCAACTCAAAAAAATAGATATTAGTGGGCCAAGATTCCCAAATATTCAATATATGCATAAATATAATAAACATCTTTAAGGTAGGGAAACACCATATAATACTCCTTTAGGAAGGAATAACTGTATAATGTCTCTTAGAGGGGACAAAATCCAATATCTTATTTTTAGAAGACTCAATGCTTACTTAATTACTTTACAATGATAATCATCTCTTTTATATAGACCTCTATCTAACTAACAATAGATGGGCAACCTCCTACTCACAATGTAGGTTGACCATTATCCAATGTACTAATTCCACAAGTTACTCCATTATCCTAATATATTGGACCCATATAGCTAACCAAGGGGGATGTGTGCCACATGTCAACATCTCCATCAACCCATATACATTAATATATCATATCCCTAGGTACATAGCATAACATCACACATGAAGTTGTAAATAAATGAGATATAAAATAAGGTAAGTCAAATGATTATTCATAATAATATGCTAGTATAATAAGAAGACCTTGCATAAGTAGGCAAGGAAAAATAAATAACTAGCCTAACTAAGTAATGTGGGATAAATCCTCACATAAGATAATCTAGGAAAAAGATGAAATACCTAGATAATAGTCTAAAAAACATGAGAAATACATACTTTAACACCCCTCTCAAGTGAAGCTATGGCCTAACAATAGCCAAAAAAAAATATATAACATATCCACAGTATGAGTCCTAAAAACTAGGCCTAATAAGGTACTCATGTACAATATGTATCCATGAAATGAAGAAGGAAGATTTCATCATGAATACCCTTCAAGGATAACTTTTGAAACCCAAATCATGTCATATAACTCAAGGAAACAAGATGATGTAAAAGGCTTCATGAATATGTCTGCAACCTATTACTAAGTTGGAATGTACTCCAAGTTAAGAACTACATCTTGAATGTGCTGACAAATGAAGTGTATATGTACCTCAATTTTTTTGGTCCACTGGTGCTCAATTAGGTTATGAGATATGTGAATTACACTCTGATTATCACACCAAAATATAGTAGGTGATTCCTACATGAAGTCAAACTCTATCAATAATTGAATAATCCAAAGAATTTGCTAACTCACTATAACTGTCACCCTGTACTCAATCTCTATAGATGAAAGTGCAATAGCCTATTGCTTCTTGCACAACCAAGTAATATGTGAAGAACCAAGATAAAAGATGTAACCAAAAGTGGAATGCTTATTATCAAGAGAACCTACCCAATCTGAATCATTGTACCCAACATGTAGTGTAATCCAAAATGAGTAGTGCCTCGAAGATATCATAAAATCCTCTTGGTAGCCTACCAATGACTTTCATGAGGGGCATGTGAAAACCTAGTTACAAGCCCAACTGTAAATGAAATGTCAAGGTGAGTATGGGTCAAATACAAGACTCCCAACCATTTTTCTATACAATGTAGGATCATAAAGTGGAGTAGTACAAGTGGTAGTAAGAGTCACTTCAGATTGAAAAGGTGAATGACTTGGCTTGCAATCATCCATGCCAAAATACTGAAGAAGATCAAGGGTGTGTTTATTCTAACTCAAATAAATCCCTATATTTAACTTTGAAATTTATAAACCAAGGAAAAAGTGCAAAATACAAAGATTTTTCATATTGAATTGTGTTGAAAGTGTTTGCTGAATAACTTGAATTTGAGAAGAGGAGTTACATGTGAGAAGTAGATCATCAACATATAAGATGAATATATCAATGCCCTCTCCAATACATTGAATATACATTGTGGGATTTGAGAGGCAGCAAACAAAGCCAGTGGAGAGAAGAAATGAATCTATCTTCTCATACCAAGCTTAAGGAGCCTGTTTGAGACCATAAAGAGACCTCCTAAGTCAACAAACAAGAGAAAAATCATGAACAAACTTATCAGGATGCTCCATATAAATTTACTCATACAAGTCTCCATGTAAGAAGGAACTCTTAACATCCATCTGATACACTACCCAACCTTGTGATGTATCAAGAGAAAGCACAAGGTGAATAAAATCCATCTTGGCATGGGGTGTAAAAGTCTCAAAGTAGTCAATACCTTCGACCTACAAAAAACCATTTATAACAAGACATGAATTATATTTATTAATTAACCCATCAACTACATATTTGGTATGGTAAATTCAATTTCACCTAACCAAATTTCTTCCCTTAAGAAGAGAGACCAAATCCCAAGTGTGATTCTTCATCAAAGAAGAATACTCATTTGTCATCACATCATCCCACTCCTATATCCTATGAGCCTATGAAAAAATACTATGGAGTCCAAGAAAATGCCTAATACAAATTTCTAGTACCTATAGAATGTGCATGATGATGTCAAGTAGGTGTAAGATCCTGTATGAAAGGTGCTACCTCAAAAACTATAGTAGGAACCCACCTAGGCATAGTGGTAATATCAGTGTGAGTAGGATCCTCAACCTTTATAACCTCCTTATGGGAATCTTGAACTCGCTCATCAAAGAATTAATCCTCAAGAGGAGGTGATGAATCATCAAAATAAGAAGGCATAGAAAAAGATGAAGAGTCATGAGATGTGAAGTGCTCATCAAACTATATATGTGTTCAAAAATGAACATCATGAGTATCAGGATATAAAAGATGATAAAATCTCATGTCCTGAAAATACCCTATAAAAATAAAATATTTTATCTTCTTATCCAATGCTTTCCTTTTCTTTTTTGGTATGAACATCAAGAAAGGCTCCCAAATACTTAGAAAAATGAGACATCAAGCTTGGTTCCAAACCAAACCCCCTCTAGAGTCAAATGATCAATTACTTTATGTGGTGTGTGGTTTTGAATGTAGTTCACATAATTAACTACCTCTATCTAATAGATAGGAGGTAAATCTCATGAATGCAATGCAATTAGCCATTTCCTTCAAAGTTTGGTTCTTCCATTCTAATAATCTATTCTACTGTGGAGTATGAGTAACATAATGCAGGTGAACAATACCATGAACTACCAAAAATTAAAGAAATCTTGAATAAAGTACTCCCCTCCATTAATGAAGCTTTTTGATGCAACTAGAAGATTGTTTCTCGACCAAAGCCTTAAATACTTTGAAGTGATAAATGACATCACTCTTGTAATTGAAAAAATAAACCAAAGTACACATTGATAAATTATCAATAAAGGTAAGTGCATACTTAGCTCCATTGAGAGGAGTAGGAAAGATCATCAAATCACTATGCACAAGTTCAAGTGGTGAAGAAGCTCTCATGGACATACTCTTAGGAAACAAATCTTGGTGTTATTTTCTTAATGTACAATTAGGGCAAACTCCATCAAGACATGAAATTATAGGAATAACCTCTACCATACTATGAGTTTTCAACTCTTTCAAATATTCATAAGTGAGATGTCTAAATATCTCATGCCAAAGCCTACTCTAAGTATCTGCATGAGAAACCAAACATGTCCCTAGAGAAGGAGTATCATCAAAAACTATAAAATAATAGAGTTAAGAACTATGATTAGTAACAACCTATGTAATAAGTGTGTGAGGCATTAACAAAGCTTTAACTTTAGCACCCTGCGGTGTGAAATTTACTATCTTACCCTGACCAAAATTTCAAATCTGATAAACTAAAAGTATAATGATGGCGATGTCTGAAACATATAATACATAATTGATGTAGCCACCATCTAGTTTTATGTAACCCATTACCTTAAAAAAAATAAAGGAATAATATCCAACTTCAATGTTGGAAGTATAACTCAAACCAAGAGATACAAAGGACTCCTTAAAATAAGTCATATGGTGTGAAGCACCAAAATCTAGAACCCGACTATCTAAAATAAGTGACGTTATCTCTCAATAACCTTAAGTGCTTTCCCATTCTCATGAGATGGAGAAGGAATGGAGATAATAATATTGTGTTTCCTAACAGTATCCTCTAGGGCTTGAATTCTCTTAAAACACCTAGACTCTTCATGACTAGTCCCCCCACAATATAAGAAAGATAGGTTAAACTTATTCTTGGATTTGGAAGATGATTTGGGTTTAGATGTATTGATGTTGGGCTTAGGTGCATTTTGAGATGGAGGAATGTTCTTATTTTTAGTCTTTTTTTTTCCATTCGTCTTAGTATAAGATGTTACTAATAATTTTTAATAGGTGGAAGACTCAAGGTGAGACAATTTAGATTCTTCCTAGGTAAGTCTCTCATAAAACAACTCTAAATTTGGCATTTTAAATGCGGCACCTAAGACATCCATGCTAGAGAAAAAGGTAGAATCAAAGATTTAGAATGGACACTCAACTTAGACAAATTGAAGTACACACATTCTTCATCTTTATTATCTCATACACTCCCCTTCAACTATGTCAACAAATGCTTAAACTTAGTGAGGTAGTCTACAATAGAAGCAAAGTCATTTCGATTGAGTGAAGTAAGAACCACTTCAAGCTGCATGGATTTCATGTGATCTACTTTTCCAAATAAACCCTTTATCTTAACCCACATTTTGAATGGACTATCACTCCCATCCAAATGAAGCAACAAACTATTACTCACATAAGTCCTTATCAAACCTATACACTCTTCAAACTTAAATTGGTGCTGAAATTTTTCAAACTCTCTTGTGAATTATGGTTGAGTTTCATTCATTAGGGACCATAATCCTTTGTGTTTATGTTTGTTTTTATTCTAGGTCTTCATGTATGGTAATTGTGTAGTCAAAGGCTCACAATGATCACTACTAAAATTATAATCCATGCTAGTGAATCATCAAAGAGTATAAATAATGCAAAAAGGTACACAAATTGGCATCGAGATAACCCTCAAAAGATTGTATTAAGATCCCCCCCAATTTTGGTACTTTATAAACATAGTGTATTTTTACAAAGTAATGACACCAATGAATAGAGAATTGAAAACCATACACTTTAAAAAAAATGGAACTCAATTTTGAGTTACATTCAAAAGTTATAGGCTTTTCAAATTCCCATAAATGGGTCAGAAACAATAAAAATTACACTAGAAACAAAATTTAATGACCAAAATAGAATTGAAGGTAGGCATCCAGCCACTTGTTGGAACTCAAATCAAACCACTGACTTAGCAAAGCCAACCAAATTGAAAAATATACATCAAGTGAACCCTATGCTTGCGTAAGTGAAACTAAATTCCACTTTAAGGCAAAAAAATAGATATTAAAATAATAATGAGTAAAAAAATAGTTGATTGAATAAAATAAAATGGAGCAAAACTATTACTAACATTAGGCATTGTCAGATTTGACATAATAACTCCATCCAAATCTAACTTAACTTGTACGGTTTGGACGGCAAGCTATTGAGCATGAATGTGAGCCCAAGATCAAGTAAAGTGGTCATGACCCCCTTCAAATCCTATATAAATATAAAGGAATATGGTGTAGATCAGTCTTTGTAGTAGAATGGCATATGGATGGACCTATAAACCTCAAATCTTCATTGCCTTCTCTCTCTTCCAATGTAGCCAAATCCTACTTCCATACCTTGGAACGTAAGCTACACAGGTAAGAAATAAAATTACCAATACCAAGGATTTATGGGGGAATGATTGTTATGAATGGTGCAATGCAAACTCCATCCAAGGCATATCTATAAATAGTAAAAAAACAATGCAATCCTACAACCAAACTTCCAAAAAAAACTTCCAATGCAAGGAAAAGATAGCCACCAATCAAAAAATAATGTAGATCTAAAAACAGATGATGCCAAACTTCCAGATCTTAGGCCAGGATGTAGACCCTGTGGAATGGTGATTTAGGAAAATTTCTAATGACACTTCTAAGAAGATAATCCTTCAACACAATAGTCACTAAAAATTATAATGTCCAACTCTATCGCTCCAATACCTTACCTCCAAATGAAATGTTGTTAATACATGAAATTTATATCACTTATTCAAAGCCACCCTCCTCTCTGCTATGCAATCCTTTCTCCTCCAATGTCAATCTTCAGCTCTTCCTCACAGCTAGATCTAAATGCACTTTTGTTGGTCACCACACACCAACATAGACTTCTAGTAGAAAAATGGCTTAGTAGATTTCTAACACCTTACCAAAGTAAATGGATGATGTCTAGATTCCTTTCACCAATTGCCACACTCTACCTGTAAAGGTCTTTTAATGACTTAAAACCCTAAACTTAGTTTCTTCAACCCTCTCTCCAACACTATTATAGATCTAAAAGAGGACAAAAGGGATGAAGATGTACAGTAAGGGAAGTAGAAGATTCGGTAAGGGAATGAAAAGTAAAAATATCTAAAAATTTGCAATCTAATGGATGTTTCAACTCTTAAAGCACTGGTACCATGTTAGGAATGGTAAAAACATTCCAACCCAAGAATTTGAAGAGTTAGGAATAAGAACATAACACATGAAGCTAAAAACAAATGAGATGAAAACAAGGCAAGTCAAATGATTATTCAGAATGATATGTTAGTACAATAGGAATCCCTTGCATAAGTAGGCAAGGTAAAACAAAGAATTATCCTAACTAAGCAATTTGAGATAAATCCTCACATAAGACAAACTAGGAAAAAGATGAAATACATAACTAATAGTCTATAAAACATGAGAAATACATACTCTAACAATTACATGCATGATATTTTGAGAAAATCTAAGACCGTAATAAGACATCTAGATGTGTTACAAAGAATTTTTGAAAGACTTCACGTATACAAATTAAGGATTAACTCTAAAAAGTGCATTTTTGGTGTTACTTCCAATAAATTTATAGGTTTTATTGTCTCCTATTAGGGTATTGAATTTGATCTAGCCAAGGTTAAGGCCATTACAAAAATACCTCCACCTTATAGTCTAAAGAAACTTTATAACCTATAGGGCAAGATCCAATCCATCAAGTAATTTATTTCTCATTTGATAGACAAATTCCATCCCTTCACTCATATTTTGAAGAAAGGTACCATTTTATTATGGAATACCAATTATTAATAATAAATTGAGTAGTTAAAATAATATCTCACAAATCCACCTATTATAGTTCTGCCAACACCTAGTAAACCATTATTTCTCTACATCTCAACAATTGAATGTGCCCTAGGGGCACTCCTAGCACAACACAATGATCAAGGGAAGGAAAGAGATGTATACTACTTGAGTCACACATTGGTAGTCTATGAACATAATTACATCTCAATTAAAAAATCCTACTATTAATGTTGTTTGTAGCCTAAAATTCATGATATTATATGCTCAACAAAAAGACCATTGTCATTGCCAAAGTGGACCCACTCAAATACCAACTTTCCAAGAAACCTTTGACTGGTCGTATGGCCAAATGGATCAAGGTGTTAAGTGAATTTGAGATTGAATATGTAAATTAAAATTTAATTAAGGGGTAGACACTTGATATTATCTTGTCAAATCACCCTTATCAGATACCAAACCACTCATGTTCAATTTCCTTGATGAGTCAATCATGACTCTAAATGATAATTCTTATGAGCCTCAGAACTAGACCCTTTACTTTGATGGCTCCTACACTTCTCATGGATCTATATCCATTATTCTCTTCATAACATCATAAAAATATATTATTCCCAAAATCATTTCACATTAGTTTTTCTTATACCAATAATATAACATAGTATGAAACACTCATTACAAGGCTTCATCTAACAGTATAATGGAATATCAAGAAATTACATGTTCATGGAGATTCTTAACTAATTATCTACCAAGGGACATAGAAATACTAGCGCAAAGATAAAAAACTTATTCCTTACAAGAATATGGTGGACCATCTTAAACAGAGCTTTGAACACATCTAATTTGAATAGATTCCAAGGGCTAACAATAAAATTACTGATGCAATGGTAATGATTGGTTCATTAATAGAAAACACAGATCATGCTCTAGATTATCAATTCCTTATTGAACATCTATTAAGGTCAACTCACAAATGTCCCAAATCTAAAATGCCATGTGATATTATTGGTCCCAACTCACCTTGGTACTTTGATATATATGCCTACCTTCATGATAATATTCTCCCTTCTAACCTTTCCTATAATAAATAAAAAGCCTTCATTCATAATACCTCTCATTATAAACTTGTTTGAACCAAGTGGTTTTGTCATTGTATTAGTTTGCTACTCTATAATAGGGCAGTAGAAGAGATTAATGTCTGCATTCATAGCCAACTATCAAATGTAATGATGGTGAACCTCAATGTGTTTGGTCTTGGCATAGAATACTATATTATTTTCCATCTTCAGAACACTCTGGTTGTCATAGAAAATCAGAGTAGGCTTTGATGACTCAAACTAAAGATCTTCCAAATTTTTATTTATCCATAGAGTTTCACAACCTACACTGACCATAGGTTTATACTCTACTTTTGTTGAAGATAATTTCACTATAGTTTGTAGTTTCCTATACCATGAGAAAACTCTTAAATCAAGAGTGAATACATAGCCTATTGTATATTTTCTTGAATCTACTGATCATGCCTAGTCAAAATTATAATATTCTAAAAAACCAAAATCTATAGACTTATTATACATTATGCCAAATTCAAGAGTACCTTTGACATATCTTATTCCAAAAATCATTTCACATTGGTTTTTCTTATACCAATAATATAACATAGTATGAAACACTCATTACAAGGCTTCATCTAATAGTATAATGGAATATCAAGAGATTACATGTTTATGGATATTCTTAAGTAATTATCTACCAAGTGACATAGCAATACTAGTGCAAAGATAAAAATCTTATTCCTTACAAGAATATGGTGGACCATCTTAAATAGAGCTTTGAAAACATCTAATTTGAATAGATTACAAGTGTTAACAATAAGATTATCGATGCAATGATAATGATTGGTTCATTAATAGCAATCATAGATCATGCTCTAGATTACCATTTCCTTATTAAACATCTCTTGAGGCCAGCTCACAAACGTCCCAAATCTAAAATGCTATGTGATATTATTGGTCCCAACTCACTTTGGTAATTTGATATATATGCCTACCTTCATAATAATATTCTCCCTTCTAACCTTTCCTGTAACAAACAAAAAGCCTTCATTCATAATTCCTCTCATTATACCATACTCATTGTCACACTCTATCATAGAGGATATAATGGAAATCTACTTCATTGTTTAGCTTCGATAGAGTCTAAATTAGCATTTAAATAAGTATATGAAGGGATTTGTGAGGCCTACACTAATGAAATGGTCCTTTTCAATAAACTCATGCATATAGGGTATTACTGGCCCACTATGGAGGTCGATGCATGTGCTTATGTAAAGAAGTATTGTGTTGTCAAAAGTATGACAATCTCATTCATGTGCCACCTCATCCATTTTAGTTGATCACTATGACATGGCCATTTCCACATGGGGACTCGATATCTTAGGGAAAATCAATCCTACCTCTTTAGATGGCCATAAATATATCTACATTGTAACCAAATATTTTATAAAGTGGGTTGAAGCCATTATACTCACTTATGTAACTGGTAAATATCTTTCCAAATTCATCCTCGATCATCTCATTTTCCACTTTGTCATTCCCTATGACCTTGTTTATGAAAATGAAAACTCCTTTTAAAATAAGGATGTCAAAGACGTCTATGCCAAATACCATATCAAGCAACAATTTTCCATTGCCTATTTTCCTCAAATAATTTCCAAGTCGAAGCATCTAACAAAACCCTAATTCAAATACTAATAAAGAGTGTTAATACTTTTGGCCATGATTGGAATTTACAACTATTTCCTACCTTTTAGGCCTATGGTACCAATACTTTCACTCCAATAGGAACCAAACCATACTCCTTTATTTATGGCACTAAATCTATTGTCCCTATCAAGTTGCCTTATGCATTTCACTACAAGATATTATTGATGAGGAGGAATAAAAAATATCTTACTTTTAAGAATTAGGACTACTTGATGAAAAAATGGTAGCTTCTTTGAATAACCTCCAAGCATGTTAAAATAAGTTGTGTCATAGCTACAACAAGTGTATCAAACATAAATACTTTGAACTTGATCTCATCTTGAAAGAAATCTAGAAGAATACCAATACTACCCATGAAAAGAAAGGAATTTTTGAGCCTAATTGAATGGGCCCTTTCATCATCATAACTAAATATGGAACTGGGGCATACATATTGGCTATATCATATGGAGAAGAGCTAGATGAACCCATGAATATTATGCATCTCAAGTGTTTTTACACTTGATTTTCTTGAACATTATCTATGAGGACCCCTACTTGGGGGCATAACCTTAAAACACCCTCAATTCATCCCATTTCTAATTACGTCAGTCTATACTAATCTTACTCCCCCATCCTATTACCAATACTAATATTGATTTTGGTTCATAGGCACATAATACAATTTCAAATGCTAGAATTCAGAGAAAGTTCCAAGCAGATTATTTAGATTTGATCAACATCAGCACATCTAGGGTAGGCAGTGTCTCAGAGTAAATTACACATGATTTCCCTATATGATGGTTTTTAAATTGCATATTTCAGCTCTTGTTAAGTCATTTACCTTTTTTTATGTTCATGTGCCATACCTATGGTAACACCCTATTATTGATTTTTAGTATCTTCCATTGTAGGTTTTATTATATTGATCTGAAGACCGTTTAGACTATGTAGGCAACACTCAATTTCTAATGTCAGTTTAGTCACACCTTTTTGATGATCTCACCATTTTATGATTGACCTAAGCCACACTATCTCCATTTTTTTAACTTAACCCATAGTCTCACCATTTTTCAAATAATATAAGCCATACTCTCACTGTTTAGAAAGCAACTAAAGTTATACTCTCACTATTTTGTGAGCAACCTAAGCCACACTCTCATTGTTTTATGAGTAAAAATATTATATATCTCATAATCCTCCATTGATTTGACATAATAAAACCCAAAAATATTCAAAAGAGTTTGAAAAATCCTAAAATTTTAAAATTCTTGAAAACAACCTTGATCCGAGCAATAATTTAGGTAATGGTTCTATCTCAATTGGTGGCAGAACTTTTGGGAGCCATAACTTTTGCACCATATCTCCGTTTGAACCGTTGGAAAGCTAAGATTGAGGGGAACATTGTGAGATGGCACCGAGCTCTACTTGGTGGGTTTTGACCTTTTAAAACTAAATGAAAGTGCCCTAAATTTTAATTTTAGTAGTGAAATCTAAAAATAGTAATTCCTCAATTCTATATTGTTGTAAATCATGGACGTCGAACCACTTAATCTTCCTCAAGATTGGTGACCTTCCACATCTTCTTGCTACTTTCAAAATGTGTATAAATGAAGATGTAACTTGAAATGAAAATCAGACATCTCTTCTCAAAGATGAGCATATGTTTGGATCTATAAATTTGATCAATTAAACATCTCTTCTCAAAGATAACATTATTAAAATTATGTTGTTCTTGTTTCTTGAATTATCTTTCAACCAAATATTTGGAGTTTTGGATCAAATCTAAAAACCAAAAAATATTAAAGAAAGGATTAAAATATTCATGAGAGATATTAAGCCAAAAAATATTTGCTTGTGTTGTCATCATATTCACTAGTGGCCTTTGGTTGTTTCTATATGGTGCGATTTACTACATTTGTTAGGTGGGAACCCCTTATCCAACCATGATCATTTCTAATTTACCATTATCATTACTTCATCTGCACTTCCATTTCTAGGAGAACTAAATCAGCATGAGTTCCATGTGGACTATGTAGGTATCACTTGGATTCATGTGATACATCAGGGCAGCTCGACCATTCTTATTATCATCCAATTTTTATTAATTTATCTAAACACCCTCATTATTACTTATTTTATTCTTATTCTATAATCAAGTCTCTTACTTTTCATCCTTTTTTCTTTTTCCCACAATCTTAAGAGAATTACATTTTATTGATAATTAAATTTTTTACATCAATGAATCATACCTTTCACCTATTATGAAGGTTAAAGTGGAATTGTACCAATTTAATAGTTTTGGTTTAAAAGATCATAAGGGATCTAAAAAATGCATAAAGGAGTTTTTTAAATAAACTAGGATAATAATAAGTATGCCAAATACTCAACAATACTCTATTATTAATTTAGAAATCAAATATTCTCTTCGAAAGAAGGAAACATATATGATTATGTAATCAATCATATCTGACAGAGAAAACCTATGAATTAGATAAACTCTTGAAAGAAATATTTTTTTAATGAGTATTTATGAATCAATAATTGATATAATATGTTTATGCTTGACTCAAAAAATATCCAGTGAAAAGAAGCAAAAATATCGAAAAGGTACAAACAAAATATTACAATGAAAACCTAAGAAAGAGAGAGATAGCAACCAATAATATAAGAGATATCTATAAATTAAATCTAAGAAAAAAAATAAAAATAAAATAAAATAAGAAAAAGCACTAATATAATGAACAAAATAAAACTAATAAGAGCAAGTCATAATAAACCTGAAGAAATAAATTAATAATCCTAATCTAAACTAAGATGAAATAAAGAAGGAAAAACTAAGTCTACTTCAAAGACTAAGGACAGATTAAGAAGAGAAATATATTCATTAAATAATCTGAGTTAATTAAGTTAGATAACTAACACTAACAAATAGAAATCAAGAAAATAAAATAATCTAAGTTTAAAATTTATCAAAGAAACTAACTAATAAATCAAACTATTCTTAACTAGACACACTAATTAAACTAAAACCTAAATTAATAAAATAAATTAGAAATTAAACAAAAATTTTCGAGTCTTCAAAGAAAGAATCATATTAATAAGTAAAATAAATTTTATTGAGAAACATCATTTATGATACAAAAATCTTTAAAATAACAAAACTAGTGCAATATCAATTGATAAAAAAATATGTCACACATAGCGAAGTGTTCATCAATATTCAGGTCAAGTAGTTAGATTCTGCTCATATGACTACAAATCTATAATCATCATAAAATATTAAACCTAACATTCATCATATAATAAATTTATAAATTGAAAAAGAAACTTTGATATACCTATGCTTGTTAAGTAAATTATTTAACCATCAGAGAAAGTGTCCTTGATCTATCTACAAGAGTTGTTTATCTCAGAGATATTGCATAAAAAGAAGTATGAAGATGGCCTTGAAGTGAATCAAAAGTATTCAAAAATACATGTGTAATGTTCCTCCTCTTCTATGTCACTTTGATCTTATTTTATAATCAATTCTTCAAAGATGATTGAGGGATAAGTTATAACTGATTTTAGTTAGTTATTGGTTATGATTTAATTGACTTTAATTAAGTCAATTAAACTTTAGTTATTACTTAACTCATTTTAGACTTTAAAAAATAAATCTTAATATCCAAATTAAAAATAATAAATCAAGTGTACTGACTCTAATTGGGTGGGTGGTCTTAGACATTATAATCACCTAAATAAAATAATTTATATAAAATATCTAAAACAACATAAGTTATTAAATGAAAAATATCACATCTAACATTTACCCATATGCATTATATATAAGTTTAAATTCCATATCAGAAATATACTTTCTGAAAATGTCTTAAATCATGAAACCACTGTCAAATAAAAATTAAAAAAAATCTGATAAGTATCAAATAATAGCAAAATATCCATAAATACTTCTACTCATCATCTAATTCTATCAATATTTCAATAAGTGGATAACCCTTATCAGTCATGTATTCATTATAACTCATACTGATTGCCAGGAACTTGATCAACTTAATTGCATTCTCATATTCTTCTTCATCCACCTCTAACTTAAATTTTTAAACCATCCTGGTGAATGTTGGTGATGTTGAAGGACTACTTTCTTCCCTTTTTTGATTCTCTAGTACTATTATTTCTTCCAACTGATGAGGAGGATAATCTTCAAGATTAAGCCTAGAGCAAATTGCATATGGATTAGCATCTTCAAGAGATGCAAGTTTTTGGTTCAAAGGCACTAAAGCATGAGAATGTAACTTAGCAACTTGATGTAAATCATGTTCAAAAAATTATTTGTTCTAATGAGGAGAATGGTAAGAAACTAGATTGTATTTTGATTGTAAATTGGTTTGCATTCTTTGAGAACCACTTAAATTTCTATGTCCATATGGATGATTTCTCCAATTAGTCCTTCTCCAACCTTGATTTTACTCTAGCATTTACAAGGTTAAATGACAAGGCTTCAAGAACATTCCAAAAATTAGGATCAGTTACATCAAATTTAATTGACATATGAGTTCCTCTATTTAAAGGTCATGAGAAACTCCTACCCGACCTCCTACCAATAGAGAAATAACCTCTAGACAAAAAACTATGAGAAAATGAATTTTATCTATTCTCAGATTGATCTGTTCTCCATGTATTTTCTTGGTTATTATTTGAATTTGGGGGTGTCCACCTTGACATTCTAAAAGATAAAACAAATTAACCATATCTCCTTTGAAACCACATACGAAAATATTCAACCCCATTAAATGTCTAAATATATATATAAATTTCAATAAAGATTTAAATTTGAAAAATAATATGTCATCAAGACAGATACAATCTACTAGGAACTAAAAACAAAACTCACAAATTCCATTCATTATTATCAAAAGAAAAGCTGATAATAATATAACTTAATTTTTAATAGAATTGGTTATCCTTGAAATTTTCAAAAATCTTTAAATGCAATTTTCTCAAATTTCAAACAACATAAAAGTTTCACTTCCACATACTGCAGTCTAAGCCTTCTTAACATAACAAGTATATCAATGACAGAGAAAAATTGTTCAAGATTAGAATGATATTACCAAATATTAATTTTTTTTAAAACCATATGGTGAAAAATATTTATGGAATTTGAACCCTCTTCATATATCTAAACTTCCAAAAAAATATCTTCAATGAAAAATAGAGATCTGTAATTTACTTCAAAACCCAAGAAACAACACAACAAACTAACACTTATACAGATTTCATATTTGATGCCAACTAAACCCAACATAACAATTTATGACAAAATTACGTATTTAAAATATATTCTCTTCATGCAAAAAAAAATATATTTATTCAATGAAACTCAAATGCAAATATACTAAGAATTTTGTATTAATCATAACTTGAGATTTTTAAAACAACTTGTGCTCAGACCAAAACCATTTATGACAAACTACATACAAATTTCCAAATAGTTTACATAAATAAAAACCCTCAAATATTCTGCTTTGACCCACATCAAATAATTAATATCTTCCATAACTTCCTCATCATCACTATTTGAAAAAATAATTGTCAAGAATAACCAACATGTAAACACAAATTCATCAATTTTGTTCCATAGAGTAACACCTCTACATACCGCATGCTTCAAAAATAATTATGCAATACATACTTTTTGAAAATGATGTGCAATAAAATCTATATTATTCTTCATTTAATAAAAATAAACATTGCATGCAAAATCAACTAAGTAAACCATTAAACCAACTTCTATCAAATTCATCATAAATGATTCTAGTTGAGCTTTGAAAATACCTTATTCTTATTCATGCTCATGAAAATGAAACAATATCCATACCTATCATGCAAACTATTCAACTAACTTCCAAGTTCTTCTCATTAGTTCCAAAGATTTGTTTCCACAATGAGCTTTTCAAAGAATGATAACTAACCAAATTTGCCTTTATATTCTTTCAAGCTTGGAGTACTAAATAGCTATGTGTTAGGCCAAGATTGGATGAAAAACTTTATAATACTTATCTCTGGCTCTGCCAAACTTTTTAGGAACTTTGACAAAAATAGACATGACTAAACTTACTTCTAAAAATATGGATTTGATGAAAAGTACATAAGTCTTAAATGAAAAAAATCATGGGAGTATAAAATAAATCCCAATATATGCACCAAATCTTGAGTGAATTAATAACACATTACTTGCCACTTAAAGACCTCTTAACCATACTTTGAACTCAAGTAAACATTCCACCACCTTTACATTTATCAAAATCCTTGTAAGTCAATCGATTCAACATAACCACCATTGATGTAATGAACATCTGACCTTTATAAAAAATTAAAGACCACCATATTATTAAAATATTTATGACCTTTGACCCCTATGTCATGAGGCAATAATGCTTATGTCAAAGTATTTGAAGTCTTAAGTTTATTTTGAGATTTTTAGAGACATTTAGGCTTCAAAAAACAATAAAACTTATAGACATTTGCTTTAGATAAACCATTGAATTTAACAACATCTATTTTAACTTATGATCCATAGATTATCAACCATTCAACAATGATCAAGTAAAACCATCGTATGCACATTTACGTTCAACCTTTAATCACAAATTTTACCTGTTTGATGAACCTTTTTATCACACAAAGATTATGAATTTGATTATTAACTGATACTCATGATGAATGCATTTTGTTAATATGGATATATTAAAAAAATTCATTGAATCCTTGAAATTCTTTTGAAATCATTTTATTATGCAGAGTAATAATTTAGCCAAATACATAGTCATAATAAATATTTAAACATAAAATGCATATTCAAATTACATAATGAACTGAGACCCCCAAATGGTAGTTTTAGATGTTACAACAATGTCATCAATAAGATATAATCATTTCAAAGTATTTTTTTTAGGAAAGAAAAAGAGGGGTGTCAAAAATAAGCTCAACACTGATGACCTTGCTAGTTGGTTTTGATAATGGAATAAGGTAACAAAAATATAAAATTTGCCTATTAAAGACAAAATACTTGAGAGTGTAAACCAAGTTAATTATTTCTCAAATAGATGGACACGATCCCTTTTAGTTATGAAATTTGAAGGGATGAAGTGTTTGATTTAGTATGGCATGAAGAACAGGAAGAATTAGAAAGGCAAATTTGGGTTGAATAAGCAATCAATTACAAAATCCTCAAACACAATTCATGAAAAAAGGTAATACTTTTAAGAACATTAATAACCATTTTTAAGTTTATTTATAAAACAAAACTAAATCATGTCATGTAAATCATCTTACCATTATTGAATACTTACAGACATATTGCAATTTCTATCTACTTTTCTTTTTGATGAAGTTAGTTGAGGTAGCCAAAATTGATCTATTTAAGAAAAAACAAACAAAAAAGAAAGAAACACAAACCAAATTCAAACAAAGAAAATAAACAAAACCAAAAATAACAAGAAAGTGAAGAGTTATTGAACAAATAGTTTTAAATGATGGTCATTGACTAGATAACGTAGCTAATTTATTTCCAAATATTGTAAATGAAAAAAAAAATTATGAAGTAAAACAATAATGTTATACGGTCCTGACCAAAGTGAATCATATTTATGATGCTTACCTAGATCTTAATGAGATTTATCCCAATAAAGAATGAGATCTCCAACCTTAAATGTTTTATTTGAAACCTTTTTGTCAAAAATAATCTTTAACTTATTTTTGGCTTCTTCCAACTTGTGCAAAGCAGTAAGTTCACTTTCATCTAATGATATTAAATCATTTAATGTTCAATTAGATTTATATCTTCTAATAAGTAATGTAAAGTTGTATTAGCAGATGATATTTATAATTCTATTGGACATGTAGCTTCAAAACCATAAGTTAACATAAAATGAGAGTATCCCATAGCCACTTTGATAATAGTTCTATCAGCCCATAATGTCTTAAATATTTTAAGATGTCAATTTCATTTATTTTTGTAGACTATTTTCTTCATAATAAACTTTAGATTTTTATTTGTGGATTCAGCTTTTCCATTATCCTGAGGATAATACTTAGATAAATGATTAGAAATAATAGAATAACTTCTTTAAAATTCCAAGTATTCTTTAGAAGCAAATTTAGGACCATTATCTGAGACACTCTCATAAGGAACAACAAATTTGAAAAAGATATGATCCTCAAGAAACGTAATTACTTAAGATGTCATTAAAAAAAATTAAAACCTTTGTTTTAGGCCACTTTGTGAAATAACCAGTCGCTGTTAGAATATATCTATGACTAGTAAAAAGAGGATAAATATATGAAATAAAATAAATTCTCCATTTTGAAAAGAGTTTTTTTTGTAATAATGGGATTCAGAGGCATTATTGGTAATCTATCCCTACTAACAAATAATTGATAAGGCATTTAATAATTTACTAACTTATAAGTATATTGAAATAATGTAGGCCAATAATAACCTATACGTAAAATCTTATAAGTTGTAGTTTTTGTAGCATAATGACCACAGTAACTACCTTCATGACATCCTCTAAGAATCTTCTAAGTTTGATCATGAGTTAAACATCTTAGCAATACATGATCTTAATTTAGATAAAACAAAAGATTTTCAAGCAAATAAAATTTCAAAGCATGTGATCTTAATGACCCTCTTTGTCTTTTATCTAAATTTTGAGGACAAGACTAGTTTTGAAAATAATATACAAGGTCATGATACCAATCATCTTATGCTATTAAATAGTCTCAATCTTTTATTTCAAGTCTAAACTTAAAAGTTTTAAAAAAATCAAAAACTCTCTTTGACTAAAAAAGACTTTTCACATTTAAAGAGTCATCAACAGATAAAACTAAGACATTAATATTAGAAAAAGTATTTTCAACCAAATACTTTGCTAATTGATTTTATTTGATAGTTTTAAATGTTTCAAATTCAAGATCAAATTTTTAGATTCTTAAAATCCACTTTACTTTCTTTGAATAGTACATTATTTTAAAAGATAGGATAAAATAAGCACATTTGAGCTTACTACCACTTTATTTTCCATTAATAAATGACAAAATTTAATTAAAGAAGAAACGAAAGATAAAATAAATTTTTCAATAATAAAATATTTGGTTTCAGTATCTTTTAGAATTTGATTCATGTATCTAACAAGTCTTTCATTATTACTTTTATTCTTTTATGTAATCATAACACCTATTGTTTTATCTATAGCATTAACATAAAGAATTAAAGGTCTATATAAATCAGATTTAACAAGAACATGTGCATTTGAAATAGCATTCTTCACTCTATTAAAATTAGAAACAACTTTTGTGTCCCATAAATATGACTAATTTTTTTTAAACAAAATCTTTAAATGATTTGATTTATCTGCAAAGTCTGATATAAAATTTCGTATAAACTTTATTTTGCCAAAGAATGACCTAAGACTTGATTGATCTTTAGGTGGTATTAACTCTTTGATTGTTTTAACACATTTAGGATCAATTGAAATCTCATCCTTAGAAATAATATTCCCTAACAACTTACCTTCAGTAACACCAAAAATATATTTCTTAGGATTAAAGGAAATACTATATCTTCTACATATTTCAAATACTTTACGTAAATGATCCAAATGTTTCTTTTTCTTTTTCTAGAATGAATCTTAAGATTATCTAAGTAAGCTTGCATAATAATACCAATTAAATCATCAAAAGTTACATGCATAACTCATTGAAATTTTGCACCTCCATTCATAAGACCAAAGGCATCCTATTAAAAGTGAAAGTTCCTCTTATCATTGTGAATGTTGTCTTATGCCTATCATTTGGGTTCATAAATATTTGATTATAACCTAAAAATCCATCAAGCAAAGACATCATTTTAGATCATGTAATCTATTGCAAAATTTGATCAATACTTGGAAGAGGGAAATCATCCTTTATACTAGCCTTGTTCATATCTCTAAAATCTATGCAAAGTATAATATCTCCATTATTTTTATGAATAGTTACTAGATTAGCTAACCATTCAAAATATGTTATGAGAAAAATGACACCACCATCAATCATTTTATCAAGATATTTACTGATGGTGTCTTCCAACAAAGGGTTTATACTACATATTTTCTATCTGACAGGTTTAATAGGAATATCATGTTTTACATAAGTATTATCATATCATTTAAAATATGTATAAGATCAAACAAAAATATCAATAAATTCCTTGAAAAGTTTGATAAACTTAACCTTTTCATCAAGAATATATTGTATTCCTAAATAAACAAACTTTGGTTCTTCATCAGATACAAGGTTTATTGGGATAGACTCACCAACAATCTTTATAAAAAGTTCTTCACTTTGTGATAATTTAGGTTGATCATTTGGAGAAAACATGGATTCCAAGTTCACCAAACTAAGAGGTAACTTATTAGTATTCAATTGTAAATAATATTCATAATTAAAGACATAATCATCGTTATCAAAATAATTGCCTTTGATAAAAGCATCAATATGTTCATCACATTAAAAAACATGTCAACTTTCATTTAAATTCATAATTTTAAGTCTAAATATTTATAGAAAAGAAAACTCCACATTAGGTTCTATTTCACTTATTGTAGGGTTTGAATCAAAAATAGGAAGTTTATCATCAAATAAATTGAATTCTCTAAGAATGTGCATGACATTAAAGGCTTCAAAATATTCAAGTAAAGACCAAAATTTTTGAGTATAGCGATGAAGATGAGTTTGGATTATCTTATAAATTTTCCTGATTTGTCTAATAACTAGTTCAAAATTGCCAAAAACTTCTAAGTGTTTAACATTGAATTCTATAGCCTTTTTTAAATCAAGACATAAAGCTTCAAAATTTGTCATATTGCTAGTAGTATCGAAAGATAACTTATAATCATAACGATATATTTTACCTATGGAATAAATAAGACAAATTCCTATGCCACTACCAGCTTGTGAACAAGCACCATCAAAATACAAAGTCTATAAATCATTCTTGAAAAAATAAATTTTATTGTTTTTATTTAGGTTCATCAAGAGTCAAGAACTCATATGTGCCAATTACTATTTTAACATGAGCCACAATAGGAGGCATTGAGTCAATAGGGTTACTATACCAATCTTCTTTTCGAATAAAGATAATTTTGTTTCCAATTAGAACTCGAGTGGTATCTTTTTCAAAAAATGCACTAGTTGTTTTAGACCAATCTCTACCTAAAAGCATTGCATAATTTCTAGAAATATCTAAAATCTTAACATTAGTCATACACTTGATTCTTTCATCTTGTGCAACTTTAATTATAAGATCTCAAAATTTATCATAACTTTTTGTTTGATGTGAATCAAAACTAGTTAACTTTATATTATCTATTTCATAAGAAATACATAACTAATCAGCTATAAATTTGAGCATAATATTCTTTGATGCACCTATATCTAAAATACATTTATGTATGACTTTTTCAGCAATTTTGACATATATAGAAAGGTGGTATATAATCTATAAGAGGGTCATAAATTTGAACAAAAATAATAGATTGAGTATGTTCATCATTTTTACTTTCTTCCTGAAATCCTAGAATGTTCTTAGAATTTGGATTTTCAATAGTCTCATTAATTTTCTCTATCCTGGCAAACTAGTAGCTTGTAATAATAAAACCCTATTTTAATAGATGATAATTCATCAATAGTATTATAAGCCCTTACATCTGGATGAAATGTATGCGTATAATTTTGAGGCTTAAAAAGATGATATTGAGAATTTTTAAAACCTATTGATAAAGGATAATCATGTTTGAGATTCATTGTGACATTATCGGATGTTGCATTATTCTATATATTTTTACCTTTATCTTGATTTTGAGCAAAATTTTGATTATTATTTGTTATATTGGAATAATTTCTTTGTCTAGTATTGATAACATAAGCATTTGTGGTTTTAGTATCATCTGAAGATTCACCAATCCCACATATATTTATATTGTTAGCCAAATCAAATAAGATACCTTATTTACCTTGGATATATCTTTTAAAATTTTGAACAACTACACACGTATTTAGGTCTTGATCTAGTTCACAAATATTATAATAAAGAACTTTTTTTTCAATTCGATTCTTTTAAATAAATGATGACTTACTTGATGAAGATGGCTTATCATCTAATTATCTCTTGATAGCGACCAGTTCGTTGCTAAGACTATGAATGGATTTTAAAATTTATACATTATTTGAATTTACCCCTATCATGATTCTATCATTAAAACCAAATATTTTCAATTTATTTTCATAATCTATGTATAAAAGTACAATTTCATCGTAATCCATAAAAAAAAATTGGATATATATATATATATATACCATAACTATAACTAGTTATGGGATGCAAATCGGGGCCCTAGTCCCCATGAATTATTAAACCAATATAAATGGCTATCACTTGAACACGTTGAAAGCACATTCAAACGGCCACACCCGGTCTATGTACACCCTATGAGATTTGAACTTAAGTGGGGTTAGCCACAACCAACCCACTTTACTAACCCTTTTACATCTCATTAGAAAATATATAATATTTTTATCCTCTATAGACATTTTATATTTTAAAGATAAAACATTACAAAAATATAACCTTAAAAAATTCTTAGATGGTCTAATATCAGGTAAATTTTTCTGGTGCAATCTAGTAAATCTATTTATGAACCCATAAATGGTTTCACCTAGATCAATTGAAATATTAACCAGTTCATTTACTAGATCTAAATCTTTATTAGACTTACCAAAACATAACTCTAACTAGTCTTCAATATCTTTTCAAGTGCTAATCATATTTGTTGTAAGACTAATAAATGTTTGGTATGCTTTTCCTTCCAAAGTCTATTAAAAAACTCTAATAGAAACATTTTCATTAGCAATACCAAGGGTAGCACAAACTAATTTGAAAGCATCTAAATGATCCTCTCATGACTCACCAGGGCTTCCTAAAAACTTAGGAGCATTAAGACCCTTTAACGAAGGTAATTTAACTGGATGAGAACTAATATTGATTGTATTTTCATGAATCCAAGGATTTACTAAGGGGTAAGCTATGTCTTCATCTAAATCATTATCTTCATCAATTACTTCATCTCAATCTCTATTATTTTTGGTGCACTCAAAGTGCAATACTCACTATATCAATGTTCTTGATCTAGAATTTTAATCTACTTGGTGTCTACAACATGTTATCTAGATCGTTACTTGCAACTTGTATTTGAGATTTCTTGACCATAACCATGTTAAAAAATTTCATAAAGTCTCTCCTTACCAATTCATCAACAAGAGAGATTACTAGACCCATACAACCCATGTCTTTCTGGGAAATTTTTGAGAATAAAATTCCCTATATGATGGATTCATAGCCTATGTTCTAAACTATACAAATCAACCAATCTTAGCATATATTTAATTGTAAATAGAGATTTAAAAATCTTGGTATAGCTCATGTGAACTATCTTGAACACAAATGCCATTATTCACTCTCGTCAAATTCCAATCATGGGTTCTTGATCCCTTGGATGCTTGTTTACAAAACTTTTTATACTTTGAAATATAATTTACCTTGAACTCTTGATAATGATCTATAACATAAAGACCATGTGGGCTATAAATTTGCCTTAGCTCTTTGCATTGCCTATCCTAAGAGATACCTCATGAATTTTAGAGATTAATGAATCATTGAAAACTTACAAAACTAGATAAATTTCTTCATCAACTCTGAAATGAAAGCTTAAACTAACTCAGATGATTCCAACCTATCAACACATAAGTTTTGGAATCCTGTTATCTTTCACTCATCCATCATAAGACTCATTCTATTATCATTATTCCTGGTAGCAATTACAAATAACTTCACAGTCCATTAATTATTAAATTACAAACTCAAAGTATATATTAAATCTATATCAATAAAGAATGATTACCTTATTATGTGATGTTGATCTATGCCTTCTTCATTGCCTTCATGCAATTTTATTATCATCACGTCCAAGGTCGAACCTCCTGAAGTAACGGTTTCATCTAACAGCATTAACATTGTTGCCATACCAATTTTTATTCTTTTCTTTTCTTTAACTCAACCCAAGAGCTACACTGCCACCATTCTTTTTATCTCAGTTGTTTAAACTCAATCGAAACCACATTCCATTTCAATAAAGGATTTCAATAGACTCAAAAAAACCCTATGTTTTCAATAGACTACAAATATGCATTATCTCCATGTCTGAACAAGTAATATATATAATGTATATGTATTATGGTCATGTTTCTTTATATCATCAACCATTCCAATGCCATCATATTTAATACATAAATATGATCAAAATTTTCTTAAAGAGGTCACAATATAACATTCTCCATGTTTAAATATATTGACATATATATTCACTCATTGATATATGGATTTAATCAATAGAGCCTGCTATATAAGCCTAAGCTAAGAGCTTAGTAAACTCACCAATCAGCTAATACAAGGATTAACTATCTCAATATGAATGTCATTTATAATATAAAGCAAAACAAAAAGACATCAATACATACCATGTCTTTATCCTCTATTTGCAAGATCCCAATAATTCATAAATGATTCTGAAACTAGCACATAAAACATTCTTTTTTTTGGAATGTTTCTATCCATAACAATATTTGTATGAAAATTATTTTTCTTCTCATAACATTCAAATAATATTCAAATTTATACCCTGCTCTTTAAGAGTACACTTGATTACCTTTGTATAAGCAACTAAACACAGAATTTAATCAAAAGTAAAATGTAACTAGAATTCAGAAATAGCACAGAATATGAGAGACAATACAATCTTGTATTAACACTCTTCCAGAAGGAAATACAATGAAAAAATCACACTCTTCCCACACCTCTTGGGCGTACCAATAATTCTCCCTCAAGAGTTCTCTCTCTCATAATTACAACTAATAATCAACTCAATACCAAGTTGTTGTTACCACCAGTCAGTAACAATACTACCAGTACCACCACCGAGTACACCACATACTTCAAGTAGATCTCCTTGATCTTGCTCCTTGTTGTGTTGCATATCTCCTTTGACCTTGCTACCCTGCAGATCTCCTTTGGCCTTACACACACACACACACCTGCAGATCAACTAACCTTACTTACCATGTAGATCTCCCTTGATCTTGCACACCTGCAGATCAACCTGGTCTTGCACACCTGCAAACCTAGATCTTACATACCTGAAAGAACCCTTGTCCTTGCCTTTGCAAGTCCTTATGATTCTACCCCTGGAAGAACCCTTGTCCTTGTTCTTGACAAGTCCTTTTGATTCTCCACATTACAATACAGCCCCATGGATCTCTTAAATAGATCCCATACAAATAATAATTAGACTTCCTAATTATAATAATTAAAAATGCAAACTCAAGACTAAAATTAGTCTTTACATGCAAACAATTGGTTCGTTAAACTAATTGTTCATGTAACTAATAGTTTTGGAACCGCACAGGTGACTGACATCGGTTCTTATCTATCTGGAGATGACCAACGTTAGCCTATCTATGACTGATGTCGATAACTTTCTGTCTACCTCTGACCGACATCAGTTGGCCTGACCGACGTCGGTTATTGTGACACTCAACAACCTCCTCCGTGTTTGCATCAGTGAAGCTTTTAACTCCACAACCTAACAATATCCCACTTGGAGATAAATAGCTGCACCTGTACCTATACTTATACATCATTTAATTTTGTTTCCTGGCTTGTATCCCTCTTCAAGTTTAGTCTTGAAGACCAACTACCACACATCCCGTGGTGCTACTCCTGTCATCCAAGTAACCTACCATATCCGAATCTACATACCCATCTAGAGAAGTCCCTGACCCTGCATAGCATGAATCCTTGCTGCTGGTCCCTCTTAGATACCTGAGAATCCACTGAATTGCTTTTCAGTGCTTCTTTCCCAGATTGGCCACAAACTTACTGACAACTCCCACTGCTTGGGTAATATCAGGTCTAGTACACATGTACTCAACCTCATCATGTGATTTGGGACACTGTCTTGTGAATTATCCATCCATAGGTGTGCTAACCGGTTTTGCATCCTGTATATTGAACCTTTCCACTACCTTATTCACATAATCATCTAGAGACAAAATCAACCTATGACTTTCCCTGTCTCTATAAATACTCATGCCAAGGATTTTCTTTACTCCTCCTAAATCCTTCCTGGCACACCTCTGAGCTACTTTTACCTTTAGCTCAACAAATCCCTGCATGTATGAACTTGCAACAAGCATATCATCCACATACAGTAATAGGATAATGTAGTGACCATTATTTAACCTGGTAAAATAAACACAGTGATTACATTGACATTGACTAAAGCCATGCTTTGTCATACACCTGTCAAACCTATACCACTGTCCTGGAGCTTGCTCAAGACCATATACCCTAGCCTTCTATCTCACCTGTCCATTCTCTCCTTTCTTTAGCTTAGGAATCCATTTGTCTTTCAGTGATTTCATCTCGGCTGGCAACTCTATCAAATCTCCCATTTGGTTCTTTCCCAAGGAATCAATTTCCTCATTGATGCCATGCTCCCACTATTTCCTAAATTCTACCTGCATTGCCTCTTTAAAACTTCCTAGTTCTTGACCATCAGTGAGTAACAAGTTTAAGTAGTATAAAGAAGGGGAATAATGAATTTGAGGCTTACTTACCCTTTTCAGTCCTCCATATGGGCGTTTGAGACTCCTTGACAGCTTGTTGTCTACCCAAAATCCATTCTCTGATCAACCTTGGTCTGCACCCGACCGATGTCGATTCCACCTGATCATTGATGTTAGTTCCCTGACCGATGTCAGTTTCCACCTGACTGACATCACTGACTTTGATCTACACATGATTGACATCAGTTCATGCCTGTTCGACGTCAGTTCTCACCTGATCAACATCGATAATTGTGTTTTCCAATGAGTGATGACTTTTACCAGCGAGCTCACTTTAGATCATAACCTTGTCCAAACTACCCTACTCAAAATTATTTAGCCCCTTGAGCTGATCTCTGTCCATCATCTTCTCCATGAAAACTAAGGCTTTTCAATTCTTAAGTTTGTCAAAGACATCAGACTTCCTCTTAAGAACATGCATCCCCTTCTCATTCATGTGACCAAGCCTACAGAGCCACATCTTCACATCTACATTTGAAGTAGATAAAACAAAAGGAGAATCAGTAATACAAGTAGATGGATAAAGAGTACCTACTTTTTTACCACATGCTAATTCAAGTGCACCCTTGGAAACTTTCCAAGATTCTGCTGTGAGAGTTACTGTGCATCCCTCATCACCCAACTTTCCTACAAAAATTAGACTCCTCTTCAGGACTGGGACATGCATGACATCCTTCAACACCCATGTGTTGTTCGTCTGCAATTTCAGCCGCACTTCCCCTTTGCCAACAATTTGACAAGGCTCACCAACCCCTAAATAAATCTTTGCAAAGTCTCCATGGACATAATCATGAAAAGATGCTCTATTTGGGGTTGCATGAAAAGAGGCAACAAAATCTAAAACCTAAGATTCTACTTTATCCAAGGAACATATAAGAGCAACCCGTGCAACAATCCCTACATCATTTGCTTCTTTATTTCCTTCATGCTGATCTTCTACGAATTAACAATCTTTCTTTGCCTGCTCCTTCTTTCCATAATTCTGTAATTGATCATTCTTGCCATTGAGTTTTTCCATTCTTAGTGTACTTTCTTCTACCATTGCTTTACTCCCACTCAATCAAAAACCCTTGAGAGTGACCTGTAATCAACAAACACTTAACACACTCTGAAACCAAGGTGTTAGTGAACCAAGCTCTGATACCAATTGTCAGTTGGTATCACTTAGTGATCCTAGCTCTGATACCAATTGTCAAGATCCCTACACCTTAAGAGTACACTTGATTACCTTTGTATAAGCAACTAAACACAAAATTTAACTAGAAGTAAAATGTAACTAGAATTCAAAAACAACATAGAATATGAGAGACAATATAATCTTGTATTAACACTCTTCCAGAAGGAAATACAATGAAGAAATCACACTCTTCCCACACCTCTTGGGCATACCATTAATTCTCCCTCAAGAGTTCTCTCTCTCACAATTACAACCAACAATCAACTCAATACCGAGTTGTTGTTACCACCAGTCAATAACAATATTGCTAGTACCACCACCGAGTACACCACGTACTCTAAGTAGATCTCCCTGATCTTGCTCCTTGTTGTGTTACAGATCTCCTTTGACCTTGCTACCCCACAGATCTCCTTTGACCTTGTACACACACACACACACACCTGCAGATCAACTAACCTTACTTACCATGTAGATCTCCCTTGATCTTGCACACCTACAAATCAACCTGGTCTTGCACACCTACAAACCTAGATCTTACATACCTGGAAGAACCCTTGTCCTTGCCTGTGCAAGTCCTTATGATTCTACCCCTGAAAGAACCCTTATCCTTGTTCTTGACAAGTATTTTTGATTCTCCACATTAAAATACAGCCCCATGGGTCTCTTAAATAGATCCCATACAAACAATAATTATACTTCCTAATTACAATAATTAAAAATGCAGACTCAAGACTAAAATTAGTATTTACATGCAAACAACCAGTTCGTTAAACTAACTGTTTGTGTAACTAACAGTTCTAGAACCGCACAGGTGACCGACGTCAGTTCCTGTCTGTCTAGAGATGATCGACGTTGGCTGATCCATGACTGATGTCGGCAACTTCTTGTCTACCCCTGACTGACATCGGTTGGCCTGACTGACGTCAGTTACTGTGACACTCAGCAACCTCCTCCATGTTTGCATCAGTGAAGCTTTTAGCTCCACAACCTAACAATCTTCTATCATTTACATTCTTTAGAAACTATCATGGTAACTAAACATGCTTTATCGATACAATTTTTATAATAACAAGCCTCCCAATTGCCTTCACTTCTCCTATGTCACTCTTATCTTTTTAATCTATATCCTTCACTCCTTATGCTTGTTCCTTTGCTTTATTAAGCTCCTCAAATTTTGCTTTGATATTTATTCTTTACCAACAACTATGCTAAACTTGGTTTCCAAATCTTTAAGATACTCAACAACTTGAAGACTTATTAAGGACAAGCTTTATATATTCTACTCCTACGCAGGAGATCACCTTTCTAGAAGGTGATGAGATGTTTATCACATTTACATAAACCTTACACAATGTATTAATAACTTTCTATGGTTATTACCTAATATCTATGCTTTTCACAAGGCTTTACAAGCTTTACATCACGATATGCTTATTTTAAGACAAGTAGAGCCTTCAATGGCTTTCCCTAGGACCTTTAAAATATAATTTGGCATATTTACAATGTGTTTGTCTTGATGCTCCTGCATCAATTTTGAAGACCTAGAATCAAATCCTGAACCCTCTACTGTTCTTTTTTCTTCCTCCATCTAAATTTTCAACTTTTAATTACTTGATCAGATTAATCAACAGGAGTGATAAAATATTTAGGATGAAAAGAATCAGAAATAAAATGAATTATAGGTGGAGGATTAACATGCAAGATTGCTTTTCTTTCAAGTCTAATTCTATGATTATTTTCTTGAATATGAATTTGTGTTTCACATGTAAGACTTGCATGAACGTCAATAATTTTTGCTTCTTCTAATTCTTCATTAAATACTTCAACAATATGAAACAAATCATAATGCTTATTATACCAAGCAAAGCAAGTCATATTAGAAGCAATGTCAACTTGTTCTTTGACAATATCAACTAAGCGTTGGATAATTGGGTGTGGACCTCCAATGGTCATGGAAAACTTAAAGCAAACATAAAAATAAGATTTTTAAATATTTTTCTCTAGTAGAGCCACCAAATTTGTTGATGATTAATTTTTTTATGTAAATGAATCATTCATTTTGCCTATCATGAAAGTTAAGCATAATCATACCAATTTAATAGTTTTGGTCTAAAAGATCATAAAGAATTTAAAATATGTGTAAAGGGGTTTTAAATTATCTATAATAATAATATGTCAAATACTCAAAAATACTCTATTATTAATTTAGAAATCAAATGTTCTCTTTGAAATAAGGAAACATATATGATTATGTAATCAATTATATTCAATAGAGAAAACCTACGAATTAGATAAACTCTTAAAAGAAAGATTTCTATTCTTTATGAATATTTATAAATCAATAACTGATATAATATGTTTATGCTTGACTCAAGAAAAATCCAATAAAAAAAACAAAAAGATCAAAAATGTACAAACAAAATATTATAATGAAAACCTAAGAAAGAGACAAATATAACAACTGACAATATAAGAGATGTCTATAAACTAAATCTAAGAAACAAAAGAAAAGAAACAAAATAAGAAAAATCACTAATCTAATGAACAAAATAAATCTAATAAGATCAAGTCATAATAAACCTAAAGAAATAAATTAATAAACTTAATCTAAACTAAAATGAAATAAAAAAGGAAAAACTAAGTCTACTCCAAAGACTAAAGATAGATTAAGAAAACAAAGATATTTATTAAATAACCTGAGTTAATTGAAGTCAAATAACTAACACTAACAACTAAAAATCAAGAAAATACAATAATCTAAGTTTAAAATTTATCAAAGAAACTAACTAATAATTCAAACTATTCTTAATTAAACACATTAATTAAACTAAAACTTAAATTAACAAAATAAACTAAAAATTAAACAAAGATTTACGAGTCTTAAAAGAAAGAGTCATCTTAACTAATTTTATTGAGAAACATCATTTCTGATACAAAAGTCTTTAAATTAACAACCATTACAATATGAATTGATAAAAAAATCATGTCGCACATAATGAAGTGTTTATTAATATTCAGGTCAAGTAGTTAGATTATATTCATATGACTATAAATCTATAATCATCATAAGATATTAAACTTAATATTCCTCAGATAATCAATTTATAAATTGAACAAAGAAAATTACATATACTTATGCTTGTTAGGCAAGTTACTTAACCGTTAGAGAAAATATCATTGATCTATCGTGAAGAGTTGTTTATCTCAGAGATATTACACAAAAAGAAGTACAAAGATGAAATTGAAGTAAATCAAAAGTCTTCTAAAATACTTATGTAATGTTCTTCCTTTTTTATGTCACTTTGATCTTTTTTTATAATCAATTCCTCTAAAGATGGTTCAGAGATAAGTTATAACTAAATTTAGTTAGTTATTGGTTATGATTTAATTGACTTTAATTAAATCAATTAAATTTTAGTTATTACTTAACTTATTTTATACTTTAAAAAATAAGTCTTAAAATCAAAATTAAAAATAATAAATCAAGGGGATTGACTCTAATTGGGTGGGGGGACTTGGACATTATAATCACCTAAATAAAATAATTTATGCAAAATATTTAAAAAAACATAAGTTATTAAATGAAAAATATCACATCTAACATTTATCCATATGCATTATATATATAAATTTAAATATCCATATCAAAAATATACTTTTTCAAAATATCTTAAACCATGAAACCAATGTCAAACAAAAATTTAAAAAAAGTATCTGATAAGTATCAAAGTATCCATGAATACTTCTTCTCATCATCTGAATCTAACAACATTTCAATAAGTAGACAACCCTTATCATTCATATATATAGTATAACTCATACTAGTTGTCGAGAACTTGATCAACTTAATTGCATTCTCATATTATTTGTCATCCACCTCCAACTTAACTTTTTAAACCATCTTGGTGACTATTGGTGACACTGAAGGACTGATTTCTTACCTTTTTCAGCTTTGTGGTACTATTCTTTCTTCCAACTGATGACAAGAAAAATTTACAAGGTTAACCATATATCAAGTTGCATATGGACTAGTAGGTTCAAGAGATAAAAATTTTCAGTTTAAAGGCACTAAAGCATGAGAATGTAACTTAACAACTTGTTGTAAATCATGTTCAGGCAACTATTCATTCTAATGAGAATGATGAAAAACTAAATTATCTTTTGATTATAAAGCAATTTGCATTCTCTAAGAACCACTTGAGATTCCATGTCTATATGGATGATTTCTCCAATCAGTCCTTCTCCAACCTTGATTTTCTCTAGCATTTATAGGGTTAAAGGCTTCAAGAACATTCCAAAAATTGGGATCAATTGCATCAAAATGAATTGACATACGAGTTCCCCTATTAAAAGGTCTTGATAAACTCCTACCCGACCTCCAGCAATAAAGAAATGACCTCTAGACATAAAACTATGAGAAAATAGTTTTTCCCTTTTCTCAGGTTGATTTGTTCTCTATGAATTTTCTTGATTATTATTTGAATTTGGGGGTGTCAACCTTGACATTCTGAAAGATAAAGAATATCAACCAAATCTCTTTTAAAACCACATACCAAAATATACAACCCCATTAAATGTTTGAAAATATATATAAATTTCAATAAAGATTGAAATCTTAAAAATAATATGTCATCAATACAAACACAATTTGCTAGGAACTAAAAACAACACCCACAAACTCCATTCACTATTATCAAAAAAAATGGTGATAACAATATAACTTAATTTTTAACAGAACTGACTATCCTTGAAAATTTTAACCTTTTAGCAAAGTTTTCTCAAATTTCAAATAACATAAAATTTTCACTTCCACATACTACAATCTAAACCTTCTTAACATAGCCCGTATATCAGTAACAAAAACATTGCTCGAGATTAGATTGATATTACCAAATATATATATATTTTTAAACTATATGGTGAAAAATATTTCTAAAATTTAAACCCTCTTTATATATCTAAACTTCATAAAAAATATCTTCAATGAAAAATAGAAATCTATATCTCACTTTAAAATCCAATAAATAACATAGCAAACCAACACTTATACATAGTTTATATTCTATGCCAACTAAACTAACATAACAATTTATGACAAAATCACATATTTAAAAGATATTCTCTTCATGCAAAAATAATTCTATTTATTCAATGAAACTCAAATGCAAATATACCAAGAATTTTTTATTAATCATAACCTAAGATTTTCAAAATAACTTGTGCTCAGACCAAAACCATTTATGATGAACTACATACAAATTTTAAAATATTCTTCATAAACAAAAACTCTCAAATATTCTACTTAGACCCACATCAAATAATTTGTATCTTACAAAATTTCCTCATCATCATTATTTCAAAAAAATTGTCAAGAATAAGCGACATGCAGACACAAATTCATTAATTTCATTCCACAGAGTAACACCTCTACATATTGCATGCTTAAAAATCATTATACAATGAATATTTTTTGAAAATAATGCACAGTAAAATCTATATTATTCTTCATTTAAGAAAAATAAACACTGCATGCAAAATCAACTGAGTAAACCATTAAACCATCTTCTATCAAATTCATCATGATCAATTCTAGCTAAGCTTTAAAAATACCTTATAATTTTTCATGATCATAAAAGTGAAACAATATCAATACCTCACTTGTAAATTATTTTACTAACTTCCAATTTCTTCTCCTCGGCTCCAAAGCTTCACTTTCGTAGTGAGCTTGTCAAAGAATGACAACTAACTGAATAAATTTGCCTTATGTATTCTTTCAGGCTTGGAGTACTAAATAACTATGTGTTATGCCAAGATTGGATGGAAAACTTTCCAATACTTATCTCTAGCTCTGCCAAAATTTTAAAGAACGTTGACAAAAATAGACCTGACCAAAATTACCATTAAACTTCCTTCTAAAAATCTCGATTCAATGCACAGTACACAAGTCTTAAATACCAAAAATTATGGGGGTATAAAATAAATCCCAATATATGTGTCAAATCTTGAGCACATTAACAACACATTACTTGCCACTTAAACACCTCTTAACCATTCTTCAAACTCAATACCAAGCTCAAGTAAACATTCTACCACCTTTGCATTTACCAAAAGCCATGTAAGTCAATCAATTTAACATAACCACCATCGATGTAATGAACATCTGACCTTTATAAAAAATTATAATACCACCATATTATTCAAATATTTATGGCCTTTAACCCCTATGTCATGAGGCAATAACACTTATATCAAAGTATTTGAAGTCTAAAGTTTATTTTGAGACTCTTAGAGACATTTAGGTTTCAAAAATAAATATCACTAATAGACATTTGCTTTAGATAAACCGTGGATTTACCAACATATATATTAACTTATGATCCAAAAATTATTAACCATTCAACAATGATCAAGTAAAACCATCTTGTGTACATTTATGTACAATCTTTAATCATAAATGTTACCTGATTGATGAACCTATGTATCACAAAAATATTTTGAATTCGATCATTAATTGATACTCATGATGAATACATTCTCTCTCTCTCTCTCTCTCTCTCTCTCTCTCTCTCTCTCTCTCTCTATATATATATATATATATATATATATATATATATATCATTGAATCTATGAAATGATTTAGAAACCACTTTGTAATGCAAAGTAGTAATTTCACCAAATATAGAGTCATAATAAACATTTAAACATAAAATGCATATTCAAATGGCATAATGAACTAAGACCCCCAACTGACAGTTTTAGACATTACAATAATGTTTTCAATATGATAGAATCAATTCAAAGTTTTGTTTTAAGGAAAAAAGGAGGGGTATTAAAAATAGGCTCAACACATTTGTCCTAAAGACCTTCAGACTATGTAAGTAATGTCCACTTGCATGGGGCACTTGGAGACAACTCGACCACCCCTTCCTTTTTCTTTAGTTACCCACTTAGATCCAAGTTGTCATCTTGGATTATCAATTGTCCTTTTGAGCTTAGGGGCATAATCTCCAAGAGTAATGCCTTAGTTTCACACATGTACAAATGATTCACTAATTTCTTACTTTATGGTGTGTTTGTCAATAATGATTATTTTTTATTATTATTGGTGGTCTCTTTGATTTTCCCATTAAGAAATAAAATGATTTATGTTGCTTTTATTTTTAGTTTTTATTTGCTTATTTCATTTCTTACTTGTTTGTTTCCCTTTTTATTATCACCTTGACTCAGTCCACTATGTCGAAAGAGTCGATGTCATTGTGCTTTTTATCACATAAGTGTACTTGAATCCATCCATTGGCATATGTCAACATTGTCATCATGGTTTTTATCATTGATGTATTTTTGTCAATTATTTATTAGATCAGGGATTACTCTTTATGCACATGGTAGCCTGAAAATCATGGTGTTTGATATCATGGTGCATGTCATTCAATGGTATATCAAAACTCAAGTGCTAGGAGTCTCACAGACAATATTATAAGAAAAGTTCTCCTTGTCTACTATCCTCCAACCAAATGATCAATTATCTAATCATCATTTATCAAAATAAAAATTCACCCTATTGGGGTAATCTAATTAGACTAATTAATGATCAAATCTACCTTGTTGGAGCACATTATTGTGATTAACCAAGACTACCCTCTTTGAGGTCAAGTCCATCATTTAGTCTTTCTTCTAATTCTAAGCCCACAACTTTCACCCTATTTGGGGCAAGTCAAAGTGTGCCACTTGTTTTAGGATTTATCATTCCAACTTCCCCATGCAATCCCATTTAGTTCTATTCTTCTCAAACATTGGGAATCAAAGCATGAAAGCATTAGCTCAAATGGGTTAATTTTAGCCAAGGGTTACTTTCTCCCATTCTTACTTCTTCTCTTTTTTTAGGGCTCATATATTTTCACTTTTCCCCCAATTATTCCCTCAAGGGGGCATCCAAGGCTAATAAAGCACCATTTGGGGCATCAATCTAAGTTTATCAACTCATAATTTTTAAAAGAGAAGAGTGAAGACATCATTATTTGAGCATTATCAAATTTCTTCTCAATGAATTTTTTATTCTTAAAAAATACATTATTATGCTTAGTGTCTTGCAACACCTTCTAAAATGGGAGAAAAGTGTAGAAACTTTATTTTAATCACTTCCATGTCTAAACTACAATCAAGAGTGATTTTTTGTTATCACAGACACATTTAGCCAAAAATCACCAATGAACATAATTTACCTACATAACTACTATTTTAACCCAAAATTGTAGCAACATGTCCCTGATTGGGGCAATGGATCATATCGCATCATTAATATTATGTAGTGCATCTTAAATTAAATTGGCCCTTTATAAATGTCTTCACAAGATAATTAAGTAAATACTTTATTGAAAAATAAACATTACAAATTCTACCATTCTTCTAATTAGCAATTAATCACCTTGATGAAATTAGCCTAATCATTCCTCTAATAGAAAATTTCATGAAAGTGGAATTATCTATTTTTCTAAAATCAAAATTGAATTATTGCCTCACATAGGTGATGTCACTCAAGAAATTCAATGGGAAAGAGGAGTGCAAGCAAGCTCTTACACCCCTCTTACACACTCTTCCTATTACACCTCTCTTACACACTCTAAGAGGACCAATGACTCCACCTTTATTTAAATATGTCTTTCATACTTCAAAAGGACTTAAATAACATATATTACACACTCCATGTGTGTGATCATGAGTTTGAAGACTCATCTTCCACCATTGATCTTGATCTCAAATCAATGGTTTACAAGCATCTAAAAATTCTCAAAATGCAAGGGCCTTTGGACATTATAGAAAAATTTATTCATGAAAACTTACTCTATTGAATTATGCAAGGAGATTCAACCAATTTTCATGCCAAGCCAAGACAAGAATCAAGTGTAGACAAGGATAAATTATTCCCACATGTGGAATCAAATATTATCAAAGACTCCATATCCTACAATTCGAGCTCAAACTCTTCAAACTGATTCTGAAGTAAAGCTTCTAAGGAGGTATAAACATTGTTTTTATCTTCTAATATACATTTATTTCTTGTTTTCCACATAGTTAAACCTAGGGATTAGGATTGAAATTTTAGTTCATCAATTTTGTTTTGATTTCATTCACTAATGGATTGATTAACCTCTCTCAAATTTTTAATCTACAATTGCTACACCAATAGGAGTTGTTTCAAGCCCATGGACCTATACCACTTAAAGAAATACCCAACTTTAAAATGAAACTAGAGGAACACTTTGTGCACCATACACTAGTAGATTTTGATGAATATGTGACACTTTTTGAGTTATTATTTTTAGTTTTTTAAAGATTTTTGATGTAGATTTGCATTAGAGATTTTTCCTAGTGTTAATAGTGTAAGGTAATAATAAACACCAAAAATAACAAGATAAAATGATCCAAATTTAATACTCTTCCTTCAATGACGTATGTTGTATCATTGTTTGTATTAATATTACATTTTTCACCATATATTCCTTATTTTTGGACATCCCAAAAAAATATTTTTAATTATTATATTGTCATTTATTAAATTAAGTGTAGATTTTACATTACAAACCTAATGGCATTTCAAATTATGTCAGGAAATAAAATTAAATATTTAAATATTTAAATATAATTCATATTTTATAATATAATTGATATTCAATATTATAGTTTTAATTTTCCCAAATTAATTTAAATTTTAACTAAGCAATGTCTACTTGAAAAGATGAAACATAATCATCATGTGCTAGAATTTGGAGAGAAATAAATAGTTATAAAGACATTAATATTGATAGTAGTGCATCCCTATACCTCTTATGCTCTACTTGTTTACAATATGATTTGAGTAGATGCAAACCTCGAGATGGAATGTTGGTATGTTATGTTCTAATCATAATAAAAAATAAATAAATAGAACAATCCAAACAAAACCGAAATAGATAAGAAAATAGTAAAACAAAACTAAATAAATAGAAAATTAAAATAAAACCAAAATAGAAAGAACAATTTAAAAAAATACAAGTAAACCAAAAAGACACCCTAGAAATATTTAAATAGCATTTAAAAAACATGGCCATGTTAAGTTAACTTAATATTTTGTTCCTAATGCTATTATTTATTGTATATTAAAACATTGGTAAACATTATAAAAATGGTATTGCTTTATTTTCATGGAAGGAGAAATGGTAACATTTATATCTTTGATATTTCACACATAATTAAATATAGAAATATATATTCTCAAATCATATATTACCATTTATGAGATATATATGAAAGGTATCATTAAATATAGATGATTTTAATAATGTTTTAAAATAAAAATGTTAAAATTATTTATCAAAAAATTATGAAAAATATTTTTCCACCACCTCTTGAAAAGTAATTATGTGTTCAAAATAAACTATGAAAATATTTATGTGATAGTAATTACAAGGTGTCATCCTACAATATCAAAACTAAAATCTCTACATTTAATATGTAATTAAAGTATGGTAAAATTATAAATTTAGAATATCATTCTACCAGTGTATTATAAAGTAATTAATTTTTGATTATCATAAAATTATAACCATTAAAAGAGGTCATATAAATTCTCCTATATGTATTGATAATGAGTGAAAGAGGTTCACGGTTGTTTAAATGCATTATCTACATGCTAAATATTATATGCCAATGATGGAGTCAATTTTTTGACTATTAAAGGTGGAGGATTTTATGTAGTTGGTAAGGGAGGATTTGATATTGTAGGTATATGAGATAGAGTTGAAATAAAACCTATGAAGGAGTTAGAGTCAGTCTAGGCACATGCATAGTCAATAAATGTTTCATCTTTGGTTCCTATTGATTGCATGCATCTTCTCACACATTGATCCTTATATATAATCATGTTTTTCCAAGCAACTTTGAATAGTAGAGATCTGCCTGTCTAAGGGATTGTGATTGAATGGTGGACTTCTACTTGGTTGGCACATACAAATGTTCTCTCTCCTTCAATGTTACACCACATGATAAAATTTATCTACATTTTGATCTTGATTGGAATTATTTTCATGATTGTATTGAACACATTTTTACATTAGTAGTACTAGATTAATTTCAATGATTTTATTTAAAGGATATCAAATGCTATCAAACTAGACTTATATATTATAAAACATACCTAGATACAACTAGATATGGTGTGTGTTGCATGAATCTCAATTACATCATTAATTTAGGGACAACAAGATATGGGAAGTGATGTACTTATACTTAATAATTTTTAAGTGCACTTAAGTGGATTGATACTAAAAGATCTTATCCATCCCAATTAATCTCTACATAGGAGTGAGAGCATTATTAATTGATTAATATGTGCCAGCTATTTATCTAGTCATTTCTGTTAGTTTAGGAAGTATTGTGTTTATATCAATATCTTGGTATTTGTAGTAAGAATATTAATTATATTATTGATTAAATTACATCTAGATATGGGAAGTGGTATACTTATACTTAAAAATTTACAAGTGCACTAAAGTGGATAGATATTGAAATATGTTTTCCTTCGTAATTAGTCTCTATGCAAGAATGAAATCATGATCATTTGATTAATGTGTACTAGATGTCTATCTAGTCATTTTATTTAGTCTTAAAATTATTTTGTCTACATTAAGCTCAATGTGGTGTTTGTTGTAATATTTTAAATTATATTACTAATTGAAGTACATCTAAATATAATAACTGGTGTACTTATAATTAATAATTTACAAGTGCACTCAAGTTGATTGAGACAAAAATATCTTATCCATCCTAATTAGTATTAATGTAGGAGTCTTAGCATGATAAATTATAAACACATACTACATTTAAAATTATTAATTTCCATTAGTCTGGGTTGAGTAGTGTGTTTGCATCAAGCTCATGGTGTGTGCCACCAAGACTTATATATCAGTACTATGATGGACTTGAAAACCACTACACTAATTAAACACACTAGAAATAGGAATGTGTAATGGTTGAAAGGAGATAAAACCATAAAATATTCACCTTATTTCATTTCTAAGAGAAAGGACCTATATTGTTCACATATATTATTTCAGTGAATTTCAGCTTATATTCCGAGAAAGGAAGAAGAAGAAAATAAACAAGGTATGGTTGGAAAACCTAGTTGATTGTTCGTGTGTTGAATAAAATGATTATGAAAAAAATACTCTTTGGCTTGGGAGGATAACCTACAAATAAAATAACACTAAAGTAAATAGTTAATTAGATAGATGGTTGAGTGGATTATCTAGTATTAGCTAGATCCCAAAAGTAAGAGCTTCCTCAAGGGCTATCAATCCACAACTTTTAAATAATTAAGTTTATAAATAGAATGATAAAGTAATTGCATTAATAATCAAAAGGTAATAAAATTGAACACAATAAATTCTTGATAAATAAATAGACTAAAATGACTAATATAGTAATTAAGCAAGTCAATATTAGTGCTAAACAGGTCAAGTGTGCTTTAGAAAATGGGTTGGGGGCCTGTGAACAAGTAGGGACATAAAAAATTAAATTTAGTTGGGGGTAAGAGGGTGAAAATGACTTGTTATTTTCTACCATAGTGACCTTCGATAGTTGAGATGAACGTTAGTAGTTAAGGTGACTGTCGGTGCTCAAGGTGACTGTCAGTGGTTGGACAGACCATCGATGGTTAAGATAACCATCAGTGGTTACTATGTGTAAGCTTGGGTTGATAAATAGACTAATTGACAAGATTCAGAAGGCAATTTTGAGAGGTTGGTTAGTGCTAGGTTAATTACAAAATGGAAAGAAAGTAATTGAATACTAGAAAATAAGTACTTATCTTGCCTGAAGTTGATTGGATGAGCGGTTGAGGTCATGAACTCATTAAAAGAGTCTGACATGATTTCAACAAAGTAATGATACTTGGCTATCAACTGAGAGGTGATGGTAAGTTGGCCCTTTGTCAAGATGGTTGGACCACTAGATTGCTAAAAGAACACCTACAAAATAAAGTTGTAGATGCAAAATCTTTTGATAGTTGTGGATGTGATCCCTTTTCACCTCCTACTCCTCTCTTCTTATACGTAAGGAAGGAAAAGTCAAACAAGATATTAACTGGGCTTTCTAATTATAATTTGTGCATACAATGACTTACATGTAGATTTATATGAGTTAATTTTAGAAAAGCAAGGTAGATGTTTGCATGTTTGTGCTTAGGATAGTAGACCTTGACTGTCAATGGTCAAGGTGACCATCAATGGTCACCCTGACCATCGATGATCAAAGGTCAAAGGTAGAGTTGGTTAAAATGTGGGTTGTATCCAGTAGGTCAATTAACTTAGGTTAGATGGGTTAGGTTGAGTTATGGGTCAAAAAGGTTGAGGTAGGGCCCAAGGGGGTCCAAAGGTGGTCCAGGGGAATTTTGATGTTTAGAATCATGCTGTACAAATTTATGGTGTGTACATTTTCCCCTTTTGTTATGTGGCTTTGAATCAATAAGTTGTAAAAAAAAAATGGATTGTTAGTCAAACTTTTGGTTACTCTAAGTATGGGAGGAGGTGTTACCCCTCAAACCAAGAGTCGATGAGGTAAAATAGAATCAAGTGTGGATTTGATAAGATGGATTAAAGTGATGAAAAAGGTGGACATCATGAATATGTGTGATATGTTAGGCACTGAAGCACAAACAAGTGTACAAAGTGTGATAAAAAGTGAAATAGCCAAGATCATGCATTAACTAGGTTGTTATAGTTGGTAAAAATAAAGGTAGGTACTAGAAGGACAAGTGACAAGTGGACCACGTGATTGAATTTAGGTGTGGTAACTTGAAAAACTCGTAAATGCAAGTTTCTTAGGCTATGTTTATGTTTTTATGGGTATCCAAGGTAGGAAGTGCTCTTGATGACAACACAAACTAGGTAAGTGTCATGGGTATTCAAGGTAGGAAGTGCTCCTGAGAAGATACAAGTTGATTTGGTATGCATGAGGTGGTGCAAGTTCAAAGGTGGTTAACATGGTAATGTTTTCAATATGGTCAAAGGACCATGCAAAATTCATCATAAAATACATGTTAATTTGGCCAAAATAGACTAATGGTGAGGTGATGAGGTAGGTAGAGAAGGTAGTCTTCATGGGTGGGTGCTTGGATTTGGGTTTGATTTTAAAAGAGGTACTCAAGGTAAGAGTAGAAAAGGGAGAATCTTGATTGTTGATGGTCAAGGTGCTTAAGGGAGATTGTCAACAGTCACCTTGACCATCGATGGTCAGGGTGCAAACCTTAAAAGGTTGTGGCAAAAGTAAAAAGTCAATCATTGATATGGTAGTTGTATTTGTAATGGCAAATGCATTGTAAGTAGATTCTTGATTGTTGGGGAGTAATATGAGGTTTTGCTTAGTTATGCCCTATGTAGGGTTAGATTTGATTTTGGTAAAATTGGTGGGTGATTCTTAAATTAGGGAGGGTAGGCTAGTTAGGGGTAGGTTGGGGTAGCAATGCATAATTTTTTTTGGTAAATTTGTAGTTTTGTAGTAGTTTTAGGTAGGGTGGGGCTTTGGGTGTTTCATTTGTGAAACACCCACAGTGACCATCGATAGTGGGGTCTGACCATCGATGGTCGACATCCATAAGGAAATGGATGTCTAATTGTTAGTGGTCATCTATATTAGGTAACTATTTTTTATTTTGTTTAAAGTGTTTAAGGTATATCATGTGTTATTTGGTGGGTATACTTGATGGGTCTAGATGTGAGGTTCGGTAGGTAAGAGACAAATAAATGGTCAAATGGGTAAGTTTAGGTAGGTTGAAGGTGATTAGGTCATGGGGAAAATGGTATAGTTGACTAAGTATGCATGTGATTAATTGTTTTACTAGCATAAGAGTGGATACAAATGCATAACCAGGTCCATGTATCTTTGTAGAGGTTCACTAGGGAATTACCTCAGTAGATTGGGCACACATGCAAGAGGTGGGCCTAGGAGTGATGTGACACTACCAGTATGTGCTATGTAACGCATTCATGATCATGGCCCTCATCGAGAGATGGGATCTAACCATGAACACTTTTTTCCTATCCACTAGTGAGATGACTATCTTTCCAGAGCACATACATAAGATTACATGGTTACCTATATGGGGTGATCTGATTCACCATATAGAGGAGGAGTAAGACAATTTAATGAAGCTGATGTATAGAGATGATGGTGATCATGTTAGATGGCATGCTAGGGATTTTAGCTATAGTACACTATATTAGAGGGTAATGAGTGAGAGGAGACTTATAACCATGATGATGATGGTCATGTCATCCTTTTCCCTTCTCAACTCAATTAGTGGGAGGTTCTCATACTTGTTGCTAGGGTGGATATTATTCATATGGATACCTGTGCTCTTGGTGTAGATATATAAGGAGTTGTGGGTTTTCAAGGCCCATAGGAGATATGGTATCAGTGTTCATATGGTTCTATGTTGTTGGGATTATGAGCACATCTGAGTGTTGAGGCTAGTGGGGTTACCATGGGTAGGTTATGCCTAGATATAGTTCATGGTTGGATTCATGTAGTGGGCAGATGATTTTGCTGCCCCAAGTGTAGGAGGAAGAGCTCATGATGTTGAGTGGTTCAGGGGTACACTAAATGCACTAGTTTTTGGAGACATCACCTAGAGACCATATGTTGAGTTCACAAAGTGGGATGGATATAGGAGACAAACTTTTTCCTTATAGATTTATAGGTGGATTCTCTATAGGTGGGATGGAGAGGTGGAGCTCCTCCCATTTGATAGGGTATGCAAGCAATTTGGCCTTATTTAGGTTATCTTAGGTGCATTTCCTAGGTACAAGTGGGAGGATGTTGAGATCCTACTACCAGAGCCACATCTGGTGTAGACATTGTTATATCATGAGGAGTTACCAACCAGGTCATACATAGATGATGTGAGCTTTGTATATGGCTACATGGCATGGTACCAAGCTCTCTATGTGGCTATAGATTTTGGTGGGGATGATAATGGTAGGAGGCCAATGGATATGGACCCATTTGAGAGAGGGGGCCAAATGGAATAGGTAAAATGAGGTTACATAAATGGCTAGGCAAGAGTGATGCTAGCCACAACACAAGCACATGTTATAACACTATAGGGTTAGGTGGCTACCTTGCATGGTCAGGTTGCTGCTCTTATAGGTGATAGGGACCAGGTGAGAGCTTCTAGACTTGGTCACATAAGAGATAGACTCCTTAAGATAAAGAGGATGAGCCATGGCATCTACAAGACCACTTAGAACCATCCCCACGGCATAATACCTAGCTACAGTGGAGGAGTTGCAGTACTATGAGGTTATAATTTTGAGATGATGTCCTGATGAGCCTTGATGGGATGAGTATAGAGTAAGCTTGGCAGGTGGTGATAGCATGGTGACACCAAGTCAATGAGTAGCTTCTATAGGTGTAAAAATAGGTACTACATGGGGATGTGCACTAGGACCTAGTGGTGCCCCAGGAGACAGTAGTGCGCCAAAAGATAGTGGTACCCTTGGGGCATATATAGGACATGGTTTATGACATATTATATATTGTTGTATATTATTTTGATTCTGACATGTGAGTCAGTGTGGTGAGATGTATATTTTGAGAGAGAGATACATGTATATTTGTTTGTATACATTATGATTTTATTTGAGTCATGAGTTATATATATGATCTTGTTTATTATTCATGCTCATGGTATATGGTTTGCTTTGATGTTAATGCTTATGATGTGATGTTTATATTGATCATGGTTATGTTATATTGATTATGCTTATGTTATAGACATTGGATACTAATGTAGACTCACCTAGCTAGGCATGTAATGGATTTTATTTATGTTGGTGATGATGCATATGATATTTATGGTTATGATGATGATGATGTATGATGACATGCTAAATTTTAATGAGTATATGCTTCATTATTTAGATTTAGACATGTGGTGGAAAATGGTTGGTTGTTTTATCATTCATGGATGTTATGATGTTATTATGCATGTTATGGCTATGATTATGCTTATGCATTTGCTTATGACATATATTGATATGATGTGATGATTATGGTTGTTGTTATTTGGCTTGGGGTAAAGCACATGAAGTAAGTTAATTAACAACACTAGATGTGAGAGCAAAAGATATAATCAAGAGGAAAATGTCTTAGTGAATATATCAACTAGTTATGAGAGGATAAGAATAGGGCTTTATGCTTCTTCTTTGACAAGGACAAAAAATAAAATTGAAGGTGGATTGGCTTAAGGAACATATGCCCTTCGAATGCTTCACATTAACATTCATTAGTTGGTTAAAAAGGTGTCTTGATCATATAATATCAAGTGAGCTCAAAATCTCATGCTTATAATATATAAAGTGGAGATGAATGAAAATGGAACCTTCTTGTGAGACTATCATGCCTCTTATATAGGCTTCTAAAGAGTCAATATAATAGAGTCTATGTCATACAAGGTATAGACTGATCGATGAGGGAAGTCTACTTATGAGAGTCGATTACAGATTTCAATATTAGTTTACTTATGAGAGACAATTGTGACTTTCAAAATTATAATGTTTTTGTTTTTTCTTATTAATGGGTCTTTTTCTTATTTGCTTAGGAGGGTTGGGGAAGCTGATTAATGTAGGAAGCTTCTGGGAAATTGCTTGTTTTAACAAATGCTGTACTCAGCCATCCTTTGAGGGAGTGGTCTAAGTTTGTATGCTTTGTTTAATGTTCTTGACAGTTGTCCTTCAAGGGAGCAGTCCACCTTACATTGAGCAAGTTCAAATATGTTTTTAATATATGTCTTTCAAGGGAGCAGTCTTTGAATGCTTAGGAATGACCCATGATTTCTATTGGTTTGGATATTACTTTTTTTTTGTTTGATTTTTCTTGACATAAACTTGATTATATAGGCTTCGAGGTTCACATTTATGAAGGATAAACTAAAAGCACAATAAGGTTTATTATGTGTAAAGAGGTTAAGGTGACAATGATCATAGGGATCTATCCTTGTGACAAGGGGCAAAAAGTACCATGAGAATCATGCCATAGGTAGAGCCATGGTACCTATTATTCAAGATTAGGCTATGATTGTGATTGATAATCACATGATTAAATTTTAATTAGTTGCCCCTAATATAGGGAGATGAAAGTGTTTATAAGTAAGGAATGAGCTTAAGTTAAACAAAATGTGAATCTTGATCCTTCTTAACAAAATAATAGATGCAAATGTGAAGCATTAAGGGGCTTAGGTGTTGTGTTGCCTTCAAGAGAGGACAACCTGTAAGCTCCTGATCCATACTAATGGGTTATGATATAGGGTCCAAACTAATTGAAAGCAAACTTGCCCCACTTTTTTTCTCTATATTGGTGACATGTTGATTTTCCTTTAGGATGAGGTCTCCGATATGAATTATTGGACTCTAAGGTGTTTGTTATAGGCATTCTTGACATGCTCTTTATAGACATGAAGATGGGTAAGGGAAGCTAAGCAACACTCATCAAGTAGCTCAACCTGGGCTAAATGGTGTTGATGATAATTATCCTCAGTAATTAGATTTTACAAAGATGTGCAAAGAGAAGGAATTAGGACCTCAAGAGGTAAGATGGCCTCTACTTCAAACATAAAAGAGAATGGGATAACACCCATAGGGTTTTGAATGCTAGTATGATATGCCCAAAAGGTAAAGGGGATGTGCAAATGCTAATCTTAACTAGATACATTAACCATTTTAGTGAGCATGTTGTTAATAGTTTTGTTAGAGGCTTCTGCCTATCTATTCACTTGAGGGCAATAAGACAAGAAGAAACTTAACTTAATCTTGAATGCATCACAAAAACCCTGAATTTTTTTGTTCTTAAAATATTTTCCATTATCGATGATAATTTTGTGAGGAACACCAAAGAGGTAGATGATGTGATGGTTGATAAAGTTGATAATCTTCTTCACTTTGGCTAATATTAGAGGAATATTCTCTACCCACTTGGTAAAACATTAAGTCACAGTGATTATAAAATGGTGTCACTGTGAAGAATGAGCGTTAATTTATTTAGCCAATAAGGTCTAGACCCTATTATGAGAAGGGCCAGAAATCAGTAGAAATGTGAAGACTATGGCTAGGTGCATGATGCATATTGGCATGTTGTTGATATTTAACAAAAAAATTCACATAATCACAATAGTCTTGGTTAAGGGTAGGCTAGTAATAACTAATTCAAAGGATGTGCTTAGCTACGATGAGTCTACTAAAATGTCCCCCATAGATACCATCATGCATTTCCTTGATAGCATGAGAGGCTTCGTGACTGTATAAGCAATGGAAGAGGAGACCATCAAATCCATATTTGTAAATAATTCCCCCAATAATTTTATAACATGAGGTGCTCTGGATAAATTCTCTTTGAGCATTCCTAGAAAGCCCAAAAGGAATGATGGCAAGGTTGAGATAGTTGAAGGTCTACAGATACTAAAGGTCAGGTTGGGTCTCTTCCACATTGAAAATGGTGGGAGAATCTGGTTTGACATAGGAAGGTTGGGTAAGTCTATGGATAACAATATATAGCTTAGAGTCAGAGGGTGCAGATAGGATCTGAGAGGCAAGGGAAGCCATGTTATTGGCAAACTTATTAGTAGATCATGGGGTTGATTGGATGTGATAGTGTTCAAATGATGCTACGATTTCATCAACTACATGTTTTTACTATTTCAAAACATCATTATTACACTGGTAAGATTCATTAATTTGATTGACCACAAGTTTGGAATTGCCAAAGATATTGATTGTTTTGACTCCCAAGGCTAAGGCTATTTGAAGGCCTATGACTAGGTTTCATACTTAGCCATATTATTGGTACATTAAAAGTTAAGATTAAAGGATAAAGGAAGGGTATCACCATCAAAGGGAATAAGGATGATACCAAATCCTCCACCACATTAACATTTTAATCCATCAAAGAACATGGTGACTTGATAGGTGAAGTCTACTTGAGAGAGAGTCATGATGGACTCATCGAAAAACTTAAGAGGAGGAGGTTGGTTGTCTACTAATGGTGCTTTGACCAATTTGTCGATGATGACTTGCCCTTTAATTGACTTTTGCTAAAGGAACTCAAGGTCAAACTCTGCTAAAATCATGAGCCATTTGGCCATACATGGTTTTGGTATGACTTGGAGTGCATATATTTGAGTGGGTTGGTATTGGTTATGACATAGGTTTTTTGGTTAAGAAGGTAGTGGTAAAGTTTCATGTCCATGAAGACTAAAGCTAAGAAACATTTCTCAATATGGGTGTATCAAGTCTCGTACTCTACAAGGGTGCAACTAAAATAGTAGATGACTTACTCTTTGTGTTATTCATCTGGATGAGCAAGCATTGCCCCTAGGGAGTGGTCAATAGTAGAGATATAAAGGTATAAAGGTTGGTCATCCTTAGGAGGTGTTAGGAAATGTGGATACAAAAGGTACTATTTGATTAAATCAAAGGCCTTTTAATAGTCACTATTCCACTTAAAAGATACATCCTTCCTCAAAAGGGGGTGAAAGGGCTAGCATCAATATGAAAGTTGGGAGATAAAGTGATGGATGGATTGGAGCTTCCCCTACAAACTATGAAGTTTCTTGAGGTTAATTAAAAGAAGCATGTAGAGGATGGATTTGATTTTGGCCGGATCAAATTATATTCCTCAAAGGGAGACAATAAAACCAAGAAGTTTTCCTGACAAGACCCCAAAAATATAATTCTTGGGGTTAAGGCAGACATGGTAATAAATAAGGTGCTCAAAGATAATCTTGAAAATGTCCAAATCATCCTTTTGATATTTGGATTTCTCAAAGAGGTCATCTACATAGTCTTTGACAATCTTGTGGATAAGGTCATGGAAGATATAAATCATGGGACGTTGGTAGGTTGCACTAACATTCTTTAGTTTGAAAGGCATGACTCTATAGAAAAAGGTTCCCCATGGGGTGGTGAAGGCAATTCTATGTTGATCTTTGACAGCAATTAGGACCTTATTATAACCTAAAAATCCATCTATGAGAGATAACATTTCCTTGTCAGATGTAAGATCAACTAGCTGGTCAATGCTCAGTAAAGGAAAGTCATCTTTGGGGAAAGCAAAGTTGAGGTCATGAAATTCCACATAAATATGTAGTCCCCCTATGGCTTTGATGATAGGTACAACATTAGAGACCCATTAGGGAAAGTTAATGGGTTGAAAGAAATTGATAAATAAGAGGCGTTAAATCTCTTCTTTGATAAGGAGGGTTATATAAGGGTGCATGTGCTAAAGTTTTTGCTTGATGGACTTGGAATCATAGTTGGTGACTATGTTGTGGGTGGTAATGGTGGGGTAAATTCCTACAATGTCACTATAATACCAAGCAAATTCTATGCTTTGATCTTGGAGAAAGGAGGGGAAGTCCCAAATTCCTTGACATTCAGTCATTGGCCAATTTTGATGATGTGGGGGTTATTCGGAGTGACCAAGTTGATATCCATGGTGGATTCATTCAACATGGTCAAATTCTTGGGAGGAAGGTATTTGTGGATGGAAGAATTTAGGGCACCAAGGTAGGTGAGAATGGAATCATCATCATAGCACTGAATAGTGTTAATGGTATGAGAGTCATCTCTTATCATCCTAGGATGGGTCAAAGGGATGGTTATGGTTTCCCCTTCCTTTTTATAAGTTAGGGGTCCAAGGATAATCATGTTGATGGAAAAAAAATTAAATGGGATGATGTCATCATCCTCGCATGTAGGTGGAGGAAAATTTAGTGAGGAAAGGATGTCTTCCTCAATAATGGTGATGGCAGGTGGTTTAGTCCACTTTTTAGTGGGTAGATGAAACTGAGGTTGTGTTTTTCATGAGGCTTTATTGTTTCAATGGAAATCAACTTATGTGGGTTGTGATCATATCATCCAAAACCAAATACTTTCCAAGTACACCTATGGAGGTATATCTTGGAGAAACTCAATTTGTCTAGATAGGAAAAGCTAGAGGTGAATGGTCAAGGTGAAGAGGAGGTGATAGAAGTTTCAAGTGGTTTGTCAAGTCCCCCATAGATGAAATGGGTTTGACAGTGTGAAGGTCCAAAGGGAACAATGGCTTTGACATTAGGGTCATATTTGGATTGGTGGTCAAGTTTCCCATACTCTTAGGGAGTAAGGAAAGCATCAAGGGCAAGGAGGCGATATTCCCTCAGTGAAAGACATTGGAATGTGGATTCCAAATGGTCTAAGGTGGGGATCTGATTAGAGGGGATGGATGAGCTATTTTATGCCTTATGAAGGTATGACTTCCTCTTTCATGTTTGAGGGCTTGTGTTTGGATAATGAGGGTGTGCTAGATAGAGGTAAGAGGACGTTGTTAGGTTGATAAGTCATGTCACATGATGAAAAGGGACTTGGGTCTACTTGTATTATGACAACCTGACCTTTGTGCTCAAATTTAATGCAATGATGAAAGGTAGATGGGATGCAACCCATGGAGTGAATCCAAGGTTGTCCTAGCAAAACATTGTATTAGATTTCACCTTCCACTAAATAAAAGAGTTCAAGCAGTGTGTGGGGTCCTAAATGGATATGAAGGACAATAGTTCCTAGGGTAGTGGCCATGGTGTCATTGAAGGATTGGAGGACAACTGAGGTTTTGAAGATGACATTATTTGATAGGTTCAGTTGGCTATAGGCATGGGAGGAGATGATGTGAATACTAGATCCCCCATTAATCATAACATATTTGATGTAGGTTTGGTTGATGTAAATAGTAATAAAGAGAGGGGGATCTGGGTCATCAAGATGGATAGAAGGTATTTTTAAATCCTTAAAGGTGACAAGGTTGGAAATTTGGAGGGTGACAATAAACGTTGTCATAGGTTGAGTGTCTTTAGGCCTCTACTGACTGTAATGCCTCGATCATTGCTTGGACATGATGAGGTAAAGTAGTAATCAACACATATAAGCTCACTTTCATTAGGTCTAGTGAAGTTGTTTGAGTACCACTCTCCTAATTGATTCAGAGGGGTTAGATTGGGAGTTACCCAAGATAGAAACCTTGGATTTAGCTGAAGCTGAAGGTACTTGATTCTAGTTTGGTTGGGAGGTGTAAGATGGGTATGTCCATGGAATGGACACTTTGGCCGTCCCCTTATCCTTCTATTGAGCATGTGATCATGTGAACACATGGCTAGTATGGATAGAGGGAAGAGTTGGGGTAGGAGATGGTTTGATTCCTCATCACTCTAGGGTGAGAGTGGGGGAGTAGGTAGGCATTAGGTAGTGGTGGTGGTAGGATTGATAAGGATCCCATGGAAGGATCCTCTATTAGTAGATCATCCTCATCATAGAGCCTATGGATAATGGTTTGGATAACCTTGTAGTTTTCCATGTCATGCCTCGGTGTCCTATGATAAGAGCACATTTAGTGGTAGTTATACTATATGGGCTTCAGACCGAGAGGGTCAAGTGGTCTAATGGGAGGTAAGGTCAAGAAAGAGGCTTGAAATAACCTTTGGAAGATGACTGAATAAGGCTCAGCTAAAGGTGGATAGGTTTTAGAGGTTTTGGTCTTGGTTCATGAGATGAAAGTCTTTTTGACAGTGAGCTTCGTGGTGGGAAGTTTGGGCATGGTAGTGTTCTTCGTTGATGGTTTTGGTTTTGGTAAGGTGGAGGTTGATAGGTTGGAAGTAAGAGGTTTTAGGGTAGGTAGTTTGGTGTTTTATGGCATGGTGAAGATATGTGTGTTAGAAATCAAGTGTGATAGTGTAACCAACAATAGTGGTTGGGTCTTAGTTGAGACAATCGAATTCCTAATAAAAGTGGAGGGATGAAGCCCTAAGATAGAGGCCAAGGTTGAGGGAGAAAGAAGTTTGTCCCTCTGGCCTTTTACTAGATTTACTTCCTTGGTTGATTTAATTTTGTGGTTGGTCATTGGGTTTGGTGAGGTAAGCTCCACTTTCACATATGGGTGATTAAGGCTTTGTGTAGGGAAGGTGCCAAGGTTTTTGGTTGGTTTGGTCAGTTTGGTTAGAGAAGGTGATTTGATTGTTTAGAGTTTAGGTGCATTAGATGGTTCAAAAATTATTGGGTTGTTAGAGGTTTTTATTGGTTTGGTTAGTAAGATAGGGGTTTGGATAATAGGAATGGTGGGTTGGTCTACCAAAGGTGTGGTTGGAGGTTCTTGCTTGATGATTTAAGGTAGTCCTAATTGCTACCAAAAGGTGGCTAAATCCATGTCAGGGTTGGAGACAAATTTTGATTTTTGCACTAACCTAGAGAATGGTTTGTAGATTGGTTTTACTCCTTAGGTAGTGGAATTGAAAGATAATTCCATAGGTTAATAAAGGGGAATGGTGACCTCATCCTTTTCCTCAATCAAAGGATTCAAGTTTTGGATGGGTGACTCCTCCATGGGGGGTGTAGACATGGTGGCTTCCTCTTTGGGAATGATCTCCAAAGGGGTAGTAAATTGCTTGGTAATTGAGGGAGAAGGTAAAGTAGTGATGGTTTTTTGATATGATATGATAGTTGAGTAAGGGATTGATGATTCCACTACCTCAACAAATGGAGGAGGAGAAAGGGGTGCTTCCTCTATTTGGGTCTCCAAAAGAGGATAAGGTAGCTCCACTACCTCAATAAGTGGAGAGGGTGAAGAACAGATAGATTGGGTGGTAGGTTCTTCAACAATGGGTGTGTCAAGAGCCATATTGATGGTATGGGAATCATGAGAACACTCAACCTTGTTGCTCTCATTTTTGGTAGGTGCATGATTAGGGAAAGGTTTCTTGAAAATGTCAAGGGCTTGGTTTTGAGGTGTGTTGGGGTTGTCCAACATAAGTTCCCCCTTGTCAATGAGGAATTAAATAATGTTTTTGAAGGTATTAAACCTACTACCATCATGCCCTACTACTCGATGGAAAGCACATAGGTTTTTCTCATTGTACCAAGTAGGTGTAGGACAAGAAGAATCAAATTGTTGAGGTGGTTTGATAGGAAGAAGATTTATGATGTTGGCCTTCAGTAACTTCTCTAAAATTAAAGCATAATATTCTCCAAGTGGAGTAAATTTCTTCTAGGTGTTCTGGTTTTGGTTTCTCATGTTTTTCTTTGAGGAACCAGAGGAATTTGGTTGGTTGATAGATGGTGGAGGATAAGTTTTAAGGACAACCTATTTGTAGTTCCCTTGTTTTTGGCATTGGTACTGGTTTGGTTTCTTGGTTTGGAGGAAGATGCCTCATTAGTTTTTTAGGTAAAGTTATTATTTTTCAACTTAAGCTTTTGTTAGTCAATGGGTCTATTTTGTAGCTTTTGCACCATGGTAAAAGCTTCATCAAAAGTTATAAATCTCTGGACATGCAGTGTAGAAGAGATGCACTTGGCACATGCCTAAGAAAAAATTTCTATCAGTTTAAGTTGGGGTAAGGAGAAGGAAAGATGATTGATTAGGCTCCTCCAATGAGCTACAAAATTGGTAATATATTCATCATCAAATTGTCAAATAGAGTAAAGGTCAATGATGGAAACTTTCTTGGAGATATTTATTGAAAAGTGATCTAAGAAGGTTTGGGCCAGGTAGGTGAAGGAGAACAAAGAACATTTGGTTATGGCACTATACCAATCTAATGCTAAACCAGACAGGGACATGGGTAAGGTATGAAAAAGGAAGGCATCATCATAGGAAATCAAATAGCATGCATGCCTAAATTCCCTGAGGTGTTATTGGGGGTCCTCCTTACTTTGAAACTTAAAGAATTTAGGGAGCTTCCACTAAGGATGATATGGTCTGACAGGGATAAATAAATGAATGGGTTTATTACATATTTGATCATATGATAAGATGTTGTGAGCTCTAGAAATAGAATGACTCTAAGGTAGTCATCTTATCCATGAGCATATTCATTAGGTATGCTTGGGGTTGTGCACCTGAAAGGTTGTAAGGTGCATATTATTGTGGTGTTTGGGTGACATACTAATAACTGGTAGGAGGTTGACGAGTGGCCACATATTGGTACGTGGACACCGATGATTGGGTGCATGTTATGTAGGGGTAGCTAGATGTAGGTGGTTGGGTAGTAGGTAGAGGTACATGCCCCTATTGGTTAGGGATGTAACTTGGGTTTGGTGTAATGGGCACCTATTGGGTAGGATCAGTGGTTAGGTTGGTGATCAAAAGAAGGATAATGACTTTTGTGCTAACTGGGGGTAAGGTAGAAGGTATAGGCACCATAAAATTTTGAAGTGGGGAAGTGGTTATTGGATTGGGGGTAGCCAATGGAAGTTTGGAAATGCTATTGTTAAGTACTCCCATGATGAGTGGAGTATATGTGGCTAGTGGTTGGGTTGTTCCTAAGTTAGAGGAGTTGTTGGTGGGGGTGGAAGGTATAAGGGTGTTTGTAGGTTGGGTAGGTTGGTTTTCCATAGTAGTATCAAAGGAATTATTTATGGATGAGGAAACTTGGGTAGTTAATGGTTGGATGGTGATTGTGGTAATGGAAGTGTTTCCCATAATATGGGAAGGCATGCCATAAGGTGGGTCCACAAGTAAAACTGAAGTAGGGGTACGATGAGGCATGGTGTTAAGATAATGTTGAAGGGCCATGGGATTGCTATCTAAGAAGGTGGAAAAGTCTGTATCTCCTTAGGGAACTTCGTAATGCAAAGAAGGGATTCTTGAAGGATGAGGAGAGTTTTATAGTTTAGAAATGTACTCTATGGATGAGGAGGTAGAAGAGGTTGATCGACTTGGTGATGGGTTTTGTTCTGCTAGATTCTTTCATTGCTAGTGGGTTAAAACCATCCAAGGTAAGGGAGATAGAATGCATAAACAATCTCACCACTCAAACAGATAGAAGACAAGATATGATCAAGGAAAGAAATCACACTCTAAAAATCATGTTAAGTCCTAAAGGTTCTTTTTAGTCTCTCTTTTAGCTTATGTATTAAGCTTTCAATAAATTGTGTGACTAAAATTGGCTTGTAGAATGGGTACTAGAAAGGAAGTATATGGTTGGTTTTAGGTTGTTCAGGCTCTCAAAATGAATTTGTATTGGGAATTAATACATGGTTTGGTATTGGGGCCTACCCCCTCACTTCACACACCACAATGATAAGGGTGTTGGGTGTTTAGCCAATATATATCAATTTTTAGTGTTTATACTCAACCAGAGAGCTGAGTTGGTTCTCCCCTTGGTAATGACCTCCAAGTAGGATCATCGAGAAGGGGTACAGTGACTGCAAGGTGATGAAATCCTAGTCAGGCCTTGTCTCAAGTATGTTTGATGTTTAATTGATGAAGGTGGTTTGGTTTAGTGTGTGTAACAAAAGTGATGCTATGATTGAATTACTTTACCTTAATTTAAAATATGTGAGCTAAATTTGTAAGCAACCAATGTATGCAGTCAATTTTAAACCCAAAAGAAACCTTGATGTAATTTATGAGCATAAAATAGATAAAAAATCATATAGATGCAAATAAGAGAAAACCTGAGTAAAGACTCGAGGTCCCACTGGGCGTGCCAGAATGTTTTAGTAAATTTCAACTTATATTTTGAGAAAGGAAGAAGAAGAAACTAACTATGGGTATGGTTGGAAAACCTATTTGATTGTGCACACATTGAATCAGATGATTGTGAAAAACTCCTCTTTGGCTTGGGAGGATGACCTGAAAATAAAATAATACTAAAGCAAATAGTTGGTTAGATATATAGCCGAGTGGATTGCCTAGCACTAGCTAGATCCTAGAAGCAAGAGCTTCCTCAGGGGTTATCAGTCTACATATTTTAAATAATTAAGTTTATAAATAAAATGATAAAGTACTTGCATCAATAATCAAAAGGTACTAAAATTAAACACAAGAAATACTTGATAAAGAAATAGACTAAAATGACTAATATAACAATAAGCAAACCAATACTAGTGCTAAACAGGTTAAGTGTGCTTTAGAAAATAGTTTGGGGGCCTATGAATGAGCAAGGACATAGAAAATTGGATTCGGTTGGGGGTAATAGGGTGAAAATAACTTGCTATTATTTTTTACCATGGTGACCATCAATAGTTGAGATGATCATCAGTGATCAAGGTGCCCTTCGGTGGTCAAGGTGACCTTTAGCAATTAGACAAACCATCAGTGGTTGAGATAACCATCGATGATTACTGTGTGTAAGATTGGGCTGATAAATAGATTGATTATGATATTCTAGAAGGAAATTCTAGGATGTTGGTTGGTGTTCGGTTAATTACAAAATGAAAATAAAGTAATTAAATACTGGAAAACAAGTACTTATCTTGCCAAAAGTTGATCAGATGAGTGGTTGAGGTGGTTGACTCATTGATAGAGTCTAGAATGATTATGGTAGAGTAACAATACTTCGCTATCAAGTGAGGGGTGATGGTAAGTTTAGCTCTCTATTGTGATGGTTGGATCAATGTATTGTTGGAAGAACACCTACAAAAGAAAGATTTGGATGCAAAAGCTCTTGATAGTTGTAGATGTAGTCCCTTTTCACCTCTTGCTCCTCTCTTCTTATAGGCAAGGAAGGAAAGGTGCAACAAGCCATTAATTGGGCTTTTTAATTATAATTTATGCATGTAATAGCTTACACATGGATTTAGACTAGCTAATTTTACAAAAACAAGGTAGATGTTTGCATTTTTGTGCTTAGGATGGTGGACCCTAACTGTTAGTTGTCAAGGTGACCATCGATGGTCACCTTGACCATCGATAGTTAGGGGTCAAAGGTAGGGTTGGTTAAAAAGTGGGTTTTAGTCAGTAGGTCAACTGACATAGGTTAGATGGGTTAGGTTGAGTTAGGGATCAAGAAGGTCAAAGTGGGGCCCAAGGGGGTCCTAAGGTGGTTTAGGGGAATTTTAACATTCAGAATCATGCTATGCAAATTTTTGATGTCTACACATATCTCAAGATTAGAGGTGTAGGAGATTTTTCTCTACTAACATTTATTGTTGAATATCTAATGTAATATGCAAATGTCAGTATGAGTTGGAATGTTGGGTAGATTTTTTTTCCTTTGGCTTCTATATTCTCTATAATAACAAATCTATCCTAAATGGGCAAAGGTTAGTCAAGGCGGCCAAAGGCTCCATCTTCCTTTGACATTATTATTCTAATTTTATTTAACTTGTTCATAATTTGAAATCCTCTTGGTCAACGCTCTAACAAGTCCATTGAGTCCTACCACCAGTGAATTTATAGACACCAATAGAAGTTGGAAATCACACATAACTTTGTTAAAATATAATATTTTTTTGTAATTTAATCAACATATGTGCTTGAGCCATGGACCTAGTTTTAATTAAGTTAGGTAGGGGATTATTTTGCACTTGTTGAAGTGGATAATTGGCTACCCCCTATGGATTTGGGGTACTAGTTATCACTCAATAGGGTGTATTACTAGGAATTTGTTATTTTGGATCAAGCATATTAGTGACTTATTGTGGCAAGGTACTTGGAACATTATAATAAGGAACACATGGGGAAGATGGAATAAATTTTTTTTGTGTTCTAGATGGTACTTTATGTGGATTATAATATGCCATTTGAGAATTGTCCACCACATGTTGAGTAGAGTCTAAACGGACCTCTGAATCAATATTAGTTGTTAATTTGGTTTCAAATAGAGGTGTGCTAAACCTATTCACAAATAATGTATTTTTAGAAAAAGGCATCCAATTTGTACATTGTATAATATGAAAAATATAATATTTGTTTGGTTGGAAGATTGCTTTCTAACAATGTAGGATTTTAAACTTGGAGACTGTTAAAGGAGTTGACTAAAGTAGCTAATAGCTACTTAGCCTATTGTATTTGTGAAGCAATAAGTTGGCATTATGTCATAGGATCAAATATTTGATTTTTTCCTTAGTTTGACAATACCAAGGCTTGGTTAAAATTTGGATCTTGGCTAGTAGTTACTTGATTCTCTAGTAACACAAGAGGTGCTTGTTTGGGTGCTCTAACCAAATATTGTAAGTTTTCTATGAGAAAATCTAGATGAAATTTTGCACCCATTTTGAATAACCTAATAATATGTTAATGTTTATTGTTAAATAGTTGTATATAAAATTGATATTTCATATATTCATCATTAGGTGTTATGTTTGTAAGGTACATTGGATTTAGTCTTTATTCATTGTTAAATGCCACATGTTGGAGGTGATGTTGGCATTGTTTGTTATCACAAAAATATGTTTCTATAAAATTTTAAACACTAGCTCAACATGGTTTAGATTTTCATCCCTTATTTTCTAAAGATTAAGATGTCATTAAGGTAGATTGAAAAAATGGCATAGGTAAAGGGCCTGAGGATGTCATTCAATATCTTGAAATGAATGAATTTTTTGTATGAGTTAACCTAAAAGTCATAATAAACTAGTCAATCAATCCTTCCTTTATTTTTAAGACAATTTTATAAATGTCTCGAGTTGGTAAGAGATGGGAGATTATAATATGATAAGAGGTGAACTGAGAGGATAATGTGGCATGACAAAGAACAAAAGGGAAGTACAGATCAAGAAGAAGAAAGAATTCCAGTTCATTATATTTTAGATTGGAAGTGAGATTGAGGTTTGTGAAGTAATTATTTTCATTTGATTAATTAGTGTTTTGTCCTCTCATAGTGGCTTTAGCTCAAAGTTAATGCTCTTTCCTTTAGCTGACATGTTCCTAACACACTTCAGCATTAACATTGGTAATAAGGTTTCATATTCTCAAGTGTCACAACAAAAACAAAGGTCAAATGAGCATCTCACAGAATATGTACTTTAGTATAAGACCATCTTGGCTAAGATGACTAACACCATAGCAGATCAAGAGTTATAGGACCTCCTCAAATAGAGTCTGCTACCAGCACTTCATGAATTAGTCATGTTCAAAATATTCTCTTCCTTCACTAAATTTTGTCACACACTAAAGGAAAGAGAAGTCAAGTTAATTTCAATGGGCAAACTCAAGTACACAAGTATCTCAAACACAACAAACAAGAGTAAAAGCAAAGCCCCATATAAAGTAAAGGTCAATGATAAAAAGAGTCAAAATCAACCTATAGTTAATATGGCTTCAGAGCCCCCTCAACAAGTGGTTTTATTATCACCTCCTTGGCATACATTTACCAATGTACCAGTTTCTCTAGCTGTATGTTTTTTTAAAACTATTGACAATATTTAATTTTTTATTAATTTTAATATATTAGTCTTGGTAATTTAGATATATGGGATATCCTTACTCAATATTTATTTGTATACATTATATGTCCAAATTGATTATTTTCATTGATGAAAAAAATAAATTAAAAGATCGCTTCATATATTTGTTTCATCGATGAAACAAGGAAGTGCACTTGCAAAGTAAAATATTTTCCATATTTGGTTGTGCAACAGTAATTGATGAGATTATTGGAGTGATATTATTGGTATACCCATGAATATATTAATAAAAGTTACTAGACCTCACAATGCACTTATCTTGTAGTCGTAATTGAGATTCTTGTAGTGGTATTTCTAACACTCTTAATTTATCTAGATATAGATTTGTGACCAAGGATGCTTTATCTATTATTTTACACAAGAAAATCTAAATTGCTTACATTTATAGGATCTAAAAGATAACAATGAATTTTGTTTGAGTTAAGAGTATCATTGTAAAATTTAAGCTCTTAGTTGGTTACTTTTCATTTAACTATTCACAATTGTATATGTCATGCTTGGTGCTTCTTTTGGTACTAGAAATGGAGAGGAAGGTGAGATAGGGGGAATAATGTGCAACAACATTCAACCTTGGACCAAAGATATATATGTGATTATTACTAGATTAAATTATGCACACCATCTCGAGAATTAGTGGTATAGATAAAAATCATTCTTCAACCTTTTATGAAAGATTGGTCAAGACAAAATTCAATGACCATCTTGTGCACTTTACTAGGGAGGAAAATTTTGATTAGATTATTGATTCAAATAAAACACAAATTTTTAACTTGGTTTGAAGAAGCTGAAAGACCTCTTTAGTTTTTCATTTCATATTCCTTACCTTCTAAATAAGTATTTATACGTATCCATTGAGACAATATATTTTAATATAAAAAATTAGAATTTCAATTTCACATATATTTATCTTAATTTTTAATATTATAATTCAAAAAATGAAGTTTAATATATAATATTATACCAAATATAGGGATAATATTCCTTACAGTCACTAGGCACTATATAATCTAGTTCTTGCTTAGAGTTTAGTGACAATCTAATCTAGTCCCTATTCAAGTCCACATTTAAAAATAATAATAATATAGTCTATTTTGATTGATATAAATTAAAGTGATTTTTAGATATAAAGGAAATTTAGAGCTAGTATGGATATTGAGATGCCGCTTACTACCTATGAAACCCAAAAACTTTGACCTATCAGTTAAGATTTGATCATGATCAATGCATGGTTATCATCATTTTTAAGGTCATGGAAGGGGTGAATTTCACATTTACCTTCAAAAGGCAATTTTGGAGATCAAAGACTCTTCAAACTACATTGATTCACAAATCTAACTCAGATAACATTTGACACAAGCTATACTCCAAGTAATAGCTTTCATATCAATAATGTATCAACATATTTTGATAATTATGATGAACATATGTAATCCAATTTATCTAAACTAAAGATAAAAATGTATGGTTGTTTATCTTTTACATGTAGTACATTCTTGAGAAAGATGTATGTTTGTTATTATTCTATTTTGATTTCTAACTAAAGCTAAAAATGTGTATACATATATTACAAAACCATGAAGACATGAAGAATTGTTATGTAACTCGAATAATTTCCATGTGTGAATTTTCATCTTCTGATGGTTATGTGACTTGACTAATAGTGCATAGTATGTTAACAGATGCTCTGACATAAGATGAGTCATGAAATGCCACCTAGAATAGCGCATGGACTATGCTAGATGGCATCATAAATGTAATGCTTGGAATAAATATAACTTACACAATGTGGTTTGGATTTTATATTTTGGCTTAAAAGTGTGTCAAACCATGAGGAATTAAATGTTATGTATTGAAATTTTTTGGCACACACACAGGTGGTTAGAGGTCTGATCTATGCAAATTGCATTGCACCATCATAAGAGTGTGTGTGGAAATTTTTGGAGATGAATGGATGATATTGGAGGTACCATAAAACTTTATATGTTACTTTGTAGTACCAAAAACCATTGAGCAGGGAGGTAATTATTACAAGTTGTGATAAAAACCTTAGCGGTGTCATTGAAACTCTTGTTGATAGATCCCCCTAGATCAACAAATGTATAAAGTTGTTTATGTTTATTTTAATGTCAAGTTGTAATAGTTATTTTTAACTAATTAAAGAGGGTTACAATAGGTTCTTCACTCTTTAAAAAAATACATCAAATCCTAAAATCAAAATACAATAAATTACACCTTTTTGACTAGGCCATATAAATAAAAAATATAATCATTTTCCTGGTCTAGTTTTTATTAGTTGTTCATAAACTCAAAAAATCACTTATTTTGATGGATCCTTGTACTCTATTTTAAATATCCAAAACTAGATTAAGATAGAAATTTGTAGAATAAATTTGACACGTCAAAATTTACACCTACAAATTGTAATTGGGTACATACAACTATAATTATAACCTTAGACTTTACATACATATTTATTATGTTAGTAATAATTTTATCAAATAAATATATATTTGTAATAAATGAATAACCAAACCTATCCCAAAATAGTGAAATTCTCAAATAAATTTGAAAGCTTATTCTTGTTTATGTAATCTTTAATTATTCCCAACTAAATACACTTTTCAACCTTAATCCAAATAGTTGATTGTGTTTTTTTATTGAAATTATATTATATTTTTCTTCAAAAAAAACATAATACATACTTTATAAAAAATTCAAGTGGTTTGAAATCATACCACAAGAAAAAGACATGTCCAAAGTGAAATCAATACCAACCTCAAGAATAAATCACAAAAGTGCATAGTATCAAGGCCTAGGCAACAAAAAACTAGAGTGAATGATTACAAAAATGTGCCCCCAACACTTGAAGGCATCCATAGATAACATAACTAGATAACAAGTCCAAGGCAACTGATGCAACCAATCCTACCTAAGGAGGAAGAGGAGGTGACAAACTACTTTTTATCTCTCAAACCACCACCATGGGGATGTTAATATTAGATATGAGCTCCTAACCATATTACTTTACATTTTATTCCTTCATTTGGTGATAAAGAGGTAAGATATCCAAATCCAATTGAGGCATTTTCCACTAACCATTCAATCTTGTAGGTCCATAAGTAGTTTGTAGTGATGGCCACCCCCATGCCCTTTATAGGGAAAGAGACTTCAAAGATGAGGATGCATGGAAAAAATAAAGTGACTGCATGATCTATGATGCCCCCTTTCTTTCCTCCATAGATAAATTTACCTTGGATAATTAGGAGGCACTTTGTTAATAGTACATGGGGTGTTTCCCTAGTGGCCAACATATATGCATAGGTTTTCCACCTTAAACACCATTTTATCTACTTGAAATTAGATTCACAACATGAATTAGATAAATTAAATTTATTTTTAGTAATAGAATAATTATTTTCAAGATGAATTTTTTTATAAACATCATAGCTTTTATCTTTCCAAAGTTGCAAGAGAGTTTCAATTCAAAAAATATGATTGATTTTATTGAAATTTATAGGGAGCATATCAGAATTCATAAGAAAGACCATATGCCAAGACAAGGGTTATGGTTTGAAGGGAGAAATAAGTGTATCCTTTTCCAAGATTGTTGATCCCTCACACAAAACAATAAAATATGTTTAAGAGACTATCTATGGGCACATACATGACACCTAGTATGAGGAATCCCCATAGTAAGTAGTATATGTCCAAGTTGAAGCCCTTGGTAGAGATTACATCATGATAAAATATTTTTTTGGATGAACCATAATAGAAGAGACAATTTGGAATATTTTCTCTAATAAAATAAGAAACTATTAATATTCTACAATTTATTGAGTATCTTTCAAAGAATAACATTTGGAGTGAGTCATTGATAACTACGAAAAGGTTTGTAAGGAAGTTGAAGAGTAGAGACACTCAAATTCCAATCCTTCCATCGATAAAGGGGAGATTTAAGGCCAATTATATGTAAAACATCAAAATGTACATCCATATAGATTTCAACAATGGACTCAAATTATTGATTTTGATCCCATACTTAATTTTGAGAGGAAGCCAAGAATACTAAGACCTCTTTGATCAAAAATATTAAAAATAACGTTGATGCCTTTTTGTAAATGTATGATAGCCTTAAACCTAGGATCTCTAACGAAAGGATTCCAATTATGATTTATAACTAGGTACCACCATAAATAATGGGAGTTGACAGACAACCTAGTCTTGAATTGATCCCCCTTCCAATCAACCCAGAGTTTAACAATTTCCCAAGCCTTTCAAATACTCTTCACCACAAAATTTCCTTTCATTTTGATGTTAAAACGAGTAATCAATTAGGAGTGAAACCCTAATCATTTCTAGGCTAATCTTTAATAAGGACTCAAATAAGAGATGCAATGCATGCAAATAATTTTTCAATCTTCGTTACCTTTAATTACCTGAGGAATCCTTTTAGCACATAGGGGAATCTCTTGTTTGTAAACATCAATAAAACCCAACCCACCATAATTCCTAGGTTTACAATAGATCTCCCAAGACACCCAATGGAAACATTTTTACCTTTAGAATTAGCCCCAAAAAATATCTAAGTAACTTCTCCAAATTTTGGTAGGAAACCTTAGAGGGAGCGTAATAGGGGTTTTATCAAAATTTGGAATTAAATTAATGTATTAAACCTAATTAAGATAAAATTATTTGAAAAAAACCAATTTTTTAAAAATAACTTATGACAAATAAACTGAAAGCAAAGTAATGAAATAGACGAAACACAAATGAATGAAAGAAGGCTAACTATGAACAATACATAAAGATTTAGTTTTTTTTTTTTTTTTTTTTTTTTTTTTTTTTTTTTTTTTGTAATAGTCCTATGCATGATTAACTGATGGCTGAAAGTGATCAACTTTGACTATAACTTAAAGTGCCACAGTAACTATGACTATAACTATTCAAGTTTAAGAACATCAAGAAGGGGACATGATTGATTGCCATTATTTTCCTCTAATGTTAAATTATATACTTTATAGAAAATCAAGGAAAACAAGGCACAGTCACATGTGGATGCTTGGAACACTCCTTTGTGAGGAAAATTAACCTTTAAATGTAGTTGAATGATATGAAAATAATATATTCAAAATCAAAACTCTAATAGAACTTACAATAGTTGAAATACATACAAATAAAAATGGGGGAGTGTAATCGACTAAGTTAACCCCAATCAGCCTTGTGATGATTAGTTTATACCTACATATCCAATACTCCAAAGAGGGAAATTAAGCCCATGCATTTCTCTCACTTTAAGTGATTTGTGCAATTGTGTTCCTTTCGCTACATGAATTCATCTAGAGATGGATTGAATACTTGATAATGATTTTCTTGACTTGGATATAATAGGCTCTTGACTTAGCTAAAGATTGCTTCAAATCATTGGAATTAGACTTGAGAAGAATAGGGAAGATTTGCTCAGTCTGCAATCGTGTAAACATGCCTTAATATTAAAATTACCAAGTGATGAAATAGGTGACTTAGATGTGCCTTTATAGCAATCCAAAATGGGAAATGCTCATGATACCTAACTTAAAAATATGAACTACCCTATCAGGAAGGGTCTAAATTTGAAAATTAATTATTGCTAAGGTGAAGGTTAATATTGACCCAAAGGGATCAAGACTGACTGCCACTATTAATCCATATTGGTTTATCTTGTCTTGAATGGTAACGTGTGAAATTTTAAATCTAGGATGTCTATATAGATGCTTAGAGAGGTTTATAGCGATTAAGAACTTACGTAGGTGTAAGATATAAACATAGAAAGGGATTGGTCCATATAGGCCCCTAGGATAAAGTGAGGTGGACAAATAGGTCTAAATTAAGTGTTTAAGTCACTTAAAGTGAAAGTGGGCCATAACTGACATTATCATGTATTCATGATGAAATTTGAGTGATTAAAATAGGACTAGTAAACATGAATTACTGCTAAGATTTTAGAGCATATCTAAAATGTTTTTACTGGAGAGGGGTTTGCTTATCCATTAAGAGAATTTTATCTCAACCCTTTGAATAACATAATTCCACAAATCCACTTGAATATATTAAAAGGCAAAGGGAATCCCCATAAATTTAAACATTTCACTATGAGTAATCCATTTCCTATTGTAGGCATTAAACGAGCTTGGCTTAAGGCCAAAGGATTGTCTATAACAATGTACCTTGGCCCATTGTATGTTGCTTGAAGCAAGGGCAAAGGTTTGCAGACAATCCATAGTATTCTTGACTGCCACCTCCTTTTCAAGGATGGTGAGAAATGAATCCACAAAATTCATATCTATGATCTAGTCATGATGTGAATGGGAATGGGAGATTCCCTTCACTAAGATTTTGATAGTATAGTCCCCAAGCATGTACAAAAAACCTTTAGCTACTAAAACTTAAAGTGAATGGGATAAGGGCCATTATTGTCTAATAGAATTAAACAAGACATAATTTTCTTATTAATTCCCATTAATTTTAGATAGGCAAAGGCATCTCGAAAAGGTTCTTGATAGAATATGAAATTTTGAGCCCAAAAATAAGATATTGAATCATAGAAAGGATAAAATACCATTCAATCCTATCAAAATCTTTCCCAAAATCAATTTTGACAAAGAGAGATTTCTATTGGGGTGTGCTATCCTATTTTATCCCCTCCCAAAATACTAGAAGATTATCAATAATATTATAGAAATTGTTGCTTAACCACCCTATGTTTTTTTTCTTAATTAAACAATGACTTATATTACCATCACCTATCCATTTATCATACTTGATATATCACAAGTGACATAATCAAATCATCCTTGTACCATAGTTAGTCTTGAAATTTCCACTTAGAATCGATTTCTTGACATAGCTAACCCAATTTGGAGATCAGATTATGATACTAGACCTATGGATTATGGATTTGATTCATTACCTTCTTTAGTCAAAGTATAATTTGTCCTTAATCTTTATTGGTTTAGCTGCAAGTTCCATTAGAGGTTCTCACCACCATATCTGGGGTTAGTTTTCACCCTTTGTTCTTTGCTTGTTTATATACTCTTATCTAAAATACAAATTATATATCAGATGGTAACAATAGATAACTATTCCTCAAGAGTTTAGGGCCTCTATATATACATTCCTATCAAGTATATAGCTATCCCAATCATTGGACCTTTGTAGTTTTCCATTATACAAAACTTATGTAAATTTATCATGTCCCAACTCTACTTAAAATTTCTTCACCTCTTGGATAAGTTAGTGATATATAAATATTTATATAATCTATTAGATGATTAGATAACCACTTATGTTTTCTAACCACACTAAGTTGTGTTATGATTTGGATACAAAATTGATTGTTATACCAACTTACGCTGATACACTCAACAACTTCATGAAGATCATATACTATATATTCTCTTAACATGTTAAAATACTCCATTAATAATTGAATGTCCAATAAAATCTTTTATATTAACATAGTCTAAAACATACACAAATTCTCTTATAAAGATTATACCTTTCACACACTCATAACATGAATAAACATCACCATTTACAATTAATTTGTATTTCAAAATTACTCATAGTACCTTAATTATTTTGAAAACCCTAAGATATTATTCCCACATTAAATTGCATGCTCAATGATCAATCCTTAGTTCAAGACACTTAATAAGAGTATTACATTCTATTGCATAAAATACAAGGCCAGTGTGCCCTGACTTATTATTTTACATGTTTGTATAATCTACCGAGTTTCGAGTGTCAAGATTATTCAACAAAATTAGATATTTATCAAATTCCCATGGCCAGAGAATTTATTTCAAGAACATAAAGCACTAGCTTCATAAAGGTTCTCTAGATTATTGTGTCCTTAGCCTTTTTTGGTTGAGTACAATGTTTAACGCGTTCAAAAATTTCATCACTACCACAACTTTGGATGAGCACGTCAAATCCTGCAAACTTAGGTTCAATCCCATATCTTGATACATTAGTAGTTATCAGTACTCTTACTATAGATTATTCCTTCACAAGAATTATCTTGGGAATTGGACTTAAACCTTGACAGACTTAGAACATAGTATCCCTTAAGTTAGTAAGATGAAATCATATGACTTCATTAATTATTATCACTCAATCTCAAGGATAGTCACTTAAACATGTTGCTACGCACAACCAAAATTAGGTTTGCACTTATCATGCACGGATATAGTTTTCGATCTGATTTATAATCCAAAGTTTTATATTAACTTGCAGAAAACCTTTCACGAGTATAGTTTTCATTGGAATTTTTTCATTTAAGTAATAGTTTTGGAAGGAACCTTTATAAGAAGAGTCAGAAAAGTGAAAGAGTATCCAAGCCAGCTTATCTTTATATTGATATCATTTTACCCATACGACGTTGGGTTTTTGAAAATCCTATTAACATTTGTACCATCCTTTCCTTTCATTGGTTTAACTTAGTCATTGTGAATACATAATTAATTATGAATGATATAATCTTGGAGAGGTATAAATAGTTATTAAATTTAATTATCAATAAATTATAGTTTCATCTCCACTTTTTAAATAACTTAAATATAAATAGCAAACATTTACCATCCAAGTGATTTTATTGACTTATATGATAATAATAACATAGTGTTTTTCTATAATTATAATAATTTAAAATCTTACCTGTTCAACCATTCATTTTAAGATAGTAAATTTAGGATCAGAACAGGGGTTATTGATCTTTATAATAGTACACTTTACAACTTTATCAAATTAATACAAATTTTAACTTTACAACTGCTTTGTAATGCTTGATTTATTTCATGCCAAGAAAACTTCTTAGAAATAATACCACTTAATGGATTTCAAAAACGTAAAGTAGTCATTAAAGACTTGATAGACATTATTACAGCCAACACCAAGAATTTTTATAAATCATCTCAACATGATTAAGACTTAAAAATCAAAACTTCCATTCACTACTGGCAAGTTTATCAGTACTATTAATGTATAGGTATTTTCACCCTTATCAAATGGTAATAACTTATTACTAAACTTTAATCAAGTGCAACATTAAAATCATTAAGCATAATGAAACTCAATCCTATTCAATCAAATCATTAACTAAGTCGTGTCAAGCATAAAACAACAACTACTTCCCATTCAAACCACCTAAACTGTATTAGAAACCAACCTTAACATTCTTATAGGGAAAATTGAACTTATTGTATCGTATTCCATAGCCAACTTCCATGTAAAAATATAGAAACCTTGCATTAAGATAATAAATTACAGGTCATATGATTTCATAATTGCAATTCACTATCCTTGACTAAGCATAACTGAGCATACAAAAGAGTTAATTTCCTTAATATAACTAGTATGTTTTAATCATAAACATTAACAATGAAATCATAATTCGTCACATTACTAGAAAAATGCATGAAGGCTACAAAATAATTTCAAATAAATTCAATATTTAAAGAAAGCACCATGCATCAATAACTATCATGTTTAAATAAGCATCACGCAAAAATAGAAAGACCAATTTATTTACTTATTTCAACTATATTTTGGGATAAATCATATTTATCAACACAAGGACTGCATGTCAACTATTTGCAAAATCAAAACATTAAAAATTAAGACTTATACTTTTAAAGTAGGCTTTTTGCCTCCATGTGGTTTTACCTACATGGTCTAGTTAGCTTGCTTAGGTGTCACTTAGGTAATTAATAAAGGTCATTGAGGAAGATAATTCCACATTCATGATGATGTAAGGACATGTCTATCTTCCACCTATATAATGAACTTTTTTATGTACTTTTGGCTAATCAACCAGGGATGTTATTGCATTTAAATGCTTTTACACATTGTGAGTTTCTTCTCTCATGTGTTCATGATTTCACTACTCCATGCAGGTTCACCTTCATGTATTCGATCATATCTAGTCATCAATCCTCAAGTGTGGCCCACTCCAACATGGTATCAGACTGGTGCTGGTAGATGAATGTCATGGATTATATTGTGATCTCACTTGTATTCTGGCTCCTTCTTGGTGTTCTTCATGATTTTGGTTGTTTTCAAGGGTTTGGTGGGGTTTCATGTAAATCCATGTAAACTGAATTATTGAAGTCTTCAAAAAAGATAGCACCATTAAATTTGAAAGGCTTTAAAACCTTAGGAATGGATGTAAATATGACCTAGTTTTGTGGTAATCTATATTTTACCATTTTGGAGAGTTTGAAAGCAATTTTTTAGATTTCATGCTTATCTATACTGTCTACTATCTGAAGAGGAAAACATTTTTTGTGTTTTATTGGGTTTTTAAAAAATTCTAGTGGCCTTTTATTCTTTTAGAGAAAATCATACCATTTGTTATAGATATAAGATTTTGTGTGTAGGGTTTCCCTTTAGGCATGTTCAGCAAATCGAATATTTTTAGATGCTTCATGACCTTTGGTTCTTCATTCACCTATTCAAACCTATACTCTCTGGTTTTGATGTGAACTATTGATTTAGATGTTAATTGTATCTATTATGACCTGTTGAGATCTGTGCCCTCAGGTTATGGTGCAAACAATTGGTTAAGATGTTGATTATACCTACATGTGAGTTGTATTTGTGTTCAAGCACAATTGAACCTACAAGTGAGTTGGATATGTGTCTGTATCATTCTCATCTTTGGCCTTAGCCCCTGGTCACATGGAAATCAAGACCTTGATCACAACCAACCCAAGTGGCTTAACTTTTCAATGAAAATTCATCAATATTTTGTAAGCTTAAAATTTTCATTTTGCAAGGTAAAATTTTTTAAAGAATTTCAAGCTCACATAATTTTTAGCCTATAGCTCCTTTTTAAGTGCAATTTATTTTTTTTATTCACCGTAAAATATTGGTCTAAAATCACTCATGAGGTTGATTATTATAGAGAGAAAAGTGGGGGATAATGTAAGAGATAAAAATATACCCTCGTTAATTTTTGGACTAATATTGGTTCAATCCAAGGATCAAGCACTTTAACCAAGTTTACTCTGAGAGTACAAACTGCTACCACTAGAGTTTTAATTGGCATGAACATTCACGTTCATTTAATATCTTGCTTATTATTTTTCTATATCATGTTGTCTACTTGATTCAACTAATTAAACAATCAGAATATACTTTACTATAATTCATTTTAATATTTAATCTAAGGCAAGATATCATCCAAAAAAGTAAAAATGAGACAGGGTAGGGCAGAAAGGAGAGGGTATCTTTGACCTAAACGAGCTTCTTTATGTCAAGGAACTGAAAGCATGTCTAACCACATTTATACCAATGTGTGCTTGGTCTAGTTGTTTCACAAACATGAGCCACTCAATGGGCAAGTTTCTAAGGACACTTATATGAAATTTGTTTATCTATTGAACCCATTATAAAGATATTTTAACCAAAATCCTCAAGTTGTTGCACAAAATGACTAAGAAAAGACTAAATTAAAACATGAAAAAAATCAATAGACCAATTAAAATAGGTTTTGCACATCCTAACTGAGACAATCATCTACAAATATGAATGCTCAACTTGCAAATCCTTCACTAAATGTAAACACTCAAATATTTATAGCAGATTACACACAAAGATTTTGGAACACTTTATAGTTGAAAAACATAAATCATAGAGTGTTGTAAGAAGAAATTGGATAGAATTACCAAGCAACTAGACTAGCATAAGCACAATATAGATGTCACATTCATGTCTGCAATCAAGTACAATATCAATCCTAGCATCAATTAACCAGATAAATAAAAATACTAGAGACATTTCAAGTAAATAAAACACAACAAAAATTTTATTCGGCATTCTAAAAGCATTCCATTACAATCCATTTCTCCAAGTAGATAATCAAATAAAAACATGACGAAAGACATGTGTAATCCTAGTATAATTCTAACAGTGTTCTCACCCCAAAAGTCTATGCCTTTATGATGGTGATGTAGCCCCCTTAAATAGGCTATTCAGGGAGCTCATGGCCTCATCTTTTAGCTCAGCCCACTAATGGGGTAGTTATAAATATTCAATGATGATTGGGAAATCCAGTTGAGATTCTGATATATTCACCAGCTGAGCATGATTTGTAGTCTTAGATACCATGCCTATTAAAGGAAAAAAATTATCTTTTATGCTCATTGTCTCTCCTTTCCTTCTTTCATGTAGATGTCATGTGATGACCCATTACATACTAATTATTTTTCATTCAATTTGTGGGGTTAATAAGGATCAGATTTAAATATTACTGGTAGATTGTCATTTGGATTTTATTGGGACTGCCACTCCACCATGCCCTCTAAAGAATTCTTCATTAAATTTTAGGGGGTGCTTAAATAAAAGAACCATCCCTAGATTAATTTTAATGTCTCTTTGATAAATTCACTCCTTTATTAGCCTAAAAATTTTCACTTCTAGGCCATTTACTTGGTGAGGAACTGACTACACTTTGACTATGATTTCCAAACCTAACACATAGTCCTCTTAGGACTCTTGCCCATTTTGATAGCCTAACAGGCACCAATCTCAGTCTTGTTGCTTTTGTGATGCCATCACTACCACATGGAACTTCCTTGACATTATATTCATTTTTGTTCACTAGGCTATTGGCTTGATTTGATGGGTCCCATTTTACCACTTGGTAGCTTGTCAGCATCCCAAGCTTTACCTCATCGTCTACCTCTATAATTACCATAGCCACATGGTTTATTCTCCACATCTTAATTTTTAGTTTGTACTTACTTATTCATTTCCATGTGGCTTTTTCTTAGACAGGGGGCTCTTCATGCTTTGGGTTAATGTTTTAATCGCTCTGAGCTCTTAGGATTATGAGAAGGTTCCATGTGGCATATTTTCAAGGAGACAGGGACATGAATATTTGCCAACGTCAATCAAATTTTAGGCTACTAAGATAATGCCTTAATGCTCTTGAGGTTCTAAAGTTCTAAGGTTTTGAGGGACTAGGTCATTAGGATCATGCCACGTGGTGCGATCTTGGACTTCAAGGCTTTAAAAGGGCTTAGTCATTTTTCCAAAAAATATTTGACTTTGAAGTTTTGCATCAATGAGATTTTAGTACATGGAAGGATCTAAAGGGCCATAGAAGTATTTTAAAACTTGCGTGAAAATACTAAAATTGATTTAATTAGATACTTTTTGAGAAAGTTAAGTCTTTGATAAACAAATTTTATCTAAGAAATAGTCAAATACTTAAGGAATTGAAACTAGTCATCGCATAAAATAGAGATTTACTCCTGAATATTCAAAGGACAAAATCTATAGCTAAAGTGATTTAAGACAAATGAGTAATAGAATTTTTCCACTTAGGCAAATAGTGCCATGATTATTTGAAGATTTAGCTAAGTTTCAAATGAAACTTTGTAAATATTAAGCTAATTTTTCTATGAAAGAAACATAATCATGAGATATATCACCAAAATTTAGTTCAAAAGAAAGAGGGTCTCTATTTTCAGTCTAAAATGGAGTGTGTTGTTTGATAAAACAACAATTTTGAAAGTGTGATTTTTTTGAGTTCTACACATTTTTGATATTCTCAAGCCTTTTGAAATTGATCCTATGTTAAAGATTTGATGTTTTCATAATTCATATAAAATTCAATATCATTTTTTGGCTCACACCATTAATCCAAAAAATGATATTCAATTTGATCCTATGTTTTTTCATGGAGGTTAAATTTTGTATTCTCTTTCACATACTTGTGTTTTTTCTATATACATGTTGATTGTATATGTACTTAAACGTACTAATTTTGTATGTACTTAAATGTGTTGATTATGTACACATTCAAATATAAAGTGCCAACCTATGTAATATCAGGGGAATTTAGTGACTATTGCACAGATTGTTCATTTGGATGCATTTCGAATGAGTTTGATGTCCATCACATTGAGTGTAAATGATTACATGTAGTCATGTCGAATCACCTATCTCCTCTTGGGAGATATCATATGAGGATAATTGCTTCTACTCCAATGGTTCTTCTTGGAATGAATAACTATGTTTCATGGCATATGTACATGAAATGCTTACTCATGGAACATGACCTTATTCCTTTTTTATATAGATAGGTTCCTGATCCCAATGACCCAAGTCAATATAATAACTAGGATAACTCTCATGACTGTGTCTATGGTCACTTATTAATGCATGTTTTATGGGATCTACACTGCCATGTGGAACACACAGAGTGTCCCTCTATTGTTTGGATCTCTTCAAACTCTTTTCAAAGATCTTGATGAGATTTATATCACTCCTCCTATTTTTATTGTATCTTTGGAGAGTATTTTACTCTCTCCTCCTTCTATTTCTTGTGATGATATATTCTTGATGGTTAGTTCTCTTCCTTGTATTGAGCCACCACTAAAGGATGAAATTCTTCTAGATTTTAGTTGTCATTTTGCAAATTCTACATCCATTCCTATTCAAGATATTAATCTTCTAGAACCATCACATATTTTTTATTTAAAGGATCATCTCATCTTCATTGATAGTGTGAGTACACTTATTGAGATCATTGATGACTCATTTCTTCCATGGATACTCATTTTGTAGATCTATGTGCTTCATCTATGGTCTTTTCTTCCATTTTGAGAGTTATTGAGCCATGTTCCAGACTTCACATGGACATTATTTTAGTGAATGTTCTATGTCATTCTTTTATCAATTTCATTTTAGTGGTATTACATTCATTTATCATGCATGCTCTTACGAAACCTATGCCACACTTCAAATGTAGACCATATTCAATTATCTTCATACAACTACCTTAATCTTCCATTATGGAATGGGTAGAATTTTAGTAAACACATCATGTTCATCATCTATAAAAGGGAAGAAACATTGTTTGATGTAGATGGAGCTTCTTCATTATTTAGATAGAGGATATCATCACATACCTTAGTCATTTTGTGAGCTCTACTACATGCAACTTCAACATCTTCTATGGGGACTTCTTAGTTCTCTATTTGCTATGAACTTAGGTACATCATCAACCTTTGTACTGGGACCCAATTATTCTACCCACCTAAGCTACGCTTAAGAGGAGTGTTAGTGTAGGATTTTTCACTCCACGTGGTTTTGTATACATGTTCTAGTTAGCTTGCACTTAGGTGTTTAGTAAAGGTCATTGGGGAAGATAATCCCACATTCATGAAGATGTGAGGACATGTCTATCTTCCACCTATATAATGAACCTTCCTATGTACTTTTGGCTAACCAACTAAGAATGTTATTACATTTGAATGATTTTACACATTGTGAGTTTATTCCTCTCATGTGTTCATGATTTCATTACTTCATATAGGTTCACCTTCATGCATTAGATCCTATCTAGTTACTAATCCTCAAGTGTGACCCACTCTGACAAAAATCCTCGTGAAACCATCATAACAAATGTTATATATCCTTCAAGATACAATAGTGATTTTAATATCAATGTAAGACTTTTTATGATAACCAAACATATAAAATAATCATACCATAATAGATAAGCAACTAGGTTTCCTTTTATAAATACATAACAGGATTATTTAAATTGTTACAAACCATTCCATAAAGTAAACACATATAGGCATACCCCTCTATGCCTCTGCTTATACATATGCATAGAACCATATGCCTATCTCTCCAAGTAATTTTCATCAACTAAACATTCAAATTGGTAACCAATTCATTATAAACCATGGTTTAGAGAGAGAGAGAGTGAAAGAGGAAACATAAACTATACTTTCTCCCATTCCAAATAAAGGGATAAGTAGACATGCCTAGTGTTTCAGTAGTAATGAATATGAATATGCCTCTTGGCTTTCTTTCCTTCTAGGTTACTCACTCCCCATATTTTTACCTTATGATTTATATTGTATTGAAATCCAATATTTTTTTTAAACTTATCAATTAAAGAATCATATTACATATACTCGGGGATGGATAGCAATCCCACAAAGGGCCAACATGTGTACCTTCCATACCCGGTATTAAACACCCTTAGGTACATGTTTCCTATTTTCATTGCCAAAACTCTATCAATATTATAAGTTTCCATTATTACAACTAGGGATTATCTAAAATTTTAATCCTAGTCCATGACTTAGCCATGTGGATTCATTACTCCCTTATGAGGCTTAATGATAATGTTCATGGTATGATTCATAACATCCTTGACAAACCTTATAAAATAAATGCCATGCAAGGGTTAAAACATATAATATTTTTTTACTTTATAATAAATCTATACAAAAATCATAATGCTCGCATCCATATAAAACTATTATTGACTCTATTCTAAATAGTCAAGAAATAAAATTATTTTCCTTACTAACCCTAAGCAATAAAACCCTAACATAACATTAGGAATTACATTAACTTAATTTTCACCAATATTTTTGATCTAAAATGTATACCTAGCTCCAAAATTTCCTTTTCCTTTCACTTATTTCAAGAGCAATAACAATGATTATCCAAACACACATTTTCCTCCATCACTCTTCCTCTATTTAAGGTTATATTAGGGTTTTCCAAAGACCTTGATTTATGGAGGATTTCCAACTTGTCCCATAATTTAATTTAAAAAGCACATAACTAGTTATGGTAACATTTCCACATGCATCTCATAATAAACTAAATTTTATATTGAGAGATCTAAATGAATACCTCATCATGTCTATCAAGTTAAATGAATTAATGACCATCTGTCAAAACTAGCATCAAAGACTTCTCAACCATGTTATCCTTAACCCTTCATGATGGCTTCCAAAAAATGGTTTAGGGTTTACCAAGACTTTACAATATTTTTTCCATATGAACCTCATGCTCTATATTTATGAGATGTGCCACTCAGTGGCTTAAAAACCTTATTGCATTTTCGAACATCACATACCACCACTCTTTTTTTATAATTCCTTTTACTTAATTTATGTAGCTTGTATATTATGAAATTTAACTCAAATTTATTTTAACTTCCAATCTAAGTCCATACAAAAACATCAAACCATGGTGCTTTAATTATGTGTCTTTACCAACCCACTAGATAAGGGTAGTTGCCAAGACAATTAAAATTTTATTAATAGTGAGATCTAAGATGGCTTAAAAATGCAAAAAATACACAGATTTCAAATTGCAACCATGTAATTTTTAGCCATAAAAAAGACTCATACAACTCATCATTAAATGATTTTTCAACAAGTACTAAAGACTTAATAATACATTTATAAGGCTATGAGTCCAATAAGATGGCATTATAATCATGGCCTACATAAATAATGACACTAACTCTCATCCACAAGGTCAAATAATTTACCAAATTTTTAGTATTGGTCTTATGAACTTTTTACATAAAAACATATGGGTTTTTACGATCTAATAAATAATGAAGCTAATGACTCAACCACGTATGAAGTAATACTTGCTTCCTATGATGCTAACTTTCTAAAAAGTACACAAGTAATAATAAAAATGTAACATGACCTCACAACTAGGTCTCTATGATATTCAATGCTTATTACAACTAGGGGCCATAGTGTCCAAAATATTAGATGATATAAATATATCTACCTTGAATAATTATGCATGCTTAGGTCTGACAACTAAAGAAAAAATAAATTTGATTTACAAGGAAAGAGTTTTGGCAATGATCTTTAAAGATACATTAAGGAATGTGATGGGTCTTTAATTGATAATGATCTTAATATCTCCAACTTTGGGGATGAACTTAATATTGCCTATATTAATGAGCTTACCCAAGGAACCATTTTTCATGGCTTCAAGTTAGAATTTTTGAAGATATGACTAAACACATTCCCAAAAGATTTGATAGAACTCAAAATGAAATCCATCAACTCCTCAAGCTTTGTCATGAGCCACACAATTCACAACATTATATGGTCCATCAACAGAAAGGTCCTATCACAAGCCATTATTTGGATAGGGGAGAGCTTTAAGAGTACCACACTTTTGCAATTTTACATAGTTTCATCCCTTTCATTAGTAGAGTATTGGGATTCAAATAGTTGTTTGTAGTGTTTGATAAAGGTTTTTAGAATGTATAAGAGATGAGTGAGGCAATACCCATCCTCCTTAAGCATTGTAATATATATGTTGAAGTGCATATATCTCAACTTTAAAATAACTATTTAGACACTCTATTTGCAACCTCGAGTCAATAGATTCTAGTCATATTTGAGTACCGTAATCTTGATGAATCTCAGCTAGCTTGAGTTTTTGTCATAACTCAACTATTTGGGCATGTAGGGAACTATGAAAAGGGTAAAAGTTTCAATTCTTTAGATACCCTATTGGAATCTCAAATTTTAGCATTATTGGACCATTAACTAAGCATAACTAATTGTTTATAAAAAAACTCATAGGAACATGGTAGTGCAAATAATGGCATCCTCCCACTATTCAACCCAACCTTTTGCACAAGGTCACATGAAAAAATTCCAAAACTACTTGATATGCATAAATGTTCATTCATGTTAGAGGCCATATGAGGTGCTGAGGTGGAATTGGTTATTATAAACCTTAGATGGGGTAGACCACTAAATGTAGAACTAGATGGGTTGATAATCTTATTAAAAATATTAGTGAGTACACTAACTATCCTCTCAAAGCATTGGGCAAAGGTAAAGACATTTTTCTCAACAAGAAGCATCTTATTAAGTCTCTTGAGCACCCTATCTATTCCTTGGAAAAAATACAACCAAGTGAACCATAGGGTAACAGGAGATAATTTATGGTCATGGTTGGGATCATATAACCCTAACTTGTTATGTATGTAAAGCTAGGCTTCTCTTTCACCTACATACCATCTTATTATAAGGACCCATTTTTTTCAAGATACAATCATGTTAAAATCCCTAAAAATTATCCAATTTTCCATGGGAATCTCTTCTGCTATCCACTACTAAAGTGATGTTATTTCAATGACATTGTTGTAATCATAAATTTTAACCAAGCCAAGGGGCATTGCATAACAATAAAAAACCATCCAAATAGCATGGTTAGACAAGTCCACTCCTTAGTCTATTATAGACAAGGTAAAAAGTGGTGTTATCAAAGTGATAACTTTACCACATCTAATGTCATGGTAAGACATGTGATAGTTAGCATTGAATCAAATAATTTTTACTGCAAATCACAAGGGAAACTAGTAATATTGACTTATTTCAGACATAAAATGTGCATTTTAGATAATCACTAACAAGTGGCCTTAACAATTTAATTATTTTAGATCATAAATCTGAAATATGTTAGTCCCTTCATCAGTGACATAGAATCAAAAAATATTGAATAACATAACATCCTAAGCCTAATCCCTAGGGTGATCAAGGTCTAAGTAATAAAAGAATCAAAATATAAAGTAAAAAAACACCATTTTACCTTGAAGACTCCTTTGCTTTTTATATTGAATAAACATATTTGTGCTTGGCTTGTAGACTAGTAATCTTTAGCAATGTTGACTCCACATGTGGGTAGTATTTCCCCTTGTCTACACTTGGTTTGGCATGAGAATTGAAATGAGAATGATTGAATCTCCTTGTATAATTTGATAGAGTAAGTTTTCATGAAGAAACTTGTCTATAATTTCTAAGTGTCCTTGTGTTTATAGACTTTTGGAATAAATATGAGCCATTGATCTAATATCAACATTAATGGTGGATAATGAGTCCTAAAAATCATGATTACACATATGGAGTTTGTAAGAAACTCCATTAAGGAATTTTTGGAGTGTGGAAGGAAGACTTGGAATAAAAGTGCAATGATGACCTCTTGGAGTGTGTAAGAGGGTGTAAGAGGGAGGAGTGTGGAAGAGATTGTAAGAGAGTGTAATATCTTGTTTTCACTCCTCTCCTTTCCCATGTATTGCCCTTGTGATGTCAATAGATGAGGTAATATAACAATTCAATTTAGGAAAATAGAATAATTTCAAAAGGTCATGAAATTTCTTATTAGAGGAAGATTAGGCTTGTTTAAGTGGAATTAATAAATATTTAGAATAAAATGACTTTTGAAATGTTCTTTTTTCAATCAAATATTCATTCAATTGTCTATAAATAACACTTGTAAATGGTTGGTTTGATTCAGGATGCACTTGATAAGATTACTTTTGTGATATGATCTATTATGCAAATCAAGCATGTGTCATTGAGATTTCAAATTAAAACAATAGTTGCCTAGTCAATTTCCCATCAAATAGTGTTTTTTTATCAAATTTATGTGTGATTATGAAAAATAATTCAATTTATAGTTTAGACACAAAAGTGGTTAAAATGGAGTGCCTACATTTTACCCATATTTGAGAAGGCGTTGCAAGACACAAGCCATAGTAATATCTTTTCAAAGAATGAAAAAGTTTTTAATAAAATAAAGTTGATAATAATTGAATAATGATGTGTTCATTATTCTCTTTCAATTATTATAGGCCAATGATCCCAAATTGATGCCGCAAAGGCCACTTGATAATCCCTAGATGGCCTCTTGAAGAAATGGTTAGAAAATATTTTAAAATTGGCGGGCCCTTTAAATGAATAAAATGCACTATTTGTGGGTAAATAGGTTGAAAGATGAAGATCATAGAAGAAAACAAGATAATAAACAACCAACAAGGCCAAAAATGGATCTCTAAGAAAGAATAGAATGGTAATGAGCAGCAAAGAGTAAATTTTTCAAATTTCAATATTTATATTCACCACTGGGGAGAAAAATCTATTCAGTGTTACCTTTCCTTTTAAAATAATTGAGTTCTAGTAGTTTGAAAGATTTTACAGTGTAGAATGTCTCCCTGTGCATAACATAGATACTTGAGTGACCAGGTTTGAGAGTATGGGTGGCCATCACAGGATGGGCAGCCATTATATAGGTTTCTCTTTTGTAAATTGCATACTTATTAGATTTAATGGCTAGGATTAGGTAGGACTTTGGTTATTTTGTTGATTTTTTGAAAATAGGAAATTGGTAGTTTCACCTATAAAATCAATGAAAATGCCAAAAATTTGATGAAATCCCTGATATACCAATGGTTTTGAAACAAATGACAAAAATGCCAAAAAATGTTGGGAATCGCCTAATCAAAGAAAATGAAAGGAAATTGAAACCACTGAAGAAATCGATGAAAATGTCATAAGGATGAAAATGGTGAAGAACATGGTGAAAATGTTGAAAAGTGAAATCATCAAAGAAAATAATGAAATCATCAAAAAGGGTTAAAATGTAGAGAATTAAATTGGTTTAGAATATAGAGAATTAGGTCTATACAAAAGATAAGTTGGTCAATTTTTCAATTAGAATGATATTTTTGACATGTTTAAAAGTAAACTAGATTGTTCTTGCATAACTAGATAGCTAGATTGACTTGTTCATAGATTTAACAACTTGTGTTAACTTGGTTATGCTTGCAAAAACATATTGCTATCTTGATTATGCACAAATAGTGCTCACAGTATTTATGGTCAAGGTAGATATGGACTGAGGAGATGTGTGCCTTCTTAGAGACCTTGGGATTTTTACACATTGCACATTTGCCTATGATCAGAGTAGATGGGGAATATTGAGTTCACTAGATGAGAGGTGGCAGTTAGAGACTATGACCTTTCACTTACCAAATAGAGAGGCCACTATCACTTTAAAATATGTGTGGTGTATTTTAAGACTATTGATCAGAGGGTGATCATTATACTGGACTGGCCCCATAGTGTGACATGTGTTGTTGGATGACTTGGTCAGTGGTTTTGGCATTCCCATAGAGAGTGGGGTATTAAACATTGATATGATAAATATTTATATAAACATTTGGCAAGATGACCTACCAATCAATGAGCCTTCTCTTGTTAGTGGTACTCATGATCATTATTAGTGTCATCTTACTGCCTGAAAACATTAGTTAGTTATTTCATATGGGCCTAGGTGGAGTGATTAGGGGCATACTAGATGACACCATGATATTTTCATAGGGGATAATGGTATTATCCTATTTATATCAAGATTTACATATGGTGTATTATCAAGGTGGTCATAGCATTGGTGCCTCTATAGTGCTCTAGGTCTAGGCTTAGGAACACATAGCTATAGAGTGACCAATGTGACCAATGTGGGAGAGGTGATTATAGGGCCCAGAGGATCATGTGGCTTATGAATGGGTGAATTTAGGGGAAATATGGCATAGATACAAAGGAGATATCTACCTATATTGTAGGGTGAGAGATGACATGGTAGATTAAGATTTTTTTTGGCATCCCTATCTTTTGTTATAGATTCATTGGGTGACTGATGGTTGGTATACATCATTCATGGCCCCCATATGTTGCCTTATTAGTAGACATGTTCATATCATCAAGGAGTATAGATTTGATCAAGTATAGTTCTAGTGTGGTATATAGCAGGACATGCCAGATGCACCTAAACTCTTTAAAAATGTTATAAGAGAGATTAGTAGATAGGGGCCATTGATTGCTAGACATATAATGAGAGCTAGTTATGGACTAGTACCATAGGTTATTTAGGCATATGTAGGAGGTCCAATATATGTAGGTGTGATAGTAGCCTACATAATATGGTAGGCTTGGTTTAGACAAGAGAGATTAATAATGCCCCATGGTGCCCCTATACAAGTGATACTCATGACTATATATCAAATAGCAAGACAAATAAAGTATCAAGGACATGGTCGAGCACCTATAAAGGTATAAATTGAGGGTGGATATGTTGAGATCAAGGGTGGTGACACATGTGATAATGATCCTGACCTGGGACCACATTTGGATTTAAAGAGGAGGAAGAGGGTGGACCCAGGTGATGTCAGTCCTTCAGGTATAATTGGTGTGGATATGGATATAGATATGCTATCAGAGGATATTACGTCATGAGTTACAAATATAGATGGGTTATAAACTAAGGTGATCTAGCTATAATAGTGGGTGACTCATAGAGATACATAGATTTCTGCCCTCTAATCATAGATTGCCTCACTGAAGGTAAAGGTGGCCCAGATGATGCAAATTTAGGCTTAGATTGAGGCAGAGAAAAATAGGGCTAGGGTCAAGAGAGATAGGGCCTAAGCAAATGTATAAAGGCTTTGTAGGGATTAGGATACACTATGATAGGCATTCATAGTTTTAGTTTTATCACATATTGTCCTTGAGTTCATTCATGCTACAGATGAGGTAATATACTATAAGAGTTTGTATGAGTGGGGCACACCACTAGTGAGCAGGGCACATACCTTTGAGGTTTATAATTCATAGAGGATAATAACAAGGTCCACCAAATCGAATACATATCATATATCAAGGTCAGGGTAGTTAGTATATCAACCTCCACCTCCTTGACCACTAGGGCTTAATGGCTTACCACAATAGTTAGGGCATGAGGATACGTAAATCTAGAGCTGACTAGCATAACTCTATGGTTTTGTGTCATGATATGTATATCTTTTTGATGTATATGACATTATTCATGCAAGATAGATAGCATTATTTTTGGTATAATTATGACTCCACTAATGTGCACAAACTCTTTGTGTGTGTGTGTGTGTGTGTGTGTGTGTGTGTGTGTGTGTGTGTGTGTGTGTGTGTGTGTGTGTGTGTGTGTGTGTGTGTGTGTGTGTGTGTGTGTGTGTGTGTGTGTGTGTGTGTGTGTGTGTGTGGTGCTCTCTTTTGATTTAGTATTCGGTTACTTACCTCATGATGTTAGACTATAATAATGATTGGATGCCTATGGTTACTTTTATTGTTCATGTTGATATTTGGTGTATCATATTTATTTTCCATGATTCTATTATTGTGATAGCTTAGATATGACCTTGATGTTATTTCTTGTACTGTAAATGTGATATGTTTTGATTTGGCTCTTGATATGGATATCTGATCATGTTTGAGAAATGCTTATGACTTTTGGTATATGCTTATTTGTTGATATGTATCATGAGTAGTATATAGATTAGTCGGTGATCTTTGTAAGATAGTAGAAAAGGACATTTATTGTTACAACATTACTTGTGAGACCTCTATCACTTGATATTTGATTTTATATTTTGACATTATGCACCATAATTATAAATGAATCATGATAACATTGGATATCATAAGTGTAAGACCTAGATTTAAAACCAAATGTAAACAACCTAGGGACAAGATATAAAAGATCAATCCAAAAGTGTAAAACATATTGCATAAAACCAAAGGCAACCGAGTAAAATAAAATCAAATAAACACAACAACAATAATCAAAAAGTAAGAAACTCAATAAACAAACAAACACATAAGCATACAATCACAAATAAATTAATAAATAATTATTGAATCATTTGTGCGTGTGTGAAAATAATGTGTTACACTTAGATATTCTATTGATAAGCTCTACAAGATAATTGATAGGATGGGATTGAAACTTTGGACAAAAAAAGGGGGGGATAGAAGAAAAAGGAAGGGTTGGCCAAGTTGTCTCCAAATGCCCCATGCAAGTGGGCATTGCCTACATAGCTCAATGGACTTGAGGGCAAATGTAGTTCTCCTATGGATGTGGGAAAGATTAAAAATGAGGACAAGTAAGAGATTTGATTGTAGAGGAGGAATAACAAAGGTACACTCATAAAATGTCAAGAGCATTAGATAAACTAGGAAAAAATAAAAATGAAGACAAGTAAGAGATTTGATTATAGAGGAGGAATAACAAAGTTACACTCATAAAATGTCAAGAGCATTAGATAAACTAGGAAAAATGGAATGGCAATAATATTGGTTGAGCTAAACTAAGATGCCCCATGCACCCAAGTGTTGCTTACATAGTCTGTGTGGACCTCAAGATGAGGTAGTTTCTCAAAAATGGGAGTGTAAATGAAGGAATGGAAATGGTAACTTTGAAATTCTTGTGATTGGATAAGATTTTTCCACCCATGATAGGTTGAAAACTACAATATCTAGAATAGGACCAAAGGCCACTAGTAAATAGCATGGCAAGATATATAGAAAATTTGTGGATTTAAATCTCTCAAGGAAAATTTAAGCCCTTTTTCTAAACTTTTTAATTTTTAAGTTGTTTTGGTTTTTAAAAAATTTTAGGTTTTTTCACATTTTTGGAACAAAGTATTTATAGGAATGGCTTTGGCCAATGGGAAGTACCAAAATGGCTCGCAAAATAGTGAGAGTGTGGCTTAATTTTCTCAAAAAATGGTGAGTGTGTCTTAGGTTACTCATAAAACAATGAGAGCATAGCTTAGGTTGCTCATAAAATAGTGATTGTGTGGATTAAAGTGATATCAAAATGGTGATAGCGTGGCTTAGGTTATTCATAAAATAGTGAGAATGTGGCTTAGGTTTCTCATAAAATGGTGAGAGAATGGCTTAGGTTACTCACAAAATGTTAAAATCATGGCTTGGGTTATTCATAAAATGGTTAGAACATGGCTTAGGTTGTTCACAAAAAGTGAGAGTGTGGCTTAAAGCTTCATTGATCTGACCTTAGAAACTGAGCATTGCCTATATAGTCCAAATGGAACTCAAGCCACTTTAATTCCTCCTTATAGTGAAAGATACTACTAATTAATAGTAGGGTGGAAAACAGAAATGGAATAGGATGGAATGAATGGCACAGGGCTAGGAAAGAGTGCAAAGATGTAATTTTAGTGGTCCAATATATAGAGAAACCATGTGTAAGCTAGTATAAGATACTACTTGTCTCAGATGTGTTGATGATGTCTAAGTATGAATTTGTCTATTGAAACTTTATTTGAAATTTGGTATTTGAAACCATTTGTTGTACATGTGAATTGAAATCAAGATCATAGTTGTAATAGGATAGGGGAATAGGTTTAGAAGGGATTGACATACTAAAGTAAAAGTATTAGCCCATTCCCCCAAGTTTGGGTCCTCATAGATAATGTTAAAGTAAATTCAAGCATAAAAACACCTGAGATGAATAATATTCATAGGCTCATCTATCTCTTGCTCATTTGTTGTGGCTAATTTGTATGCTCTAGACCCATAGTTAGCCATGATGATGAATGGTCCTAGCCAATTAGGATTAAATGTTCCCTTATTTTCATGCACTACATTTATAATTTGATGATTCTCTTTTAGCACAAGATCACCATGCTCAAATTATCTAGGTTAGATACACTTATTATTGTTACAATGGAACATGTTTTGATATGCTTAGAGATTGTCTAAATTTATTACCCATTTTCATCAAGTAGGTCCAACTCTTGTATCCATGCTACTATATACTCCTCATCATTATTGAGATCCTACAATGAAATGTAAGGCAAATCGATCTTGATAGGTAAAATAACTTCAATGCCATAAACTAGGGAATATGGTGTTGCTCTTATTGAGGTTTGGGTATTGGTACAGTAGGCTTGAAGGATAGAAAATAATAGCAAGTGTCAATCATATCCAGTTTCATTAACAATATATTTAAGTATTTAAACATGGGTTTATTATATGTTTTGACTTGGCCATTGATTTAGGGAAAACATGTAGTGGAAAACCTTATTTGATATGGTACTTGGCACATAGGGCTTTAACATCATTACTTTTAAAGGAGAAACCATTGTCATAAATAAGGTTAAAATGGATGTGTAAATGGAAAATAAGGTGGTTCATAATGAATTTTGGAAATCTGATTATTGGTTATGTAAGTGAGGGGAATGGTTTTAACCCACTTAATGAAATACTTCGTTGTAGTGAGGATATGTTTATGGCCCCATATGAATAAGTAGGATTGATTTTACCTATGAGATTGAGTCCCCACATGGAAAACAACCATGTCATAGTGATCCACTGAAGTGCTTGGGATAAAGAATGAATAAGATTGGGATGTTTCTGATAAGGCACACACTTCTTAATATAGGCATAGGTATCTACTTCCATAGTGGGCCAATAATACCCTGTACATAAAATTTTCTTGGAAAATATCATGCCACTTGTGTGGCCATTGCAAATCCCTTTGTGTACTTATTTGAGTGTTAATATAGACTTTATAGAAGTTAAAAAAATGAATTAGAGTTCCATCATATCCTCTATAATAGAGTATATCACTGAGAAGGTTATAATGATAGGTATTATCAATAAAGGATTTCTGTTCATTAAGAGAAATATTGGTAGGGATAATCTGTTCATGGAGGTAATCATATATATTAGAATACCATGGTGAGCTGGGATCAAAAATATCACATACCATTTCAAATAGTGAAAGTTCATGAGCTAGTTTTAGAAGATGTTCAATAAAAATTTGGTAATCTAAAACATGATCAACGATCTCTATCAATGAACCAATTATTTTCATTGTTTATGTAGTCATGTTGTTGTCCCTTGGGATAAGTTTGAGTTACCTGTGTTAAAAGTGCTACTTGAGAGTATCCACCATGTTTTTGTAAGGAATGAACTTGTCATCCTTATTTTTGTATTGCTTTTTCACCTAATTAATGATCAACTAGGAATCCCCATGAACATATAATTACTTAATGTTCCATTATACTAGCTGGTGAAGCCCTACAAGGAGTGATTTCTATTATGTTATGTTGTTGGTATAAATGAAACCAATATGAAAGGTTTTTGGGAATAAGATTTCCCTGCGATGTAATAAAGAGAATACTAGATCTAGATCCACATGATGTGTAGGAGCTATAAAAGTATAGTGTCTATTGTTGTGATTCAAAGGAGGTTTTATCCATAATCATTATTGACTCATCAGGGAAACATAAAGTGATTGGTTTGTTATATAATAAGGGTGTTTCAATGAGTTGATCTACAAGTACTTTCCCCTTAATCACCTTCTCATGTGCATATTCAATCTCAAAATCACTTAAGAGCATGACTCATTTAGCCATATGGTCAGTTAAAGTTGCCTTGGTAAGTAGGTATTTGAGTGGATCTACTTTGGTGATAACAATGGTCTTATTGTTGAATATATAATGTCACAAATTTTGGGTTCAAAACACCATTGCTAAGTAAGTTTTTTCAATTAAATTTTAATTATATTCATAGGCAACCAATGTGCGACTTAAATAGTATACGACTATTTTTCCCCTCAACATCATGTTAGGCCAGGAGTGCCCCAAGGCATCTTCAATTGCTAATATATAGAGAAGTAAAAAAAAAATAGGTGTAGTTGGAGCTAAGACTAGGGGATTTACCAAATAATCTTTCAATTTCTTAAAGACCTTTTGACAATAACATTCCACAAAAAGGTGGTTCACTTATATAGAATATGGGTGAAGAGATGACACTTGTCTACCAATTGTGAAATGAAATGTTGAACGAATTGAATTTTTCCTTGAAAAATATAGAGATACTTTAGATTAGAAGGAGGAGGCATTTTTGAAATGGTCTTAATCTTGGCTAGATTAACCTTAATGCCTCTGTGAGAGACAATGAAACCAAGTAATCTTCTACAAGCGATGCCAAATACACACTTCTTAGGGTTAAGACATGCTTTGTATTCACAAATTCTTTCAAATATTCTTCAAAACACATTTGGATGGTTTGTTCTGATCTTGGATTTACCTAAAATATCATCCACATAATATTTAATAATATTGTGCATCATGTTATGGAATATTATAGTCATTGCATGTTGGTATGTAACATAGGCATTATTGAGGCTGAATGACATCACTTGATAATAAAACATTCCCCATGGACTGGTGAGCATTGTTCTATGTTGGTCTTTAGGTGATATTTTGATCTAATTAATTTTATATAATCTATACATAAGATCTAACATATCATACCCTATTGTATAATCTACAATCATATCAATATTTGGCAAAGGAAAATCATCCTTTGGGCATGATTTATTGATATATCTAAAATTATTACATAAGCAGATTATTTGTGGCTTATTATTGACTAGGATGATGTTTTATATCCACTATGAGTAATCTATGGGATGAATGCATCATGCATCTAATAATTTATCTAATTCTTTCTTAACTAGGATGGCAATTGGAGGATGCATTTTTCTAAATTTCTATTTGATTGGTTTACCATCTAGTTGCACAGCAAGACAATGTAAAACTAAAGAAGGATCTAAGCTACGCCTTTCTGAATAACACTAGAAAAAAACATAAATGAAATACATAAGGAAAGTAGTAATAAGCTCAAATTACTCTTCAATGAGGGATGCTCCAAGTTTTAACCATTTGGTATTAGTTGGTGTTTCAATATTGACTTCTGGGTTGTCCTCCACAAGTAGTGTGGAACCATCTTATAGAATAGTTGGTACTAAACTGCATTGATCATTATCCTTTGGTGACTCAACTGATTAATCAATCTCACCCATTTATGAAGAATATAAATCAACAAAGGTTGGTAATGGCCACTCAAAAAAGGCTTGTGAGAAATCTTGAACCAACTATTCAATTACTTTTTGATATTCTGAAATAATTTATGATTGATATGAGGGTCTAGGACTAAAGGCACCTTGGTTTGAATTTAAAGGAGGATGAAATTATCTATCCAATGGTGCCTAAAATAGGTTTTAACCAATGGATTCATCTTTTTATTTACTTTTTCCTTAGTCTAAAATCACCTCAAAGAGGATTTCACTCTAGGACCTCAATGTTTCATTTTCTATTTATTTTTTACTAAAGAAGTTCACTTGTTCTTTGAATTAGGTGGTAAGGTTCAATGTAATATTTAATCCTTGTTTATGATCACCAAATGATAAACCATCTCTAAGGCCTAATAATTCAGAAATCACCTCATCATTTTAGAAATCATCCAATGGCATTTACGAGTCTTATTGGTCCTAATTAATTAATTGGGGATGGTGGAGGAATAAATGGAAATTAGAAGAAACAGAATTAATGGTATAAATGGTATTAGGGTCAAATATTTTGATGTAAACTAAATAATTATATATGAAATAATAAGACTCTACATCATTATCAACATCTTAATTGTTAGATGGTAAATTAGTATCACTCTCAAGATTTGAGGGATCACACCCAGGTAGTTTGTATCCAATACCTCAAGTACTTTTCTATTTAGAAATAGACACTGGCTCAATAGGACCTTGTTATTTTTCCCCCAACCCTTTACCTTGATTATCCATTATCATGTTTGGGATAGGATATTTTTTGCTTTGGTAACAAGTAATGAAGTCATTATTATACAACCATGAGTTATCCTAACCTTAGATATGCTCCTTATCTTATGAAGTGGTTTTGATGAAAGTAATGGGTCCTTTTTATAAAGAATCATCCTTATCATGCCATTCCATTTTTTCAAGCTTTACTTTAGGTCTACCATAGGACTTGGGCATTTTATGTAATTTGGTGATATGAAAGGCATTGCCAATTTGATATTTACCAAGGCCTAGATCTTGAATGGTAAAATGATTAGATATTGGAAGAGGAGGTACAAATGAAGTAAATGAAAGAGTACTTGGATCTACATACTTTTAATCAAGGAGTTACGTAGCTACCTCTTTGTCCTTTTTTGGGACATGTTTTATGTCAAGGTGATAATTTTAGATTTCTTACTTTGCTTCCAAATGTTTACAATATCGTTATGGTTGAAAATCTCTATGTATAGTGACCTCCAAGCCTAAGTGAGGGAACTTGATGAACTAATGCAATATAGAAGGTATTTCATGCACTTCATGCATCTAAGGTCACCCAAGGAGCAAATTCTATGATAGTTCTAGATCTAATACATGGCACAAGGTATCATGGGTTAAAGGTCTGACATTAACGGGTAGGGAAATGGTGTCCTATGATTCTCATTTTTCATTATCATATGATTTGATTGTAATGGTATCCAATTGTAGATATGTTGTTGTGTAGTCAAAATGTTGGACTAGTTTAAAAGTTACATTATTCAAACCCGACCCATTGTCTATGAAGACACATTTAATTTTATACTAGGAAATGATTGCTTTTATATAAATTGGTTTATTATGAAGAGGACCAAGGGGTGATAGATCACTTTGATCAAAGGAAATTTGTTGGCTTAGTGTCAAATGACTCACAAGTTTTTAAATTTCTCAGGAGCAATGTCACTTGAAACCTTGAATTGGCTCAAAATCTTATTCAATATATTTTAATGGATGTTTGATGTACATGGAAGATCTAGGATAGATATATGCACAAGTCTATTTCATAATTGTTCCACAATATCATATGGCTTATCATTAGTAGCTAAAATTAGTTTAGTCTTTTGAGGTGGAGGAATTTTAAGGGGTTCATCAAAGGAAGAATTTGGAGGACCCTGGATGGTAACCTTGGGATGTCAAGTTGTGATTATTCAATCTCGAATTGGTGAGGGGTTACCGTAATTAGAATAAGGATGTTGATAACTTGGAAAGGTAACTTTTGGTGTTAACTTGCATAAACATTGAGTCACACCAATGGAGGATTATTGGTATAGGAGGGAGGAGGTCCTAAAATGGATGGTAATGGATGTTGGGTAAGATTGGTTGTTAGCTTAAAATTGTTTTTTTATAGTGATTATACATCCACTAGTAATATGACCTACAACATTGCCACAGTCATAAGGGATATTATTATAACTAACTTGGTCAAAATGGGTGTCTTAAACTTTATTCTAGTTTCATTATTGCTATTGTTGATGCTAGCATTGATTCTGATTACTCAGATGCTTGTTATAGTTCCAATATTAGATTGATGTTGGTTTTGATTATTAGAGTTGTGTTGAAAAAAAAGGTTTCAATAAAAACCCAATTTTTTGTTAGATGTTGAAGTAACATTGTCCAACTCTATTTCACCATTCTCTAACCAATCTTGGATGAGGTGGTGAATTTGTACACATCTATAAACTAAATGAACTTTAACCTGATGGTATTCATAGAACTCATATTATCTATAATAAGTGATTTTAGGTTGGCCCTCTGGGAATGGTTTTGGTACTGGCCAGATAATTATGTTAGTGTTGATAATTTTGACCCCACAAGTCAAATTGCCACCGTTATCATTCGAAGCTTTTCATGTCATTGCCAATTTGTTTTTGTTCAGAGAAGTTCTAAAGGGACAGTTAGAATACTTTGGGTTTTCACAAACATAAGAAATATTTTGAGGTTTCACAGAAGGAAGACTTCAAATTTTATCTAAATATCAGAATTGTTTCAAACTTTTTGTCCGAAACAACTCTTTTTAAGGGTCCATTGCACAATTCCAAAAGGTTATTTTAATTTTTTTGAAAGAATGGACCATCACAAATTTTTCTGAAGGAAAGGGCTTGACAATTTTTTTGAAGGAATGGACCATGCCAATTTTTCTAAAAGAATGGGATTGATAATTTTTCCAAAGGAATGGGCTTGCCAATTTTTCTGAAAGAATGGACCTTGACAATTTTTTTGAAAGAATGGGCTTGAAATTTTTTTTGAAAGAATGGATCATGCCAATTTTATTGAAAGAATGGAACTTGAAATTTTTTTTGAAAGAATGGTTCATGACAATTTTTCCAAAAGAATGGTTCATGACAATTTTTCTGAAAGAATGGACCTTGCCAATTTTTTTGAAAGAATGGTTCATGACATTTTTTCTGAAAGAATGGACCTTGAAAATTTTTATAAAAGAATGGTTCATGATAATTAGTCCAAAAGAAAGAAAAAAAATTTGTAAATAAACAAGGATAGAAGCAAATAGTCTACATGCAAGTGTTCAAAGTAGGATTAAGCACATCTAAGACATGCATCCATTTCCAACATGACTCTTTCAATTCTAAAATGGAGACTCAAATGCATGAATGATTCAAGGAATTTAACATTGGAGAGATTAACATAGAATTCCATGCATGCACTCTTGTTTGTCTTGAGCCTTTCAAACATTCTCAGCATTTCAAGCAAAGTTCTAAATTTAATTTTGGAATTGATTTCATGCAAAGGAAAGCTTTTAAACATTCTCAGCAGTTCAAGCAGAGTTCTAAATTTAGTTTTGGCATTGATTTCATGCAAAGGAAAGCTTTTAAACGTTCCAACAATTCAAGAGGAGTCTATATTTAAAGTTTGGTGTGTGTAGCATTATGCATGATAAAATTTTTGACTCAAACTTAGGCCGACCATCTATTTTCAACACTAAAGAGCTTTCATGCAAGGCATAAGACAAAAATATATTTTATTTGAAGGTTGAAATAACACAAGTTGAATTGGAGTTAACTTCTCTTCTATTTTCAATGCCACTCTTTTGGCTTGTTGTATCTTTTCTATATAAGTTAATTTTTCAGCCTTGAATTGTATCCCTCTTTTGGTAAGATCAAATTCTGCCAAATATTGAGTTGTAACCTTTTTTTAGATAAATTGAAGGACTATTGTTTTTAGATTCTAACTATTGGTATAGTATATTTATGTCATTGATTTGCATAAGTAATAAAGTTTTCTTCTTTGTCAAGTCTTGATTCTTACCTAATTAATAGCTGGTCAGATTATGCAAGTGATGTTCCATGTTTAATGTCTTTTAGTTGAGTTTACAGTGAATGCAAGTGGATGGTTAGTGCTTTGAATCAGGCCTATTCCATCATTTCCCTCAAGCTTGGATCACAAGATAGAACCTTTTCATGAAATACTTATGCATATTGGTCAATTGGAGTTAAAATTTTAGCATTTCTCTTGTCTAAATTAGTGTTTCTTAGGAGCTCATTGAGTGAATCAATCAAAAATATAGCTGTATCACCATCATTAGATAGGATTTTCTTACAATTTTTCTTTCTCTCTTTTCCCTGACAAGTTGGCATAGGGTATTAAGATCCTAATTGATACACCAAAGGGAGCTAGCCCTTATAATCTATAGATTCAATCCACTGATTAGGTCACCCATAGCCTAGGATTTTTTCCATGTTTCAGTAGATTGTGAAGCCCTAAAACTACCTTCATAGGGATGTAAGTCTGATTGACAACAGTTAGTTAGACCAACTTCTGAAATACCACTTTAATTATCACTCTAAGGTCACTAAAAACTCAATTTTTTTACTAACCTCTTCTTGGAGGTGGTCTTTGTAAAGTGGGTGGCTATGTAGGCATGATTGCATGAGCAGGTGGTAGTTTCACAATTTACAAATGTATTGATTTAGTTACTCCATCACCTACAACATTTTTATTCCTATTAAATGGTTTGCATTTATCTAAGGTATTCACTTGAGCTTACATTAGAGCTTGTGGCTGAGCTGCATTCTGAATTTAGTTCTGTGAATAAATATTGATAACTCATTTATCAATAAGGGCTTGCTAAATTTATAATTCTTTGGTGATAATTTATTCAAATTTATTAGCATAATGAAGCTTGAGATTATAAACTATGTCATATTCTATATTAAAACTAAAAACCATAGCCAATTATTTGTTGAAGATATTATGCAGGAATCAACTGGACAATGCATGCCACTACTACAAATAACTAGCAAAAAAATTTCCTCCTCATTGTTTAGCCTGACATAAGTTGACCATAGTTAGCTCATGTTACACATTATAAGAGAAGTGTTGTATGAATTTATTGAAGAGGTCATCAAAGTTGTCAAAAAAATTCCTGGGGAGATGGAGAAACCACTCCAATCCCTTCCCAGCCAAATTATGTGTAAATAGGTGATGAAAATATATACTAATGTTTGCAACTTCTCGACAAGCCACAAAATATTCATTCAAGTGATCTTTGCGATCACCCTTCCCTTTGTATTTATCAAATTTGGGCATCTCAAAATGATGCAGGAATGGTATTTGTAGATAAATTATATCAAATGCATAAGAGCATATATCATCTATCTTAAACTTCATTCTGTGATTTCCTACTTGGATGGCAGAAACTGCATCTTTTACCTCTTGCAAGTCTTGGTAAGTGGGATTAAAATGAGGAGTAGGCACATGTTGTTGGGTATTCAAAGGAGGGTTAATTTGACATGGATAAAGAGGTGGTATGAAATATTGGGTGATTTGTATTTAGTTGGTTCTACAATGAATATTCACCCTCTAATTATGGTTGTATTTTTATAGGGTACTTTTTATTGGTATGACACGACTGAGTGCGAAAATGATTTGGATGAAACTGACGTCTGAATAGAGTAATAGTTTCTTGGGTATTCAAGATTATATGTTGGGAATGATGGGAACCTATTGTTTATTGGTAGGGATATATTATATAAGAGGAACTTTTATTTTTTAAGTGGAACTTGTCGGCTTGAATAAATACATTTTTGGTTAGACAATGTCTATTGAGGATTGGATACCACTTGTTATGGTAGCACATTGGTTGTGACCTAACTAGTTTCCAACTATTCAATACAGTTAAGGTGGAGGATTGGTCACCGCCTATTAAGAGGGAAGATTGGTCACCACCTATTAAGGTAGACGATTGGTGGGAGTATTTGCAACTAGTTATTGCAGATTAGGCATGTTTATAGTCTATTGTTGAGATGTGTTTGGGATATTTGAAGAAAGGGTTTGTTGAGAATTTAGAGGAATGCTATGTTACATCATAAATGGTACTTGATGTGGGTGTAAATTTAATAGTTTGGAGTTATCAACTACATGTTGAGATGAATTTATGGGAGGACTTGGATTGGTATAGTCGTAAGATTATTTTTAGTTATAGGTGTGTAAACAAAACTGCAAATAACATGGTGCTAATAAATAGCTTAGGGTTGGGTATGGAATGAATAAACATTTTTTTGGTTGTTTGGTTAGAAAATTATGCTCTAAAAATGTGTATTGAATTTGGAGAGTAGTTAAGGAGTTGACTAAAGTATCCAAGACTTAACTAATATATTATATTTGAGAAGCAATAAATTGGATTTGTGCAAGGGAGTTAACTAGTTGAACCTTTCCTTTGTCAGAGACCACTTGATTATAATCCTTGACAAAACCCTAATCTTGATTATAAGTAACTTGATTTTATAATAACATAAGGGGTGTCTATTTAGGATTTCTAACCAAATAGTGTAAATCTTCCACATGAATCTAGTGGGAAATTTAGACCCCATTTCTAGTAATCTTACAAGGTGATTGTCTTTGTTATCAAAGGATTGTCATGTAAATTGATCATGTTTGTATTCAGTATTAGGTGATGCATTCACATGGCATATTTTATTAGGATAATGTTCCATATCAAATGGTACATGTGTAAAGTATAGTTGATATTGTCCTTGTTAGGTATTAGGTGGTACAAATGTAAGGTATGGGTTTTGTTGTTTAAGTTCAGTATTAGATGGGATGTTGGTAAGGTATTACTTATCCTCCTTGTCCTATACATAGTGGTCATACCCATATGGGTTGTAAACTACCTTTTCATCAAAGGAGGGGTTATAAATATCCCCATTGCATGTATACTTCAACATGTTTGGGTTTATGATCTTCATTTTGAAATAGGCTTGAATACTTACAACTCATATTAACTTGGTACATGGTTTTAATTAGAAAAAAACTTGGGGAGAAGGTTTGTTAATGTGAAATTTTTGAATTAACGTGTCTCCAAAAGTGTACACAAGTCTTAGGTATATCAACTGGTTTTAAGTGTAAATTTTTAATGTTGGGATCTTGATAATGTTTGAATTTGGTCTTGATTTATAAGGATCTATATTGGTAACTTGATTCATGATTAAAGAAAAGGAGCTTGATAGATTTAGGAACCTTTGAACTTGGAATGCATGAAATTTAGAACAAATTTGACTTTGTACAATGTTAAATCATGATTGAACTAGGTTTTTAACCTCTGAATTTCAATAAGGTTGACTAGAAATGGAATTTGGTTTTGAACTTAGAATTAGGTTTGAAATAAAATGGATGCATAACGACTTAATTAGACCATAATTTGGAACTTTGTCTTGAATTGGTTTGAAGTTGTAATTTGGATTGAAAATAGGATTTGGTTCAAATTAAACATCCTAAAGGCATGGTTTGGATAAGAATGGTATGTGTTTGAACCAGGGGCAACAAGACATCTAGAAAGAGTAATTTTTGACTTGGCAAATAGATAGATTAACTCCTCTTTATCTAAGTAGATATAAATTCATGTGGTTGAACTTGGTTTTGACTAAATAAATTTGGTGTCTTGGTTTTTGAATGGATTTACCAAATAAATAGGTTTTGAGACAATAATCATGTAATCAATCACAAGGTCCTATTTGTAATAACTAACATGGGATTACATCACAATCACTTGATACTTTAAAATAATTTCCTTTGAGAAGATTAAAATTTTAAGAGTTCATTAAATGGCCTACAAAATGACAAAAAGTTAAAAATAGAAAACAAAATCATCAATTATATAGTGAAACCACCAATTACGAGGTTGAAAAACTACCAATTGATAGGGTAAAACTATCGATTTCACTTGGAATAGAATTTGTAAATTTTGTAAAAAAAAAGGAGAAAAATTTAGTCAATTTATAGATAAATTCTTTCACTTAAAATGATGTATAAGGCCTTAAAGAGTTTATGGGGTGCTTAGGGGTCCCACCGAGTATGCCATTATGTAGATTATAAATCTAAAAGAGGTTTATCCAATTGTTAGTGACATGAAATCAAAAAAAATTGAAGAACATAACATCATAAGTCTAATCCCTAGGATGAGTCAGGTCTAAGAAATTGAAGAATCAAAACAAAAAGCAAAAAAGCACTATTTTACCTTCCTTGAAGACTCCTTTACTTGTCATATTGAAGAAGTTTATTTGTGTTTGGCTTGTAGACTAGTGATCTTTTGCAATGTTTAATCCACATGTGGGCACCATTTATTCTTGTCTACACTTCATTTGGCATTAGAATTGGTATGAGAATGGATGAATATGATTGAATCTCCTTGTATAATTTGACAGAGTAATTTTGTATGAAGAAGCTTATCTATAATGGCTAAGGGCCCTTGTATTTATAGACTTTTGGAATGAATGTGAGCCATTTATCTAAGATCAATATCAATGGTGGATAATGAGTCCTCAAACACATGATTACACACATGGAGTGTGTAATAAACTCTATTAAGCTATTTTTGGAGTGCGAAAGGAAGTCTTGGAATAAAATTATAATGATGACCTCTTAGATTGTGTAAGAGGGTGTAAGAGGGAGGAGTGTGGAAGAAATTATAAGAGAGTGTAAGATCTTACTTGCACTCCTCTCCTTTCCCATTGACTTTTCCCTATGATGTCACTAGATGAGGTAATATTGTAATTTGACTTCGGAAAATAGAATAATTTTAAAAAGTCCTAGAATTTCCTATTAGAGGAAGATTATGCTTGATTAAGTAGAGTTAATAAATAATTAGAATAAAATGAAATTTTTAATGTTATTTTTTCAATCAAATATTCATTTAATTGTCTTGAAATAACACTTGCAAAGGGTTGGTTTGATTTAGGATACACTTGATAAGATTGATTTTTCAATACGATCCATTGCCCTAATTAGGGATGTGTCATTGAGATTTTGGACTAAAATGGTTTTTGTGCAGGAAATTAGGTCAAATATTATAATTTTCAATCAAATTTACATGTGATTATGGAAAATCTTTTGATTACAGTTTAAACATGGAAGTGGTTCCAATGGAGTGTCTACACTTGCAAATCAGGTTAGCTAAACATCACACACTCCATGAAAAAATATTCATGAGAACCTATCAATGTTAATTGTCTTGACATCATGGCCTTCAAGTGTCACAAATGTATTACTAATAATATTTTGTTATTGAATTTTAATGAAAATATATACAAGTTGTATTAGTTGACAATCTTCCTTCACATATTCCTTTTCCTCTCTACATGCTGAAGGGATCTATAAATATTATGTTTTCTATCAACAAGGAGAGAGAAAAATTTTCTTAGGTCATATGTTTGATGAAGAAGTAATGTCCTCTATGGTATAAAATGTGGAAGTTATAAACTCTTGTGATCTTAATAATAAATGGGACCTAGAGACTCTTGTGATTTAAACACTATATCATTTACTTGTGGAGTTCTTGACATAATTGGTCTAGGGTTAGCTTGAGGAGCTTGGGGAGCCTAAATAATTAGGGCTTAGGCTAGTCACAATAGGTTAAAAACCATGGCTACCAAAAGTGGCTTATGGTTCATAGTGAGAGATTGATTATTATATTTATTTTGGTTATATTTTTGGCCCATGACTTTCCAACCATCATGGTCACCTCTTGGGGTTTTCTTTTCTTAGTCATGGATTTTATTAGAGTTTTAGAGGCAACCATGAGATGGTAATCTCTTTTATTGTGCTCAGCTAACTGATAATGAAAATAAGTGTTACTTAAGTTGATGTACATCACCCTTTAGATGAATCATTACTTCAATATATGAATATATGTAGTCTCCCTAAGGTCATATGTGTGTTCAAATTCAATGAAAACTTGTCTTTAGGGACTATAAATGATGGGACCCAAATCCATCTAAGTACAGGACCCACACCAACACAATATACACTTGGGCATGAGGCAATCACTTGGTATGATTTTTGTTTTGTTTTCTTATGGTGCCAACTGGAAGGTGACTAACCAACTCCCTTCTAACTCAATCATCATCGGGAAGTGGGCACATGGGACAATCACAGCATGATAGAAGCAGGGTAGTAGAATAGTGGATGATTGCATCTAGTGCCAACTCAGTACCTAATATGCCCCTTTAACCCTGGAACTAAGATGTTCCTAAGTGTTATAAAAGTAGAGTTAATCCTATTAGTGAAGAGATAGGAGAATGGAGTAGAGAAGCCCTACAAGATTGATTCCAAATTTTATGTTCACCATTAGAGATTAGACTTCAGATGGGATGCTTCTGTGGCTACCCATTATAGTGCCTAAGTTTGCCTGTGAGCCTCTGGGCCTTTAGCAAGTTTAAGATGAGCATTTTCTTAGTTTCTATTGATTTATATACTATGTGTTTAAATCTTATTAATGATTAATGGTGTTACGTTAATTGAGTATTAGTCTAGTTTATGTGGTTTTGGCTATAGTATTAGAATGAGAATGGTTTACACAAGGTTTCAATAGATTAAATGCTTAAATTTATATTATGAGTATTGAGTTCCTGTAAGTTTTTAGCCTAGCCCGATCATAGCACCTCTATAGCTCATGGTGACATCAACACCCTATATATAAAATGCTCTAAGTGTAGGAATGACCTTGCACCTCGTAATGATACCTACACCAAAGCATGATCCTAAACCTAAGTCCCTTGTCTATGTACCCCATTGAACCCTCCAAGTGTTGGAATGATGCTAAGCCAAGGAAACTAAAGGCTTACACCCATGAGGCTATAAAACCCCATCATATTGACTTATGCTTGATAGAAATTCAATTCCCCCTCCCTAGAGAGGCTTGTCCACATGAACTTACCACTACCATTGCACTATCCAAAGTCCCTAGAAGATAAAGTTGCACCATGACACAACTAGCCCAACATAGGCCCTGGTCCTTTCTCCACTATGCTTTGGGTGAGCACATAAGGCTTGCACCTTATGTGGAGTGATGTCAACATGGTCGAGTGACCAATATTGAGAGCTAAAAGATTAGTTAAGGCTTGTGCCATGTTATAACAAATCTAGATCTAACTTAGATAGCTAGATAAGTGCCTAATAAGGCTTATGACTTAAGAACATGACATCTCTACAACATTTTGGCTCCATGGCCAAGACCTATGTTGAATTTTATTACTACAATGGTACACTAGAATGATGCTCTATCTCTCCTTCAAGAACATCAAACACTGGATGGAACAACTGGAAGATAGCTTTACATTGAGTCATCTAACTTGTAGAGGATAGAGGATAAGGAAGTGGGTCTAGACCCATCTGTATGATGCCTTGTATGAGGTTTTCTTTTGCAAACTACCAAAGTAAGTGTACCAATGGTTGGCTACTTATATGACACACAAAATCTAAATCTATGGATGGTGCCTCAAGTCGATAAAAGAGTGCTTAAAAAGGCTTGAAATCTTAGATACCAATTGGACTATAGCCATAGACAAATGGTGGTAAGGGGTGATAAATAACTACATGCTTAAATTTACAGTACCAACATACTCCTACCCTAAAGAAGTAGAATATCAGTTCTTACACAAACCTAGAGGCACATTTGTGATAGAGTTTGGCACTAAACTCAAGAAGTTGATGGTGGATTATGGCTTTGAAATTGTGATAATGGAAGGCTAAAATCATCTCATGTATGAGTAGTGCAATAGGGAATAAGGGGATGTGTAGGTGAAGCATAACGGAAGGGGATAAGCGATTTGAGACCCAAAAACTCATGGGTAGGCTTATAACAAGAGGAGGCATAGGCTAATGAAAGATATGTAACCTGGAAGCGATGAGAGGACTTGTAGCAAGCAAGAAAGGCATGGGGAAGGATCTTTTGAATGGTAGCAACACCTATAGGAGGGAAACCTTAAATCCATATAATAAGCTCCATAATTGATAGGTGAGGAATGCTCAGGGTCCTTGTAGAATTTGAACATTGGAAATGTGTTGGATGCACCTACCACCTTTGGACCTACAACATAAACTCATGCATTGGATCCCTCATAGGAAGATAGAAGATTTATAACTGACCCCATTGTCAACCTAGACATTGACCATTTTACAAACTTAGACCATAATTTCATGATTGAATAAGTTATTCCTTATGAGAAACTAAGTATACCTCTAGACCTTGGGGCACTAGCCTAATGAGATAGAATATGAGCACAAGCATTTCAGTCCAACCAATGTCAGTTACATAGCCTAGATAATAGCCTGGAGAAAGTGTCTTGGCACCACTAGTCAGTAGTATAGTGTCATCATCTTCCACAGTGCCAGTGATAATAATAGGCCTAGCACCTAGCCCAATGGTAGGAGGCATCGGAGGACCACCACTAGGATAAGTGTTAAGGGGATAACTACCTCAAATATTGGTTGTTCCCCTACCCCAAATTTATTATGAGATGGCCATGCATTTTCCCAAGTATTATGGTGTAAGGAATGTCATAGATCATGTGCTAAAATGTGAACTACAATGGTGCACTCAGTGTATAATCCAATCTAATTGCAAGGCAACCTGATTCATAATAAATTTACTTGATTGTGCCCATACTTGGTATAGTAAGTTTAATCCTAACTAGGCTATAGTTTATTATGACACCCTAAAGGAAGCATTCTTGAAGGATTTTGACATACCAAAGTTTGAACAATAGAGATTAATCAGGGATTATCAAAGAGTGTGTACCTATACAATGCTAGCTTCAAAACTATTCTTTCCAAGTTTCCTTATGATATTCACCCATCCTAGCATGCACAATGGTTTTTTGGGGGATTGATAGTACCATTCAGGAGGGTGTTATCCATGAAAACATTCACAAAACCTCAGGAAACACTTGAAGTTGCACTCAGAACTGAGGCAGTCAAGAGTGTTAAGATAGGAATCAACCCTTTCATGGAGGTGAAAAATACATATATAGCCTCCCAACTATAGAAGTTGGCAGCTAATTCATTACAAGATTCTTGAAGTGGGTTATGGTGCACCAACTATGAGATGGAGGTCCACAATAGGAATAACTACCCTTGAAGAAATGTGCACACATTACTTCTCAGCTATGAGGTTTATCATGAGGTGCATGATGATCATAACTGCCTTTTATTACAACATGCTAGTCAAGTCAACATAACCACCTATTGCCAATTATATAATGCATATACTCATACCATAGCTAATTTCCATGTAATTGATGAGATGTGTGATAACATGGGGAGAGCTGCACGGTAAGTAATGACAGTAGTAGGAGGGCAGGGAGCCCAAGGAAATGAGGGTTATGTCTAGTAGAATGTAGGTTATGGGATGAAAAGAGGTACCCAAGGATGAGGTGGTGGATGTGGTGGAGGAAGGTTCCCACTATGATAATGTTATAAGTGTGGTTCAATTGAGCACTATCAGCATGACTACTAACTACCTTATGCATCTAATGTGTGGGTATTGTTGAGGAGTAAACAAGGTCAAGAAATGCCCTGACTTGTATAAAAAATTAACCCAAGGTAGGCTCAACATAGATAAAAGTGTAGGGATGATCAGGCATGAACCCAAAGCAAAAAAATATACTCCAAAGGTGCAACCAATCTGCAAGGAGCCAATCAAAGTTTAGGCAACTACTTAGAGTGGACTCACCACTCGACCATTAGTTGTGATAGTACCAGAATTATGCCTACAATATGGGGAGTCAAGCTGCACTTAGAGCATAATGTAGCCTAAACTCAAAGCTACACTTTATCCATATATCATGCACCAAAAGGATGTATTGCAACAGGCTATGAGCTTGATCTAGAACCTACAGAGAGAGCTCCAACTGGCATGAGACCTAGAGGCATAGGTTGTCACCTCTCACAAGAAGCAAGATGGTCATGAGTCTAAATTGTAATAACTAATGGAGATCTTACACCTCCTATAAATAGAAAGGATGTTGCCTCTATTAAATAACTTGTTCTTAGAACATGCAAGATAGCAGTCATTTGAATTTGTCATGCCATACATGGGAAGGGCACGAGAGGTCAGGCATACCTAAAATACAAAGTACAACTAAGAAATAATAGTGAATGCCACCATCAATGGATGGTCCATTTGCAAGGTCTTCATTCACATAGGCACTGAGGTTAATATCATGATCAATAATGCATGATATAAGATGGGTATGCCAGCCCTAAAGCCTTCCCCCATGTAATCTTTATGGCCAACAAGACCTAAGTGTAACTGATCAAAATTTTGTAGGGCACCATTGTAGATATTATGGGTGTCGAATTCCATGCTGAATTTGAGGTAATCAAGTTGGCTAAATAAGATACCTATATAACACTTCTAAGGACATGGTGTTATGCAAACAATGTTGATATGTACTTCAAGAAGTGATATATGAAATTTGAGAATGGCAAAGAAAGGGTAGTGATTCCCCTCTCAAGTGACCAAGGACCTCCTTATCTGGAGAGCATTGCTATTGAGGATGTGATCAACTATATATATAACATCATAGTGTAGGTAATCAAGAATCTCAACCCCACTAATCAAGGATTGCTCTCTTGAGAAGATGATAAATCAACTTTGGACACCACCAATGTTTGGTGATTGATGGGTTAAAGAGGCTTCTGAGGCTACTGGTTATAGATGCTACCTAGTATGTGCAAAGGTGCCAAACCCTATGAGGATTGGCTAGGTCTAGATTGATTGTACTCTAAAATGATGGGTCCCTTATAATGAGAATAAGGTAAATAATGTACTCTTCTTGAGCAAAGGTAAGCTTGTGGCACTCCCAAAATTCTAAAGAAGCAACCAAGTGGAAAAGTATGTCCATGATCTTGAATCATGCATCCCCAAAGAAATAGACAAAATGGGAGCACTAGTGTATAACTTGAAAATCACTACCATGCATTGATGTACAATGCAAAAGTCTAACTTGCTAGCCTAGAAATATCTGAAAGCATCCATTTATACTAGATTTAGGAAAAGTAATGAGGAATTGGATATATCAGCATACTCTGATGAATATGATCCCATAACACTTATGTGAAAAGACATTTACTGACTATGGTATGACTACCCCAAAGAACACATGGGCACAAGCATGGTATGTGTTCAATGAGACGTACTGTGAAACAACTAATTGGGATGTCCTTAAGGAAAATTTTGTGCACACCTTTTCCTTTTCCTCACAGAACTTGGGGTTAACCAAGCCACTATAAGTTATTTAGAGGGTAGTGTTTGAGGACACTGCAATCCTCAAAGAGTGCTTGAAAGACATGTTTGGGGAGAAAGGGTTGGTGCTTCCAAATTTATTTGAGGACCAAACACTCAATAGAAACTCAATCAATTAAGATGATGAAACTTGGAAGGATCACTACTAAAAATCCCTAATAGGCAAAAGGAAGCTCATATACCAAATAGATGATAGCACTCTTAACAAAGAAGACCCCACCCATCTTCGAATAGAGATAACTGAGGGCACTTGATAAGTCAAGGACTCATACCAGGTAAATAATGAACCATATCATGCATCACTAAATACCATTAAGGTGGACATTAGTGCAAAAGGAGAGCAAAAGATGGCTACTCTGGGCACCTATTGGTCTAACGATAAAACAGTACATATTATGGATCTCTTGAAAGAATTCCAAGACTTGCTTCCTAATAATTATCAATATATGAAGGGCACCCACTTGTCCCTTAGGAAGATGAGCATAAAGCTAATTGATAGTGCAATACCATTCAAGAAGAACCTGTATAGGATGAATCCCAACCTCCATACCAAAGTGAAGATAGAGATTAATGTAATGTTGGCTACAGAGGTCATTTACCCTATGTAAGAGTCTGAGTGGGTAATCTTGATGGTGATTAGAATCAAGAAGTATGGGCACATTTACATTAGGATCAATTATAGAATGTTAAACACTACCTATGTCACTAACCCCTTCTCGACTTTGTTCACCAATGAAGTCCTAGATGGCATCGTAGGCTATGAGATCTATAAATTCAATGATGGGTTCTCTAGATACCATCAAATCCAGATTGAGGAGGAGGACAAACCCAAAACCACTTTTTGAATTGAATGGGGTTGTTTTACTTATAACATGATGCCCTTTAAACTTAAAAATGTGCCAGTCATGTTCTTTAGAGTGGTGATCATTGTGTTTAAAGACTTCATCCACAAGTTCCTCTAGGTATACCTAAATGACTGGATGGTGTATGGCCTTAGGAAGGACCATTATGATAACCTAAGCCTAATGTTTTAAAAAAGAAAATAGCTTCAATTATCCTTGAACTTGAATAAGTGCATCTTTATGACACCCTTTAGAACCCTGCTCAAGCAAATAATCTGTAAAGATGATCTACTCATCGATCCCATAAAGATTGTGATAATCATTTAGCTTTAGACTCCTTCCACATAGAAATACATTCATACCTTTCTTAGCCATTGTGGATATTAAAAAAAAATTATAAGGAGCTATGTGAAGATTAAGACATTGATAGAGGAGATCTTATTCAAGGATGACCCATTCTATTGGGGTGAATCGTAAGAAGATGCCTTTGATACTTTGAAGCTTAAGTTGGCTAGTGTGCCTATTTTACAATTTCCTGACTAGATGACCCCATTCCATATCCATGTCAATGTATCTAGCTCTATGATTAGCTTAATCCTAGCATAACTTGGTGAAGGTAAAATGGATCACACCATCTCCTTTACTAGCAAAAAATTGATGAAGGTAGAGTATAACTATATTACAATCAAATAAGAGGTGCTCACTATGGTCTACACCCTACAAAAATTTAGACAATATTTGTTGGTGACCCCATTCATATTCTCCATAGACTATGAGGCACTTAAGTAACTCATGAATAATCATGTTATCCATGGGTACATTTACAGATGGATCATTTTATTCCAAGAATTCTAGTTCTCAAGCTTGGAAAACAAAACTTGGGCCTAGACCATTTGTCCCGTATATACTCCAGTGATGTAGTAGTGCCTATTGAGGATGATATGCTAGATGCATAAATATACAAAATCTAGTGCACCCCTAAGGAATTGGTAGACATATCTACTTTTTTAACATCTATATCTGCACCCCAAATAATGACCACCAAAGAAAAGAAATAGCTCACAGTTCGTGTCGCCCCTTTTTAGCTCATTGGTGGGGAATTGTACAAACTAGGCCAAGATGAACTCATGAATTAATGTGTCTTATAACATGAAAGGGACTCCATATTACATGAGGTGCATGAAGGGGTAGTATGAGGCCATTGTACAAGGGATGTAATAGTGTGTAAGGTATTATAATCAGGCTTGTAGTGGCCAAGTCTATTTTAGGATGTGAAAGATTACACTAATGCATGCAACATATGCCAATGCATATGGAAGACCAACCACTGGGATAAGATGCCTTTCATCCCCATTCTTGTCTAGGTACCATTCAATAAATGGGTCATTGACTTTTTTGGACCAATTACTCCCACAACACAATGCACAGATGCGATATACATTATAACAACCATTGACTATTTCACCAAGTGGGTTGAGGTCATGCCAACCAAAAATAGTACAATTGTCATAGCCATAGGGATCATATGGGAGAACATCATAAGTTATTATGGATGCCCAGTCAACTTGACTAGCATTAAAGGTACACACTTCATTAACAAAATTGTGTGGATCTTACTACCAGAATACATGGTATCACACCATAAGATGATGCCTTATCATCCCCAAGTGAGTGGCATAGATAAGACATTAAACAAGATCTTAGGGATGTTCCTCAAAAATATATGTGACATTGGTCATAAATATTGGGATGATCGAGTGTTAGCAATGCTATGGGTATATTGCATAGCCTACAAATGCCTGAACAAGGCTACACCATTTCAACTAGTGTTTGGCACTGAGGTGGCTCTACCAATGGAGTTCTTGGTTTCATCACTATGAATCACATGAATTGGTCACTTAGATGACTAAGAATCATTGAACTCAAGGATAGAGGACTTGGATCACTTACATGAGGTGTGTGCCCAGGCAAGGTGGAGCCAGCAAATATAGAAGACATGCCATAAACTCTGCCATGACAAGCATATTAAGTGCAAGGTGATAACAAAAGGGGCATTCATTTTTCTCAATGACTCCAAGTATATCAAGCACCCATGAAAGCTATATATAAGATGGATGAGTCCATATATCATCCACAACATATTAGAGACTGGCACAAACAAGCTACACATGTTGTCAAGTGAAATGTTCCCTAGGTATTTTAATGACAATTGATTGAAGTTGTATCAACAATAGGTGTGGTACTTGTGCCATAAAACATAAAAATCTTGGTCATGAATAGGTTATGTTGTGCTGACCAAAATAAATTTTGGCACAAGCTAAACAATTCCTTATATTTATGTTATTTTTTATTTTTGATGTGGTGAGTGAATAAGTGACACACTGAGGCTACTAGTAAAAAATTTATGGCACTTTCATGCATAATTCCAGTCAAGTGAGTTTATCATGAATTATTTCCAAGTGCTTGAGGCTACACACCTAAGTTATGGGCACGTGAATTTTTCTAGATTCAGACATAACGCACATCAAATTTTCGTATGCAAGATTTCAGAAGTGAGGCATTATTAGGCATGTAGATGGGCTAGTTCAATGTTTCCAAGCGTAATACCAGTCGAGTGAGTCAAGCAAGGTTGTTTTATTAACATCTAAATCAAGACACCTAAGATGTTGAGCACATGGAACTCACTGGACTTAGATCATATGTGAACTAAGAGAGGTGCACAAAATACAAGTGCATAAAAGAAAGAGTGAAGATGCAATACATGATCATGTGTAAGAGATCAGATGAGAGTGTCATGTTAGAGGACAAATAAAAGTTATTTGTGATGCATTGTACCCAAGTTTCCATTTTAGAGGTAAAGTTTGTGCCAAGAGAATAAAGTGTAGGAGAAGATCGTTAAGACAAGCTAAAATCCACCCAAAGTGAGGTAGGAAGTGACCGTTTGAACTACATTTCACTTCATCAAAAAGCCATTAGAATAATTTAATGAGGTGACAATGGAGGCATAATTATCCACATTTAATATGCAAATAAAAATAGATTTTTTTAGATTTCATGGGTCGTAGTGAATCCTAAGGAATATAAGCACCATCACGTTATTAATCAATTGCAATTAAGGTGGTAAATGAGAGTAGAGGTATAACATAGTGAAAAGTTGATTGTTTCTAGTTACATACCTTGTGATAATTTAAATTTATAATAGAAAACTAGAGTGAAACCAATGAACGAAAGAGCCAAAGCAAGGAAAACCTACTACAGTGAGACTTTGAGCACCCCTAGATGCCAAAAGTGAACAGTTAAGTAGAGAATCAAATTTCCTTCTTTGTAAACTTGTAATAGAGAAGCAAGGGGCATAAATTATGCATTAACCAGGAAGAAAAAAAGTTAGAGTGATGCCAAGGCCACCATTTATAGCATGCAAAGCTTGAGAGCTGAAGATATAGTTGCAGACCTAGCAACTGTGAGAAATTCTAACAAAAATTGAAGGCTTTGGCAAGCTAAATAGACCATGCTTCAACACTATCTAGTTTAGGATGGGGGAAAGCAAATGAGTTTAGGTCCACAATAATCATATAAAAAATCTAAAAAAGTGTGATTAATAGTAGAATCCATCACTATAAAAATAACATCACTAGTAGAGGGAGTAAGCATCACCGAAGTTGAACCATAGGTGTTTGAGAAGATGCCATACCAGGACATGTAGTTTCTTGAATAGGTCTTGATGGGAGAAAATTGGGCACCATTCACACAAAAAAAAATCCTAAAAGAGTATAACCACCACACTTCAAGTTATGTGCAAGACCTAGTACAAGACTGTGTGGTAGATACAAGCGCAAAAACTAAAGTAGGCACGACACTATTTGATATCTCAATCTAGGACAAACTAGTGACCACCAATACGACTCAAATATATGAGTTTTTAAGTTTCAAGAAGCTATAGGAACTAATGTAGTTCCTCTTACCACACATCCATAGGGACTGATTCTACTTCGTGAGGAAGTGCATGAGGCTATCTATAAGCCTTATCGACTGAATCACCAAATTCCTAGATTCTAATGCAGATATCCACCAAATGATGTTGGATGATGCTGAGGTTGAAAGGGTCATGAAATTCCATAGATACTACAAAGGAGGTTTCATGTTTCCAATCAAGGACATCCAAGACCCAAGAATGAGGGCATCTTCATACCTTGTAAGTTCAAAACTCTACCCTGATAGTCGGTAGTTAGATATTACAAATTCCTACCTATACATCACCTACCATATGGTGTAGGGGGTTAGATTTAATATCACCAAGTTCATTATAGAAGAAATAATAAAGAACATGCTTAAATGTCATACAGTGTGAGAGACCTTACAGTGGGGGTCCATGTTGATACTAATTATGATGGAGGAGATCATCATACCTGATTATGATGAGGACAACCTATGGGTCTGCCGAACGCACAATGACTCCCTAAAACTAAAATACTAGAATTATACTTGCCCCCCTTCCTTCACCCAAAATTACAAAGCCTAAGTAATGGGATGGTGCACACGGTGTAAGAAATAATTTGAAAAGGAATGGTGCATTCTTGAGAAGATCACATAGACCTTGATTGGATGGTGACTTTCACCATTATGAAACACTTATTTATAGTACAATTGGCACTCAAAGATGGTAACTACTTCAATTGGCTAAAATTTCCTTATGCATTTTTAGCCAAGTACTTTAGAGATACACTAAGAATAATCCTTAATGTGTAATAGGTGGGCATATCAGTAAAGGCCATGGATGAAAAAATACATAGATTAAGGTGCCAATACATGTACCTAGGAGGCAAACCAACCAAAGATGAGGAGGATGACTTGGATGGCACCAACATCTATCCCTTTGAAATAGAAGTCATCATTAGGCACATCCATAGGCTCTTTTATGAGATGAAGCCAAGGAAGAAGGGCGTGTATGCAAATAAAAATGATGGCCTCCCCCTTTGAGCTGTAAAATAAGGAGATTTGGTGTTAGTGGCACAAAGAAAATCCCCCCAAAAGAAGTAGGGAGAAACCTTGGAGGAAATACAAGAGCACATCTGATTGAAGATCACCTCCGATAATGAAGCTACCCCCTCTACACCTAAGAAAAATCATGTGGTCTTCACACTATGGATTGCTTCACCCAAGCCAAGGGAGAAGAAAAATATGAAGTCTAACGGGCCAATGACAATGCCCATGATAACCCTGGCAGAGATGGAGGTGCAAGAGGCATGCAAGGAAGCAAAAGCATAATAGGCACGTGAAAAGATGGAAGAGGAAGAAGATGGAGGGATTAAAGTATACATCATCCAAGAATAATAAATAAGGGAAGATCCTAACACTACATAAATTTAGGAGGCTCTCCTAGGTGGCACTATTTTCATGCTTAAAGAAGTAAATAATCCCATGCCTACATCATCTAAGAAACCATCTACATATCCTCTGTGAACTAAGGAGGAAAAGAGGTGTTTTTGGATGGAAATGGGCCTCAGTAAGGAACATATATATATGGTGCTAGATCTAGATCAAAAAATATAGGAAATTAATGCCAAGGGCATGACATTGGAGGAAATAATGCAAGTAAAGGTCGAAGAGATAAGGGCTGAGGAGGAAAAGATAGTCGTGATAGTGAAGAAGAGGAAGGTGGAGATAAAGAAGGCCTAAAAGGAAAAGGCCAGGAGAGAGATAGAATAAAAGAGGGTTGTCACAAGCACAAACCCAAAAGGGAAAAAGTGATAGAGGCACCTAGTATCCCCACTAGCATAGTGGAAGAATTCATACCACAGGCATGCTCAAGTAGTGAAGGGGTGCCTAAAGATAAGGAAGGTGATATTGGTGCCTTAAGAGAGCAAACAGAGGGCACAATAGAGACCCAAAAAACATGAGAGGTCAAAGCTAGTATTGATGAAGAATAAGAAGTAGATGAAGGGGACAATTTTGAGGAAGAACTCCTACTAGAGGAAGAGGAAACATTAGAGGGAAGTGATGAAGAAAGCATTAGATCCAATGAAGAGTAGTCACAATAGATGAAGTTGGCCATCAAAGAAGAGGAAGTTGAGCTGAACTTGTGAGAGAAGGTGCATAATGAGTTCTTTGATGAGGACTATTATATGATGGAGTACATGCCCTCTGGAGCTACCATGACAAGGATGCACTAGTAACTATCCTTTTCCTTAGATAGTTATATGGATGAGCCTCATTTTGAGGTATCATAGAAGGTAATCCTAAGTACAAATCAACTAGAGGAAGGGCATGACTCCCTTCTTGTCAACCCTCATGCAATGAATATAATAAGGTCAACCAACACCCTTATCTGAATGGCCTCTAAGGTAGCAATGAATAACATCATTAATGATATTAGAGACTTAAGTTGGAAAAATAACACGCTATAAGCAAAAGAGAAAAAGAGGCCATGAAATTCAAGTTGTAATAACTAGTTGAGCACATAGAGGAAGCTGAGCCATCCCTCTTGGATGACATTGACACCTCAAGTTTTTCAGAATTTGATAAAGTGTATGCTAGTGGAGTAGATGCTCCCAAGAGAGAAGGTGAAATTAGTGCCAGAAAAAGAAGAGGACCCTTGTGCTACCATAAATCAAAAACTAGTCATAAAGCTTGAAGAGGTGGAAGACTTCTTTGTGAAGCTTGAAGACGGCATAGAAGTGGTTGACATAATATTGTGTAACTTCTCCACCCAAGCGATAGTCACCAATGAGTGCTTAAAAAGGTAAAAGGGGTGAAGGATCCACTAATGGCACATGCATACACTATGAGCAGATCTGAGCACACGTAGATCATGGTATAGGTCAACACTTTGAGCACCCAAATCAAGACCGAGAGTAGGACCTAGAAGAACTTTTCTATGCCTTGTAAACAAAGGCCTACAAATAAGGAATGATCCTATATGGAGGCATAAAAAAGGAAATGAAAGGCTAGAGGCCTTTGGGAAAGAGTTGGAGAAAACTAATGTGCTCACCCTCGGTGTCACTTTCACAAAGATAGATGGCATTGTAGAAGAAATCAAGCTCATTAACTAGGGCTTTGAGGAATTTAGAGTGGAATTAAAAAATCACGTGCTTGAGTTTTGCATGCCACAAGCATTAGAAGACTAGTCTGAGGATGGACTAACAATTTTGTATGGGGTAATGTTGGGCCCAAAATCTAAGTATAGGACCCACACCAACACGATAGACACTTGGGCACAAGGTAATCACTTGGTATGATTCTTGTTTTGTCATCTTGTGGTGAAAGTTGGAAGGTGGCTAACTAAATCCCTTTTGACTCAATCATCATCAGGAAGCAGGCACATAAGACAATCACAACATGATACAAGTAGGGTAGTGGATTCGATGGAATGATTTCATCCAGCACCATCTCAGCACCTAGCGTACCCCTTTCACCCTGGCACTAAGATGTTCCTAAGTGCTATAAAAGCATAGTTAATATTGTTAATGAAGAGAGAGGAGAGTGGAGTAGTGAAGCCATATATAATTGATTCCAAATGTTATGTTCACCATTAGAGTATAGACTTTGGATGGGATGTTTCTGTGGCTCCCCATTGTAGTGCTCAAGCTTGCTTGTGAGCCTCTAGGCCTTTAGCAGCTTTAAGATGAGCATTTTCTCAATTTCTATTGAGTTATATAATGTGTTTAAATCTTATTAATGATGAATGGTGTTGTGTTAAATGAGTATTAGTCTAGGTTACGTGCTTTTGGCTATAGGATTAGAATGAGAATGGTTCATGCAAGGTTTCAATAGATTAAATGCTTAGATTTATATTATGAGTATTGAGTTTTCATAAGCTTTCGACATAGCCTTATCATGGCACCTCTATAGCTCATGGTGACATCATCACCCTATATATAAAATGCTCAAAGTGTAGGAATGGTCATGTGCCTCATAATGATATATGTGCCAAAGCATGAGCCTAAACCTAAGTCCCTCATCTAGGTACAGCATTGAACCCTCCAAGTGTCAGAATGATGCTAAGCCAAGGAAACCAAAGTCTTGTGCTCATGAGGCTATAAAACCCCATCATATCAACTTGTGCTTGATAGACAGTCGATTCCCCCTTCTTAAAGAGGCTTACACCCATGAACTTACCACTATTATTGTACTAGCTAAATCCCTAGAACATAGAGTTGCACCATGGCACAACTAGCCCAACAAGGGCCCTAATCCTTTCTTCATTGTGCTTCGAGTGATTGCATAAGGATTGCACCTTATGTAAAGTGATGTTAGTGCAGTCAAGTGATAAATGTTAAGTGTTAAAGGATTATTCAAGGATTTTACCATTTTGTAACAAGTTTAGATCTAACTTGGATAGCTAGATAAGTACCTGACAAGGCCTATGACTTAAGAACCCAAATTCTCTACAACAAGAAACATAAAACTATATGGATTCAAAATAGAAAAAACAACTAAAGGGTTTAGCAAGTTATTCCATGAATGGCCACAAAGGCATAGATAGGCTATAAAATTCAACCCATAAGGGGAACTTAATCTTGGATTTATTATAAATAACAAAGCCTTTAATCCAAGAGGAGAAGAAAAGTAAAGAGATCATAACATAATAGGGATCCCACTTACATATAGCAATGCAATGATCTAGGACTACAAAGTCAAAAAGGAAAAAACCCTTGGTTGGGTTGTGCACCCCGATGAGATTAACACTATGGGGTTTCCATTGGCCTTGAACCCAACTTTTTGACCAAGGATTCAGAGGGTAATTAGCTTACAAAATAATCAATAAGTATATGTGTTTCAATCCACTTTCATGCTTTTACAATCTTGAGAGTTTATAATAAAACATCAAAATATTTCCTAAAGAGGGGATACATTTCTTTATGAAATATTTTTGGCACAAACTTGTAAGAGTTTTTTGACACCTTTGTTTCCACCCATGAGCAAGCATAATTTAACAATTTAAGCTCTTTTGGGAAGCTCATTAAATATAAAAATATTCTAAAGGGTAGTTTTTTGACTTATAAGCCAATTAACGCTAATAAAGGTTAGGAAAAATCTTATGAAGCCGAATGAAATTATAGTCTGACAGTTGGGGTAATAAATCCTTGGACAAGGCATACATGCAATTACTTTGTTATAACTCTCTCTAAGTAATATTTCACTATTGATTGTGTTTTGAGGTATGTTTGTTAGTTATTTTAGGACTCTTGATTCTCATTTGTGAATTTTCACTTGTCATCATATACAATTTTGATTGAAAAATACACTTTAATTAATAAAATAAATAAAACAATGTTAATCATATAAAAACTACGTGGAAATGTCACACACAAAAAAGAAAAAAACACATCAAGACAAGCCTCAAGAGATAAATTACATCAAAAACAAAATTGTACTACAAATTCCATAAGTGCAGTTCAATAAAAAATATAAACTAGACTGAAAAACACAAATAGCAAGGTCATTAGGTAGCAAAAACAAACATGGAAGATGGAGGCAGAGGTGGGGGACTATCCAACTTCCCTCAGGCCACTAATGCTTAGATAATTTACAGTGCTAGGTTCAGAATCTATATGTTGATTTTCTTCAAAAAAAATTGCTTGTTGATATGGGAGATAACTAGAGTCAGACAAGGAAATTTGTCCTTGAGAGGAGGCCCCCAATTTTTTCCACCACTATAATCAAGTCAATCAAATACATCACCCCCATGGGGAGGCAATGGCTACTAGGGGTGAGGATATAGCCTTCACCTACTTCTCAAGAGATAATTCCATAATCTTTGACACTAGTCCTTAGAGGGAGACTAGTGGCGTGAAAGATACAGAGGCTCATGACTGAAAACACACAAAACACTCTCCCAATGGTTCAGAAGGATTTGGAGGTACTACACCTCTAGGTAGACTTTATTCACCTAAAATTTAATATGAAGTAAAACACTTGAAATGGTAGTAACTCTTTTAGTTACTAATAAAATCCTTTCCATAGTTTCATTATTAAAAATAACATAGTTTCTATCTTTCCATATATGAAAAAGAATATCAACATAAAAATTCTGCCAAAAAATGCTATATCTTCTAGGTAACATGGTCAATTCCAAAAGAAGAACCATTTTCCAAGTAAATATATCTATAATAAAGGTTTGAAAATGTGTATGAATCCATTTCTAAATTAATTTAGCATTGAGGCAAAATCAAAATAATTGCTTTAAAGTCTCAATTTGATGACAAGCAGGACATATGGGATTTAAGAGATCCAACTGCATATGTTATTCTCCAATAAACATGTCTTGGTAAAGAATGTACAAGATAAAATGAGATTTTCTAGGCTCAATATGGGATTTAAACAGTTTGGAAACCCTTCTAGCCCAAATGGCATCCAGAGACCTTAACTTACACTAGTGATTGAGTGTTTTACTTTGATCATGTTGTAGAACCAGAAGATAATATCCAATCTAATGTTCGTATGGGTAAAAATGGGTATCCATACACATATGTTAGTCTCTCCACCATGTAACTCTATTTGAAAAACCAAATTTATGGATGAAATAATTAAGTATGTAAATTTGAATTTCCTGAATTAACTATGCATCTTTAGGCTTGAGCTGGTATTTGATTCCTAGTATATCCCACGAGAGCCACCCTCCATAATCTTTTCAAAAAATGTCCCCAGTAATCTTGATTTCATTTATGAAGATCCTAATACTCTTAATCTAAGGCACTATAGCAAAAGGAAAATTAAAAAATTTGAGGATGAAAGACCAGTAGAAGGAGTGGGAGTTAACTAAGAGACTAGTTCTGAAGCCATCCCCATCCTAGATGAGGTTAGGTTAAAGTTCCCAAGATTTCCATATGATTTTAACCAAAAGTTCCACCCACTTGAACTGGCATAGAAGAAACAAGAATACTTTGTAACTCAAGGCCTTTCCAAGCCTCTCGACCAAAAGGGGTTCCTTAGGTAATGCAATGCTTCAATAGAGCCCTCCAAGATTCATTATTATTTAGGATTTTGATGATACAAGTCACATTTATATCATGACCTTGAAGTCTAATGTCAATTAAGGGTAAATTCATATAGTTGGAGAATAATTTTGTAGAAATTTTTCATAACACATACATGTTATTCAAAATCACGGTCGATAAATATTGAGCCATAATGCGTGCACATTTTTCGATCTATAAAACATGTACATGTTATAATACATAATGTGTACAAATTATAATGGATAAACATAAAAACAACAAACCCTTATCCAAATGAATGAAGTCACTTTTCCCTCAATCATTTCTTCTTTGACCTCAAACATGGAACCATGTTCACATTTTATTACTAGCAGGAGAAAACACAACGTGGTTTCCAGTTAGGTTGACAAATTGATAATGCCACTACGGAGGGAAGGTAAGTAGTCAAAACTCATAATTATTAACATGAAATTTTATAAAATATTTGTATTTGTATTATTTTTTTTAAATGAATTTTTTTATTTGAACAACCCGTTCAAGTACAAAATAAGACCCTCCTAACCCTCATAACCCTCATATCCCTCCTACAATTCCACAAGACCCACAAGGTAGTTAGGAGGATTTGGTGCACATATAGCAAAAAATAAAATACTAATTTAAGAGACAATTAGGAGAATGAGGGACCTCTATTTGGCCAACACCCATCATGCATATTTGGTTGATACCTTAGAGTCAGCAGTAGGCCAAGTTAACTTGATAATGATTCAAATTAATAGATGGGCATCTTATAGAGAGATGTAGGGCTTACTATGTTGACAAATTGTTATCACGTGATGTTAAGGATAAGGAAATAACTAAAGACCAATTTTTTTCATTATTTATTGATTCATCAACCAATGAACCTTTTCCATTATCAACAAAAAAAGTTCCCAATCCACCAATGCCAATACAATTTGATAAGGAACAATTTTGGGGAATAGTGGATGATGGTATTTGATTACCCACCTTGTAACAACAATGAGGTTTCATTGTATTTTTTAATAAAACTCTATTGCGAGTTTATCCTCAATGAGATTCCCAATTATTTTGACTACTCAGAGTTTTAGGGCCAAGCAAAAGGTTATATGTAGGATAGACCAGGTGCACATTGTAAACCTAATCAAGTTGTAAGAGTTCCTATCCAAAAGCCACTTCAGCTTGTGATCCCCTCTATTGTGAAGGAGTTTAGAAAGATGGACACTTTTCATGCACTTCATGCATTTACTAACACACTCGATCTATATATGAGTAATATTTTTGAGATTAATGTTTTAGAGATGGACATGGGGATACTCTACCTAGTGTGCATGACAAATCACACCGTTACAGATTTTGTTATGTTATATACATTGGACCTTCAAATGATGATGGAGGTGCTTCTAAGGCCCTAGATGTTATCATTTTGACCAATGATTTTTTGGCACAAACATTTGGTGTGTGGACGTCTGTTACACATATATAGGTATATTATAAATTTGACAGGTTAAGTTTTAGATATATTTGTATTTAAAAGGTAACAATTAATCTACATAGAAATTCAATAATATATATGTAATTTTTTATGTTACAAGAGGAGACGATACTATCATCTTCACAACCAATTTGTGGGTTATCTACTACTGTATTTGTTGATGTTACTCAGTCAATGTATACATATACAAAGGTAAAGTATCATTAACATTATACTTCATGTACATGTGTGTGTGTGTGTGTGTGTGTGTGTGTGTGTATATATTTGTGTGTGTGTGTGTGTTCAACTAACAATCATATATTGTTTGTTCAATTGATGACCATGATAGAGACTCCATTTATACGGGCATAAATAGACATAGGCATGTTGTAATTTCATCTGCATAAACACTCATTAAGGTACGTTAATTTTTGATTTAGAATTATAAATATATATGTATTTTTAATAATCTAACTCTATACTTAGGAAAATATAAATGACACGAATGTATTGTGTATGCAGGGTGGTTTGATTCCATTTGATATTCCCATTCAAATGATTAGCAGGGCACCTTCTCATGTTGTTTCTCCCTTTCACATTCATGTGCATGTAGCTCGACCTGTCATTGACCCTATTGAGAATTAGAGGCAAATTGAGTGTGACCATAAGATTGTATTAAGTGCATGTTTAAATAAATTTTGTATCAGTTTAAAATTAATTTCTAAATTTGGTTGCATGTCTAGTATGTAAAGTTTCTAATAATATTTATATATGAAAAAATTTAACTGCATGTGAGCTATGAGCATAAAAAGACTTGTAGTCAGATCTTGGAGGAATCCAAGGCATTTGAGGGATATCCATCTATGAGTAAGGCATCTGAGGGAGAGTATTTTTTTATGAAGGCAAAGAGAGGGAGGATTTTTTATGAGTAGGATATGTCTTAGATGATGTAATTTTTTATGCCTATACGACAATGTATGTGTTATGGCACACACACACACATATATGTATATACATACATACTTACATATATATATATAAATATATATATATATATATATATATATATATATATATATATATATATACTTACATATATATATATACATATATATATATATACATATATATATATATATACATATACATATATATATACATATATATATATATATATACATATATAGAGAGAGAGAGAGAGACATACATGTGTGTGTGTGTATTCACATTTTGTTGTGATCATCTTTCTACATATAATTTGGCTCACATTATTATAGAAAAAATAAATTTGATTTTTGTATGGCCATATTTTAATATGATCATCTTTAATATTTCCTTCATGTAATTATTAAAACTAACTTACAATAATTTAATATATGTTGTAATTAAAACTATATGGGATAAAATAGTATAATGTTTGGGATAGAGTCATATATTAGTGTGAAGTGCCTCTCATGTTTGGGTTACACCATATGATAATTTTATTTGTGATCCTTAATTGGAATGGGGTATTATCCTTGGCTACTATTGGATAGTCTTGTTATCCTTATTAGCTTTGTTGATGACATTTCATTATTTGGTTGATTTATGGATGGATATGGTGCTTTGATATTACATGCCAAGACATCTATTTGTCTTTAAATTATTTGATGATCTATGGGTGTTGGGATAATTTCCTATATAGGCCTAACTTTCTCTAGGTGCACGTTGAAGTGACTAAGACCTAATAAGTTAGCGCGTTGGCAATTCATGCAAGATTATATTCTTATGCAATCACCTGAAGCACACAATAAGGAACCAGTTCTTGTTAGTTTTCACATGAAAGTGTACTTATCATATATTGATGCTTGAATATTCACTTTATACAAAGATTAAATAGAAAAATAAATACATATTTATGGACCTAAGTTCAATTTAATGAAGGAACACAATTAAAACTACTACTAACACCATTACTTCTAGAATCCACGTGATAATATTTATAGAACATAGATTTTATTCATCATATTCATAGTAGATCCACAAGTTACATAACAAAGATATGGTGCAACTCAGTGATACAACACAACTATAAACTAGAGGCCAACAACAATGTTACAGAGATATATATAATTACATCAATGGAGTAATAATTAACCTCAATTAATCATTCTATAACAATAATCATAAACACTACAAAGATCTAAATAGGGGTATTTATACTTGGTTCTCCCCAACCAAGTAGTTACAATAATAATGACACTTTAAGTGACTAGCCAACAATCTCTAGTGGACTAAGAGTCATGACAACCAACTACATTTTTCCCTTAATACCTAGGCCTTTGTGTCCCTATATTCCCATTTGGTATTGGATATTTTTTCCAAGTGTCTATCTTTGTGAGGATTGGTGCTAAACTCATGCATGATTTAAGTTTGTTCCATCCTTTAGAATCACTCCTTAACTATCTCCCACTTCCCATGCACTCCCCAAGTCTTTCATTGATATTATGAGCCCTTCACTCTTGGGTTCTGCATTTATTTTACATCCTCTTTGATTGGGTCTTCTCACATCATGATCTCTTTTGCCATGGTCTTTTGCACTTGTATAACTTACACTCTATGTTCCTTTCACACTATGATTCTATCACACCATACTTCTTCCATGCCACTATAAAAAGACTTAGCAAAAATTTGAGGTCCAACATCACCCGACACTATGTTATTAGTTTGTCCTAGACTAAGCACCATTTTTAGCTTCTACCAAAAATTTAAGACCAACCTGTTCGATCTACTTTTTGATACCTTCCCAATGTGACAAGGTCTTGAGAAATGTTGTTTTTATTTTTTTAATGTGTATTTTTAACTTTTTGGTTTCCTCAAGTTGGTTAGGAAACTTGATTGCTTTGTTGACCTAGCATTCAAGGGATGTGGAAGCATCCTTAAGAACATCCTCAAGTGTGGTGACCTCAACTACAACCTATCCTTCGAGTGCCACAAAATTAGATCTTATTTCATGTTGATACACACTTGTTTTCTCTTCCATATATTTTCCATCCTTGAATGCCTTTGTGTACTCGATGTGGTCTTTTATTAAATGGGTTATATCAACCAATTTTTGGTGCTAAAGCTCTTCTGCTTGAATCTGAACTTCTAAAAAAAATTGGGTCATGTTAGCTTCTCAAAAACCCCATCTAGAATGGGAATAAAATCCCCATCTCTATGCAAGGCATGATTTCACACCCCCACTACCTTAGTAAACTATTTTATTACCCATACTTATTCATATCTTGTCCCAGGTTACTCTTTTCACCATTTTAATAATAGGTCCATGACAGTCTCTAACTTATCAATTTCCTCACCAGCTAATGGGACTCAATTTACAAGCACTAGGTTTTGACTCAAAATATCCTTACAAATATTTAGTTTTTTTACCTTGGCGATTGTCTCTACCTCCAACTAGTACTTCAGATAAGCCAGTTCTTCTTCCAATTTGGTGTGGGTGATAACCTCTTTATTATATAACTCCACTACCTTAGTATGTTTCTATTCAACCCATCCTGCATCATATTCTATAATAACATTCTATAATGTGACCTCAAATGCTAGTTTTAAGAGTGTTGCACTAGTCTGTATAGAAGTAAACTAATGGGGATCTACCCAAAGAGATTTGTACAATGCTACCACTTGTGGATTTAATATAAGAATATTAGAAGGCATCCTAAAATAGCATTATTCATTTTACATGTTGAATAATAATGACATCTCATGTTGGGTTTGAACATATGTATCCTCCTAATCAAGATGGGAATATAGTTATAATAGCTTTTTAGGGATGCCTGTCTAGTATTGGACACAGAGGTTAGTGGTTGCATCAGACCTTTATGTTTTAATCACAGAGTCAACTGGCTCTTTCCTTTTTATGGGATCCCGCTCAAGTATCTCAACATCTTTGTCCTACTCCTAGGAATTAGTCATGATGTTGAGGCCATTTAGTCCTTATAATTCAAAGTCATCTCTCTCTTTGCCAAGTAGATATGCCATCTCCATCTGTATCTCCTCAAGGATGGTCTCTTCTTCTCATGGTGGGAAAAGTGTCTTCTCTAATTTACTTTCTTATTGTATAACTTTGTCTATCTCCAAGGTCCCTCATGATAGTTCTTCCAACTCCTTATCACCATCCTTAGTCTCTTTTATCTCCTATTTGATATGAGCAAATTGCATAGTGAGCATTAGGCCTTCCAATTGACTTGTTGGTGGATCCTTTTTTGGTGGTGCCTGGGTAGTCCTTTACCTTTTAGAAGGTTTTGGATAAGATTTTGTGCTGACATCATGCCCAGATCACTTCTGATTCTTTTCTAGTGGTGGCATTGAGGGATTTTCTCTTTATCATGTTTTGTGCTTCTCAAAGATTTCTCCTTCTTTTTTCACATATAAAAAAGAGTATGAATGGAATCCCCAACCAAATTTTGATACACCTTGATGTTGACTATGTCTGACTCAACCTTTTCTCTATAAGCTTTCTTCCCAGGGTATCGATACATCTAGTGAAGAGTGTCAGCATTTGAGTTAATTTTTGTTCAAGTTCAAGTGTCACCAATTGTGCATTATATATTCATTTGACAAAATTAATAAACTACTGCACCATGAAATCATAAGACAGCTTCATCCAAATATAAAATTCTCTAGATGGTCCATCTTAATGCACACTAGGGAGTAGTGTTGCTTTATAGCAAACTTCACTTGATCACCAACCCATGTAGGTAAGTCCTTTAGAATGCTCCAATCATTGCCAAAGGCTTCCTTCATCCCATCATACCATGACTTCATTTTAAGCTTACAGGATGGAGTAATCAGGTTAGGGTAGGTGAATGACTTGTACTTCTCTACAGTGGACTTATGCTCAAGTAGGTACACCCATTTTAGTAGACTTATGCTCAGGTGGGTACACCGATTTCAATTCTCTAGAGGTGTAGTCTATTAAACCAATTTCATTAAAAACCATTAGTAATAAGAACACATCCCATGGGAACCTATGGTTGGGTATTTTGTGAGCTTTCTTTGCATCTTCTATAATTTTATTGGTAAAATAAATCACCTAATTGTACTTTAACCCCTCTATGACTTGGTGTGAAACATATAGGTAGGCTATATCCACCTCATTCCATTTGTCTTTGCTACCAACCTTCATCATTATAATGTGCATGGCCACTCGAAAGTCAGGATCTTGAATATTTTTTATATGCATAACTGTAATGTCCCTTACTTAGGGGCTCCTTTTTCTAAACAAAAGCTCTGATACCACTGTAATATCCCCTGTCCAATAGGGAATATAGCAAGACAAAAGCTCTGATACCACTGTAATGTCCCCTTCTGTTACCAGAACAAAAGTTCTGAACAAAGATACAATTTTTGCCAAAATAATTTCCAAGTAAATAAACAAATCACAATATAATCTCTCAATAGCAAATCAAAGATCTTATCACTTGTTCTTCTAGACGATTACACAATTGAGTCTCTGTCATACAAATAAAATAATATGAAATATTCTGTCTTAAAACCCTGGGCTTTTGCAAATCTGGAAATAAACCCTGATTCTGGAAATGGCTCGACTTTCTGTGTCAAAAACACAATCGCTGACGTCAGTTATACTGCCGTCATCGATCGACTGGGGTCGTTAACTTATCGACATCGGTGATAGGTCGGCCGATGTCGATCACTGTGGATCTCTGCCTACCGATGTCAGTCTCTGTGCGAATATGTACAGATCTGTATGAACTTTGTACGGCCACCAATAAAGCACACCCTATTTATTTCAACCCCTGATCTAAAGATATATGGCTCTAATATAGAAGATCTCTATCTGTATAATTTATTAAATCAAAACATAAGGAAATAAATACCTGAAATTCTTGTGATAACTTCTGTGTGAATTTATCTCCCAAATCTGTAAACCTCTGTGATAACTTCTGTATGAAGCTATCTCTCAAATTGGCAATAGATCAGCTGATATTTCATAGCCTCTGAATTGCACACACTGAAGAGTGGACGTTCTCCAATGTAGATGGAATCCTGGAACCCTTGGCTCATTCTTCACAGAAGAATTCTTCAATATCAAAATCAATAATCAATGCATAATCAATAATGGCCTCCATGAGAAACCCTTATACCCTCAAAAAGATATGCTTGCCCTAATTAGGGTTTCTTAAATTAGAATTAGGGTTTCTAATTAAAAATAGGCTAAATAATTAATATTTGATTAAATCAATCAAATATTAATATCTCCCTCTATACATGTCGGATCCTCGAACTAACTGAAGCTGGTGAATCAGGGAGTGATTCTGCACATGACCATACCAAAATAAGGGTGCTCCGCTGCGTGTCAGAAGTCCCTAAATAATAGGAGCTCAGGCAAAACATGTTTGAAAGAGCCCAAATGAAAGCCAATTGTAGGAATTCTACTAATTGAAGCCAAGCCAAGCTCCATCATGACCCTCTATCCATCCTATCAGCCTACGAAGGTCGCATAATAGGCTAATCATCAAGTCTGTCAATGTCCACTAAAAAGGGGACATGACAATAACATGGCCTTGTTTCTGTTACTCAAGTGCCATAGTTGTCTTCTTTATCTCTATTATGTCCTATAGATCATATTGAAGGTCCATGCCTAAGCATTTTAAACCTAATACTTTAATAATTATTCTAGTCATGATTCTCATTCAACACCTAAAAAAATAAATATATTCCTCATGCACCCATGAAATTAAAAACTTGAATGTGTCTATAGGCTTTCCAAAATAGGGGAAGTTGAATAATAGGAAGAGGTCAATAGAATCCAAGGCATTGAAAATATTTAAGTCATAGACCAACTCAATCTTATTTTTTTAGTGTTGAACTCTATAATCATTTTTTATTCTACCTCGCTCTTGGGTTGTCAATGGTTGTAATCAAAGATAGTACATGTAGGCACATTGGATACCTAATTTTTGATGTGCAACATTGCTTTAGGGTACTGCATTTCCTCAATTAGTAAGGGTATAGCTGGAGGCACCTGAGGTTTCTTCTTCATTTAGTGTGTCATCCCTATTCTTTCATCTTCTATGTGCATGCCTTATTCTTTAGGTGTTTCTTCTCTGATTAACACCATTTCCCCACCAATACTTAGCTCTTCTTCCTCTAGAATGATAGGTAGTGGTTCACTTCATTGGGCCTTTTTCTTAGGCTACATCACCCTTAATGGAGCCTAAATATTTATGAGTGACCTTCTAATATTCCCATAAGAATACATTTTCACTATTATAAGTGCCTCAGCTCTCCTACTTTGATACCTGTTAATGGTGGATGCCAACCTCTCCAACCTACACTCAAGAAATCCTACTCATTCTTTCAATTCACCTAGATTTGGTTGCTCCTTTTAGATAAAACACACTTCAATGATAAATAATCAACTAAAAATTGACACTCTACACTTGACTGAATGTATTGAATTCATTTTGTAACAACATGAGTTTCCTCCTTCAGCTCTGTAAATTATTGATCATAGCAATAATAAAATATGAAATGAACTTGTTTGTATTTTTATAGGTTTTAGGGGGTAAATTTCATTTAATACCCCCCTCTTTGACCATCACTTCATGTAATAAATGCAACCAATGGTATTGCCATGATGTGATGTTGGTGTACTTTCCATTACCACTACCTTCTTGTATTAATGACATGTCTTGTCTTGCACTTTTCTCCAAGTGCATGACAACTGTAGGGAAATTTGAATATTCATCCAAAGGAATATTCATATCAAAGGTAGGAAAAACTATTTACCCATTGAGCTTATGGTTATGTGCCACATTCTACATACCCTTTATCCTTATACACTTTGATTTTCATGCCTTTGCTTCTATGTGTATCCTTATAGACCATATCCTATAACTTCATACATGTAACACCCCTTACCCCACATTAACAGTGCTTCATGGTCCTCTATGAGAACATAAGTATGAGATTAAAAATTATTATATAACTACAAAACAAGTGCACAACTAAGGTAGTGCTTTAATGAAAATAATAAATCATAAACTAATGGTATACACCTTATTAGAACAAACAAGAAAGACTTAGGCAAAAAATACAGTCACAACTGACTACCATTGTAATGACCAAGAAGAAATTAGCCATCCAAAAATTTCAAGTGACACGTGTCATTAGGATGGATACTATGAATAATAAAGGGACCATCCTAGTGAATACGAAGCTTCTTAGAGTGGCACATGAATTTGGAATCATATATTAAGACTTATAATCTAGGTGTAAAAGTCTTATTTTTAGGTGGAGATCATGCCAAGCCTTCTATTTTCATTTCTCCATGTCCTAATTCCAATGTATAAGAAATGAGCTTCATCCAATTATAATAAAACATTTAGGTGCATCTACAATGATGTCTCATCATCTAGTTGTCCAATGTGTGCAATGCAAAGAGAGGGAACCAATAATTCTACTACAAGCATTACCTCGATGCCAACATAAGATTGAATGGCATGTTTTTATTAAGGCACTTGAACATGGTCTGATAAGCCTAAAGAGCTAGAGGCACCCTAGCATCCCAGTCAGTGTGTCCAATATTACATATCTTGGTTAAAGTTATGCCCAAGATCTAATTGAACACCTCAACAGTGCCATTTGCCTGGGGATGATATAGTTTGGTCTTATGGTGAGAAATAGTGAATTTAGCCAATCATACATGCATAATCTCATTAAGGAAGTGAGTACCATGGTCACTAGTAAAACTCAATGAACAACCAAACCTTGTAATAATATGCTCCTAGATGAAATGTGCAGCAATATTAGTTATAAAAATCTCATGTTGGCATAGCTTCAACCTAATGAGTGAGATAGTTAGTTGTGATGATAACATAATGTGAACTAGTACGTCATAATATTGCGTTAATAGGGCCAAAAAATTCAATGGACCACTTTTCAAAAGGTTCCTATGATAGAATAGGAATAAAGGACATTGCATCTTATCGATTGGGATTCCCCACAAGCTGGCAAATGTCACATTGGCATGCATAAAGCTTAGCATCTTTAAAAAGTGTAGGCTACCATAAATTGGCTAACAAAACTTTTCACATGTTAGATTTTCTAGAATAATGTCCTCCAACAATACCTTCATGGAACTCATAAAACACATCAGTGTGCTCGTGTTTCATGATGCATCGTCGAAGTAACTCATCTTGGCCAAGCTTATAAATATCTCCTCCAATGAGCTGAAATGAATCAGTGCAAATGATGAGTTACTTGTTGGTTGGAGTGCTTAAATGAGATGCAGTTGATCTAATAGTTAAAAAGGTTGCTATGTCCTCTAACTCTTAAGGAACTTACAAGACATGAAACAACTACATGTCAGGTAGGCCATCCTCAATGGTACATTTTGGTTCACTAGAATCAATTTGTGAGATATGGTCAAGACCACAATTGGACTTACAAGGCTTGACCATGCTAGAGAACTAGAAATCTTGAAATAACACAATCCAACAACAAATATGAACATGCAAAACTAGTTTCTTAACCATATACTTCAAGTCTGCATGGTCTATGAATAATACAAAATAGGTTGTGAACAGGTATTATCGAAACTTTTGAAGAGCATACACCATAGAGAGTGCCTCGCTCTCCATGGTGGTATAGTTATTTATGACCAGAGTAAGCTTTATACTTACAAAGTATATAAGGTGATCCAGATTACCCTCACTAAGCTGAGTGAGTATTGCATTGACTGTCATCCCAGAAGCATCGACATGAACATGGAATAGTTTAGTCCAGTTGAAGAACTAGAGAATTGATGCAGTGATAAGCTTATCCTTTAAGGAAATAAAATATTCTTGACATGAGTGGGTCCAAATGAAATGTTCATTATGTTTTAAGAGCTCTTCTAGAGGTGTTACAATCTTTGCATATCCACGAATAAATTTCCTACTAGTATGGCCTAGGAAAGAATGAACCTATCATTGGGTAGTTGGTGGTGGTAGATGGAGGATGACAAAAATCTTGGTGGGGTCCACTATAAGTTCATCTTGATAAATAATGTGACCAAGGAGAACATCAAACGGATTAGTAAAAAGACACTTCTTCAAGTTGAGAGAAAATTGAGGTTTCCTGTAGTGCACAAGCATGAGCCAGAGATTAAAGAAACCAAGTCATATACTATCTAATCATCTAAATAAACTTGAAGGAACTTATGGATAAAGTCCTTAAAGGCCTCAATGACTATTATAGAGAATATAGTGTGGCATTATTTAACCTAACTGGCATGATAGTATATGTAAAAGACCCCCAATCAGTGGTAAATGTAGTCTTGTGCCTATCTTTCTCTATGATCTAGAATTGATGGTACCTAGAGAAACTATTTATTAAGGTATAAATTACACATCCAATGAAACCTTTAAGGATTTATTCAATGAATGGTGTTTGGAAAGGATCAATAACATAAGTAGCATTAAGTAACTTATAATCCACATAAATCCTTATGCACCCATATTTTTAAATGCTTATCACCATAGCGTTGACCCACTCAGACTCATCAATAGGAGTAATGACTCTTACATGTAGCATACTTTCAATTTCTTTTATAACACGTTTACATAAATTAGGATTCATTCGATAAGGTCATTTCTTGACTATGCAAGTGCCTTCAACTAGTTTGATATGCATTTTACCCAAAGATGAGTAACAACCCTTCATCTCATTATAGTTTCTATAGAAACATCTTGATATTCTTTCAATAACTCAGACACTTTTTGAGATTTTAGTATCAAACCAGTAATTTCCCATAATAGCCATCTTTATTGTGTCCTTTGTACCAATATTTTTTTTTCTTGTCTAAAATGGCTCCAAGTATAGGTGTTGTGTATCTACAATTATGTCACAAACAAATCTAGTGCCATACTCTATGTGTATATCCAAATGACTGGTCGATGGGTCAGGCATAACTTGGAACATAATTTTTTACTTACAAATTCCTTCTCAAAGTGCATGATTGATTACAAGTTCTGGTGTCGAATAAGATGACTGCTCAGTAGGATCATTGAAAGTGGTCAATCCATCTTCCATCATGCCATGTATGCTTCAAATTTAGTCTTCAATAAGACTAGGATCACCGATGACTACTTGATGCATTACTTGAATTATAAAGGCACAAATCCATCCTTGGGGGTGAATTTGATAATGCCTAAACCATATTATCCTTAAGTAGGTGCTAAGAATGTGTACCTAGATTGTGCTTCTCATGAACATACCAAGCTCTATCCCAAGTGGGAAAAGTACCATAGAATGCATGAACCTAAAGATATTCTAGATAGAAAGTTTCATCAGCCACCCACACTATCTCACATGCCTCAAGGTGATGTTTTGGTGCTCGAATCCTGCTACAACTAATAATGCCATGTATGTGGTTGACATGATGAAATCTATGATATAATGCATAACGTATATGGTCCTAATTAAGAATATGTTCATGATGAGTCTGCCACCATCTTGCAACTATGCCATCCAAAATGTGAACAAGTGATCACATGTGATCAACATCATAATCATATACGCCCTCTAATTGTTGGACAAATTCATAGACTTCCATTTTCTTGTAGAACCATAGAGCTTCATCTAGATTTTCAAGTAGCACAACCATAATTAGTCCATGCATGACTTTCCCAATCACGAGATGAAAAAACCTATGGCACTTGTGATACTTTCACTGAGTGTCTTCATGATTATTGATGGCATCAATACTCTACTAGTAAGTTCATAGTCACCTTGTGCCTAATAATCATAGGTGTTACTTCTAGTATCAAATATGGATTGTGCATCATCCATCATAAGATGCCATCAGGGGTGGGATCATGATGTTCACTGCCTTGAGTTGTGACATTATATATGTGATTAATATCCTCATTAGCATTAATAGGTTTAACATATAGGGGCCCATGAGCTTGGTCTAATGGAATGATGACATGTTGGTCAATATTTTCAAGGCTGATATATCTCTTCTTGAATATTAAATTGACGTTGTTATCATAACACCATAGACAACCCAATAAGTCTGGGAAGTCATTAGCCTCGACCAATTCTAGAACTTTAAAGTCTGATTTGAAAGGAACACTGAGGATATCCACAATGGCATTTTTAAGGATGCTAATCAGTAAAGTGTGGGTCTTGTTGGCCATGAAAAATACATGGGATGAAGTTTGCAAGGCCAATCTAGCCATCTCTTACCAAGCATCCTTTATGAGGACATTGACTTTAGCACTGATGTCAACTAAAATGTCCTAGATTACCCACCCATCGATTGTGGCATTCATCAATATTTCTTTGTGCTCTTACAGGCTAGGCGGAATGAGAGTATCTTATTAATGAGCATAGATTAATCGATGATCTTCAATATGCCTTGGCATAAAATGCTTAATCAAGTTATGTAAAATGGGTACAATATCCTCAGCTAATAGGTGCTTGTAGATCTCTTAGAAGTCATCTCGTGTCACATCTCGATGATTTGTGACCTTCTGCATATCAACATGTTGAGCAACATCATGGTCCTTAAGAAACTAGATCTCACCTTGTAATTCCCTTTCCAAATTCATAGTGTTTTAGATCACCTCTTTTTGTTATTGAGCATCAGGATACCTAGTTCAATGAGGCTCTTCATGTTGTACCTTTTTAATAGGTGGAGTGGATGTAGACTGGGACTATCCACCATTGCGCATTATAATATTAAATTTTTAGGCTGCTAGAGTGATAGGGCACAATTTTCAGTGTGGATTCACAATGTGTATCATATCATCACCCTTCTCATTTATATATTTTATAATGGTTGTGTACAAATTAGGACATTCTTCCAAATGGTGCTCATTTTTATAGAACACACATGTAGGATAAACTAGACAATCTCACTAGTAGTGATAAGGAGAACCAAAATTATAGCATGTCTATGGTGGAAAGTATCCACCTCCTCATCCTCAACCTTGATCTCACCCAAAATAACCACCATTCTCTTGATTATTTGAAATAGAGGCCTGATGTATATCATGCATGTGTGCCTCATGAATATCACTGATGAGATGGTATTCATTGGTGTCATGGGTATATGCATCACATATCTTATAGTAAGTGGACACCTTCGACTATGCGGCATGTTACAACAAAGTACAAGCTCAAACATCATGTTCATCCTGGCAAATCTCACATGATTGCTTCAGTACAGTGCATATGGCCTTATGAGGACAATTATTTTTGTTATGGCCTTTAGACTCACAATCGATACACCATAGGCCTCTACAAGTGTCATGAGCATTGTGTGCAGTTAACTTTTATAATTAAGATGCCATTGTTGTGATTTGAGCCTCCATGAAAAGACTAATTCCCATATCAATCCTGCCAACAACTTTAGCACAAAGGGTAGCTTTCAAGGCCTCATGTAGGCTAGTAAAAGTTATTTGAGACAATGTTAATCTAAAGGGGACCAATAGTCCTCCCACAAACCATTAATCATGTTGAACAACATTAATCTCAAAGGAAAGCTTGGAGAGAATTGTCTTGAACCATGCATCATATTCATGCACGCTCTTAGTTAGCTCTTATTTTATATATTTTAGTGCATCAATACTTTATTGCTTAAATTATTTAATATCAAATTCTTTAAGGAATGGTGCCTTAAGTTGGTCATAATTAATGATTGGTTGTTGAGGATCATATTTATTATACCATTTATGTGCTCGCTCTAGGAGTGTGGTTTCAAATTGAGTGGATTTTTGCTTAGAGGAGGTTATGCCATGTGCTCTCCGAATAAGTTCACATTTATGAACATGTTTGACGACATTCTCCACACCTTAATATTATGGAAAATGAAGCATCATTTCATAGTACATATTGGGTGGTTGAGGTGTTTACAATGGTAGCTACTGAGAACTTCTAAGTCCTCTTGTTCCTTGGGGGGAAGTCCACCACTTCTTACACCGCCTCCTAGTCCACTAGACAAACCACTACCTAATCCACCTCTCAAACCTCCAATAGTAACATAAACACTTAAGATGTTGGGCATTGAGGTAGGTATATTCATTATATTTGGGTCAGTATTTTACCCACTACTTATGTTGGGTCCACCAGGCATACCAAGTTAGGCTATGAATTTATCTTGCAAAGGAAAACAAAGAGTTAATACACTAGTGTCTAAAACTTACTCGACTAAAGGTTATCTTATAGGGTCAGTCTCTAACTCTATGCTATTTGTATCCCATTTGTGTCTAATTAGTTTGTCTAGCTCAAAATCATGATCTTTCACTATGGTTGGGGAACTTAGTTGGTTCAACTTGGGTTTTTCAGTCTTCACTACCCGACTTGTTTCTCCCATTTATACTAGAGCTGATGTTGGTTGTAGTTCAAAATTTGGAGACTCCTTGTGCTCTTCTACTTTATGTGGATCCTTACAGCACTTCATGAGACCTTTCATCCCCTTCCTATGTCACTTCCACCTATAATCCTTCACCATGCTTCATCATATTAATGCTTCCACAATTCTTGATGACTGGCTACCATACCAAACTAACAATCCATCATAAATACCCCTACATTCCCTATCAACTGTGTTGCTCATGAAAGGGAGAATTTATTCTTCCATGGGAAAGACTTCAATTCCAAAGTCAATAAAAAACTTCTTCACCTCCAGTGGGAAATGCTTGAGAGACCGAGCACATGGTTCTCGAATAAATATTTTAAACCTCTCTCCACCAGACATCAATAACTCATGTCCATGGCACTCTTAAGTGTGTTAAGTTCATTTAATGCTCTATTGTTCAAGCTATCTCTCATCCATGATTTCTTGACTATTATTAAGCATAGGTTGTGATCCAATCATGCAAATGAATAGGGGCTTATACAAAGAAAGTTTCATATAAGTAATTGTAGATATTTTGTTCAATCCATGCATGCATAGAAACTCCTCGTTAAAGAAATAGAAATACAAAGTTGTCTTTGACACTGGTAAGCCATCATTCAATATTTTTAAGAGAAAATCACTTGAGCATTTTCCACCATCATGCAACAAGTGTTACGAGTCCTGGTAATGAAACCAAAATTTTAGGTTAATTTCCTATCTAGGCCCACCTTTATATAGGTGCATGATGAAGTGACTAAGACCCAACAAGCTAGTGCATTGATATTTCATGTAAGATTGTGTTATTATGTGTTCACCCAAAGCACATAGCGAGGGACCACTTCCCATGGGTTTTAATGCATAAAAGTGTACCTATCATATATTGGCACTCAAATTTCACTTTATACAAAGACTGTTTAGAAAAATAAATACACATTTATGGGCCTAAGGTCAATTAAATGAATGAACACAGTTAAAACTACTATTAACACCATTATTTCCATAATCCACATGATAATATTTAGAGAACATAGATTATATTCATCATATTAATAATATATCCACAAGTTACCTAAAAATGATATGGTGCAACTCAGTGATACAACTCAACTATAAACTGGAGTCCAACATAAATGTTACAGAGATATTCATAATTACATCAATGGAGTAATAGTCAACATCAATAAATCATTCTACAACAATAATCAATAGCATTACGAAGCTCTAAATAGGGGTATTTATACTTGGTTCTCCCCAACTAAGTAGTTACAATAGTAATGACACTTTTAGTGACTAGCCAATGATCTCTAGTGGACTAAGAGTCATGGTAGCCAACTACACTATTCCCTTAGGACCCAGGCCATTATGCCCCTATATTCCCATTTGGTGATGGATCCTTGTTTCTAAGTGTCTATCTTTATGTAGGCTGGTGCTAAACTCATGCATGATTTAAGTTTGTTTTATCCTTGAGAATCACTTCTTAACCATCTCCCTCTTCTCGTGCACTCCCTAATTATTTCACTGATATTTTGAGCCCTTCGCTCTTGAGTTCTCCATTTATTATGCATCCTCTCTGACTAGGTCTTCTCATGTCGTGATGTCTTATACCATGGTCTTCTGCACCTGTATAACTTCTACATCATGCTTATCCCATGCCATGCTTCTTACATGCCACTATCAAAAGACTTAACCAAAATTTGAGGTCCAAGATTGGGCTAAAATGTTTGATATGATGTTGTCACTATTTTAAAGTGGATACCCTTGCTACACTAGTTTACTATCATTTGGCCTTTATAGATGACATTTGAAGATACCATCCTTGGATGTTTTGTAGATGATTTGGATGCTTTATATTAGATGACACTTGGAGATGCCATATGAAGGATTAGTGTTAGGCAATATTTGATGCATTGAATATTATCAATGTAGAATACTAGACAACTACAATAAAATCTTTATAATCATATAATTTATTTGAGTCCTTTATTGTGGGATTCACTTGGAAGCATTATTATTTGATAGGGTCATATGATCATGCACTTATATGCATCAATATTGCTATTAGGATCAAAACATATGTTATATTTAGATGTTATTCACAATAAAACTAGGGCTAGAAGATATGTATGGCCCAAAGGCTAGGTGGATTATGATGCTTAAACCTATCAAATAATAAATATTTCATACATGTGCCTTCCGATTTCATACTCTCCAATTGTAATGTCTTTCAATGGATCAATTGCTCCATCCTCTACCACTCTTGTTGAACTCATTAGTCAAATTTTGAATACTTGTGAGGATGCACAAGATTTCAATATAGATCAAATTATCCATAATATTGATAATGTTATTGCTCATTATAACAATAAGGTAGAAAACATGTCCATATTTTAAGGATTCCTGTGTTTCCTCAAGTCAAGGAAGGTTTTTGAACAATAAGGTTGATGGGAAAATAGGCTTTTGGAAAAAACTCTATAAATTATATTGATCCAAGTTTTGGATCACATTTTTTGATCTATCATCATCATATGATTTTCCTAATGATGGATTGGGGGATATGATACAAAACATATATTGATAAAATTTTCGCACAATTTTTTCCAAAAGCCTATTTTCTCATAGTACGAATTGTTAAAGCCTTAGATCTTTAATAAGGTTGACTTTTATTGTAGGGAAAACAAATCCATCTCATCAAAGACTAGATTTTATTGTAGTTAGCCTTCCCTCTATAGGATATATATCCATTTTCTATGAAAGCATGTCAAATAATGTCAAAATAGTTTCTAACTAGGTACCAATCACATCTATCATGCATAAGTAGTTCAAGTCATATTATGTCTGCACTCTATACACTTGTCACCATAATATGACTACCCAAATTATGGTGTTTAGCATACACTTCATATAAGGTGATTAGACATTTGGTTCATATAATTCAATATATTAAGTGAGGGAAACCACCTGAATGCATGTTTTTAAAACTATTCAAGAGTGTGAAAACATTGACAACAAATGTTGTTAACACTGAAGCGATAATTTAAGGTCTCCACTTTCAGTGTTGTGGCTAAAAATTGGCACTACCAACACATCAGGGGTGGTAGATAATGTCTAGTACTAAGTTTTTGGACTCTAATAACACCTGTTCTAGAGACAAAGTACTCATTTTATCCTCAAGAATGCCCTTTCTAATATGAGAAAATTACAATTTTTAGGTGAACTTCAGATGCACGTAAAATAGAAACTACAAGCCATTTGCACAAACCAAAATAACCCTCACATGTGTATTGAATCCCTCTAATTTCACATTGGAACACATCGATTGAACCTTGGAAAAGATTATGTGTCAAATGTTATAGTTATAAGTCCTAAAATACAACCTTTTTGTAGTCAAGATACAAGCTCTTATCCTCTAACTAGTATTTCCACCTCCAAGACCTCCACATGAAAATACATCACTTACAACATGTCTAGATAGGAAAATTACATGTGTTCCCATGACCATGCATTCCAAATCCACTTAGATGCATGTTTTCCATCTATTCACAAGCACAAAAACATTAACAACAGATATTGTTAGCATTAAAATGATAGTTGGAGATTTCCAACTCTGGTGCTTCATGACTTAAAAAAATTGCCAACTCATAAAGGGTGGTATATAACATCTAGAACTAGGTTCCTTACCTCCGATCAAGCCTGGTTTAGAGACAAAGTATCTGTTCTAGCCTCAAGAATGCCCTTCCTTATAAGAAAATATTTTTTTTTATGCGAACTTTAGATACACATAAAATAAAAACCATAAATCATTTTCATGAACTTAAAGAACCCTTATATGCATGTTGAATCTTTCTAATTTTACCCCATAACACATTAATTGAACCCTGGATATGAAGTCATGGTAAACACCATAGTAATTAGTACTGAAATACAATTGTTTTGTAGTTAAGAGACAAGTCCTTATCCTCTAACTGATATTTATACCTCAAAAAACTCCACATGTAAATACATCACTTTCAACATGTATAAATAGGAAAATGAAATGCATTTCCATGACAATAACTTTAAAATCCACTTAGATGCGTGTTATTACAACTATTTAAGAGCACAGAAATAGTGATAACAAATGTTGTCAATGTTGAAGTGATAGTTAGAGATATCCACCTTTGGTGCTTAGTGGTTGGAAACTAATATTGCCACCATATCAAGGGTGGTGGATAACATATAGGACTAGGTATCTAGCCTCTAATCATGGCTGATCAAGAGATGGATCACCCATTTTGGTCTCAAAAATGCCATTTCAAATAAGAAAAAAATTAGTTTATAAAGTGAATTTTAGACGCATGTAAAATGAAAATTGTAAGTTGTTTACATGAACCAAAAGAACCATCACATTCATGTCAAAGCCCTATATTCACATCTCAGATCATGTTGATCTAACCTTAGAGATGAATATATGGTAGATGTCATTGCATTCAATCTTAAAATGTAACTTTTTTCATTCAAGAAATAATTTCTTATCCTCCAATTGGCATTTTCATTTTCAAGACCTCCACATGCAAATCCATCAATTCTAACATGTCTAGACAGGACAATGACACGTGATTCCATGACCACAACTTCCAATTCCACCTAGATGTGTGTTTTTACTATTATTCATGAATGCAGAAACATTGACAATAAATGTTGTCAACATTGAAGTAGCGGTTGGAGATCTCCACCTTCAATACTTTATGGCTGGAAATTGGCACTACCACCACGTCGAAGGTGGCATATAATGTCTAGGATTAGGTTCTTTACCTTTGATCATGATTGATTAAAAGACAAAGGACCCTTTTTGGCCTCAATAACATCCTTTCCACTATGAGAAAATTATAGTTTTTAAGGCAAATTTAAGACATGTGTAAAAAAGAAACTATAAATCATATGCATGAACCAAAAGAACCATCACATTCATGTCGAATCCAAATAATTTAATCTTGGAGCATGATTATCGAACCTTGGATATGATTCTATGGTAGAGGCCATAGTGATCAGTCATAAAATACAATTTTCTTGTTGTCAAGAGACAAGTTATTGTCCTCTAACTTACATTTTTGCCTTCAACACATTTGGATAGACAAATAACATGTGTTCCCATGACCATGACATCCGAAACCACTGAGTTAGGATATGGAGTACCCATTCTAGACTCAATAAAAAATAGATTTATATGATAATGGTACCAAACTTCTCTTGAAATTTTATTAAACTTCTTTAAGCTTTAAGAATATAAAATAATTTACTAACAATGTCAACCACATGAAGTTGAAAGCTTATTTGGCACCACTAACCTACAAAAAAATTGTTAATAAGTAATTAAAATTAAAATTTACATGTACTACCTACAAAATCACTAAAATTTGTTATAATTAAATATATTTACATTTAATAACTCAACGTACCTTAGAATTTCAATCCAATGAACTACTATGATCTACTCTAATATTGATAGTAGCAATAATAGCTTCGTGGTTAAACTCACAAACCTTCCATAGATTCATGTTTTATGGCCTCCCATGATATTTGAGCAATTAAATATTTGTTGTAAGAACCAAATTTGAATAGTGCAACATCTTCTTATGTGTTTCATAGTCTTCAAACAAATATACATCTAAATTTTTGATAGGATATCGTTGAAGCTAAGTTTCAGTGACAGTCATAGACCCTATGGGATAGTCAATGGTTTTCCCATCTGTGACTGGGTAATTTAAAATATACACACCAACATAAGTACTAGCATGTTCCATATGTGTTGTCCTCATTTTTAATAACTACAAAAACATGCCCCATATGACAAAAACCATTTTTTAATAATGATGTCAAGATAGATAATGATAATTTAGTACATAATGATTAATCTTCTACCTGGTTACACTAGATTAGATACACGATCAAAGTCATCTGATGATGCCATATCTATAAGTTATAATTTTGGTGGAACTTGATATGTGTTGATTGGAATTAAAGATCTATAACTCTAATAATCCACACACTCTTGTGATTCACATTTATTCCAAATGAAGTCTGTGCATGCAAAAAAGAAACATGCCAAGTGTCATGTATGAATAGTCTAAGAACCTACATTTGAGCTACAAAATGAGTGGAGATCACTTAATATCATTATGGTCACACAATCCTCATTGGTCACTGATTTTTATTCTTCCATCAACTAGAAATATCTATGAACACTAGAATTTTCTTGAGCACCATGGCCCATTTTATTATTACACCATTCAACAATGGTTTTTTCTTAAGTTAAAACAATGCCATCTTTAAAATTCAAATCCTCTCTTGAAATGACTCTTTTTACAAATGTTCTAATACCATCATGCTCCCCTTTTCCATGGCTAACCTTAGTGAAACTCCAAGTATGTTCTATGCTAACCTTAGTGATTCCCCTTTATATAGCCAAATTTAGGTTCACAAGATTCAATTTCATCCAACTTGCATCACTAATTGTAGTAATTAATTAATTGGCTCAATATGTCAAGATATATGAGCTAATTTAGCCACAAATCACTTTCAATACTCACAATTATGTTGAAGGGATTCAAATTGGCCCTAATTACCTTTGTATTTACATATGTGATAAAATTAAGGTCAATTAAGCCATTTTTGCATCCTATACAATCAATTGAGCCATAAAATACATTCTTGAGGCTCACTTTGGTCGAAATCATGTCTCTAATTACACTAATTAACTAATTGGATCAATTCATGTGACATAATCAAAGTTCGTTTAGACCCAAATCATGTCCCACTATTGTAGTTAGGTTTAAGGGTCTCAAATTAGCACAAATTTCCTTCATGATTAAATTGGTGGACTATTTGGTTTATCTTGTTATGATATTGGAATTGATTGACCCCCAAATTGCATCTTATATAGTCAAAATTAGGTTCATGGGGTTCAATTTTGTCCAACTTGCATAACTGATTGTAGCAATTAACTAATTAGCTCAATATGATAGGAAATATGAGCTAATTTAGTTCCAAATCACAACCTATACATGTAGTTAGGTTCAAGGGGTTCAGATTGGCCCCAATTACCTTTGTATTTGCAATTGTGATAAAATTAAGATTGATTAAGCCAGATGTTGCATCTTATACAATCGATTAAGTCATAATTTAGGTTCACAGAGCTCAATTTAGCCCAAACCACATCTCTAATTGCATCAATTGACTAATTGGATCAATTCATGATGAAATCAGAGCTAATTTAGCCCCAAATTCAATCTTGATCTTCCAGTTAAGTTAAAAGGGGCTCAAATTGGCCCCAATTTCCATTGTGATTGAATTGGTGGACTATTTGGTTTATTTTGTTATGATATTAGGGTCGATTGACCTCCAAATTACATCCTATATAGTTAAAATTAGGTTCACAAGGTTCAATTTCATCCAACTTACATAAGTAATTGTAGTAATTAACTAATTAGCTCAATATGACGAGAAATATGAGCTAATTTAGCCCTAAATCACATCTTATACTTGTAGTTAGGTTCAAGGGATTCAAATTGGCCCTAATTACCTTTGTATTTGTATTTATATTAAAATTAGGGTTGATTAAGCCATATGTTGCATCTTATACAGTTGATTGAGCCATAATTTAGATTCACGGGGCTCAATTTAGCCCAAACCACAATTACTCAAATTAGCACAAATTTCCTTCATGATTAAATTGGTGGACTATTTGGTTTATCTTGTTATGATATTGGAATTGATTGACCCCCAAATTGCATCTTATATAGTCAAAATTAGGTTCATGGTGTTCAATTTTGTCCAACTTGCATAACTGATTGTAGCAATTAACTAATTAGCTCAATATGATAGGAAATATGAGCTAATTTAGTTCCAAATCACAACCTATACATGTAGTTAGGTTCAAGGGGTTCAGATTGGCCCCAATTACCTTTGTATTTGCAATTGTGATAAAATTAAGATTGATTAAGCCATATGTTGCATCTTATACAATCGATTAAGTCATAATTTAGGTTCACAGAGCTCAATTTATCCCAAACCACATCTCTAATTGCATCAATTGACTAATTGGATCAATTCATGATGAAATCAGAGCTAATTTAGCCCCAAATTCAATCTTGATCTTCCAGTTAAGTTAAAAGGGGCTCAAATTGGCCCCAATTTCCATTGTGATTGAATTGGTGGACTATTTGGTTTATTTTGTTATGATATTAGGGTCGATTGACCTCCAAATTACATCCTATATAGTTAAAATTAGGTTCACAAGGTTCAATTTCATCCAACTTACATAAGTAATTGTAGTAATTAACTAATTAGCTCAATATGACGAGAAATATGAGCTAATTTAGCCCTAAATCACATCTTATACTTGTAGTTAGGTTCAAGGGATTCAAATTGGCCCTAATTACCTTTGTATTTGTATTTATATTAGAATTAGGGTCGATTAAGCCATATGTTGCATCTTATACAGTTGATTGAGCCATAATTTAGATTCACAGGGCTCAATTTAGCCCAAACCACATCTCTAATTGCACCAATTAACTAATTGGATCAATTTACAATGGAATCAAGGTTAATTTAGCCCCAAATCACATCTTACTCTTGTGGTTAGGTTGAAGGGGCTCAAATTGGTCTCAATTGCCTCTTTCATTTAATGAATCAACTATTTGGTTCATTATATGATGATATTAGGGTTAATTTCACTCCAAATCACATTATACACAATTGAAACTAAGTTCATGTTGCTCAATTTTTTCAAAATCATGTTATTGAATGCACCATTTGACTAATTAGCTCAATTTATGATGAAATCAAATCCAAATTAGCCTTAAATCACATTGTATAGCCACAATTGGGTTCAAGGGGCTCATATTGACCCTAATTACCTTTATAATTGAACCAATCAATTATTTTATTCATTATATGATGACACTAGAGTTTATTGAGCCCCAAACCACATCTTATAAAAATCAAACTTGCATTTGTCATTGAACCAAATGATTCTTTGCTTCATTCTCCAATGAAATTATATCTGATTAAGCCCTAAATCATATTTTATAGTCATAGTTAGGTTAAAGGGGCTCAAATTAGCCTCAATTTCCTTTGAATTGAACCAATGGACTATTTAGTTTATTTTGTTATGACATTGGGGTCAAAAGCCCAATATTACATCCTTTATAGTTAAAATCAAGTTCACGAGGCTCAATTTCACTCAAATTGCATCACTAATTGCACTAAGTCACTCATTCGCTCAATATGTCAATAAATCTAAGCTAATATAGCCCTAAATCTCATCCTATTGTCACAACGATGTTCAAGGGGTTCAAATTGGCCTTGATTGCCTCTACCATTAAAATAATTGACTCTTTCATTTATTTTATAACGAAACTGGGCTTGGTTAAACCCTAAATCATATTCTATATAGTCAAAATTGTGTTTGATGGCTCAAACTCGCCAAAATTGCATCACTATATCCATTATGTCCTTTGTGTTATAGTGTATATATTGACACGCTCCACTTTAAAATAAAAAATTATAAATTATAAATGTGAATAGATAGATACACAAACATAAACACGTATACATAGATCCATTTTGTTTTTTGTGTTATGTCAAAGTAACACATACACATTATAACATGTATATGATATAGTGTGTATGCATTATGCTATGTGTAATTTCAAAATCCATGCCTTTTGGCTCAGAATTGGCTTGGATTCCTGAGCCTAAGGCTTGGACCTACAAACACACAATTGAATTTGAGTTTTTTGATAGAAAATAAGAAAATCTAACTTCTATCATAAAAAAACTATGAATTTCAACGAGACATTTCATAAAATTATTATTACAACATCGAGCACACTGTCCTCTTTCTTTTTATGGACTATTTTAAGGTTTTTGCTTCTGTTGATTTCTAACTATGACTTTTTGAGGCCACTATATATCATAAATATATATGTCTATGTATTTATTTTTTTCGTTGATCCAAATACAAAAATTATATATGGTGACAAACTAGGCCTAATTATATACACGTTCACAAAATACTAATTTTTTTTTCTTAGATAGTTAATGAGGCTACACGATCAACTATCTATTTTTTTGTCAATTTTCAAGATCTATTTACTTTTAAAATTAATCAAATATATATATATATATATATATATATATATATATATATATATATATATATATATATAGTGACAAACTAGATGTCTTATCTAAATTTTCACAAAGGGGTTGCAAATAATACTAAACGGTGCTGAAAAATGAGGGGTTGCATGGCCAACTATCTAGTTTATTTTTTCTAAAAAAAATAGAGTTCTTGAAATTTTAGATGTTCAACCTATCTAACCATTTTTGAAAAAAATAGTGTTTTAAAAACTAGAGTTGAAATGTTACAATTTATGTTTTTATACCATCTTCAAATTTTGAGTGTAGCCATCTCACATAATCTACGGAAGTTGAAATTTCTCGATTTTCAGGGAAAACATGTCCACAAATAAGCCCCTTTTTCCCCCCAAAATTTTTTCACTTACCTTGAGCCCAATGTCTCTAACTTCTTTAGGTCTACAACAAATATCCTAAGAAACTTTGTGAAAACCCAAGATGACCTTCTAAGTTGGCCCAAAAGAAATCCCTCAATAATTTCTCCAATTTAGCATAGATAGCTTTAAAAAGAGGTCAACAAGAAGAGTAGTATGTACATGAGTAGCAACCAATACTTTGGAGCAAACTTGAAACTTATTTGCTAAGGCGAGATGCTTGGTGATCTAGTAGGTAATCTTTTTCTCAAACCTTCGCACAACATATGACCATAGCTCAGCGGGGGAGGCCCTAAAGGCAAAAGGAATACCCAAAAATTTAAATTGCACTCTGGCAAGATCCATTGCCATTGATATCCTTCTAGCTAAAAAGGTTTGGGGGAAAGGGATTCCCCGTAGTAGAGTCTTTTTCCATTGAATAAATCTAAGTCTCAATTTTACCTCAACATGGCTCATCTTAAGTATGAGCGAACTTTTGGAATTTGGTGCCCAGACCCTTGGGGCCATATGATGGATTGATTGGTGGGTTGATGCCACTACCACCTTTTTACATTTGTATGGTAAGCAAACATTTTTGACAACAGATTCATGAAGCATTATACAGTGAATTCCATAAGATTTCATATGAACTTGATCATTCTCCACTCAACATTATCGTTCAAACTCAAGTTGCTCAATAAAAACACAAGCTCAAGATTGATGAAACATACAAGACTTGGGGAGTTGAACGCATAATGCATTGGTTGAAAACAAGAGATAAAATTATCAAAAAATTCTTTTCCATTCTCTATTCAAACACACTACAAACTGAATTAAAATTGTATATTGTAAGTCATGAATCTTCATTAACCACCTTTTTATTCTAAACCATCTTATACCTTATCTCTATAATTTTTTTATTAATATACATGCAAATATATTTCTTATTAAAAAAACTCAAAACGATTTTTTTAAATTAATCCTCTTTTCAACGCTGTTTTGAAGAATCTAATCACCAAAACGTCTTCCTCTGTCATAAACAATCAATTAATTACAACCAGCTTGAAAGTGAAGAGGCACTTCATTGATCTGGGATAGTTAATATGCCCACCTACGATTTTTTTAAATTAATCCTCTTTTCAACGCTGTTTTGAAGAATCTAATCACCAAAACGTCTTCCTCTGTCATAAACAATCAATTAATTACAACCAGCTTGAAAGTGAAGAGGCACTTCATTGATCTGGGATAGTTAATATGCCCACCTAATCGTAATCAATACAAAGAATATTGAATGGCATGCATGCCTCCAAGTCATCAATGCGAGTTGTAACAGTGGCGTAACGCGTTGACGTTGAAAGCCGTACAGCGAAGGCGTCGCCGACCAGCCCTAAATTCATCCTCTTTCACCGAAAAGCCCCAAAAGCGATGGGAGACTGGAGTTACGAACGCTTTTCCTTCTGAAGAGCACATCCTTCGAAGAGAAGAAGCCTTTATTATATTATTATAATATTTGTTGAGAATTCGCAGTGAGTATAATTCGTTTTAAGAATTAGAGACACTAGTCATTGACTTATGATGAGTTTAAGAGGTGATTTTTTTAAGAAGTAACTTGAAATATTAACAAAAATTATAGAACAGATCACAATCTTTTCAATTTTTAATATCTATTATTATTATCAAACATAAATTGATTTTTAGGAATATTATAGTAAAATTTAGATTGATTGCAAATGGAAAGGGATGTTTATAAGTAGATATTACATCGACTTCTATAAATTATATTGGAGGTGGCAAACGTTTTTATGTTCACATGCAACCGAGTTAAATTTGATGATTTGATATGAGAACACTTTTATTTAAATACAATTTATTTTATTTATTTTATTTTTTTAGTCTTATTAATAATGATGATAGTTAGTCAAAACAAAAAAGTGAGAATCGCAGAACAAAAATATCGTAATTAGAATTTTATATTTATTTGATCATTTTGGACAATTTTCATATACTTGTTAATCTTCTTCATTTGCTAATTAATTATGAATTATGGGCAGAGTCTTTAAGAAACACCTTAAAAAGAGTATGCATATGTGGACTATAGTTAAAGTAAAGTTTTTGAATGCCAACTTCAAATGCAATACAAGAATAATTGAGAGTAATAATACATCTATTTTCCCACAAGTGACTGATATTCAACTATCTAAAAGATTTGCAAATCACATTATGAGAAATATTAAGACTTAAAATAACTTGTTTTCAAAATAATAAATAATCAAAGATATCAAGGAAAACATTATGTACAACGGCTATGTCCTTTTAGCATCCTTACATCTTCAAAAAATATACCGGAAAGACTTAGAAAGATTACAGACTAAACACTTAAAAAAATAGAAAACAAAAAAACTATTGAAAAGATTACATTATAATAAACTAATATTGATACATTATAAAAATATTATAATAAATTTTAGCAAAAAAATATTAAAAAATAATTTTTAAATTTTATTAAATTTATAATATTAATTTTTTAAAATATTATATTCTTGAATTTATAAATTTCAAAAATAAAAAATATATATTATTATTATTAATTTTTTTAAAAACTTAATAAATATTAATTAAATAAATTGAAATGTTAAAGACAAATAAATTAAATTCTAAACTTACAAAATTTAAAAATAACAATACATCATTAAAAATAATAAATTTTCTTAACATCATAAATTTAAATCCTATGGAATTAAAATTTTCTAAAACCTCTCTTATACGAAAGAAAAATTCGTAAAATCATTATAGTCACCTAAAATTTTATTTTAATTTTTACTATTTTATATCTTCCACTTAATATTCACTTTTTCAACACATTTCACTTACTTCATTCACCGAATACAACGACCTACACGCGTTTTTCACTTAGTGGAAGCAATCGCATTTCACTTTTAATAAATTACTTTCGAATCCATTATTTTTAAAACGAATTGAAATTTTATTTTGTTTTAGTTTTAAAGTCAATTCACAAATATCTATATTGTACATAAATTCTTAGAAAGAAAAGAATGACATTCTTCACAGAGTAAAAATAATTTGGTTATTTTTTTTTAAACATTTTCAACCAATATATAGTGATCATGACTATCAATTTAAAATTGTCAATATTTAAGGTGTAGAATTTTACGTAACATTTATTTTATGTCATCAATTAGATCAAATGGAAGAAAGAGGCAATCACTTGTACTGCGACCTTCCTTTATCACTATAGTAAATAAGTCGTCTGAGTTTAAAAATAAGTTGATGGTGTTGTCCTCAGTGAATTCCCAAGGATTTTATCTCTTCTTAAACAAAACCTTTTAGTCTACAGTTGTAATCCATCACTGCATCTTTAAAACATAAGTTAAAAATTGTTGATAACCATGCAACGAAAGGGGCTCATATTCGTACTTAATTACATTTGCTCAAAGTCAATGACCAAGCCTCTAAATAATTTTTTTAAATCCCTTCGGGCAAAGCAATACAAATATCCAATAAAAGTTATCAAGCTTGCTTTGTAGCATCTTACCAACCTGCCTAAAATCTCCTCAGCCTTTGTTGATCACTACAAGTTAGTGTTCCAAGCCCAAGGAGAGATGGCTTAAAAAGTGCATGCTCTACAAGAATGCCTCGATGTCATGCCTCACAAGCTCAACAACGATAATCAAAAGCTTTGTGATGCCCCTCTAACTCTGAAGGAGCTCTTACAAGCAATGCAATGCATGGCTAATGACAAATCCCCAAGTATCAACAATTTTCCTTATGAAGTTTACAAGGTTACCTGACACTTTGTAGGACATGACCTATTTCAAGTCTATAAATAAGCTATGCAAAATGAGTGATCCACACCATGGGATCCAGGACCGAGGTGCATGAGGGACAATTGAGCTATGACTATGTCGAGTGAATGCATAGAGTAGTATTCAGACAGAACAAATAAAACACATTCAATGGAGCAGAAGTCTTTACATGCAAGAAATGCAACTTCTATTTATTAGCAAAGAATAGGGGAAAGAATACAAAGTATAATGTCTACAATCTATGTGTATAGAGTAGAAGTGCAGGGCAAGCTCTCTATGTTATGTTTGTGTGTTATAATGGCATCGATCTCTCTATATGTCTCTCTTGAGGAGATGTGAATGTTGCATATTCATACAAAGAGTACAAGAGCAGTAATAACTATTGTTCGATTACCAAAGAAGATATCCACGGCATGTTAATCTTGTCAGAGGTGGTAGTTAGCAATGATTAAAACAATCAATATCCAGGTTGTCAACTGTTTGAATTCAAATTTAGGATCTCCTTTTGGAAACAATGGTATTTGGATCACTTGGTGCATGTGGCTAGAGTTGACATGTCCATGAGTGGATGTCAGATAGGCACATGACATTGTGAGGTGCACAAGGGTGTTGTAGTCAGTGGTACACACAAATTTATGTTGTGAACGACATAAAAGTGAGAGGTGCGTGAACAATCTAGTGCACTATAGTCGATGAGTGGGCACAAGACTTGGTATGAGACCATGAGGTGCATGGCATACATAAATCAGTAAGTTAGCACAAAACTAGTGCATTGTGTAAGCTAGTGAGACATGCATGTTGTGGCATGTAACTCCCAAGCATGCGAGATGAAGAGTTGCAATGTAGAATTATGAAATATGTAATATGAAATGAAGAGTGCACAGGTGGTCAATGCGTAGAAGTTAGTGAGCTAGCATAGGACTTGTGCATTTAGCTCAAAGTAAACTTCATATAAGGAGTACAGAAGTTTAGGTGAAAGGTGTGTGCTCTGCACAGTAGAGCGAATGAAGAGAAAGTTTGGATGTACAAGGGGCACGAATAGATCATTCGCCCTTTCTTGAAGAGTAATGGTCTCCATTGCATCAATGCACAGTTGGGGGAACTTCACCTGAAGTTGTTATAAAGTGTACCACTTAGCTTGATCAGTGTATTGCCCAACCTCGACTGCTATAAAATTTTGATGTGTGCCATGACGGGTGTGTGTGTCTGTCACTTTAATGATTTGGCCCTTCTCTACGGGTCATAAGTGTTCAAGATCTAAATCAGAAGGATGTCATATCACTGTTAACTCAAAAAGCAACAAAGTGTAAGGCTTGAGAATATCCACAATAAATACCAGGTGCATGCCCAAGTACTGTGGTAGATCAAGAACGAAGGAGTTCTCATCTACAGTGTATCTAATGGTGTATCATTCTCACTTGTGGCACATAAAATGGTGTATGGACCATAGCAGATAGGCTTGATCTTTCGATGTGGACTTTGAAGCACTCCTTCTAAAGTTACAACCAGACCTTATCACCAACACATAATGCATTTATTATGTGATGTGTGTCATGGCGTTCCTTGTATTTAGCTTGGGCATGAGATATAATCTGCCAAAGTTATTGGTGAACAAACTAAATGCGACGTAAAGCCTTATTAGCTTTGTTTACTTCCCATTCATGTACGTGTGACTTAGTGCCTGATGGGGCACAGTAGGAGATGTCTAGAGGTGTCAAAGGTTGAAACCCAAGACATGTTTGGAATGGATTGTGCCTAGTATAGATATGTAGAGCCCAGTTGTAAGTGTGTTGGATGTACAAGAGATTGTCATTTTAGGTATGAATATGCACACAATTGTACATTCATGGGAGATGAATAAGTGTGTGATTCACCACTTTAGTTTGCCTATTTGTTTGAGGATAAAAAGTCATTAATCGATCCAGTTACATTCCCATCAAATCCCACAATGCTTGCCAAAAGTGACTCACAAAGCACAGATCATGGTTGAAGATTATATATGTTGGTAGCCCAAAATGAACCCAAACATGGTTGAATAATGCTTGCACAATGCTAACTACATTAATGTCTTTCTTGCATGCAACCATGATAGCCATTTTGGAGAACCAATCCACTACAACGAACACAAATCATGTTGTCATCTCATCATGGGTAGCCTAGTCATGAAATCCATGCTAATAGATTCCCCAGGCCTAGATGGAACTGGTAGAGGTGTGTAAAGTCCTAGCTTCCTGATCGTGGGCTTGGCAATACAACAAGGGATGCAAGACTTGATGTGGCACTCCACCTCTGTGCACATGTATAGCTAATAGAAGTGTGACTATAGTGTAGCTAGAGTCTTTGTCATGTTGAAGTGTCCTGAGGTCTTGGCATAGTGTGCCTCCCAGATGAGTCATTGGGGAGGTGCACAAGAGGGAGCACAGAGATGCCCAAGCTTATAGAGAAGTTGGTCAGACAAGTATAACTCTAGCACGCGTTTATACCTTGTGTGAGGCTAGTGTAAGTTACTACAAAGTCTTGATCAATTAAGTATAACGGTACCTAGTCTGTGAAGTTGTGGTCATGCATGTCTAGCAATGTGATGAACATGTGAACTGACGGTTGGCTAAGGTAATCTGCAGCCTTGTTGTCCTTCCATTTATTGTGCTTGATCATGAGATGGAACTACTATAGGTAAGTCATCCATTTCATATGACATGTATTTTATAGCTTGTTCTACGAATATAAAAACTAAAGTGGTTTATGGTCTGAATGAATAATTATCTCCTTCCCAAGAATGTAGTCTTGCCATTATTTGATTGATTGTACAATATCATATAGTTACTTATTATATGTGGAGTGCCTTTGCACTATGTCATTAAACATCTCTAAGTAGTATGCAACCAGATGTCCATGTTGCATGAGTACTATATTGAGTACATACTCACACGCATCAATGTGAATTTCTAAGGTCTGTGTAATGTCAGACATTACAAGAATACACATTGTAGCAAGGCATTGCTTGATTGTATCAAAAGTGCACTGTTACGCATGAGTCCAATCAAACTTAGCTCTCTTGCATGTGTTATCTGGGTGAGAGCCCAAGACATGTGTGAGAAACCAATGATAAACCTATGATAGAAGTTAGCAAGTCCAAGAAAAATCCTTAATTCTATGAGATTGCATAGAGTGGGCCAATTTTGGATTAATTTGATCTTCTTTGGGTCTACTCTAATACTAGTGCAATCAATGATGTAACCTAGATATTGAATTTTCATTGTTCCAAATGTACACTTCACTAGTTGGCTTACAACTTGTGCTAGCATAAAGTGCCTAAGATGCGTGAGATGTATTCCATGTGCTCCTCCCAAGTCTTCTTAAATATGAGGATGTCATCCAAGTATATGATGACAAAGGAGTTTAGGAAGGGTCTAAGTATATCATCCATTAAGTGCATGAATGTGGTTGACGCATTGGTGAGGCTAAAAGGCATGACCAACCATTCATATAATCCTTCTCATGTCTTGAAAGTTGTCTTCCAGATGTGTTCAGGATGAATTAGAACTTGATGGTAACCTGACTTCAAGTCGATCTTGATGAAGTATCAAGCACCTTAGAGCTAGTCTATAAGGTCATCAATGCATGGCAGTGGGAACTAGTTATTTATCATGAATTTATTGAGCACATGATAGTCTATGTAGAGTCACCAAGTTTCATCCATCTTGGGTGCCAAGACTATCAAACTTTCGTACAGTGAAGAGTTAGACCTGATCTTGGCCTAATTGAAGAACTCTTCTATCTGGCATTGAACTTCATCATTATCCTAAACTAATCTATGATACATAGGGCTAGTTGGAAGAGGGGATATAGGGACCATATCAATGCAATGTTTTATTGTACAATTTGTTGGAAGACCTTCAAGTTCTACAAAGACTTCATTTTGTTGCTCCAGTAACTTATTGAGTAGCTACTGTTACAATGATGTGTGAGTGCTACGCACTACCAAAGTGTGCTTCAATTTTGGATGCACATGTGTATCAAGGTAGACCATGAGTAACATGAACTTCTACATGTGTGATACAAGTTTATGACACTGTTTGGTTGAGCTACAAAGAGACATCATTATTAATGGGGATGAGAGCTAAACTTATGAAGAAGATGAAAGCATTGGAGAAAAGTTGAACAACTTATTAATGGTCCAAATGGTTCCATCTGTCAAGTAAGAGAATTGAACTTGAAGGTTGCATGAAAATTTTCATACCTTTAGAAGTCCATCATATGAATGGAAATTATGACAAAGATGCAAGCATTAGAGGAAAGCTGAACAACATGCTTATGAGGCATGATGAAGCAATTTAAGAAGTGATAATGGGAACCCTTTTTTTCATAATGAGTTTGTTCCATGTGCATGTACATGTATAAAAAGGGAGGATAAACTAAGTTTATTTTCCACCCAAGCAAATGGTGGAGCATATGGGATCGTAGCTAAAGATGGAGATGTCACAATGAAGATTGACAAGTTCATGATTACAAAAGATCTCATTTTGCATGGAAATAGAGTCTTTCTAATGTTTGGATGGGAAAAGGAACAAAAATTTTAGGTACAACCCAGTCAAGGATAGTAGCAGGAAGGTATCCTGGAAACTCTCGATGGTATGCTCAATTAGAAATTTTTGGATAGCCAAAAAGATTGCTACAACAAGGTAACTCTCTTGAGTATTTTACTTTGGGTCAGCGATGCATGGTCTTTAAGTTTTAATTTATGAGTTTGTTCTTAGGTGAAAAGTGCCATCACGAGTTGGATAATGGTGTGGGATACATCATTCATATTGAGGAAGTTATGAGCACCACAAGAAGATCATAAGGGGCAATCCACATGGATAGTTATGCAAGGGATCTCCAACAAGGCATGGAGGGAATGCGGGATGATGTGTTACTTTCACCAAATGATAGAGGGAGTATAAACATGATATTCATGAGCTAACTTATCATTATTAATGCTACCATCATCACCATTAACATCAACCACATCATTATAGTTACATTCATATTTGTGGATATGGGGTGTCCTTCCCCCATAATACACAAGGTTGGAATGAAGAGTGAAGTTGTTAATTATCCTAAAGGGTGCAAGTGAAGAGGACAGGTTCAAGGCAATGGCTAACCTCTTTTTCAAGAAAGTTTTAAAACTTTATGGGCTACTTAAGAACATCATTAATGAAAGGGACAATAGGTTTATGAGCTTGTTTTGTCAAGTGCTCTTTCATTTGACATGTACATGATTCAGATTATTGGAGTATTACGACGTATTTATGCACTTTAGCATGATGATACTTGGGGATGAAATATTTCATTTGCTCAAGTGTAAGAAAATTTGGGAAGGTAAGAACGTCATGTCCCCTTTTCAAGGCTATCTCACTAAGGAGACCTTTGGCCCTATTTGACTTCCTGGGGGCTAAAAGGGAATACAAGGGAAACTTGGTTCTTTGTTCAAGTTGATTAAAAAAACTTGTCGCCAACTTCTTTATAAATGAAGTTATAATAAAGAAAAATATTTGTCTAGTTTGATAAAAGTCACTCCATAATTTAGAAAGTATATTAGAGGGAAAGGATGTAAAAAGGGGGAGGAGGTTCATTTTGAAGGATCAGGTTATTCTTATCAATTAAAATAATAAACTTGAACACGTTCTGCTTGAATTGCATCCATTGGAGATGAAACCCTTCATTGGAAGGCTGAAGTAAGGATGACAACCCTAAACATTCAGTGGGGTAACTCTAATTTAAGGGTTACATTAAGCAAAACTTGATAGTTTTAGAATTTTAGGCCAGTTTTTATGGGGAGCGCAATAGATTGAAACTATTTTTCAATGGGACGTAGCTATTGGAGTCCCTTTTCTAGGGTAACAAACCACTTTGGAGGCTTTTGTGAGGGCATCTAACCCCTATGATACTTTTCCTAAGAAAAAAACCTCTTGGAAGCTTTGAATTAAATGTTGGGAGTGATTTGTTGAGGGTTTTAGGAGTTTGTTCAATCATAATTGTAGTTGGTATTTTATTGCAATTTTCTACCATATATTTAATTAAAAAAAAATCAGATTTAAGGATCTTATATGCAGCTATAATATTTATAATTTTTGACAAGTATTTTGGTGAATGAAATATTATTTTTGTGCCCTAAATTGGCATATTTAGAATTTGAATTTTTATTTACTTAGGGTTTGAATTAGAAAATTAGATTTGCATGTGTTCATGTTAGGATCTTTTTGGAAACTCGTTTGGTTCTAATTCTACCCTAAAAGGGACATTAAATGGTTACATCAATACACATGTGTACTCGTAAACCTTGCTCTTTCAATTTCTTTCTTTTCAAATACTTTCAATTCCAAATTATATACATTGATTATGTATTGTAACATGCTCTTGGTTGCAGGTTAGTCACCAACAAAGCACTCAAGTTGGATTCAAGCAAAGTCAAGGTGTGTTATACACACCTAGGCACACATTCCTTTCATTTAAACTAGTAATTTTATTACAATATTAAAGGGGGTCAATTGCAAACACTATTTTATAGATTATATAACACCTCAGTCTTATACACTTGGCAAACTCAAACTTTAGTTATTCCTCTCAGTTTTGAACCTTTCCTACTTTTTGAAGTCTTGCATTTGCCCTATCTTGTACCCTTTTCCCTATCTCTTAGTCCAATCAGTCTTATGTTGATGACTCAAACCTTCTATCTTACTCAAAATGCTTTAAACCTACTTATCTTCCACCTCGACAAGTTTTGAGTCTGTACCTACTTTCCTGCTCCCTAGACACTAGTGTTTCGGATAGATACCTATGTTGATGCAGGTGTCCTACCTAGACACAAGTGTCCAATGCTCTAAAGTCATCTAATTTACAAATGAAACATATCCTAATTGTTGGCTTAAGTGATTTAATGTGAATTACTTCTCCAAAGGGATTGATATAAATACAAGATCAAACCTCATTCATTATTCACCTAACATACACTGAAAAAGACCTAAGACAACTTATGAAAGCACTCAATCAAGCACTCAATAAAATAAAAGCTTACCTATTTTCTCCTATTTTCATATCAGTCATAGGGACAACACATACTCAGGTCTAAAGTACTGAAGGAGTAGCCTAAGTGTCTGATTTGCCAAGTTATAAGTTAGGTCACTATTATGTTTGGTTTGTACATATTGCATGATTTACACACAAGCCAATGCATAAGGGATAACTACATCAATTTGAGGCCCTCTTTGGATTTTCGGCTATGTAGGAAGTGCTCATTGAGATAGGGGTCTTTAGGGTCAGCTTGATACCATGTTTCCACTAACCCATTTTTCCTAGGGCATCATTTAAGGGCAAAGAGAAGTGAACCTAGGGTTTTGATCAATATACCAAGAATGATAATATATGCACAATATCTAAAGAAATCAAGTGGAAGGCAATAATAAACTTGAAAAAACCCAAATGATGGACTAAAAAATGAAGTTATATTGTGGTCTAGACACTGGCATCACCATCATGACACTATTGTCGATGTAGGCATCCAACTTGGATGCAAGTGTCTAGCGGTTAAACATAGTTAGAATTTAGAGTGAAAAGAACCAAGATATATGTTACATTCCTATGATAATTGTTGATCATTGTTGTATTCTAGAACATAACATCAAACAAGATATGCTCTCTTTTATCCCTTAGCTGCTTTGTACTTGTTGTATGTATTACACATGCTCAATTAGGAAAATTTGTGTTGTTGACTATAGATTAGTGTGAATATAAATATTGTCATTCCTTTCAAATAGTTTATTGGTTTGTGTGTTTTATATGAAAATACCCAAAAACCATAAAACAAGGACCTTCAAGAATAAAAGACATTTTCGTTCAACGAGATTGTTGAAATCCTCAAATGAGTAGTTCCATTGTCTAACACATCAATAAAACTTTAGGTGGCTAACTACCTCCAAGTTTGAAGTAAATATAGATTTTATTATGTTTTAAGGGAAAAATGTAGATGTAGTAGATATCTAATTAGATAATTTAAAGTCATATTTTTATATGAATTAATTTTGTAATCAAGAGAACATCATATTTGCACTTTTTAAAGTTTCTTCACCCATTAACCAGGGAAACTTTACTAGAAGCCTTCAAAGATGAATATTATCATGAATATGTCTATGATGACCATTACATTTAGTCGTAAAAATTTCATCAAGGACACAACCAATTAATTTAGGAATACATTGATACCTTCCATGACTTGTATACAAAATTGGGTTCATTCAAATCACAACAATGTAAATTTCTTAAGTAGTGTAGTGGACTAAAACCTTTCATTCATTCCAAATTGATGTTGGTTAAGGTAAATATGATGGGATAATCCTATTAATTGGAATAAATCATTAAAGAAGAGTCAAAATTGAATGCAAGTGGGACACAACTCAACACTAAAGAAGACACCTTCTTTAGATAAATACAAACCATATAAGATAAGTAAATGGTGTGATAAACACATGACCAACAACCACTAAAATTCAAAGTGCCATACATAGAAAACCTTGCTTGTGCATGTATAAGTAGAATGTCTGATTATCCAACTATTCCTAGAAGCATGGGACACTATCCCAAAATCTTCTTGTCTTGGTGCAACAACCACACTAGTATGACAAAGCATTGAATCATAATGTGTGTTCCATTCAGAGATATGGGTGAAAGGGTATCCACATGATTTCCTGATCAATGGTGGTAACATGAGAAATCTCAATTTTGAAGTTATCATCAAGAGTCCAAATTTTATAACCATGCCTCATCCATGTACCTACAATTTGGGACAGTTCAGTGCCTACAACACCAAAGGTATACATATCACTCACCAATGTTGTTTCTCGTATTGTATCCAGCCTTTCAATGAGGAGCTCATTTGTGACATAACATCAATTAATTCTCACGATATAATCTTTGCGTATTCATACATGTATCACCACTAGAGTGCTTATATATCCAATCTTTTAAGTATCATCATATTACTTGTAAGTAAGAGATATAAGATCCTTGAAGTGATTCCACGCTCTAATAATGCCACATGAACTCCTAAGAAGATTATATCATATAGTTATGCATCCTTGACATTTAAAACTTAACCACCTATAATAAAACAACATCAATCCGTAAAGATCTATAATATTTTGGAAACCATGTACACCTTAAATTTTTTTATGTTGGTATATAAAGTTGTCAAGGTAGGTCAACTCATTCACTAAGGAAAATGGTTCACTAGGGAACAACTAAGCCACGATATCACATTTGCTTCCTAGACTTAAAGTGATTTAGATTTTTACTTCTCAAGAGGGGTGACTAATCTAGGTGGATCTCTAAGAGTAGTTCCAATGATACTGCCGTGTCAATGTTTATAGCTTGTGATAATGATGATTTTTATTCAACAGCCTGTAGTACTCCATAATTGCATCAAGCAGTTTATTATACCTTGAATATCACACATCCATCTCCACCATATGTTACACACACTTCTACAATGTCATAACAAAATATAGGAAAACTAGACATTACACCATCCATGTGCATGCCAAACCTTATGCAATATTTACTAGTGGCTTCCTTAGGGTCCCATATACTAATACGGCCACATTGCTAAGGTCAAATCACACAAAATGGTACCATTGGGTGTTGAATAACTTGTTGCCTCCATTCTGGTAGGGGCAGAGCTTCCACTAAAAATCAAGGGTTGCCTCTTGTGGAGCCAAGGGGTAGTGCCCCCATTCACGAGGTAGTAAATGTTTTGACAGTTAAATTTTAACCTCGTTTCAGCTCAATTGTTAAAAGGCAAATAATCACACATGGAAGCTCAACTGTTTCAAGTTCCATAATGGTTCTTTATGCATTCACAACTTTGTTATCTATGTATTCATATCTATAACATTAGTTAGAAATCAGATGGTGGGAGATAAACAACCATACATCTCCCTCAAGAGTATACCATGTGTAAAACATAGAGATTGTTAAAAAAATTATGTTCCAATTCTATTATTTTATCTATTTTGAATCTTGTTCATATTAATTCTATATATGTATATAAAACATCTAAATTTTCATTTAGAGTGTGGTCCCTTTGACATCTTAGGAATCATATCAATTAGTTTATTAGAAATGTCGATTGTAATGTTATAACAAAATGCATAGGTCAATACAATTTTTTAAGTTCTCACTCTCTTACCTTATAAACTCTAATTCTACTATATATTCTCAGCAATTGTTTAAAAATTTATACAAAATCAAATATTCTTCCAAACCCCTTTATTTTTATTTATTATAACAAGGGTCATGTAGCGGCTAGTCCCTACCTCTATTGTGTCATTTATATTAAGAATTGTAATGCCAATTATAATGTAGCCCTCAAGTCTAAAATAATTTGTGCAATGTAAGTAATATATAAAATCTATGAGAATTTTGGAGGTTAAATTGTAGGTGAATTTCCATGTTTATATGAATAATGGGTGGTTGGGCAACCAAGTCTTTATGTACTTCATTGTTCTATGTGATTTAATATTGCTTGCAGGTTGGAAAATTTAACTAACGTAAAAACTACTTTACTAAATAAATAAGTGGACGTAAATGCATTTTTAGTAATTCTAGTAAATCAAACCATATAGAATTTCCCAGTGCTCCATTGTTGTGTAAAGTACAATTATATATGATTGAAAGCAAGTCCAATCAAATTAAGCTTCCATAAATTAATATTATTTTATATTGAATGCGAGGTATTATCATGAGTGTCATCAAAGTGAATGTGAGGCATTGTAATTCTATGTTTGCATTCAATGAGTGGTATTTTCATCATTGTCACTCTATTAAATATGCTATGGCTCTAGGTTTACTCAACAACATGGCAAAAAGATGAAACTTTTAGTCACAACAAGTGTAACATGTGTACAATTTATAATCAATTATTAATTTTACATTGTGCAATACACCTTGATATGGGGCAACACTTCTAGTCCTACACAAGCCTTGATTTTGTTACAAAAATACCTTAGACTATAGTGTGTGCACTCTAGTAATTCTATTTCTAAATTTGATTTAGCTACACAATCTTGGTATGATACTTATTGTAAGCAATCATATTAATGGTGAACTTTCCATTTAACACATGATTTATAAATAATTTTTGAATTATAATTTTTATTATGGGTTTCAAGCTCAATGTTATTCATGTCATATTGAATTAAAATTTGACACACTCTAAAACATAAAAAATATGGTCATAGATTGTGTTTGCTTATTAAATTGGAAAAGGATGAAGTGTTGGGAAAAAGGTAAATTTGAGAGGTGGTAGAGTGTAATAATGTGAGATATTTTTGAAATGGCCAACCTTAAATTATTTTTCTATATGATCGTCATAATAAAATTACTAATCACTATAGTATGTAAAAAATATTAAATAATTACCTCAATATATGATGAATTTCTTTTATACCCTGACATGACAAAGTGTAAAATTTTAGAAAAGGCAATGGTTTCAGTCACAAAGAATATGTGAAAATCAAAACACATTCTGTCTATTCAAATTTTATTCCTAAAGATTCAAATTTCAAAAAAAGGCAACATTTTTTTTTGAACCCTTTATTAATGAGGGGCTTAATTTAAGGAGCACTTCAAACTTGAACATTGGATAAGCTTGATCATTGGCTATAATTAATTGGAAGTGATTTTGTATGAGTTTCGTAATAATTTCCCAATGCAATCTCTGCCTATAAAAGTGTATCTAATGTACTTTGGGTGCCCACTACAATTTACTTTTATGTAATGTCCCCTTTAGGGTTGAATTAGGAAGAATTTGGTTTTCCAACTAACCCTAGGAATATCAAAACAAAACCCTAACACAAAATGTATTTTTATAATTTTTAAAGTTTCAAACCCTAATCTTAAATTTTAGATTTCTAGAAATGAACATCTACGACACAATTATCAACATTTTGCATTAAATATTCACCACAAATTTTAGAATTTTATAGCCATGAATAATACCTCAAATTCTATTTTTTTTGAACCAATAGATGGCTAGAAAATTTCAAATAAATAGTAGTTTATTATTCAACCCCTTGCACAACAAATTAGGCATAAATTAGCCCTTCCAAATGTAAAATCAGACCCCATAAGGGAGTAGTCAACCCTCAAAAAGGCAAATTATTGCCTTCCAAAAATAAACACAACCCTAACTATAATTATCTACCTTTAATGACCCGTGTTGCCCTATTTTTGGGCTTCAAACCCTAGTCACCACATGTAGAGATGAAGTCGCTACCCTTTCTTTACTGTAATTTCCCCAAAATAATGGAAATCGTGTTCAAATTAATCCGTGATGCACCTTGCAACCTCTGAATGGAGCTGCCATAGCTGAATATTAAGGGGTTTCATCCTTAGTTTTAGGTTTCCTATGAAAGTTTTCATTTTTAAAGGTAATAAGTCAAGATTTTTGTGCTCAAACTCAAAATTCAATTCACCAAATAACACAAGGTTCACAGATGAACCTCTATCCTCTTTAAATACCCTTTTCCTCAAAAGAACCCTCCCTAAAGTGGGGCGCTCCACTTGGAGGGAAAATTAGAATATTCATAAAGGTATTTTCCTTTTAAGAACACTTAAGGACTTAATTTAGCCCATGAACTCAAAAGGGCCCCTCCTCAACTCAAAATTAGAACAACTTAACCAAAAAGTACCTTTTTACCAAGTGAAGAGGGGGCGAGAGGGGAAGTGGGGTTAGTGTTCCCTTTGTCAATTCCTTTCCCTTAACCTAAGAAACACATAAAAATAAGGCTAAGGGTCTTCTTTTGCTTATTTATAAAAATGGGGACATGACATTTTTAAAACATACAATCCATATGGTTCAAGTAGAATTATGAAGCCTAGTCTTATTTATGAGGCCCATTATAGCATATTTAGCAGGAAATACAAGGATTGTACCTTTTTTGTCATCGCTATTGCACCAACACCATTGGAAAATAATAGTACTTCTCTCAACCTTTTTTCATTGTGTATATGAAATAACATTGTATAGTTAACCAAAATAAAAAAGTAAATAAATATGGAAGCCTTTTTCTGCAACAACAAAATATTTTCTTGAACTTTATTGGCTGTCTTATTTGTCATAGGTGTTTAACAAGCACATAATAAAATAATGGTCATTCATTGTTAAAAAAAGTAAATTATTAACGTTGTTTGGGACTGAGCCCCTTGTTGTGTCCCAATTTTAGTTGGATCTCTAGTCTCTGTAAAAGCTCCTCACGTTGGGTTGTGAGCTCCCATCAAAACCCTCACATTTACCCGTATCAAAAAAAAATTCAATTCTTTAATGGACACAAAAAATAACTACCTTTATGCATTAAACCTATAAACAATACTCTTCAATTTCAAATCACACGAGCAGACACATGGTGGAGCAATGAAAGATACAATTACCTTAAACAATAACATATCCTTGACCTGCACAATAAAATTTGCTCAAATGTATGCATCACTGACACCAATTGTAGGCAAAGCCATTTATTTTTTCCCAAAAAACCTATATGAAATAAATTATTGATTATAAAAAGCTAGATCATAAATATGGCAACCTCTCCACACAAACACAAATTATTAGAAAAATAATGAAGCTAACTTTTTCTTTCCAAACTATAGCGATAATTCCAAAATAATTACAGTGTACTCATTGCTAAGTATGAGCATGGTCGTGATAAACTCTATATCATTATTAGTCTTTAAATCATAACAACATTTCATAGAACATATTTTTTTAATGTATAGTTGATAGTATTTATCATGACAAACAACAAGCACTGTGTTGCAGCTCTAGTACTTGTCATGTTGAGTAGTGGTAATTCCTTGATCCGAGCAACATTTCAAGGGACAATTCGGGTGACGGTTCTACCTCAATTGGTGGCAGAACTTTTGGAAGCCATAACTTTTGCACCATAGCTCCATTTGACTCCCCGTTTGAACCGTTAGAAAGCTAAGAATGAGGAGAACATGATGAGATGGCATTGACTCCCTGTTTTTACCCCCAAAATCTCAATGGAAGTGTCCTAAATTTTAATTTTAATAATGTAGTCTAAAAATAGTAATTTCTCGAATTCTATAATGTTTTAAATCATGGAAGTCAAACCAATTCATCTCCCTCGAGATTGGTGACCTTCCACATCCTCCTCCTACCTTCAAAGTATGTATAAAAATAGATACAGCCTGAAAAGTCAATCAAACATCTCTTCTCAGAGATAGGCATATGTTTGGATCTACAAATTTGATCAATAAACATCTCTTCTCAGAAAGAACATTATTACAATTGTGTTATTCTTGTTTCTTGAATTATCTTTCAACCAAAGCTCCTGAGTTTTGGATTATTGCCACATGCCAACGAAGTCAACAAGAAATTTTAAATTTAGGGTACCTCTAGTGCATCAACAATATTAATAACTAAGGCATCTGGGACATTCTCAACATCAAGCCAATCACTGTCAATAGAACCAAATAATACAATACGTGAAATCAAAAAGTTGTTTGGACCATTTGCTCATATCCCTGCTCTCAGAAGGCCAAGCAACGTTATAATAGAAATCTCCCTAGTCCAATTTGGCATCCTTGGAATATCTTATTTTGATGTTATAGCCAATAGGGTTATCATCCTCTCCACTTCTTCAATTCTCTCTCTTTTAGAGGAAGATTAAAAAGGCCTTGTCCATTGCTTATATGCGAGTAATAAGAGAGTCTGAGATTCCATGATTAACGATCTGAAAGAAGCCCTAGGTTTGTGCAACAGTTGAAATATATGTTGCCGTCTACTTTTGTAGGTATTGTGGCTTCAATAAAGAATTCAAATGTGATTGTTAGTGCCGAAAGTATTATGTGTTGCATGTGCTATGAATTAATTGCAATAGAACTCCCTTGATTTTGTGTTTGGGTTTTTTGTTTGGAAACGAGAAGCCACAAGCCTATTCCCTACATTTTTTTTAGAATGTTGCTTATTTATGCCTTGATGCCAACAGTGCAATTGCAAAAACCGTTGAGCTCCATTGTCCTAAAACATGCTACACATATTCAGGGAATCAACAATATGCTAATAAAAGTTGTTTTTAGATATGAAATAATGATACACTATGGTGTGGGAGAAATTAATCGGAGACCAACTTACCTTGAGAAGAAATAAGGATTTGTTGAGGTCCAAATCATTACAATTTTCCTCATCTTTGGGAGGTTGAACAAACAACCCCGCTCACAGATATGACAACCACATTTATCAAAATGAAATCACACAGTTGACATGTCGCTGCCTAGAAAGGCACAAGTGGCCTTTGTTAAGAGAACATAACATGCGTTAATAACCCCCCAACATCCACTAAGCTCCAATTTTTTTAAAGGATGAAATGCTTTCCATTGGCCCTCAAAAGAAAACAATAAAATATTTAGGCCTTTCTGCAAATATTAGGAAACGGTTTAAAAAAATGCAATTTGAAGTCCCCAGACTTTCCTAAAACAGGGATCATAAGAACTTGAAATGATTTGATTGGGCAACCGTGTATAATTCAATTTACAGTTAACCATAATTATGAAATACATAAAAAACTATTATGTCGTTTGCAAAACATTCAGAAATTACAAACATATATTTTGTAGGCTGTTATGATTGGATGGCACGGTAGTATTGACCATAATAAACGTTGAAGGCAAAATCAATAATACTTCCCAGAGGGACTAATAAACACCATCTAAAATCTTGATAACAATTTTCCCATAAATGTAAAATTGTTTTATCTTAAGATTGGAAATTTTCATACTTGAGTAGAAACATCTTATAAATAATATAAAGTTGAACTCTATGTAGTTTCATTTAAATGTAATATCACCTAATAATATGTTGATATAATTTTTATTTTATTTTTATAATAATATGTTAAATCAAATATTTTGATTGATTAGAAGGATTTTTTTTTTTAAAATTACCATGGGAATCCGTTACAATTCTTCATTATCTCTATCTAGGTTTGGTAATTAATCAACCATCTTCATGCTTCACCTTGTTTGGTTCTAACCACATTTAGGTTTTTGATTTATATTCGTATTTATTATAACTCATCCTCATCTCGGTAAAGTCCAATCAAAATGAGTGAGACCTTATGGACGTAGGTTTAGAACGATTGACTTCCACCTCAAAAAAATTATTTATTTTGAATGAAAACTATAATAACTTATTTTTAAGAAACTAATTAAACTCGATTTTATTATTTTAATTCTAATAAGAAAGAGAAAATTATTTATTTTGAATGAAAACTATAATAACTTATTTTTAAGAAACTAATTAAACTAGATTTTATTATTTTATTTTTAATAAGAAAGAAAAAATTATTTATTTTGAATGAAAATTATAATACTTTATTTTGAAAAGAAAGTAATTAAATTTGATTTTATTATTTTAATTCTAATTCATACATAAATATTTAATGCGACCCTGCAAGGGTAGGAAATGGAGAGATCCAAGCTTCCAAGTACAAGCAGTAACACTTTTACAAGTCAGTCATTCAGGAATCAGGCCTGCAACAACAGTATCATGAGTGATGGTGAAAGCCCTTCCAATAGTTTTTTTAGTCGGCAAATCACCCGCCGACAAGCAGTAAACTCAGACTCTGTCACCAAATAGCCGTCTGCCACCTCAAACAGCTCAAATAAACACTTCACCAGACATCTACACGGTTACGAAAACCTTCGATATTTTCCCAACGATCGACCACACTAGGCGACGACATTTGTAAAGGTCAAATCAAATATGAAAAAAATGGTCTAATGTTTTTTTAGTTTATTGCACAAGCTCTGATGTAAGTAACCCGAGTTTAAGGATGGGGGAGGTGGGGATTCCGGAAAAGCGCGGAGCGGATATTTGCAGAAAACTTGGTGCCATTGACGCCACGTCGCACAAAATACAAATGCCTAAATCGAGATATGAAGAAAAAGCAAAAAGCGAGGGATGGGAGTTTGCTTCTCGTTTTCACGACAATTCTTTGCCGTAAATGACCAGACAGTACTATACACTCTATGGCCGCCCCGCCCTGCAGTAAAGCAGCTCTTATTATTAAATATTATACCTGTGAAAATGCAGCCAGATGAACATGGTCGCCGGTTCAATTCTGTCTTAATACGTTTCTTGAAAATTTATTAAAAAATATTTTTTATAGGGGCATTCTGAAAAGTGGATAACGAAAATCTCCGATACTGTTGCTTCTTTGTTGAGGTTGGTTCTTCTAAGAAATGATATAAAATGATTTCAAAATAAGTTATGTATGACGTTGAAATTTAAGATACTGTTATTAAATTGTTGAAGTTGGTTCTCCTGGCGATTTGGATTGTGAGTTCTATTATTTGTTTTTTTTCTGTCTTTTGCCTTTTTTATCCTGACCTTTTATCAGCATGGTGAACACTGCTAATATCTTCATTTCATTGTAAATGACGCATTCTGTTTATCTGTTTGCATTATGTTAACAAAGGGTCTGGTCCCAGGATCCTTAGCAGATGGATTATTTATACGTTTAGGATCCTACTTGAAGTTTTTCGGAAATTATCTTTTCCAATCAGTTAAATGTTGTTTGTTTACCTGCTTCACATTCGAGTCTGTTTCAACTAATAAAGATATATATATATATATATTCTCCTAGTCTCTCTATTTGATATTCGTAAGTAGGATGAATTTAGTGAAATAGCTATGCCATTCCTTTTCTATATTCTTTCGCCACTCCTATTCTAAATCATTCTCTCACATAATTTTTGACATCTTCGTGTTATTAATCCTTCTTGTGCAACTGTTCTTCCACACCAAACATGAATGACTGCTTGGCAGGTAATTGGAATGGAGCCTGCCAAGCGAATTATCTCAGGGTCCCAGAAAATGTCCGGAAAAGGTGGAGCACCAACCTGAATATTCATGATTTCCCTGAAAATTTGTGAAATGGACAAATTAGGAGATGGTGAGATGAATTCTGAGCCGTCAAGGGCATCTGAAGTTAATGCCCAGGAGAGCACTGGCGATCGTGCTGACGCTTGGCAAATTCAACCGTCACAGAGTCTTGCTGATACATCGAACAATCCAAACAACACTGTAAATGATAAATATTTAGGTTCTTTTGGACCGGACGATAAATATTTTGGCTCTTTTCAGCAGGATGAAAAATATTTTCGTTTCTTCGAACCTGGCTCAAACCCAGATCTCAGAGAGAGTGAAACAGAACCTGGGGATGTGACTTTGAGACAATGGCTGGCCAGGCCACAGAGGAGTGTGAATAAATATCAATGCCTGCACATTTTTGGGCAAGTTGTAGAAGCCATGAATGCTGCACATTCTCAAGGACTGGTTTTGCAAAACATAAGGCCCTCATGCTTAAGGTTGTCTTCTTTCAATCGGATTTCTTTATTTGGCTCTACAAACAACAACCCAGGGAACAATATTTTCAATAGAAGCGTTCAAGGGAATTTACAATCAGACCAAAACAGGTCAGTGCAGAAGCATAGCCATGATCTTGAACAATATCGGAGATGGCAACAAGCACCAAATCAATATGCTTATAATGATGGGAATCTTGATGGTCATGCTTCTTCAGTTGCAGTGGGATCTTCTTCTCATGAAGTTTTAAGGAGAAGAAGATCAGAATCAGGGAACATGCAGGTTGATCATGAGGAAGAGAGCAATCGACAGAAATATGGCCCCTTTCAACCAAGGCAAACCTCGCACATGGAGCTAAGTTGGTACACCAGTCCAGAGGAGCTCATGGGGGTATCCTATTCATTTTCTTCAGATATTTATTCCCTGGGAGTTCTCTTTTTCGAGGTATTTGAATTTGAGTTAAATTGTTTTTTTTTTTTTTTTTTAAAAATTTAATCTCTACCAGAATAAGCAACTCGAGTTTCAATTAAAAAATATTGTTGTTAATACTATATCTACATGTTTGCGTGTAAAATACTTCACATAAAATTGCATTGTGACTCCTGAAAAATGAAAAACCTAAATTGTCTACCTGTGGAAATTCTAAAAATCTAAGAGACATAGTTTCATTCATTTGAATATTTTTTTTTTATCACCAGCTATTTTGCACCTTTAGCTCAGAAGAGGAGCAATGCAGAATAATGTCAGATCTAAAGCATCGCGTACCACCTCCTCACTTGCTACGTAAGTGGCCTAAAGAGATTACATTTTGCTTATGGTTGCTTCACCCTGAACTGAACCAACGCCCAAAACTAAGGTTAGTAGCTTTTACTAATGGATGGTATATATATATATATATATTTTGGTGTTTAGCTTTTGGATAGGTGTTAGGACCAATCAATTTCATGGGTTAGTAAGTGAGTTCCAATAACTTCTGCACTGAGACCTGCCTGTCATTGTGGGTTGACTATAGTACAATTTGTTTATGAAGGTTATTAATGTGACTCTACAAATGTGTTTTCTATATCTGCCTATCTGATTTCTTCATGAAACAACGAGTACAAAGTTTTGTCTGATGCAATGCATATTTGAAGAAAGTACCTATGCATCAGCCTAGACCCTAAAGAGGAATAAGAGTTGAATTGTTATGCCCTAACCCCAGCAACATAGATATGAGATGAAAGCCCAATATAAACTAGGCGCTCAGCTTAATTGACACTGAGAATCCCCTTTTGTGGTTTTCTCTCTGTTCAAACTTATGGTATACAGCTTTGTTTAAAATGATGTAGATTTAGAAAAGCCTTTTTATGAACTCTTCCATCTTCTAGCCTTCGTACTTTGAAGAAAGTGATAAAAATATAACTTAACGTTGTGTGGTTGGTCTTTGACTCTTCTTTGCTGTCTATCTTCTACAATGCCATATCTAGTGATTCTGCCCCTTTTTTCATGAATCACACTGCTATGTGCCCTCTACAACCCTCCCCGTGTAATGATTATTTAGGTTCAATTGTTCTTCAAATCCTTAGTAATAGATGGTGTGATCAAGTATTGGTTAATAGTCAATGTCCAATTTAAGGCACTCAACAGTAATCAAATAGAAGCATGCTTCCATATATATTCCTTAAGTGTTTCTCAAGGGAATTTGCACAAAATGTAACATGAAAACCACCCAATCATGCAAAGGTTTAAGAGTCTTTTTATTGAATTTAACCTCGTCCAGCCCAAAAAAAGGTGTCAACCTAAGGAAAAGGGAACAAGAATGCTTTACTAGTAAGCAGATATTGCTCTCTCTGGCTTCCTTTGTTAAGTGTTGCTCGTTTGCTGCTATTCAAATTGTTCCACATGCACCTACAAACATGTGAATGCGAGTGTTTAGGCTTAGAATCAACTTCATCCTATAAAATACAAACTTTTTCTAGCCTTTTCCACTAGTGAAAAAAAATAAAAAATCACAAATCAAGATAGAATAAAATGCAATGCTACATGAAGTTTTGGTTTGTGGGGATGGTGTCACTTTTCTCACTCCTAGCTTGTAAGCAGCCCTAAGAATCAAACATGGATCTAGTGGTTAACTCACAAATTTACCGCTAGATCACAACCCGACTGACAAGAATCATCATATCTATTGTCATTATAACAGTAAAAATAGTGCATAGATTGAGTTCTACTTGTAACCACTCAATCTCATTAGTTGACATTAATTGATAGCTCAATATGGAATAAAAGTAACAACATATTAATAATAGTTTAACCATGTCGAGCACTGCAAGCACTAATTACTGCATTACTAGTTAGTGTTGTCTCCAAATCTTGCACCCTAGAAGGGGGTGTTCAGTCCTATTCCAGATTTGGGTAACGTTGGATCATTTCCAGGCATGTGGGTGTGCCTATAGGGGAAATGAACCTCTAGGATTTAAAGGGCTAGCTCCTTGAATGTGTCTCTACAAGACAATTTCTGTTTAAACCAGTTGAGTTAAGGGAAAAGAGTTGGAAGTTACAGAAAAGGATAACCTATTCTAAGGGTGGTGATACACCGAAATTATCTTCCACACAAATGCCATATCCTAGTGCACGATGCAACAAAAGACACAAGGTATTTCCAAGCTCTAAAGAATCCAACACAAGTATTTCAACACAGAGGTGAGATGTGTAAAATATCACAAGGTAAATGAGTCTGAAAGGAAAACTTTGCACGTTCCAAAACTGTAATACACATGCAGAAATTCAATACACTTAGACACACTCTGTGTGACCTGTTAGAACCAGAACCCTTGCTCAGGCATGAAGGACAAAGGATAGAAGGATGAAGACCATCACTTGTTGTCACTATTTGACACTTACACACTCAGACAATGTTCACAACTTCAAAGAAAAGTCGATTGGTAGTAATGCTGAAAGGCAGGGTATCATTCCAGCAGGGCTTCACCGTACTCTGTGTGTGTCATTTTTTACTAGCCAAAGGGTTGTATATATAGCAAGAAGAAAGAGAGAGAGGAAAGCCTTTGGCGCCAAGGAGAGGAATCAATTTGTTTCAAGTCACCATCTTCAGCTGTAACCATCTTTACAAAGGATGCTTGCTCGGGCTATTTGGTTGATCCATGTCATCACAAGCTATTACACATTTGGTCCTGCTCTCTCAAAGATGCTTTTCCAACGTTTGCATCAACAAAATAAGGATATTCTTGGCTGAGTCATGGCATCAAAACGGTTATTACAAGGGAGTCCACCTGTTGCAAATTTGTCTTTCATTCTGTTTGGCTTTGTCCTTCTTCTTTGATTGGTCCTCAAGGAACGACTCGGATCCTGGTCGATCAATGGTGATGCGAGCTTTCTTATTGTTTCGATGGATGAAGGACACGAGCCCTTGGATCTGCCTGAATCCTCTTGTGTTTGAACACCAACGGTTAGCTCACTGCCCTGAAAATTGACATTTGTGCAACCGTCATTTTACCTGGCCATTTCCTTCGGGCATCCTTCCTTTTCTCCTTGGAACCATCCTTTCTTCGGCAATCCTTCTACGGACTATTTGTTTCGGACTTTTGTTTCAGACAAAAAGTTTGAAACAATTTTCCCGCAGGCACTTTCCATTGGACATTCTGCTTTGGGCTTGAAAGTGACCCTTCGAAACTTTTCGAAGGGCACCTTGGAGGAAAGTGGCCCTTCATAAAAGTTTCAAAGGGCACTTTGGAAGGAAAGTGACCCTTCGGAACTTTCCGAAGGGCACTTGGAAGAGAAAGTGTCCCTTCGAAACTTTTCGAAGGGCACTTTGGAGGAAAGTGTCCCTTCGAAAAAGTTTCGAAGGGCACTTTGGAAGGAAAGTGACCCTTTGGAACTTTCTGAAGGGCACTTGGAAGAGAAAGTGTCCCTTCGAAACTTTTCGAAGGGCATTTTGGAGGAAAGTGTCCCTTCGAAAAAGTTCTGAAGGGCACTTGGAAGAGAAAGTGACCCTTCGGAACTTTTCGAAGGGCACTTGGAAGAGAAAATGTCCCTTTGAAACTTTTCGAAGGTCACTTTGGAGGAAAGTGTTCCTTCGAAAAAGTTCCGAAGGGCACTTGGAAGAGAAAGTGTCCCTTTGGAACATTCCGAAGGGCACTTTGGAGGAAAGAATCCGTTTGAAAAAGTTTAGAAGGGCAGTTTGGAAGGAAAGTGACCCTTCGGAAAAGTTTTGAAGGGCACTTTGGAGGGAGAAAAGATGCTTCGGAAAAGTTCCGAAGGGCAATTTGAAGAGAGATAGACCCTTCGAAAAAGTTCCCGAAGGGCAAACTTTGAAGGGAAAAGACAAAGGAAGAGAATTCTTTCGGACTTTTTGCTCGAGACAAAAAGTCCGAGACAAAAAGGCTGAAACAAAGGATTCTTTCGGAAAAAGGCAAAGAGAAAATTCTTTTGGACTTTTTGTCCGAGACAAAAAGTCCGAAAGAATTCCTAGGCTTGGACAAAAAACCCGAAACAAAGGAACCTTTCCAAAAGATATAACACTTAGGCAAAAGGCGTGGAAAACACTTGAACAAGGCTGAAACAAAGCTTTCGAAGAAGAGAAAGCAACTGGTTTCTTTCACGAGTCCTTCACAATTGAATTGAAAACAAACAAGAGATGCTGAACTTAGCCAAAGGAAATTTCAAAACAAGGGTAAGAAATTTGGATAACATTCTTGGTGATTCCCAGGGGAGGCATGCCTGCTATGCCAAAGATCAGTCGCCTAAATCCTTCCATTGGGCATGGAGTCACGCATATGGGCACTTCAAAGAGAACTGAACAAGCTTTGGCTCAAAAACACACTAGCTGGATTGATTCACACACATAAGGCAAAGATGCACACCAAACAAAAGGAAAACAGAGCTGTGCTACGAAGCACTTAGGGAACACAACAGCGAATGAAAGGAAACACACACATCTAAACTAGTATTTACAAAATGATGAGCAAGGGCTAATAGCAGGATTTCAAGTGTATCCCATTCACAGGGATAGGCAACTCTTCTCCATTCATTTTGGACAGCTGAGAGGAGTTGCTTTGCTTACACTTGCTGATGATGTAAGGGCCACTCCACAAAGTGTCAAACTTTGTATGCTTGCCTGGTTTTGCTTTATCTTCATCCCACTTCAAAACATAGTCACCTTCTTTGAACACTCTTGCACTTGTCCTTTTATCAAAGGATCTCTTCATGAGCACTTGATGGTGTTCCGTGGCCTTGTGGGCATCATTGTAGTATCCCTTGCTCAAATTGACCTTGAAATGCTGATTAGAGGCTCAAGGAATATTGTCGAACACCTTTCATACAATCTCTTTACTTGCTGTTTCTGTATTTCAGTCTGATTGGTTCTTGCTTGAATAAGTTTTGAACGCTGCAATTAGTGTTTTGAATGCTTCTAACAATGCAAGATGGATTGACAATGTTATAAGAATGATATATTAATTGTTCTTGAACTTCCTCATACATATAGGTGACTGAAATTGACTTGTACAGCTAGTAGACATAATATCAAACACGCGACAGACCATTGACATTCAAACAAACAATTCTTATGCAAATTTCATATGCCAATAATCACGTACAGCTGCAAGGTATTTTCACAAGCAATTGTCCCACAAACTGAATATGCAATAAGATCATCTACAGCCAATGACAAATTGTCAAACAATTGGCATGCATCCTGAAATGATAATAAAATGCATTTGATATAAGCATTACATCTAACAATTATCATGTAACTTATTTCCCCAATGTTGGTAATCTATCTCAATACCATAGAATGAAGAGCCAAGTCTCTTGGCATTACAATGTAATACAGTCCCTAGTGTTTGAGATAAAAATAGCAGCTACAAACTCATTCAAAATGCCTATATGTAATGTGATTATCATAGGCGAACCTGGTCACATGAAGCGCCAATGCTGGAGAAGGTGCAACCTCAATGAAATAGAACCAAACGTCCTTTCCACAAGCCAAATCGAACCCTTAATGGTGCTGCCCCTGTTCAGACCTGAAATTGCAGATAATAAGAATATTCACACCTTATTCACCTCCAAATATGCATCAAATATCATTGTCCCATCCTTAAGAAGGGAGTGCCCAAGATAATAGGAGAAATTGATGAGTATTAAATTCCCAATTTGCAAATATGTGAGGTCTGATATGCCAATCGATGGCTGCCAATGTGCCTCTAAAACCCACGATTTTTCCCACAATAAATATGAATATTTTAAGCCACCAAATGCCTTCAAAGTGAACCTCAATAATCTGCTTATTCCTTTCACATTGCTTCAATTACTGTAGCAATCATTGTTCATGTGCATTGTAGCGATCACTGTTCACATGCACTGTAGCGGGTACTGTAGCATGACACTATTCACGCCGCTATTCATGTCATCAACAATTTTCAGATCTGCAAATGATTAACCTTTGGAACCCTTGTGAAACTTAATGTATTCTCCAATTTGAGCACAGATTGGACTCCTGGATGGAGCCCACATTGAAGCATTAATTCGAAAGATATTCCACAACCTCAAAATCGCATTACCAATTGAGAGTCTTCGTTCCCAATAGCTGAAGTAATGGTAGAAACCCTAGTTGGTCTCATCACCAACAATCTCAAAATCAAATATCAATTCTTGGATGATATGAAGCTTGGGTGACCCTCTTAATATACTTTTTTTCTCCTGATCAAGTCGGCCCATCTAGAAGCTTCCTTCTTGTAATATTTTAGTTGCACTTTTAATAATATTAAAATATGACTTTATAAATAATAAATTGAAATGGCCCCCTTTTTATGCCACATGACCCCTCAAGTCATAAAGTGCAAATATAACGTTAAAATATAATATTAAAATATTAATTATTATTAAAGTGACTTTAAATAATAATTAAACATCATAACTTAGGCCAAACACCTTATTTCTCCAAGTCAACTGAATATCGGAATCGACACTGCTGAAATATCTCATTTAGGCGCCCTGCTATAAATAGTAACCCTGACTGAATGAATTACTATAAATAGTAAGTATGAGAGTCCTGAAACCCTTGCAAAGGCCAACCTTGAAACTTACTGAACTCTGAAGAAGAAATAAACCATCCACTAACTAGGTTTCTGTCACAAAAGACCCTCTAACCATCTGAGTTAGCCTATGAGGGCCAGCGATAGGCTAAACCATCATAAAACAGAATCACACTAAAAAGGGGACATTAAAATCATCCCTTGCCTCTTACAGTTGCATTAGTTCTGTCAACTTGACTTCCATTGGAGTGTTTTCAAGTAATTCCAACTGCTGTGCAAGTTCCAGGATAGGGAGTTCTTGGGATATGGACAACTTGACTTCTCTTTCATAAAGAAGTACATAAGGAGAGTTACCAATTGATTTCTTAGGAGTAATTATGTCTGTCCATAAAGCTGTCTTCAACTTGCTATGCCAGGCTCTTTGATTGTTCTACAAGGCTCTCTTGATGATCTTGATGAGGTTCTTGTTGGTAGACTCAGCCAATCCATTACCTCGAGAGTAATAATTGGATGAGGTACTCAAATGAACCCCATTCTTACCTGCCCAATCAAAAGTTTTGGCACTTATGAAAGCAAGTGCATCATCAGAAATGATGACGTGAGGAACTCTAAACCTTGTTATAATGCTATCATAGAACTCCAAGATAGCATTTTCATTTGCCTCTTTCAGTGCAACAACTTCTACCCACCTTGTGAAGTAGTCATTACCAGTTAATATCCATTTGTGTCCAGCGCTTGATGGAGGGTTGATCATACCAATGAAATTAAGGCCCCATTGCATGAAACGCTGGTCCACTTGGATAGGATTCAATGGAAGGGCTGCAAGTTTTTGTTTGCCTACAAAGAAGGCACATTGAGGACACACCTTAGCCCAATGATAACAGTGCTTAAAAAGACTAGGCCAATAGTAACCAGCCCTCATTATTTTTGCAGCTGTAGTTCTAGGAGAAAAATGACCTCCATTTGCACCATTGTGAAAACCTTCCAGCAGCATGCCAAACTGATCATTGTCAACACATCTTAATAGCACACCATTTATGTCCTTTCTAAAGAGAACATTATCAGCAAGGCAATAGGGAATGGTCTGCAATCTAAAGTATCTCCTTTGAGACTTGCTCAAACCATCGGGGCACCATTTTGAAGAAAACTAATGATGTCTTGTGTCCAGCTCCGAACTGGAATGTGATCAGTTGGTTGGGGTTGAGCTTGGTTGATTAAGACATCTTCTTTTGGCTCCTGCAGATCTGAAGTTAAATGCTTGCATAATCCTAAGTCTTCTCACCAAGTTTGTTACCTTGATGTCCACGTCATACTCCATCACCTTTGTGATCCAGCCAACTCTTTTTTCGTTGAGGTCTTTGCTCAGGAGAAATTCTTTGGTGTTGGGATGAGAAACCATGACATGCATCTTATTGTTTGAGACCATGTGCCTGAATTTTTTCAATCTCCTTATCACTGTAAAAACCTGTTTCTCAACAAATGTATATCTGACCTCATAGTCTTCCAATCCTTGGCTGAAGAATGCAATTGGTTGCTCAATCTCTTCATCATTCTTTTGCATCAACATCGCTGAGATTGTATCAAGGTTAACAAAGGTATAGAGTATGAAATTCTTGGCAAAGTTTGGGTTCAAGAGAGTAGGAGATTTTGCAATTGCTTGCTTGATTGTCTCAAAACTGCTCTTTCCCTTCTTTGTCCAAGTAAAAACTTGGTTCTTTTTTAGCATGGCTGTGATAGGTTTTACCACATCTGCAAAGTCTGGAATAAACCTTCTGACAAAGTTTATTTTCCCCAAGAAGCTTTGCAGTCCCTTGTGTTGAGGCAAGGACAAGCCTAGGATAGCCTCAATCCTTTCGGGGTCAATAAACAAGCCTCCTTCTGAAACAATGTGCCCCAAAAGTTTACCTTCATGAACATCAAAGATACACTTCTTTGGATTAAGGGATATGCCATACTCCCTGCATTTCTCAAACCACTGCCTTAGATGTTTCATATGATCAGCAACATCTTTTGAAAAAACAGTTATATCATCTAGGTACACAAGTAGAAACTTATTGATCAAACCTTTAAAAGCCATGTCCATTACTCTTTAATAAGTGGCTCTAGCATTGAACAAACCAAAAGGCATCTTCTTATAGGCAAATGTCCCCCACTTTGTGGTGAAGGCTGTCTTGAACTGATCCTTTTTATTTACCAATATGTGGTTGTAACCTGAATAACTGTCAAAAAGAGAGAAGCGTTGAGAACCTGAAATGACTTGCAGAATTTGTTCCATGGAAGGTAGCGGGTAATGATCCTTAAGAGACACTCTATTAAGATCTTGAAAATCCACACACAGCCTGATTTCTCCATTCTTCTATCGGACAGGTACAAGATTGGCCACCCAAGTTGAGTGTTTGATAGGAAAGATAATCCTAGACTCAATCAACTTGGTCAATTGCTTCTTCATGAGTTCTTCTATCTTGGGATTCATAGGCCTTTGCTTTTGCTTGACCGGTTTAGCTCTAGGTTCTAACTTGATGGTATGATGAGCTAGACTTGGATCAAAACCTTTCAAGTCTTTATACTCCCAAGCAAAGATGTCATGAAACTCTTTGCACAATTCAATAAAACCCTGCCTCTCGGGCTGAGAACATATCTTGCCAATTTTCAAAAGTTTGTCCTTGAAAATCAACACTCTTTCGTAGTTCTCTTCCTTTGTTGACATGCTCACTCTTTCTTTCTTCTTCTGATCATCCTCGTTGAAAACACTCTCTAAGGTAATTAGCTCCTTAGGTATCTTGTTTGTCTTCAGTTGAATGATTTGCTCTTCATATTGATCATGTAGTCTCCTTTGGTTTCTTGAGGAGAAACTTGCCTCAGTTTGCAAGAAGTGTGCAATGTGTTCATCACTCTCAAACACTTGTCATGATGCTTCGTTGTCTAGAATAGAAGGCCTCATAATGATTTTGATATGTGACTGCTCCTTCTCCTTCCCTACATCAATAGCTGTGTCAAACTGTGCTCCTCTAGCAGCCAACCTATCAACATGTTTATTTGAACCCCTTGGGATGGGTTGTATGTTGAAGGCATCAAAGTCTTCAAGTAAGTCCCATACCCTATGCTTGTAGGATTTAAGCAAGGGATTCTTGGATGTAACCTGATTTCTTACTTAGTGGATGACCAACTCACTATCTCCATAAACTTTTAAATTCTTGATCCCTCTCTTCTTTGCCCATTGGAGACCATGTACTAGGCCTTCATATTCTGCCACATTGCAGGTGCAGCTGAAGTGGAATCTGTATGAGGAGTAGTATTGATTATTTGATGGAGAAACTAACATAACGCCAGCTTCTGCACCTACTTTGCTTCTTGAGCCATAAAAAAACATCTCCCATATGCCATCAAGTTCGTGATCTTCATTAATGAGTAAAGGAACGGAAACATCTTTCTCATGCATAGAATAAACTCCCAAATCAGTTTCTTCTATGAATGCATATGGATCAAATCCATGTGTTTCAGTGTTGTATTTATCAAGAAAAAGATCAGAAATACCTTCAAGGGGAGAGGATGCTTCACCGTCCATAACACTTTAAGATTCTTTGCTAATTAGATAACTTTGATTTGAACTTGATTCCATATATGGCTCAATATAAAACCTTGCTAGGGGCTGCGTTTTTATAGTCACCTTGGTCCCATATCTTGTTTTAAAAGCTAGAAAAGACCAATTAGTAGAAAGGCACCCTCCTATCTGAGCTGTAAAATCTCTTTACAAGCAGATAGCAAAATGCGCTGGAAGGTCTACCACCACTACGTCCTGCATAATTGGAAAACTTGGGCAATCATGTAAAAAAACCTTCAGACCTTTGACCAGTCCCACTGTCTTAGTTGGAGTCCCATCAAGCTACAATACACTCTTGCTATGTGGCTCATATTTTAATCCCAACTTATCAGCCACCACTTTAGGCATAACAATGGTACTAGCTCCACTATCCACAATGCAATTATGGACCAGCTTGTCTCCCACAATGAGGGTGAGATAGAAGGGTGGAGGCTTTTCAGACTTGGAGGGATCTAAGACATGGCTTGGATCATTGGTAAGGGCTACACCATTATGCTTTGAAGTTTGAGGGGCTACATGAATGTTTGCAAGCTGCTCTTGCAAAAGCTCCTTTTGACCAGGCATATGCAAGACTTTCCAAAGAGATATACTTGTCTTAGTACTCTTCAAAGAATCAATAATGTTTAGAGAGGGAGCATTCACCTTTTCTTGGACTCTTGAAGGTATTGAGGGGGCTTGAACTTGTTGTATTGTAGGTTTGACAACCCTACTTGAATTCTGATTTCGCTGAGGAGCATGTCTTGCAGCAGGTACAACATTAAGATTAACACCCTGTGGCCTTGGAGAGGCATCACTTGGAGTTACATGCACTCCTTGATCTTCTCCCAACGCTCTCTTTTTGGCTCTTGTGTTGGCTGCAATCGGCGTTTTTTGATTCAACACGTAATCATCCTTCACTTGAAAGTTCATCATACCTATGCTTTCGCTGCTCCCCTCTCCGCGAACATCCCTTTGCATGAGGTTTGCTTCTTCTGCTGTTACGTAGGGAGTAGATTCTTCTTGTGTCATCAAAGCTTGGTTGTCTTCTCCATTACCGTATGTGAACTGACCTTGAGGCTGACCCCATTGGTCCAAATGATCCTCTCCTTGGACCAGATTAGCATGTACTGGAACAACAGCCTTAGTGGAAGGTGTAGGACCAGGATTATAGGCATTGGGCTGCCTATTGAAACCTTGCTGACCTTGTCCTCTTCCTTGGTAGTTGTATTGGGGTGGAGCTCTATATCCTTGTTGAGGATAGTATTGATGGTTAGGTGGAGCACTTGTTTGGAACTGAGCTTGCTTGAGCTGAGCTCTTAATGACCGGATTTCTTCATCTTTGTTCACAACACCATCTACTTTCTTGGGGAATGCTCTTGGCTTGACATTGGCGTTAGGAACTTGTGCTACGCTTGGAGTTTCCACTGAATTATGAGACAACAAGGGTATAGAAACTCTTGGAAGTAGCTTCCCAGCCTGTATCACGCTATTCTCAGCTGCAATGGCTATCTCATATGCATCAGGCAGAGTGAATCCTCCCATAGATTGTAACATCATTGCTACATCAGTACCAATACCTTTGAAATAGGTGGGGAACACAACGCTTGGAGGAGGTCTCATTACAGGCGGCAATCTATGCCATGTCCTTTGAAATCTTTCATTGAAATCCCCCATAGATTCGTTAGGACCTCTCTTTATCACGTTCAGCTGATGGATCAATGAAGTGTGGTCACTCTTATTCTCAAATCTAGTCACCAACAATTCCCCAAAGCCATCCCAACTTGTAATGCAACCACCTTTCAAAGTCCTATACCAGTCAAGTGCTTTGCCTTTTAGAGACATAGCAAGCAATCTAATGGCTATGTTGGCTCGGGTGACATTGTGAAAATTACAGAAATTCGAGATGTCCATAATATGCTCAGATGGGGTAATAGGACCCTCTCCATTGAAACCAAGGAGACTTTTGGTAGCATTGGGAGGAATAGGGTCGTATGCAGGAAGGTCAATTGGATTTTGTGTGTTAAAGGCCGGGAAAGGCTGCTGTCTCTCCATTTCTCTTCTTTACTCTTGATTTTACCTGTTTCTCCAACTTCTTCTTCTCCAAAACCTCCTTGCCAAGGATCTCTAAGCACTGGGAATGGTTCAGGGTGTTGTTCTTCAAGAAGAGCTTCAGCTAGGGGGGCTTGGTCGGAAGTCTTAGATGACCTAGTGAGGACCATGAAGTATAATATGGGAAACTTGATCTACAACTACAGATTCTCACCTTTTGGAGTCGCCAAATGTTGTATTAAGAGTACAATCTCAGGTTTGTCAAGACCAACATTCACCTTGACATGTAAATAACCGGGAATTGGGGTCCCACCGGGCGGCCAGAACTGTCGTCTCCAAATCTTGCACTCTAGAAGGGGGTGTTCAGTCCTCTTCTAGATTTGGGCAACATTGGATCATTTCCACGCGTGTGGGTGTGCCTATAGGGGAAATGAACCTCTAGGATTTAAAGGGCTAGCTCCTTGAATGTGTCTCTGCAAGACAATTTCTGTTTAAACCAGTTAAGAGAAAAGAGTTAGAAGTTACATAAAAGAAAAACCTATTCTAAGGGTGGTGATACACCGAAATTATCTTCCACACAAATGCCATATCCTAGTGCACGATGCAACAAAAGACACAGGCTATTTCCAAGCTCTAAAGAATCTAACACAAGTATTTCAACATAGAGGTGAGATGTGTAGAATGTCACAAGGTAAATGAGTCTGAAAGGCAAACTTTGCACATTCCAAAACAATAATAATACACATGCAGAAATTCAATACATTTAGACACACTCCGTGTGACTTGTTAGAGCCAGAACCCTTGCTCAGGCATGAAGGACAAAGGACTGAAGGATGAAGACTATCACTTGTTGTCTCTATTTGTCACTTACACACTCAGACAATGTTCAGAACTTCAAAGAAAAACCGACTGGTAGTAATGCTTAAAGGCAGGATATCATTCCAGTAGGGCTTCGCCGTACTCTGTGTATCATTCTTTACTAGCCAAGGCGCTGTATATATAGCAAGGAAGAGAGAGAGGAAAGCCTTTGGTGCCAAGGAGAGGAATCAATTTGTTTCAAGTCACCATCTTCAGCGGTAACCGTCTTTACAAAAGATGCTTGCTTGGGCCATTTGGTTGATCCATGTGATCACAAGTTGTTACACATTTGGTCCTGCTCTCTCAAAGATGCTTTTCCAACGTGTGTGTCAACAGAATAAGGATATTCTTGGTTGAGTCATGGCATCAAAACGATTATTACAAGAGAGTCCACCTGTTGCAGATTTGTCTCTTTCATTTTGTTTGGCTTCGTCTTTCTTCTTTGATTGGTCCTCAAGGAATGACTCAGATCCTAGTCAATCAATGGTGATGCAAACTCTCTTATTGTTTCGACAGATGAAGGATGCGAGCCCTTGGATCTGCCTGAATCCTCTTGTGTTTGAACGCCAACAGTTAGCTCACTGTCCCAAAAATTGACGTTTGTGCAACCGTCATTTTCCATGGCTATTTCCTTCGGACATCCTTCCTTTTCTCCTCGGAACCATCCTCTTATTCAGCAATCCTTCTACAGACTATTTGTTTCGGACAAAAAGTCCGAAACAATTTTCCCGCCGCCACTTTCCATCGGACATTCTGCTTTGGGCTTGAAAGTGACCCTTTGGAACTTTTTGAAGGGCACTTGGAAGAGAAAGTGTCCCTTCGGAACTTTTCGAAGGGCACTTTGGAGGAAAGTGGCCCTTCAGAAAAGTTTCGAAGGGCACTTTGGAAGGAAAGTGACCCTTCGGAACTTTTCAAAGGGCACTTGGAAGAGAAAGTGTCCCTTCGAAACTTTTCGAAGGGCACTTTGGAGGAAAGTGACCCTTCGGAAAGGTTCCGATGGGCACTTTGAAAGGAAAGTGACCCTTCAAAAAAGTTCCGAAGGGCACTTTGGAGAGAGAAAAGACCCTTCGGAAAAGTTCCAAAGGGCAAACTTTGAAGGGAAAGGACAAAAGAAGAGAATTCTTTTGGACGTTTTGTTCGAGACAAAAAGTCCGAGACAAAAAGGCTAAAACAAAGGATTCCTTCGGGAAAAGACAAAGAGAGAATTCTTTCGGACTTTTTGTCTGAGACAAAAAGTTCGAAAGAATTCCTAGGCTTGGACAAAAAACCTGAAACAAAGGAAACTTTCCAAAAGAGATAACACTTAGGCAAAAGGGGTGAAAAACACTTGAATAAAGCTGAAACAAAGCTTCCCAAGAAGAGAAAGCAACTGGTTTCTTTCATGAGGCCTTCACAATTGAATTGAAAACATACGAGATGCTGAACTTAGCCAAAGGAAATTTCAAAACAAGGGTAACGAATTTGGCTAACAATTAGTTCATATGAATGGTATAAAAATTAATTTCGATATGAAGCTTTATAGGCCAACTGAACCCGAAATTGCAACTTCTAGAAAGTAATGTCTACTTGAGGAGTAGGTTACAACCCAAGTTATTGTAAAAATTAAAACAAGTCTCAATTAATGTTCATACGATTTTGTGCAATTGTCAAAAACAATAATGAAAGAAAGCTTAAAGAAAGAGAGAGAGAGGCCATATTTGTTAAGCACAAGCTTATACTGAGAGGGGGGTGAATCAGTATAAGATATTTTTTAATTTTCGACTATTAATCTTAAATTCAAAACCTCAAATTACTCTGCAATTAATATATTCAAAGCAATCAAAGAATACAATGCAAAACCACACAATGCAAATAGACACAGATTTGCGTGGAAACCCTTTCGGGAGAAAACCACGGAGAAATTCTCTTAATATAAATATTCGTAGGCACCAACCTACTGGAGCACCAACCCCAAAAACAATTTTTTAGGCACTAACCTATAGGAGCACCGACCCCTTTCACTGAGCACCAACTCAGCAAGAGACACCAATCTCTTCAAAACGAAGGCACCAACCTTCTCAGAAAAAATCACTCTTCTATCTTCAATTTGTTGTCAAAACAACGGATGATAGAACACTTGCTTTATCTCCTTTAGATTCGATCTACACTTGAGTGTTTTCACTGCTATACTCTTCCTTATACTTGCTGATTTTTTCTTTTCAATATTCTCACAAAAAAATGTCTTTAAAATTTTTGCTCTTCTTCTATATATCTTCTACTTTTGAATCTACTCTTTTGCCATTCGTTATGCATTTATTTATAACCCACAGAAAGCCACAAATTAAGGTCGTGACTCTTCAAGTGAAAAGGTCTTTTCGAACGGTCACAACTCCTCCCAATAGGTCGGCCAAGGTTGACAATTCCGTTGACATTTCCGTCGACATTTCTGTCAACAATTCCGTTCACTTCCGTCGACAATTCCGTTCACTTCCGTCAACATTTCGTTCAATTCCGGCAACAATTCCGTTCACTTCCGTCAACATTTCCGTTCACTTATGGCCATCAATTCTGTTCACTTCCAGCAATCAATTCCATTCACTTTCAGCAATAGTTCATTTGACATCAATGACAATATTCCAACAATCTCCCCCTTTGTCATTGATGGCAACCACATACTGAAATTGCTCCCCCTTGCTGCACTGTCTCTTCTGTCTGAATCCCTTTTTTTTTTTTGATGTAGCTCCCCCTTTCTATGACATCCTTTTTTTGTACTTCTCCCCCTAGAACTTGTGTACAACATAGCACTGCCGTTATGTACTCTGCTTCTGCTGTGGATAGAGATATAGAATTCTGCTTCTTACTCAACCAAGATACTAGCCTATCTTCAAGAAAGAATGCTCCTCCACTTGTACTTTTTCTATCATCTACACAACCTGCCCAATCTGAATCCGTGTATGCCACCAATGTGAAGTCTTTACCTCTTGGGTGCCACAACTCATAATCCAAGGTTCTCTTTAAATATCTAAATATACGTTTCACGGCTTGCACATGTGTTTCTTTTGGAGCTGCTTGAAATCGTGCAACCATACCTACTGCTTGCATGATATCTGGCCTAGATGCCGTCACATATAGTAAACTCCCAATCATTGCTCTGTAAAGAGTTTGATTAGTATTTGGAGATTCATCATCTTTGCTCAACTTCGTACCTGTAGCCATAGGTGTGCTAACAGGGGCACACTCCACATGAAATTTCTTCAACATCTCCTTCACATACTTGCTTTGGGATATGAATATTCCTTTGTTAGATTGAGAGATTTGTAAACCAAGGAAAAATGACAACTCACATAACATGGACATCTCAAATTCCTTTTGCATATCTTCGACAAATATCTTAGACATTTCCTCATTGTCTCCTCCAAAGATTATATCATCTACATACACCACAACAATTAACTGGTGATCTCCTTCAGTTTTGATGTAAAGATTACTATCAGCATATCCTCTCTTGAATCCTTGGTCTTGTAGGTATTTATCAAGCCTAGCATACCATGCTCTAGGAGCTTGTTTCAATCCGTATAAAGCCTTCTTCAACTTACACACATAATCCTTGTTTTCTGATAAGAGAAATCCTTCTGGCTGTTCTATGTAAACTTCCTCTTCTAGATTGCCATTTAGAAATGCTGATTTAACATCCATTTGATAAACTTTGAAATTTTTGAATACTGAAAATGCAAGAAATATTCGAATTGCTTCTAATCTAGCAACATGAGCAAAAGTCTCTTCAAAATCTACACCTTCTACTTGAGCATACCCCTTACATACCAACCTTGCTTTGTTTCGAGTGACTTGGCTATTTTCATTCAATTTGTTTCGAAAAACCCACTTAGTGCCAATTACATTCTAATCCATTGGCCTGGGCACAAGTTCCCAAGTCTCATTCTTCTCAATTTGATCTAACTCTTCTTCCATTGCTTTTACCCAATGTTTATCATGACTAGCTTCAAAAAAATTCTTAGGCTCTACCTTGGATAACAAAGAAAAATTTACATGCTCAGGGATACTTACAATTCTTCTTTTGGTTTGCACCCCAGCATCAATGTTGCCAATGATCTGACTTTCAGCATGATTCTTCTGAACAAAGCGAGATGGTGCTTTGGTGTTCTGCCTTCAGATTCACTCAATTTTTCTACATTTTCTTTCTCCCCTTCTTCTACAAGATTGGGTATTTCTAGAGGCTCTTCTGAAGGTTCTTTTGCATTTTGATTCATGATCTCATCTATTCTAACACTAGCACTTTCTACGATAGTTTGTAGCCTTTTGTTATAACATCTATAGGCTTTGCTTTTGATGGAGTAACGAAGAAAAATTTCTTCGTCAGCTCTTGAATCAAATTTGCCCACGTTTTCTTCATTCCTATTGATAAAACATTTACTTCCAAACACTTTGAAATGTTTGACCGAAGCTGGTCTTCTTTTCCACAATTCGTAAGGAGTTTTGTCATTATTAACTCTGATTTGCCCTCTATTCAAGATATATACTGCTGTATTAACTGCTTCTCTCCAGAATCTATCTGATAGCTTAGATTCATTCAACATAGTTCTAGCCATCTCTTGAACGGTTCGATTTTTCTTTTCCACCACTCCATTTTGTTGTGGAGTCCTTGTAGCTGAGTATTGTCTCTTAATTCCATGATTTTCGCAAAACTCAATGAATTCATTTGAAATAAACTCACCTCCTCGATCTGACCTTAGACATTTTATTTTCAGCTCTTTTTCATTTTCTACTAATGCCTTGAAAGCTTTAAACTTTTCAAATGCTTCTGATTTTTCTTTTAGAAAGGCTACCCATGTCATTCTAGTATAATCATCAATGAGCAACATAAAGTAGCTCTCACCTTGCATGCTTTTAGTTCTGGTAGGACCACAAAGATCTATATGAATCAACTCTAGTGGTTTGGTGGTCGAATATTCCTTCGTTCTGACCCTGTTCTCGTTTGCTTCCCGTGTTGGCATTGCTTGCATAGAGTGCTTGAAGGTTTTGTTATCTTGGGCATATCTCGCACAGCCTGTTTGTTGCTGATTTTCACAAGATTATCAAAATTTATGCGCCCTAACCTTCTATGCCATAGCCAACTTTCTTCAACTTGACTCAAACAACATTTCTCTCCTCTCATTTCTCCAAGCATGTATAGGTTGTTTGTGGTTCAATGAGCATCTGCAATTGGTTCTCCCGTGTCTCTTTTTCTGATCTCACAACCTTCAAAAAAGAACTTGTGTGTCCTTGATCACACATTTGGCTAACACTTAGAAGATTATGCTTTAACCCTTCCACATATAACACATTTTCTGTTTTTGGTTTTTCCATTATCGAGACTAAGTGTACCTTTCCTATTATTCTGGCTGTAGTGTTGTCTCCGAACTTCACCGTGCCTTCATTGACCTTTTTTAACGAGATGAATTTACTTTTATCTCCAGTCATGTGTCTCGAACATCCACTATCAATGAACCATTGTTGTCCTTCATCTCTAGCATGGAATGCTGTTTGAACAATCATGGATTCTTCTTGCTTCTTCTTCCAGGTCTTTGATGGTTCTCTTTTCTTTATCATTGGAGCTTTGAACTTTTGATCTTGTCTTACAGATTCAAAAACACTTCTACAATAGCGTGCTATATGTCCATAGTTGTTGCACTTGTAACAAACTATAGTTTCATCAAAGTTTGATAAGGGAGCAAACGAATTGTAGTTTCTGTTCGAAGCTCCATAGGTTCTTTTGTTTCTACTCCTGACTTCAATATCCTTGGCTCTCTTTCTACAATCTAATTTCTTATGACCAAAATGATTGCAATAATAACAATATCCATTAAAATAATTACCAAACCTGGTTTTATTTGTATATCTTGGAGCAAATGGTTTTCTGAAGTTTTGTTCTCCTTTGCTTTCTTTGTTGATAGAGTTGGTTTTTGTATTCTTGGCTTCTTCCTTCTTGGTCTCCTTTTTCATTGGTTCCTTAAGAGTTTCAACATAGCTTTTAGCTTTCTCTTTTTCCTTCTCATACCCAATGCCTGACTTGTTAGATGGTGATCTTTGACTCTCTAGGATCTTATTCAAAACTCGAGTGCTTTTCTCAGATTTCAATTCACTTGTTATTTTAGAATTCGCCTTTTCTAGATCCCTTTTTAAAACATCTATTTCAAATTCATACCTTTCACAATCTTCTCCTTTCTTCTTTAGCTGATCCGTTAGATCTTCTTCAATTTTCTTTGCTTCTTCGATTTAGACTTTTATATCAGCAATTACCTTGTTTGATTCCTCAAAGACTTGTGATGTCTTCGTTTTGAAGTCTCGATTCTTTTCTTCATATTTTCAGAGTTGTAACTTTAATTTCTGATTCTTCTTCTTAAATGCTTTTATTTCTTCCAACGCGCAAATAAGTTCTTCTTCAAGGTTCACTTCACCTTCTTCATCCATGTCTTCGTCTTCTTCCAAATTATCTTTGTTGGTGGTGGCATTTTCTTCTGTAGCGATGAACAGAATCTGTTCATTATCACTCTCAACATCACTTTCTTTGTTTTCTTCGGATGAGCTGCTATACCTCTTGGAGTATAGGCTTTTCTTTTGTTTCTCAAATCTTTGCTTGTCTTTGCTCGGCTTGAATCCCTTTTTGTACTTTGATTTGTTTCTCTCATCATCGCTATTTCCTTTATTTGGACATTTGGTTGCAAAATGACCAATTTTACCACAATTAAAGCATTTAAATGGTAACTTTCCTTTATATTTGCCCGATCCTTTCTTTAGCTTCCGAATGAATAGAGCTTCATTTTCATCTTCTTCACTACTTGAATTTTCACTTGATTCTGGTTTTTTGATCTTCTCTTTCTTCGAGACCTTGAATGATGCTTCCTTCTTCGACTGTCTCTCAGATTCGGTTCTCATTTCGTAGGCCGTAAGAATTCCATGGAGCTCGTCCATTTTTATCATTTCTAAATCCTTCATTTCTTCAATGGCGGAGACCTTTGCATCAAATCTCAATGGTAGGGATCTCAGGACTTTCTAAACGATCACAGATTCTTCAATTTTCTCTCCGAGTCCTCGAATGACATTAACAATCTCATCGACACGAAGAAGATACCCAGCAATGTTTTCATCATTTTTCATTTTTAAACTTTCAAACTGCCTCCGATGGGTTTGGAGTTTTGCTTTTCTAACCTTACTATCACCTTCATAAATAGTGTTGACTTTATCCCAAATCTCTTTTGCAGAATCACAATGCATAACCTTAACAAACTCATTTTCTGAAAGCCCGCATAAGATTGCATTCATAGCTTTCGCATTGTTCTCACTGGCCTTTTTTCCGGTGGCATCTGTTGGTGCAATTTGTGGCGTTGTGTATCCTATTACCACTGCTTGCCAAATATCAAAACCTAGGGCCATCAAGTAAGTCTTCATTCTTATGCTCCAAAATGCGTAATTCGTTCCTTCGAACAAAGGAGCCTTGTTAGTGGAGAAACCATCTAGCACTTGAGATCCTGCCATATGTGCTTTCCAAGATCTACTTTCTAGCAGTTGTGCTAACACCGAAGGAACCTGCTCTAATACCAATTGTTAAGCACAAGCTTATACTGAGAGTGGGGGTGAATCAGTATAAGATATTTTTTAACTTTCGACTATTAATCTTAAGTTCAAAACCTTAAATTACTCCGCAATTAATAAATTCAAAGCAATCAAAGAATACAATGCAAAACCACACAATGCAAATAGACACAGATTTGCGTGGAAACCCTTTTGGGAGAAAACCACAGAGAAATTCTCTTAATATAAATATTCGTAGGCACCAACCTACTGGAGCACCAACCCCAAAAACAATTTTTTAGGCACCAACCTACAGGAGCACTGACCCCTTTCACTGAGCACCAACTCAGCAAGAGACACCAATCTCTTCAAAACGAAGGCACCAACCTTCTCAGAAAAAATTACTCTTCTATCTTCAATTTGTTGTCAAAACAACGGATGATAGAACACTTGCTTCATCTCCTTTAGATTCGATCTACACTTGAGTGTTTTTGCTGCTATACTCTTCCTTATACTTGCTGATTTTTTCTTTTCAATATTCTCACGAAAAATTGTCTTTAAAAATTCTGCTCTTCTTTTATATATTTTCTACTTTCGAATCTACTCTTTTGCCATTCGTTATGCACTTATTTATAACCCACAGAAAGCCACAAATTAAGGTCATAACTCTTCAAGTGAAAAGGTCCTTTCGAACGGTCACAACTCCTCCCAATAGGTCGGCCAAGGTTGACAATTTCGTCGACATTTCTGTCGACAATTCCGTTCACTTCCGTCGACATTTCCGTCGACAATTCCGTTCACTTCCGTCGACATCTTCGTTCAATTCCGGCAACAATTCCGTTCATTTCCGTCGACATTTCCATTCACTTATGGCTATCAATTCTGTTCACTTCCGGCAATCAATTCCGTTTACTTTCAAAAATAGTTCATTTGACATCAATGACAATATTCCAACAATATTAACCTCAAAATGCGCCTCCTTAGCCAATAAACTGTTGTACAAGCCAAAACTTGTTGCACTAGCTGACAAGCAATAGAAAACACTATCCAGTGGTGACTCAGCAAGAAGAATTGCATGGAGGCAGCAGCAGAGTGGGGCCTAGTAGGCCAACTTATGTGTGGAACCAGCCCACGAGAAAACATTATGGAGTCCGACCAAATCTCATCATTTATTGTAATTTTGAGATACTTGAATTCAACCCATAATTTGTTAAATTGAGTTTCTGGGCTGAGGAAAAGAAACAACAAGTATTTCTTGCTACAAGACTAATTTGGGGCTTGTGAAGTGATCTATTTGCATTATGTAGTCATTGTATGCAGTTAAACAGAAACATTTAAATTTATATTGGATCCCATGAGAGTCCCCATTCCCTTGATATTGAGAAACTATTTCAATACTATGTTAGGAATAATATGCATTTTTTCAAACAGTGAGTAAAATAATACATTCAACAAATTAACCAACTTATTGATGCTTTTAAAAATAAGAATTTAAACCCAACATAACTTTACATGAGTTTGAAATTTTAACATAATCTATTGGAATAAAATTAAATTGGATCCTTTAAAATTAACATATCCTCACCAATGTTAGAAATTCATACTTACTCTATTGGATTCAAGGTAACATAATCCTATAATGCAAAAAATGTCACCATTGTGTTTGAATGGCATCTCTCTTATTTTGCATGATGATCAACGTAACTGCCTAAATGGAACACAAAAGAAAACATATAATGCTAGAGGAAAACAAACAAGATTGTATCTACATAATGTGAGATGAATATTTAAATATCCCTTTTCAAAGAAAATAAAAATTTCATATTTAACTCTTGATTTCCTAAATGAATCACCTTTTTTTTGTTGTTATCCAAAGATATTTATAGAGCTGCATTGTACTTGATTTTTTTTGAATTGGTGTATTTTCAAAAGACACTTTCAGTGTTGAAATTTGACATTTATACATGAATCAAATCAGATTTAAGATAGGAAACTAATATTGTGGATAAATTATTAGAAAAAGTAAGTATGCTATTCAACTAGCTAGAAGCATGTCAATCTAATTTGAATCCTTGGAGCTATCTCGGGGACAGCATAGCGGACAAGTATTCTCCTATGTTAAAGGTAGAAGCTAGAGTACGCAATGCGACTTAATAAATTAGAGTTCATAGTAAGGTAAAAATAGTTGTTTACTAATCTCTTGGGAAGAAGTGAGAAAATCTATTGTATGAAGAAGAGTTTGATGTTTAGAGTCATAAAAAAGTCAAGATGAGTGTTTTTTTAGAGATTTTGACAAGATAATCACCAAAAACATAAAAGGTTCCTTGCATTATTTTATGGCCTAGTATAATAAGTTAGGGGACGTATAGGTCTAATGATGTCTTGATAAGATTTGTATGCAATTTTTTGGGATGTTGACACTGTTGTAAACCATCCCACTAAAATATGCACACCACATATAGCACAAGACAACACTTTTGACGATAATAGCACCTTTCCCACAAACTACCCAATGTTAGTAATCAAAACTAAATAGGTCTAGGCTAGAGATAGACTATCACTAAATGGCATCCAAAGATGGGCATCCCTTGACATTCATCGTTGGGAGGTATCACTAATTTGGGATTCTAACTGATTTTTTTTTTCCACTAGCCCAAATAGAAAGACCTCAATAATCTATTCCAAGTCTAGTTCCATATACATTTCAATATCTCCGTGAGTAAGTCAATGAAGATTCCATTCATCCTATGAGTTTAGTCAACTAAGACTCATCCAAATCAATGGACCATGAGTTACCTTGATTGACCATCACATTGGCTATTGGCCCATTTCTTACCTCAATTGAATCTCACATCGATATCCCAAGGAGTAACAATTTTAATTGAGGATTTCAACCCATACAAGCAAAACTACATTTATATGTAATAATTAAACCCTTATGACAAATAAATAGACGATGTTAAGTTAACAACATTTACTTCTCTTGGTCAAAATTATATAGGAACCAATGTGGCATTCAATTTTCAGTCAACAGCATTAAATGACAAACAAAAATTCAATGGTCAACTCACCATGGGAAACAGTTGACCTTCTACTTGACTGTTGGTTAATTGTCAATGCAGGCAAACTAGCTGAAAACAATAGAATTTCAAGTCCAAAAGTGCGGATCGCTTGTCAAACAGCATCAAATGGTAAAATGAATATCTAAGATCACTTCCAGCAAGTTTGCTGATGTCATCCACTACTGTGCTGATGTTAGCAGTCCTTTCAACCCCCAGATGTCCCTTTTCTGTCCTCACCACTCACTAGGTGAATGGGATATAAGACAATTGCCTTGAATGATCATTAACGAGGGTCTTGTCCTTGTGTTTACACACATTTAAAATAAAATTTAATGGCTGATGTGACACAACTTGACACAATCAATAGCTTAATTGTAGTATAAAATGCTACCACAATGGCCAAGTCAGCCCAGAGAGAGAAAATACTCAATTTTATTCTTCAAAATCAGAAATATGTCATGTCCCCTTCTCAGTGACATCTCTCGGAGCTCAGGATTAGCCTATCATACGACCCTCGTAGGCTGATCGTTTGGATAGAGGGTCACCTTGGAGCTTGGCACATGTTTCAGATTGGTAGAGTTTGATCAGTTGGCTTTCGTTTGGACTTGATCGGATACTACTGGCAGAAGTTATTATTTTTAGCAGTTCTTGGTGGTCAGAGTGGGACCCCTACTATTTTTGGCAATATGGGTTGACAGCGTTCGGAATCACTTCAGTATATGACCGCTTCAGACGGTTCAGTCATCGGGCGAGTAACGAGGGAAATATTAATATTTAATTGTATTAATTAAATATTAATATTGCGAGACTATTATATTAAGTTATAATTAAAAATTATAACTTAAGTGTTTTTATGCTGAGGGGGCGCCCATCATCAGTTAGGGGTCAAATTTAATATTATTATAAAATTTGGCCTAAGTTGAAAATATTAAAATATTAAAGAAGTGCGATTTTTAATTAAATGCCCTATTATGGAGGAAATCGCACCTCTTTGGTTATTTATGCTTTTGCATTGGGAGGAGCGCCATTATGTCATTTTGGAGAATTGAAAATTGATCAATTTGGTCTGAACAAGAAGCTTCAGGGTTTTCGGTTCAAATTCCTTGGGGAACGTGCCATCTCCATTGGAAGCAATTCAGAGGGTGTGAAATAACACCTGATTTTTTGCAGCACGGTTTCTTCATTCAGGAGAAAACATTGATCTTCAGAGGACATCATTGCAGGTTCTTCATCAGAGTTATTCATTATACAGTCAGGGTTTATTTAGGCGCCTATTTTGGAGATTGGGAGAGTCAGAAAGATAGGCCGTACAGCAGCATTAATTGCTGGTTTTAACCCAGCCGTACACGTACCTGTCCGTACTATCCACAGCAGGTGACAAACATCCTAAGAGCAGGGCGTAGGGTTTTTCTGAGCAAAAGCAGCGCCGACTGTACCTGTCCGTACCATACGGACGGCGTTCGTACGGCATTGTATGGACTGTACCGCGCCTGGTTTCTGCAGCAGTTGGTCAATTTTTTTGGGCAACGAACAATTTCAGGTTTTTCTTAGCACCCAAACAGCAAGTTTTTGTTAAACTCATGCAACTAGGGTTTCATTTTAATTAAAAATAGTCTTTTCGATATTCAGTAATTTTTATAGAATTTATTTATCATTTTATGCAAAAAAATCGCATTTCCGTCAAATACTGGCAAAAACCCAAAAACATCAAAAAAATTCAAAACTTCAGAAAAAACCAAATAAACAGTCAGTTGTCAGAATCAGAGGGAACTTGGGGTTCCTACAGTGGTATCAGAGCTAAATCCTGCCATCCTACGGGTTTAGCTATCTTATGCAGCCAGATCAGATTGGGTCACCCAGGTATTACACACGCAGGCGAGCCCTGATTGACAGGCAACAGAGTTTGAGCAGGCAGCCGGGAAATATGGCTGACAGAACAGATCTACCTAGGACAGGACATAATGACAGAGATCAGGAGGGTGCAGAGTTCATGCATACACTCAGAGATCTTCGTGCAGGGCAACGGCGGTCCGATGAGGTATTGCAGCAAGTGGCAGCAGCACTGCAGAGGTTGGGTACTTCGAGGAGACCGTCACCTAACCGTGACGATGACAGGAGTGATGCATGGTCACGGAGAGCTACTAGGGCAGCGTCACGGACAGCAGATAGGCCTACTAGGTCCACTTTCACGAGACAGGAGCCCGGCGAGGCTATACCAAATGAGGAGCATGATGAGTTATTTGCTGATACCCTTATGGCAGCTCATGAAGAATGGGAGTTGGTACCGCCTGCGGTCAAAGAGATGATCACTTTTGACCGTTTCATTACACAAAGGCGAGAGCACAACAGATCTCGACAGGATAGGAGACCTCGTTAGCAGAATAATGATCTAAAACATGCTACGAACTGGCTCACTTTGGCGACGTTCGATGGGAGTGGCAAGATGACAGCCCAAGCTTGGATTAGCAAGCTTGATACATTCCTTACACTGCGCCCGATGGCTGAGAGTGACGCCATTAGATATGCTACATTGCATCTTGAGGGAGTTGACTACAACTGATGGCACCACGGTATGGTGACCTTACAGCATGACATGATCACTACATACCAGGAGTTTGTGGACATGTTGGTTGAGCGCTTTGACAAGAAGGATCCAGAAACCTACTTCCGAGACTTGGCACAGTTGAGGCAGAGTGGCAGTGTAGAGACCTACATAGGTGACTTCCAGAAGTTATCCGTTATGGTCCCTAACATCTCCGAGAGGCGCTTGGTAGTACTCTTAATGGAGGGGTTGTCAGAGCCATTGCGAGGTTGGATCAAAGCTTTTGATCCTCCTTCATTACAGGAGGCGATGAAGAAAGCACGAAACATGGAGTTAGCAGCACCATCGAGTAAATTCAGCTCCAGATGTTCTTCATCATTCAGAGATAACAAGGGCTTTAACAGGAATAAGGATAAGTCTGATTTTAGCAAAGAAAAATCAAACTCTAGGAATGATCCAAAAGGTAAATCAGCAGCCCCACCTTTGGATCATGAGGCCCTTAATGACCTACGCAGGTAGAAGCTTTGCTTCTACTGCAAAGGACCATATGATGCTAATCACGATTGTCCTCTAAGACCTAAGGGCAATGCAAATCGTATAATGTGGGCGTTCTATGAGGACTCGGAATCAGAGGATTCCGAACAGCAGGAGAGTTCCGAGAGTTCAGAGCCAGAGGCTCCAGAGCTTAGAGTTGAGACAGAGCCCGAGCTTCAGGTACAAGAGGCCCGTTTATCTAGTAACCAGCAGGAGGGTTCTTTCAGGATTCGTGGTGTGTTGGCAGGACAGAGGGTCATTACCCTACTTGATACAGGAGCCACGCATAATTTCATAGATGCTAGATTTGTTGAGAAACGTGGACTCATCACTGAGGAGTTCGAGGGCATAAGAGTCAAAGTGGCCGATGGTTACACTTTGAAATGTGAACGCATGATTAAGGATCTCCCTTTATGTTTGAACAAATATGAGTTCAAGGCAGATTACTATGTTGTTAATATGGGGGACATTGATTTGGTCTTGGGGATGAAGTGGTTACATTCATTGGATGAGGTCACACTTCGTCTCAAGGACATGGAGATCCGTTTTGATGTTAACGGAAAGACACACATACTTAAGGCAATTCGGGACAGCAACATCAAAACAATTTCTTTTCGCCGGATGGAGCGGCTTATGCGTCACGACATGGTAGAGTGGGCTGCCGAGTGTCATTTAGCACCTATACAGGAGGGACAGCAAAAGATAGATTATCATCCGGATATACAGGAGTTGAGAGTTAGGCATGACAAGGTGTTCAGTGATATTCCGCCAGGTAGACCTCCAGACAGGGGCATAGAGCACATCATTGAGCTCGAGGAGGGAGCGAAACCCGTTATGATAACACCTTACAGGCATCCTAAAAGATTGAAGGATGAGATAGAAAAGACAATAAAGGAGTTACTTGCTATGGGTCACATTCGGCCTAGCAAGTCACCATTTGCTTCTTCGGTTGTGTTGGTGAAGAAGAAGGATGGAACATTACGCATGTGCATTGATTACAGGGTCCTGAATAAGAGGACAATTAAGAATAGATACTCGATACCGAGGATTGACGAGCTTATTGATGAGCTCCATGGGTCATGTTACTTCACTAAGATTGATTTACGGTCGGGATATCATCAGATCAGGGTACGAGAGCAGGACATAGAGAAGACTGCCTTCCGATGCCATTGTGGGCACTTCGAGTTCGTAGTGATGCCATTTGGACTCACGAACGCACCAGCCACTTTTCAGTCTACGATGAACCGGGTTTTTCATTCATTGCTGAGGAGGTTTGTGTTGGTCTTTTTCGATGACATCCTTATATATAGCAGGACTTGGCAGGAGCATTTAGCTCATTTGGAGACAGTGTTGAGTATCTTGGAGAGGGAGTCCTTGTACGCCAAGGAATCCAAGTGCGACATAGGGATGACCGAATTGCTATATCTCGGTCACATCATTAGTGCAGATGGAGTGCGCATGGATCCTGAAAAGATCCGCGCCATTGTTGACTGGCCTACACCGGCAAACCTGACGCAGTTGAGAGGGTTTCTCGGTTTATGCGGGTTCTACCGCAGATTTGTGAATGGGTATTCACGACATGCAGCCCCAATGACAGATTTATTGAAGAAGGGGGCCTTTGTTTGGACTTCAGAAGCACAGGAGTGTTTTATGAAGTTCAAGGAGTTGATGACTACATGCCTTGTTTTAGCACTACCCAACTTTACAAAGCCGTTCGAGCTTCAATGCGATGCATCAGGTGAGGGCATTGGTGTGGTGCTTATGCAGGACAAGCACCCGATTGTGTATGAGAGCCGCAAGCTCAGAGGACCCAAGAGATTGTATAGTATATATGATAAGGAGATGCTCGCAATCATGCATGCCTTAGCAAAATTTCGACAGTATCTGGTCGGCAGCAAATTTTGCATTAAAACTGATCATAACAGCTTGAGACACTTCTTAGGGCAGCGAGATCTCAATGATAGGCAGCAGAAGTGGGTCAGTAAGTTGCAGGCTTATGACTTTGATATCTCATATATCAAAGGTACACAGAACGTAGTGGCTGATGCACTTTCATGTAAGCCGTACTTGAGCACTATGGTTCATATTTCAGAGGATTGGAGGCATATGATAGTGGCAGAGTATGCCAAGGACAGTTGGGCCTCCAGCATTGTTGAGGGATCAACAGTTGATACCAGATATACACTTGTGAATGATTTGATCATTTACAAGCACAGGATATATTTGATCCCAGGGTCAGAAGTGAAGAACATTGTTATGCGACCTTTTCATGACACGCCTACAACAGGACATCCTGGATATTTCAAAACATACAGGCAGATTCGGGAGAGATTCACTTGGAAAGGACTCAAGACAGATGTTCTTCAGTATGTGCGTGAGTGCCCTGTTTGTCAGCAGAACAAGCAGGAGAACACGTACCCGGCAGGTTTGTTGCAGCCACTTCCGATTCCTGACAGGAAGTGGGAATGCCTGTCGATGGATTTTATCACGGGCTTGCCTAAAGCCCAAGGGCGTGATTGCATTTATGTAGTTGTGGGTCGGCTTACGAAGTATGCCCACTTCTTTTCGATCACCACGACTTACACAGCTACGCAGGTAGCAGAGGTTTTCTTTCGCAAGGTTTTCAGACTTCATGGGTTGCCTCGGAGTATCGTGAGCGACAGAGATAGTCGGTTCCTGAGTAACTTCTGGCAGGAGGTTTTCAGACTTTGTGGGACTGAGCTCACTCCGAGCACTAGCTACCACCCGCAGACTGATGGGCAGACAGAGATTGTGAACAAGTGGGTGGAAGGATACCTCCGAAACTACATAGCAGGGCAGCAGAAGGCGTGGGTCAAATGGATACATTTGTGTGAGTATTGCTATAACTCGACATTCCATATGACCATTCAGATGTCACCCTTCATGGTGTTGTACGGGTATGAGGCGCCGAGTTTCCTTGATTTGCTACTGAGCGACAGTAGAGTGCCGAGTGCAGGAGGTTGGTTGCAGGAGAGTCAGGACACTATGAGGGCTCTCAAGGAAAATATAGCTAAGGCACAAAATCAGCAGAGACAGTATGCAGATCAAAAGAGGACGGAGAGGCATTTCGAGGTGGGTGACATGGTTTATCTCATGCTGCAACCCTACCGTCAGTCCACTCTTAGGAAGAGTGGGTCAGAGAAGCTCAAGCCGCGCTATTACGGACCTTTCAGGATCCTGAGGAGAGTTGGCGAGGTGGCTTACGAGCTTGAGCTTCCAGCGGAGAGCAGGGTACACAACGTTTTTCATGTATCACGCCTCAAGAAGGCGTCGGGTCATCGTGTGGTACCGTCTGCAGTTCTACCTCCCTTAGATGATGAGGGAAAACTGATTTTAGTACCTGAGTCCATCCTAGAGTATAGGGAGAGACAGTTGCGTAGGAGGACTATCAGGGAATATCTGGTGAAATGGAGAGATTTGCCTGTTGAGGATGCGACATGGGAGAGTGAGGATATTCTACAGCATCCGGCATTGAGATTGCTTGAGGACAAGCAATTTCAGGAGGGGCGGACTGTCATGTCCCCTTCTCAGTGACATCTCTCGGAGCTCAGGATTAGCCTATCATACGACCCTCGTAGGCTGATCGTTTGGATAGAGGGTCACCTTGGAGCTTGGCACATGTTTCAGATTGGCAGAGTTTGATCAGTTGGCTTTCGTTTGGGCTTGATCGGATACTACTGGCAGAAGTTACTATTTTTAGCAGTTCTTGGTGGTCAGAGTGGGACCTCTGCTATTTTTGGCAATATGGGTTGACAGCGTTCGGAATCACTTCAGTATATGACCGCTTCAGACAGTTTAGTCATCGGGCGAGTAACGAGGGAAATATTAATATTTAATTGTATTAATTAAATATTAATATTGCGAGACTATTATATTAAGTTATAATTAAAAATTATAACTTAAGTGTTTTTATGCTGAGGGGGCGCCCATCATCAGGAAGGGGTCAAATTTAATATTATTATAAAATTTGGCCTAAGTTGAAAATATTAAAATATTAAAGAAGTGCGATTTTTAATTAAATGCCCTATTATGGAGGAAATCACACCTCTTTGGTTATTTATGCTTTTGCATTGGGAGGAGCGCCATTATGTCATTTTGGAGAATTGAAAATTGATCAATTTGGTCTGAACAAGAAGCTTCAGGGTTTTCGGTTCAAATTCCTTGGGGAACGTGCCATCTCCATTGGAAGCAATTCAGAGGGTGTGAAATAACCCCTGATTTATTGCAGCAGGGTTTCTTCATTCAAGAGAAAACATTGATCTTCAGAGGACATCATTGCAGGTTCTTCATCAGAGTTATTCATTATACAGTCAGGGTTTATTTAGGCGCCTATTTTGGAGATTGGGAGAGTCAGAAAGACAGGCCGTACAATAGCATTAATTGCTGGTTTTAACCCAGCCGTACATGTACCTGTCCGTACTATCCACAGCAGGTGACAAACATCCTAAGAGCAGGGCGCAGGGTTTTTCTGAGCAAAACAGCCCCGACTGTACCTGTCTGTACTGTACGGACGACGTCCGTACGGACTGTACTGCGCCTGGTTTCTGCAGCAGTTGGTCAGTTTTTTTGGGCAGCGAACAGTTTCAGGTTTTTCTTAGCACCCAAACAGCAAGTTTTTGTTAAACTCATGCAACTAGGGTTTCATTTTAATAAAAAATAGTCTTTTCGATATTCAGTAATTTTTATAGAATTTATTTATCATTTTATGCAAAAAAATTGCATTTCCGTCAAATACTGGCAAAAACCCAAAAACATCAAAAAAATTCAAAACTTCAGAAAAAACCAAATAAACAGTTAGTTGTCAGAATCAGAGGAAACTTGGGGTTCCTACAAAATAGCATTCTAAATGCAATGACAATAGAATGAGGTTGGCGAACTCATCGCTTATTGTTTTTCTAAATTGGCTTCTCCATCATGTTTCGGGTAGGCTTACTCTTTAGTAATTTAAAAATGGCTTCTTCTATCATGAATGTCTTCTTAGTGCCATACCAACACATTTTGAAAAACTTACTGTTGTCAATCAGACCCTGCACCCTTGTGAAGGTAGTTTTAAGCCTTCACGGTCTGCTGGAACATGGAAACAATCCGAGGTTGTGGGTGACCTGCTAAGTGGATTGAGTCTCTAGATTATGAGGCTAGCTCCCTTAGGTGTATCAATGATGATCTCTACTCTATGTTGCGGACTACCATGGAAAAGGGAGAAAGAAACTTGAAGGGACAATCCTACCTAATGACGATGATACACTAGAATGTTGATCCACCCTACTTGGAACCTTGAACATTGAACAAACAAGGGAAAATGAATACCTTTGATTTCAATTGATCAATATGCATAAGTATTTCATGAGAAGGTTCGATCCAATGACGAAAACGTGAGAAAAAATGATCGAGAGAGGTCTGATACAAGACACTTTACAGCGACCTAATAGCCACTTACAGCTTCAGCAAAAGGCATTTAAAACACTGAACATGACCTACATAACATGATAAGCTAACAACTAGGTACGAATCTGAATTTGGGAAGGGAGAAAAATCTACCACGTATGCAAATTGCTGAATGAATGTACATTATGCCAGCGCTTGAAATCTGAAAGTACAGTCCTATTGATTAAAGAGGTTACACAACTCACCAATGACAAAGTCTGGTCTTACCAAGAGAGGGATGGATGATAGAGATAGGCTAAAAAGGTTGCTTAAATAACATAATTTACAAGAAAAGAGTAGAAAATAGAAGAGAACTAAAACTGGAAATAACTACAGTTGTAGCAAGTCAAAAATGGATTTGCCTTTGCATGTGAAGCATTGGAAATGAACCATGTCCTCTTTTGGAAGCTCCTTCATGTGCATGAAACTTTTGGCTATTTGAAACGTTCAACACTTTGCCCGTTCATCATGCAAGACAACTCTATTTTCAGAATTGAAGCATGCTTGTTTTCTTAAACGTGTTCACTTCGTTGGAGTCACTCACATTAGTCTGTACATGATCTTTGTTCATCTTGCCTTTGTCTTTATTCTGCATTTGTTTTATTCACTGTTCATGCTTATGTCAATGTTCAGTTCTACTTCAGTCTTTGCTCATGCCTCTATTTCTGCGTTTGTCTTACTTCTTGTTCAGTCTTGTTTGTGCTTACGTCTCTGTTCATGCTATTGATCATGCTCAGTTCACTTTGTGTTTTCTTTGGCTTTTCCCGTGTTTTGCTTTAATTTGGGATTTGGGTTTTATTTTGGTCGGGCCTCTATGTTTATATTTTCCTGTGCTTCTATTTATTTTTGTCGGGTCTTGTCTTGTCTGGTTATTGTCGGGTTTTCGGCTCTCGGGCTTTTGGTTTTCGTCCTTCGGACAAATTGTCTGAAGGACTCTCTGTCTCTTTTCTTTCCCGGTTTTCTTTTCTCTTTTTTGGCCTTTGCTTATGCTTTAGCCTTCGGGCTTTTGTTCCTTGCTTGTGGCCTTCTCTTTTCTATCGGGCTTTTTATCCCTCCCGAATTCCTTGTGCCTTTGTTTTATTTCTATCGGGCTATTTCCTGGGTATATCCTCCGTTGGGTCTTTTTCTGAATTCCTTCGGACTTTTTGTTTGAAGGAATTCATCTCCTTTGGCTATCTTTCCCTGAAGGGCATGTGCCCTTCGGGAATTTTTGAAATGTCCCTGACACTATGAAGGTGCCCTTTGCAAGGGCTTCTGTTTCCCAAAAATGCCCTTCGAAAGAATGGAAAAGGTCCTCTTGCCGCTTGAGTGCCCTCCTCAAGGGTATGTCTGCCTTCAAAAGTGCCCTTCGGGCTTTTTCAAATGATCTTGCCACCGATCAAGGTGCCCTCCACAAGGGCAGGTGCCCTTTGGAGAAACTGTAAGCGACCCCTCAAAAGTCTTGCATTGGTCCTCTTCGTGCTTGAAGTGTCCCCTGAAAGGGCACATACCCTTCGGGGTTTCTGAAAATGACCCTTCGAAAAAAATGAAAGGTCCACTTTGTTCTTGAAGTGCCCCCTGCAAGAAATCCCCTGCCCTTCGCAATGTCCAAGACCTTTGCGGGCTTTATAAGTGCCATTACTTATAAAAACTTTATAAGACAAGTCGATGCACAAACCCGCTTCTGTTTGTAGACCAACTCGGGCCCTTGGATTGCTTGTACTTATAAAAGTAAATAAGACACCCCTGTAAACCCGATATGCACTGTAGACCCATTCGGGTTCTTCGAGTGCTTCAACTTATAAAAGCTAATAAGTAATGCAACATCACAAACTCGATTAACACTGAAACTGCTATAGACCCTTTCGGGTTCTCTAGGTGCTCCTGTGTATTACTTATGAAGCTTATAAGTAATGCTGTCTTGCAAACCCGAATTGCTCTGTAAGTGCTAGAAATTATCATTTCCTGATGAGAAAACCCCTGTACCTGCACAAAAGCGACTTATCCTTGATTTCTCAAGGGTCAAGACCTGGTTTTCAAGGCAAATGGTCATGGTGAGCAAAGTTTTGAATGGTAATGGTGACGATTTGGCCTGTGGGGCAAAATTGTCAACACTTAACACCCTCGATGGGTTTGCTTATAGAAATTTAGTGAAGGGTAAAGGTCTGTATTTTACATAATTTGATTGACTCTTTCTATTTGACTATTTTATTATGGGTGATTTATGTCAGAGTTTTATTGGGCTCTTAGGTGTGGTTCCATAGCCTTCCAAATTTTTGTGATGAACTTAGGGTCACTATTATCACAATATTTATTTGTAATCCATACTTAAAATGTTTTGATGTTATTGGTACAAGGTCTGTGGATTTATGAGATGTGCCATAGGGGATGAATCTAGTCATTTTATGTTTGGAGGTTCATTCCCATCTGTTGATTTGTGCAATTGAAGACATCTGATTTCCCACAAGAGGTATTCTTACAACCTGATAATTACCATAACTATTCATTTATTTATCTATATCTTTTCTATCTTCTTGCAATAGAAATAATTTTTTACAATTTCGTAAGTTCTTTTACTTTTATGACTTGTGAAAAAGTTCACATAGAATTCACAGTTAATTTAATATTTAAGAGGATCGCTGTTGGGTACTGTATTTGGCTTATTTTGTAAATAAATATGCAATCTCCAATCTGTATCCTGGTTGGAAGTCACTTCTTTTGAGGAGGTTAATGATTTTTAGCAATCGTGGTCATTTGCTTGTTCCCTTGTAATTTCATTTAAAGTTTCACTTAAGAATGAGTATAATCAAAGTGTTGGCAAATATGTTATCTTTTCCTGGCTTTTGAAAGTTATGATTTGAATTTCCCTGAATACTAAGGATGATCTATTTTGTTTTATATATAGCTCACCTTTGGGAAATAAAAAGAAATAACAGTTTCTCATTAATATAGACTTTTAATTTGTCATTTAAGATAATGTTTCCAAATTTTAATTGTTTGAGGCATTGCTATCTATTATTGCATATTTGAAGGTTATAGTAATCTTGTGTTTTGGGGCTCCCTGATCACCTATTGTGGGTGTTCCTTGAGATGCTCAGGGTTTGAGTAGTATCCCAATGAGGCACCAATGCGTGGTGTTCCTTGGGTTATTGTATTGAGGGCCCAATGAAGTACAAGTTTGTAGTACCTTGGGACCCATCATTTATATTGGGCCTACCTTGATATCGGTATACTCTTCTCTACCTTTCTTAGTATAATCTACGTTGCAATGAAATGCCCCCTTGTAATGTCCCCATTAGGGCAGAATTAGAACCAAAGGGGTTTCCCAACAAACCCAAACAATGCATACAAATTTCTGAATTTCTTTTCAAACCCTAAGCACGTGAAAATTATAGAATTCTGAAAATGCCAATTTAGGGCACACAAAAAAATTTAATTTCTCAAATAATTACCAAAATTGGGAAATATTACAACTAATCATTATTCATTCAAATCTATTTTTTAGTCCAATTATATGGCTGGAAAAATATGATACAAATACCAAAAATGTATGTATGCCTTCTGTAGAATAATTAGGAATGAATAAACCTTGCAAACTGAAGTTTCAACCCCAAAGGGGGGTTGCACCCTCCCAAACCTGTTCGCTGCCCTCCTAGGGCTTTCAAACCTGCTCACTACCCCAAAAACTACTGTGCCACTCCTAGATGCCCTAGACTGTCGTGCTGAACTTGAAAGTGGTGTTTAGATGCTTCAACAAACCAATTCTGTTCTCTACAACCCCTGAAGTGAGGCTGCCCAACTGAAGGTAAAGTGCAGTGTTCCAATGAAGGGTTTCGTTTTCAATGGATGAAGTTGAGTAAATCGTAACCAGACTTACGAATTCAATTGATAAAAATAACACGGTACTTCAAAATGAACCTCCTTCCCCTTTTTATATCCTTTCCATCTAATATACTTTCTAAATTAAAAACTGACTTATATCAAATTAGAGGAGTCCCCTTCTTTATTACAAATCAAAATAGAAAGGAGTTGTCGACATATTCACTTTTGACAACTAAGGCATATTATTACTTTTGTTTAAAGTATTTAAACTGTAATATCTCCTTTAGGGCATATTATGCAAATCTAGAAATTAACCACAAACTCTAACACCACAATAGAAATTTCAGATTTTTTCTGTCAAAGTCTTACCCAAAATTTTAGAGTTCTGGAAATATGAAACCAGGGCACAAATTGCAATATTTTATGCTAAAATAATTGCCAAAAATTCCAGAAATATTATAGCCAATGAAATACCTTCAATTCTGATTTTAGCATGCAAATATAGACCTGAAAATTTAATAATATATACTAGCTATATATTCTATTGAAACTATATCAAAATATGCAAATAGCTGCCCTCAAAACAACAGCAATGGATTCCCAAGTGAGTCACCACACTAGAAAAGGCTTCCCAAGTAGGTCGTTGATCCAAAACACCTGCATATTGGTTCGCCACCCTCCAAAAAGGGTCTTCAAATAGCTTTGTTCCTCTCACAAGTGCTGCAAACTGCTGTGCTCAATTAATGAGGCCCTATAGATATCAAATTGATCAAATTTGTCCTTTGTAACCTTTGAAATGAAACTGCCCAAATGAAGTTAAGGGTTTTTGTCCTTAACTTTAGGTTTCCAATGAAAGTTTTTGTCTTCAATAGAGATAAGCCAAGCGTTTCATGCTCAAACTCAAAATTCAATTCATCAAACATAACATGGTACTTCAAAATGAACCTTCTTCCTCTTTTTATATCTTTTCCCTCCAATATACTTTCTAAATTAACGACTGACTTAAATCAAATTAGAGGAGTCCCCTTCTTTTTTCACAAATTAAAATAGAAAAGAGTTGCTAACATATCACTTTTGGCAACTAAGGCATATTATTACTTTTATTTAAAGTATTTAAATTGTAATATCCCCTTTAGGGCATATTATGCAAATCTGAAAATTAACTGAAAACATTACATCACAATAGAAATTTTGTAATATTCCCAATAAGGAGATTGCTGGAATTAAATGAGAAACTTGCTGTTATTAAATTGCTTCAAGGAAATCACTGCAATATGCTCAATCGCTACTATTAAATCGCCACCATTAAATAGTTGCCATTAAATCACTGCACTCAAAGAGGAGCGCCACACTCAAGGGAGGAAATCGTTGCCATTAGGGGAGCATTAGTATATTTCATTCATTAATAACAACCATTGGAAAAGTCGCCACATTTGGGAGTCGCCATTTTTGGGAGGAGACATCTTTTTAATGGAAGCCCTGAATGCTATAAATACTCCATCTTTGTTTTGGAAGAAGGCATCCAATCATATTCATTCAAACATGTAATTTTGTACAAACATCAACAAGGCTCTTAAGGACGTAACCCCTGTTGAGTGTGGAGTCATTTGGGGCTATCACATGACCATAGAGAATTATTTTTGGGGCCTAGAGAGCTCCAAGGATGTGGGGAGTGAAGTTTTCCCTACTCTACCTTTTGTGGAACTTTGCTCCATATGTGAAGGGAATATTCCTAGTATATTTCTAATTTCTATGTTTCCATGTTTTATGGAGTCGGTTATTAGTTGTCCATTTTTCTTGTGACTTCCTTGTTTTGAGGGAGCTAGTTGTTTCTTGAAAAATGTAATGCCTTGTTACAAGGAGATGGTTGTGATCACATGATGTTGGAAAATGTGCCCATGAAAGGTGGAGACCCTTAGTTTGGCATGTTACTTCACGGGAGGGCTTTTGGATGAGCTTGATGAGGTGGAAGTGAGTTGTCTTGAGTGGATGATGCTTATCTTGGATAAGCATGATGCATTTGCCCCTCCTTTCATGGATTTTCCTTCATATTCTATATATACAGGGTGTGGTGTGGCCTTTAGAGGTTGATGGTTTATTTTGCAGGGTGTGGCTTTGAAGATTAGAGTCAAAGTGCAGGTGTTTTGCAAAGTGCAGGTGTTCATTGCAGGGTGTGGTTTAGTAACTTGTGAGATAAAACATTGTGCAGGTGAAGGTGAAAGTGCAACATTTTCTATAGGAGATTTTTATATATCTGTGAGAGTTTATTGTAGTCTTGGTATTTAGATTACTGTGTTATTTGAAAACTTTCATTGGTGGATGTAGCCCACATTAGGTGAACTACGTTAAATATGTGTTATTTGTGTTATTATCTTGTTGTCTCATTTATGTTTTCATAATAATGGTGAATTAAGGAATGTTTTTATGATGCATGTTATTAAATAGCTTTAGATCTGGATTATGGTAATAGTAAATTTGGTTTAAGTGTTTTTATTCTTAACAACTAGTATCAAAGCCATTGGTTTATGTGTTTTGCTGAAGTGGTAAATCATAGAAAGACTATTAGCTTGAGTGGGAGCTATGGGAGAAGAGATCAGATTTAGAGTTGAGAAGTTTGATGGTAAGCATTTTGGTTTGTGGAAAATACAGATGGAGGATTACTTATATCAGAAAGAGCTACATCTCCCCTTGGAGGGGAAAACAAAACACCTTGTAAGTATGAGTGATGCAGATTGGTCATTACTTGATAGGAAGACATTGGGAGCCATTCGGTTATGCCTTGCATCCTCTATTGCATTTAATATTTCTAATGAGAAAACCACAAAAGATCTCATGGATAAACTTGGAAAGTTATATGAGAAACCCTCTGCTTCTAATAAATTTTTTCTTATGAAAATATGTTTAACATGAAAATGTTTAAGAATGGTTCAATAGCTAATCATCTAAATGATTTTAATACGGTTGTAAGTATGCTCACTTCAGTTGGAATTAAGTTTGATGATGAAGTTAGAGCTTTGTTAATATTATGTTCTTTCCCTGAGAGTTGGGATAGTTTGGTTATGGTTGTGAGTAACGCAATTTTTGTCAAGGGAAGCTTGAATTTTGAGGATGTTGTAGGTGTGATCCTTAGCGAGGAGATGCGAAGGAAAAGCACTGGTGAATCATCTTCAGGTAATGCTTTATCTGTTGATACTAGAGGGAGGCAAAATGATAAGAGCAAAGGCAACCGAGGAAAGCCAAAGGGTAGATCTAAGTCCAGATCTAGATCCAAGATGATATGCTGGCATTATGGGAAGAGTGGACACTCAAAGAAGGATTGTTAGTCACTTCGAGATAAGAATGCCAACAAGGAAGAAATGAATGAGGTAAATGTGACATTAGGTAATATTGTCAACCTGGAGTTGCACCCTGAATCAAAGACGTGCTGAAATAGCCAATCCTCTCTTCGGTTGAAACAATGGGATCTTCTCACAAGGGTGGGTGCCTCAATGGTGAGAAGAATGTTTAGAGAAGGTTGATTCCTATAAGATGTATCAATGGATCTCTACTCTGTGCTGCGAATCTACCATGGAAAAGGAAAAAAAAAACTTGAAAGGAAAATCCTACCTAATGACCATGATACACCAAAATGTTGATCCACTTTGCTTGGAACCTTGAACACTGAATCAAACAAGGGAAAAGGAAGACCTTTGATTTCAATTGATCACTATGCATAAATATTTCATGAGAAGGTTTGATCCAATGACAAAAAACATGAGGGAAAACGATGGCGAGAGGTCTGATACAAGACACTTTGCAGCCACCTAACATCCACTTATAGCTTCAACAAAAGACATAGAACACTGAACATGACTTGCATAACATGATGAGCTAGCAACTAGGTACGAATCAAAATTTGAGAAGGGAGAGAAATCTACCACGTATGCAAATTGCTGAATGAATGTACACTATGCCAGCACTTGAAATCTGAAAGTACAATCCTTCTATTGATTGAAGAGGTTACACAACTCACCAATGGTAGTCTAGTCTTACCAAGAGGGATGGATTTTTACAAGGCTAAAAAGCCATTAATATAGAAATTTACAACAAGCCAAGAGATTGGCGTTGAAAATAGAGAGGGAGTAAACTCAAACCAACTCAGCCTTTACAAAAGTCTATTTTGTTTTGCATGAAAATTTCTTGCGTTGAAAAAAGAAGAAGACAAGCTTTGGATGCATGACACCTACTAATAGATGTCTTGACTTGAAAACTAGTCAACTTCAAAACAAGAGTAGTCGAATTCACTCGAATTGCTGGAACATTTGAAAGTCTCCCCTTTGTATGAAATCAATGCAAATGCCAAATTAAGAATTACGTTTGAACCGTCGGAACGTTTCAAGCTTTCGAGACAAATGAGAGTGCGTGCATAGAATTTCTTGCTGTTTGAAACGTTCAATGCTTTGCCTGTTCATCATGCAAGACAACTCTATTTTCAAAACTAAAGCGTGCTTGCTTTCTTAAACGCGTTCACTTCGTTGGAGTCACTTCCCGTTAGTCTGTGCATGATCTTTGTTTATCCTGCCTTTGTCTTTATTCTGCATTTGTTTTATTCGCTGTTCATGCTTATGTCCATGTTTAGTTTTGCTTTAATCTTTGCTCATGCATCTATTTTTGCGTTTGTCTTTCTTCTTGTTCAGTTCCGGCTCAGTCCTATTTGTGCTTACGTCTCTCTTCATGCTATTTATCATGCTCAGTTCACTTCGTGTTTTCTCTGGCTTTTCCCGTGTTCTGTTTTAATTAGGGAATCAAGATTTATTTTAGCTTTCATCATTCGGACAAATTGTCTAAAGGACTCTCTGTCACTTCTCTTTCTCGGGCTTGGCATTTCTTTTCTCTTTTTTGGCCTTTGCTTAGCCCTTGTCTTTTCTATCGGGTTTTTTGAAATTGTCCTTATTCCTTCAGACAAAAAGTTCGAAGGAATTCGTTTCCTTGCCAATTTTCCCGAATTTATTCCTTTTAGGCTCTTATGTCTTGCCTTTGATTTTCTTTGGACTTTTGCTGACTTCAGATTCCTATGGATTTCTTGTTTGACAATTATTCCGAAGGATCTCCTTTGCCTTTGTTTTCTTATTTTCCTTGGGTTTTTTATCCTCCCGAATTTCTTCGGATTTTTTGTTCGAAGGAATTCCTTCGGACAAAAAGTCCGAAGGAATTCGTCTCCTTTGGCTATCTTTTTCCCGAAGGGCATGTGCCCTTCCAGAAGTTTGCTTTTGTCCTTTGCTTATGTCTTTGCCCTCTGCAACGGCTTCTGCTTTGCAATAATGCCCTTCGAAACTTGTGAAAGGGTCCTGCCATCGACCAAGTGCCCTTTGCAAGGGCAGGGGTCCAGAAAAATGAATTTTGTCTTTCAGAATTTTGCCAAGGTCTTCTTCGTGCTTGAAGTGTTCCCCGCAAGGGCACATACCCTTCGGAGAAATTGTAAATGTCCCTACGCGACGTCCAGATGTCCTTTGCAAGGGCTTCTGTCTTTTAGGAGTGCCCTTCGGAAGAATTGAAAAGGTCCACTTCACCGACCAAGTGCCCTCCGCAAGGGCATGGTTGCCTTCAAAAGTGGCTTTTCGGAAGAATTGAAGGGCGCCCGGGGTTTTTGTAGGGCACCCGGGGTTTTTGTAGGGCACCCGGGGTTTTTGTAGGGCACCCGGGCTTTTTGTAAGTCACTCGGGCTTTTTGTAACTGTCCTTATTCCTTCGGACTTTTGTCTTGACTTGAAAACCGGTCTTCTCAACTGTGCTTTTCTCCTTTCCTTTGGACAAAAAGACCGAAGAAAAAAGCCTTGAACGACTGCCACAGTCATTTTTTCGAACTTTTACACAGTCCTTTGAGAGCTCTTTCTCTCGAACAAAATGTCAGAAGAAATAGTCCACCTCTTATACCCGAAAAATTCCTTGAGAAAACAAAACAAATAAACTTACAGCTTGTATATCCTGGCTGTATTTGCACATTTGACTGTAATCAAACAAGCTCCTTGGAAACCTCTGCATGACTAAACTTCACCTGGCTGTAGATGGCCACTTGGGTGGCTGTAAATGCTCATTTAAGGACCCCAAAACTGATTCACAAGACAAACTTGGCACCATAGCAAAGTTTTGAAGTGTAGAGGTGACAATTTGCCCTGTGGGGGCAAAATTGTCAATAGATAAATCATGTCAGGATGCCTTAATTCTTTATATGGATAGTTTTTCTGAGTCTTGGGTATTAGATTCAGGGGTTTCTTTTCATACCACCCCACAAGCATTATTTTATTGATTATGTTCAAGAGAATCTAGGACATGTTTATTTTGGTGATGATGAACCATGTGAGATAGTAGAGAAAGGATGTGTTCAGGTTAAAATGTAGAATGAGAACACATGGATTCTTAAGGATGTTAGACACGTGCTTATGTTGAGACGGAATTTGGTTTCAGTGGGGCAATTGGGTAGTGAGAGATGTTCAATATTGTTTACAGTAGATTCTTGGAAAGTTACCAAAGGTGCTCTTGTGATTTCGAGAGGTAAGAAAGTTGGTACTTTATATTTGACTAATAGTGTTGATTCTATTGATTTAGTTGCTGCACATGGAAATGCAACTATGTGGCACTACAGGGTCGATCATATGAGCCATAAGGGCATGGAGATCTTAAAAGATAAGTTGCCTAGATTAAAAGCTCTAGATCTAGATTTCTGTGAGAATTGTGTACAGAAAACAGAAGCGAGTTAAGTTTCTAAAGGTTGGACCCACAAAGAAAGATCACAAGTTAGAGTTGGTACACTCAGATATATGGGGACCAACTCGGGATCTCTATTGATGGATCCAATTATTATGTTACTTTTATTGATGATGAAACTATGAAAGTCTGGGTTTATTGCATTAAATTTTTTTTTGATGTATTTAACACTGTTATAAAGTGGAAAGCTTTGGTTGAGAATGAAACATGCCTCAAGTTGAAATGTCTCAGATCAAATAATGGAGGTGAGTATTTTAGTAATTCTTTTTTTGATTATTGTTCTAACAATGGAATCCGTAGGCAAATGATGGTTCCAAGAACTCCATAGCAGAATGGGGTATCTGAAAGGATGAACAGAGCAATAATGGAACGTGCTAGGAGCATGAGGTTACATGCAGGGTTGCCTTTACAGATTTGGGCAGAAGCAGTTAGCATGGCAGTATATCTAATTAACAAAGGACCGTCTATGCCTTTGGATGGAGGCATTCCTGAACAAGCTTGGTCTGGTAAGAATGTTGATTATTCTTTTCTTAGAGTCTTTGGATGTGAGGCTTTTGCTCTCATTAAGAAAGAGGATAAGACCAAGTTAGAGGCTAAATCAGATAAATGCACATTTGTTGGTTATAGTGAGGATGACTTTGGTTTTTGTTTATGGAACATTAAAGATAAGAAAATATTTCGGTCTAGAGATGTAGTCTTTAATGAAAAAATCATGCATAAGAATTAGTTGCAGGAACAGGATCAGAAACAGAAAGAGTACACAGTATTGGATGACATTGCAAATAGCAAAGTATCTAAAGGTTTAGTTTAGGAACCTTCTACACAGATCCAAAACTCCTAGGGTAAGGTCTTCTAGGGTAAGAAGAGCACCTAAATGTTTTTCTCCTTTGAATTATTTATTACTCACTGATAATGGAAAACCAGAGTGTTATGAGGAAGCAATGTAGGTAGATGCCAGGTTGAGATGGGAACAAGCCATGGATGAAGAGCATAGATCTCTCATGGAGAACCAAATGTGGGATTTGGTTAGGCTACCCAAGGGCAAGAGTGCATTGCCAAACAAGTGGATCTTTAGAATAAAAGAAGAGGATGAAGGGAGAAAACGGTATAAGGCCAGGATGGTGGTCAAGGGGTTTGCACAAAAATTAGGGATTGATTTTGATGGGATTTTCTTTTCTGTTGTAAAAATGACTTCTATTAGGACTGTTCTTGGTTTAGTTGCAGTTGAAGATTTGCACTTAGAACAGTTAGATGTGAAAACTGCTTTTCTTCATGGTGATTTGGATGAAGAGTTGTATATGAAGTAGCCATAGGGATATGAGGTCAAAGGGAAGGAGAACTATGTGTGTAGACTAAAGAAGAGCTTTTATGACTTGAAACAAGCTCCACGACAATGGTATAAGAAATTTGATTGTTATATGTTGGAACAAGAATATCAAAGGTGTCATTTTGACCATTGCGTGTACATCAAACATTTTGATGATGGTTTCTTTATTATATTATGCTTGTATGTCGATGACATGTTAGTTGCAAGAAAGAACATACATCATATTCATATGCTCAAGAAACAACTTAGTGACTCCTTTTCTATGAAGAATTTGGGTGCTGCAAAGCAAATCCTTGGTATGAGGATTTCTCGTGACAGGAAGGAGAGGAAGCTGGTTTTATCCCAATCAGAGTATGTGAAGAAAGTCTTGGAAAGGTTTAGCATGTTGATTGCTAAATCTGTTGGTACTCCTTTTGCAGGCCACTTTAGATTATCAAAGGAGTAGTGTCCCAAGATGAAAACTAAAAATCTTAGGATGTCCAAGGTACCTTACTCATTGGCAGTTGGCAGCTTGATGTATGCCATGGTTTGTACTAGGTTAGATATTGCCCAAGCAGAGGGAGCTGTGAGTAGGTATATGAATGATCCAGGTTATGAGCATTGGCAGGCAGTGAAATGGATTCTTTGGTATTTGAGAGGAACCATTGATGTTGCATTATGTTATGGTGGATCAGATACCACTTTGCGTGGTTATGTGGACTCAGATATGGTAGGGGATATTGATAGCAGGAGAAGTACGACATGTTATATATTTACTATTGGAGATACACCGATTAGTTGGATTTTCAGGATACGGAAGGTTGTGGCTTTGTCAACCACAAAGGCAGAGTATGTTTCTGCCACATAGGCTAGCAAGGAGATGTTTAGTTACAAGAGTTGTTTCTAGAGTTGGGGCATGAGCAGGAAGTTGGGAGACTACACAGTGATAGTCAGAGTACTATTCATTTGGCAAAGAACTCCACTTTTCACTTGAGGACGAAACACATTCATTACGTTATCACTACATCAGGGCAGCTTTGGAGAACTTGGTGAAGCTGGAGAAGATTCATACTAGGCAGAATCTTGCAGATATGATGACCAAGGTGGTCACATTGGACAAGTTGAGACTCTGTTCAGATTTGGTTGGCCTTAGTGGTGATGGAACGGTGATAGAATCTGTTTAAGAGAAACGGTCTCCAAGTGGGAGATTGTTGAGTGTGGAGCCCTTTGGGGCTATCACATGACCATAGGGAATTATTTTTGGGGCCTAAAGAGCTCCAAGGATGTGGGGAGTGCACTTTTCCCTACTCCACCTTTTGTGGAACCTTGCTCCACATGTGAGGGGAATATTCTTAGTATATTTCTAATTTTTATGTTTCCATGTTTTATGGAGTTGGTTATTAGTTGTCCATTTTCCATGTGACTTCCTTGTTTTGAGGGAGCTAGTTGTTTCTTGGAAAATGTAATACCTTCCTTGTTACAAGGAGATGGTTGTGATCACATGATGTTGGAAAATGTGCCCATGAAAAATGGACACCCTTAGTTTGGCGTGTTCCTTCATGGGAGAGCTTTTGGATGAGCTTGATGAGGTGGAAGTGAGTTGTCTTGAGTGGATGATGCTTATCTTGGATAAGCGTGATGCATTTGCTCCTCTTTTCATGGATTTTCCTTTATATTCTATATATACAGGGTGTGGTGTGGCCTTTAGAGGTTGATGGTTTATTTTACAGGGTGTGGCTTTGAGGATCAGAGTCAAAGTGCAGATGTTTTGCAAAGTGCAGGGGTTCATTGTAGGCTGTGCTTTAGTAACTTGTGAGATACAACATTGTGCAGGTGCAGGTGAAAGTGCAACGATTTGTGCAACATTTTTTATATCTTTGTGAGAGTTCATTGTAGTCTTGGTATTTAGATTATTGATTTATTTGAGAACTTTCATTGGTGGATGTAGCCCACATTGGGTGAACCACGTTAGATTTGTGTTATTATCTTGTTCTCTCATTTATGCTTTCATAATAATGGTGAATTAAGGAATGTTTTCATGATGCATGTTATTGCATAGATTTAGATTTGGTTTTTTGTAATAGTAAATTTGATTTAAGTGTTTTTATTCCTAACCCCTTAATTGCAAACGTGATTTCAAAGACGAAAACCCTTGTTATCAAATAGCCCAAAGACGAAACACCCCTTGTGGATTAAATACTTTATCATTCAAAATTTTTTAATTAAAATTCATTTTATTATATACATTTTTATTTAAATTTAAAATCAATAATTCTTGTAAAAGGGATTTCCAAAGAATCCAAATTCTTGTATAATATTCCAATTTGGAATATTATAGTGGTATCAGAGCTGTTTTCTCGCCAGCCTGTGAACCATAGGGTCACTACACAAGCATATTGTGGCCAGTTTTGATCAATACAAAACTCTTTAAGTAGAGATTCGAAGAGAAATCTCTTATTTAGACTATATGGAGTTGAGTGAGTCACGGAATGGAATAGGGCACTATGAGGAAGATAACTTTGATGCCGTGAAAGACAGAAAGTCATTAAATGTACCTCACCTATTGAAGGATGCCGAAGGGACTTTAAATGCATGTGCACCTTTGCTTTTAGAATTCCTGGCTATCCTAGAGAAATAGGAAGTTCACATGTTGAACATGGAGAGTTTTTAGTGGTATGCTTAAAAAATCCAGAAGTCAATGAAGGCTGTGAATTAGAGACAAATTGCACACAGTCATCCACAACAAAAGATGAATTGGAAGAAACAAAAATACAAGGATTTGCCTTTGAAGCTCAGTCATTATTTTGTCATGATGCCATTCATGACCAGCTTGTTCAGGTAACAACCAATTTTGTGAGTTCATCTTGGAGAACATGCTCGCCGTATTTGCTAACAGAAGCTTCATATCTCGCGTTTACCAGGTTCAATGAGGAGAAAAATTCCTATAGAAGAAATTTTTATCTAAGTGACGTCAGTTCTTCAAGCATTAGGGAAGGCATGTTGAGCTCTCTGGGTTCCTTACAGATGTGAGGCTCTAATTTTATAAAGATGAAGAAAACCAACGTTGAATTAAAAGAATGTCCAAACATGCTTATCCAAGAGGGAGTTGATATTTGTGGAGACTCTTTTATTGGGAAGAATGACAAAAATTCTGGATATTAGAGATGAACATGTTGGCCATTTTTGGTCCACATACCAAATTTTGGCCAATGTGAGAAGGTAGACATTCAAGCAAAAGTGGAAAATTTAGACAACTTCGGGTTTTTGGAAGGAGAAGTCTTCGGGTTTCCAAAGGAGCACTACTTAAAAACCTTATAAGTAATCAGCAGTCGAAACCCCGAAGCAAGTAAGAAGGTTTGGAAAGACCGATTTGGTTTGGGCAGTGTATTTCGGGTTTCTGGGGATGCACTACTTAATTACTTCATAAGTTGTGAGCAGCCAGAAACCTGAAATAAGTAATGAGACATCAAAAGCCCGATTTGGTCTTAGAAGTGCTTCTCGGGTTCTCAAAGGGACAAGTCTTCTCCAAGGGTCATTTCCGAAAGGAGGTCCAGGCACAAATCTCTGACTCTTTCATAAACAAAAGTGGTCCTCTTCAAAAAACCCAAAGGACCTTTTGCACATTTCCGAAGGGTTAGTACCTTTATTCGAAGGGCACTCAATACCAAAGGCACTTTTCAAGAAAATCCGAAGGTACCAGTTCATAAGGCCGAAGGGCCTTTTCTTGGCTAAAAGGGGACAGTCAAGAAATCCAAAGGGCTTTATATAAATTCTGAAGAGGTCAAATGCAATAAATCTGAAGGGCAGCAGCAAGCAGTCAGGGCAAAGAACAAAAGAGACCCGGGAAAATTGTCCGAAAGTAAAAGTCCGAAGTAAATTGTGAGCAATGGAAAGTTCTGAAAGGAAAATTATAGAAAATAGCCGGGGGCAAAATAGACCAAGGAAAGTAGAAAGGCCTAGGAACATCAAGGTCAATGGTCTGCGAATCCAAAGGGCCAATCAGTTAAGGACAAGTGGCACAAGCATATCCAACAAGTTCAGCAGATCAACGGATAACAAGGACTTCTCCTTTCGACTCCGGCATGCAAGTGGTCAAACAAAGATTGGACGCGTGTAGGTGGAACAAAGAACATGCAAGGACCGATTGGGATAGTCAAGTTGCAATAAAGAACATGCCAAGCTTTAATGCAAAGATAAAAACACTTGGACGTGGTTGAGACATGTAACTACCACCGGTATGGCTCGCTCAGTTCCGAAGAGGAAGACTTGAATGTGCAAAGGGCTCGAGGAGATTTTACGGTGATCTTGGGTGGTCCATTTCATGGTCAAAGCAGTCACAACAGTAGTGGTTCCGGCATCAATGACTTCTCCCCTTTTTTCGTTCTCCCATGCAAGTCCCTTTTCTCTCTTGTCCCCTTCTATATATACAAGCTTCCAAACCATTGTAAAGGGCACTAGTTTTTTAGAATTTTGTCATCTTGCTGCAAGATGGTTGCTCATTGAGACGTTTGCAAAAACGTGCTCCTTCGACTAGGCCAAACCCTGTCGAGATATTGTAAGAACTACCTCTTGAATGTAATGAGACGATTTCTTTGCCTATTTCTTGTCTTCGATTAGTGATTTAGTATGCTTGTGCTGGTGGTTTCGTGAATGAGTGCATTCCTAGTCCATTAGCCTTTTGCTTGCCTCTTTGAAGTATTTTCAAGCTTTTGCAGGGCTGGATTAGTGTTTTGCCTGAACCTCATCCAGCATGTGTTTACTTGATCTTGAGATAGTGTAAGTCCAAATTGTTTCATGACTGATCTAGTGTGGGTTCAAGAATAGATGAGTGGTCATTTAAATTTGGTGCATCACCTAGTTAGCCTTCTTAGGAACCCTAATCTCCCTTCTAACCCTTTTTCCCGTGAAGCATTAGTTTAGCAGTAGTTTTAACTTTAAAAAGCCTAGAGGTTCAACTTCACCATAGGATACCCACATCCTGAGGTTGTTCCCATGCTTATAGCCGGAAGTGGGAGAGCTTGAAAAACTCTCCCACAGGGGTGCAATTTTTAACTATAACAGTTTTGGCACGTCCGGTGGGACTAAGGTCCAAAGCAGTGAAAGGATTTTTGATGTTCTTTTACATATCAGCGTTTGGAGGCATTCAACAAACATCAACTGCGACTCCGAGCATCGATCAGCTGGTTTAAGCAGTCCAAGTCCCTGATCATCGTTATTTGCTTTTGAAAACAAGTATTAGCGCCATTGGCAACTCCAAATCAAAGTCCCTGGTTATGAGCAGACCAGGTTTGTCTCTTTGAAGTTTTAATTAGCTCCTACTTGACTTATGAGGCTAACATGAACAACTATGGTGAATATTCATATTATTCACCTCCTTATCAGTAGCCCCAGTATGATCCTCATGATCCATATGAGCTCATGATCCATATGAGCTCAATTAGCCCTACCAAGATGTCTATCAAGGCTATGATGAACCTTGGTAGGTTCCTCATGGTCCATATATGCAGGGGTATTGCCTTGATCATCCATATGAATAAGCCCATCAAAATACTGCTCCTCGTCAGCGCTATCATGAGCCATCTATACCAACACTTAGGCAAACTTTAGTGAGCCTTGACAAGCATGCACTAGAGTTGTGCTCAAAAAAGTGTTATGGCCAAAATGTCCCTACTCACCAGATCCATTATGTGAGGGATTCATTGCAGCAAATGAAAGCAGAATGAGCACCTGTTGAGAGAGCAAATTGGAACAACCTCAATGGTGACATGATGGATATATGCAGTTACATTCAAATCGTTGAGGACACGCTGGAGAGACTTGAGGAATAGTAGGGCCAACCCGCCAACCTTTGGTGCCTACGTACGCACCTCCATAGCCTTCTTATGTGTTCATTCCTCCTCAAGAGGCCATTTCAAGTACTCCTTTGAATCTTCCAAGTTCGTCATATGTTCCGCAGTGTTTTCCTGCTTGGAAATCCATCAAGGGGGCTATCAAAAAAATGAAGTGCTTGCTGTGGAACAACCTGTTGTTTGGGCCCAAGACTTCATCCCTCTTCAGGAGCCCTCTTGTGTTCCTGACCACCTTAAGGAGGAGCTATTTCAAGAGAATATAGCAAAGCAAATCAGAGAGTTGGAGTTGAAGGCAAGGAAAGAAGAAAGGCAGAATCAACAAATGAAATCAGAACCGCTACCTTTCCCATCTTGGAGTCAAGTCACGCAGCTAGGTAAATTCAAGGTCATTCAACCGCCATCCCTCCCTCCTCAAGAGCCTCTGTCTTTTCCATCTTGGAAATCCATTCAGAGCAGTGGGCCGAAGGAGGAGGTGGTGTTTCCTGAAATCAGACAAGAAACCTTGCAGCCTCCATTCCTTTCCCCTCAAAAGCCTAGAGCCTTTCGTTCATGGAGAGTCATTCAAGAAACAAAGATTCAGGGAGAGGAGGTGAGGGTGATCCAAGTAGAGCAGCTTCAAGAACAAAATCAGGAACCTATGGTAGCTTCCCTGAACCTTTCTCACCTTGTTGAGCATTTTCAAGAGCCTATTATGCCACTCTTTGAGAAAGACCCTCTCCTCTGTGAGAAAAACCAAAGAGATGCATCCAAAGAGGATGAGGAGGATATCATGAGCAACTACGAGGAAGAAATCACCATCGGGTCCCCCCTTGGTCTGCAAAAGATCAAACCAGCGTTCTTGAAAGAAGGAGAACATATTGAAGACTCTTTTACAGTAGTGCATGAAGTAGACTACACTATTGAGGATGCAAAGCTACCATCTTATGTTAAGAATGAACGGGTCGAGGCTATCAATTCCCTGAATGCGCTGTCACGTGATAAAAAGGATGAGAAAATGAATGAAGTAGCTGATCGAATTGATGAACTTATGGAGCAGCTAGAGGTTCCCAATTAGTTGGAGGGCTCATTTGAAGACTTGTTTGAGATTTTGAGAGCTGGTTATGTTCTTCTCCAAGGCAACTATGGTCTGGTTGCAGCCAAGGAGAGCAACTTTGTCAAGCAAATCACAGCGGATGGAGTGGGCAATTTTCCAACTCTGCCAACCCAAGAGTGCATTACTGATATGGACTTGTTTCAAATCTTCGGAATAGGCTATCAACTCCTTGATGAGCCTAAAAAACATGAAATAAGAGACAAGTTCAGTGTTTTTGAGGAGGCCATAGAAATCAAAGAGGTTTGCCTTGTTGAACCACCATTGGAGGTTGCAGTTAAGGAGCCATATGAAGAGTTTGGGATTGTCTGGATTCCCATAGCTAATCTATTTGGAGCTGCTTGGTTCTCATTGAGCATGATGACAAAGACGCTGACAATTGCAACAAAGAAGAGGCAGATATCAAGACCAGAGATTAAGAAGTTGCATGCCTTATTCAATCTCTTATCTCATGATGCAAGAAAAGTATCAAACTTTCCTTTTGATCCAGGTGGAAAGGTACACATAGTTTTAGGGTGTATATATTAGATTAGTCTTGTTCAAATTCCTCCAAGTGTTGTTTTAGGCACATTTGTTTGTTGTCCTTATTTTCGTTTTAAGTTAGTTTCCTTTCAATAAGTTCTTTGGGCACTTTGTTTTGTTTTTCCTTGTTGCTTCAAGAGGAGGTTCCAGAAAGGGTCAACGTTGTTGAACTGTTGGCCATTTTTGGCACACATATCAAAATTTGCCTAAGTATGAAAAAAGGAGCTTTCAGGTAAGGAAATGGCAAGTCTTTGGGAGGACTTCGGGTTTTCCAGGAGCAACAACTTCGGGTTTCTGAGGGCATAGTGCAAATCGGGTTTCCAACAGTGCTTGACTTCTAAATGTTTTATAAGCAGAAGTAATTCGGGTTTACAAACCTGAATTACTCATGAATAGTGTATTTCGGATTCTCCAAGGAGCACTATTTGATTACTTCATAAGTTGTGAGCAGTCAGAAGCCCAAAATAAGTAAAAGGGCTTGACAAACCCGATTTGGTCTTGAAAAATAGTGCTTCTCGGGTTCTTCAAGGGAGAAGTCTACTTCAAAAAATCTAAAGGGCATTTTCAAAATGCCGAAGGGCTTTTTTAGGGCAAAAGGGATCTTTTCAACATTTTCGAAGGACCGATCAACTTTCCCAAAGGTCACTTTCAAAAATCCGAAGGGCTTTTCCTTCTCCAAGTGGACAGTTGCAATTTTTCCGAAGGGTATGTTACCCTTTGGAAGGACCATTTCAAAATTCCCAAAGGGTATTTTTCCCTTCGGGAGGATCATTTGTGGGAGTCTGAAGGAATTCTTTCAGACAAATTGTCCGAAGAAATTTCTTCATGAGATTTGCCCGAAAGAAATAAGCTAAGAAGGAAGCTCTAGACCAAGTGTCCAAAGGAAATGACGGGCCAATGGACATCAAAATCAGGATAAGCAACTAGCCGTTGGAAGTAATCGGGTTTGAAAAGCCCGAAGTCTTAAAGTTTGGAAACAACAAAGTAAGAAGACTTCAAGATGGACAAGTTCGAAGTAAGTAGGCTTAGAGAACCCGAATTACTCTGCATAGAGCAAATCAGGTTTCTCCAAGTACTCTACTTAAAAGGCTTATAAATAGAGGATTTGGGAAAGTTTGAAGTTGGAGAGATCAAAGAACCTGAATTACTCTACATAGAGTAAATCAGGATTCTTCAAGTGTTTGACTTGAGCTTGGTCCAGCAACACGAGAATCATGATGCAACGAATGAAAGGCTGCGACGTGGCATAACCTGGAGCAGAAAGAGCCAATCGATTAAGGACAAGTGGCACAAGGATGACCAATGAGCATGGGAGAGTCAAAGCGGTTGGTAGCTGGAAATTATGAAGGCTCTCATCCGCCATAGTTTGCTCCCCGCAATTGCCGTTCGACGCTTAAATGCATCATGCCAAGAAGAGACATTCTAGCTGCTCACGACATGGCTTCTCAGATGTGCCAAAGGAAAACTTAAAGATGGGAGGGGCTCGAGAAGATTGTTTAATGATCCTGAGCAGCGCATTTATGGACAAGGGAGGATGACATCAGAGTCCTAGCCATCAATGACTTCTTTCTTCCCCTTCTCTCTCACCTCTTTTCTATATAAATAGAGGCCTTGGAGCCAAGCAAATCATCCCCAGATTGGTGATAGAATTACTCTGCAAGAATTGCTTTGTAAAAGACTCTTTTGAAGCAATACAAGGAAGACTTCTCTTTTTCTGGTTAAAACAAGTGTGCACATTTGGTTTCATTTGCAGAATGTATGATTGTCATTCATCACTTGCTATTTCTTCCAACATCTTGCTTTTGATCCTCTCGGTTTTGTGCAGGATTGCGTGTCTGTGTCAAGCTCTCTTTAAAGTGTTACCAGTTCATAGTGTCACCCATAGACTTATTTTTGTTATCCCTCAAAACGCAAGCCCCCCCTTCAACCTCCATGCAAAAAGTCCATGCCTATGGCCTTGAGATCAGAACCATAATACCCTGTCCTGTTTGGGTTCATCAGTAGTTGGATCTTTTCCTAGACCAAGTGGATCACTTCTTTTTGGTACATCACCTCCCTGCTTAGATTTTCTTTTCAGTCATCCTTCTACCCCTTTTTTTAGCTAATAGTAGATTTAGTGTGAGATCAAGAGTTGATGTGAAGCACCTAAGGAACTAGTCTCATAAAAAAGCCTAGAGGTTCAACCTCACCATAGGATACCCACATCCTGAGGTTGCCCCCATGCTTGTAGTTGGAGATGAGGGAGCCTAAAGAACTCTCTCACAAGGGCGCAATTTCAAGCTATAACAGTGCTAGTACGCCCGGTGGGACAACTACCATTTTATTTTCATTTTTATGAAAGACTGGTCAAATTTGATGCTATTTTGATCATTTTGCAGCAGTGGTAACATTCATCCTTCAACATCTGGCAACTCTAAAGAACACCCAGCTATCTGGTGGTAGAGCAGTAGCTATCTTTCATGTCAAAAGTGACTACAAGATTGACTTTTGCAGGTATTCCTTTTGAGTTTGTTGAATTACCTTTAAACTCAGCTTGGAGGTTAAGGTTCGCCCATACTCACCCTTACGTAAGAAGCTACTTTCCTAAACCAGTCATAAAGTATACTACCTACGCAAGATCCTTGTCAACGCCTCTTGTTGCTATGATTCGTCAAAGAGCTTTTGTTGGCTTCAGTGGCCAAAGCCCTTTGAACTTACCACAGTATGATCCTATGCCAGTAGCAACCCTCAAAAGTGTTCCTTATTACACAGGAGGCCAAGCTGTAACTCCTATTGAGCACATAACGGAAATAACCAACTTCTGCAACATTCATAATATCACAGTGGAGAACGTGGCTGTTAGGACATTGGCTGTATCCTTCAAAGGGAGGGCATTAGATTGGTATAGGGGTCTAGCTCTTAATTCTATCCACTCATGGGATGAGCTAAGAACAGCCTTGTGTAAAAGGTTTGCATATAAGAGTGATCATCTGTCACTTGCAGAGTAGCTAACCACAATTAAGAGAGCTCCCCATGAAGTCATGCAAGGCTTCAATACGAGATTTCAGAAGGCGTGGGATAGAAATCCAGCAGCGGTTAGACCATCTTCGAACTTTCTTTCTTGTATTACTTGAAGGCTCTCAACAATGACATAGCTGTAATGATTCAATCTATGGGAGGAGACATACTGCCAGATGCATATGAGGTGGCCATCAAGGCAGAAAATTGCCTAGTTCAGGTTGGCAAGCTTACTCCCAGACCCCCAATGCCTCTTTTTCCTGAGATCAGAGCACTTCTTGCAGTCATTCCTCCACTTGATGTTATACTTCCAATGCCAACAATTGCTGCTGTGCTTTCACTTAAGCAAGAGAAGGCCTTTACTAGTGGATCCGACGACTCCCAAGAACAGAGGAATTACTTGGAATTGAAAAGTATGCTCCAATCCATGGGGAATGATTGGTCAATGTCAAGAGGCAACAAACTTACAACAAGCCTTATCAAGCTCCATACCAGCCTCAACAGCAGCCTTATCAAGCAAATAGGCCACCTTACAAAGGAAATTTCCAAGGACAGGGGCAGCCTAACTATGCTAGACAGCATAATTATAATCCAAATGCTGCAGGCCCTTCCAACACCTTGGTCCCGGTTCAGAACAATGTGGATCAAGACGTTGAAGGGACAATGCCTTGGAATCATTCTTTTGGACAATCCATTGTCCCAACTAATGGCTCCAACCAGGTGTTCAATGATCAATGGCAGCAAACTGTTGCTTATGGATATAACCAGACTCTTATGGCCCAAAGCACAAAGGTCCCCACCGACAAAGCAAGAGCAACCTCCACAAGAACAACGCTTGGATCAGGGGTCAAATCTACTGGAAGCCTCAATGGTCATCAGTGACCAAGAGGAGTGCTATGCATCCAATCCGCAGGCTACTCCCAGTTTGGCCCACATCCTAGTCTCAGCAAACACAAGGTTCAAGAGAAGGAATATGGGTGACAATCAGGAAGCTTTTAAAGAACTTCTTGTCACCGCTCCTTCACTAACAAACCCAGTAGCAATAACTCCCAATTCCTAGGCAAAGGTTGGGGGTATGCCAATCAACATTGTGGAGCAAATAAAAAAATCCAGCGTGAGCGTACCAATGTGGGACATGCTTTCCATGCCCGACCAAGTAGACGTTCTTTAGGAAGGTTTGTCCCAAATGAGTGTTTCTACAGCTGCAAGTAAGCAACCAAGCAAGGAAGCTGAAGTCTTCACTAATGCAGCCAAGAGTCCTTTGGGAGAAAGGTCAAGTAGTGCGACCAAGCCTCCCCATTCTACATTTCATTAATTAAGGATTCCTTGGTGCACAACTGCTTGGTGGATAGTGGGGCTAGCACCTCAGTCATGCCATAGTCTATTGCTAACGAACTGAACCTCAAGTATGAGCCACACACCAAGGGAGTCCTGGAACTTGATGTTTTTTCTACAAATCCATCAGGTATCATCAGGAATTTGAGCCTAGCCTTGCATGCTTGTCCTAGCGTGTCCATGGTGCAAGACATGCTGATCCTTGATGTTACTCCTCGCTTTGCTTTGTCTCTCTAGGGAGTTCACAACCAAGATTGGGGGTTACCTTGTAGCAGATTGGTCTTACATGGTGTTCAAAACAAGGTATAGGACTAAAGTCTCAATCAAGGCTGAACCCATGGCACAATTCCACATTGATCCCCATTAGCCAGATAACATAAACCTTAATTGTACCATCCTTGATGAGAATGAGTTTACAATTGGTCAGGAGCTGAACACTCATCCTGAAGAAGTTCCAAACTTGTTCTTGGATGAGCTATGGGGAGACAACCGATTTTTCAACCCTTTGGAAGGTGTTAAGGAAAGAGATATGGGTGTCTATTTGCTGCATGAAGAGAATCAGCCCATGCCTTCCCTCATTGGACCTAAAGAAGACCCCAATGGTTTATGGAAGTTGTTCTTTGATGGCTCAAGGAGCAAAAATGGTGTAGGTGCTAGGGCAATGTTGGTTTCCCCTTTGGGTAACAAGCTTTTCTCTTCCTACAGGATTCATTTCAGCTGCTCTTCAAATGCAACAGAATATGGAGGCTTGATCCGTGGCCTTCAATGGGCCAATTAAAGAGGAATCAAACTTCTACAAGTCTATGGGGACAACGAGCTCATAGTAAACCAAGTCAGAGGTCTGAACGTTACAAAGAATTCCTTGATGAGATCCTACAAAAATAGAGTGTGGGACCTGATTGAAGATTTTGAGGCCTTTGACATTCAAGTTGTCCCAAGAAATCAGAACCAACAAGCTGACAGGCAGGCAGCCATGGGAGCTCAGTTTGACATTCCAAATGTGTTGAAGGAAACCAAGGTTCAACCACATGTCAAGGTGGTGGTGAGGTCATCAGTGCCGGATAATGAAGCTCACTGGCAGGTTTTTGAGAGTGACAAGCAAATTGTTTGCTTCTTGCAATAGGAAGCTGAGTTCTCCTCCAACCAAGCTAAATTGCAGCATCGATATGAAGATCGGATTGTTCAGCTAAAGTCGAACAAACTTCCTAAGGGGCTTGTTACACTTGAGGGCCTTTTTCATGAAGGAGACCATATGAGGAAAGAAAAGGCAGTAATGTCTACTAACGAAGAGAACTATGAGAGAGTCCTCATCTTCAAAGACAAACTTCTGAAGCTCGGGAAGGTAAGCAGTAATGCTGAGAGACACGCTTTCATAACACTTTGCCAAGAGTATGCAGACATTTTTGCTTGGGAGTACAACGACCTAAAGGGTTTTGATCCTAAGTTAGCTTAGCATACCATAGAGTTGGAGGTCAATGCCAAGCATGTAAGGCAGAAGCAAATGCCGGTCAACCCCAAGATAGAAGAGCTCATGAGGAAAGAGTTAACCAAGTTCATCGAGTTCAAGATCATCTTTCCTATCAAACACTCATCATGGGTAGCCAACTTGGTGCCTGTAAGAAAAAAGAGTGGGGAGATTAGGCTTTGTGTGGACTTCAGAGATTTGAACAAAGTCGTCTTGAAGGATCACTATCCTCTGACATCCATGGAGCAACTTCTCCAAGTAGTTGTAGGATCAGATTGCTTCTTTCTGTTGGATGGATTTTCTGGCTACAACCAAGTCTAGGTGAAAGATGAAGATCGGTATAAGACTGCCTTCACCACCAAATGGGGCACGTATGTGTACCAAAAGATGCCCTTTGGTCTATCAAATGCTGGCGCAACTTTCCAAAGAGCCATGGACATGGCTTTCCAAGGGCTGTTAAATCAAATGGTGCTGGGATACTTGGATGACATCACAGTTTTCTCCAAGAATGCCATCGAACACATGGACCACCTGAGGTTGATTTTCGAGAGATGCAGGGAGTATGGGATTTCATTGAATCGCAAGAAGTGCGTGTTTGCTGTGCATGAAGGCAAGCTGTTGGGCCACATCATCTCAAAGGAGGGGCTATCCATTGATCCTGAGAGAAATAAGTGCCATCTTGGCCTTATCCTTACCCAAGCATAAGAAGGGACTCTAAAGTTTCCTTGGAAAGATAAACTTCGTGAGAAGATTTATCTCTAGTTTTGCAAGTTTGGTCAAGCCCATCAATGCTATGCTGAAAAAGAACCAAGTGTTCACTTCGTCAAATGAAGGCAAGTCAGCATTTGAGGCTATAAAGCAAGCCATCGCTCAAGCACCCACACTTATGAATCCTGATTTCTCAAGGGATTTCATATTGTATGCTTTTGCCAACATTGATAATATATCAGCTATGCTGATGCAAAGAAGTGAAGGATTTGAGCAGCCATTAGCATTTTTCAGTCAGGGGCTTGAAGACTATGAGGTGAGGTATACCTTTGTAGAAAAGCAAGTCCTTGTAGCAGTAAGGAGCCTCAAGAAGTTCAGGCCAATGCTATCTAACAACAGAATCCACCTTATGGTGTCTCATCCTGGAGTAAGAGACTTCCTTCTTAACAAGGATTTGAGCTAAAAAAGAGTTTGGTTGGATTACTAAAGTCATGGAGTATGACATGGAGATCAAGGTCACTAAGCTAGTAAGAGGTAAAGGCTTATGTGAGCATATGGTTGATGACCTTCATGAAGACAAAGAGGTCATCTTGATAACACAAGATAACCTACAAGTAGATGCACCTCTGCCTCACACTAGTTGGCTCCATGATATGACACATTTTTTGCTAACAGGTGAGTGCTTTCAAGGTATGGACAAAGCAAAAAGAAGGTATTTCAGACTTCAGTCCATACCTTATGCTTTAGTTGATGGGGTCTTGTTCAGAAGAGACCTCAACGGAGTGCTCTTGAGGTGCGTAGATGATGATCAAGTAGCCAAGTTTTTGGAGCATTTCCATGATGGGCTTGCAGGTGGTCATTTTGCTCCAAAGACTACTGCAACAAAGATCATGAGGGCTGGTTACTAGTGGCCCAGTGTCTTCAAGGACACTTATGCATGGGTGAGGAGTTGTCAGGAATGTGCTCTCTTCACAGGTAAGCAAAGGTTAGCAGCTTTTCCTCTCAACCCGATTCAAGTGGAGCAACCATTCATGCAGTGGGGTTTGGATTTCATTGGAGTAATCAACTCCCCATCAAGTGTAGGACATAAGTGGGTGCTTACTGCAACTGATTATTTCAGTAGGTAGGTGGAAGCCATTGCATTGAAGGAAGCCAATGAAAGCACAATCTTAGATTTCTATGACAACATTGTGACCAGGTTTGTTGTTTCATCCACTCATATTTGATAATGCTTTGGCTTTCTTTGGTTTGAAAACAAGTGAATGGGCCCTCAAGATGGGCATCTACCTCAGCACTTCCTCAAATTATTATCCTCAAGGCAACGGGCTGGCTGAGTCCACAAATAAAAATTTGCTAAGGATTATCAAGAGGACCATGGAGGAGAATCAGAGGATGTGGCACACCAAGTTGAAGACAACCTTGTGGGCTGACTGGGTAACTCCTAAAGCTGCTGTTGGCAATTCTCCATATGTTCTAGTATATGGAAGGGAGGCCAAGTTACCCATTTCTCTTGAGCTGCCTGCATTAGAGCTAGCCCATTAGCTGGAGTTGTTAGAAGATGAACCCATGAATGTGAGATTGGCAGAACTCATAGAACTTGGGGAGACAAGGGACCTTGCAATGAAGACGCTGGAGACACATCAAGCTCAGGTCAAAAAGGCTTTTGACAAGAGAGCTACAGCAAGGACTTTCAAGGAGGGAGAGCTGGTCCTCACATGGGATTCAAAAAGGGCCAAACCAGGCAACCATACCAAGTTTGACAGCTTGTGGAGCGGCCCTTATGTGATCCATGAATGCAAACAACATAACACTTTTCAGCTTGCCCAACTAGATGGGGAGGCATTACCCATCCCAGTCAATGGGATTCATCTAAAGACTTGCTATTAAAGGAGTTTGCTCTCATTGTATATATTGTACCTTTTGTATAGTTTTTCATGTTTTTTTCTAAGTGCCTTGTGCACATCCGTTTCAGTTGTGTGTTTTCCCTTCTCTAAGTGCCTTGGGCATAGTTTGTTTCGTTTCGTTGTTCTTGTTGCTTCAAGGGAAATTTTCAAATAGAGCTAGCTTCGTACAAAAGCAGTGACTTCATGCCTAATGGATCGAATGAAGCAAATGAGCTGGGTTATCAAGCATAACAGGAATGCTTTCTTGTGAATTGCTAGAAATGTTGGCCATTTTTAGCCTACATATCAAAATTTGCCTAAGTATGGAAAAGGGAGTTTTCAGTCAAGGAAATGGCAAGTCTTTGGGAGGACTTCGGGTTTTTCAGCAACAACAACTTCGAGTTTCTGAGGGCACAGTGAAAATCGGGTTTCCTGCAGTGCTTGACTTCTAAATGTTTTATAAGCATAAGTAATTCGGTTTTACAAACTTGAATTACTTATGAACAGTGTATTTCAGGTTCTCCAAGGAGCACTACTTGATTACTTTTTAAGTTGTGAGCAGTCAGAAGCCCGAAATAAGTAAAAGGGCTTGACAAACCCGATTTGGTCTTGAAAAATAGTGCTTCTCGTGTTCTTCAAGGGACAAGTCTACTTCAAAAAATCCGAAAGGCATTTTCAAAATGCCAAAGGGTTTTTTTAGGGCAAAAGAGATATTTTCAACATTTTCGAAGGACCGATCAACTTTTTCGAAGGTCACTTTCAAAAATCCGAAGGGCTTTTCCTTCTCCAAGTGGACAGTTGCAATTTTCCCAAAGGGTATGCTACCCTTTGGAAGGACCATTTCACAATTCCCGAAGGGTATCTTTCCCTTTGGGAGGATCATTTGCGGGAGTCCGAAGGGACATGCAGGAAGCCTGAAGGGTCTCTCACCCTTTGGGAAAGTTCATTTTGAAAAGTCCAAAAGGTAATTTTTGAAGACAGACGCAGACAAAAAGTCCAAAGGAATTCCTTTGGACATTCTCCGAAGAAATTCCTTCGGGAGATTTGCCCGAAAGAAAAAAGATTAGAAGGAAGCCTGAGACCAAGTGTCCAAAGGAAATGACGGGCCAATGGGCGTCAAAATTAGGATAAGTGACTAGCCATTGGAAGTAATCAGGTTTGAAAAACCCGAAGTCTTAAGGCTTGGAAACAACAAAGTGAGAAGACTTCAAGATGGACAAGTCCGAAGTAAGTAGGCTTAGATAATCCAAATTACTCTGCACAGAGTAAATCGAGTTTCTCCACGTACTCTACTTAAAAGGCTTATAAGTAAAGGATCTGGGAAAGTCCGAAGTTGGAGAGATCAAAGAACCCAAATTACTCTGCATAGAGTAAATCGGGATTCTTCAAGTGTTTGACTTGAGCTTGGTCCAGCAACACGAGAATCATGATGCAACAAATGAAAGGCTGCCACGTGACGTAAGCTAGAGCAGAAAGAGCCACTCTCTAAAGGACAAGTGGCACAAGGATGACCAATGAGCACGGGAGAGTCCAAGCGGCTGGTAGCTGGAAATAATGAAGGCTCTCATCCGCCATAGTTTGCTCCCTGCAATCGCCATTCGACGCTTAAATGCATCATGCCAAGAAGACACATTCTACTTGCTCACGACATGGCTTCTCAAATGCACCAAAGGAAAACTTAAAGACGGGAGGGGCTCGAGATGATTGTTTAATGATTCTGAGCGGTGCATTTATGGACATGGGAGGATGACATCAGAGTCCCAGCGATCAACGACTTCTTTTTTCCCCTTCTCTCTTTCCCCTTTTCTATATAAATAGAGGCCTTGGAGCCAAGCAAACTATCCTCGGATTGGCGATAGAATTACTTTGTAGGAATCGTTTTGTAAGAGACTCTTTTGAAGCAATACAAGGAAGACTTCTCTTTTTTTGGTTTAAACAAGTGTGCACATTTGGTTTCATTTGCAAAATGTATGATTGTCATTCATCACCTGTGATTTCTTTCAGCTTCTTGCTTTTGATCCTCTCGGTTTTGTGCAGGATTGCGTGAAGTGTCTGTGTATCGAGCTCTCTTTGAAGTGTTACCAGTTCAGTGTCTCTGGTAGACCTATTTTTGTTATCCCTCAAAGCGCAAGCTTCCCCTTTCAACCTCCACGCAAAAGCTCCATGCCTATGGCCTTGAGATTAGAACCGGAAGACCCTGTGTCCTGTTTGGGTTCATTAGTAGTTGGCTCTTTTCCCAGACCAAGTGGATGACTTCTTTTTGGTGCATCACCTCCTTTAGCTTAGATTTCCTTTCTAGTCATCTTCCTACCCCTTTTTCTTAGCTAATAGTAGATTTTAGTGTGAGATCAAGAGCTAAAGTGAAGCACCTAAGGATCTAGCCTCATAAAAAAGCCTAGAGGTTCAACCTCACCATATGATACCCACATCCTAAGGTTGTCCCCATGCTTGTAGCTGGAGATGAGGGAGCCTAAAGAACTCTCTCACAAGGGTGCAATTCCAAGCTATAACATGAACCAAAGCAGAGACTCCATGCCCAATGGACTAAACAAGACAACATGCGCTGGGTTCCCAAGCATAGTAGGCATGCTTCCCTGTGAGTCGCCAAAAATGTTGGCCATTTTTGACCCACCTACCAAATTTTGCCCAAGTGTGAGAAGGTAGACATTCAAGCAAAAGTGGCAAGTTCAGATAACTTCGGGTTTTTGGAAGAAGTTTTTGGGTTTCCAGAGGAGCACTACTTAAAAACTTTATAAGTAATCAGCAGTCGAAACCCCAAAGCAAGTAAGAAGGTTTGGAAAGCCCGATTTGGTCTGGGCAGTGTATTTCGGGTTTTTGGGGTGCACTACTTAATTACTTCATAAGTTGTGAGCAGTCAGAAACCCGAAATAAGTAATGAGACATCAAAAGCCCGATTTGGTCTTAGAAGTGCTTCTCGGGTTCTCAAAGGGACAAGTCTTCTCCAAGGGTCATTTCTGAAAGGAGGTCCAGGCAGAAATCCCAAAGGACTATTTCACAAACAGAAGTGGTCCTCTTCAAAAAAATCAAAGGACCTTTTGCACATTTTCGAAGGGTCAGTACCTTTCTCCGAAGGGCTCTCACAATACCAAAGGCACTTTCCAAGAAAATCCGAAGGTACCAGTTCATAAGGCCGAAGGGCCTTTTCTCGGCTAAAAGGGGACAGTCAAGAAATCCGAAGGGCTTTACATAAATTTCAAAGGGGTCAAATGCAATAAATCCGAAGGGCACCAGCAAGCAGTCAGGGCAAAGAACAAAAGAGACTCGGGAATATTGTCCGAAAGTAAAAGTCTGAAGTAAGTTATGAGCAATGGAAAGTTCTGAAAGGAAAATTATGGAAAATAGTCTGGGGCAAAATAGACCAAGGAAAGTAGAAAGGCCTAGGAATATCAAGGTCAATGGTCAGCGAATCCAAAGGGCCAATCAGTCAAGGACAAGTGGCACAAGTGCATCCAACAACCTCAGCAAATCAACGAATAGCAATGACTTCTCCTTTCGACTCCGGCATGCAAGTGGTCAAACAAAGATTGGACGCGTGCAGGTGGAGCAACGAACATGCAAGGACCGATTGGGATATACCAAGTTGTAATAAAGAACACGCCAAGCTTTAATGCAAAGATAAAAACACTCGGACGTGGTCGAGACATGCAGCTACCACCGGTATGGTTCGCTCAGTTCCGAAGAGGAAGTCTTGAATGCGCAAAGAGCTCGAGGATATTTTATGGTGATCTTGGGCTCTCCATTTCATGGTCAAAGCAGTCTCAACAGCAGTGGTTCTAGTCATCAATGACTTCTTCTCCCCTTTTTCCGTTCTCCCACACAAGTCCCTTTTCTCTCTTGTCCCCTTCTATATATACAGGATTCCAAACCATTGTAAAAGGCCCCAGTTTTTTAGAATTTTGTCATCTTGCTGGGAGACGGTTGCTCATTGAGACGTTTGCAAAAACGTGCTCCTTCGACAAGGGTAAAACCCTGTCAAGATATTGTAAGAACTACCTCTTGAATGTAATGAGACGATTTCTTTGCCTATTTCTTGTCTTCGATTAGTGCTTTAGTATGCTTGTGCTTGGTGGATTCGTGAATGAGTGTATTCCTAGTCCATTAGCCTTTTGCTTACCTCTTTGAAGTATTTTCAAGCTTTTGCAGGTCTGGATTAGTGTTCTGCCTGATCCTCTTCTAGCGTATGTTTACTCGACCTCGAGATAGTGCAAGTCCAAATTGTCTCATGACTGATCTAGTGTGGGGTCAAGCATAGATGAGTGGTCATTTAAATTTGGTGCAGCGCTTGGTTAGCCTTCTTAGGAACCCTTATCTCCCTTCTAACCCTTTTCCCCGTGAAGCATTAGTTTAGCAGTAGTTTTAGGTGATCCACTAAGAGGAACTAGCCTCTTTAAAAAGCCTAGAGGCTCAACCTCACCATAGGATACCCACATCTTGAGGTTGTTCCCATGCTTATAGCTGAAAGTGGGAGAGCCTGAAAAAATCTCCCACAGGGGTGCAATTTCTAGCTATAACAGAACACAAGTTGTTTATTGAAATCATTGATGATGATGATGATATGTGTTGTTTGTGTCAGAGTGAAGACAAACTTCAGTTTGTGCAAGAGAAAGGTCTTTAGGATTGTTCATGAACACAGGTTCTAGGTTTGATAAACCAGCTGATTGCGAAATTAATGCACACTACCAACAAAATATCATGGGCTTACGATCTTAAAAATAAACAAGATGGAGAGCCAACCAAAATGATTGATGGAATATGGGAAAATTAGGAGTGGGAGTCACAGAATATTGGAGCAGAAAAGTTTATGGAGGATGTTAATAAGAAGCTTAATTTTAGCCACAATTCTCAGCTGTCACAACAACATGTGGAAAAAGGATCTAAAGCAGACGGGAAAGGTGGTTTCAATATAAGTAGATACTATAAAAGGTTTGCAAGATCTTTCAAAGAACATCAGAAACTGTGCCTGCAAAACATAGAAAAGGTCCCTGAGGAAAAAACTTAAGAACCTGAAAAGATTGCAGTTGAAAAAGCTACAGAGGTTGACGTTGTAAATTATGCAGAATATAATTTCCGTGGGAGAGAGAGATGCAAAATGAAAGTGATGAAGAAGACAATGACGAAATCTCATTAATGTGGAAACAAATGTCATTATCTTTCAAATGTTCCCAAAGTACGGTAAATTGAGACATGGATTTTACTTATGACAAAGATGATACAGAAGATTGCCTTAATAACTTCATTCTAGAAGATGATCTTGGCAAAGTTTGCACTTTGTGTGACTTTATTGGGTAGAGTATTGAAACAATCTTTGATCTCCAATGGCCAAAGGCTTGGAAGGGTATAAAATATTCAAGGCATGGCCCTAATAGAGACCTGGAGACTGGTTTAGGTATTGATAATCATACATTTTCCAAGAGGTCAGCGCAAAAAAGCCCTGTATTGAAACTTGTGGTTTATTCTCATCTTCGAAAGCATATGAAATCATACCAGATTGATGGGTTTAACTTCTTATAAAAGAACCATATAACAAAAGAACCCAATGGTTGCATTTTGGTACATGCACCAGGTACAGGGAAAACATTCCTTGTTAGTAGTTTTATTCAGAGCTTTTTGACCAAGTATCCAGATGAGAGATCACTAATTGTTGCACCCAAACACATTTTGTGTTCTTGGATGATTGAATTTAAAAAATGGCAAGTAGAGATCTTTGAGTTCAACATTTATGAAGTAACCAATAAATTGGAAACATTGAGATTCAAGTAGTTTCAGACACTTAAAGAGTGGTAAGAGAAAAAAAGTATTCTCCTTGTGAGTTATTCACAATTCTCAAGCATTGTTTGTGAGAATGCTGAGAATGAAATGGCCGCATTTGGCCAGAAAATTCTTCTGGAAGGTCCAAGATTGTTGGTTTTAGATGAGGGTCATTTCCCTCGAAATAAAGACACCAACATACTAAATGCACTCACTCAAATACATACTAGGAGATGGATTTTATTGTCAGGTACACTCTATCAAAACAATATCAAGAAGCTCTTTAATCTTGAGACTTATTGGACCCAACACCCTAGAATTGGACTCCTTTCAAGCAATTTTTTGGACGGTTGATCACAAGCATTGCTGGAAGTGAAATGCATCAAAAATTGCTTTACAAGAGGCATACTCAAGATCCACTAGAGAGAATATTCTGCGATGTGTTTGATTATGCACTACAGAGTAGCAGTGAAGAGGTAAAAATGACCGTGCTGCATGATCTTCATGAGTCAACTGCACTATTTGTACATTACTATAAATGAGTTATGCTAGAGGATTTGCCTAGATTGTTTGATTTTACTGTCAAGTTGGTTTTAATACCCGAAGTCATCCTTGAGGTTTGTGGGAAGAGGTTGAGAAATATAAGTATCAAAGAGTATTTAGTTTGTTGGCAAAATTTGCCAATCAAAGATGACACGTGGGAAGGAGCAATAATTCTTGAACATCTCAGTTTACAATTGCTGGAGGACAAGCAATTTGAGGAAGGGAGGTTTGTAATATCCCCAATAAGGAGATCGTTGGAATTAAATGAGAAACTCGTCCTTAAATTGCTTCAAAGAAATCATTGCAATATGCTCAATCCCTATTATTAAATCGCTGCCATTAAATATCTGCATTAAATCGCTGCACTCAAAGAGGAGCGCCACACTCAAAGGAGGAAATCGTTGTCATTAAGGGAGCATTAGTATATTTCATTAATTAATAACAACCATTGGAAAAGTCGCCATATTTGGGAGAGTTGCCACTTTTGGAAGGAGACATATCTTTTTAATGGAAGCCCTGAATGCTCTAAATACTCCATCTTTGTTTTGGAAGAAGGCATCCAATTATATTCATTCAAACATGTAATTTTGTACAAGCATCAACAAGGCTCTTAAGTACGTAACCCCTTAATTGCAAACGTGATCTCAAGGACAAAAACCCTTGTTATCAAATAGCCCAATGACGAAACCCCTTGTGGATTAAATACTTTATCATTCAAAAATTCTGAATTAAAATTAATTTTATTTTATAAATTTTTATTTCAATTTAAAATCAATAATTCTTTTAAAAGGTATTTCTAAGGAATCCAAATTCTTGCATAATATTCCTATTTGGAATATTACATATTTTTTCTATTAAACCCTTACCCAAAATTTTATAATTCTAGTAATATGCAACTAAAAGGGGTAAAAATTTATTCAAGAAGCCCGAAAACGGGAGATTACAGCATCATATCCTGCTCCAGCAACTGCGACAGGGTGGGAAATAATTCCTCAGGGAGACTACCCTGATCATAAATAGACCAATTCTGACCATGTTCCGTGGCCCATTTAGCTAGACGGTCAGCCACACCATTCCACTCACGGGGAATATGCCTAAAGGAAATACACTCGAAAACCAAACTAATCTGATGAATTTGCTTGATTATTGCAGCCAGCTGCCAATTCACATTCTCAAAATCTTCCTTCCTCAGCAAGTTAACGACAACTTGCGAGTCCGACTCACAAATAACTCTAAGCCCCCCTGCTTGCAGCTAATTTGCAAGGCTTCCAGGATAGCCATCGCCTCCATATAATTGTTAGTAAAATGTCCCTTAAAAACCGAGAACAAAAAAAGAACATTACCAGAATTGTCCCTCCCAATGCCTCCAATCCCAGCATCGCCAGGATTTCCACGGGAGGAGCCATCAACATTAATCTTTATAATACCTTCCTCGGGCGGTGTCCAGCTCCCCACCCGGCTGATTGGTCGCGGCCTAAGTCTGGTGAAGATCGACGGGCAAGTGTGCAGGTCACGGCTGACAGAGGAAGGCGCAACAGGGGATAGCCGAGCTAGAATTCTAGCGTCCTTCGGCTCCAAATCCTCCCCCCTACACGACTTAGCTTGAATAGTCTCCTGGAGCGCCACCAGAATCTTCAGCCACAACTCCCTTAAATGCACAGAACGCCCTTGAAACACTCTTCTGTTCCTCTCAATCCAGAGGTTCCAAAGAATAAAAACAGGCCCAACAGACCACGCATTTTGCAGGGTAGACGCCCTGGTAGGACGGTCCAAGTGCTGCCAAAATTCAACCAAGGAGCCCGCGTGCTAACAAGGACGCTCCCAAGCTTCCCACCACAGATGCCACAACCTTCTGGCAAAGGAGCACTGGAAAAAGAGGTGTTTGCCATTCTCCTCATTACCACAGCAAAACATACACATAGAAGGTCCTTGAAATCCTCTTTTGCAGAGATCATCCCAGGTAAGGCAGCGATTATAAGTCAGGGTCCAAACAAAGAAATTGCATTTCGGCCAGGAAGCTAAATTCCATATTCTCTTCCCCCATTGGAATTCAATTTCACCCAAACATTGCTTCGTCAATGCCAGATATCCAGCCGAAACAGAAAACTGCCCAGTTGAGTCACCTCCCCAAGCCAGGGTGTCACACTCATGCAAGGAGCTGCAACCTCTAACAGCCAGGAGTTGGGATAATTCCTGCCTATTTTCCTCTGTTCCTCCCAGCGGCCAGTCAGACACCCTCTTCCATTTATAAGCAACAAAAGCTCCCAGATTGAAAGCTTCTTTATAGCAATCAACAGTGTACCATCCAGCAACACAAAAAGAATCACAGAGGGCCTGCAGATGGGGATGAGAGGAGAGGAGGGGCGGGGCCCCATTCCAAGAATCCTCCCAAAATAACGTCTCCGTGCCACTATTGCAGATCCAAAACAGCCTGGACTGCACCAAAGAAGCCCCCACTTTAAGAGTGTTCCACACCATCGAACCACGTCCTTCTAAAGGAAACCTGGGAACCTCCGACGGACTAGCCCCTGGGAAATATTTCAACGACAAGATCCGGGCCCAAAGTTGAGATTGGTTGGTACACCACTGCCAATATAGCTTCGCTGCCAGAGCTTGGCTAGATAGGATAGCCGACCTGAGACCAAGCCCCCCTTCCTTCTTAGGTCTGCAAACTGTGTTCCAATTCACGAGACTTCACTTAGAATGCCGAAGATTACTGCTCCAAAGAAATTGCCGAGACAGGGCATCGTACTCGCGGAGAAAAAACATCGGGGCAGCCTGTGCCATACTGCGGTAAATGGGCAGAGCTTGAATAACAGATTGCAGAAGAGTCACCCGTCCAGCCGTCGTAAGCCATCGGTGGGTCCAGTGGTTCACTCTTTGTCTTAATTTATCCAGGATATTTTGCCAAAACAGCCTGGGTTGCCTTCCAACCACTATGGGGACCCCCAAATAAGTCATCGGAAGAGACTGCGTCTGGAATCTAAGGACAGCCGCAATTCTACGCTGGATAGCAACAGGAGTATTAAAGAAAAAGATGGATGATTTGTGCTCATTTAGCTGCTGCCCCGAAGCCCGTAAATAAGTGTCCAAAGTATTTCGGAAAGCCTGCGCTTCTCTCATACGGGCTTCCCCGGTCAAGATAGTGTCATCCACAAATTGAAGATGGGTCAGATTAGCAATCCCATTCCCCCACCGCCAACCATGAATCAGGTTTCGAGAAGCCCAAGATTTTATAAGCCGGCCGAGCCCCTCAGCCAAAATAATAAACAAATAAGGAGATATCGGATCGCCCTGGCGAAGTCCTCTAGAGGCCCCGAACAGTCTAGATGGAGCTCCATTAATGAGAACTGAATACGATGGCGTGGAGACACAACTTAGAACCCACCTAACCCAATCCTGGCTAAAACCAAAAGCCAGTAGGACCTTCCGCAGGAATCTCCAGTCAACCCTGTCATAAGCCTTAGACAAATCAAGCTTAATAAACATTGCTCTCTCCTGAGATTTGCTCATAGAGTGGATTGCTTCCGAGGCAATCACCACTCCGTCCAAAATCTGTTTTCCAGCAACAAAACCTCCCTGCTCATCGGAAATTATCCTAGGGAGCCACACTTTGAGCCTCTCTACTATGAGCTTAGTAATTATTTTGTATACCATATTGCAGAGTGCAATGGGTCTAAACTGGTCCAAAAGATTCCCTTGTTCCTTTTTCGGGATCAGCACCAAGAAGGTAGCATTGAGCGCTCTAAGCATCTCTTTGCTGTGATAAGATTCTTGGACCACTTCCATAAGATCCGGACAAATTATATCCCATAATTCCTGGAAGAATTCCGCAGGGAAACCATCAGGGCCCGGCGCTTTACCTCTCCGCATGGAAAACACAATTTTTTCAACTTCCTCCCTATCAATCGGCTTCAAGAGCGCTTCATTCATATCAGGCGTGATAATCGGAGGGATGCAAGACAGAACCATATTCTCCTCCAACTCAGCTGTAGGCGCATTGTCTGATAAAAGCTCAGAAAAAAATCGAACAACCTCCTCCGAAATGGCATGAGAGGATGCAGCCCGAGTACCATCCAATAACAAAACCGAAGCTATATAATTCCTGTTGCATCTCGCCTGAACTGACTTGTGAAAAAAAACAGTGTTCCTGTCGCCTTCCTGGAGCCAGTCAATCCGAGATTTCTGCTTCCAAAATATTTCCTCCCGGAGTTCCCACTCATTAAGCTCATTCAGCGCCCCAAATTCCGCCTTGCGGAGATCTTTAGACAAGCCAAAGTCCAGAATCTATTTGGTAATACTATCCAGCTTATCTTGGGCTTTTTTCTTCATGGCATTAAGATTGCCAAAATTGTTCATGTTCCAAACCTGGAGTTTTCTTTTAACAAACTGCAGCTTCTTAGCAAAGCAAAACATTGCTGCACCATATTCAGGCCCTCCCTGCTTCCACCAGTGAGCCATTAGAGGATGCAGAGAAGAGTCCCTCAGCCACATAAGCTGAAACTTGAAGGGAGGTTTCTTGTGCCCGTCAATAAAGCTGGTTGTGAGCTTAATGGGCCAATGATCAGACCCTCTCCAATCCAGGATTTCCGAAGCAAGAGAAAAAGCACTAGATAACCAAAGGCAAGAGACTAAGAACCTATCTAATCGCTCAGAGATGGCATCTTTACCTATTCTTCTGTTACTCCAGGTGAAGAGTCCGTTGATAGGTTTGACATCCGACAAGCGCAACCACTCCATATTGTGTCTAAGGAGATCAGACGAGGGATCTAAACGAGTTAACCCTCCCCTTTTCTCCTCAAGATTAAGGACAGCATTAAAATCTCCACACATGATCCACGGAAGATAAGGAAAACAGCTACGAACAAAACACAGGTGTTCCCATAGCCTGAGGTGTCCCTGGATATCCCCTGGTGCATAAACATTGGTAACCAGAATCAACTCCCCCATCTCCGGAGAGGCAGCAGTCATGGAGAGCGCTGAGGTATCGGCCATCCACTGAAGTGGTGTGACTTTTCCCGGATCCTATCAAATTGCTAAACCCCCCGCAGTACCTAGAGCTCCCACACACTGACACTGTCCCACAGCCCAAACACGAGGCATACAGGTGAACATATCATCTACAGACAACTTAGTCTCCTGGATACAGAGGATATCCGGAGAGTGCTCCGAAATCAACTGACGCATAGCTTTTTTCCGGGGGGTACTATGCATCCCCCTCACATTCCATGAGAGCACTATCATTGAGAAGGTTGGGTGAAAATTTGATCCAGGGTCTTCATCACACCGGACTCCACCAGCAAATCACCTGTGAGTTTTAATCTCTCTTGGTCCTTCCTACGGCCTGGTCTGGACTGAGAAGAGGAGGCTTTCTTAAATGGTCTCTGCAAAAGACCCAATGCATCCGACGCTCCCTTTTCTTTCCTGGCAGCTTCTGTCTCTTTAACTACCTCAGCCCAACTGCCATCCTGGACTTGTTGCGCTGAAGAAATTACCAGATTCCGGTCCTTCGGTGCATTCATAATCTCCAAGGAAGGCTGAATTACCATAGCTTGAGATTCATTGAGGAAAGAGCCTTTCTCCTCCTCCCCTGAGGGACCTCCCACCTCCTCCTGTGGTATACCATCTTCTATGGCCATACTATCCAAAGCTTCAAAACGGTTAAAGCTCATTTCCAAAGACCGATCTTGGAACCTGCGCTTTTGAGGACGCCCTTTGCCCCGACGATGGACTTGGGTAAAGCCCTTCTTGTCCTGTCCATTCACTGCAGATGATCCCAAATGTGCATTGCCTGATTTTGTTTGCGCTCTCATATTCGTTACTATCCCAGGCGGGCTGTTTGAAGTTTCCAAGTGAGCCAATTGACCTGCCTCCTGTCCTGCATTGGGAGCCTCCCGTTGGAATCTCACAGCCTGGGGACATTGCCGGTGCAGGTGGCCATAAACATGACAAATTCTACATCGGAAAGGGATCGATTCATAATCTATCTGCTGGGTCCAAGAAGAGGCCCCCAGACAAATTTCCATAGATTCCGGCAGGGGATTATTAAGGTTGATTTCAACGCATATTCTAGCATAAGAAATAAGCTTCTTATCTAGGGACTGGTGCGCAACAACAATTGGCGTTCCCAGTAAGGTAGCTATCTGTCTAAGGATATCCTCTCTCCAAAATTCCAAGGGGAGTCTTGGAAGGCGAACCCACACAGGGACTTTGGCTGGCAATTCCTCAGCAGAATTGAAACCTGGATGCCATGGTTTAATAAACAGACCGATACGGTCATAAAAGTAGGGCCCTCCTTCGAAGATTCGGTTCCTGTCAGTGACTGAGGAGAAATTAACCAAGAAATAACTATTGGCTGCCAGCATAATGTCTATATCTCCCTCCACCTGCCAGGTACGCCTCAACCAGGCTTCCAGTGCCGTTTGGGAAATTCTAATGCCCATAAATTTACAGATCAAAGCATGGGCTGACAAATATTCCACATCCTCCCTGACAGAATCCTGAGAGAGCACCAAGACAGGTCTCTCCTGGCTGCGTGGGAAGCAGCCATTTACCTTGGGTACTCTCGGCCGCTTGCTGAAGTAAAACGGCTCCCTTCCATGGGGAGGCTCCGCCTGAACCTGCCGCTCCTTGCCCGAACCCTCGCCTGGGCCGTCTGCCTCTGTTCCTCCGCTCGCAACCATCCTGAATTCCTATAGTTCTAGTAATATGAAACCAAGGCACAAATTGCAATATTTTTATCCTTAAATAATTGCCAAAAATTCCAGAAATATTATAGCCATTGAAATACCTTCAATTCTGATTTTATCATGCAACTATAGGCTTGAAAATTTAATAATAACTACCAGTTGTATATTTTATTGAAAATATATCAAAATATGTAAATAGCTGCCCCCAAAACAACAGCGATGGACTCCCAAGTGAGTCTCCACACTAGAAAAGGCTTCTCAAGTATGTCGCTGGTCCAAAACACCTGCACATTGGTTCACCACCCTCCAAAACGGGTCTTTAAATAGCTTCGAACCTCTCACAAGTGCTGCAAACTGCTACACTCAATTAACGAGGCCCTAGAGATCATAAATTGATCAAATCTATTCTTTGCAACCTCTGAAATGAAGCTGCCCAAATGAGGTTAAGGATTTATGTCCTTAACTTTAGGTTTCCAGTGAAAGTTGTCGTCTTCAATCGAGATAAGCCAAGCGTTTCATGCTCAAACTCCAAATTCAATTCATCAAACATAACATGGTACTTTACATTGAACCTCCTTCCGCTTTTTATATCCTTTCTCTCCAATATACTTTCTAAATTAAGGACCAACTTATATCAAATTAGAGGAGTCCCTTCTTTATTACAAATTAAAATAGAAAAGAGTTGCCAACATATTCACTTTTGGCAACTAAGGCATATTATGACTTTTATTTAAAGTATTTAGAAATACTTTGTATTTTAATAATAATATTATTTTATTTTTAGAAAAGGGGACATTACACCCACTCCTCCTGCCCCCCCACTAGGGTTGGAGACGTTTTTGGTCTTGAAATGCTCCAAAAATGTCTTGGATGTTTTCATCATGTGCACAAGTCTTTCTTGGATGCTTTTGGGCATTTCCATGTCAAAAAAAAATCAAATATAGTAAAAAGGGTAAAACCATAGTATACATACTCGCCGAGGACTAGAGAAGTGTGTGTGTGTGTATATAACTTAAAGTATAAGTTTACTAGAATGTAAACTTATACTTGAACATTTATTGTATGTATATATAAGTTTACTAGAATGTAAACTTATACTTGAACATTTATTGTATATATATATATATATATATATATATATATATACACACACACATACAATAAATGTTCAAGTATAAGTTTACATTCTAGTAAACTTATACTTTAAGTTATATACACACACACACACACACTTAAACTTATACTTTAAGTCATATTTCAGGCTTAGTCAGATTTAAGAGTTTTAGGATTTTAAACTTTAGCCATATTTCAGGGCTTCATGATTTCAAGGAGATATCATAGGAGGTATGAAGGCTGCATGAAGGGGTGTGTGTATGATAGAATAGTATGAGAACATCTCTCGCAGAGTGCCACAGACCGATCCCACCCCATTTTCGGTGCTCCCTTTAAGGCATCCACTCAGGGAGAGATTTGATGCACCGGCAAGCCCTTGTAAGAGAGAGTGTCGGTAAAATGATAAAGCTGAAAAATAGTGGGTGTGGCATTCATGATTTTGAGGACAATCTAGATGGTTTATTCTAGATTTGAATGTACATTTTGTCTTTGAAGTAATGAATGAATTAATACTCTATTTTTAAGTATTTTATCTTTTACAGACTAAAAATGAGTAGTATGCATTGTTTGTATATATATATATATATATATATATATATATATATATATATAGTACGAATGTTTTATTGACATTTCCAAATCAAGGGTTTTCGAAAATCTGCATTTCCACATCTTAGAAACATTTCCATTTCCAAACAATGTAGAGTATAATAGGTCAGCCTAAGAGATAACCATACATAGTAAGGTGCCTTCACTTGTATATATAGATGGGAATTGTACCCAATTCATCTTCATTCAAGTGCCAAAAGTGCTAAGGTGATATTTGGTTCATTGGGTGTTCCGTCCATATCTTGTCTTTCTCTAATGTGGCATGTTGAAGTGAATACTTATGGAGTGAATGCTTATGGAATACTAATGAAATTAATGCCTTGTCTCACCTTAACATTGTCTTGTAGAAGTTAAGTAGGTCTTGAGAAAATAAAGAAACTTGTTTTGATGTAGTATAAGAGCCTTGGGTTTGAGCTCCCTAGTATTTGGATATAATTGAAGATTGAGGTTGAAAGTTAGAAGAATTGTAGGTTGTGGAAGTGCTAGAGAAGGCCCACAATGTTCTTGGAGGTCAAGTTGAGCAATTGGCTTGTAAAAAAGGATCTAAAAGGAAGGCAAAGTGTTTCTTCTTGTCTCTTCCAATGAGAGGCATTTGGAAAACTATATACGAATGCGCTGCTCATTAGCAAGCATAATATGCCCCTTGGGGTCATGTATAAGCATTCGAGAGCATCTAGTGTTGAAGTTTCCTCATTTTGGAGTTGTAGGATGATTACAACTGAGAGTAGTAGTGAAGCATGTTGATTAAACAAGTTTTTTACAAAAAGGCAAGCTTATGTGTATCATTGTAGAAGTGCTAGATAAGGCCCACAATGTTCTTGGAGGCTTATGTTGATCAATTGGCTTGTAAATCTTGCATGATGATCATGGAGATGTGGAGGCACAATCCCACTCTTTTGGAGTTTTCCCAATCTATGCAGGGTAAATCCTTATGGTCGTTCTCTTTTCATGTTTTTCCGAGTCTTTAACTTGACTAATTTCATTATATGAAACTACTTCACCAATTCAAGCGATTAAGCAAGCATATAAACTAATAGTTAAGTTGATTGCAAGCACAATTCTTTTTTACAATTGCAAGTAGAAGTAAAATTCAGTCACATACATTTAAAGAATCTACAGACTGAGATAAGGTTTTCTTTGTGACTTATGTAAGGGTGCTTCGAACACAATTCATTCGTGTGTATGTATTTGCTTCCATATTTGATAATTGATATGGAAGTGCAAACTATTTGGTTGCATAGTTGAACCATGGGAAAAGCTTTGAAGAAAGAAAGGTTCCAAGAGCTTGAAGATTATAGTAAACAAATTCAAGTGGAAAAATGAAAGTTGAGAAAATAAGTGCAGTATTTGGAAATGGAGAATCAGGGGTTGCAAGGTACCCTTGCCAGCCATGGAGGTTTTCTTGTGGGTTGTGATGACCCTTACTAAAAACACTGATTTTTATACTAAGGAATTTTGTCAAACACTTTACGGAATATCAGAAATTACATGGCATCAGAAATTTTGTCAAACATTTGCATAGCATATTATACTGTAATTTTGTCAAACAGTTTGTAGACAGCCTCAAATAGTTCAGCAATAAATTTATTAGAATTCTGGAAAATTTACAAACTCCCTGATAAAATATTTATGGCTTTTACAGCCTTACAAAATTTGCAGAATATATTAAAAAGCCCTGAAACAAATATATATGATCAGAAAAAACCTGTTTGCTGCCCCAGTCACTGTTCAGTCACTGCAGGTATAGTCCGTACGACGCCGTACGGACGCGATCCGTACAGTACGGAACTGTACGGATGGACTGTTTCTGTCCCAAAAAATCTGCGCTTGGGTCTGCTATAGTGTTGCGCTCAGCTGGGCGACCTCCAGGAATTTTTTTTTTAATTTAAATTGCCTCCTCCTTGAGGCACTGCGTGCCATATAGGTTTCCAGACTTCTGTTTGCTGAAGGTACAGATTTGCAGGCCGTACTTGGAAGAATGGGGCGCCTCTCAATAACCTGCTAATATATTTGCCTGCTTGTAGATTTCAACTAGCAAATTTTAACCTGAATGTTTAGCATGAAATAGCTGGATGCTATCTCCAATGTGCAACCCTTCGGAAGAATCTCTCACTCCCTCAGTTATGCAAATCGCTTGAGAGGTATCGTTCTCAAGGATTAAATCTGAGAATTATGCAGACTTCTGAAGTCTCCAAATGCTCGAGAAGATGCAATGATCAATTAGAATGAACTGGATGCCAATTACATTACCCATAGGGTCTATTTATGTATTTTTCGGAACTTCCAAGAGTTTTCGTAATACATCACACAAAACTTATTACACTTTTTAAATAAAAGTAATTTTTATAAAAATAAAATTAAAGTGCATTTTAAAATTAAAATATAGTAATATGGCCTCCATAATTAAATATGCTATCTCCTGTATCATCGTGAGCGATCGAATTGCAAAAATGACCCTCTCACCACCTTTTATCTGCCTACGAGAGTCAGGAATAGGCAAATCCTCGTGAAATGTCGAGTCGCCCTAGGGAGGGGACATGACAGTCCGCGCCTCCTGAAATTGCTTGCCCTCAAGCAATCTTAATGCCGGATGCTGCAAAATGACTTCACCTTCCCAATTGGCGTCTTCAATGGGTAGATCCTTCCACTTAACCAAATATTCTCTGATCACTCGCTTGCGAAGCTGCTTTTCTCTGCTGTCTAAAATGGACTCTGGAATTAAAATCAATTTCCCTTCATCATCTAAGGGAGGTAATACCGCTGAGGGTACCACTCTCTGACCCAATGCCTTTTTGAGACGTGATACATGGAATATATTGTGCACTCAGCTGTCTGAGGGAAGTTTTAGTTCATAAGCCACCTCACCAATTCTTCTGATAATCTCAAATGGTCCATAGTAGCGTTGTTTGAGTTTTTCTGTGCCACTCTTCTTGAGAGTGGTCTCCCTGTATGGCTGCAACAAAAGATATACTATATCGCCCACTTCAAAACTACGCATAGTCCTCTTCTGATCAACATATTGTTTCTGTTGATTCTGGGCTCTGGCAATATTATCCCTGAGAGTAGCAATTATATCTTTACTTTCTTGTAATAACTCACCTGCACTAGGTACGCGGCTGTCACTCAACACTAAGTCTAAAAAACTAGGTGCTTCATAACCGTAAAGGGCCATGAAGGGAGTCATCCTTATAGTCATGTGGTAGGTAGTGTTATAACAATATTCACAGATGTAAATCCATCTTACCCATGCTCGTTGCTGAGCTGCTACATAATTTCTCAGGTACCCTTCTACCCATTGGTTTACTATTTCTGTTTGACCATCGGTTTGGGGATGATAGCTGGTACTGGGTGTAAGCTCAGTCCCACATAACCGAAATACCTCCTGCCAAAAGTGGCTCATGAAGCGGCTGTCTCTGTCGCTCACAATGTTACGAGGCAATCCATGCAATCTAAAAATCTCCTGGAAGAAAACCTCTGCTACCTGAACTGTTGAGTATGTGGTGGTAATAGGGAAGAAATGAGCATACTTAGTCAACCTATCTACCACCACATAAATACAATCTCGCCCCTGTGCCTTGGGCAAACCGGTGATAAAGTCCATGGAAATACATTCCCACTTCTTGTCAGGAATAGGAAGTGGCTGTAGGAGTCCTGCTGGATACGTGTGTTCTTGTTTGTTTTGTTGGCAAACAAGACACTCTCGAACATACTGTAGAACATAATCCTTAAGCCCTTTCCAAGTGAACCTTTCCCGAACTGCCTTATAGGTCTTGAAATATCCAAGATGGCCGGCTGAGGGTGAATCATGAAGCGTTTGCAAAATCAATTTCTTAACCTTAGATCCTGGGACCAAATAGATTCTATTTTTGTAAATGATTAGATCATTTACAAGTGTATACCTGGTATCTATTGTTGTCCCTTCCATTATATTCGAGGCCCATGTATCCCTAGCATATTCTGTTATAATCAAATGTCGCCAATCCTCTGATATCTGAATAGACGTGAGATGTGGCCGGCGAGAGAGAGCATCTGCAACAACATTTTGAGTACCCTTGACATATATGATGTCAAAGTCATACGCCTGTAACTTACTCACCCATTTTTGTTGGCGATCATTCAAATCTCGCTGTCCCAAAAAGTGTCTTAGACTGTTATGATCTGTTTTAATACAAAATCTGCTACCCACCAAGTATTGTCTAAATTTAGCCAAAGCATGCATGATGGCTAACATCTCCTTATCATAGATGCTAAATGACCTCTCAAGTCCTCTAAATTTTTTGCTCTCATAAGCAATTGGGTGCTTATCCTGCATGAGTACAGCACCCACTCCTTCTCCAGATGCATCACATTGAAGCTCGAATGGCTTCGAAAAATCAGGTAATGCTAAAACAGGACATGTAGTCATTATCTCCTTGAATCTCGTAAAACACTCCTGTGTCTCCTGTGTCCACATGAATGCCCCCTTCTTCAATAAATCTGTCATAGGTGCAGCCAGTCGTGAATAGCCATTGACAAACCTGCGATAAAACCCACATAATCCAAGGAACCCCCTCAACTGTGTAAGGTTCTTTGGTAGTGGCCAATCAACAATAGCACGGATCTTTTCAGGATCCATCTGAACTCCATCCGCACTGATGATATGTCCTAAATATAAAAGTTCGGTCATGCCTAGATCACATTTGGATTCCTTGGCATACAAGGCTTCTTTCTGCAGAATACTCAACACTGTCTCTAAATGCTCAAGATGTTCTTGCCATGACCTACTGTACACTAAAATATCATCAAAGAATACTAATACAAATTTTCTTAATTGGTGATGGAAAACCCTGTTCATCGTGGATTGGAAAGTGGCAGGTGCATTGGTCAATCCAAAAGGCATAACTATAAACTCAAAATGCCCACAATGACATCTGAAAGCAGTTTTCTCAATGTCTTGTTCCCTCACCCTGATCTGATGGTATCCTGATCTTAAGTCAATTTTTGAAAAGAAACAAGCCCCATGCAATTCATCTATCAACTCATCAATGCGGGGGATAGGATACCTATTCTTAATAGTTCTTTTATTTAACAATCTGTAGTCAATACACATTCGGAGAGTGCCATCTTTCTTTTTAACTAAAACAACAGAAGATGCAAAAGGTGACTTGGTCGAATGTGCCCTATGGCCAGCAAGTCCTTTATGGTCCGTTCGATTTCATCCTTGAGCCGCTTCGGATGTCGATACGGGGTGATCATGATAGGTTTAGCGCCTTCTTCTAATTCAATGATATGATCAATGCCTCTATCTGGTGGTCGGCCTGGTGGGATCTCATTGAATACCTTTTTATAAGTACTCCTTAACCTTTGAATATCTGGATGATATTCAGTCTTGTGCTGGTCCCCCTGTGTAGGCATCAAGGTACACATAGCTGCCCACTCTATGTCATTATGCCTAGCTAGCCTTTCCATTCTCCTGAGTGAAATAGTCTTAAAATCATCACCACGAAGAGTCTTCAGCACATGAGTTCTGCCATCGACCTCAAATCGTATCTCCATATCTTTAAGTCTTAAAGTAATTTCCTCCAACGAATGCAGCCACTGCATTCCTAGTACTATGTCCATATCACCCATATTGACCACATGGTAGTCTGCTTTGAATTCATAATTATTTAAGCGTAGGGGTAAATCACGTACCATTTTATTACACCTCAAGATAAATCCATCTGCCACTTTGACTCTAAGCCCCTCGCATTCCTCAGTGGTAAGCCCACGCCTTTCTACAAAGCGTGTGTCAATGAAGTTGTGTGTGGCACCGGTATCCAAGAGTGTAACCACCTTTTGACCGGCCAAAACACCTCTAAGTCTGAAAGACCCTTCTCTCTGAATGCTTGATAGGCGTGCCTCTTGTGAATGTAATTCTGCCCCCTCTTTTAGTTCCAAATTGTCTCCCTCTTGTTCCTGCTCTATTCCATCAGGATCATGGTATTCTGATGAGTCTGAGTCTGAATCTTCATAATAAACCCACATCATTCTATTGGCCTTACCCTTAGGCCTCATAGGACAATCATGACCAAACTCATAAGGACCTTTACAGTAAAAACACAACTTTTTCTTACGCAGGTCATTAAGAGTTTCCTTATCCAATGATGTAGGAGACTTACCTTTTGCGTCATCTTTACCTTTACTGACTCCTCCTCTATTATCTCTAAATGCTGAAGTGCTTTTTGGGCCGAACTTGTTTGCTGGTGCTGCAAGTTCCATACTTCGGCTTTTCTTCATAGCTTCCTGGAATGTGGGAGGATTAAAGGCCTTGACCCACCCTTTGAGCGGTTCAGTGAACCCTTCTGTAAATAGCATGATTATCCTTCGCTCTGAGATGTTAGGTACCATTGCCGCTAAATTTTGGAAGTCATTAATATAATTATCAAGTGAACCATGCTGTTTTAATTGTGCTAGTTTACAAAAATTTACCTCTGGGTCTTTGACATCGAACCTTTCGATCAATCTGTTGGTAAATTCTTCATAGGTAGTGATGTGGTTGTGTCCCAGAGTGACCAAACCATGATACCACCATTCGTGAGCAGCTCCTTCAAGGTGCAATGTAGCAAATCTTATGGCATCCTCCTCAGGCATTGGTCTTAGAGAAAGATAATTATCTAACTTTTGAATCCAAGACCTAGCTGTACACCTGTTACTTCCCCATCATAGTTAGGCATGGAAATCTTACCAAGTGCTTGTTGATAATCATTCCTTGGTGCACGGTGATCATTTCTGCCTCCTCTCTTGTTCTTCTGATTCATGAACTGGTCAAATGTCCATATTTGACGCATATCAGGGGGGAGGGCGGTATACTCTAAGTAGGCTTGTCTAGCCTCCTCGCCAAATGGAGTAGCTGGAGCAACATGTAACTGTTCTTCCCTGGGTGTGAAGGTGGGAAAAAGAGGTCTAGACGCTGATCCTCTAGTGTTTCCAGCATATTGTACGGATCTTTCCTCATTGACTCCACTATGCTCCGCTGTGTGCTGATGACTTTGATCGGGAATGGCTTGCTGGTCCATTCTGGCCAATAAACGTGACATCATATCAAGCATGTTGTCAAATTTTCTTTCCGCACTTCTTTCTCTGTCTTCTTCTGCCATATTCTGAATTGATTTGCCGGTGTCCCTCAACGCTTCTGGCAATGTATCTTCTATTATTTGAGGATTCTGATGAGGTTGCCTCCGCTGCTCCCGGCTGTAATATCTAATTTCGCTATCGCTCATCGGCTATTTGGCGGACCACAGGATGGCAGGATGATGGCTCTGATACCACTGTGATGACCCTTACTAAAAACACTGATTTTTATACTAAGGAATTTTGTCAAACACTTTACGGAATATCAGAAATTACATGGCATCAGAAATTTTGTCAAACATTTGCATAGCATATTATATTGTAATTTTGTCAAACAGTTTGTAGATAGCCTCAAATAGTTCAGCAATAAATTTATTAGAATTCTGGAAAATTTACAAACTCCCTGATAAAATATTTATGGCTTTTACAGCCTTACAAAATTTGCAAAATATATTAAAAAGCCCTGAAACAAATATATATGATCAGAAAAAACCTGTTTGCTGCCCCAGTCACTGTTCAGTCACTGCAGGTACAGTCCGTATGGCGCCGTACGGACGCGATCCGTACAGTACGGAACTGTACGGATGGACTGTTTCTGTCCCAAAAAATCTGCGCCTGGGTCTGCTGTAGTGTTGCGCTCAGCTGGGCGACCTCCAGGAATTTTTTTTTTATTTAAATTGCCTCCTCCTTGAGGCACTGCGTGCCATATAGGTTTCCAGACTTCTGTTTGCTGAAGGTACAGATTTGCAGGCCGTACTTGGAAGAATGGGGCGCCTCTCAATAACCTGCTAATATATTTGCCTGCTTGTAGATTTCAACTAGCAAATTTTAACCTGAATGTTTAGCATGAAATAGCTGGATGCTATCTCCAATGTGCAACCCTTCGGAAGAATCTCTCATTCCCTCAGTTATGCAAATCGCTTGAGAGGTATCGTTCTCAAGGATTAAATCTGAGAATTATGTAGACTTCTGAAGTCTCCAAATGCTCGAGAAGATGCAATGATCAATTAGAATGAACTGGATGCCAATTACATTACCCATAGGGTCTATTTATGTATTTTTCGGAACTTCCAAGAGTTTCCGTAATACATCACACAAAACTTATTACACTTTTTAAATAAAAGTAATTTTTATAAAAATAAAATTAAAGTGCATTTTAAAATTAAAATATAGTAATATGGCCTCCATAATTAAATATGCTATCTCCCGTATCATCGTGAGCGATCGAATTGCAAAAATGACCCTCTCACCACCTTTTATCTGCCTACGAGAGTCAGGAATAGGCAAATCCTCGTGAAATGTCGAGTCGCCCTAGGGAGGGGACATGACATGGGTAATCATAGAGGAGTTGCAACAAGAGCTATTCGCACAAGAGGAGATGTTGGCAAAGCTCCAAGAAGATGGTGGTGGAGTGGAGAGAGAAGAGTTTACCAAATAAAGGAGAACAGCTTCTACCAAATATGCATAAACCATATCTAAGGTATGCATAGTAAGCACTCCACCATATACTCTTATGTGTCCAATGAAACATTGAATGAGTCCTTCGGCAGTTTTGAGAAGCATACCAAGGGAACTGACTCTAAGTCATTAAAGATAGAATATTATGGCAAAGGGCTTGGCAAGAATGTCCAAGGAATTAGAAGTCCCTTGGAGGTTGAGGAAAGGCCTCAATATGTAGGATTGTGGTACTTTGATGGTAAAGAAGAAGTTGGAGAATGGCCACAATCTCAACAAAATCATTCCAAAGAAGTTAATGATAACAATGACATTATTTTTATGAAATCACATGAAAAATGTAAGGATTCTCCATAGAACGGACTACTTGCTGATGAAAAAGGAAGGTAGCATTGCACCACCCCAAAGAGCCAAAGTAGAACCTCGAAAGACTCGAGGGCAACCTTCCATTAAAGGTAAAGTATTAAGGTAGAGTGCAAAGACTCTTCAAAGAGAGAACAACAATCCAAAGGAGAAGGTAGAGTGCATCACGACTTTGTCAACCTTGTGCAAACAAGCATAAGGGCAGCCCAAGAAGGTATGCAAAAGACTAGTATTCCATTGTTTGTTTCGATTATAGAGAGCGGTGCTATGTAGCAAATGAATGTTGGAATATATATCTATGTTAATTTTTTGGAATAAGAAACCATTATGTGGCCATGCACTTGAATAAAAAATCTATCACCAATCTGTCTAAGTACTTCATAAAGAAAACAATTTGTGAAGACCACTCTTCAAATCATTGTGACAAGCAAGGCAGTAGAAAGAAGATGTTGACCAAAAGAATTGGCAAGAACTATTATGGCCATTGCAACATGAGTGGGTATTGGGATGAAAAGTGTTGGGAGGCAAGTAGAGGCAATGAATGTCATTAAGAGGTTCTATTATTATTATTCTCAGCCATTGTCATTCTCATGTTCATGATATTCTCACCACTTCTTATCGCATGGACATAGCAAGGAAGGTAGAAGAGAGGCACTCCAAGTTGAGCAAGCACTACAAGAAAGTAGGAAAAACACTTATGGCAAATTGAGAAGCATACAAGTATTGAAGGTCAAAGCAAGCTGCTTTGTTTTTTTCTGTCATTGTAATACGCAAATCCAAAGTATATTTCAAATGTCATAAATTGTAGCATGTTTATTTGCTCATTATTGTGGTTGCATCATGTATGTGAGTATCAAAATGATTGTAGCCTAGATGTATAGGTTTGATTTCAATATCACAAAATTGTTGTAGCATGCATTGGGGCATCACAATGATAATGGCATGGATATAGAGGAGTGATTTCAGCATGAATGTATCATGCCTATGTAAATGGATGATTGTGGGTTGCACATATAAAGCTGATATATATATTGCAAAGATTGTAGCATGTATTTTCAGTTGTTATATGCACTTGAAACATGGTTGTAGCAGGTTTTTAAAATCTGATTTGGCTGGATAGAAGTTGTATAATGCACATGGATTGGCATCTAAAAGAAATGCTCATGAACCAAAGGGTTGCCTCCATGGTGGAAGAGAAGGAGCACAATGTTTGGCTAATAACAAGAAGGTGAGAAAGCACTCAAAGCTAGTAGCATTCCAAAAAGAAGACTGCTAATTTCATAGGTGTATAACTTGGCATACACACTACGTTCATTGAGGCATTTCCATACAGTTGCATTTGTTGTTGTCTGATTCAAACTTCCAATTGTAAGATCCAATTAGCGGCAGCGATGCAGAAGCTGTGTTTCCAGCCATTCACATAATCAAATCTGTTTTCACCATTGTAATCATGCGAACAAAAAGGAAGACGATGTAGCAAGCATCTCCAAACATAGAGAACAAATTTAGTCTACAAGCATGTATTTATGAAGTTGAGACACCAAAGAGTGCAAGAGCAAGCCAAGACAACAAAGAGTGCAAAAGCATCCATGTGGGGAACAAGAGGGTCATATGGTAAGGACATTGTTTGGGAAATGTTTGAAGGGGTCAATGTGATTTCAAAACCAATATGATCTCGCAAGACAATAAGTAGGATCATCAGATTCCAAAGAGAGCAATCTAATTGACTCTATAAGAAGTGAGAAAGAAAGGCATCCCATTTGAGAAGGTAGAATGTAAATCCTTATCTTTTTCAGTTTATGAGCTTTTGGGTGTAATGTCCCCCTTTTTGAACTAGTCTTGGGAGGAGACCCTTAGCCTTTTCGTTCCCAAGCTAAGAAAATTAGAGGCAAAAAGGGGAACATTTGTGATCTTCAAGAGCATTTTATGATAAAGCACTTTATTATCTAATTCTGGGACTTTTTTGAGGGTCTTGGTCACTTAAGGCCTAAAGTGCTTTTATAAGCAAGCTTTTTATAATATCTTTTTTAAATAAAAATGTAGACTCTCCCTCCTTATTTTGGGCGTCACACTTGGAGGAGAGATATAAAAGGTAAGGAAATGCTCATTTGAAAAGGGGATGCAATTTGGATATTGGATTTGTTAATCAAGTATGTCAAGCTTGATTACCACAACTTGAGGAGAAAACCTTCAAGTGTGACAAGGGTTTGGAGACGAAAACCTCCATTCAGGGTAGCTCTATTCAAGGGCTATGATTGTCCTTTAGAATTGCATGGTTGCATGCAATGGGATTTACAAGGGTGTTTTTGGACAACACCTTCATCAATGATTGTTTCAAACCCTATAGAGAGTTGGAAATTGAAAATTTGCAGGTCAAAGAGGTGGGCGAACTTGATTTGAGGAGTTTGGTTGATCTAGGAAGCCATCCCTAGGGTGGCAACTTGCTTTGGAGGAGTGGAGACCCCTATCAAGAGGGGCTAATTGGCTTCAAAACCCTCTTCTAGGGTTAAAGGTATTTTTAGCAATTTATTACAGCTTGAAGAATGGTTTGAGAGTTGTTTTGCACATAATTTAGGGTGATTTTGTGCCCTAAACAATATTCTAAATTTATTATATTATTTTAACATTAAACTAGGGTTTTGAGAATTTCGGGACAGCTTTTGGTGGGCTTCCCATGATGAGAAAATTTTGATTTTAATTTTGTTTGATAGCTACTATTTTTGTGATCATTTTGAGCTATCACTTGCATTGAAATTCCAAGTATTGTGTAAGTTATGAATTTATGAAATTCCGTTGAAATTTTGCAATAATAAATTCCAGAATTCTGAGTTTCAACTTTTGAGTGAATATTTTGACTTCTAAAATTAGTGGCTGCAATATAAAGCTTAGTTCATATTTTTTGGAGGGTTAGAAGTATCAAAAATGATTTTCTCCCTAATCGCTTAAGGGTTTGGTGGAAGAAATTACTGAATATTGCTTCATTTTTCAAAATGTGTTATTCGCTGAATTTGTACTTTCAAATTTCTTGAAGGAAGGGGTTTTGGATTAGGTAGGGTTTGTTACAAAACCCTAAATTTTCCTAATTGTCCCATTTGGGGACATTACATTGGGTGACCAAAAGACTCCATATTGGGGAGGTATGATCATGATTCAGTTGATTGAGATGATCAACTTTACTTCATAGTTTGTGTGATTAATGAATTGATTTGAGACATGCTTTCACCCACTCCATGAAGCAATATTGGGCAAGCAAAAATGTGGAAATAGACTAGATGTAGGAAACAGGTTCAACAAACCTCATGATGAATAATAACATACTTAGTTGCTATCACTAACCTAATAATTTGGGAAATTAGTCTTAGTTGACAGGTTTAGCTTCATCTCAGCCTACTCTGCTCAAAATGGGAACATAAAAGGGAGTTCGGCTATTGCTCCATATAAGATAAAATAATAGAATCAAGCATCCATGTAGAAGACAAAGCATTTCTTCTTTTGTCTCTTCGTGTGAGAGGTGTTTGAAATCCTCTACATGAATGCGTTGCTCATTAGCAAGCATAAATATAACCCTTTGGGTCATTTATAAGCATTCAAGAGCATCTATAGTTGACGTTTCATCATTTTGGAGTTGTAGGATGACTATAGTTGTGAAGCATATTGATTAAGCAAGTTTTTTGCTAGAAAGATAAACATCATAATAATTTTAGCATCACATTGGGAATGTGTGCAATCGACCTTCTTCGACTTAATGTCAAGGACTTGGGGGTATTTATTATCTTTGGGGATTTGTACCCTGGTGGATGGCGCGATAAATGAATTTTACCATCATCCACACCAATTGGAATACAAAGCTTTCGATGATTAAGCGAGCTTTCCCTAGCAAGCAAGCTTACAAACTAGTATTGTAAAAATGCTAAAGAAGGCTCACAATGTTCTTCGAGGCTCAAATTGAGCAATTGTCTTGTAAATCTTGCATAATGATTGTGGAGATGAAGAGGCGCAATCCCACTTTTCTGGAGTTTTCCTAGATTGAGTTTCTCCAAGGCAAATCCTTGTGTTAATTTTCTCTTTTCATTGTTGTTTCAGTCTTTTACTTGCTTAAATTAATTTTATGCAACTATTTCACCAATTCAAGCACAAGCTAGCATATAAACTATATGTTAAGTTGATTGCAAACTTAGTTCTTGTTTGCAACAAGTAGAAGTAAGATTAAGACACATATATTTAAAGAGTCATTATACTTCTTTACGACACCATTTTTGTGGATTAGAAAGGTCACATATTGGTAATAGCATAAAAGGGGTGTGAAATCAGGTTTATAAGCATTATAGACATGTTTGTGAGCATTGAAATAAGTGCAAATTTGAGTGAAAGATGTAGATGGGCAACCCGCAGCAGTAGAGAACATTAATTTTCTGCCATATCTATGTTGGTTTGAATAGCATATCGCAACGGATCAACACATAAGTCAATTTAAAGTTGTGTTGGTGAATCATGCATTGGAATATCCAAGTCGATAATGGATCACGTACACCCTTTTACGTGAGCCTTATTTGCTTAGACGATCCCATTCCAGAAACTTTGGATGGATCATGTGCCTCCTTGAAGCCCTGGATGGCTAGTTCTTGGTTATGGACATGTATGGGTGAGGGAAAGGTGCTTGGAAAGTTGGTGGTGGCGTGCGAGCTTGGAAGATTTGGTAAGGGGCTAGGATGGGTGACGGATAGTGGTAAGGTTTTAGGATGGATGTATGGGGTGAAAAAAAGTTTGACAAGTGTAGGAGGTAAATTGGGTAATTTAGGATGGGATAGATAGGATTGTGTCAAAACCGGTAATTTAGGATGGAATAGATAGGAGTATGTGTCCAAGTGGGGCACAAGGACTTTTGGCAAGGTGTTAGGTTTTGCGTATGGCGACACATATGCTAGGATAGCATTTTTCAACTTGTGACTCTTTTGACTCAGGTAGAAAGAGGTCATTGGGGGAGTTTTCATTTTATTCGATCAATGGGATATATGTGAGTTTTATTCACTAACATTATGATGCCTTCTATGTTTGTTGAAGTTGTTATTTGACCAATACTTATACATTATACCATGCTTGTGTGGGCTTTAATTTTAAATCTTCATGTTAGGCTTCTATGAAATTGTAATTTCATCCTTTATATCATATTTCCTGATCTTCATGTCAACCTTCCCAAAGTATGGTAAATTTTCAATAATCTCCTTATTTTTTTGAGGATTTTTAATATTGTTTTTTTCTTGAAAACATTAATTTTTTTCCCTTGTACTACCCATTTTTCAAAAATTTCAATTATTCATTTGTTGTGTCACCGATTTGCTCTACATGGACCCCATTTTATTTTAATTTCTCCCCTCTTCCATGTATGGCAATTTGCTGGAATATATATCTTCTTGTGGCGCATCGTGCACTGGGTTTCTCTCCTAGTGAATCCTCTCACTAGCTCCATGAATATTTTCTTCTAACTCTCCCTCTTGGTTTTACTTTTTTTTCTCTCTCCTTAGCAATTTTCTTCATGACCATTGACTTAGGGTCATTTCACATGTATAATTTCAAATTTTAACCATATCTTCTAGAAATGTCCAACATCAACATGCCTTTGAGGGTGGCTACAAGCTGAATTCAGTTTCCTTTTTATTGCCCCTCTCTCTAGAAAGGGCTTCTATTAGGGGATTCTTGGATGGTTAGGGACAACTGCAAGGGTTTATGACATAAAAAATGGTTAGCAACAATAAACTTTCTTTGGAGGATGAGATGCCAAGCCATCTTTCAGAATGACACCTCCCTTTTTTCTATGGGGAAGTTGAGGCTTTTCAGACAAGAGTTGGCTTTGATTGTACAAGCTAAGTTTGAGTGGTTTCAAAGAGATGTGAACTCTTTGCCCATTGGGCCGCAAGCTCAGGTGCTTTCGTTCCTTGCATATGTAGGGAGAGATGCTTCCTCTTAACATTATGTTTAGATGATGTAAATCTTTGCTTTTCTTGCTTTTTCCTCAAGTGATGTAACCATTTGTTCCATGGAGTAATATATGATGCATTTTTCAAAAACAGATAAAAATTTAACCATTAATTGCATCCTCAACTACCTTATTATTATGGTTCTCAAGTATAACGGATCCATTATCATGTACTTTGTGTATTTAGAATGGTTTGTGCTCTCCATTGATTGTGGTTTGGGCCCTTTTTGGATGGGTAAGCTCCTACTAAGGATAAATGCTGACTACTTGAGATATTGATTGTTCCCTCTAATCTCTATGATTGATTCTTGTCCATGGCTACCATGGATGATAGTTTGTCTTGGGTTTTATCCACTCCAATGACTTCATAATCTTCTTTTTGACATTGTAATTGCCCACCATCAAAATGGACTTCAACCTCTAAGCATTTTGTTGTAGTAGCTCCCTTGTTGGCACGCTTGTGTTTTGAGTATGACGTGGCTGATTTGTTACTTGTCAAGTTCATCCTTTTATATTTCTCCTAGGATATTTGAAACTTTGATGGCACTTCTATGAGGAATTGTGAAAACATAGAGTTTTTACAGACCATACCATCTTTCAAATCACATATTTTTCCCACAATGATATGCGAAACTTGATGGAATATACACTAAAAATTGAGAACATATTGCTTCCAAACATATTTCTATCTTTTGGCATGCAATGCCTGCCTATTTTGGTAGGATAGTTTGGCAACTGTCCTTGCTGGAACTCTCCCTTCAACACTGGCAACCTCATGACCCCAAATTCGCTACTAGACTCTAAGCAACACTTGAAACTTTCAACCTTCTTGTTGACTGACTTTACATATCATCTATATTTTTCCATCTCTTATTCTTTTTATTTTTTTTTCAATTTTATTGGTGGTCTTGATGGTCTCGGTGGTATTAATCTTTCTCGATCAGATTGACCCTTCCTAGCTTCCCTTTGTCCTTCGACCAACCAACCCCTCATCTGGAAGGATTGATTGGTTGTGCTCTCCTAGCACTGTTGGTCCAATTGCCACATCACTTTCCTCCATGTACTTGGGTGCAGTCTTGATTATGCATTGTCACTTGGTCCATGTCTTCCCTAGAATCAATAAATACTTCCCTCACCTTTACTGTGGAGCCTCCCTCAACAAAAAATCTCTCTTCTTCACCATCAAGTCTTCCCTTGACAATCCCCAGTCCTACTAGTCAACGTAGATGGAGGGGTCGGGCAATATTTGATGGGGAATGGTTCGAATAGACAAAAAATTCGATCATGGCAATGACACTAGTAATGTTGGAGGGGAACTTCACTTGAACACTAACCATCCTACAAAATAAATTGTATTATAGGAACACATAATAAATTGTATTATGGGAACACATTACATAGCAATAGGATTCATCACATAATATACAAAGAACACATGGGATAATCAAACAAATATTTTTACATATAAATTGATCTTATTACAGATATATGATCGTTCCACAATGATATTGTAACTCAAAGAAAAAGGACAATGATATGATGAGATGGGATGCTTATCTTAGGTTTGATGTACATAAATAGGAGTCTAAGAGGAATGGGCACAACTGTTGGAGTCCAAACCCAATGGCCAAACCACTTATGCATACAAAAATTAATTGATCCACTCCTGTTCCTAACACAACTCATAACGTAACACTCATTCTTTATTCAATTATTTATGTATAAATCTCTATGTACAATACAAGTATATAGTTGAGTTTCTACTTACGTGGCCATGACTGAGATAGTGAGGTGAATGTTAGTGTGAAATTTCTCTTAGCTGTTTTGGGTTACATCATTTGATATTGATTTTTTGTGTTTGGGCTTTCTTCTGCCTTTGCCCATTGGGAACATGCTCTGTTGTTGCCATCCTTGGTTGCTTGTGGATGGCCCAAATGATTTGAGATAATGTCCATTGTTGCTTTGTGAACAGTTCTAACCATCCTTGCTTGCTTTGTGGATGACTTTGAGGATCCTTGGTTGTTTTATTGATGGTTAAGATGATTTGTTGTTGAGTATTGGAGTTGTCATCCTTATTTTTTGATAAATGAACTTGCTTCTTGATCTACCATTCTAGGTTCTTTATGGACGACTTGGATGATTTCGAGATTCCATCTTTTGCTTGATTGATAGATGGCTTAGATGCACTGATGATTGATCACTATAGAATCATAGATTTCTTGGTTATATATCTGCAGTTACCTCTCCATAACTATGCACCACTTAAAGAGATTATTTGCTATGGGAATATTTATATGAGATGATTGTTATGAGGTATTTTGATGGCAGTGTTGATGATATTATAGACCCTTATTCTAGATCATTCTCTATTATTGTACTCTGATTCTTCAGGTTTGGAGATTTGTTATGCCCCTAAAATTCAATCTCCATGAGTGTATCTATTATTAAGGTTATGGAGTGGCCAACTTGTGGCACACACAACCGTTGTCTTTTAATTACTTAGTTCTAGATGTTTCTTTAGACTGACCTAATTGGGACTGTGGGGTCGCTGCTACCTAATTATGTCTATAGACAAGGTTTTCTAAATCATCATAAGTTGTATTCTCAAATTCATTTCATTATTATTCTAAATTTTGGAGGTTACCCCCTTGAAGTGGCCACATAATTGATTCAGTTATATCACTTCATCTATCAATTGCGCCTCTTTATCTTTGGATATTTGCTTATTTGTTGCATTCAAGTGAATTTGCTATTGTTGTTTGAGTTTATTTTAAAGAAATATCCTAACTAGATTTCCTAGCTAGTAAGCGTGGCTGGAGGGGGCAAATGTTGGTATGGCAATCCACGCTCTAGGCTTGAACATTATTGTGGATGATATATTTTGAGATAAGATTCATGCACTTTATTCTTGTCTCTTAGGGTTGAGACTTGTTGATTTGCATTCTTGTGGCTACCTTTGGCATGGATTGCCTGATTTCTTGGGATGAATGTCGCCTTTTGATGGAGTTGCTTCATGTGGCCTATGATGTTATATGATGGAATGAGTATTATGTAAATGCCAGATCACAATTAGCTCCTTTGTTGAGCTCTAATTGTTTGTGGTTGATATTCTAGGCTCCCAATTGTGGGGAGCTAGCAAATACTTTCCTTGACACTAAGTTGCATATTAATCTTCTTAGAGTGAGTTGTTAGCTATTGTTCCTTCAGATAGTTGATGATCCTTGGATCTTTGTGTTAGGAGCATTATCAAGTTGTCTTTGAGACTTTGATGCTGTCTAGAATTTGAGTGTGTGATGTGAGAGGTTGTAGGTGTCATCATCCTTTGTAGAAGTTGTTGTGGGTGCTAGCTTTTATTCTTTCCTTTTGGGAAATATTGTGGGAGCTATCATTGATCCAAATTGGATCCCTTAAAAACATCATAATTTAGTTAATTGAGATGATCAGTTTACTTAGTTTGTGTGACTAGAGAAAATCTTAAGACATGTTTTTAACCTCTACAAGAAAAAAAATGGACAAGAAAGAGATGCAAAGTTAGAAGCAGAATAGTAGAACAGATGCATTGAGGTTTAGGGATGATTAAAACATCCTAGGATTCACATCAATTGAATAAAAAGCTCTAAGTGAAAGGTTCAACTTGGTGCGAACCTGTAGAGATAGGTTCGGTTGGGTAGGAATTCGTATAGATAGATTCGGCTTGGTAGGAATCCCTACATTATGGAGCAAGGTTACTAATATGAGTTTGGCTTGGTAGGGACCCATAAATCATGGAACAATGTTACTGTTGTGGCATGGAATTGCACCCTTGTGGGAGATTTTTTCAGGCTCTCCCACTTCCAGCTATAAGCATGGGAACAACCTCAGGTTGTGGGTATCTTGTAGCAAGGTTGAACCTTCGGAGTAGGCCGGTTCCTCTTTGATGCTCACCTAAACTAATGCTAAACTAATGATGCATAGGGAAAAGGGTTAGAAAGGGGATAAGGGCTCCTAAGGAAGCTAACCAAGTGATGCACTAAAGCTAAATGGAAAAATCTCACCAGCTTGAACCCACACTGATTCTGCGGAGGACAATACCGACTTGCACAATCTCAAGATCGAGCTGGTTGCATTAGTATTTCATGGAAAAGGTTCTGGAAGCAATGAATGCAAACAGAGAGGAGTTCTACGACTCACTGAAAGCTCACATCAATGGCAGAAAGAACACTAAACCAGAAAGGAAGACCATGGACGAGGAAGATTCTCCTTCACACATTACCATAGTGGACAACTCAACAGACACGAATCCAAGGCAAGAGATAGGCACAAAAAGTCCTTTTATTGCATCAAGAGGTAGTTCTTACAAGTGCTTGATAGGGTCGAGCCTAATCAAGCTGAGCATATTTTGCAATATCTCAAAGATTGTCCCCTCTCCCAGAAAGATAAAACAAAATCTAAAAAATTGGGAACCATTACAATGGCTTGAAAGCTCGTATATATAGAAGGGGACAAGAGAGAAAAGGGACTTGCGTGGGAGAGCAAAAAAAGGGGAGAAGAAGTCATTGATGACCAGAGCCACTGCTGTTGCGACTGCTTTGACCATGAAATGGACTACCCAAGATCATCGTAAAATCTCCTCGAGCCCTTCGCGCATTCAAGTCTTCCTCTTCAGAACTGAGCAAGCCATACCGGTGGTAGCTGCATGTCTCTGCCAAGTCTGAGTCTTTTTTATCTTTGCATTAAAGCTTGGCGTGTTCTTTATTGCAACTTGGACTATCCCAATCGGTCTTTGCATGTTCGTTGCTCCACCTGGATGCGTCTAATCCTTGTTGGACCACTTTGCATGTTCTGGAAGCGAGCTGTATGTACTTGTGCCACTTGTCCTTCGCTGATTGGCCCTTTGGATTTGCTGACCAATGACCTTAATGTTCCACGGTTGTTTGCTTTCCATGGACTATTTTCCAGAATTTTCCTTTCGGAACTTTTCATTTTACTCATTCGGGCTTTTGTTTATGTGCCCTTTGGCATTTGTCCAAATGTACCTTCTGGAATTTTAAAATGATCCTTTGGATAGAAAAGACCTTCGAAATTTGTCAAGAAAGCCCTTCGGATTTATGAAGGTGACCTTCAGAAAAATTGACTGGTCCTTCGGAAATGTTGAAAAGATCCCTTTTGCCGAAAAAAGGCCCTTCGGCATTTTGAAAATTCCCTTCAGCCTATTTGAAGTGTACCTTCAGGTTTTCTTGAAAAGTGCCTTTGGTATTGTGAGTGCCCTTCGGAGAAAGGTAATGACCCTTCGGAAATGTGCAAAAGGTCCTTCGAGTTTTGTGTCTGGACCACCTTCTTTGGAGTTACGCTTGGAGAATACTTGTCTTTTTGAGAACCCGAGAAGCACTTCTAAGACCAAATCGGGCTTTTGATGTCTCATTACTTGCAACTTATAAAATAAAATAAGTCATTCGCCCTAGAAAGTCTGAATTCTTCTAAAGACTTGCCATTTCCTACTTCAAAGTCTTCTTCTCACACTTAGGCAAAAATTGGTATGTGGGCCAAAAAATGGCCAACAGTTACTAATACGTGTTTGGCTTGGTATGAATCCATACCATATGGGACAAATTCATCGTTTCAAGCATCGAAAGGGAAGTTTAATAGGTTGTCCTTCTGTTCTTCATGTGGAAGGCATTTTGAATCCTCTGTACGACTCATTTGCCCATCCCTTAGCATAAATATACCTCCTAGATGTCAAGAAAAGGCATTCAAGCATTGCCAAGAGTGACCTAAGGTAGTTATTGAGGTAAAAGATGACTGCACAACTGAGAGCAGCGGCCAAAAATGTTTAATAAGCAAGTAATCCACAACAAAGCTAGATTATAGAGCATTGTACAGGTGCTAGCAAAAACTACGATTCATTTGAAGGGTCAAATTTGGCAATTGGCTTGTAAAAACTTGCAAAACGATGGTAGAGACTGGGAGGCACAACTTCACTCTTTTGGTGGTTTCCCACATTGAGTTTCTCTAGGGTAATTCCTTGTGTTAATCTCTCTTTTCATGTGTGTTTGATGCATTTGCTTGCTTCGTTTCATTCTGTGCAACTACACTATCTCAAGCCCTTAAGAAAGCATGCTAATGACATGTTCATTTTATTAAAAGCATGGTACTTGTTCCTAGCAACAAATAGAAGTAGTTTTCAATCTCACATAAGTTAAAAAAACATCACACTCCCCTATGGAATAAAAGTAGTCACATATCGGTAGTTGCATAGAAGGGGTATGGAATCTGATATATAGGCATTGTAGGCATTTACGTGATTGTGTACACAATTGCATAATAGTATATGATGTAGATGGCAGCCATAGAGCTGCAACAAACATCAATTGGTAGCCATATGTATGCTGATTTTAGAACCATAGAACATTGTATTGGCACATAACAAATGTAAGTATGTGTTGGTGATTTGCTCATTGGAATATCCAAGTCAATTATAGATTGATCAACCCTTTGAAGAATTGTTCCAGGTGCCAACTTATTTTCTTTGCTTTGAGGAGATACTGCAGGTGTATCTTCCTTATAGGAGTTGTTGCAGCTGCCATCTTATGTTCCTTGCTTTTGAGGAGATGTTGCGAGTCCCATCTTGTGTTCCTTGCTTTTGAGGAGATGTTATGGGTGTTTTCTTCCTTTTAGGAGTTTGTTGCAGGTGTTATCTTCCTTACAAGAGTTTGTTGTTTGTGCTAAATGCTACGGAGACATTGTGTATGTTTTCTTCTTTTAGTGGAGATATTGTAGATGCTGTCTTTCTTCCAGGTGTTTATTGTGGGTGTCAACTTTTTTAAAGACATTGCATCTATTGTCTTCTTTCAATGAAGATGTTGTGGGTGCCATCTTCCCTTGCTGAAGTTGTTGTGGTTGTGAAATTATTGGAGACATTGCAAGCATTGTCTTCTTTCAGTGGAGATGTTACGGGGCCGTCTTTCTTTCCTAAAGTTTTTGTGAGGGCAAAACTTTTGGAGACATTGTGGGTGTCGTCTTCATGGATTCCTCCAAGATTGGATTAAGGGGGTGATGATAGTGCATATTTGCACATTATGGCAGTACTGCCTTGTTTTGCTGCTTGATCATTGCTTGTGGGTGTTTCTTGTGATGGTCAGGGTTTGGGTATTATTCCCATAAGGCACTAATGTGTGGTGTTCCTTTGGTTATTGCATAATGGACCCAATTAGGATTGCAACTGAGAATGTTGTCAAGAAGCACCATGTTTTGGTTGACAAGGGCCACATTGCCTAGTGGGATGGATTTTCTATTGTGCGATAGTGACCAGTAATTATCAGGTTTGAGGGAGGCATGGGGTCCACTATCTTATTGGCCCCCCATGCTCTAACACTTGACTTATTTCTTTTTTTATGGGTGCTGTAATAACCGACTTTTTGGAAGTGTTATTGGTTCAGGAACAAGGCATTGGCCTTGGTGTTTTGATCAATGCATTAAGTTGATAGGGGGGAGATCTCAAGTTCAAGTTCCCATCGTCTCATTTTGTTAACTAATTGTTTGTTATTGTAGTTCTCAATCACAGGGAGAACCATCTTATTAGCCCTTAAGTGCTTATGAGTGTAAAATGGTGCTTAATGGAGGTTATTCTACTGTCAACTTTTGTTGGCCATATATTTTGCATCAAGGGCCTTTTTTGGTAAACTCTATTGATCCTTGTCGAAACTTCGTGTGCATTGAGCTTATGCTATCAATTTTCTGATTTGAGTGCATCCGAATAATTTTATTACTCATTTTTTCTAGTTATCTTGTAACTTGATTTACGATGAGAAAGAAGTTGTTCAACAACTCTTATTTCAGGTTTTGGAAGATCAAGGTGAGGGCATCATTGACTCTCACGAAGTTAATCTTTTTTATTGACAAACTAGTATGCGGAGGATCATTCATGGCAATAGAAAATGATTTTTTGATGAGAAAAGCAAAGAAGCCCTTTCCATAACTCAATTATTGATCTCCAATGAAATCTTGGAGCAAATAAAGGAGCTTTAAGACAACCTAAGAAGCATGGGATCATCTTGAATCTCTTTAGAAAAATCTCTAGTACAAGTACATTTGTGTAATTGCGAGAGTAGTTGACTAATCTTCCTATTGATTTGGACATTAGCAGTTTTTTGAAAACATGTCATTCATCAATGAAGCAGTTGAAGAATTAGCCTCTATGACATGAGGGTTCAAATGATGATTTGGTTGTACAAATTTCGTTAATCCTTCATGTCCCTCATGCTTTGTGACTTGACATGCAAAATCTGATTTTTAGACGTTGAATTTGGAGACTATTTATGACTTGTTGCTTTAAGAGAAAGAACAACTCCTTAGGCTTGGGAGGCTTAAGCCAAAGGGGGAATATACTTATATGTTGAAGCAAGGTGATATGAAGGGAAAGAAAAGACAACATAACAAGGGTATTCCTAACCAAGGAGGCAAAAATGGTTAAAGGCTTAAGGCTAATGGCCTTTGTTACTATTGTTGCAAAGAAATGTCATCATGCCAAGGATTGCTACAAGAGGATGCATGAGAATGGAAGTTGGACACTTGCACTCGAGAAGAATGGTAAAATTCACTCAAGAAACAAGAATATAACGTTTTTCCTTTTATTGGACACACAATCTTTGAAAAATGAATAGGTAATAGACTCTGGGATTACTGAACATATGTCGTACAATTCTATCACTTTCTTAATATGAATGAGCTTGATGAAAGAGTTCCATAGGAAAAAATATCAGTTTGCATGCTCAAGGTATTAGTGTCTTGCGTTTTTTTTATTGAAAAGTGCATCTCTATTAATAATACTTATTTTTACTTCACTGCTTATGCATAAAATGAGTGGAAGGCATTACACTCCAAAGCTTCATATCGGTCCTTATGACTGAAAAATAGCTATGAACTTAACAAAAAAAGTTAAATATAGCGTTACAAATAGAAAATATCTTTTCAATAAAAAAGGATAACATAACCAAATTAACATGATAAATAGTCCATGGGATACCAAAGTAGCAAGGCATAAGACTAAACCACAAGAGCAATAAGCAAAACTGGCAGTGGCAGAGGATCATCTGGCTTGTCACCCCAGCACCACCACCAGTGGGTGGATCTGCACCATTAGTTACATACTCCCACCTATCATTACACTTGTTTTTGTTTTCTTCTTATATTGGGTCTTGCCTAGTAGGCGAAATAACAAGAGCTAGGTGAGGGAACTTCCCTTGTTGCGAAGTTCCCTGATGAGTTCCAAAAATGACCCTCATCTTGCTACTTAGTCTTTCCTAAACACCTCATTATTTTGCTATCCACACTCTTTTGGCCCATACTATACTGATATGTGCATATATTAAATGAATGATGTATATGCATATTGTTTTGATTTAAACTAGTTATCTCTATATAAATTAGTATGATTTAATGGTTTGATTGTTTTTGGTACTACTAATGGTGTAAAGAGAATGTAGAATGTCCATCGTGCAAATTGTTTTATACCTACAACCATGAAGGAGGAAAAAATCCATTGATCTTGCTATCTGCTTGTAGCAACTAGCTGTGGACACCCATAATGACTGCTGTATCTCAGGCTATGGGTACCCACAACAGCTGGTTGTAGTCCACTAGTAGAAACGAGTGGAGGTGCACATTCTTGGCTGCGATGGTTAGTTGGCAATTAAGGCTAAAACTGTTCCACAGTTGTTAGGCATAAACGGTTCCTTGAAATAAGGGATGTATAATTGGTATCTTCATTTCTATTGGGCTGCCAAGGGGTTGTTTAAATTGTGCATATGGTTGTGACCATTCATAAGCGCCATTAGTCTATTCTGTTTTCTTTTCTTCCTTTGATATCTTAAGTACAAGTTTGATTGTTGCAACCGCCAAGGTTCTAAATAATTCAATAATAACATTGCCTCCTCTATATATAAAGAGAGTTGCACGCTGTAGGTAGACTATATTAAAGGATTGTAATCTTTTGTATTGAGAGCAAGTTGAATTCAGATCAGAGTTTAATCGGACTTGTACCAATTCCTTCGATGCTACACGTAAATTGATAATAGTTGCGTTGATTTAATTTTGTCTTAAGAAATGATAAGATTCAAGCTCTAGTTCAATCGAGGCAGGTTCCACTTGTGAGGATTCGGTAGTCTGGTTTACCATCTGTTAGTTTTTTATGTTGTGTGAGCTTTTAATTTATATTTCATTTATGCAAGTGTGTGTTCTTTCCTTTCCATAATAAATTTCATTTGCAACAATTTATTTTTGTGTGTAGCTTTCAATTTCGTATGTGTACCTTTTAATTTAGTGTGTGTACCTTTCAATTCCATTGTGTGGGAATCTTCCAATCTAGATTAGCATTTCAATTCCAACATTTACTTTCTTGAACTTTTCTTTCCGCAAGTGTGATTTACTTTCTGTAAGAATGTTTACTTTCTGCAAGAGTGTTCCTTGTCAACAAGTGTGTTTCCCTATACGCAAATAGATTACCAGTTAAGCAACTCAGATGATCATAAAGTCTAGTGCCGCATATACAATACAAACTTCTTGCAAAAGTATACGTCGTGGGTTGACAAGTAAATGAAGATTCATACAATTTATATGTTATACGACTGCCTATTTGGGTTCTCGCCCTAGGTTGAAGGATATTTCCTCAAGCATATAACTAGCATTAGATTGTGTGCCTTTACACTCCCCATCCAATATGGTATGGTAAAGAAAAACCACCACCACTATGAGCACTATGAGTAGGCAAGAGACACCACAAATACGTGGAGGCGCTTCGGCGCCTGCTACATGAATGGCATCTTTTGCGCGCACCAAAGCCATGACCTTGAAAAGGTGGCCGCCAACGAGGTGAGTCTTGCAGCCCTAATAAGGTGACCGTGAGGTGAGTCCGAAGGAACTTAAGTTACAGTATATGGGGCACTCCCTTAGTGGTCCAATAAGGTATGGAGGTGCTCCACCTCTAGTCGGACTTTCTCTGCTTACACTTGAATTTGTAACATCATATTGGAAATGGTGTTAACTCTATTAGTAACGAAAAAAAATCATCCATAACAACATGATTGAACATTGCATTGTTTCTTTTTTTAAGTGAAAAAGAATTTTAGAATGAAAAATATGCCAAATTTGGTTGTACTGTGCAGTTATCATGGCCGAATCCCCTAACAAAACCATTTTCCAGGAAAAATGCTTTGGATGAAATGGCTGAAAGATGGTGTGAATCCATCTCCAGGTTGACTAAGCATGCTTGCAAAACCAAAAAATATGCTCTTCTTTTTTTGGGACTTGTGGGAAAAGACTTTGATAGAAACAAACACATATTTATTGTGAAGAATACAAAACATAAAGATTTTGATGGGAAAAGAACATAAACTATTATGAAAATTACAAAATATGTAGATTTTTTGGGAAAAGAACACAAATTATTATGAAAAATATAAAATATGTATATTTTTTGGAAAGAGAACACAAATTATTATGAACAATGCATAATTATTATGTATATGTAGGCACAAAACTAGAAATTTGGGTGTTGGAAAACTAGACACAGGATGTGCCACAACTAAATGAACCAGAGGACTTCCAATAGGTAGACCTTGGTGAATGATTCACCAAAGGAACTGAGCCTTTTTGGGCTGAATAATGGCACTTCGTATTCTAAAAAACCTACATTTCCATACTTCTTAGAAGAATTGACTTTCCAATGGGTATTCAAAGTATTCACTTGAAGGTGTTGTAGAGAAAGAAGTTGATTACCAAGTTGGGGTTTGTATTGGAGGGAGTCTCAACAGGCTACTTCCAATCCATCTACCATCTGGTGGGTGCTTGAACACTAATTTTGTGAAGTTACTAATCAGGAATAGCATTTTGCATGTTAACAATTGAGGAATTCTCTCTATTCAGAAGTTGAAATTTGTCACAAAACATGAGCCAAGGAATCCAGTTTCGTGAGCTTTTACAATTTTTTTTTATCTAACCTTTATGCCCTTCTTAAACAGCCGTAGGATTTTAATCCAGGGACCATGGCGGAATACCACAATAGGAAAGGATTGGAGATGACCACAGAGAATGTGAGTTCAGAGAGAGCCCAGTTCTAAAACTATTACCATCCAATTTTTAGCAGGGTTTGAGTAGTTCCCATGCTTTCCAGATGCTTTGGGATACAAAGAAACCTACAACTTTCATGGGAACTTGAGTAAGCAAAAGAGATCGAAAAGAAGAATTTTTCAGGCTTCACTTCCTTCCTGGGGTCGAATTATCCCTTTGACACAAAGGACAATACCTTAGATTTTGACATTGAGAAGGCCAAGCCCTCCCATTTCTTTGGGTTTGCAACAAATATCCCATGCCACCCTGTGAAAACCATTGCAACCTTTAGAATTGGCCCAAATAAAGTCTCATAACAGTCTTTCTAGTTTAGCATAGGCTACTTTGGAGGGAGCCTGACAGGAAGAATGATACACATGGGTTGCTACTAGATCTTGAAACAAACTTGGAACTTACTTGCCAGGGAAAGAGGTTTGGTGATCCAATATGCTATCTCTGATCCGCAAACTAGGTGGATATTCCACACTAAGCTTCACCAACACGAATCCTTTTCAAGACAAGGGGTTGTCCTCAAGTTCTATGCCATAGAACAACACCCAAAATGTTGTTTTAATATGTATCTGAGATTATCATCAATAGCATACAAAAGAATATGCAACTCTTCACATGTAACCTCCACATGCTACATCCATTTCATACATCGTTTCACACTTTAAACATGCTACTACTCCATGCATGATTGCAAATAATACCAATGTAAGTTCTTTACCTTTATGAACAAGTACTATGATTGTGATAAATGAGTCTTGAGCTCTCTTAAGTGTTTGTGATATTAGACTAATTGCAAGGAACTGAAACATTCAATCAAAAGAAACAAACACATCAACAAAAAGAGATAACACAAAACCTACCTTGGAGAAACTCAATGTGAGAAAAATCCAACAAGTTATGCTTTATCATCTCCATCGTGTTCTGTAGTTTACAATCTTTTGTGTTCTTGGGTTTACAAGGACACCAATTCCAGAATTATCCTAAACTTGCAATGATCTCTGCACTGTTCAGTGGAAAACTTGCCTCTTTAGCAAGAGAGACTATTGAACACAGTGATTTCAGTTGTGTAGTCTTCAACTCAATCATATGTATGGAACAATGAGTTGATGAAGGAATAATTGAATGAATTCCTCAAGATTTTCTGCTTAAATGCTTGAATGCCCCTTCTATGAACTCTGCAGGTTCATATATATACAAGAACACCCCTTAGGCTTGCACAAGAAGCCTAAGAGAAACTGAAGCCAAAAGCCTCTATGTGGGAGCAAAATCATTGCTAAATGCAGGGCAAAACCACTGCAAAACTGCCACTTAAGGTTACAAAACCGTCGGAGTGGTTTTGAAACTGCTACCTCCATAAACCGGTGGTTTTGCAACCATGAAAAGTCATAGTTTCTAGAGACCATAAATTTTGCATATGAACTTGAAATCACATGCTGTTTTTTTTAAAATTGCATGACTTTTTGAGAGGAAAATATGTACTCTAAAGGTACTTTTGATGCCAACAATATGCTCTTTAAGCTCTTACAATAGAAACTAGCTCTTTTCCAAGATTTGGTGTGTTGTGAATACCCATGTTTGATAGTTGATTGTCTTACCGACTGAGTTGGATGATTTTATTGATCCAAATTTATAATCAATCTTCTTCTCCACTCTGTGGAGCACATGATCTGAAGGAAAAGCTAGGAAAGCGAAAGGAATGCCTAAAAATTTGAATTATTCTCCAATTTGAATCCAATACAATTTATACTTTTGCAACTAGACTGGCAAAGGAGAGTTAGACTGCTTGGAACATTGTTTTTTTGTCCATTGAATAGAAGATCCAGAAGGCATACAAAATATATCCAAGCATTCCATAGCATTGGTCATGGAAGTCTCTTCCTTAGCTAGAGCGAGAAAGGAATTATCAATAAAATGACCACTGATCATTTGATTTCGAGACTGGGGAAGGGCAATGCCTTTAACCAAACCTCTAGAAGTGTAGTTAGCTAAGAGATAATTGAATCCTTCAACAACCAACACATATAAGGAGGGGCAAGCGGGCAACTTTGTCTAATGGATCTAAATAGACAAAACTAGTTAGATTAAGCTCCATTAATGGTGATACAAGCACCATTGTCTTGAAATAGCATTTTAACTGTTTGCACAAATCTTGTCCCAAATCCTAGAGCTTGTAACATGGCCAGTATAAAGGGCCATTCAATTCTGTCATAAGCTTTCTTTGATTGCCTTCGCACAATCTGTTGTTTGCTTGGAACAAAGAATGGCAAAAAATTCCTTAGAGGCCCTATCTCCAATTTTTAACTAGTGCATACAAGGTCTAAGTTGTGCACGACAAGCTTGATAATTCTCTTCAATTTTGAGTGTCTCCAATTGGCATTCTCTTTTTGTAGTTCTTCATTAGATGGAGACAATTCAAGGTCTTGTGAAACCCTAAGGTACTCATAGTGTGATGCCTTGTGGGTTTTTCGGTGAAATTCAGCTCCCTGTATGCCATAAATACGAAGAAAAACAGTAGTTCTATAAATGGTAGCTTCCACCATTCTATTCATCCATAATCTTCAGAAGGCCGAGAGGCAATATTCCAAATCCGAATGATGTGATTCCTAGTCCATTTATGCTGAAGGGGAGCAATGTTAAGATAAAATTGAATTTTATCTCTCTTGACTTCCTAAAGGAGCCATTCAATTCCAAATTTGATAAGGTGGTGGTCTAAAAGAAGCACTCTAGATATCATACTAACAAGGCAATAAAAAATGTTGGCAAAAGTAAAGAGGTTCTACCTGGCAAATAGAGCTCTATCTAGTCTTTCAACCACCCATTCGCTACCTTGTCTGAAATTTGACCAAGTGAACCACAAGGAGGAGGTAGGGAGCCGCTAGTGGTGGTTAGGATCAGACAACCCAAGTTTATTGTGCATGTAAAACCGTGCCTCTCTTTTGTCGACGCACCACCCCATTCGGAGGAGACCCTCTCTGTCTTCCTAGACTCAATCATATTAATATGGCCACATAGGATCCAGTTGGAATCAGGGAGCATATTTGCAATCCACCACCAAAGCACTATCCTTTCAACAACATCATTGTAAGCGTAAATGTTGGTGATACCAAGGGAATGGCCATCAAAATCAAAGAGGGCCCACACTAATCGATGCATTGGGTCCGAGCTCCAATTGACAATGTGTGGCGATAAAGAAGGGGCAATAAATGTCTCCACTCCCCAACATCCATTTTCATGACTAGACATATGGAAAACAACTACTGGCCAAATAGATCTAGTGGTAGAGTGGAGTAGAAACTTGGCGATTTTAAATTCTTGCAAATACAACACTTTCATATTATCAAAACACTGACAAGTGCCCCAGACAATGAAGTTTCAGGATGTGTCAATAAGGCCTCACACACTCCAAGAGTACACTATCATTAGGAAACATCTAAGTTCATGTTGGACTCTATGTCCCCATCAACCTCTACTAAAGTAGAAAAACTATTAGACAGGTATGATGGGGTTTTGTCTTGCATGAAGTCACTAAGTTGGAAAGCATGCCGGTTTTTACATATGGATAAAATATGGTCACCAACAAGGTGTCTTGTGTTTTCAAGATGGGGTCTTTAGAAAAGTTAAATTATGTTCTTGAGTGAAGATTCATTTACTTTTCATTTCATAAATCGCCAATAAGTAACAAGATAGTTGAATTCCATTTTGATAAGTGTGTGATTAAAGACTTGACTGATGGATATGTGATTGCCATGAGTTTTCATGAAAGTGGTTTGTATAAGTTTCTTGGTTATGGCTATGATACCATGGTATTTTTTATTGCACAATCTGATAATGCCAGGAGGCTACATCATGAAAGACTTGGTCATCTGAACTTCAATACTTGCATTTTATGAGTAGGAGTGGGTTTAATGAGAGACACTCCCATGCTCACAACAATTAATGATGTTTGTGATTGTGTTTATAGGAAACATCACTTGCACAATTTTGACAAGGAAAACTTGGAGGGAAAAGAAGCCACTAGAGCTTTTCCATAGTGATTTAAGGGAGCCTATTCTTGTTGCTTTTATTTCTAGTTGTAGATATATGCTCATTTACATTGATGATTACAGCAGACGATTGTGGCTCTATCCTTATAAACCAAGAGTGAAGCTTTTGATTGTGTTATTGAATTCAAGTTTTTGTTGGAAAAGCAAAATGGATATGCAATAAAGACACAAATATGATAATGGGGGTGAATATACGAGTAATAAATTTGATGCTTTCGTAAGAAACATCACATTAGAAGGAAAAACACTTCTCCTTGTATCCCACAAGAAAATGGCATTATCAACAGAAAGAACACCACCTTGATGGAAATGGATAGGTGATGCTTTCGTAAGAAACATCACATTAGAAGGAAAAACACTTCTCTTTGTATCCCACAAGAAAATGGCATTATCAACAGAAAGAACACCACCTTGATGGAAATGGATAGGTGTCTATTGCATGGAAAATATTCCACTTAAATTTAAGGTCAGCAATCAGTTATTTGGCACGTGTTGATTTGAATTTGCACTCAATTTTTAAAGGATAGAACTTTTGAAGAATCCTGGTTTGGTAGGAAACCTACAATAAAACATTTCAAGAATCTTTGTAGCATATCTTATTCTCATATTCTAGATGAGAAGAGAAAGAGGGTTGATAGGAAAAGCTACAAATGTATTTTAAACATAAATAAAGTACATGCATGTTGTAATAACACGTACATGGACGTTCCCAGAGAGGAAAAACATATTATGAATTATTAAATATATTGCTTTAATATGTTAATGAGACTTAACTAATCTTCTTTTAGTTATTGTCTAACTAATGTAATTGCCAACTGCCTCAATTGTTTTTAACTTGTTCGTCATTAATAAATAAAGGATGCACATGGAGTTAATTGTGTGCCTTCTAGTTTCTCTTCTTTCTTTCAGCAATTAGACTTGCTTACATTGGTATCAGAGCCATTGTTCAACGAAGCCCTAGCAAAGGGTACGAACAATCAATGTGCAGACTGTGAAGGGTTGTGAGACTGTGAAAGATTTGCACAAGACTGTGATCGATGATGACACAACATGAGGGTACAAAACAATGATCATGCGATTCATAGTGGAAGACAAATGCGAAGGCATGCAAAGAGGTTGCGGAAAATGTAGAGGGCACAGGGGAAGAATCGTGAAAAATCAGAGGGCACACACAGAGGAATTGTCGAGTGAACAACACACATGTAGAGGAATCATCATGTGAACAATGTAGACTGTTTTTGGTTTGTGATTTGCGATGTGCAGTGGACAGAAAGAGGACGACTTAGTGAATGCAAAAAGCAAAAAAGATAGTAGCAACCACGAAATCGCAGAAGAAACGACGACAATCAGATGAGGAAGCAGTTAGAAGAAACCAAACGTGAGGACAAGACAATTATGTCTGAAATGCAAACAACAACGTCATCTAAATGCAAATCATCTAAACATGAATAGTAGCTTCATCTAAATGCGAACAATAGCTTCATCTAAATGTGAACAATAGCATCATCTAAACACGAACAAAAACATCATTTGGTCGAGCTAAAACAGTGAAGGAAGTGATGCAAATAGAAGCAGTCAAACCCTGTGAATAGAGCAGAACTTGTAGTACTTTTCCAAATCGTTTATTTTTTCAATTGCATTATTTTTTGGGGTCAAAAAAGGGTATTTTTCTGTTTCATTGTTGGATTGATTTCTGGGTCAAAAAATAGTATTTGGGCCAGGGAATAGTATTTTATTTGTTCATAAATGTAAAACTCTTAGATCAAAACATGACCATCTCATTTTCATAGCTTAGGTATCTAGGCCTCCTACACTATTGCTTAGGTGTAGAATTTTGGCAACATGACCATCTCATTTTCATAGCTTAGGTCAAGTATGCCACAACTCTTTTGAATAAATTTGGAATGACAGATTGTAATCCTACTTATACACCTATGGAGGTCGGGCTGAAGTTGTCTGCCCATGATGATTCATCACTAGTCAATGAATCATTCTACAAACAATTGGTGGGCAACTTGATATATCTTATGTCCACACGACCAGATCTATGTTTTGTTGTTATCTTTCTTGGTTTTTGTCTCAACCAAAGCTCATTCATTGGACAACAACAAATTGTGTTTTGAGATATGTCAAAGGAAATCTTGACTTTGGCATCCTATAGTAGAGAGCAAAGGATTTCAGATTGACAGGTTATATAGACTCTGATTGGGGAGGGGCAGTGGATGCTTGGAGGCCTACTTTCGGGTATATGTTTTCCTTTGGTTCAATAGTTGTTTCATGGTAGAGCAAGATTCAACATACTATAGCTATCTTTTCCAACAAAACAGAATACAAGGCAGCAGTCACTACAAGTTGTGAAGCAGCTTGGCTACATCGGATTCTAGCTGATTTGCAACTTCCTCAATCTACACCTACTCCACTTTTTTGTGATAATCAAGGTGCATTGAAGTTAGTAAATAATCTTGTCTTTCATGCACGCACCAAACATATCTAGATTCATCATCATTATATTCAACAATTGGTTGATTCCAGTTATATTTCTCTTCACTTTTGTGCTTCTATAGAGCAGCCTGCAGATCTAAACCTCTTGATCCTATTCTCTTTCTAAAATTTTGGGACAAACTTGGTGATGTTTCCGGTTTAGTCATTAAGAGGGGGTATTGAATATATTGCTTTAATATGTTAATGAGACTTAACTAATCTTCTATTAGTTAATGTCTAGCTAATGTAACTGTCAACCACCTCAACTATTTGTAACTTGTTCAACATTGATAAATGAAGGATGCACGCGGAGTTAATTGTGTGCGTGCCTTCCAGTTTCTCTTCATTATTTCAACAATTAACTCCTATCTGCTAGTCAGTTAAATGAAAATAGATAGGATATTTTTATTCATTTTAGGGACATACCTAACATGAATGATTAACAATTATTAGAGAATGTTCCACAGTGGATCTAACTGCACACTACAAGGTATGTTTTACAACTCAAAGATAAATATTCTTTAATAAGTGCCAAGAGGTATCACTTGAATGGTCGTAATGGTTACTGATAACCATATACATAACTAACTGTATTTGAAGTATACTTGTAATGGTCTAAAATCTAAATCTATTCTCCCAAAAAACCTTGAGCCAGACTTTGGGTTGGCATATGCAAGATATCACATGTGATTGTAGGTACAATAATAGTAGTCCTCGTCAATAGGAAATTAATTAGGTTCATATAAGTATTTGGCGTGCATATCCATTTCCTTTAAAACTTGAAATGTTGTTGAAGTCCCTGTTGGCCATTTTTTGGCCTACATACAAAATTTTTGCCTAAGTGTGAGAGGGTGGGCATTCAAGCAAGACTTCGGGTTTTACATAGCAAAAGACTTAGGATTTTTGGAAGAAGTCTTCGGGTTTTACAAGAGACAACTTATTTCATACTATGAGTAATCAGCAGTTGAAACCCCTCAGCAGAAGTAGTCCGGGTTGGAAAACCCGAATTACTCTTGACAATGTAAATCGGGTTTTGAGAATCAGCAGAAGTAATCCGGGTTGGAAAACCCAAATAACTCTTGACAGTGCAAATTGGGTTTTGAGAAGTGCTTTGCTTATGAAAGTTTTATCAGTAGAAGTAATTCGGGTTTAGAAACCCGAATTACTCAGGATAGTGCATTTTGGGTTTCTCAGGGTGAATTACTTCTCTTTTTATAAGTAATAAGCAGTGAAGAATCCAATAGTTGCAGACATTGAAGAACAAACAAATAGACTCGGACAAAAAACCCGAAGGAATTCCTTCGGAAAAGTTCAAAGGACAAATTAAAAAATCCGAAGGGCAACGTACCTGTCAGAAAGGACGTTTCCAAAAAACCCAGGTGCCCTCCAAAAATCCTGGGTGCCTTAAGATAAAAGTCCGAAGGAAATTGAAAGACATAAAACCTGAAGAAAATATAAGCAAAGGCAAAAGGAAGTTTGTGGGAGGACATCCTTTGGAAAAATTGCAAACATAATAATCTAAGGGGCTTGACAAGAAATCCGCAGAAAAGGAAATGACAAAGCCATGGGAGATAACATAAAATTTTGAAGGGCGGGAAATGAAAATTCCGAAAGAAATAGGAACAAAACAAAGGCAAAGACAAAAAGTCCAAGGAAATGAGACAACAAAGAATCTCGAAAGAAATAGGGGGTGAACATAAAGTCAATAGGAAAAAGTGAAGTCAACAGAAAAAAGATGAGTCAACAGGAGATAATCCGAAGGAAATCCAAAGAGAGGTCAACAAGAATTCTGAAGGAAATGCAACCAAGGTAAAGCCAGGAAATAAAGTCCGCAAGAAGGGAAAAAATCCGAAAGAGAAGCCAACAAAATTCCGAAAGGAAATAATTAAAAAAACAAAGGCAAGACAGAATTCCGAATGAATAATTGGACTTGGACAGAAAATAGAAGTCCGCAGAAAATAGACATGAACAAGCAGACCAAAATAAAAGGAAAATCCATGCAAGCAAAGGCTATTTTCGATTGACTGGTCAAAGCTTCAGTTGATTGGTTGTTGAAGTCAAGCTCATCTCCAGATCAACTCGTGCTTTCAAACGTTCCAACTCAGCTTCCAACGTTTCAATTGGAGTTCTAATTTTAGCATGGCGTGGATTTCATGCATGCTCTTGTTTATCTCATGCTTTCAAATGATCAAACAGCGCAAGAGGAAGTCCATATTTGGAGGTGCATGTAGCATTTTTGCATGATAAGAATTTGACTTCCCAAAATTAGCCACCGTCCTTTTCAACGCAAGGAATTTTCATGCAAGACAAAATAGACTTTTGTAAACGTTGAGTTGGTTTGAGTTTACTCCCTCTCTATTTTCAAACGCCACCTCTTGGCTTTTGTAAATTTTCTATATTAATGGCTTTTCAACCTTGTAAAAATGATCTCTCTTTTGGCAAGAAAATGTCTGCCAAAGTTTGTGCTGTAACCTTTTTCAGAATCAATAAGAAGACTGTGTTTTTCCAATTTTCAACTAGTATAGTGTACTTTTGTTATAGATTAGCTTAAGTGAAAGATTTTCCTTCTTCCTTGTCAAATCTGGATTCGTACCTAGTTACTAGTTGGTCATTTATGCAGGTCACGTTCTGTATTTGAATGTTTTTTGCTGAGTTTATAGTGGATATTAGTCCCGTTTAGTGCCTTTCATCAGGGCTATTTTTCCATTTCCCTCAAACTTAGATTATTAGATTAAACTTTTTCGTGAAATACTTGTGTATTGATCAATTGGAGTTGAAGTTCTGCCTCTTCCTTGTTTGAATCAGTTTCTCAGAAGCTCAATTTGAGTGGATCAAACAAATTAAGTGTATCACCATTTTAGCTAGGATTTCCTTTCAAGTTCTTTCTCCCCTTTTCCCTAGGCAGTTTGTAGCATAGAAGTTGAGATCCTCATAGATACATCTTACAGGAACTAGCCTTCTCTAGAGGTTCTTCTCATCATTGAGGCACCCACCCTCGTGAGAAGATCCCATTGTTTCAATTGGAGTGAGGATTAGCCATTTCAACATGTCTTCGATTTAGGGTGCAACTCCAGGTTGACAACAGTTCCACCACACATTACTACAAGGTATTAAATACTAGTATGTTTTTCTTTCTTTTTTGTTAAGCAAACATTATGTCGCTCTAATGAAGGTCTCATAAACATTTCTGCAAATGGTTTTGCAATATTTACGACTAAATAAGAATAGGGAATATCCTTGGGAAGGAGAATTTTATAAGGTTGATAATCTTCATTTATAGAGCAATATTTTCACTTGCACCATATATATATAATCTCCTAATAATTTATAGAACGCGTTTTAATGATTCATTCAAATTGATCCATAATCATGACCCCACAAACAACATAAAGTGAATCTGAGATTTATTTGGAATTTAATTTGTGAAAAGTTTACACTTTACTCCATGAAGTGTTGTGCTTCTTCCAACTTGGCCAAAGCAACACAAAGGTATATCTCATAAACTAAAGCAACACAAAAGCATATCTCAGAAAATAGGTAAAATAATTTTGCAACCCCCATAAACTTGAAATTTAGCAAACATATAATTATGCTAGTGAGACTTGTTCGGAGACCAAGACTTAGATTCAGCCTTCAAAGTCAGAAATCATTCTTCCTACTATGAGATGGCAACCATGACCATAACTTGATTCTAGAGTGTCTGTATCTTGCCCTCATTTTATTGACCTGTTGTCAACTTGGAGCTGCGTCCTGATTCAAGGATGTGCGCGAAACTGCCAATCCTCTATCCAACTGAAACAATGGGATCTTCTCACGAGGGTGGGTGCTCAATAGTGAGAAGAACCTCCAAAGAAGGCTGGTCCCTGTATGATGTATCAATGAAGATTCCTACTCTACGTTGCTGACTACCATGGAAAAGGGAGAAAGAAAACTTAAAGGGGAAATCCTACCTAAAAGGGGGTGATGCACCAGAATTATGATCTTACTCAGCTTGGAACCTTGAACACTAAGCGAACAAGAGAGAAGGAAGACTTTAGACTTCAATTAATCACTTGTGCATAAGTATTTCATGCAGAGGTTCGGTCCAATGACTAAAACCTGAGGGAAAATGGTGGAGAGAGGTTTGATAAAAGACACTTTGCAGCCGCTTGACATCCACTTACAGTCTCAAAAAAAGACAATAAAGAACACTTTAACATGACCTGCACAAGGACAATATAGCAACTAGGTACGAAACAAAATTTGGGAAGGGAGAGAACTCTACCACTTATGCAAATTGCTGAAGAAATATACACTATGCCACGCTTGAAATTTGAAAGTATAGTCCTTATTGATCGAAGAGGTTACACAACTCACCAATGGCAGAGTCTGGTCTAACCAAGAGTGATTGGATGATTTTTAAACAAGGCTGAAAGCCATTATATAGCAAATTACAAGAGGCCAAAGATAGGCATATAAACTTGAAGAGAAAGATTCACTTTAGTTAACTCAAGGCTTTACTTGGCCTTTCAATATAATATATTTTTCTCTTTGCCCTTGCATGAAGCTTATTCATTTGATGAAGCGCACTTATCCTCGTGATGAACCATCCACCTCTTTTTTGCATGAAAATCCACGCAAATGTCAATTTTTTAACTCCACGTGAGTTGCTTGATTACCAAGTTGTAGTATTTGAAAACTAAGTTGGACGAAGAGATCAATATCTTTTGCATGAAATTTTCTAGTGGACGTGGCATTTAAATCAATTAGTTAACTCTAAATCTGGAATAGTCAACTCCTCGCTCGAACTCGGAACTCCTGTTGAAACCAGATTTAGTCCTTCGGATGCATGCGCTGAATGAAGATGAATAGGTCTTTAATGATCAGTCAACTGAAACTTTGATCGTTTATTTGAAAATAGCTCTTATGTTCGAAAATAGCCCTTATGTTCGAAAATAGCCCTTATGTTTGCATGTATTTCATTCTAATTTTGATCGTGTCTATTTTTGGCAGGATTCCGTATTCAATTCTTCGTCGGATTATCTATTTTCTATTCTTTTTTGCATAGTCGGCCTCCATTTATTTCGGATCTCCTGTTATCTTTTTAATCTCAATGGTTACTTCCTGCAGGAAAAAATTGACAGCCTGCAGGACGTCACCGGAAACTGTCATATTTCTTTCGGCTATATTTCCTCGGGCTTATTTCTACGGTCTGTTGCTCTGTCGGCTCTTTTGTATTGGTCGTTGAGTCATTCCCGCGGACTTCTTTTGATTACATGTCTTTGCCTCCGAATTCCTTCAGAATTTTGTCTTGTGCCAACCTTTCCGAATTTCTTCGGACTTCTTGTTCGAAGGAATTCCTTCGGACAAAAAGTCCGAAAGAATTCATTTCCTCTGTTTTTTCCCTTTGTCTTTTGTCTTATGACTTGTTTTCTTTGGATTTATGTCCGCGCAAGCTTTTCCGAATTTCTTCGGACAAAAAGTTTGAAAGAATTCATTTCCTCTTGACTTAGTTTTATCTTGTCTTTTCTCTTGGTCTTTGTCTTCGGACTTGTCCCTTGCTCTTTCCGAATTCCTTTGGACTTTTTGTCCGAAGGAATTTCTTCGGACAAAAAGTCCGAAGGAAATGTCTTTCCCTCCGAAATGCCTTTCGGGATTTCCAAGTGTGTCCTTCGGCAGCTAGTCCAAGTGTCCTCCGCCAGTGCCCTTCGGAAAAATTGGAGGGCACTCGGGCTTTTTGCAACGGTCTGTGAATTTGGCCTTTCTCCTGCCCGAAGGGTAGGTGCCCTTCGGGATTGTTGTAAGTGTCCCTTCCGAAGGGTACCCTGCCCTTCGGAATTGTTGTAACTGTCTTTTCCTTGCCTTTTGCAACTTTTTCCGAATTTCTTCTAAGTGTCGAGAGAGTCCGTAGAATTTTTTGGCTGAGTGAGTTCGTAGAAAATTTCTTGAGTGAGTCCGTAGAAACTCTGAGTGAGTCCGTAGAAACTCTTCTGAGTGAGTCCGTAGAATTTTTCTGAGTGAGTCTGTAGAATCAACAAAGGCAAACAATGAATTCTTCCTTGACCAGAGACGAGAACTTTCCATGTGGCAAGAAAAAATCTGACTCGTGGAAGATTTGTCAACATTCTGGCGACTCAGCTGGGGAGCATGCCTGCTATGCTTGAGGACCCAGGCCATGTATAGGCGTTATTTGAATTCCCAAATGGTGAACCTGATAGTTGATCAAAAATCTGCTTTGATCATTGCCGTAATAACCTCCTTCTTCAAAATAAGAAGGGAAACACACGAAAGCGGAAAACTAACTAAAAGCAAATGTGCAAACAAGCACTTATTGAACAAAACTGAAGCAAACTACTATGCTTTTACAGCACTTGGAGGAAAGCAAAGGATAATTAAATATGTACATGGAACTTTGCTCTTTAATAGCAATGTTTCAGATGTATCCCATTCACTGGGATTGGAAGCTCTTCGCCATCCATCTTAGCAAGTTGGAAGGCATTGTGGGATTTGCAGCTGGAGATTGTATATGGGCCACTCCAAAGTGAATCAAACTTTGTGTGCCTTCCTGGTTTGGCTCGATCCTCATCCCACTTAAGGACCAAATCTCCTTCATTGAAGCTTCGTGGGGAAGCTCCTTTGTCAAATGTCCTTTTCACTTGTGCCTAATGACTTTCCATGGCTAGCATGGCTTGATTTCTTGTCTCTTCCAGCTCCATAAGCTCTGCATACCTGATCTCCATAGACTCGTTTTCTAACAGTTCAAGTTGATGCATTAATTCTAAGGCGGAAAACTCGAGAGAGATCGGTAACCTTGCTTCCCTACCATAGACTAGCTTGTAGGGAGAGTTGGCTATTGACCTCTTGAAGGTGATCCTATCAGCCCATAGTGCTGACTTCAGCTTGAGGTACCATGATCTCTGATTGTCTTCAATGGTCCTTCGTATGATTCTCAATAGGTTCTTGTTTGTAGACTCAGCAAGGCCATTTCCTTGTGGATAATAATTTGATGAGGTGCTGAGATAGATTCCATGCTGGACTGCCCATTGGCTAATCCTAGATCCCACAAAAGCCATTGCATTGTCAGAAATAATGGTTGAAGGGACTCCAAACCTAGTGACCAAACTTTCATAGAAATCAAGGACGCTAGTTTCGTTTGCCTCTAATGCAATTGCTTCTGTCCAACGGGTGAAGTAGTCCGCAGCTGTTAGAATCCACTTATGCCCTGAACTGGAAGGAGGGTTGATGAGACCAATAAAGTCTAATCCCCACTGGACAAATGGCTGATCCAATGTAATTGGCTGTAGGGGCAGGGCTGCTAGTTTAATTTTCCCTACAAACATAGCGCATTGTTTGCACTTCCTAACCCATGCATGGCAGTCACCAAATATAGTAGGCCAAAAGTACCCACCTCTCATGATCTTGAGTGCTGTAGTTCTGGCAGAAAAGTGTCATCCACCAAATCCATCATGGAACTCTTCCAACAATCTTCGAGTATGGTTCGGCTCCACACAACTTAGTAACATTCCATTGATATCCTTCTTGAACAAGACACCGTCAACAAGCAAAAATGGAATTGATTGCAGTCTAAAATACCTTCTTCTTGAAGCACTTAGGTGGGAAGGGTAATGACCTTCTTGCAGATAGCTTACCAGATCGTGAAACCAGTTGGAAGGTGAGGTCTGTACAGCAGCAATTTCTACATCATTTGACACTAGGACAGCTTCGTTAGTTTCTTGTAAGTCCTGAGCTAGATGCTCATAAAGTCCTTTGCCTCTAACCAGTTTCGTGATCTTAATTTCTATATTATATTCCATCACTTTGGTTATCCAACCAGTGCTTTTCTCATTTATGTCTTTGTTCAGAAGAAATTCCTTGATGCTTGGATGAGCAACCATTAGAAGTATTTTATTGTTAGACAATAGGTGCCTAAATTTCTTCAGAGATCTTATAACTACAAGGATGTGTTTTTCAACAAAAGAGTACCTTGTCTCATACTCCTACAGGCCTTGGCTGTAGAAGGCTATTGGCTGTTCCAAGTCTTCATGGTTCTGTTGCATAAGAATACCTGAAATGGTGTCCACATTAGCATATGTATACAGAATGAAATCTTTCTTGAAATCTGGATTCAAGAGCGTAGGGGCACTTGCTATGGCTTTCTTAACATCTTCAAATCCTGTTACTCCTTCCTTGGACCAGCTGAAACTCTGATTTTTCTTTAACATGGCTGTAAGTGGCTTAGCTATAGTAGCAAAATCTGAAATATATCTCCCTATGAAATTGATCTTTCCAAAGAAACTTTGTAAAGCCTTTTTGCTCTTAGGCAAGGAGAGTGCTAGAATAGATTGAATCCTCTCAGAATCTATGTTTAAACCGTGCTTTGAAACATGTTCAAGAAGCTTACCTTCATGAACTGAAAATACACACTTTTTGAGATTTAGAGATATCCCAAACTGTCTACACCTTTCAAAAACATGCTGGAGGTGCACCACGTGATCTTCTGCGTCCTTTGAGAATACTGTTATATCATCTAAATAGACAAGCACAAATTTGTTAAGAAGGCCTTGGAAGGCCATATCCATGGCTCTATAAAAGGTTGCTCCGGCATTGGACAAACCAAACGGCATCTTTCTATATGCGAACGTTCCCCACTCGGTTGTGAAAGCCGTCTTGAACTGGTCTTCTTCTTTGACCAAAATCTGATTATAGCCACTGTACCCATCTAATAAGGAAAACCTCTCTGAACCTGAAACAAGCTGTAAGATTTGTTCCATTGATGGCAATGGATAGTGGTCTTTAAGTGAAGCCCTGTTTAAGTCACGAAAATCAACACATAAACAAATCTCACCGTTCTTTTTCGGTACTGGAACGAGGTTCACCACCCAAGTTGAGTGCTTGATTGGAAATATAATAGCAGACTCTATAAGCTTGTGAAGCTCAGCTTTCATTAAAGGCTCAAGTTTTGGATTAATTGGCCTTTGTCTTTGTCGTACTGGCTTAGTTTCGTCTTCTAGCTCAATAGTGTGTTGAGCCAAGCTTGGATCAAACCCTTTGAGATCGCTATACTGCCATGCAAATATATCAGCAAAATTTTGGCATAATTCAATGAAATCTTTCTTTTGTAGTGGAGTGCATACCTTGCCCAATTTCAAAATCTTACCAGCTGCAATCTCTACATTGGCATAGTGCTCTTCTTTTGTCGACAAGGCTGGCTTATCTTTCCTTAGCTCATCGTCTTCACTAAAAATATTTTCAAGGGTAACCAATCCCTTGGGTAGTTTATTGGTTTTCAGCTGCACAATCTGGTCACCATACTACTGCAAGCGGTTTGCCTGATTTTTTGGAGAAATCTTAGCTTCTTCCTGTAAAAATCTCACAATTTGATCGTCACTTTCAAATACTTGCCAATTTTTCTGGTTATCTGGGACAGAAGGCCTTACGACTATCCTTATATGTGACTGAGAAGCGTCACTTTTAACGTCAGCTGGAATATCAAATTGCGCCTCAACAGCAACCAACCTATCCGCATGTTTATTTCTATCTCTTGGTATACCTTGAATATTAAAAGCCTGGAAGTCTTCAAGTAAATCCCATACCCTGTGTCTATAAGATTTAAGTAACATGTTCTTGCATACATTTAAGCCTCTTACTTGGTGAACCACTAGTTCACTATCTCCAAACACTTGTAGACAACTTGCTTTCATCTTCCTAGCCCATTGCAAACCGTGGACTAGTGCTTCATATTCAGCAACGTTATTTGAACAGCCAAACTGAAATTTAATGGATGAGAAATACCTTTGTTTCGTAGGAGAAACTAACATTATTCCAGCTCCTATCCCATGCTTATTTCTTGATCCATCGAAGTATAGTTGCCACAAGCCTTCACTAGACTCGCCCTTTTTGACCATGGCTGGGATTTGCGCATTGTTCTCATGAAGACAATATACACCAAGATCTTCGATTAGCTTGTAGGGATCTTACTCATGCAAAGTAGAGGCCCACTCATCAAGAAATAAATCTGGAACTCCATCCAAAGGTGAGTCCTTTTCTACATCACTAGTTTGTACTACTTCATCTGAAATAATACAATTTGCGTTGACCACACTTGGCGTATAAGGTTCCATGTGAAAACATGCAATAGGTTCTGAATGAATGGTTACCTTTGTGCCATATCTGGTTTTGAACAGTAAGTCCAATCAGCTGATAGACATCCCCCAATCTTTGAGGTGAAATCTCTTGAAAGGCACATGGCGAAATAAGGGGGTAGATCTACAACTACAACATCATGCTGAATAGTCACATTAGGACAGGGATGTAATGTTAGTTTCAAATCTGTGATAATCCCTACCATCTTTGCGGGTGAACCATCCAACTGCAGTACCCCTTTAGTATTTGGCTCATAGACAAGGCCGATCTTGTCTGCAATCTGTTTAGGCATGACTGTACTGCTGGCTCCACTATCCACCATACAATTATGAACTAAGGTGTCTCCTACTATCAAGGAAAGATAAAAAGGGGTAGTCTTCTTTACTTTTACCTCAGTGCTGTCCGCCTTTGATATCTTATTCCCTTGTTGTACTTGCTATTTAGTTGGCGGATCTGAGTTTGTCAAAATAGTACTTCTTTTGTCTACTAATTTTGGGGACAATTCAAGAGCTGAAAGTTCTTGAATGAGTTTGTCCTTTTGGCCTGGAATTGAAAGAGTATCTCACATGCTAATATTGATGTTAGATCTTTTCATCTGATCTACAATGTTGAACTGGGATGGACTAACCTTTGATTGAACCCTTTGTGTTACTTGCTGCTCACGAACCAGAGGTATTTGCTGTACTTTTCCAACCTCTACATTCTGATTTTTTATGACTGTGGGGGCAGCAAGCTGTTCTTTCGCACCTTGAGCAATAGTACTAGAAGCATTGGACGTACTTACCACTGCTTGAGCTTCTCCAACAGCTCTTCTTTTATTTCTCTGATAGGTTAGAGCTGCAACTTGATCATTTGAGGTGTTAGTTTTAACATCTTGAGTAAAAGCAATATGATCATCTACCTGTCAATTTACATTAACAGCATCAGGCTGCCCTTGGGTCGCTCCTTGTGATGCTAGTCCTGTATCTTGATATTGACCCTCACGAAAAGAGAACTCCTCTTGTGTCATCTGTGGCATGGTGCTGTTTGATGCTATTGAATTCTGATTTTGAAAATCATTTAGATTCGAAGGCTGCCAACCTGAATCCTGCACTAAATTGTTTTGAGATGGAGTTGGGATGATAGCCTTTGAAGTAGAAGGAGCATTTGGATCAAGAGCAGCATATGGCTTAGCTGGAGTTATGGCCCCTTGTGTTTGATAAGGTGGCCTATTTTCTTTGAAACCTTGATAAGGCGATCTTTGATTTTTGAAGGGTTGATAGTTGTTCTGATTCTGCTGTTGATAAGGCCTATTTGACTAGAATTGCTGCCTTTTAAGTTGTACTATTTCATTTCCGAAAGACTGTAACAGACTTTTCAGCTCTCTTATCTCACTAGGTTGACTAGTAGAAGCTGTTATTAGACGCTGAGGTGCTGGAATTGGAGCCAAGGATGGAACTTGAGGGACATGAAGGGCTGGTGCTGAACTTATCTCCGGAAATATGGGCATTGGAGGCCTTGGAGCCAGCTTTCCTGCTTGAATCAGACTATTTTCTACTCTTATTGCAATGTCATAGGCATCTGGCAAAGTAGTGCCGCCCATTGACTCTATCATCACACTGATTTCAGAATTTAGAGCTTTCAAAAAATATAAAAAATCATACTCTAGTGATGGCCTAATTAGAACCGATATCTTGTGCCATGTCTTTTGGAATCTGAGATTAAAATCGGACATGAATTCATGAGGAGCTCTCTGTATGGCAGTTAATTGCTCAATCAAAGATAAGTGGTCAGACTTGTCCTCAAACTATTTGACCAAAGCAGTTCCTAATTCATCCCAAGTAGAGATAGATCTAAGTGGGAGGGTTCTATACCATTGTAATGCTTTTCCTTTGAAAGGAGCAGCTAATAATCTTATAGCGACATTGTCTTCAGTTACATTATGAACTGAACAAAGATTAACAACATCCTGTATATGCTCAACAGGGGTTGTTTGATCTTCTCCTAAGGAGAATGGAATACTTTTGAGGGCAGATATAGGTATATCATTTAGCTGTGCTAGATTTAGTGGACTCCCCCTATTGAATGGAGCAAATACTTGATTTCTTACGGCCATCTGAATGGTGGGGATTTCAGTGTCAAGAACAATAGGATGAGGGGGAGCTAAACATTCCCTTTGAGGATATGGACTTGCTCTTCTAGATCTTGCTCTTTTATAAGTCAAAAATTCAAAAGGAATACCTTTGCTTGCTGATCTAGTAGTAACTTTTGGCATGAACTGATTGTCTGAATGATGCTATGAACTCTTCTGCTGGCTGCAAATAAATATCTTCCTTTGCCGTGAAAATTTTTAGTAAGGAACTCTTTTTGTGGTCCCACCGGGCGTGCCAAAAACTGTTGTCAACCTGGAGTTGCGCCCTGATTTGAGGACGTGCGCGAAACTGTCGGTCCTCTATCCAGCTGAAACAATGGGATCTTCTCACGAGGGTGGGTGCCTCAATAGTGAGAAGAACCTCCAGAGAAGGCTGGTTCCTGTATGATGTATCAATGAAGATTCCTACTCTACGCTGCTGACTACCATGGAAAAGGGAGAAAGAAAACTTAAAGGGGAAATCCTACCTAAAAGTGGGTGATACACCAGAATTATGATCCTACTCAGCTTGGAACCTTGAACACTGAGCGAACAAGAGAGAAGGAAGACCTTAGACTTCAATTAATCACTTGTGCATAAGTATTTCATGCAGAGGTTCGGTCCAATGACTAAAACCTGAGGGAAAATGGTGGAAAGGTCTGATAAAAGACACTTTGCAGCTGCCTAACATCCACTTACAGTCTCAGCAAAAGACAATAAAGAACACTTTAACATGACCTGCACAAAGACAATATAGCAACTAGGTACAAAACAGAATTTGGGAAGAGAGAGAACTCTACCACTTGCAAATTGCTGAAGAAATATACACTATGCCACGCTTGAAATCTGAAAGTACAGTCCTTATTGATCGAAGAGGTTACACAACTCACCAATGGCAGAGTCTAGTCTAACCAAGAGAGATTGGATGATTTTTTAAACAAGGCTGAAAGCCATTATATAGCAAATTACAAGAGGCCAAAGATAGGCGTATAAACTTAAAGAAAAAGATTCACTTTAGTTAACTCAAGGCTTTACTTGGCCTTTCAATATAATATATTTTTCTCTTTGCGCTTGCATGAAGCTTATTCTTTTGATAAAGTGCACTTATCTTCGTCATGAACCCTCCACCTCTTTTTTGCATGAAAATCCACGCAGATGTCAATTTTTTAACTCCACGTGAGCTGCTTGATTACCAAGTTGTAGTATTTGAAAACTGAGTTGGACGAAGAGATCATTATCTTTCGCATGAAATTTTCTAGTGGATGTGGTGTTTAAATCAATTAGTTAACTCTAAATCTGGAATAGTCAACTCCTCGCTCAAACTCGGAACTCCTGTTGAAGCCGGATTTAGTCCTTCGGATGCATGCGCTGAATGAAGACGAATAGGTCATTAATGATCAGTCAACTGAAACTTTGACCGTTTATTTGAAAATAGCTCTTATGTTCGAAAATAGCCCTTATGTTTGCATGTGTTTCGTTCTAATTTTGATTGTGTCTATTTCTGGCAGGATTCCGTATTCAATTCTTCGTCGGATTATCTATTTTCTATTCTTTTTTGCACAGTCAGCCTCCATTTATTTCGGATCTCCTGTTATCTTTTTAATCTCAATGGTTACTTCTTGCAGGAAAAAATTGACGGCCTGCAGGACGTCACCGGAAACTGTCATATTTCTTTCGGCTATATTTCCTCGGGCTTATTTCTACGGTCTGTTGCTCTGTCGGCTCTTTTGTATTGGTCGCTGAGTCATATTCCCGCGGACTTCTTTTAATTACATGTCTTTGCCTCCGAATTCCTTTGGATTTTGTCTTGTGCCAACCTTTCTGAATTTCTTCAGACTTTTTGTCCGAAGGAATTCCTTTGGACAAAAAGTCCGAAAGAATTCATTTCCTCTGTTTTTTCCCTTTGTCTTTTGTCTTATGACTTGTTTTCTTCGGATTTATGTTCGCGCAAGCTTTTCCGAATTTCTTCGGACTTTTTGTCCGAAGGAATTTCTTTGGACAAAAAGTCCGAAATAATTCATTTCCTCTTGACTTAGTTTTATCTTGTCTTTTCTCTTGGTCTTTGTCTTCGGACTTGTCCCCTGCTCTTTCCGAATTCCTTTGGACTTTTTGTCTGAAGGAATTTCTTCGGACAAAAAGTCCGAAGGAAATGTCTTTCCCTCCGAAATGCCTTTCGGGATTTCCAAGTGTCCTTCGGCAGCCAATCCAAGTGTCCTCCGCCAGTGCCCTTCAGAAAAATTGGAGGGCACTCGGGCTTTTTGCAACGGTCTGTGAATTTGGCCTTTCTCCTGCCAGAAGGGTAGGTGCCCTTCGGGATTGTTGTAAGTGTCCCTTCTGAAGGGTACCCTGCCCTTCGGAATTGTTGTAACTGTCTTTTCCTTGCCTTTTGCAACTTTTTCCGAATTTCTTCTAAGTGTCGAGAGAGTCCGTAGAATTTTTTGGCTGAGTGAGTCCGTAGAAAATTTCCTGAGTGAGTCCATAGAAACTCTGAGTGAGTCCGTAGAAACTCTTTTGAGTGAGTCCTTAGAATTTTTCTGAGTGAGTCCGTAGAATCAGCAAAGGAAAACAATTAATTCTTCCTTCCTTGACTAGAGACGAGAACTTTCCAAGTGGCAAGAAAAAATCTGACTCATGGAAGATTTGTCAACATGACCTTTGACGGAAGTGTGAACAAAAATGTTTTCTTCTGTTTCCTTGATCGTTCCCTACTATTGATCCTTGCCATGCTCTCTTTCTCATTCCCTAACTTCTTACTTTAGTGAGAGGTGACCATGAAGCCTATGGTCATCTTGTATGTATCCGTGTAACTCGTTTGTGGCCACTGCCAATACCCTCACTTCAGAAGATAAATATTCATTAAGATTGCTTGAGTTCTAAATTCAACAATTTAATGTTGTAACTCCTTGGCCTTTCTTTTTCCACAAATATTGCCGCCTAATATATTGCTCTCTTTGCAGCCAAGAGGTAGAATTGTTTTTTCAGCAGTTGATTGAAATTTTGTTCGGTTTAATGACTAGATTTTGTTTATGCTTGTGCCATTTTTGATAGTATGCCTCTCACCAAAGTAAAGGTACCCATCATCTTGAGCCTTGCCAAATAAATTTTCCATTCATCTTTGAACCATAGGTACCATGTTCAAGAAGTTTGGTTCATTTGGAAGGATTAAAAAGTTTGGAAGTTTAGATATTGGAGAAAAGTTTGGTTCAGATGGGAAACTAAAAAATAAATAAAAAATTATGTGTGTGTGTGTGAAAATACAAAATATACATAAAATAAATATGAAAAACCCATAAAAATTTCAATTTTATTATAAATAAATGTCATACATGCAATCTTTTCTTTATATATATATATATATGAAAGTTACTAACATAGCAATTTATGTTAACTTTAAAAGAAGAGGACCCATAATAACTAAAGTTTAGGTTTTGATATTTACTAATACAAATTTAACCAATATACATTAATATACTGATTTTATGTATGAATTGTAAAGGTTAGTGTGGTATGAAGCGTCTAATCCGAGGGTACTTAATACCATGTCGATGTGGCTCGAATAAGCCTTGGGGCATGATAGCTATGCAAATCTCACATTAATACGAGGATGTAATAAAATCACTAGTTGTGGCCATACAATAACGGCCATCTACAACAAAAAATCGAGCAGCGAGAAGGAAAAAAAATGTCATTTGTAGCAGCAAATTTTAGCGGAGAGAAAATCATTTGCCATGTGCTTCCATGACCACTTCAACAGTTTGGAGGGAAGACAACTGTAGATGCCATTTTAGGGATTTTAATATTTTTTTCTTTTAGATTTTATAATTTTTTTTAGTTATCAAATAAAAAATCAAAATAGCTACACCGAACCAAACATGTTTGGTGGATCCAAAAAGTTTCATTAGTTTTGAACATTGCCCTAATTGGCCAAACATGGCAACAGTGCATCTTTCAATTCTTGACAAGTGAAGTAACCATCAAGTTCCCTCAACCAATAGTCCAATCTCTTTCCTTCCGAGAGCCTCTCATATGGTGTAATGCCTAATTTGGCTTCAACCATAAACTGTTTATACATTTTAATTGTTTCACTCACATAGGGTTCATGCTGATCTTTGAATTCTTCTTCAGATTTAGTAGCAAATTCTTTATTCTTCTTCTTCTTGGAAGAACTTGAGTTGTCATTATGCTCATGGTTTAGCATAACAATTGGTATATGGGACATTAATGATCTAGGAGGATTTGTGAGTTTGAACGTCTTGTTATATTACTAGGGTTCAATGAACCTTATGTAGTGTACACAATGGGCTTTGCCATGGCATCGATCACTTGCATTCAAAACCGCAAAGCTTAATTTGTTGTATGCAGTACTATTTAGTGTTGAGTACTAACAATGTCAACAGTCTTGAATACTCATGCCACAATACCCCCAGAAAATGTTAAATCTTGGACTATCAACTAGTGGAATCTTAGCGGTTGCTCTCCTTGTAACTATTAAGCCATCTCTTCGTCTTCCATATGGTGTAGTCATAGTAGAGGGTCCAAGTGAAGGGATGCCCTTGGCCATGCAACCAGAGTCATACAACGGAAAAAAAACATTCTTTATTTTTATTTGAAAACATACTTTAACAACATCTACATTTAGTGACTATGTGACTCTCTATTCAATGTTCTCAACTTTACCTCTAAGCCTCTTCGGGCTTTACAATCGCTTTTGTTGCAGACTCTGTAACATTCTCTATGAGATCTCTTTGAGCTCAGTGATCCTCACTCTTTAAATGTCCCACTTAGGGCAAAATAATGCAATTTTGGAATTTGCAGCTATCCCAAAGAATGAAACACCAATTCTAAATTTTTGTTTGAAACCTTAATTCATAAAATTTACAGCATTCTAAAAGTGCAGATTATGCATGAGAATGAATTCCAAATGACTTAGAAAATCCTCATAAAATTATGTAAAATTGTCAATTTTGGGTGAAACCCTCAAACATCAAATCTAATTCTTAACCCAAATGCAAGCCTAAAAATTAGAATTAAACACAACTGATAGTATGAGTGAAAAACAATAATATTCTAACTCTCAAATAGTATCAAGGCCAATGTTTGACCCCTCTAGTGAAGTCACCCCACTCCCAGAGGTTTCTTTGAGGTGCGGCCACTTCCCAAACACTGCCCTATGGCTACGTCCACCTCAATGAACCCTCCGAATAGCTATGCCCATCCTTAACTAGCTCCCAAACTGCTGCACCACCCTTCAATTAGGCCCTAGCTACTAGCAAAGGTGATAACCTGCTCAATTGCGACCCTTAAATGAAGTCACCAAGATGAATTTGAGGGTTTTTATCCTCAAATCAGAAAGCTAATGAGGGTTTTCATCCTCAATGGCTGATGCCCTAGAAGCCACAAACTATCCTCTCCCAAAACCCTGTAAACTATTGCGTTCCACATGGCCGATGCCCTAGAAGCCACAAACCACCAATTTTGCCCTTTGCAACCCCTGAAATGAAGCTACCTAGTTGAAGCTTAAGGGTTTCCGTCCTTAATTTCAGATTTCCAATGAAGGTTTTCGTCTTCAGTGGAAATAAGTCAAGCAAATCATGTTCAAACTCAAGATTTCAATTGATAAAAATGACCTTTCAAAATGAACTTCCTTCCCCTTTTTATATCATTTCCCTGTAAAAGCCCCTCCAAAAGGGGTGTGTTCCACTTGGAAAGAATATTTGAATATTTTAAAAAAGCACGCGCCTTATAAATTCACTTAAGGGCTAAACTAGCCCATGATCAAAAAGCCCCCTTCTCAAGTCAAAATTAGAAAATATTTACCAAAAAGTATATTTTTACAACTTGAAAAAGAGAACCAAAGTTTCCCTTTTAATTTTTACTTCCCTTAGCCTATGGGAAACAAGGAGATAGGTTAAGGGTCTTTAACCGCTCATATTTGAGAAGGGGACATGACAGTCCTTCTCTCTCGAAATTGTTTGTTCTCAAGTAATTGCAAGTTTGGATATTGTAGAATCGCTGCCCCTTCCCAAGTAGCATCTTCAAGAGGCAAATCCTTCCAATGAAACAAACATTCCATGAATGCTTTGGTTCCTAAGCTTCCTTTCCCGAACCTCCATGATAGAATCCAGAACCAAAATCAACTTGCCTTCATCATCAAGTGCCGGAAAATAAATAGGAGTGATGTGCTGCCCAGGTGCCTTTTTGAGGCATGAAATACGAAATACATTGTAAATCCAACTACTTTCGGACAACTCTAGTTTATAAGCAACTTCTCCAACCCTCCTTAGAACTTTGTAGGAACCATAAAAGTGGGGTTTAAGCTTTTCTGCTCCACTTTGCTTGATGGAAGATTGTCTATATGGCTACAATCTCAAATATACCATGTCACCTACCTCAAAAGTTCTCTCTATCTGATGCTGGGCCGCATACAATTCTGCTAGTTTTGAGCATGCTAAAGATTCCTTTTGAGTTGCTCCAAAATTTCAAGACTCTGTTATACCAAATCCGTAGCCCCGAGCACTCTACTATCAGTTAAAATCAAGTATACAAAAAATAATGCATCATATCCATACAAGGCCTTGAAGGGTGACATCCCAATTGACATGTGATATGATGTATTGTAGCAATACTTGGCCATGTATAAACATTTATTCCACATTGATTGCTGCCTTGGAACATATTTTTGGAGATATCCTTCTACCCATTTGTTCACTATTTCAATTTGCCCATCTGTTTGTGTGTGGTAGCTAGTACTGGGAGACAACTCTGTGCCCACCAAACGGAAGAGTTCTTGTCAAAAACCTACTGTCTCTATCACTCACAATGTTCCTAGGCAGCCCATGAAGTTTAAATACTTATTTGAAAAAAATATCAGCTACTGTGGGAGCATTATACTTTTCTGGTAGTGCAAAAAAATGTGCATAATTAGTGAGTCTATCCACCACTACAAACATACTAGTTTTACCTTGTACCATGGGCAGCCCCGTGATAAAATCCATTGATATGCTTTCCCATTTTTGTGTGGGAACTGATAGGGGTTGCCAAAGACCAGTTGGAAAAGTGTGTTCACCCTTTTTTTGTTGGCAAACGAGACACTCTTGGATGTATTGAAGAATCTCCCATTTAAGGCCCTTCCAAAAGAACCTCTCTCTTGCTTGTACGTTTTGAAGTATTCCAGATGACCAGCCATTGGAGTATCATGTACAACCTTCATTATTTGTTGTTTCATCTTGGATTTAGGGGTTAAAAAGACCCTATTTTTGTATAAAATCAGACCATCAACAACCTTGTACCTTTCATCAACAACTTTACCTTCCATGATAGCTGTAATAAATCCATCTTTTGTATACTCAGCTGTGATTACAGGCTTCCAATCTGCTGTAATTTCACTTATAGAACATAAAACGGGCTTCTTGGACAATGCTTCAACAACTACATTGTTTTTCCTTTTGAAATATTCAATATCAAAATCATAAGATTGCAATTTACTCACCTATTTTTGTTGCCTATCGCTCAAATCAGTTTGGCTAAGGAAATGCTTCAAGCTATAGTGGTCTGTTTTCACCACAAATCTTTCACAAATCAAATATTGTCTGAACTTGGCAAAAACGTGCACAATGGCCAACATTGCTTTGTCATAGATGGAGAATCTATGCTCCACTTCCTTGAGTTTTCTACTTTCAAAAGCAATAAGACGTCCTTTTTGCATTAGGACAACTCCTATACCTTCTCGGGAAGCATCACATTCCAAGACAAATGGAATGGTCAAATCTGACACAATGAGTACTAAGCAAGTACTCATCACCTGATTGAGCTTTTCAAAGGCCTTCATGGCTGTTTTTGACCAACTAGAAGCTTTTTTTTTGGTCAAATCCGTTAGTGGGGCAGCAAGCTGTGAAAACCCCTTCACAAACCGCCTATACTAACTACATAAACCGATAAATCCTCTCAAATGTGTCATAGTAGTGGGGGTGGCCAATCCACAATGGCTTGTATCTTTTGTTAGTCCACATGGACCCCTTAGGCATTGATTACCTATCCCAAATACAAAATTTCAGAAACTCTAAACTCACATTTTGATGCCTTGGCGAAGAGTGTTTGCTACTCCTATACTTTCAACACTACGTCCAAGTGTTGTAAATGTTCCTCCCATGTTTTACTATGGACAAGAATATCATCAAAGAAAACAAACACAAATTTTCCCAAGTATTGCCTAGAAACATGATTCATGCATGATTGAAAAGTGGCAGGTGCATTGTTTAAACTAGAAGGCATTACCAAAAAATCAATCTCCAAAGTGACATATAAAAGCAGTTTTATGCACATCCTCCTCTCTTACTTGGATTTGGTGGTACATAGTCTTCAAATCAATCTTGGAGAAGTAAATTGACCAATGAAGCTCATCAATTCTAGGTATGAGATATCTATTCTTGATGCTTTTCTTGTTCAATAGGCGATAGTCTATGCACATCCTCATTGTCCCATCCTTCTTCACAAGCACAATCGAGGAAGCAAAAGGGCTAGAACTAGGCTTTATGTGACCCCATCTCCAAAAGCTTTAATAGTTTTTTCAATTTCATCTGTGTAGACCCTTGGGTGGCGCTAAGGTGTAGTAATTACCACTTTGGTGCCCGGTTCCAATTCAATGATATGCTCAAAACCCCTATTTGGTGGTAGCCATGAGGAATACTACCAAACATCTTTGCATGGCTATCAAGGATTGACTGAATATCCTTGTGTTGATGCTGCTGTCCCAAATCAGAATTTATAGCACTTACAAAACATTCGACTGCCCAAGCAACCTGCCCTCTTTGAAAGGCTCTTTCCATCCTATTTGAAGTCACCACCATGGGTGCTCCATTGCTCAAGCCGTGTGGCACCAATTCCTTACGGCTGCCCTAAATTTTAATTCCATTGTTTTATAATTTTCAGTGAATTCCCCAAGTGAATGCAGCCATTGTACTCCTAGAACTAAATCAGTTTCTCCTATGCCAACTACATAGAAATCTTCAATTTTATGCTTACCCAATGTGATCTTCAACAATGGAATCTTCTTGGTGCAAGGGATGGTGAAGCCATGCGTCACGGTCACATTAAAGCCTCTGAAATAAATAGCTTGCAGCTCACATTTCGTTGCCAATCCCTCATCAATAAAGTTGTGGGTGGCCCCACTATCAATGAGCACGGTGACCTTCTTACCTTGCAAGACCTCTCTCACTCTAAAGGGGTGGTATCTAGGAGCTCCCGATAAGGTGGCAAGGGTGCCATCCAAGTTATCCTCTTCTCTCTTTCCCACTTGTCCCTCCTCATAGGTGGTTGTCCCTACCTCTTATTCTTCTTCTTCTTCTTCTCTATCTGAAATCGCTTCTATGTAGTGAACTTGCCCCTTTTCAAGGCAGTGATGCCTTGGTGTCCAAGAATCCTTGCATGAAAAACACAATTGTTTTCTTCTTAATTCATTTCATGACTCTCCCTCATCTTTGTTCATCTTTGGAAGCTCCTTTTGTTGCCCACATCCTTGCTGAGAAGGCTTCCTTTGCTGCCCAAAGGGGACTGATTTTGGCTGCTCTGAAATGGTGGTCCTAGGGTGCTGAAAAGCGTTTGTCCTCTGCTGTCCAAAGGGCCCAAAAGTATTAGTTTTTTGTGGTCCCAAAGTCATAATTTTGCCTCTAGGAGCTGTAGATGCAAGGTTAAGAGCCTTTTGAATGGTCTCTTGAAGTGTAAGAGGGCTGAAAACCTGGAATAAACACTTGAGTGGGTCAGCCAACCCCTCCATGAACAAAACTACATGTCTTCTTTCTGAAACATCCACTGCCATAACTGAAACTCTCTGAAAATTAGTCACATACTTCTCCACGGAAGTCTTTTGTCCCAGCTGAGCCAATTCCCCGAAATGAAGTTCTAGATCAACCCTATCAAATCTTTCAATTCTTCTTCTACTGAATTCGTCATAGGTGTTTATGAGGTGGTGACCTTGTGCTACAAAACCGTGGTACCACCATTCATGGGCAGCTCCTTTCAAATGCAAAGTAGCGAATTTTATGGCCTCATCTTCCATCATAGGTCGAAATGTAAGGTATGTGTCTACCTTTTGTATCCATACCCTAGTTGAACTTTTGGTAGATCCATCAAAAATGGAAAGTGTGAGCTTTCCCAAAGCATATTGAATATCTTCTTGGTTGTTCTTTGGTTTATGACCAACCCTCGAACCACCCCTGCCTTTGTTCAATGCCACGAAATCTGCAAGGCTCATTTCCTTTTTGATTGCAGGTGAAAAGGTCAAATATTCCTTATAGCTTGCATCCACATCATCCCCTATAGAAGGTTGCTCCTCCCTTTTTGGAATGACTTCTGAAAAGGCCTTTGTGTAGATCCAATCGTCACCCTTGGTGGAGGGGGAGGTTTGTTGTGTGTACCAGAATCCCTTTCCTCACCATTGTGAGGTTGATGCCCATTCATTTTCTTCATGGTTTGGATGAATTCAATCATCATATCTGTCAAGCGCTCTTGATTTTGAGCGAACCTCTCAAACCTAGCATGATCTGGGTCATCCATGTCTTCATGCCTTAGTTGCTCCAACTCTTGCCTTGGCTGTTTCAACTCTTGCCTTAGTTGTTCCTGCCTTTCTACCTAATGCTCTAGAGCCCTTTTCTTTTCCCTTTTGTAGTATCTAACCTGTCTGTCATTGTTTGGCATGTAGACAACTCACTTCCACACAGCTAGCGAAGAATTTGGTTCTGTTACCATTGTAATGTCCCCTTTAGGACATATTATGCAAATTTGAAAATTAACAACCCTAACACAAACATATGCAATCTTTGATTTTCTGTTTCAAACCTAACCATAAAATTTCAGAATTATGGAATTACAAATTTATAGCACAAGTTGCAATATTTTATTATCAAATATTCACCACAAATTCAAAAATATTAGTCCACAAAAATACTTTCAAATTTGATTGTTGCATGAAAATATAGGTTTGAAAAATTATAAATAAATACCAGTTGTGTGTTTAATTGAAAACATATCAAAATCTTCAACAATCTGGCCCAAAAACTGCATATTTCACCTCACAAGTGGGTCGCCACCCTAGGGAAAACCCTCAAAGGGGGTCACAAACCTAATAAGGCCTGCAAAGAGGTATGCCTCCCTCAAAAGGGTCTCCAACATCTATACTCCTCTCCCAAAACCCTACAAACTGCTGCATTCTACACACCTGATGCCCTAGAAGCCACAAACCATCATTTCTGCCCTTTGCAACCCCTGAAATGAAGCTGCCTAGATGAAAGTTAAGGGTTTCTGTCTTTAACTTCATATTTTCAATGAAGGTTTTCGTCTTCAGTGGAAACAAGTCAAACAAATCATGCTCAAACTCAAGATTTCAATTGATAAAAATGACCTTTCAAAATGAGCCTCTTTCCCCTTTTTATATCATTTCCCTCTAAAAGCCCCTGCAAAAGGGGCCTGTTCCACTTGGAGGGAATATTTGAATATTTTTAAAAAACACATGCCTTATAAATTCACTTAAGACCTAAACTAGCCCATGATCAAAAAACCCCCATTCTCAAGTCAAAATTAGAAAAAATTTACCAAAAAGTACCTTTTTACAACTTGAAAAAGAGAACCAAAGTTTCTCCTTTGATTTTTCCTTCCCTTAGCCTATGGGAAATAAGAAGAAAATAGGCTAAGGGTCTTCAACCACTCATATTTGAGAAGGGGACATGACATGTTGTGACACTTGTCATATTCACGAGCTCTGACGATCCCCTGAACTTACATGAGTTTCGTGAACACCGTGGGGCTTCATTGAGGTCATGATTGTAGTGTCCCTTCTTATACAAAAAACAACAATTTTGGATTTGTTTGTAAACCCTTTCTGGTAAATGTCTGAATTATGATTTTTATGATGATTCTTTTTAAAACTAGAGCAATAATCAAATACTAAACAACACATGCAAAACTTAATATCCAAAACCCAAGTGAAATTTTTATTATGATGAATTGAATATCCACAAAATCTAGATGTTGATGTAACTGAACATCAAGGCTAATACTTCAAAAAACTCTTCATATAATACATATAACATAAAACCCAATTTATTTTTAATATTTGATGGCACATACAATACTACAATAATATATAATAGCAGCTCCAAAGCAATTATTACCACCACTAACAATGACACAATAGTCTATAAATGAATATTTGACACTTAGAACAACTGTGTTTGAAGTCTACAACAACCAAATTAAGGAAGAGACCCCAAGTCCCACACTAGAATTCTGAGTTGGAACTGCAGGCATATTAATATCCACAATAGCAATAAAGGACAAACAACAGACCAACAAAAGGCAACGACAACTTACAATGTATACCAACACTATCCAAAGGTGATCTATTCCCAAAATCAATGCACAACTGTCCAATAACTCATATTTGTAACCCTGATTGGTACGGCAATTGTCCTTCAACACTAACAATTAACACAACACCATGCAACAGAGGTACGACAGTCATAAATGAGGGTACGACAAGTTCTAATGAAATGTCCCAAATTAGAGAATTTTTCCAAATTCTGATTTTTCTGCAAAACCCTAGGTAAATAGTCAAATCTGATTTTTATTTTCAGCAAACCCTAGCTGCCAAATACTTCCAAAAATAGCACAAAATTATGCTAAGCCGTAAGCAACAATTGGCTGGTCCAAACAAGCAATTTATCCCTCCAAAAGCAGAAAATAACCTTCAAGCCCTAGACACCTCCATGCTGGAATTTTAATAGAAATTTAAAGCTGATCTATTCAAGTGAAACCCTCAAAAAATTGCATAAAAAATATTGAATTAATAAGCAGAATTTATCATGAAAATTTTGAGTGTATTTGGAGCCACCAGTCCCTCAAATCAATTTGCCAAAGTTGGAAAATATATAAAATATTTATTAAATATTTTTAGGGCAAAGATGACCCTCAAAATATGCCAAATTTACTCACAAGACAAGTCGTCATATTGCATAAATATTAGAATGAAATCAGAATATGTTTTGGCCCAAAATGAGCCCCAAAACCCTACAAATTAGCACCCCAACCAAGTTGCCCTAGTTGGAAATAATCAAATTCAGCAACAAAATCCAAGCAACTATCCAATGAGGGGTCTTCGTCCTATACAATCGCCCCACTCCAAATGTTACATTTTTGTTTTTTTTTAATATTATGTGCAAGTACAACCTCAAGATGAAGCTGCCCTAGATGAGAAATGAGAGTTGGCATCCCCACTCCTTTGTTGAAAGGTTTTCGTCTTCAAAGCAATGGCTCAAGCATTTTCGTGCTTAATGACCAATATTTTTTAATATTAACATCAAAGCATGCCTTCAAATGAAATCCTCATTTCTTTTTATACTACTTCCCCCAAGGGGCACGCCCAATTAGGAGGGAAAAACAAATTCAAATCATAAGGGAGATTGCTTTTTAAAATGCTCATGACCCTTGAAGGGCCCCAACTTTGGTGATTCTTAAAACATAAAGTACTTTTTACATATACTCAATAAAAATCACTTATTTCTCTTTCCCTTCTTACTTGTCCCTTAGCCCTCGAGAAATGGTTAAGGCTAAGGGTCTTCAATGATGCCCCTAACAAAAGAGGGACATGACATCTAATCAACAATCAACCCATCCATTGAAGATATTACTCTGTAACCTTCATAAATTATGAATATTGATGATCGGATCAATGTAGCGACAGTATAGATCATTGTAGCGATGATACGGATCATTGTAGTAGCCGTACAGAGTACTGTAGCAACTACAAAATTTAGAAAATATTCGATATAACACATTTGTAATTTCTGGATGAAATTACCTCAAAAAGGTTTGGAGGATTTTTGTCCTCAAACCTAAATCCGAATGGTGAGGGTTTTCGTCCTCACGATTCATTCCAACTATAAGGGTTTTCGTCCTTATGTTGAAAAAATTGATGAATTGGAAGGCTCAATCAATTGAGAAATATCGACAATAAAAATTGAATAATGCAAATGAGAGAGAACTCTCAATATAAAGTCTCAATTATCATTTTTAGGGTTAAAGTTACATTTTTATGTTTTACTCATTTTCTTCTATTTTAATCTTTTCCCTTTACTCACACTTTTATTTTATTTTCAATAATAATAAAGTAATATTAAGTTGTCACTTTTTAATAAAATAAAAAGTAAGTCACATAACTTAATACAAAAATATTAACTCTATTATTTTCTACTTTATTGAAAAAAGGGGAAATGACAGTCCATCATTCTCAAAGATTGCTTGTTATTAAGCAATGCCTAAATTATTCTGCAAATACCAGGATCCCAAATCAATCTTTCTATTTCTTCCATTCTTCTTTGTGATGTCGTTGGATTTTGCTATGCTACTTTGATATAATTAGGAATTGGAAGCCCTATACCAGGTGATGTTTCTCTAATTGTCTCAGTAAGTGAATCATCTGAGTTTTCCCCCATGATAGTTGATTCGCGCCTCATAAAATAATGATAGTTGAATCGCCCCTCATAAAATAATAGTAGAATTTCGATGATGAAACCCTAGTATTTTTCCTTCCAAAATCCTTCCAAACCCTATGATAATTTGTCACAAAAATTCAAAAAATAGAGAACCATAAGTACCTTGCCGAATGGAGTTTAAAACCCTTCGATGTGTTCACTTCTTCACAATTGATTTGTCCTACTCAGAAAAATAGGGAATAAATTCTAGATTGTTCAACTCACCAAAAATCCTTCTGAATAGCCTCTGTTGACACTGTGGATTGCACCCTTGACAGAAGGCTAAGCTTTTGTCTTCCACGCGACACAATGGAGACTCCTCTCTTGCCTCTGGGTTTGGCAAAACTAAGAAGAGAATCTCTAGATAAGGGCCAGCTCCCTTTGATGCATCTCTGATTTATTCCAGTACATTTGCTAATATATATATATATATATATATATATATATATATATATATATATAAAGGGGGGGTTGAAAAGAGAGAAGGATGACTGAAGCAAAACTTAAGCTAAGACAGTGATGCACCAAAAAAGTTCGATCTACTCATTTGCTCACACTTCAAACCATAAGAGGACATACATACACTTTATCTGATAAAAGGACCAGACTACAGAGAACTTAACAGAAAGGCTTAATGAAGACACACAGAAGATGAACTTACCATAGGTGCTGTAGGAAGACACACTGTTTGATAACCCTCTCCTATCTCTGCACTCCAGATACAACTCTTTTTGCTACCTGCAAGAATGGTGCTTTGTCTATACCAGGTGTGCTGGTATCAAGCCTGTGAAAGCATCATGGAACAATGACTGGACACAAGGTTAATACTCAGGCACACTCAAAGATATATCCAACCAGATAGAGGTAAAACACTTTTTATTGATTCAAGGTGAAAATTTGGCAGGGCTATGCCATACAAAAGTGAGAGATCTCTCCAAAATGAGAAGTTACAAATATGTATATATAGAGAGAGAGGAAGCAATGGCGCCCCTTTGAAAAAGACTTTGACGCCTTTTTTTACAAGTGGCCCATATGCGTTGAGAACATCGGGAAGAGGAAGTCACTGTTGTTGATATCATCCTTCTAGAAACGGCCTGCTAGAACCATGCTGTGTAGTCGCCAGTCTTGACTTTAGCGATTAAAACATATTAAACGCTACTGCAGAAGCATGAGTCGCCCGATTGTTTTAATGACAAGGCCGCCCCTTTTGTTTGCAAACAAGACTGTTTCTTATAGAGATTCACGCGGTTGTCTGCTCATTAATTCAAAATGAGGAAAAACAGGTCACGTCATTCACTGTTTGCGTTCTTTGATGACCACTTGGCGGAGACTGTTTCAACTGCTGGAATAACTCCTTGTGCCGACACCTTCTTTTGCCACTTGGATTGTCTTGTCTTTTTCTGTGCTTGGCTCTTTGGGCTCCCTTTTTGGCGGGTCGTTGAGTTCACTCTTGACTTTTGTCTTTTTCCAGCTTTGTCTTTCCTTGGTTTTGTCTTTTGTCATCTTCTGGCTCCTTTATGGCTATCTTCTATCAATCTTTGGCTCTTTGGGCTCCTTCCTCAGCGGGCTCTTCCTTTTGGCCTTAAGCCCCTTTGAATTCCTTCAGGTTTGCGCTCAAGCATTTAAAAATCAACGGCTATTTGCTGAGGCAGAAGTTGACGTTTGTACAACCGTCATCAATTTCTTCGGATCATTTCCTTCAGCCCCTGTATGCGGGATTTTGTTTGGGACACCTTCCAATAGAATTGACCTTTCGGGCCTTTCATTTGGTCCACCTCGCTGTTGAAAGATCCTTTGAAGGAGATGTAGAGGACACTTCCCCAAGAAACGTACCCTTCGAAGAAATTGTTTAGGGCACTTTCTCCATAAGAATTTGGCCTTTTATAACTTTCTGCATTTGAACAATTCCTTCGAGACTTGTGTGGAGCACTTGGTCAAGGAAAAAAAGCCCTTCGGAAACTTGCAAGTGGATCGTTTCTCTAAGAGACATCCCCTTCGGGTCTTGAAAAGGTCCCTTTCACGGTCGCCGAGAGCCCCCCGCAAGGGCACCTACCCTTCGGGGTACTTCAGGCGGCCTTGGTCTTCAAATCCTTCAGACATTTTGTCTGAAGGAAATCTTTCCTTCATTCTGCCTTTTGCTTCTTTCGGCTGGTTTTATCTTTGGGCAAAATTCTTTCGGACAAAATGTCTGAAGGAATTCCTTCGGACTTTTTGTCCGAAGGATTTGCCTGTGTGAATTTTTGCCACGGAAATTTTTTCGAAAGATAATCCTTTTGTTCTTTGACTTGGTCAACAGCCTCCTAATGTCTCATAGGGCAAGTCGCCCAAGCAAAAGAAATAGTATAAAATATTAGTAATATTTTATACATTGCTAGCACTTCAAATCCTTCTCAAATTCCCGAAATCCACTCTCCAAACTAATCACCGTAGCTGGAAAATACCATGAAAACACGAACAACTCCCTTTGGCCTCCAAAGACCCCCTCCAAGTGGTTCGCCTAGCTCCCTAGGCAAGTCGCCACCCCTTAGGGAGGTATTCTGCAACATGAACAATCTTCCAAGATGATTCACTCCTCTTCAAAACCTGTGAAATTAATAAAAACCTGTTTTCGATAGAAATAACAATATTTTCTTAATGAGGTGGTGCCTAAAAACACCTTTGAATGATCCACTTGCATGAAAACATGCAATTTGAAGCTCTCTTACAATCTTTGAGTAGAGTTGCACAAGTAGAAAGAATGGAGGTTTTTGTCCCTAAACCTATGACACTTTTTGAAAGTTTTTGTCCTTAAGAGATGGAAACCAAGCTTGACATACTTGATCTGATTTCCCAAAATCAATATTCAACATGCCCAAAATAGAGAGGCAGGGTTACTTTTCTTTTTAATAAAAAGATATACAACAAGCTTCTTTATAAAAGCACTTTTAGAATGGCCCTTAAAAAGGCCCCAAATTTGGATAATAAAGTGCTTTATCAAAATAACCTTGAAGCTTACTAATGTTCCCCCTTTTTGCCTTTAAATCCTTAGCCCTAAGGAATGCTCAAGCTAAGGGTCTCATCCAAGGAATAGCTCAAAAAGGGAAACATGACAATCTCTTTTAAATTTTAATTGATAATACTACCTGTTGTCAACCTAGAGCTGCGCCCTGATTCGAAGACGTGCACGAAATGGCCAGTCCTCTATCCGGCTGAAACAATGGGATCTTCTTACGAGGGTGGGTGCCTCAATGGTGAGAAGAACCTCCAGAGAAGGCTGGTTCCTGTATGATGTATCAATTAGGATCTCTACTCTATGCTGCGGACTATCGTGGAAAAGGGGGAAGGAAAACTTAAAGGGGAAATCCTACCTAAAGGGGTTGATACACCAGAATTTTGATCCACTCAACTTGGAACCTTGAACACTGAACGAACAAGGGAAAATGAAGACCTATGATTTCAATCAATCACTTATGCATAAATATTTCATGGAGAGGTTCGATCTAATGACCAAAATATGAGGGAAAACGATGGAGAGAGGTCTGATAAAAGACACTTTGCAGCGACCTAACATCCACTTACAGTTTTAGCAAAAGACAAAGAAAACTTTAACATGACCTGCACAAGGATAATCTAGCAACTAGGTATGAACCAGAATTTGGGAAGGGAGAGAAATCTACCACTTATGCAAATTGTTGAATGAAATATACACTATGCCAATGCTTGAAATCTGAAAGCACAGTCCTTCTATTGATCGAAGAGGTTACACAACTCACCAATGGCAGAGTCTGGTCTAACCAAGAGAGATTGGATGATTTTTAAATCAAGGCTGAAAGCTATTATATAGAGAATTACAAGAGGCCAAAGATTGGCGTTGGAAATTTGAAGAGAAAGATTCACTTCGGTTAACTCAAGGCTTACTTGGCCTTTCAATAAAATATGTTTTCTTTTGTCTTTGCATGAAGCTTCTTGCGCTTGAGGAAGTGAACTTGTCTTTGTTATGAACCACCCACCTCTCTTTGCATGGAAATCCATGCCAATGTTAGTTTTAGAAATCTACGTGAGCTGCTTGATGCCGAATTGGAACGTTTGAAAGGCTGAGTTGCACGAAGAGATCAGCTGAGTCGACTGAAGAGATCATTCTCCTTCACATGGAAAGCTCTTAGTGGATGCGGCGTTTTAACAATTAGTCAACTCAAAATCTGGAACAGTCAACTTGTCATTCGAATTCAGAACTCCGGTTGAAGCTGAGTTGGACCCTCGGATGTGTGAGATGATATTGAGACGAGCAGGACTTCAATAACTAGTCGACTGAAGCTCTGACCGGTGCTCGAAAATAGCTCCCGCTTGCATGTATTTTACCCTGCTATGGTCTGCCTGTTCGTGTCTATTTCTGGGGAGATTCTATATTCGGATGTATTAATCTATATTTCCTCGGATATTCTATTTTCAACTCTTCGTCAGATTATCTATTTTCTATCCTCTTTTGCACAATCAACCTCCATTACTTTCGGATTTCTGGTTGTCCCGACGTAATTCTTTGGGCCTGTCTTCGGACTTTCCTATGGCAACTTCCGTCGGACAAATTGTCCACTCGAATTGTCCTGACTGCGTTGGTCATTTGAATTTTCACGGGCTTTATTCTACGAAGTATTCCTTCAGACAAAAAGTCCGAAGGAATTTCTTCGGACTTCTGTTCCGTCATTTTCCCGCGGACAAAATGTCTGCAAAAATTATCTCGGTCTTCCTCTGTCCTTTGGAATTCTCTTATTTTCTTCGGGTTTCTGTTTGCGGCCCTTTCTCCGAATTTCTTCGGACTTTTTGTCCAAAGGTCTCTTTTTGCTTTGCCTTTACTTGTTTTTCTGCGGACTTTCAAGTCTTCCGAATTCCTTCGGACAAAAGTCCGAAGGAAGTCATTCCTTGCCTTTACCTTTTAACTTTTTCGAAGCCTTGAGGACTTTCGCTTGTGTATTCCGAATTCCTTCGGACTTTTGTCCGAAGGATATTTCTGTGCCTTTGCTTTTTGAAATGTGCCCTTCGAAAAAGTCACCACGGTCCTCTCGCCGATCGAGTGCCCGTCGCAAGGGCTAGTTGCTCTTTGTTGTGCCATTTTCGGAAAAAATTGTAGGGCACCTTGGCTTTTCGCAAAGGTCCCGAATCTGTTCTCTCACCTTCCCGAAGGGTAGGTGCCCTTCAGGATTGTTGAAAGTGACCCTTCCGAAGGGTACCTTGGCTTTTCCTTGCCTTTTGTGCGGACATTTGGATTCTCCGAAGGAATTCCTTCGTCTTAGGCTCTTTGTTGATTTGTTATTTCCTTGGCTTAGCCTTCTTTGATGAACACCATTCCTTCGGACAAAAGTCTGAAGGAATTCATCCTTTTGCAGCAAAGGCCCTTAACAAAGAAAAACAATGTATTCTTTCTTCCTTGGCTAGAGACGTGCATTTTCCGAATGGCGAGAGGCAATCTGACTTGTGGAAGAATTGTCAACACTACCCAACAATTTATTGCTTTTGACCATAGTTAGGGTCAAGTGCCATTTGCTTCTACATCCCCCAAGTTAGCCAATGTTGCTCATCAATCACCCTTGCCACCTCTTGTTCATGTTCTTGTTCACAATGTACCTACTCCTAACATGCCTCCCCAACCATCTTCTTCACCTGTGCAAGCTACTATGCCTCCCTAACATGTTGGAACTTCCTCTGAGTTTGGCACTCAAATGGATAATGTGAGTAGTAGTGGTTTCAAATGGGTCAAGGCCATGTTTGACAAGAGAAAAAGGGTGGTCAAAGCAACACTTCTTGATTTTTTATGTTTTTGCATCCTTCATCAACCCCCAAAGAAGCCCAAGACTACCTCAATGATCACTATTGATGAAAGCGGATCCAAAGTCCTTGAGGTAGCTACCCCAATTGGAGGTGACGGAGGTTGTTATTAAAAGGATGGGGAATTGAAATATTAACTGAAAGACACCATCTTTGAGCTATCATTATATATTCATCACTTGGTCAATGTTGTGGATGCTTCAATCGTTCCAATTCCTCCTTTTGTATCTATCCCAGTTTTAGACAAGGATGCCATTCCAACAACTAGTGAATTGGAGAGTTATTGTAAGACCCCCAAGGTATGGATAGAGCAACTGCTAGTATAGTTTCTAAAGGTGATAGGTGAATTGTTGCAGATTCATGGAAAAATCATCATTGAACATGCAAAAGGAGATGATGTGATTCAAAAATATGAAGAACTACTTCTATGAAACAATATAGTTCAATATTTACATGAGATGTCAGTAGCAAATGCTAATCTGCTTATATCAGAGAATGTATTTGACTAGTGCAAAGATGTTGATTCGTATGACTGGCATGAATCCATCAAATGGAGAATTGAAGTGTTAAATTTGGGCTTGAAGGATTTCTATGAAATGCAGACAAAGAATGGAGATACTCTGTTCAAGATATAGTCATTTGTCTATGCTCCCCCATGTGACTTCTTCAATAATAAAGATGGTTCGTAAGATTGGCACAAATCCATTAATTGGAGAATTGAAATGTTAAATGTGGGCTTGAAAAATTTCTATGATATGCAGATAAAGAATGGAGATGCTTTGTTCGAGATAAGTCATTTGTGTGCTCTCTCGTGCAACTTCTTCAACAATAAAGGTGACTTCAGGTATGCTAGTGAAATCAAAGTGCAATTTACAATGTTGATAAAGTAAGAATTAGCCAAGCAGAGTGTGTTCAACATAATTGCTATGGGGAAGTTCATTAAAATGCAAAATTTGTTAGATGAAACTAAGAAATTTTTCACGGAAATGGTCATGTTGCCAAATAAAAACATTGAAATTCAAGGGATTAGGGCAATCCAAGCAAAATGTACAGAAGTACTGAGCAAGGCTAATGTGATTGAGGCAGTAAAAAAGGTTCAAAGAATTCAAGCTGAAGATGGACGCACAAAATAAGAGGTGTATTGTGTTGATTGATAACGATACATGACCTCCTCCAATGGATGACTCATCAATTCTGAATACACTTGATTGTGGGGTCAGTTATGGGCTCTTTTACCTTTTTATCTTCATATTTGTAATTTGGAATTATCGTAATATTTTAAAAGTCTTTTTTCTGATGACTTAAAAAGTTAGTTATTGGTAGTTTCTTGGATTCTATGGGTTATAAATAGAAGTTCAAGCAATTGTAAATGGATGTTTTGACACTAAACATAATTTTGATATAGGTGGGTTGTAATATGAAGCTTGGTATTCATTTTAGGAGAGAAATACAAGATTTTCCGATTTTTGTGTCACGAGGTTTATTGTTCACGTTATCATTATTCTCGTTAAATAAATGGTGCATGTCTCTTCTTTCAAGCCTAGTTCAAAGCAAATGTGTTTAAATGGCAATTGTCAAACACTATCTCAATTCTTATCTTGCACATTTAATCTGAATTCTATATTTATTCAACATTACATGTGTTTCCCTTTCTCTTTTGTTTGTTGAATGTAATATGCAACAAACCACATGCAATTTTGCCTATACATTTGGAAAGCTTTCTTGGTGGGCCTGTGGTGGCCTTACTTTTGTTAGTTGTTTTTCATTTTGCGTGTCCTTTGGACATATGGTGTAATGTCCCTTTTTTTGAATTAATGAGGGAAATAATTTAATAATAATTTATTTAAGTTGTCCTAAGTTATTTTATGTTATAGCATGGGAAAAAGACGCTTAGGTGTATTATTATTAAAAGGGGGTCAAAAACAATATTATTTACATGGCCAAAAGTAATTATTAATATGAGGGTGAAAAAATGAATATTAAATGTAATTTTAATTACTTTCAGAGTTAGGGGGGATTTGGAAAAAGCTAAATTAATAAAATGACACAAGGGGCAAAAGACAATGCATTATTGATTATCATTGTTCACTTTACTATTCACGATGGAATCCATAATTATTTCAACTTTTGCTTGAGGATGGAAACCCTTCATTGCAACTAGGTTAGAGGACGAAACCCTTCCAATCTTCAGAGGTAACTCCACATAGGGGTTACAATTGATCAAAACACATGTTATTTACAAACAATAAGGAATCAGGGCTTTGAAGGCTTGTGGCCAATTAAATTCAGTTTTCAAAGCCACATTTCTGCCCTAGGACAAGGGCATCACACCTCCCAGTAGTTCCAAGCAGCAACAACCCCCTTAAAGGGCAGATCGTACCATCTAGGGCAGTCTGTAGCCTTGCCAAAGGAGATTGCAGCACTTTGGGAACCTAGAATAGCACCTTCAGCAGTCCTAAGGGCTGGAAATTTTTCCCATTTCCAAACCCTGCCATACTGTTCAAACAAAGGAAATTGCCAACCTGCAGTTGCTGTAGCAGCACCAACAAAGATCACAGATTAGGGTTTGTGATTTGCTTGATCATTCAGTGATATTCAGAATTCAGGCCTATTGCTCCAAGGGCTATTTCCCAGCATGGTACCACTCAGCAGGCTGCCATATAAGTTCCAGCAGGCTGCCGTACAGCTGTACCTGCTGTACCAGCTAAACAAACTAATTTGCAGACCTCCAGGCTAGGGTTTGTAAGTTTTATTAGAAAAATAAAGTATTAATCAGATCTGATTATGCTTAGGTATAATTCCAAGTGGATTAAAATTCATCTTCATTCCCAGTCATTAGTTTCAATTGTGTTTCATTCATTTCCAATTTTATTGAAAATGGTTACAAAAATATAAGAAATTCAGAATTCAGTATTTTTCCTTGAAAGGAATATTTCATATGAACTTGTGTTAATGCTCTTGCAATACAAATAAAAAACTAAAGAGAACCTCCCTTAATAATAGAGGACGGACTTGGCCTCCTCATTGTTGCATAATCAAATATTTTACCCTGTGACAAAATATTGAGCTAACAATTATGTAATTGTCTTTTTGACTCATTAGGAAACTAATCCAATATGTTTGTGGACGAAAGGTCTATGGTATTATGGATAAAGGATCCATAGTAATGGCAGCATAATGTTGGCTAGTTTGTTTAGTTGTCAAGTTGGTTTGTGATATTTGTTGCATTTGTTAGAGTTTTTGTTTAAATAGCTTTGTGGTAGTATCAAGTGCATGTGGAGTATTTGGCGTTAATCATCCAAGAGCCCCAAAGAAATTTGCATACAGTCAGACGCATTGTTTGGTGATATAGATTCAACCACAGAAATCGTAGAAATTGATGTGGAGATGAGGTAACTGTACCTGTTTTGCAGTTCAATTGTTTGGTTTGTACAATTGACCACTGGGCTCTTGTGAGGGTTGAAAGTGTACTTTCATGAGAGATGGAGGAGGTTTTGTTTGAAGGTGGAGTGTTGGAAATTGATTATGGCAATTGGTTTTGGATCAGGGGTTGTGTTTAGTTGATATCTCGTATACAGGGAAGCAATTTAGAAAAAAAATTGAGCTTGAGACAGTGAACTTGAAGACATGTTAGAGGATAAATATCAATTGTGATTTATTATGCGTTTTATTATTTAAGGCTCCCAATTGAGAAGTGATATTTACTTGCTCAAGATATTCCTGAGACAATCTCCCTTCTTTCTTCAGGGGTTGACTTTTGATTCCCATTGACCTGCTTTGGTCATTTGTGGACATTAATATAATCTATTTTTATCTTGTTCATGTTATGAGGTTTGTCATTTCTAGCAAGGCTGAGTGATAAACCACCTTTTCCTGAAATTTCTCTTTCCACCCTGGATTCTAATCGTTTGTAATCTTTTACTCATTTTTTCTCAATACGTTATAATAATTTTATCCATGTCATTACGTTCATTTCTGCAACCATGAACATTGTATGTAATGATTATAGTTCACTTTCCTCTACTTATGCTTAGTTTTCTTTCATTTCTTGCAAATAAGGGGAGCCCCCATATAAGTGGAGATGGGTAATCATCCTGACTGCCACTAGAATCTTGTCCTACCGACATGTTTTGATTGTGACAGTTTCCTAGTTCAAACAAGAGTCATACCTGTGGCTGCATTTCTGTTATTATGTGCAGTTTCTACAAATGGAAGTATGTCTTTCCAAAATGTCTATTTTCTGTTAAAATACTCTTCATTATATGGTCTATACTTGTTGTATTCCCGTTTGTCAATGAGTGCGTTCAACTGCCCTACTGTAACAGTGTACCAACAGTTCTAATTGATTCTCTCCAAACCTTCAACTGTGACCTTAGTATCATGTTCATTGATAACGATTTTAGGTATTTCATACTCAATAGATACTTGAGCAATCAGTATTTCTCTATATCTTCCCTAGACTGTGGCCATGCATCCAACAGAAAAGCAACGCAAAGTAAGTAAGACTTTCTTTCTCCTTGACTGCATTGCTGTTAAAAAGTTAGAGAAAAAATCCATTAATGGCATAATTTCATAAGTTCTGTTTATTCAAATCTTCCTGAGCATATGATTAGAGTTTTTTCTGTTTTTAGTGCATGGAATGATGTTGTGGACGAGTTTGAAGTTCTATAAATTGTTCTGCACAGTGAAGTACTACAAAGTGAAATCATGAATGAAGCTAGAGAGGTTCTTTTAGAATGGAAAGCAGCTGGCAAGATACAGGAGGAAATAGCAGATAGAGAGTTATTGCTGGATTTTCTGATTCAAGTTCAACAACGGAAGCAACAAACAGCTGAGAAGTTATATGAGGCTGTCAATTGTCTGACATCAGACATGGAGATTGTTCTGAACCAGCAGTCTATTCTGACACATAAAGGCGTAACGTCTTTTGACTTTACCATAGAAGAAAAGTTTCGGCTAAATAAAGGAAAGAAGCCTAGTTGTTTACCTCTCCAACTTGAACAAAACAATGGAGCAAATATTATCAGTAGAAGCAGCATGTTGAATGTTATTCCAGATAAAACTGGAAAAACAGGGAAGAAGCTTGGAAAATCAAATTTGCAAAGTGAGGCTAAAGTAGATTTCTTAAATAGAAGAGGTCGAATGCTAAAACATTTCGAGGAATTAGAGAAAGTTTACTTTTCTACAAGATGCATGGCAAGGCAACTGGCAAGTGATTCATTAGGAAAATTCTCTAATGGCAGTCTAGGGCAGGGACCTGTGATTAGGACTGAAGGACTCAATGTAAGCTTGGTCAACAACTTAGCTGGTATTGCCCATCCAAAGGGAGGAAGTAAGACTGATCGGCTTGGTTCTTTTTTTGACAGCTTGTGCAAATATTTACGCTTCAGCAAATTCAAGGTCAAAGCAACTTTAAGGCAAGGGGACTTGCTCAACTCTTCTAGGTTAGTACGTTCCGTGGGCTTTGATCGAGATAAAGAGTACTTTGCAGCTGCAGGTTTCAACAAGAAAATTAAAGTGTTCGAGTGTGATGCAGTTGTGGATGAGATTCTAGACATACACTATCCGGTTACTGAGATGACAAGCAAATCACAGCTAAGCAGTATATGTTGGAATAGCTATATAAAAAATCAGATTGCATCAAGTTCCTTTGATGGTATGGTACAGGTAAGACTCAAATGCTACATGTCTAATGTTACTTGTCATTATGGTAACTAAAATGGTGTTAATATTAAACCCTTTTATTGTCAATGCTACTGCTTCATGTCAATTGGAAGGTCACATATGATGTTAATAAAAGGAAGCTGGTAAATTAATCTCAATATAGCTTCTAGTTTTGTGATTTTTGTCTGTTGAACAAGATGAAAAGCTTTCTGGTTTCTTCTTCATTTTTCAAAACATTGGCAGCTATGGGATGTTACAAGAAACCAGGCTGTTATGGACTTTAAAGAGCACAGCAGACGTGTTTGGTCTGTTGATTTTTCACAAACTGATCCAAGACAATTGGTCAGTGGGGGTGATGATGGCTTTGTAAAGCTTTGGAATATCAGTCAGGTAAGAACCATAGTTGTTTTGTTAATAGCATTGTTCGTCAGTGCCTTTGCCTGATTACAAATGAGCAGAAGTAAAACATGTTTTACTGTCCCTGTCCTTTGCATGAATAATCAGGGAGGAAGTATTGGAACTATCAGGACACATGCAAATGTCTGTTGTGTTCAGTTTCCACCAGATTCTCCGCATCTGCTTGCACTGGGATCTGCAGATTATAAAATCTATTGTTATGATCTTCGAAACATTAAAAAACCATGGTGCCTTTTGGCTAGTCACAAGAAGACTGTAAGTTATGTCAAGTTTCTTGATTCCTCAAACATTGTCTCTGCTTCCATAGACGGCACACTCAAGCTGTGGGATCTTGCAGTAAGTACAGGGGGAGTTCTTAGTGACCCTGTCCGTACGTTCACTGCACATAAAAATGAAAAGGTATCTGTTTGAATTCTATTTGTTGCATTGAAAACTTGCTTTAAGAACTTTACTTCCAGATCGACTTTAGTCTTTACCAATTACAAACAGAGGATTAAGCATAACTGTTTTCTTGCCTACAGAATTTTGTTGGTCTCTCTGTTGCTGATGGTTATATTGCTACTGGCTCAGAATCAAATGAGGTAATCTGTTCTATACATCTGAATTCTCTGACGTTATGATACTCTCCTAATTACTTTCTCAACAAATATTTTGCTTATAGTTAGATCACGATTCGCTGGGTAGTGATGGCCTAATCCTAGAATATTTCATTCTTAATATTTATGGATTCTCAATCATAATATTTCTTCGGAAGCATTTGACAACTCAGATGATACATTTTTTTTTATAAATTTTCAGATAGTTTGGGTCTTAACTCTAATAAGCAGGCAATTATAAATTATAACGTGCATATACTTTACTTCCATCTCCATCTCTAGTTTTCCTTCTTTTGCTAAATACAATGTATATTATTGAAGCAAATTCTATGTTAGTTCTGCAAACAAGAATTCACATTGTCCAGCTTAACTCTGTAATTTCCATCTGACAGAAATTGGTTCAGCTCTATGCATAGCTATGTAGCTGCAGGGCCACCTATCTGTCACAGCTTAATTTGCACATATTGTCATCTGACTCAGTATCTCTAACCTGTAATGTTTATTACGTGGAAACATAATTCACCTATTTCAGAGACGATCTTTGCTTGTTTCAGTTAATAGAAACTGCCCAAAGGTTCCTTTGTGTGAAACTTTCAACTAATGGATTGGTTATTAGAGTTTTGAGGCTTTATTCAGTGCCTGCATTTTAGGTAAACATTTTCATTTTTGAAATAACTGCATAGTTATGTCTTATAGGGATGATTTGGTAACACTCATTAGTTTTTTGTCTTCAGGTGTTTGTTTATCATAGATCAATTCCAATACCGGTTGCTTGTTACAAGTTTAACTGTGTGGATACAATGACTGGTCTCAAGATAGATGATGATACAGGGCAGTTTGTATCTTCTGTGTGCTGGAGAGGGCAGTCACAAACTTTGGTTGCTGCAAATTCTAAAGGGAACATCAAAATTTTGGAAATGGATTGACTTCTGAAGTCTCTGTTCCTATGTACATTTCACAAAAGCCGTGTCAGATAATTTTCTAACACGTGCATTGTGCATGGCTCAAAGCCAACGCTTGAATTTAAATCAAAATTTTCCTTGATTTGTCCTCTTGAAAATACTCAATATTTTCGTATTGGAACAAATACAAACTAGATGAATTTGGGTTTTCATCATATGAATTCACACACTAAAATTATGAATTTGGGTTTTCATCATATGAATTCACACACTAAAATTAGTGAAAGCAATCAATAATATCAATGGATATTTGGATTATTAGAATCTTATATGTTTCTAGGGAAGATATGTAAAAGGCAAATGCACATACATTTTAAGCTATGTTGTTTGGAAATGGAAACGGAAACATTCCCGAAATGCAGAAACACAGATATTCAAAAACAATTGATTTGGAAATGTCAGTACCACACACGCACACATGCGCACACCCGCACAGATGCACACGCGCGCGCGCACACACACACACACGCACATGCACACATGCACGTGCACATGCGCACACCCGCACAAATGCACACACGCGCACACACGCACACACACGCACGCGCACGCGCACACACACACATGCACACACACACACACCCACACACACGCATGCGTGCACACACACACACACATGCACACGCACGCACACGCACACCTACACACCCGTGCACACACACGCACACCCCCCCTCCTTCTCCGCCCCCACACACACACACACACAACATAATACTCATTTTTAATCTATAAAAGATAAAACACTCATAAAAATATATAGTATTCATTCATTCATTACTTCAAAGACAAAATGTACATTCAAATCTAGAAAAAATCATCTAGATTGTCCTTAAAATCTTGAATGCCATTGCTACTATTTTTCATCATTTTTTGATGCTCTATTTTGTAGGGGCTCGCCAGTGCATTGAATCTACCTGAGTGCACGCCGTAAAGAGTGCACTTGGAATAGGGTGGGATCGGCTTGTGGCACTTTGTGAGAGATATTCTCATACTATTCTATATTTACCTATATCCCTTCATGAAACCTTCATACCTTCTATGATATCTCCTTGAAATCTTGAAACTCTGAAATATGGCTAACTCTGAAATGCCGAAACCCTAAAATCTGACAAGTCTGAAATATGATCGGATCCTCCAAAACCTAGAATTTGCATTATAGCTACTATAGGTCTGAAACCACTCTCAAACACCCTGAAAGTATATATGTAAAATATAACTTAAAAGTATAAGAGAAAGGGACTTAACTTATAATACTGCCTAGTTTCTTTTTTTAAAGTCAACGGGGACGGTATAAAGTTCAATATTTAGATTGACAGATCGAGAGGTCAGCAAGATTTCTTTGAGAACATGGTCAAGAGTTACTTAAGTTTTAGAATAGACTAACATAATTACGATATGTGGGCTACTTAATGCTCAAGGTATGGGGCAAGAAGGTTTGGAGAAATGGAGGACATTCACTGCTATTTTTATGATCAGAGAGGTTTTCTGAAAAAAGTTGGAAGAATTGTTAGCTATACTCCGATATTCTCCCTTTACAAAGAGGTGGTTGAGATATGCTACAAGATGGGATATAGCTGTTTGGGGCACCTATTGTTAGTCATAGAATATTAAATGTCATAAGGAAGTTGGAAGTGTCACAGGGAAGTGGAAACTCGAGAAGCCATAGGGTAATAGAAAATCGAGGGTTATTGTAAGTCGCATATGTCCAGTTTTCAGCATTGCAAAAGTATGTGTGTTGAAGCAAATCGCATCTGTTGTTTTGTGCTTATTGTAAATGATTATAGCATATTTGTTTTGCGTGCCACATCTAGAAAATTCAATATGGTATCAAAGTCTTGTCCTTCATGCCTTGGGAGAAAATTACACGGTTGGAGTGCTTGTTGATAGAAAAGCTGCTAATTGTGCGGAGATATGAAATGAAAAGAATATAACACAGTTGAAATGTTGTAAGCCTCGTTTCAAAGATATTCTGTTGAGATTTGATCAAAAATGATGCTCGCCCACCAGTGGATTGCCAGTGGATTGAGTTTTTTTTTTTTTTTTTTTGGTAACAGGAAAAACATTGAGAGACACGATGGAGTACTGTTGATCTTTCGGAGCTCAATTATAAAACGTGCAATAATGGACATAAATTTGGAAATACGAGTTGTGAATGTTGCACAGAATAACGAAAAATGATGAAGTCGTCCTCAATGAAATGATGGATGACGTGGAATATTAGAGATATAATATCTTCACAGTCCATAAGATAGAGATAAGAGCTTTCAAAGAAAATTGTACAGAAAGTTTTGTTCGACTTCTTGTATCACACTATGATCCATCAGGGCGAGGAATGAAACTAATGAACCTCTAGTTATAAAAGAACTAGTTAGAAGAAATAAAACCTGAAATGAAAACTGGAATGGAAGAATTGTTAAGAACATGGAAGCACATGAATTAAATTATTGCGAGAGATTTAAAAGTTGTTGCAAACATAAATTTGGAGGAAATATATTTCGAATAGGAAAATTCAAGATAAATTGGTGGATTAAAATTTAATGTAAGTGTTGAATAGGCATCTCCTGGAATCAACTGCGCCATCATTATTTTTGTTAGATGTTTCAAATCTTATCATCAAATTCATCCAAGGAAGAGAATGAAGCCAATGCTTGAATATTGAGAAAGAAGTATAGGTTCATAATAAGTAGAAAAAGTCTAAATTAGAGATCACAAAATTTTAAAAAATAAGAAACTAGAAAGATAAGAGAATTATACTAAAAGAAAAGAAAGACAAGTCATATAAACCAAAATGGCTTGTTAGATCAAGAATTTAGCTTCTTTGATTGCCTAGTTGCTATAAGACGAGTTGAGGATGAAAAGTATTGCATTTTGAACGAAAAACAAAAAGAACCTCACTCTAGGACTCTCTAAGGTGAACATATGTGTGAGGATGTGTGTTTTTGTTCATTGTAAAGGTTAGCATCTTGACATTTTGTACACGATTTATGTTTGCAATAAAATACTGAGTGGATGGTATTTTAGCGTCACTCGTGACATGGCCTTTGGCTCTAACATAAAATGAAAAGATTTCAAAGTGAAAAGGAAACGAAAATGGTGATCTTAGGGTTTAGTTTTCCTAGTTTTTTTGTCATATCACCATTTTTTGGTAGGGTATCTTGATTAAGTTATTTTTATTGCGTCGTACCTATTAGTTCACTACCCCTTAGGTGGCAAGTTCATCTAGATGATGTCCAAGTCCTCATTGCCTATATCATTTGATGCATATGTTTTCGGCGGAGTATTGAATAAAAATAACAATGGTATTAAGTGCTAAGAAGTTCGTTTTGGAAGTATTCCATAAGGTAACTAACAATCCCTCCTAGCTGACTCGTTACTAGATGTGGTTTTAGATTGTCCTAAACTTGACAAAGCTTGTCATTAGCTTGAAAGATTTACTTTGGTTGCATATTTTGTTGACTGTATCTCCTCTAAGAGTATGCTCAAGCCCTTGGTGCACAATACTTGGCAATCCCATGCAATTAAAGCTTGGAGGTGTTCAAAACCTAAGTAAATGTTTTCTTCTGTTTAAATTCTTAAATACTGAGCACTGCAAAGCCATTGTCAATAATAGCCCTTGGTTTATTTGAAACACCCTAGTCATTTTTTCCTATTGGTGTAGGGATTTTGTTGTCTCTAAACAAGCCAAGCTTAAAAAAATAGTTTGGATAGAGTTTCCAGGTCTATCTTTGTTCATATGACCGACTAATTAAACCTTTTGGTTGGTTCATATACCATGAACAAAATAAGTTCTATGCAACGATACCACAAAGAAAAGTGTGTTTAGAGGTCGACCTTTGCAAGTTTTCAAAGAAACCATAGATATTTGGATATGAGACACATCTTGCAATGTGTGTTATGTATGGATATGCTAAACCCTTGTTTTTGGTGTCAAACCACAAACCATATGATATGCGAGTGCTCTCTCATGGCCAAATCACGACTGTCAACCCAAACCAAAACCTCTATTGAGGTGAACAAAACTGTGACTACGAGAATAGATAGGTGGATTATTGTCACAAATAAAAAAACCAACCAACAAACTTGCGGAGCGAACAAAGCAATGGTTATTGTGTACAAACCCACATGTTGTTCTTTGACAATTGACAAGTAGTCAGTCTCAGAGCCTTCATAGGCAACACAACTATTTCCCGCACCCCATAAGTAGGAGTGGTTTTCTCAAGTTTTAAGAACCAAGTTACAACCTCTCAACCATCTCAACATCTTTTGGAGGCCAAAGAACTGATTGATACAGTAGTGGTTTTTGATCGCAAAATGATTTTGCGATCCTCTTGCAATTCGCCACCTATGCTTGAGGATGGGGAATATGTGTAAAAAAATGGCATATTGTCCAACTCAATGATTTAATGCATGGAAATCAAAAGGCATACTTGTCTAATAGATTTTTTGCTTTAGACAAGGTGGTCAATCAACCCAACACGAACCTAGATGTTTCCCAATGATAATTTATTCTAGGAGTGTAAGAGGCCTTATTGACACATCCTGGAGCTTTTGGTAGGGGATACTTGTTAGTATTTTGATAATACAAAAATCTTATGTCTGCAAGAAGTTAAAATCTCAGGGTTTTTACTTCATTCTGCCACCAAATCTATTTGGTCGTAGGTTGTTTGCCAAATGTCCAATCATGATAACTTATGTGGGGGGAGTGGTGACACTTATTGCATCATTTTTTTCCTTACATGTTGGTTGGGGATTGACCCCACACCTCAGTTAGTGTGGATTTTTTTATATATTGATGGTCATTTCCTTCGTATTGCCTACATTTATGCCTTTAATGATGCAGTTGAAAGGGTGATATTTTGACTTTTATATGATTGAATCTAGGAAAGACAAAGATGGGCTCCTCCCAATGTGGTGGTGCACTGGTAAAATAGAGGTGTGGTTTTATATGCATAACAAACTTGAGCTATCAGATCTCAACCACCACCAATGGCTTTCTTCAACCATTCCTTGGTTTACTTGGTCCAACTTTAAACAAGATGACAATATGGTGGTTAAAAGATTAGATAGAGTGCTTTTTGCAAAGAAAAACCTCTTTACATATGCCAAAAAAATATCAAAATATGGAATACAATATGCAGTATGATATGAAATGAATGGTTTAGATACGAGATTAATAAGCATAGTACTCATATCAATAACACATAATATGGATAATTAGGTGGGAAAACTTCCAATGGAGGTAAAAAACCCACAATAGTTGATATTTAATAATTGAAAAATTATATCACCTCAATACAAATATCTTCTCATTTCTCAGACAATTTTCACAAAGCCCTTAACAACGTTTGTCACATGCAAATATGAATTTATCAATTCACAATATTTCACAACAGAGGTAAAACCTTATTTATAGTTAAATGTGAAGGGAGGTAACCGTTATAACCAACAAGTTCAACCATCTTGAAAGCCATTTAAATTATTGGTAATTATTAAACAAATATGACTTTATTATTTATTTTCACCTATCAAAAAATAATATATTATTATTTAATTAATTACCAAGGTAAGTTAAGGGTCAATTAAACCCACTTAGATATTGAATGATTTAACACTTTTTTTTAATACTAAGTGGGGATAAAAGTCAGTCCCCTTAAAAGCCTTCATCATTCCAAAGTGATATTTTGAAGCAAAATGAATTATAATCTATAAACTACTCAAGGTAAGTGTTAGGCCAACATAATTGCGAGACTACATCTCATAGTTTCTCATGAATAATCAACTAAGTATATTTGGAGTCTTTTATAACATAAAAAACTCTATTACAAAATATGATTTTATGTATTGAGGTACAAAAGTAAAACTTTTACACAAAGTTTACTTAAATCATATAACTTCCATACGAAATTTATAATGTTTTACAATAAAAAATATATAGAAGAAGAATAACACATGGTCATTAGGAAGTGGCATTATCATGTACACTTTTCCTCAATGACAACTCTTAGAGGCCTATTATTGCACAAAATTGACAGAACTTGATAGCACCAAGTGGTTTTGTGAAGATATATGTCACTTGTTCATCTAAAGACAAAATTGTAAATCAATATCACCATTGAGGATTTTTTTCGGATAAAATGTACATGAACTTTAATATTTGTTCATTAGTGTTGTATTATATTTTTTGTCAAAGCTATACAACTTTGATTATCATAATGAATGATGGTACTATGAGATATATTTAGATGAAGTTCTCCCAACAACTTTCACAATCACATGGTTTCTTTGGTAGTTTTTATAGCACTTATGTACCCTACTTTAGTAGAAGAGATAGAGACAGTAATTTGTTTTTCACTGCTCTAAGTGATAACTCTTATACCAATCTTAAATATATATTCAGAAGTAGATTTACGATTTATAGTATCACCAACATGATCAACATCACAATAACCATATAATTTAACATTATCAATGAAAGAATAAAATAAACCAAAATTAATTATTCTTTTAATATAACGAAGAATACGTTTATTTAATTTTCAATAATCCAAAAATAGATCATGCATAAATCTAGAAGCAACATCAATAACATATGAAATGTTTGGCTTAGTATTGGTTAGATAAATCAAACTATCAACACGTTGTCTATACAAAGTATGGTTAATTTTTTTACATGTAAGTTTTAGATCAAGTTTTACATCAACTTCAATAGGAGTAGATGTAGATTTACAATCAAGTATATTAAACTCATTAAGAAGATTATGTGTATATTGAGATTGTGATATGAAAATAAAATGTTTATTCTAAAATATAACAATTCTTAAAAAATGATGTAGAATACTTAAATCAATAATTTCAAACATTTGGCTTAGTTTATTCTTATATTTTTGAATTAAACTAGTTAGATCGTTAATAATTAAAAAATTAACATGTAAAACAATTAAGATGACATGACCATTTTCAACTTTAACAAAAATATTATTAGCAGAATAATAATTAGAGATTCTTAATTCTTTGAAAAAATAAGTAATTTTAGAGCACCAAGTTCTAGGAACATGTTTTAAACCATACAAGGATTTTTTAACTTACACAAAACATTTTTTGTTAGGATCAGTGAAATTTTTAGGTTGAGTTATGTAGATTTTCTCTTCTAAATCACCATTTAAAAAACCATTTTTAATATCCAATTGGTGGATAATTCAACCATTTTGAACTACAAGAGTAATAAATAATCTAATAGTATTTATTTTCGTTACATGAGCAAAGATTTAAACATAGTCAATTTCAGGTTTTTGAGTAAACCTATGCGTGACTAATCTTGCTTTAAATTTGTCAATTTTACCAATTGAATTATACTTGATTTTATAGAGCCACACATAACTAACAATACCCATTTTAGGTGAAGGTGTGACAAGATCCTAAGTCTGGCATTGTACTTAGCTTGCATAACAACTTTTCATCTACTATCTTGAATAGCTTCCTTAAAAGATTGAGGTTTACATTCATATGTAGTCATTAATATATGATAAAAGTTGACTCCTAAACATTTGAAGATTGGATTAGAGATTTTGTCCATTTAGGTCTTTTAGTTTGAATATGAAATTCAAAGGGTTCTCCAAACTAAGTTATCCAAAGATAGATCAACTTCCTCTAAGGCATATGTTTCTTCAAGAGCTAGGTTCATCAAAAAAAGAACATTGAGGAGGTTCTCCAGAGGGTTCACAAAAAGATTTTCGAGAATAAGGACATTCATATTCTCAATGATCTACTTTTTAAACGGATCTTATACTCTTAGACCTTTAGTTTTACCTCTATAACCTATTAAAATATAAGAATAGGAGGTAGGATCAAGTCTCTTTCTTTTAACTTTAGGAGCAAATATAGAAACATGACTATCAAAGATTCTAAAATGAATCACATTGGGTTTTTTTTTATACTACATTTCTAAGTGAGTAGAAAGATGCGAAGCTTTGGTAGGGACTCTATTCAGATTATGCATAATAATATCTATGACTTTGACCCATAAAAATTTAGGGACATTTGCAGAATTCAATATTATTTTAGCCATTTCTATAATGGTGTGGTTTTTCTTTTTAACAATACTATTTTGTTAAGAGGAATATGAAGTTATTAATTTTTTTGAATACCACAATAAATACAAAAATAATCAAACTCTTTACTAATATATTCATCATCATCATCATCAGATCTTAATATTTTAATAATAAAATTAGAAGCATTTTCAAAAATAGTTTTAAATTTATTGAATTTAGACAACATTTTTTTAAATAAAATATGACCAGATCATTTTAGTATAATCATTTATAAAAGTAAAAACATACAAAGAACCATTAAGAAATACAACTTCAAGAGGTCTTACATCACTATATATTAATTTTAAAGGATGAAAGGAATTCGTATCATGATTCTTGTGAAAGAGATTAGTATGTTGTTTGCCACGTAAATAACCTCCATAAATTTCATGATGGGAAGAGATAGAAGATAAACCAACAACAATATTATGAGAAAACATATCATATAAACTTCTAAAATTAACATGTCATAATCTTTCATACCATAATTGAGATTTATTTTTACTATGCGATAAAAGTAAATATACAGAAGAATCAATAAAAATATACAAGCCATTCTTTTGAACACTTTCAACAATCAGAGAATTAGATTGATTTCTAATGGATCAACCATCTTTAAGCAATGCTACAATGAAATTATTGTTATAGCTTGAAATTTCACCCTTATGAGAGAATTCTCCAGGCTCCTTCACTTTCAGCTACAAATATGGGGACAACCTCAGGTTGTGGGTATCCTATGGTGAGGTTGAACCTCTAGATTTTTCTATGAGGTTAGTTCCTCAGGTGCTTCATTTCAACTCTTGATCTCATACTAAAATCTATTGTCATCTAAGGAAAAGGGATATGAAGATTACTTGAAAAGAAATCTAAGCTAAGAGAGGTGATGCACCAAAAGAAGTGATCCACTTGGTCTGAAAAAAGAGCCAACTATTAATGAATCAAAACAAGACACAAGTTATTCTGATTCTATCTCAAGGCCATAGGCATGGAGCTTTTGCGTGGAGGTTAGAGAGAAGCCTTACACTTTGAAGGATAACAAAATAAGTCTAAGGGAGACACTATGAAATAGTAACACTTCAAGGGGAGCTTGACACATACACTTCAAAGGACCTTCTTTTCTTTTAAATGGAGCACCCATGGTGGTGACTTCAAAGATGGAACGGGCCTTTCATAGAGGGCAGATTGCTTGGGTAACTCAATGTTTTGTAAGTACTACAAATTATTATTTGGGACAAAAACATAACCACACATATATTCATCCCATACTTGATAGACATGCAAAAGAGTTTGGTAATATTCCTCATGGGCTACCTCTGGATAGGGGTTTTGAGCACATCATTGAATTGGAATCGGACACCAAAATGGTAATTAATACACCTTACCACCATCCAAGTGTCTACAAAGAAGAGATTGAGAAAGCTATCAAAGAGATTTTGGAGATGGATCATAGAAGGCCTAGTTCTATCCCTTTTGTGATGCAAAGATATTGAGGAGAAGTTAATCTAACATCATCTTACCCTACTCTAGTCTCGAAGAATTTCACACTCAACTGTATGCTTGCACTTGATCAACCTTGTATCAATCTAGTTTTCAATCTCCTTTGGGGTGTTTATTGGATTCTTTGGATGTTTCCTAAAAGCAAGTACATGTAGAGGCTCTTCTAGATTCTATCATATATCTTTCATATCAGTTACCATCAATCTCCACCTCATTGACTTGCCAAACTTACTTTTCGTCTCTTCACTACCTATGACTAGGCTAAAACCTTTAGGTTCCAAACACCAAATCTTTCTTGTAGGTTTAAAAGTCCAATCCCAATACCTAAATAGTCTTAAAATATCATATCATACCTATATTCACCTCTTTAAACTGCCAGCTCATCCTTCATTGGTTCTTTCCACATGATTCATTCCCCATGACTTGTATGGGCTAGTAGACATGTTTAAACAATTTTATCTTTCTTGTTAATCAAGGTATTTTTAGAAATGACCAACCCATTTCCTATATTCCATGTACTCCCCTTGAAGTGTGTGTAAAGTTTCAGGGCCTGAAACCATCTCCAACTTTGATTTCCTTTGTTAAATGACCCTCTTTTAGGCCTAATTAGGCCCATCTCTTGTCACTATGGGAAAAATACATACAGAGATAAATCCATGTTATTAACTTAAGTCATGATAAAGTAGACCTAATTACCAAATTTCATCAAAAACTGATGGTTAAAACTCTTTTTACAAGCATAACCCTAAAGCTAGGGTTTATTGAATCCTGCACAAGCAAAAGCCAAACAAAAATACATAACTTTCATTACACAGGGTTTCAAGGACCCTAACCACCTTTGTTAGGTCTGATTTGATGTATTCTATTTTTTCCAATTTATTATAACTCGTCCTTCTACTAAATTCATGCTCTTACAACTCAAACTCAGTTGATTGTGTAGGGGATAAAGGTGTTTCTCAGGTCTGTCATGAAGTCTTAAATGCTCTACCATTTTTCAATGCCAAGAATGGAAGCTCTGAGCCTTTTTACAACTCTTTAATACGTATCCACACCCATAAAGATCAATGAATCATTGTATCTATATAGCTTTCCCTCAAAGATCACACATATAGTCATAAACCACAATGCATGTATAGGAAACAGGGGTCTTTAGTAATGTTCACCTTCATTCAGGGTTTATTAACTTCACCAAGGCATCTGTGAGTTTTAATATCCCTCCCAAATATGTTACACTTTCAACAATATCACTACCATCTTCTTATCTAGTACAAAGAACCTTCAATGTCTTATTATTAATGGCAAGAAACAGGGTTTCTGTAGGTCTAAACAACATATATTTAGTCAATTTCAAGGTTCTTATAGGGTTTACATTGATGTCTGCACCAGGATTTATGTGACAACCTCTTTTCAAATTAAATTCCAACTCCCAAATCAATAGTTTGCATTCTATTCACTTTTCTTGACCATACAAAACAGGTTCTCCTTGACTGCAGAATAGGATAAGACAGGGCAGGTTCATGTGTTATGTTTCAAGAATCTTCAATCACAATTGGTCCCTCTATTCCTGTAACAAAATTCTTTTTTCTCACACATTCATCCATACCTTGTTGGAATTACACCTTTCAATACATTCTTTTCATTTCCTAATATTCTACAAACAAGGTTTTGGCATTGTAGACATATGATATCTTCCTCCAGGCACTGTAGGTTCAAATGACAACTCTGATTTATATTTCATGAGATGAATCATAAATAAAACAATGCTCTCATTAGTCATATTAACTTTTCAAATGGTTCAAGGGTTTGCATCTACAAAATAAACACCAACAAACTCTCTCTCATCTTCATGCAAATCAGATATGACAATGTACACTCAGTCTTTACCCTTACAATGGAATAGGGTTCCAATGAAGTTACTTTCTTTGAGTTCCTATATTCAAAGTCATCTTTTCAATCATCTAGAGGACTGAATATCCTTTTACACTTCTACAACAAAGGTTACTTGGTTCTTTCTCTTAACATGATTTATCTAAACTTGCTTTCTTGACTGTAAGCAACAGTCTTTCCAACATGCAAATACACTCACAGATACAGTGAGACTCTATATAACCTCAAGATCTTTATTATTGTATCTTAACATTCAAAACAATCCTATTGCCTATTCAAGAATACTACACACACAAAAGTCTTTATTTTCATATTCATTGAGATATCAAAAATCATTATAAAATTTGGTCTTTTACAGACCCTAACACCATTTTTGAGGAGTTTTCATACAATTTTTTTTTCATATTCAGACCCTCCTCTCTTTTCTTTGAGAGCACACACTACTCCTACGTGAACCTCTCTCTCTAGAACATAATGACTCTTCTTCTTCTTTCAATGTAGGTTCTTGGTTAGTTACCAAAACTACTTCTTGGGTTGGTCAACCCAGCTCATGGGTGAGGTTACAAAACCAAAACATGACTCTCAACTTGAAAAACTTAGACCTTTAGGACTCCCATCACCCTCTATATGACTTTATTGACCCTATTGAACTCACATTTATCACCTAACCACCCTTATACATGCATTTTGTCTTTTTAGCCTCTTTACAACATTTGAATTTTCAAATTACTATTTTGGAGGGAAAACCTCCAATGCAAATTCTAAACCATCTCATGGCTTCTTAAGACCTCTAGGACCTTCATTAGACCTCTTAGCATGTATTACAACCTTGAACACTATCTTTTTGACTAGATTTGACCCCTTATAGATTAAAACACACAAATGAGGTTTTCTTGCCTTGATGCTCATGCATCATACTCCCCAGGAGGGAGAAAAATTGAATTTGCATCATTCTTCCTTGCTTTCCAATTGATCTTTTGAGGGTCCTTCATGCTCAACATGTTGATGGTCCTTTGTTCTGGTTCCTTTTTCTTTGCCAAACTGTTGTTCTTCTTCCTTGTGGCTTTGTCTATTTTCCTTTTCCATGCATCTTCCAATTCCATGAAGTGTTCCAACTGTTATAGCTCCTTTTGTGTTGCATATTTCACTTGTTCCAAGTCATTTTTCTCTCCATCATGCTTAGCTGCACTCAAATGATCTCTGTTCCTCTTGCTTATGCTTCTTTCTTGTCCTTTTCCTTCATTGTTTTCACTTGATTCTTGCTTGTCTAGTAGTGCTTGCTCCTTATTTACACTATCTTATTCTTTATGAGACTCTAAAGGCATCTCATACATATCAAACTTTGTCATTTGCTCATCTACATTTTATTTTGCTGCCTTTTCTTTACTTTCCTTCACATTTGGATGCCCTTTCCTCTCACCTTGCTTGTTATACAAGAGTACCTTCTTGTTCTTTTCATCCTCTTCATAGTGCATTGTTATTTGACTTATCTTTGATCTCCCATATGCATGTTTAACAAATGCAAACTCAACTTAATCTTGATCTAATGAGTACATCACCTTGTGTACTTGTGCATACTCCATTTCCTTGCTTGCTCGCTTGCATGTTTGAATCTTTGTTTGTACAACTTGTGCATCTCATTGCTTCTCCTGATGTGTCGTTTCCTTGATCTTTTCCTACCATACCTCAGCTATTTTCATTCCTTGAATGGACTAAACATGTCCTCTATCATCCTCATCTCCTCTTTCAACTTGAATGCATCCAACTCTTCCAAATCCTCATCAAACTTTGGTTCTCTTTGTTCATCATTGTCTTGGGCAGATTCTTGTTTGTAATCTCCTTGGATTCCTTCATTTTTGAGAGTCTTATCAACCTCTTCATGTTGTACATCATGCTTTCTAATCACTCTTTGAAGTGCTTCTTTCTCATCTTTCTTTACTACACATCCATTCATCAATACCATTATTTCCACATACAAAATATCTTCTTTTTTGGATTTAAATTCAAGTATACCATCATAAACAACATTGGAAAACACATTTTTCAAACACTTATCTTCTCTTATGCATTCATCTTCTTGCATACATGGTTGTACCTTCAACTTTTGACTTGATTTGCTTGCTCAACCTTTCTTGCTTGCTTTGTAGGCTTGTCAACTTGTTCAACCTTCATGCTTCTTTGGAGCACACTTGCAATATGGTCTTCTTGTGATCTTACCTTGCTTTTTACAACCCACTTACTACTTTGAATCTTCTTGGGATGCCACTTGTCTCTTTTTACATCACTCTCATGTCGCATGCCTTTGCTTTCTACCATGTTAACTCAGTGTTCTTTGCCATTTGTTCTTGGTTTCTATATTTGTGCTTGCTTTTCATTCATGCTTTTGATTTCTTTGACCTCTTGCTTGAGGTTCTCTTCTTTCTTCGTATCACCTGCTTGTTTAAACCACTTAGGCCATACATACCCATGCCCTTATGCTCTCCTTAAGGGCTACAATCTATCTTTCTTTTCTTCAACTTGCATATCATCCTTTTATTCTTCACTTATGCAATCAAAATCAATGTTCAAACACTCATTTACCTCCAATGGCAACTGTTGTAAGCTTATATCTTCATTCATGTCTTCTTGAATGACCTCCTTGTCTTCTTGGGTGATCATCATGTTCTCTTGGTTCACCATCTTCTTGGTTTCAGCTGCTATGCATGGCAATGCATCATAGAACTCCTCTTTCTCTTCATTTTCATCTTGTGGAATGTGCTCAATCTTCAACACTTTGTCTTCTTCATGAAGTTCTTTTTTTTTTGTCATATTCTTTCCATTTGATGGGTAGTGTTCTTGGCCCATTCTTCATCATCTTTGAGGCATCATGTTTGGCCTTCATCAACTTCTTCATACCTGCAAACACGAACTCAAAAGCAATGATAGCATATAAAACTAGAGACCACATAGTCTCTTTGAATGCCTTTGACATAGGCATTGCCCATCTTCTTTTATCTTCATTCTTTTGTGCTCTCCTTGACACCTCTCTTATTTTCTTGTTCTCTTCAATGAGAACTCTCTTCACAACTTCTCTATCTTATTGCTCACTTGGAAACATCTCTCTTCTCTTGCCTCTTTGGGTTGTCTTCTCTATCTTCTTCTCTTTACTTAAGACACATTTTTTGTGCCTTCTTCTCACTAGTGACTCTATTGGCCACTTCACCTTTCTCTTCATACTCCAACCACTCCATTGGCCTTTTTGTTCTCTCATGACCTTCCCCATGAGCTCTATCTTCTCAAATCTCTGCCCCAACTCTTTTCTTATCTCTTTTACTTCTTTGTCTGTCTCCATCTTCCCCATTTCTCTTCGCTTTCTTGGCCTATTTAGACCTTTCTCTTAGAAAGTCTATCAAGCTTGCCTCTTAGACCCCTTGTGGGCCTTTTCTCTTCTTGAGTCCTATCTCTAGGATCTCCTCTTAACTTTCTTGACTCTCTTTTGGAGTCTCTTATCTTCCTCTTCTCTTTTAGAGCTTCAATGCTCTCTTTTCCTTCTATCTCTTCTAGCCTTTCTTGACTAGCTCTTGTCCTTCTCAAAGGACTTTGGGGATTTATCTCTTAATTTTATCTCGCCTCAATATGATATTCCTCCTTGCTGACCTTAATGGATCAGACCTGCAACCTCCTCTTCTCCCTGAACACACTGCAATGTTATCTCTCATGCACATCTCATAGCATGCTATCTTTATCTCAAATCAACAAAATGGAAAGAATCCAAAACATAATTTTTACCCACGTATACCTTACTAGCTCTGATACCGAAATGATGTAAAGATATTGAGGAGCCTTACTAGCTTCTCCCTAGACTTACACTAGCTCTGACTAGGTAACTCAATTAAGCCTTCAAGTGGCAATTCTTGTCATAGGTTTCAATAGTCCTTTATTTTGTCTTGGATGGGCTTACACCATCATATTCCATCTGCTTTGATGTTTTCAGTCCCCTAAAATCCACTTTCCTTCTTAATCCTACAAAAAATCTTTCTTGCTCTTTATATAAGCTTGTAGCCTTTTCTTTAACATTTCTCCTCATTGGGAACAATTGACAACTCTTCTCTGGAGACTAGTCACATTTTCTAGTACCCTTTTGGATCCTACAATTCATATATCTCCCTTTACACACAACTCATAGTACTATGCATGCTTCTCAAATCAAAAAAGTATAAGGCAATCAAAACATAATTCTATTGCCTGTTCAATAATGCTACACACACATAAGTCTTTCTTTTCATAGTCATTGAGATATCAAAAATCATTACAAAATTTGGTCTTTTACAGACCCCAACACCATTCTTGAGGAGTTTTCATACAATTTTTTTGTCATCTTCAGACCCTCCTCTCTCTTCATAGAGAGCATACACTACTCCTACGCCAACCTCTCTCTCCACAACATAATGACTCTTCTTCTTTCAATGTAGGTTCTTGGTTAGTTACCAAAACTACTTCTTGGGTTGGTCAACCCAACTCATGGGTGAGGTTACAAAACCAAAACATGACTCTCAACTTGAAAAACTTAGACCTTTAGGACTCCCATCACCCTCTACATGACTTTATTGACCCTATTGAACTCACATTGATCACCTAACCACCCTTATACATGCATTTTGTCTTTTTAGCTTCTTTACAACATTTGAATTTTCAAATTACTATTTTGGAGGGAAAACCTCCAATTCAAATTCTAAGCCATCTCATGGCTTCTTAAGACCTCTAGGACCTTCATTAGACCTCTTAGCATGTATTACAACCTTGAACACTATATTTTTGACTAGATTTGACCCCTTATTTAACACACAAATGAGGTTTTCTTGCCTTGATGCTCCTGCGTCATTTTGCCTTTTCAATTGTACTTGTGAAGAAGGGTGGGACAATGAGGATGTGCTTAGACTATCACTTGTTGAATAAGAAAACCTTGAATAATAGATATCTCATTCCTAGAATTGATGAGTTGATTGACGAGCTTCATGGATCAAATTATTTCTCTAAGATTGATTTGAAGACTAGATACCATCAAATCTAAGTCAGGGAGGAGTATGTGCAGAAAACCACTTTTAGATGTCACTTTGGATACTGGGTTTTTGGTAATGCCCTTTGGCGTAACCAATGTACCTGATACTTTTCAATCATGCATGAATCATGTTTTTAGGAAATACTTGAAATTTTTTGTGTTGGTTTTATTTGATGATATTCTTATCTATAGTAAAACATAGAAAGAACATCTACAACACTTGGACATAGTGTTGGGAGTTTTGGAACAAGCTCTCTTTGCCAAGGCATCTAAATGTGAGTTTGGATTTTCTAAATTTTTGTATTTATGGTACATAATCAAATCCCAAGGGGCTCATGTGGACCAACAAGAGATACAAGCCATTATGAATTGGCCACCACCCACTACTTGACACATTTGAGGGGATTTCGTGGTTTATACAGCTACTATAGGTGGTTTTTGAAGGGGGTTTCATAGCTTACTACCCCACTAACATAATTGATAGAAATGAGCTTTCAACTAGAAAAAAATAACCATGAAAACCTTTGAAAAACTCAAGAAGGTGATGAATTCTTGCTCAAGTGTCGTTTTAGATTTCACCATTATGTTTTTCTTAGAATGTGATTCTTCAGGGGAAGGTATAGGGGCTATCTTAATGCAAAAAAAATCCTATTGCTTTTGAAAGTATAAAATTCAAGGAAGTGGAGCGTAGATTATCTATCTATGACAAAGAAATGTTGTCCATCATGCACGCATTAGCCAAATTCAGACAATATTTGATTTGTGGTGAAAACGGACCACAATAGCTTGAAGTATTTCGTTAGTCAAATTGATTTGAGTGATAGGCAGCAAAAATGGGTGAGTAAGTTGCAATATTATTATTTTGATATTAAATATGTCAAGGGAAAGAACAATGTAGTAGATGCATTGTCTAGGAGGCTTGTTTTATGTTCTATGAGTGAAATTACAGTTGATTAGAAGGTTGTAATCACAATTGAGTATGCAAAAGATGGATTTACTACAAATGTCATGGAAGTTAAAATTGATGATGAGAGATACGAGGTGGTTAATGGTTTGATTTTGTACAAAAATAAGGTCTTTTTATCCACTAAATCTAAGCTAAAATGACAAATAATGAGGGGTGTACATGATACTCTGATGGCTAGTCATTCGAGGTGTTTCAAAACATACAAGCAAGGGAGAGGTTCTTTTGGAAGGGCCTTAAAGGGGATATTCTTCAATACATCAGAGAGTACATTATTTGCCAATGAAATAAGGATGAACAGACTTTTCTAATTGGTCTTTTATAACCCTTATTGATTCCCACACAAAAATAGAAAAGCATATTGATGGATTTCATCATATGGTTGTCCATGGCACAAGGTAAGAATAGTATGTTTGTGGTGGTGGATAAACTCACTAAATATGCATATTTTTTACCACTTCCAACCAAGTATAATACTCCTATAGTGGTTGATATATTTTTCAAAAAAATATTTAAACTTCATGGATTGCCTAGGAACATTATAAGTGATAGGGACAATAGGCTCATGAGTCTCTTTTGGAAATAACTCTTTTATTTGGTGGGTACAAAGTTGTCTCCCAATACTAGCCACCACCCACAAACTAATGGGTAAACTGAAATAGTGAACAAATGGATAGAAGGATACCTCTGAAACTATGTTTTAAGGAAACGAACAATGTGGAATAGGTGGTTGTGTATTACTGAGTATTGCTACAATATAACATACCATATGTCAATTGGTATGTCACCTTTCAAGGCATTGTATGGGTATGATGCTTTCTCCTTTGTACACTTGATTTCAACTGATAGTAGAGTGCCCAAAGTTATGGATTTGGTACAATAGAGCATTGAAATTTTGGATTAGCTCCAAATAAATATTCAACATGATCAAAACCAATAGAAATTATATGTGGACCAACATCGAATATAGAGAACTTTTGTGGTAGGTGACATGGTTTTCTTGAGATCGCAACCATATAGACAATCTTCCATCAAGAAAAGTGGAACAAAAAAGCTTAAGCCTCACTTTTATGGTTCCTAAAAAATTCTAAGGAGGTTAGAGAAGTTGATTACGAACTAGAGCTACTTGAATGTATCCAGATTCAGAATGTATTTCATGTTTCATGCCTAAAAAAGACACTTGGAAAACACATCACTCCTTTCGTTGATTTGTTTCCACTTGATTATGAAGGCAAGGTATTTTTGGTTTCGGATTCTATCATAGAGTTTTGGGAAAGGAAGCCTAGGAACTGAAGCATCATGGAGTACTTGGTTTGTAAGAAGGATTTGCCTCTTGAGGATGCTACTTGGAAAGGGACAGCCATCCTGCAACATCCAAACTTGTAATTTCTTGAGGACAAACAATTTCAAGAAGGGAAGACTGTCATGCTCCCTTCTCAAATATGAGTGGTTGAAGACCCTTAGCCTAATTCTTTGTTGTTTCCCATAGGTTAAGGGAAGGAATATTCAAAGGGGAAACTTTGGTTCTCTTTTTCAAGTTTTAAAAAGGTGCTTTTAATATTTTTTTCTAATTTGAAATTGAAAAGGGAGATTTTGGATCATGGGCTAGTTTAGCCCTTAAGTGAAGTTATAAGGCATCTACTTTTTTAATTTTTTTGAATTTTCCCTCTAAGTAGAGTACACCTTTTAGTAAGGCTTTTAGAAAATAATGATATCAAAAGAGGAAGGAGGGTCATTTTGAGAGGTTACTATCTTTTATGGATTGAATTTCTGAGTTTGAGTATGAAACACTTGGCTTATCTCCATTGAAGACGAAAACCTTTACTAGAAACCTAAAGTTAAGGACTGAAACCCTTAACCTCACTTGGGCAACTTCTTTTCAAAGGTTGTAAATGACAGATTTGAGCAGTTGGTGGTTTCTAGGGCATCATCTTGTGGAGCACAATAGTTTGCAGGGTTTTGAGAGAGGCATGGCTATTGGAGACTCTTTGGAGGGTGGTGAATTACTTTGAAAGACATTTTTAGGTCAATGAACCACTTGAAGGGTCTACCCTAGGGTGGCAACCCACTTTGGGAAATAAATTTGTAGTTTTTAGGGCAAAGTATTGGAGATTTTTGATATATTTACAATCAAATAATCAGTTGGTATTTATTTATGAATTTTTAGCCATACACTTGTATGTAGAAATAAGATTTGAAGGTATTTCATGAGTTTTAATTATTATAAAATTTTTGGCAAGTATTTTGATAATAAAATATTGTAATTAGTGTCATAAATGTGTATTTCCAGGATTTTTGGTTATTTTAACGGTTTGAAATAAAAACCAACAATTACTCTTGTTGGTGTTAGGGTTTGTGGTCAATTTATAGATTTTCATAATACGACCTAACAAGGAAATTACATAATTAGGTGGGAAAACCTCTAGTGGAGGTAAAAAAAACCCACAATAGTTGATGTTTAATAAACAAGCAACTATATCACCTCAATACAAATATCTTTTTCTTCTCACTTCTCAGATAATCTTCACAAAGCCCTTCACAATATTTGCTACATGCAAATATCAATTTACCAATTCTTAATATTTCACAATAGGGGTAAAACCCTATTTGTAGTGAAATGTGAAGGGAGGTGACCATTGTAACCAATGGGTCTAACCATCTTGAAAGCCATTTAAATTATAGGTAAGTATTAAACAAATATAACTTTATTATTTATTTTCATGAGGTTTTCATCTCATGCCAATAAATAATATATTATTATTTAATTAATTACCAAGGTAAGCTAATGATTAATCAATCCCACTTAAAAATTAAATGCTCTAACAAAATTTTGATTTCCCTATTATTGTCATTCTAGGAGCAATTCTTTCAAATCACTCCTCCATTAGGTTCAACATAGAATGACATGTGCCTCAAGTCAAAAAAACTAAATCTAGTTTTATCTCAACATAACTCACCTCCAACATGAGTGGAATTGTGCCTATATCATTATAATATGGAATCTTACCCCCGTCTTGATGGAGACTCTAGTTGGTTTGAATGGTGGGCCACTATGAGCTCTTGAGCTACAAAATTCCTCTGTATCTACAATAAGTAGGCAATTGAGTTTTGTTGTGAATCCCATGGTACATCATACTATGAATATTTGTGATCATCACAAGATCTTTAGAGTTTGTGGTGAAAACACAAAGGAGGGGGACCGATTGAGGTTTTCCTTTATTTTAGTGTTGTTAGGTCCATATATTCATGTATGGCCACACTTTCAACACTTACTCATATTTGACACACTAAACAAATTTTCATTTCATTAATATTAAAACCATTACAACAAAATAATCTAACACATTCACACACTCACACATGCCTCTAAAGACTTATTACATTACATAAAAGAGTTTTGGACTCATATAATTCCTCATAAACTGATACAACTTTTTATTTTGTTCTTGGAGAGTTTTGTTCCTTCACAACTTGTCTTTCTCTCCCAAAAGCTATTTTCAAATCATGTATTTTTATTTTCCTTCCCAACTTCATGGAGTGTATCTTTTACTTCCCCAGCGTCTACATATTATACAATAGTTTGACACCTTTGAGTTTTTGTCATTAAAATCCAAACTATTAGTAACGGATCTTGGGTATGTTGGGTGAATATTTTGTCGTCAACTAACTGATGACAAAATGGGTATATCAACCACATCATAGGGAGATTTACACCACGAAAAGTATGGGTTTACCAGATCTTTACGAAGTAAATCTCTCCTCTCATCAAGGGGAGGTTCCCTATAAATATTCACGCGCTATATGCATATATATAATTAAGTAGAAAATAACACATGGGGTGGTATAACAACATCTACCTCTCTTTTTTCAGAGGTAATGTACAAAGAACAAAAGAGTGAAATCCTGGTCTGTAGCTAACAACACTCCTCTTCTTTCAGGAATGGTATCAAATGGAGAGCAGGAGATCACCTGAGGTAACAAAGTCCACAAGAACACTCACATAAGCACAAAGTCTTCCATAGCTTCTTTCACCGATTCAGAACAAACGTAACCGTAGAATAAAACAAAGCACAAAGTCTCCGCCTGAAACTACAAAAGATAACTGAATCTCAAAGATAAAAGAAGCTCAAAGTCTATCCTCTACCTTTAGAAACACTCTTAGATAATATAAGCACATCCACTTTGCTTATTAAATCAGATAAATAAGATATTACTAGGAAAAAAGACATAAGAACTATTTCTTAAATAACACAGACAATCTCAACACAAAGTCTGAAATAACCTGCTTCTCATTCATTCAACAAAATATGATTTACAAATTTGAGCACAAAGTCTCAAAAGTTGCTTCAATTTCAGCAGTGTTTGCTATTAATTTTTTCAAGATCCTTTACAAATGAGGTCTCCACTATATATAGGGAGAAAATTCTCAAAAACCAAAAAATAATAAAATACAAAAATATCTCGGTCAAAGATCACTCATCTTTGACTTTGAGATATTTTTCTGAAATATTTACATTGAATTACATCTTACAAAATTGCATGCACTTTCCACAAAACAGAAGTGCATAAGGAGAGAAGAAGAAAGAAGGGGAGAAATTCAGTTCTTGCTGCCAAATTTCTTCAAATTTCTTGATCCGGTGCAATCGTGTTCTTGGAGATGATTTTGGCTCTGATTAACGCGTCCTTCAATGCTGTGATGGCCTTAGTGTGACCAGTTAACCTGGATTTTAGATTTTCCAAAGTTAACTGAGCATCTAGAATATTGTCCACAGAAGACATTGAGAAAGATTTTTCTTCAAAATCTCTTCGAATCATCTCATTGAAATTTTGAATCATTTCTTCTGCCGGAAGGAACTGATTGTCCTTAGAGGTCAGGTTGCATGGCAGCTCTTCTAGTTTATTTAGCAGGCTCAGGTCACTCTTCTCACTAGCCTCCTTGAAAGCTTTGAGATCATCAATTAAATCTTTGAGTATCTAAATCCTGAAGATCAGTGACTCTTTGATTTCAACATAGGAGTCCTTGCTGGAGATAACACCGATAGATATCAGGGTACGTTTCTTCAGATCCTTCATCTCCTTCCATTTGCTAAGAGTCTTTTTTGAGCTATCGATCTCTTGAGAAATAAGGGAGACAAAGTCATCTACCTATGCTTTTACCTTTCTCATCTTACTCGTCCTTTTTACAACCTCTGATAGTAAAGAAACTCCCTGAGTGTGCATTCTTTCAATATAATCCTCCAGTACTTTTCCCTTCAAATAAGTCTTTTCTGCTTTCTGAATGACTGGGTCATCTATGGAGAAGGCCTCTGGAGTTGCTGCTTCAGGGGGAAGGGTGAACCTTCTTATTACTGCTGTTAGCTACTCTATTTTGGCCTTGTAATAATCTTTCATCTCCTTCTCTCGATCAAATTTCTGGACCATGATGTCCATAGCAGCCTGAAGATCGCTTTTCGTACCTTCGTGAGTAACTTTGCCAAGTTCAACACGAGAGATGACATAGCTGCTCATCTCAAAACTCTCAAGGGTTGCATCTTGTGGAGGCCTAGCCATTTCCAAAAATTTTTGCCCTTTTTCCTCAACCAATTTTGAGAGGATTCTTGGCCTCTTAGGAGCTTTAGCTTTCACTAGCACTATTTTGCCAAAGTCAAATTCATCTGGAGAGATGTCCAACTTATTTTTTTTGGGGGTGAATGCTAACATCCAGGGCGGGAGAGAAGTACCTACTGTGGTAATGGTTCCCTCTGTTGGTGTTACAACGGCAGCTTCTACACTATTGGTGGTGATAGTAGTCATAGTTGGAGTAACCAGCAAAACTGTACCAACCATTGATTCTGGCTCTTGTGTAGGACTTGCTACCAAGTTGAAGGAAGGAGATGATAAACTTGGGATGGAACCAGAAGAGTGAGGAGAACCTCCAAAAGTGCCCTGAGGATTGCCGAATATGACTCTGGGAGGAGAGGTAGCTCCAAAAGAGGGAACACTAATCGGAGAGATAGGAGAAGAGGGCACCACAAGAGATTGAGGAGAAGAAGGAGAGACGCTCTTGAGTGGCTGCGCTTCTTCTAGTGAGAGTGGAGGTCCAGTGCTTGGTTGCCCTGACGGTTGATCATCTGTCTCCATTAGCTGGGCTTCCTGTGTCTGAGGACTCTGCTCTTTGGTTCCTTTTGCTGCCGCTTCAGGCTCTTCTGCAGTCATTAGATTCTTAGATACAAAGATGATTCTAGGCTTGTGAGGCCTAGAAGGGGAAGGTACATCACCTTTATTCTTAGTTCTATTTTCTGCCTTCTTCTTCATCTCTGCTTGATATTCAGTCTCAGATCTTATGACAAATTCTTTCAGGATGATCTCTTTGGCTGCTAACCAATCATTGGTGTTAGCCAATACTGGTTTGAATCTTTTCCTCAGAGAAGTCAGCTCCTTTTGAGACCACTGTGTTGGAGGAAGAGAGGAACCAGCAACCTTTTCTGCCAGGTATTTTCTATTGATAACATTTTTATCATCGATCAGGCTAGAGGGGATCTCTGCAAGTCCCAGATATTTGATTTGCTCTAGGGTCAGCCTGCAGAAGTCTATTTTCTTGATTTCTTCAGCCATTCTTAGGTCGATCTAGACATCCTCAATCATGGGCTCATGAAACTGAGTTTTCTTTTTGATTTTGTCTTTAACGCCCCTGTAGTCGATTTTTTCTCTTCTCTTAAATGGTCTTAGAGTGACCATCTGCATTTCAGTTTCCATGACCTTGGCTTTGGCTACTGTTGCAATGGAGTACCTGCCAATCTCGATTGGAAACCTGAAACTTGGTTTCTTCAGCTCCATTTGTCTGGTATGCACGATAATCAGTTGTCGACAAAGTTCCATTAGTACTAGCTTATCTGAAGGGAACCTAGGGAGCATGTATGGGTAGCCTTGGAAAAAGCCAACTCGAAGATAGCAGAAGGTGGAGAATTGCAAGAACATGCAGCCGTAATCATTAACCACTATCCAGGCCTCGTCTGATACTCTCTTCTGCTCAAGCTGAGGGTCAAAGAGGCATAGAAATGTGGCAAAAAAGGCATCATTTACCCTCTTGAAGTGGCGGGTCGATCCTTGCAGAGTCAGCTGAGGGTAATATGAGTACACTGGGGTTGTCTTTCTATCCCCCTCTGTGGTTAAGCCTGAAAAAGTCTGCATTGTGGCAGCTATGTACACAAGGTACGAAGTCATATAGAACTTGTAGGAGGTCTGCACCTTGGTTAGCTATTCATAGAGAGCATTACTGATCTGCTCTCCCCAAAAGATGACCTATTTGCTCTGGAGGATGATTTTAATGAATGGATACATCCATTCATGAAACAGTGAAGAGGACGGGAGGCCTCGTACCCTGCTGAGAAGGGTGATCAAGTCACCAACCTCCTCAATGAAGTCACTCCTTGAAAAGTTTCATGGCCATCTTGATAAGCTAGTCCTGGGGGTTTTCAGCCATTTATAATTCATGACTTTTTTCGCCCTCTTAGGGTCTTTATCATATTCTTTCTGAGCATCCACGAAGTCAATCTTGGTTACTTCAGTGGCTGGAGGGCACATGAAAACTTTATCGATGAATTCGGGGTCCAACCGAATCACCATGTTGCCGCTGGCGTCTGAGACCAACCTGGTCTCTTTGTTGTAGAAGTGAGCACATTGGAGAATGAACTCAGTGTGATGTGCTGCTACTGGGAAGGCGGCCACCAGGTGGATGTTACTTTTGACGATCCTCTTCATCCCGGTGCTTGGATTTGTCACCTTTGTTCGTGCTAGGAATTCGGCCATGTCCACGTGGCCGATCTCGGTGTCCTGAATGTCATCGACATTTAAGGAGACTGATGTGAGCGGGAAGACGCCCTGATACTTGTACTTCATGGTCTTTGCTTTTTTTAGAGACACTTTAGACATGGGAACTGATTTTGGCCAGACAGGTGCTGATGAGCAAGAGCTCTCTGAAGGTACTGCAGACATGATTGCGAGATTAGAGGAGAGTGGACGAAAGGGGAAAGCACAATTTAAGTGATCATGGTCAATGGGGGTCACTTAAAAAGGCCAAGTGGAAGAAAAGACCAAAAAATGAGGAAGAAAAGGAAAGAAAAAGTCAACGCAAAAAATCCTTCGGAGTTAGGAAAATCTGAGGGAGGGATCCACGGGCAGCAAAATTTGCTACCCCTGCAAGTTAAAGAAAAAAGATGCAAGGGCGGTGAAATTCACTGCCCTTGTAGGGATGACCTACACAGGCGGCGAATTTTGCTGCCCCTGCAGTTCGAAAAGGCAAGGGTAGGGGCGGCGAATTTTACTACCCCTGCAGACTAGAAATGCTTCGGCGGCGATATTCGCCGCCGATGCACGTGGGGCAAGGAACGTGTGCGAGTGGCTAAATTCACCACTTGTGCATGAGAGGGTGCACGGGGAAGAGGGAACGAGATGCATGGGCGGCAAAAATGGCCGCCCTTGCGGGTTTTGCAATGAAAACCCGCGGGGGATGGAGAGGGACGACATTTTTAGCCATCCTTGAAGGGATAAAGCTTCATAATAACCTAAAAAATGATAAAAAGAATAAAAAACTAAGGAAGAATGAAGAAAAAAACAAAATAAATGCAAAGAATGAGACCTACCTGGAAAACTGCGTGCGCCACAAGCTCGAATCTGTGAAAATGCGCTTCAAATCACTCGCTAGATCATCCAGACACGAAGGCAGGAGGAGAGGAGGAAGCAATGAGAAGAAATGAGGTTCAAATCGGTTTATATGGGGTGAAAATCGACCCCAATAACCCACTACACGTGGCAATAAATGTCACGCATGAAAATTGAGGCATGCTCGAGCGGCAAAATTTGCCGCCCTTGCATGTCTTGGTGGGTCCGAATGCAGGGGCGGCAAAATTTGCCGCCCTTGCAGGTCAAGATGTAAGGGCGGCAAAATTTGCTGCCCTTGCAAGAAAAATGCAGGGGCGGCAAAAATTGCCGCCCTTGCTTTCAAAGGGTCAGAATGCACTGGCGGCAAATTTGCTGCTTGTGCACAGAAAGAAAAAAAGACCAACTCTGGAAGAGGCAGTCTGGGGGAGGGGTTCCTTGGTCGCAACGAGATCGTGGTTACTCTCGCGTTCCTCGATGAAGACGAGAACGAATTTAAAATCTGTCTCGAAAATAAACTTAGAGAGATAAAAGATGAAACAGACAAGTTTCGTAGGGGGTTGTTCCCAAAAACGGGCTAATCTAATTTTGGAAACAACAGGGTACACAGGGGGTAATTTTAGGCCGAACAACAATTACCAAAACTATCATAAATTCATAGTCATCAATCTAATTGATATAAAATTTCAAACCCAGTTTATAGAATACATTTTCTATCACCGCTCTACCAAGTGTTTTGACACAATCAGATGATATACTTTTGTGGTGACTCTACATGATCTGGAATTTTGTGCAACAATTTTAAATGTTAGGTTCTATGATTCTACCAAGTTTCATCATCATATTATTTTTACAATATTATTGCAAGTAAATAAACCTCCTTCCAAGTATAGTAGTTGGTATGTTTTCGCAAGATCTCTAAATTATCTGAATCTTGGTACAAATGTTGTGTCATATGATATGACCTTACAAAATTTCATCTTCTAATTTTTATCATAATTTAAGAATCATTTTCAACAAGTGTCTATGACTTAACAACCCACATAAACTGACATAAATAGACAAAATATCTCTGCACTTTTCTCATGGTAAAAAAATACTTCTACAACACTAATATTAAGAGGTTAACAAGCTCACATAAACGAAGCCACAAAGCAAAAATCTAAAAACAAACACCACACTCTATTTTTGGTTGATGCAAGATTACACAAACCCTTGGGTACTCCTGTTGATGCTGTGGATTGCACCCTTGATAGAAAGACTGAGCTTCTGTCTTCCACGCGGCACAATAGAGACTCCCCTCTTGCTATGGGTCTGGCAAAACTGAGGGGAGAATCTCTAGATAAATGCTAGCTCCCTTTGATGCATCTCTAAATATTTTCTACTACTACTACTACTAACAATGGGGGGGTGAAAAGAGAGAAGAAATAACTAGAACAGAAAACTACTCTAAGTGGTGATGCACCAAATGATGTTGACTTACTCAGCTGTTCACACTTCAAACTAGAAAGGGGGCAAACATACACTTTATTTGGTAAAAGACCAGACTGTAGGGATCTTTAAAAGGGAGGCTTAATGAAGACACATAAGAAATGTAACTTAGCATAGGGGATGTAGAAGATACACTGTCTGATAGCTACTCTTTTCTGTCTCTGCGCTCCAGATGCAACACTTCTTGTTAACCTGTAGAACTGGTGCTTTGGCTACACTAGGTGTGTTGGTGTCAATTTGCGAGAGCATCAAGCTAAAATAACTAAACACAGAATTGATACACAAATACACTCAAAAGCATAACCAGTCAGATATAGGTAAAACACTTTCTTATTGATTCAAGGTGAAATTTTGGCAGGGCTGCGCCATACAAAAATGAGAGACATTTCTCCAATGAGAGTTTTCAATATATAGAGAAAGAAAGAGGCTTTTGGCACCTTCTGGAAAAAGTTGTCCATGCTGCGTTGAATGCCTAGGGAGGAGAAAAATTGGTCATGCTGGTGTCATCCTTCTAGAAAGCCCTGAAATAACCATGCTGTAAATGTCACCAGTCTGGACTTTAGCACCTAACCCGTATTAAAAATCACTGCAAAAACATGGGTTTTACGCGACTGTCTACTCATTAATGTAAAATAAGGAAAAAATAGGTTGCACTTTCACTATTTGCACTCTTTAATGACCACTTGGCAGAGACTGTTTCAACTGCTAGAATAACTCCTCTATTGACGCTTTCTTTTGCCACTTGGGCTATTTTATTTGCCCCTACACTTGGCTGGGTACATCTTTTGAAACATTTCAAATGTTGTTTTAGGTGTGCATGGCTGTGTTCTAGATTCTTTGTTTTTTTCCCTCTTTCCTTGCTATATTTTGTCTCTTTATGGTAATCTGAGCTCTCGGGGCTATCTTCTCATCCTTTGCTAGCTCCTTGGGCTCCTTTCTCAGTGGGTTGCTGAGTTCACTTGCGGCCTTCGCTTATGAGTTCTTTCGGGTTCTCTTCAACTGTTAACATGCATGGGCCCATTTTTAAACATTTGAGAATCAATGGCTATTCCATCATCATAAAGTTGATGTCTACAGGCCTATCACCATACGAAAGCCAACGACTATTTCACCGCCTTAAATTTGACATTCATGCACCCATTACCAGATGTTGGAACCTCCAACGACTAGTTCGCTACATTAAATTTGACATCTTCATGCCCATCACCCCTTTAGCAGTTTCTTCGGCTTTCTAAAATTGAACCTTCCTTAGATTTCCTTCAGACAAAAGTCTAAAAGAATCCCTTGTCTTTTATTTAGATTTCCTTCAAACAAAAAATCTAAAGGAATACTTTGCCCTTCGCTCTTTGATGAATCAACTCACTGCCTTCTGTGAGGGCCCTTTGGGTCTTGAAATGCCCCTTTGGAACTTCTAATTTGGTCCCTTCTTGGTCGTTGAGAGTCCCCCACAAGGGCACCTGCCCTTCGGGCTCCTTTGGGCTCCCTTGGTTCTCAATTCCTTTGGACAAAATGTCTGAAGGAATTCCTTCGGACATTTTGCCCGAAGGAAATCTTTTCTTTGGAGTCTCGGCCCTTTCTCTCTTCTTGAATTCCTTCAGACAAAATGTCTGAAGGAATTCCTTCAGACATTTTTTCGAAGGAAATGTGCCTTTAGATTTTCCCTTGGATTTTCTTCAGATAAAATGTTCAAAGAAATCCTTTGTCTTTTACCTTGTATTTTCTAAAGGACCTTTGCCTTTATTTGTCGTGGATTTCCTTCAGAAAAAAGTCCGAAGGAATTCTTTGCCTTGCTCACTTTTTTGAAGAAAAACTCTGCCCTCCGCAAAGAAATCTTTTGTCTTTAGTTGTCCTTCGGAGCTCGCCAAATGGTCCCATTTGTCACTTGTCTACCCCCCGCAAGGGCACTTGACCTTCATGACCTTGTAAAAGACTTGTACTTATTTTAAATTGGCTCCTTTTATCAATAAAAGGCCTGTCCAAGGCAATTGCCCAAAGTGAAATAAGCCCTATATCAAGCCAAGAACCTACAGGCTTGGATCTCTCAACTCTTTATAAGACCAGAACTATTGCAAAGGGAAATGGAGCATTTGCAGTAAGTGTTGATGCATCCAACACTGATGGCTCAGAACAACAGGGAAAGAAGGAGACCAACTTTTGGCTTGCAGGGCCAAAAATGGTCAACAACTCCTACATCAGACACCTAAGATTTATAAAATGTGAGTTCTTGCTCACATAAATAGAATAAGTGTAAAAACCACTTTTTTGACCATGAAGTATAGTGGCTATGGCATGCTTTCTCTTCCAACACACCAAGTACTTCAGCTTATTATTGTATATTTTCTTCCATCTCTAGCATCTTCTTGTTGGTTTCAAATCTATCTTCTTCATCTTACCTCTACTCTTATTTTCCTCTTCTACGCTCTTTTTTTTTAATCTCTCCCCACTCCTTTTATGGGGTTAGACCCAGCATAATCTCCTTCATTTATGGGATTAGACCCACCATAGTCCATCCTCTTCTTCTAAAGACTCGTCCTTTTTTCTTCCCTTATTCTCCACATGCTTTGGCTGATATGAAAATCAACAACTCCTCTTCACTTTCTTTCTTGAGGGCATAATTGAGTATTTCTAGCTTCAAATATTCAACTTAGATGGCCTCTTTGAATGCCTCCATTCTCTTCATTTATACACATGCACACGACTACATTCACAAATCAACTTATAAACATGAAAATTAATAGTCCACATCAGTGTTTCCTCTATCTTCACACTTTTATCTTGATTCTCATCAGGCCCATGCTTCTCAAAGCATCTGTCACCCTTCCTGCTCCTCAGAACAATGATTAAATTCCCTTTTGACAACTCTTATTCACTTATCAAACTCTTTATATCAACACTAAGTTGATTGCTTTCACTTTCTTTTATCTCCACAACCACTCCATGTGCAAAGAATCTGCACTCTCCTTATCCATTTTAGAACAATGTAAACTTTGACTCATAAGAGTCTTTCCTCCAATATCTACATGGGCTGCTTCCATATATGCAACACCACTTTTAAATTTTAGTCCTCTTAGTAGAAGCATGTCCACCATCTCAATCTCAATCTCCTTTGTTGTACTTGCACATTGAACAACATATTAAGGGAATAAAGAGTTCCCACAATCACTTCTTCTATTTCTTATTCACACTACAAGGACATGTTGTCCAAGTACTTTTTGCTACTCACAGTCTTCTCAAAGATTTATCCTTCATGATGGACTCACATAGGCCCATTTTCAACAACCTTCATGGTTGTTATCTCCTCATTCTTATTCCTATTTTCTTCTCTTGCAAATGGATGGTCTACAACCATACTCTCCTCATATGCATTGACTTGCACTTCTTTTGCCTCTATTTTTTCTTTCATGGAAAATTACAACTCATCTTGGTTGCTCTCTTCATTCACCTCTATTGTTTCATTTAAAGAAACCTCCAATTCCTCATGGCTGCATTCTTCATTCACCCCTGTTATTTCATTTACAAAAAATTTTAGCTTTCTTTGGTTATCCTAAACTCTTTTACCTTCCAAAATAAAAAATGCAAACTCATTACCTTAATTAACCAATGAATGGTCATCCACAAACTCATTCCCATCATCACATAATAGGTCTCCTTCTTTCGGTTCAATAACTATAAATTTTATATCCTCTTGCATGAGGATATATTTATCTATAGACTGCTCACAACTCTTTTTCAACTGACTATTTTCTAAAATAGACTTGGGCTTCTCACATGGAAATGTCACCTTCTTATTGTCTTCCAAGACAACTTTATTCTCTACATACACATACTTCTCCTTGCTACTTCTCAAAATGGACTTAAACTTCTCACATAATAACTTCCCCTTCATATTGCCTTTCATGGCAATCTTCTTCTTCTTATCTCTCAAGCCTCATCACAAAAAGCTTCGTTATCCACTATTGTTACAATTTTAGGTGCAAAAAATGACCCAACAACTTGGAAATCATATGTTCCCATCTAGTCACCTTCTTATTTCCTTTTCCTTATCTCCTTGTTTGGAGATGTTTCCAATATAAAGTTACACTTGCCCATAATTTCTTACTTGCAACCTTTACCCTCATAGGGTTTTCAATATTCTCATATTTGAAATAAACTTATAACTCCACTATCCATTTCATAAACTTATCAAGGCTCTCTTTACCACATAAAAATTTAATATCACAAAATACTTACCTCTTTCCTTCACCATGACCTCTTATAATTTTTTCCTTATGCTAAAATATTTTTCTCCACTTACTTGGCCTTTTTCTAGATAATCCAATCTCACTTTTAGGGACATCAACCCATTCATTATCCCTTCTTTATCATCTTTACTCACAGCTTTAATATCTTCATTTTGTGTAGTCATCTCCATCATATATAGTCTTATATAAAATCTTTTCAACATCTTTGTCAAGTCTTCTACATCTAGTGCTCTTCTTCCTTTGTATGGCATATCTCAACAAAAAACAAGCTTATCTTTCTCAACCTACAACAAACTCAAAATAAAACCTCTCAAGATCCCTCTAAAATTACATAACTTATCTCACACCTATAACAAACTCATGCAAGCTTCTCTTTCACAATTTGCAACACACTTATCATACTTCTCTTTCACAACTTGCAACTAACTCATACAAGAGTTTCATGCACACAACCTACAAGGAAAACACTTTGATCTAATACCACTTGGGGCAAACGTAAAGCGGGGGATCAATTAAGGTATACCTTTATCTCTTATCTTTGTGTTGATAGGTTTGGACATTCACTTACGATCACACTTTCAACACTTACTTAGACTTGACACAATAAAATTTCATTTCATTAACTTAAAAAAATTATAGTGGAATAAATTAACACACTCAGATACTCACACATGTTTCTAAAGGTTTATTACATTATACAAAATATTTCCAAACTCTCACAGTTCCTCCTGAACTTATACAACTCTATTATGTTCATGGAGAGTTCTGTTCCTTCACAACTCGTCTCTTTCTCTCAAAAAATCTTTATTCAAATCCTTTATTTCTCTTTTCCTCCCCAACTTATTGGATTGTATCTTTTACAAGATCACAAAAATAAAACCACAAACCTAAAACTCAAACAAAACCACCACACTCTATTTTTGGTTGATGCAAGATTACACAAACCCTTGGATGTTCCTACATCAGTTTGCCTCTTAATCAAGACATGTAAAAGTAAGTTAATATAAAACATCATAAGCTCAAGGTCGAAGAGACATATCGAACTCATGGTGCCCAAATATGTGCTTATATACAATGATTGAAAATTGGATACAAAGCTTCTAAAGAGTTTTTATTCCACATTTATTCCAAGAAGGCAGTGACCAGGGTGAAATCCATTTGTGAGGTCAATCAAAAATTGACACAACTTCCTAATATCTTGAGAGATTTTTTCTCTCATTACCATAGAGTTTTTGCAGCTCATTTGTCTACCCCAATGTGTAGGATGCCCTCTCAAAGTATTTTCAAGTTGTTCCTTACAAAATTTTAAGGGCCAATGAGTGGTTTGTGATTGATTCTTATTTTTATAATAATTTCATGAAGTAGTTCAACATATGGCTATTGCCAAGGCCTCTAAAATAGATGGTTTTATTTGTAAATTCTACCAAGCCTAGGTCCAAATTCACATAGTCTATTTGAAGGTTGTTCATACCAACTCCCTTGACAAGTTCATTAATCAAGGTAACATCAAGTTCATTTGTAGGGTTATGGACCTGGAACTTATTACCCTTTGGGATCCAATTGCCACTTTTTATGTATCTTACAAGATAATCGCCAAAACCCTTGCTCTCAGGAAGATCTATCTATTACATCTCATTATCCACCTAGAGTAAACTAGTTTCATATGTAATAGATAATTTTTAGATAATGTAATTGTAGTATTGGAAGGGATTAAACATGCTTTCTCATCATAAAAAAATATTTATTCATCAAGATATATTTTGAGAAGGCATATGCCAAAATTGAGTGGCCCCTTATCCTTGCAACACTATAGGCATTAGGGTTTGGTGCAAGATTTGCACAAACAATTAATATGTTTTTTCAGTTTGTTAGTGCTTGTATCAAAATTAATGGGGTCCAATATGAACTCTTTGGTTTGTTCAAATAAATTAGGAAAAGTTTCCCACTTTCTCTCTACCTCTATGTTTTAGAAGCATAAGGGTTTGGTTATCTCCTTGTCTACTACACCACTAGAGGTTTGGTTAAATAAATTGCTCTCCCTTAGTTTCAGATTCAGATGATAAATGGTCATTTTGATGACGATTCTTTTTTCACCCAATAAAAGACATTCCATCAATGCCATGGACTGTTTAGACTTCTTCTATTTAGCCTTTGAATTTTCTATTCAATGGAATAAAACTTAATGTTATAGACAATCTAATACTCCCAACCTAGTTGGATTGGAAAAAATTGAGTTGTAATGGATTCAACATGGTGAACAATTCAAATTTTTAGGCATCCCTTTTAGCTTTCAAACAACCCCCTTAGATATTTGGAATTATGTGGTGTAAAGGGTGGAGAAGAAAAAATATATTTGGATCATTAAACCTCTATCCTTGGCTGACAAGTTTTAGGTGTGCTCTAAGGTCCTAGTAGTTACTCATGTCTATTATTAGTCTTGTTGGGCACCATCTAGAGATGCATATTGTAAACTTGAACATCTTCTTAGAGACTTTCTTTGGGCCAATTCTGAAGGTTCTAAAGGGTTCCATAATGTTGCATGGAATATTTACTACTAGCCTAACAAGATGGGTGGCCTTGGCCATCTAGATGTCAAACACCAAGGCATTGCCCTTTGTATCAAATGGAATATTCATTATTTTTAGGAAGAAGAGGCTTGGAAGTTTTTTCTTTGCCATTGCATAAGTGAAGGTAACACCAATGCAAAGGAATTAGGGAGAAGTCATAGCTCTCATCTCCATTTAGTTCTTGTCTCTACAAGTTTACTTGATTATCCACTTATTTATAAGGTCATATTTCCCTTTATTTTGCATCAACTTGCTTACTAAGCTATGTAGTATCCACTCACTATTTGTTTATGCAAGACTTATAACCTTTCCCTCTATTGTGTTAGACTCCCCCTTGTGAATTCACAAGAACTATCTCAGTCCATATTCAATTCTCTTTCAACTCCTTGGGTTACACTTCATACACTAGGTCCTTTAAACAAGTCTTGTTAGGTCTCAAAGAGCCAAAACTAGAACTAGGTGTCCAAGAGCCAACATAAATGCTTTGATTGCCTTAAAGGATCTTACCTAACCTGATCATACCCATTCTAAGGTATCCACTTCCCTACAACAACTTTTTATGTCTCACAGGCTCTCTACAACCCCTTTTGGCTTGTAGCCTTCTTTTCAATAAGAACTCTTTGTTTCACCATTATAAGATTTATATCTAAGGTAAAATAACATTTATGGGATTCATTTATACCCCTTAATATGTGTGTAAAGTTTCATACCCAGACTCCTATCCTTTCTACTATTTCCTTTGTAACATATCCTTCCTTTAAGGCCTAATTAACCTCTCTTTCATGACTTAGTCTTCATAATCTATATAATATCGTACCTGACAACTTCGAAAAATCCTTCAATACTTCAAGTATGTGATTCAAGGTAAGATTACAAGTTTTTATATTTTTCCAAGTGTCCAATCTCTCAGAATCTTCAAAACCCTAGTTCTAGGGTTACACTTGCCTGCACATACCTGAGGCCATTCAAAATTAAATATTCTAAGTTCCTTTGCATTTAAAAATCCCAAATTAGATTTAAAAGTTATGTATTAGTCTCTTACAACCTTTTCAAAATATAATCACCCTTACTTGAGCATCTTCATGGTTTTTAATCCAATTTACATTTAACTGTGAAGGGGAAAGGATGTTTCTCAGGACTGTCATGCAGTTACAAAAATTATACTTGGTCCCAATGCTAAGAACAAAATATATAAGCTTTGTTACATCCTTCAATATGTATCAACACCATATAAATCCAATGAACCACTATAAATGTACCTTTATTTACAAATATAACACACATAGTCCTACAGCATAGGGGTCTATATAGTGATTACTTTCAAAACAAGTGTCTTTTGGATACTTCCATTATAAGATATTGACTTTACCTCTTTTTATGACTAGAATAATTTTGCTTCATTACACATTTCCTTGATCAAGTATATGCATCCTTCACAGTCCTCTTAAATAGGGGTCTCAATGACTGCAACAGGGTTTTGAGGTTGATGACCCTAATTATATTTAGGTTCATGTTCACAAATACATTTTTGTCATATCTAAACCCTTACTCCTCTTTTCTAACTATTCTCCCAACCCTTTTCCAAATTACTTTTCTAACATGCTATCTACAAGATTGATTTATTGTATATGCAGGGTTGGATATCATGAAAATAGGGTACTAGTAAATTAATCCATTTCACACATTTACACCACCTTGGATTGATTTATCTGACCTTACTTCACATATTTTATTGGTTTACAAGACCCCATCCTTGGAACAAGATTTATCTTCCTCAAAGTACATTCTATAACTTTATAATTTTTGGAAATCTGGACTATCACTGTGTGGACAGTGTCTTTGAAAGAGAATATATTTAATTGAAAATCAAGCACTTGTAATCTTTATTACATTTCCTAGAGAGACTATAGGATTATATAATCAATCCAACAATACTACAAGGAAGAGGAGGCTTGACTCACCCTTTTGAACACTACCCTCAATCTATCCTTTCTAACTATATTATATAGTCCACTTGATCCTACAATTACATACCAATATAAATAGATTCATGACCTCAATGGCTAGTTCCAAAACAAAAAGGAACTAATTCACTTATGTATATTAAAAGAACACATATTCCAAAACATATTTCTATATTCATAACATGATATTCTATTACAATACAGTCTTATCATGGAATTGCTATACTTCTTGAGGATTTGGATTTTCATTCATATTTACAGACTTCCTCTCCTCTCTTTTTCTTGGAGATATCCCTCCTCTACGCCCTTGCACTCTTACCATGACTCTCTCATTTTTAACGTAGACTTGGAAAGTACTTACATTAACTTCTTCTTCAAAACTACCCAACGTACAAGAATTCTTCCATATCTATTCATATGACTTGATTTTGAGCCCTATATATGAAATGGATCTAATTTTTTTTTATAATGATTGGAATGAACCCTAAAACCAAATTTTACCTCTAAACACTCCAACACACGTATTCTACCCTCTTAGTTTCACTTTCCATTTTTGAATTTTCAAATACCTAGTTTTGGAGGGAAAACTTCTAGAGGCCCGATAACACATCCTGAAGACCTCAAATGATTTATAAGGCCATAGTTTGAACTTAAAAGGTACTTAAAACACTTTTATATCAAAATTTAACCAAACACTGACCTCCTATAGAATTAGACACAAAAATGATGTTTTTTTTGCCTTGATGCTCCTACATCATACTCCCCGAGAGGGGGAAAACTTGAGTCTTCAAATTTATTTCTCACCTTCCAATTCATCTTGTGAGGGTATTTCATTGTTGCTTGACTATTTTTCATCTTTGCTTGCTCCCTTTTTCTTTCCAAATGCTTGCATTTTTTCTTTGTAGCTTTGTCCAATCTTTGTGTCCACGCATCCTCCAACTCTATGAGGTACTCCCATTGTTGTCGTTTTGTATTTTTTTCACATTTCACCTCTTCCAAATCATTTTTAACCTCTTCACATTCAGCTATAACCAACTTGTATACATTTTTCTTCCTCATGCTTACTTAATGACTTGCTTCCTCATTATTTTCTCTTAATTCTTGCTTGTCTAGTAGTGCGTGCTTCTGTTTCATGCTATTATTTTTGTCATGAGGCTCTTTTGGTCTCTCATGCATGTCAACCTTTATCATTTTTCCCATTTTACCTTCTCTTGCTGCCCCTACTTCACTTGCATTCTCTTTTTGGTGCTTATGTCCATCAGCTTGCTCAATATACAAAAGCAATTTCTTGTTCCACTCATCCTCTTCATAGTATACTATTATTTGACCAATATTTGACCTCTCATATTCATGTTTATCAAATGCAAATTCAATTTGAGATTGATCCAATGTGTACCTTACCTTATTTTTCATTTCCTTGCTTGCTTGCATGTTTGCACCTTTGTTTGCACAATTTCTTGTGCATCTCTTTGCTGCTCCACTCTTGAGTTTTCTTGGGATTATTGATTAACTTATACCTTTTGTACTTCACCAATTTGCTTCTACCTTGATATACTAAACATATCCTCTAACATCTTCAACTCCTTTTGCAACTTGTATGCATCAATCGCTTCATTTGCTTCATCAAACTTTGGTGTACTTTATTCTCCACTATCTTGGGCAGCTTCTTGTTTGCCTTCTCCTTGGACTTCCTCATTTGTGAGAGTCATTTCAACACCCTTTGATTGTATTGAATCCTTCTCAAGCACTTTTTGAGGTGCTTCTTCTTCATCTTGCTCTACTACACCCTCTTTCATTGATGTCATAGTTTCCATGTACAAGTTATCTTATTCATTTGAGTCAAATTCAAATGAATCATCCAAATCCAAATTGTAAACATATATTACAAACATTTACCTTTTATTATGCATTCTTTGTATTGTTCACATGGCTGCACCTTACCTTCACTTGCATCATCTCTCTCATTTGCTTTGTGAGCTTGTCTTCCTCTTCCACCTTCATCCTTTCTTGGTGTCCACTTGAAATAGGACTCTCTTGTGCTCTTATCATGTTCTTTACCACCCATTTACTAACTTGAATCTTCTTAGGCTACCACTTACTTCTTTCTGCATCTCTCTTATGCCTCATGTTTTGGTCATCTATCTTGCCAACTTTATGTTCCTTGTCATTTGCATTTGGTTTCCATACATGTGCTTGTCTTCCACCTATGTATTTGATTTGTTTGACGTCTTACTTGAGTTTCATCTCCTTCTCTTCATTTTCATGTTTTATCCACTTAGGCCATACATACCCATGCCCTTGTTCACCCTTTGAGGGCTGCAATCTATCATGCTTTCTCTCAATCTGCACATCATTTTTTTCCTCTTCACTTATGCAATAAAAATCAATATGTAAACACTCATTTACCTCTAATGGAAACTATTGCAAGCTTAAATCTTCATCTATGCCTTCATGGATGACCTCCATTTCTTATTTGTATGCTTCTTTTCTTATTTCAGCTGCTATGCATGGCAATGCATCATAGAACTCCTCTTTCTCTTCATTTTCATCTTGTAGTATACCTTCAATCTCCTTCACTTTGTCTTCTTCATGAAGTTATTTCTCTTTGTCATATTCTTGCCATTTGATGGGTGACATTTTTGACCCATTCTTCATCAACCTTGAGGCCTCATGCTTGGCCTTCATCACTTTCTTCTTCATACCTAGAAACACAAATTCAAAAGCAATGTTAGTAAACAAAACTAGATACCAAAGTCTCTTTGAATGACTTTGACATTGGCATTGTCCATCTTCTCTTATCTTCATTATTTTGTGCTCTCCTTGGCACTTCTTTCACCTTCTTGTTCTCTTCAATGAGAACTCTCTTCACAACTTTTCTATCTTCTTGTTGCTCACTTGGAAACATATTCTTTCTCATGCCTCTTTGGGCTGCCTTCTCTCTCTTTTTCTCATTCTTCAAGACACCCTTCTTGTGCCTTCTTCTTCTCATAAGTGACTCTAGTGGCCACTTTACTCTCTTCTTCATACTCCAACCACTCCATTGGTTTTCTTGTTCTCTCATGAGCTTCACCATGAGCTATATCTTCTCAAATATCTACCCCAACTCTTTTTTTATGTCTGCTATTTCCTTTCCTACATCCATCTTCCCCATTTTTCTTTGCTTTTCTTGGCCTATTTAGACCTTTCTCTTAGCAAGTCTATCAAGCTTGCCTCTTATACCTCTTGTGGGCCTTTCCTCTTTTTGAGTCCTCTCTCTAAGATCTTTTCTTACTCTCTTGACTCTCTTTTAGAGTCTTCTCTTCTCTTCATCTTCTCTCTTGGAGTTTCAATGCTCTCTTTTCCTATCTCTCTTCTATCTTTTTCTTGTCTAGCTTCTTGTCCTTCACAAATGACTTTTTGGGGTTCTATCTCTCTTTTCTCTCTCCTCAATCTAATTTTCCTCTTTCTGTTCTCAGTGGATTAGACCTATACTTTCTCTTCTCCCTTAACACCCTGCAAGTTAGTCCTCATGCACATCTCATAGCATGTTATCTTTATCTCAAATCAACAAAATGGAAAGAATTCAAAACACAATTTTTACCCAAGCATACCTTACTAGCTCTAATACCAAATGATGCAGAAGAATTAGGGAGAATTCATCACTCTCATCTCCATCTGGTTCTTATCCCTACATGTCCACTTGATTGTCCACTTGTTTATAAGGTCATATCTCCCTTGATTTTGCATCAACTTGCTTACTAGGCTATGTAGTGTCTACTCACGATTTGTTTGTGAAAGACTTATAACCTTTCCCTCTATTGTGTTAGACTCCCCCTTGTGAATTCACAGGAACTATCTCAGTCCATATTCAATTTTATTTCAACTCCTTGGGTTACACTTTATACACTAGGTCTTTTAAACAAGTCTTGTTAGGTCTCAAAGACCCAAAACTAGAACTAGGTGTCCAAGAGCCAACATCAATCTTTAGCAAGATGATATTTGCATCTTTAGCAACCCCAATATAAATTAAATAGTAATGAACATAGTTTTATTAATATCTACCCACCCTCTAACTTGAGCTTAGAATGCCTTAGAAGCATAAGGCATCAAACCTCAATTCACATTTAATTAACTTATGTCAACTCCTTAACTTTTGAAAAACACCTAATTCAAATGTTTACCACAATACACATTATAGGTGATTTTTATCCTCGATCTTATATAAATATTCAAACATATTTTACCAATCGAATATCAACTTCAACCTCTTCCAAACTACCCAATCACTGCTAAAATCACATCTTCTAATTGTATTGGCTAACTCGATCTTATTCTATTGTAACCATATATAGTCAATTGCACCAACCATGACATAGATTATGTCGGTATAGTTATTCATTTTTTAGTCAACTTCACTGGCCATGACACAAAATGCACTGATACGTTCATCCTCTTTGAGTCAACTGCATTTCTCATGACATAGAATGTGTTGATATAGTTCATCCTATTTCATCCAACTTCATTGACCATGATCCTACATGTGCCAATACAATTCATCCTCTTAAAACCAATAATACTAGCCATGACCTCAAAAGCATGATACAATTTGATTATGCCTCCTATTTCAAGTCATTCCATTGGCCATAAAATAAATTGTGTCGATACAATTCATCATATTTAATCCAATAACACCGATGATGTCATAAATTATGACAATATAATTCATCTTAGTTATGTTCCACGAGACTGTATTGGGATCATTGATTTAGTTCATTTTAGTCATGTTACAACATACTATATTGACTTGCTTGATACCATACAATACAATTTTTTATAATCTCTCAAATATTTTGACTTTGCTTTGTATGCCACATTTTATGCTATTACATAGCTTTACATAGAATTTTACATCATTAATAGACATGTCTATTTTGAGGTTGACTTGAATCCACCTACATCCTATATGTTGGGGTATCTTACAATGCCCATTTTTTTTACTACATATATTGGGGCACCTTGTGTTGGCCACCATTTTCTTATTTTATCATTTACGACATCTTGTGATACTCATCCTTATCCTTATGCACATTTTGGGGGCATCTTATGATGCCCATCATCATTTTTTTAGCTTCTTGATATCTCATCCTTAGCATGAGGCAACCATCAAGAATCTTCCACATCTTACAAATAAACAAATTCAACTTTAAGTGTTTTTTCAAAATAAATAAGCTCTATTTCGCATGCTCTTCTTTGATATAGTCATTAGCATAAATATTACTTGTTATTTTTTCTCATGTTTCTTTGTTTTCATGAATTTTATTTTCTTAGCATCATTTTTATTACACTATTGCTTCATGTTTGGTTCTTTGGTATCTTACAATCGGGTTTAGTTTCCCTTGTGTATTTTAAGTATCACATTTTGGTTTATTTTTTAGTATTTATTTCACTTACGGTCGACATTTGTTTCCCTCATGTATCTTTGGCAATACCTTATTTTATTTTTTAGGCATTATAATTTATCCTGTTAAGAGCTCAAAAAGCCGAACTCAGAAACAACTAGTGCATAAAATTTTAAATCACCCTAATAATTTTTATCTCTATTCTCTAATTAATTCATTTGAGACATAATACAATTATATAAGAATAATGTTTCCTATAATATCTCCAATATTCTCTCACCTGAATCCTACAACTAGCAAACTTATTATGATATATTATTATAACAAATAACAATATATCACAACAAAAATATATTCTAATTTACAACCACTAATTACTAACAACCTATTACTATTTACCTCATGGTAAATTTTTCATGTAAACATTATTCGTAACATTCACCCCATAATGTTGACATGGTACAACATAACTCCTACTGCAACGTGTTGCATGGGCTTACTTCATAATTTGGATAAAAGAAAGGTGTGTAAACTTTCAACTCGCTGACTACCTTGATGTACATGACCACAACTATGCGAAATAATGCATCCCACATTTACTCCATGAAAAGAATGCACTCAACATTCCACTAGCGGATCATCTTCATAAAGAAGGAAGATAGTCAGAGGACTGCTACATCAGTAAAATTTTATCTAAATTTTTACATCTGTGGTTTTCTGGATCAACCACTAACCCTTTCCAAATATATGAGTGTTACAATAAACTTAGAGACACACTCTACAATGTTTTCTACTAAGAGTTAAAACATCAAGATTTTGTTTACATCTTCTGCACACCAAACTAGAACTAAAAAAAATACACACTGAATTTCACATTTAACCTTGTAAGAAATCAAATTCTTACTTTTAGCTACTGTGTATGATCATGCCACTTAATCTCACACATCAAAGAAGACTGCCACTACCACTGGGAGTGTTCCTTGACTTTAGCCGATTTGGTTCTGAATAGAAAATGAAACATTGCTTTATGTTACCTTCCCACAATATGAACATTTCCAAAAAATAAACACACCACACAACTGAAAAGCAAATACACACCACACAAAGTCACCAAAACATTGATTCAGACCCATCGTTGGCTACTGATGAGAGGTTGTTAAAAGACCTCCAACCTCCGTGTATCCTCTATCCTCTAGTTGGTTCACTGTTTACTCAGCACATGTGTCGTTGAGGCTCCAATTTAATTTTTCTGAGGGAGATCCCCCCCACAATGCAAATGTGCTTAGCAGATGTTGGGTACGTCCAAAAATATATCCATAAGGTACTTTTTTTCTTTTTAAAATTTTGACTTATTGACAAATGATGACTTAATGTACAAAATGATGCAAACCTAATTCACTTAAATGACAAGACAAATATAAAAAATTAATTAACATTAACTGTTTTAATTATTAACATTTTTTATATTTTTAACTTTTTGACAAAAATAAAAAATCCAAATATAATGACTCTAAACAAAAGACTAGAGAAATTAAAAGACACCTAAATATAAAACAACTTAAATAACTATAACCATAACTTTACACCTATTCAACATTGATGTAGTATTGAAATCCAAAAGACTATTTCTAAACAAAATGACATACATAACATTAAATTGATATTGACACTTTTTATGAAAACAAAACTCTTAAAAATCAAATTATTTTAAATACGTTGACTCTCTAAAAAATTTGAATAGCTACAAATAACTTTGACCGTAACCAAAAACATAAAACTTACGGTTCTTTGGTAAATAATCCTATTACATGCATTGAAGCTGGAGAAGCACGTCTTTCATGATAGGAGGTGTTAATAGGTGTAACATGGATAGAAGATAGCATACGGTGGGTGGTTTATAAAATCATTTTCATCGTTGCATGTATAAAATGTAATATACAATAGAGATGATGGTAACACAATAGAGATCTGGGTTGAGCTTTGAGATCAATGCCGAGATTTGGTTGATTGAGCAGTGAACATAATTTTAGAGATCTGAATGACAAACATTTATAGCTCGTATATATTTTTTAGATGTCTACAAATATTGACTACGCCATTGATTGTGTCTAAATTTTGAATACTTCTCTGAATGCAATCAAATATTCCTTTGATGTGTAAACGTCAGATGGCAATGAAAATCTATGCATATATATGAAGAAAACAAGCTAGGTGACTTATTTGAAATGACAAGCACATATAATAGAGTGAATATTTCAAGAGTACATATGAAAGTCATCGGTGGATCACAATTCATAATATCCATGCATTTAATTCAATGCAGTTGGTAGACCTTCCAATGCACACGCAAGAAGTGTATAGATCCACACAAATATTTAGCATGAAATTGAATGATATTTTTCTGCCAATATTCTTCTCTCTCAAATTCACAGTCATACAATCTTATTCTAATCTCCCAGGATAAAGTTGAACCCGATCACTTGTTGAATCTTCAATCCTGATGACGCCCACAAGAAGGTATTCTACTATACATCAGGGTTTCCAAACTCTCATAACTCGATCAATGCAATCTGTAGTTTCACCCTTATATTAAAATCTCTTTCCCATTTGAATGCCCTTACTCTGATACCACTATTAAGAGCTCAAAGCGCTGAACTCAAAAACAACTAGTGTACATAATTTTAAATCACACAATAATAATCTCTCTCTCTATTCTCTGATTAATTCATTCGAGACATAATACAATTATATAGGAATAATGTTTCCTATAATATCTCTAATATTCTGTCACTTAAATCCTACAACTAGCAAACCTAATACAATATATTATTATAACAAATAACAATATATCACAACAATAATATATTCTAACTTATCATATTAAACATACAGTTATAACCACTAATCACTAACAACCTGTTACTATTTACATCACGATAAATTTCACATGTAAACATTATCCATAACATATCCATCTTTTGAGATGATTTACAGTCAGCCTTAGTTTCCCTTACAAATCTTAAGTAGCATCTTCGGGTTTTTTCATATTTTATAGCATCTTTTAGTCGACCTTAGTTTCCTTGTGACTCTTTAGTCTCTTGTTACACTCCTCTTCCTCTAGGTGATTCGTTCTATCAATGCTTGTGCTAGAACTCTTATAAGTTTGTATGGATTTCTCTAATGACAACAACACCATGCTCTTCATATTAAATATTACTTACATGATTATAATTAGTTTATATTATCTTGAGCTGACATTTCTTACAAGTTCTACTTCGACTCTTTTACATTGCAGCTTAGTTTTGTTTTCTCTACACTCTTTCAATTTATTTCATATTATCCCTAGTACCTATGCTTAGTCCTTAGGTATTTTATCATTTATTTTTACATCTCTTAATTTTTTAGTATGTGATTTGTATGTTAAGACTTGGTGAATCAACTAGGCCATCCTAAGAAATGTCTATCCTCTTTATCTTTCTTTCTAAAATGATTTAATTTCTTTTGTCAACCATTGTTTTCTTTACAATTATTTGGTATTTTTAAATTAATATATACACCCTTTGGGCCTTTGTTATCTTTTATATGCTTCATAGATTTATATTTATTATGCCTCTTAGCATTTTCAGTGTATGAGTTGCATGGTAAGACATGGGGAATCAACTGGGCCCTTCTCACAAATGCTCATCATATTTATACATAGATTGATTTTGCTCTAAACCTTAGCTAGGTGTCTTAGAAATATATTGCAATGGTCGAACGTAGTGTTTTACGTCACTTAGAATCAGTCATATTCTCTTGTGGTAAAACTATATCAGTCTACCTTCATGTCATCATCCACTTTTTACCTTCTCTTATGATGATTATTCATGTCTACATGTAATTGAATCTTCCCCCTTTCAACATTTTTTATGATTTAGGGTAACCCAATTATTCTATGATCACTTATCCTTCTATATGTCACTTTCCTCTTAGGCTAACTAAGGTCAGTTTCAAGATTACACTATTTTATAAAGTGCAAGCTTAGGAGTATTTAGGCACCATGGTATTTAAGTTCTTCTCTTTAGCAACTAAGTTTAAGCTCTCTTGTAATAGTTATATTTAGCACTCATTGTTGGTTTTTCCAAATTTGTATCACAAAGAAAAATAGAAAAAGACAAACAGTTAAACTCCATATACTAAGAAAAAATAATATTAAAAGATAAATCAAATCTTAAAAATCAGATCACACCAAAAGCCACGATATTTTTGACATATTTTTTATTATAGTCGAAGCTTAAACTCCACAATTGACCTCATGGTAGAGTTGAGGTCCATTAGGGTGTAGTAGGCCAATAGACTAGAGCAAGAGGTCTCATTGCATCACTATATATATTATTACATTCTAGTGCCATATAAGATTGATAATTTTGTAAGGGGTCCTAATGAATAGGGAACACAATGTGAGAATGTATGATCATTTTATTTTTTATGCATGCTAGCCTTCATGGGATGATATTTATATTTCACTAGTTAGCCCAAACTTATGTTTGATAGGTAGGGTTCTCTAGGGCTAGTCATGTTAAAAAAATTTAGTCTTACCAACATGATTAGAGTGTCTTATTTTTGTAAAGACCATGTTTTTACCTTGATTGTACCTACTGTTAATCAGACTCGCACCCTTGTGAAGGTAGTTTTAGGCCTTCACAGTCTGCTGAAACATGGAAACAATCCTAAGCTATGGGTGGCCTAATCGATGGATTAAATCTCTAGATTCTAAGTGCTTGCTCCCTTTGGTGTATTAATTAGGATCTCTACTTTACGCTACAAATTGTTGAAAAAAAAGTAAGAAAGAAAATTGAAAAGAAATCCTCTCTAATGATGGTGATACACCTGTATTTTGGTTCATCCACTTAATTTGAGCTTCTAAAAACATTAATTAGACAAGAAAAAGATTGAACTTTCAACTCCAATTGACTCTTATGCATTAATATTTCATGAAAAGGTTTTTATCTGATGATCAAAGCTTGAGGGAAATGATGGAATATGCTTGATTCAAGGCACTAACCAACCACTTATATCCATTTTGAAATCAGTCAAAAGATATCAAACATAGAACATGACTTGAATAATCTAATCAACTATATTGCTAGGCAAGAACCAGGGCTTGACAAGGAAGAAAATTCTATCACATATGAAAATCACTGACATAAATATATTATACCAGCACCCTAGAATCTGAAAGTAGACCTTTTATTTATCTAAAAAAATTTACCAAACTCAAATTTTGGTAGAGTTTGGGCTTGCCAAAAGAGGGATCCTTAAAATGGCTGAAAAAACCAAATTATATATAAAAAACATACAAAAGCCAAGAGATTGACGCTGAAAATAGAAGAGAAGATCAACTCTCACATCACCCCAAGTCCAACTCTACCTATGCCAAGATAACCAAGCCTTCAAATAATATTTTTTATCTTATACCTTGCATGAAAAACTCTTTGGCATTGAAAATGATGGTGAGGCCATTTTATAATCCTTATTTAGAATAAGGATTAAATTATTCAAACATGCATGGATATTTGGTAATTCAATTCTCTTCATGCATGATGCTACACCAATCTTTAAAGAGAAAACTCCACTTGAAGTTGAGTTGGAAGTGTTTGAAAAGGCTTTGATTAACAAGATAGACAAGAGTGCATGCATGAAATTCTATATTAAGATTTTTTTTAAAAACCATCCAACGTTAAACTCTTCGAGCCCTTTATGCATTTGAGTCTCCCATTTAGAACTAAGAGAGCCATGCTTGAAGGAAACTACATGTCTTTTCCAAGTTTGAATAATTTGATTATTGCATTAAAAACTCAATGTGCTCCTACCTGTAGTCTAATCTTGCTTGGGCCACTCTGCATGCTCTGAATGTGAGTTGTAGATCACATCATCAGAGTCAAAAGGAGAAGTCTTCATTGTCTTCTATTGATTGAATTTTGAAATCCCACTAGTTGAATGCACTTATGCCACTTGTCCCTGACTAATTGGCCTTAAACTTGCACTAGGTAACTTTATATTTCCTTTACCCTTCTCTATTTTGGTCAATTACTTTGGACTTTATGTTTAGGCTCTTTGTAAATTCATCCTCTTAGCTTTTCTTTCTTTCAACTTTTTCTTTAGACAAAATATCCATGGCTTCACTCTTGGACTTTTCTTTCTTTCGGGTAAATTGCCCGAAAGAATTATTTCTTTCTTTCCTTCGGACTTTCCCTTCAGACAATTTTTCTAAAGCTTTTCTCTTTATACACTTTTCCACCAGACAATTTATCTAAAGGAATTCATGTAAATGCCTCTTTGACTTTATGAAAATGCCTTTTGGGCTTTTTGACAAGGACTTTTTCTTGCAGAGTTTTTGTCTCTTTCACCTTGAACAATTCTTTCAAACAAAAAGTCCAAAGGAAATTAGGTCTTCAAGTTTTTTTTGCAATAGACAATTCCTTCAGACTTTTGGAAAAACCTAATTCCTTCAGATTTGTTGAAGATGACCCTTTCAAAAAAATTTCAAAGACCAATTCCTGACACTTAGACAAAAGACATTGTTATGCAAATTTCAAATGATAAGGGTTACAATTTGACCTGTGGGGTCAAAATCATCAACATTATGATGACTCAACTGAGAAGCATGCCTGCTATGCTTGATAACTCAGACCATATACATGATATTTGAACTTATAAAATAATGGCAAATCTGATCCATGACTGCAAATTCTCTTTTGACCTAAAAAAGACAACCTTCATCCTCCAAAATAAGAAGGAAAACACACAAAATAGAAAAACTAACTAAACAAAGAAAATATACAAAAAAAGCACTTATTTGGGACAAAACAAAACAAAACTAATGTGCTTAAACAACACTTGAAGGAAAACAAACAAACAAACTATGTACAAAGAGCCAAGCTCTTTAGTAGCAATGTTTCAGATGTATCATATTGACTAGGATTGAAAGCTCATTGCCATCCATCCTTACAAGTTGAGAGGCATTATGGGATTTATAGATGGATATTATGTATGGGCCACTCCAAAGGGAGTCAAATTTTGTGTGCCTTCTTGGCTTAACTCTATCCTCATCCCGCTTGAGGACCATATCTTTTTTTTTGAAACTTCATAAAGAAGCTCCTTTGTCAAACACTCTCTTCACTTGTGCTTGATGAATTTCCATGGCTAGCATCGACTAATTTTTTGTTTTTTCTAACTCCATAAGCTTATCATACCTGATCTCCATAGGCTCATTATCCAACAATTCAATCTGATGCATTAGTTATAATGTAAGAAACTCAAGAGAAATGGGTAACCTCACTTCTTTACCATATACCAGCTTGTAAGGAGAGTTGGCTATTGACCTTTTGTAGGTGATCCTATCAGCTCACAGAGTTGAATTCAACTTGAGATGCCATGACCTCTAATTGTCTTCAATAGTCCTTATGATATTTAATAGGTTCTTATTCATAAATTCAACAAGACCATTGCCTTGTGGATAATAGTTTGATGAAGTGCTAAGAAAAATTCCATGTTGAACAGCCCATTAGCTGATCCTAGTTTTCACAAAATCCATTGCATTATTAGAAATAATGGTTGAAGGAACTTCAAATCTAGTAAGCAAATTTTCATAGAAATCTAGAACATTAGTTTCATTTGCTTCTTTTAATGCCATTACTTCTGTCTAACGTGTGAATTAATTTGTAGCAGTTATAATTCATTTATGTCCTAAACTTGAAGGAGAATTTATGAGATCAATAAAGTCCAATCCCCATTAGATAAAGGGATGATCTACCACAATTGGTTGAAGAGGTAAAGATGCAAGTTTCACTTTTCCCATAAACATAGCACAATATTTGCACTTCCTTACCCATTAATGATAATTACTAAATAAGCTAGGCTAATAGTACCCACCTCTTATGACCTTAATGGCTGTAGTTATTGCAAAAAAATATCCTCCACCATGTCCATCATGGAATTCTTCAAGCAATCTCTAAGTTTGGCTTGGCTCTATACAACTTAGCAACATGCCATTGATATCTTTTTTTAACAAAACACCATCAATAAGTAAAAATAGAGTTGATTGCAACCTCAAATATCTTCTTTTTGAAGCACTTAGATGAGAGGGATAATTACCACCTTGAAGATATCTTATCAAGTCATGAAACCAACTAAAAAGTGAGGTATGACCAGTTGCAACCTCTTCATCATTTGATACCAAAACAACCTCATTAGTCTCTTATAAGTCTTGAATTAGATGCTCACAAATTCCTTTGCCTCTAATCAGCTTTGTGACCTTAATTTCCATGTCATACTCCATTACCTTGGTTATCCAACCAGCTCTCTTCTTATTTGTATCTTTGTTAAAAATGAACTCCTTGAGGCTTGGATGGGGAACCATTAGGTGTATTTTATTATTAGACAACAAGTATCTAAACTTTTTAAGAGACCTTGTAACTGAAAGTACATGTTTTTCAATAAAAGAGTACCTTGTTTCATATTCTTCCAAGCCTTGACTAAAGAAAGCTATTGGCTACTCCAAAGATACTCCAAAGCCTCATGATTTGTTGCATAAGAATGCCTAAAATGGTGTCCATGTTAGCATAATATACAAAATGAAATTTTTTATGAAATCTGGATTTATAAGTGTAGGAGCACTAGCTATGACCTTTTTAATATTTTCAAAAAATTTAATTCCTTCTTTGGACCAGCTGAAGTTCTGATTCTTCTTTAGCATGGCTATAAGTGGCTTAGCTAAAATGGCAAAATATGAAATATATCTCCTTATGAAGTTGATTTTTCCATAGAATCTTTGCATAGCCTTTTTATGCTTAGGCAAGGAAAGTGCAAGAATGGAGTCTACCCTTTCGAAATCTATGTTTAAACCATACTTTGAAACACGTCCAAGAAGCTTACCTTTATGAATTGAGAAGACACATTTTTTGGGGTTTATAGATACCCCAAATTGCCTACACCTTTCGAACACATGCTTGAGATGAACCATGTGATTTTTTGCACTCTTTGAAAACACTGTTATATCATCCAAATAAACAATTACAAACTTATTAAGAAGGACTTGGAATGTTATATCCATAGCTCTCTGAAAGGTTGCTCTAGCATTAGATAAATTGAATGGCATCTTTTTGTATGCAAATGTCTCCCACTTGGTTTTGAAGGTTGTCTTAAATTGGTCCTCTTCTTTGACCAAAATCTGATTGTATCCACTACATCCATCCAATAAATAAAACCTCTTTGTACCTATAATATGCGGTAAAATTTGTTTCATTGATGGCAATGGATAGTGATCTTTAAGTGAAGTCTTGTTCAAATCATGGAAGTCAACACACACTCTAATATCGGCATTCTTCTTCCATACCAGAACAAGATTTGGCACCCAAGTTGAGTGCTTGATTGGAAATATAATAACTGACTCTATGAGCTTGTAAAGCTCAGCTCTCATCAAAGGCTCAAGCTTAGGATTAATGGGCCATTGTCTTTGTCTTACTGGTTTAATTTCAGCCTTTAACTCAATGGTGTGTTGAGCTAAAATTAGATCAAATCTCTTGAGATCACTATATTTGCATGAAAATATATCAGTAAAAATTATGCATAACTCAATGAATTTTTTTTTTGTGAAGGAGTGCAAACCTTACCCAACTTCAAAATCTTACCAGCTGCAATCTCTACATTGGCATAATGCTCTTCTTTTGTTGATAATGATGGTTTTTCCTTCCTTAACTCATCATCACCACTGAAAATGTTCTCAAGTGTGACCAATCCCTTGAGCAACTTATTTTTTTTAGTTACACAATCTGATCACCATATTGTTGCAGGTGCTTTGATTGGTTTCTTGAAGAGAACTTAGCCTCCTCTTGCAATAATCTCACAATTTGATTGTCATCTTCAAACATTTGTCAATTCTCATGATGATTTGGAATGGAAGGCCTTATAACCACCTTTATATGTGACTAAATTTTTTAATTTTTTATATCAATTGGGATACTAAATTGTGACCCAATGGAAGTCAATCCATTTACGTGTTGATTTTTGCCTCTTGGTATTGCTTGAATGTTAAAAGCTTAAAAATATTCAAGTAAGTCACATATTATATGTTTGTAATATTTAAGTAACAAATTTTTACATACATTCAAACATCTTACTTGGTGGACTACAAGCTCACTATCACCAAACACTTGCAAAGAATTGACTTTCATCTTCCTAGCCCATTGCAAACCGTGAACTAATGCCTCATACTCTGCAACATTATTTGAACAACTAAAATGAAACTTAATATAAGATAAATACCTTTGTTTTATTGAAAAAACTAACATCATTCTAGCCCTGGTACCATGTTTATTTCTTGATCTATCAAAGTACAATTGCCACAAAGTTTCACTAGATTCATCATCCTTAACCATGGCTAGAATTGGTACATCATTCTCATGAAGGCAATACACACCAAGTTATTCTTCAATAAGATTATAAGGATCATGATCATGCAAAGTATAATCTCAATTATCAAGAAACAAATATGGAACTCCATCCAAAGGTGATCCATTTTCTACTTCACTAGTTTCTAGTACATTATCTGAGATGATACAGTTAGTGTTTACAACACTTGGCATATATGGATCCATATGAAAATGTGCAATAGGGTCAAAATGAATCATTAACCTAGTTATAAAAAATAAATAAGTCTAATCAACTAAAAAATATTCTCCAATATTTGAGGTGAAGTCCCTTGAAAGGCACATAGCAAAGTAAGGAGGCAAGTCTACCACAACAACATCCTGCTAGATAGTAACATTGAAACAAGCATGTAATGTCAATTTCAAATCTTTTATGATTCGTACCATCTTTGTTGGTGACCTATCTAGTTGCAATACCCACTTAGTGTTTGTCTCATAAACAAGGTTGAGCTTATCTATAATCTGTTTAGACATGACTGTACTACTAGCTCTACTATCCACCATATAGTTATGAACCAAAATATCACTTACTATCAAAGAAAGGTAGAAAAGAGGAGTTTTATTTGTTTTTATCTCATTTTTATCCACATTTTCCATATTATTTACTTGTTGTACTTGTTTCTTAGTTGCTTGATCCGAATTAGTTAAGACAATTTCTTTGTCAACCAGTTTTAGAGACAATTTGAGAGCTGAAAGCTCTTGGATGAGCATATATTTTTATCCTATAATGGAAAGAGAATCCCACATGTCAATGTTGATATTATACTTCTTCATCTGATCCACTATACTAAACTGAGATCCACCCACCTTAGGTTACACTTTCTGAAGAACAAGTTGCTCACAAACTAGGGGTATTTGATGAACTTTACTAACCTTGATATTCTAATTTTTTTGTGTTGTAGGGGTAGCAAGTTGTTATTTTGTACTCTTTAAAACAACATTAGGAGTACTTGAAACATTTTTCACCTCCTGCAGTTCATCAATGATTCTTCTTTTAGTGCTAGTTATAGCTGCAACTTGACCACTCATACTGTTAGTTTCAACAGCCTAAGTAAAATCAATTTGATCATCTACTTGCCAATTTACATTAATGGCATCATGTTACCCTTAAAATTATCAAGTCTATTCTTATGATGCCAAACTTGTATCTTGGTACTGACCTCCTTGAAAATAAAACTCTTCTTATGTCATTTGTGGCATAGTGATGTTTTGTGATACCAAGGCTTAGTTTTGAGCATCATTGAGATTTCAAGACTGCCAATATGAATATTGCATCAAGTTGTTTTGAGTTGGGGTGGGAAAAATGGCCTTTGAAGTGGAGGGAGCATTAGGATCAAGGGTAACATATGGCTTAGCTGGAGTTATGGCTCCTTGTGTTTGATAAGGTGATTTATTCTCTCTGAAACCTTGATAAGGAGGCCTTTGATCTTTGAAGGGTTGATAGGTGGTTTGATTTTTTTTATTGATAGGGCTTATTAGATTGATATTGTTGTCTCTTGAGTTTCACTATTTCATTCCCAAAGGATTATAAAAAACTTTTCAACTCTCTCATCTCACTAGCTTGACTAGTAGGGGCTACAATTTGAATATGAGGTGATGGAATATGAGCTAAAGATGGAATTTGAGGAATTTGAAGAACTTGAGGGGCTGGTATAGAATTCAATTCTAGGAATATAGGCATTGGAGATATTAGAGAATGCTTACCAGCTTGTATCAAACTATTCTCTACCTTAATTTCAACCTCATAAGCATCTAGAAAAGTAGTACCACCCATTGAATGTATCATCACACTAATGTTAGAGTTAAGGGATTTTAAATAATACAAAAATGCATATTTAGGAGATGGTCTAATAAACATAGGTATCATAGTCCATGTCTTTTAGAATCTGAGGTTAAAATCAGATATGAACTCATGAGGAGCTCTGTTTATAGCAGTTAATTACTCAACTAAAGATAGGTGATTAGATTTATCCTCAAATCGCTTGACTAAGGCTGCACCCAATTCATCCTAGGTAGAAATAGAATTTAGTAGGAAGGTTTCTATACCAATGCAATGCTTTTCCTTTGAAGGAAGCATAAAGCAATCTAATAGCAACATTATCCTCAATAATATTATGGACTGAATAGAGACTAGCTACATCTTGGATATGCTCAATAGGGGTTGTTTGGTTTTCTCTTGAGAAGAATGGGATGCTCTTGAGGGTAGATATAGGAATATCATCAAACTAGGCTAGATTCAGTGGGATACCTCTATTGAATGGAACAAACACCTAGTTTCTGATAGTCATTTGGATAGTGAGGATTGTAGTGCTTAGAATGATAGGATAACCATGAGACAAATATTTATTTTGAGGATATGGATTTTCCCTCCTAAACCTTGATCTCTTATATGATATAAATTCAAAAGGAATACCTTTACTAGCTGATGTTGTGGTAACCTTTGGCATGAAAAGATTGCCTGAATGGTGCTATGAACCTTGCAACTTGAAGAATCTTTAGCTCATGATGAAGATGAATATTCTCATCTGTTACAATTGCTTCTCCTTAGCTTCAAACTTATTAAGATATGCAAATAATTTTTTCAATGTCCCACCAGGCATGCCAAAAATTATTGTCAATCAAACTCACACCCTTATAAAAGTAGTTTCAGGCCTTCACAATTTGCTTAAACATAGAAACAATCATAGGTTGTGGGTGGCCTAATCAGTGGATTGAAGCTCTAGATTCTAAGGGATACCTCCTTTTAGTGTATCAATTGGGATCTTTACTCTATGCTACAAACTGCCAAAAAAAAGGTAAGAAATAAAATTGAAAGGAAATCCTATCTAATGATGGTGATACACCTGCATTTTGGTTTATCCATTCAATTTGAGCTTCTGAAAACACTAATTAGATAAGAAAAAGAATGAACTTTCAACTCCAATTGACTCTTATGCATTAATATTTCATGAAAATATTTTTATCTGATGATCAAAGCTTGAAGAAAATGATGGAATAGGCCTGATTCAAGGCACTAACCAATCACTTATATCCAATGTGAACTCAGCCAAAAGACATCAAACACAAAACATGACCTACATAATCGAATAAACTATACTACTAAGTAAGAATCAGGATTTGACAAGGAAGAAAATTTTATCACATATACAAATCACTGACATAAATACACTATACTAGTACCCTGAAATCTAAAAGCAATCCTTCTATTTATCTTTAAAAAATTACAAAACTCAAATTTTGGTAGAGTCTGGTCTTGCCAAAAGAGGGATCCTTAAAATTGTTGAAAAAGCCAACTTATATAGAAAAAGCATAAAAAATCCAAGAGATTAGCACTGGAAATAGAAGAGGAGATCAACTCCCACATCACCCCAAGTCCAACTCCAGCTATGCCAAGATAACCAAGACTTCAAATAATATATTTTGTCTTATGCCTTGCATGAAAAGCTCTTTGGAATTGAAAATGATGGTGAGTCCATTTCATAATCTTTATTTAGAATAAAGATTAAATTATTCAAAAGTGCATGGATCTTTGATAATTCAATTCTCTTCATGCATAATTCTACGCCAATATTCAAAGAGAAAACTCCACTTGAAGCTGAGTTGGAAGTGTTTGAAAAGGCTTTGATTAACAATATAGACAAGAGTGCATGCATGAAATTCTATGTTAAGCTCTCCTTGAACAACCGTTCAATGTCAAATTCTTTGAGCCCTTCATGCATTCGAGTCTCTCATTTGGAACTGAGAAATCCATGCTTGAAGGCAGTTGCATGTCTTTTCCAAGTCTGAATAATTTTATTATTGCATTAGAAACTCAGTGTGCTCCTTACTGTAGTCTAATCTTGCTTGGGTCACTTTGCATGTTCTAAATGTGAGTTATAGATCATGCCATCAAAATCAAAAGGGGAAGTCCTCGTCTTCTATTGATTGATTGTTGAAATCCCCCTAGTTGAATGCACTTATGCCACTTATCTCTGGCTAATTAGTCCTTCAAATTTGCACTGGGTAACTTTATATTTCCTTTATCCTTATTTGTTTTGGCCAATTACTGTGAGATTTTTGTTCAAGCTCTTTGTAAAGTCTTCCTCTCAGATTTTCTTTCTTTTGGCCTTTTCTTCGGACAAAATGTCCATGGCTTCACTCTTGGACTTTTCTTTCTTTCGGGAAATTTTCCTGAAAGAATTATTTCTTTTTTTCCTTCAGACTTTCCCTTCGGACAATTTGTCTAAATCTTTTATCTTTATGCACTTTTCCTTCAGACAATTTGTCTGAAGGAATTCATGTAAATGCCTCTTCGGTTTTATGAAAATGCCCTTCAGGATTTTTGACAAGGCCTTCTCTTGTCGAGTTTTTGTCTCTTTTGCCTTGAACAATTCCTTCGGACAAAAAGTCTAAAGGAAATTAGGTCTTTGGGTTTTTTTTGCAACGAAAAATTCCTTCAGACTTTTAGAAAAGCCCAATTCCTTTGGATTTATTGAAGACAACCCTTTCACGAAAATTGCAAAGATCAATTCCTGACACTTAGACAAAAGGCATGGTTATGCAAGTTTCGAATGATAAGGGTTGCAATTTGACCTATGGGGTCAAAATTGTTGACAATACCCTCTTTTCCCTCCCTCCATTTTCTCCCTTGATAGGCAGATTTGTTTCTAAATCTCTTCCAAATTTCTACTTCCTATTTTCTATCTTTTTAAGATGGTAGCATTTTGACACTTCTAGTTTTTCCATATTTAGAATAAAAGTTGCATCTTTGAGTTGTTGTGAGATGCTCTTTTGGTTATGGTCTTATCTTTCTAGGATTTCTCTTAGTTATGTTTTCGGATCTTGAGTTTTTTATTTACCCCGATCTTGTTTTTCTCTTTTATGTTTTCAAGTTTCACCTTTTTGTGGGTCGTGTGGTCATATTTATATCTTTTTATACATCTTTTTTAGAATTTGGTTTGTTTCTTCTCTTACATTGATGTTTTTATTGCACAATAATTCTTTATGTTCTTTATTTAATTTTGATTGTTACTTATTTTACTTTGGATGCATTTTTGAATTTTTCGGTCATAAGTGGTTCTGGCATTTTAAGTTTTTGATTTATTTTATTTTTATCTACTTCTTTTGATCTTTTGGTTCTTACCTAACTTTATTGATCTCAGCTTGCCAATTTTTACAAGTGTTTTAATCATTTTTGAAAGTTTTCTTTTTACATCCATTTATTGGCCATCTTATGTACACACCCATTATTTTTATCCGTTTTTAGCTTTGTATCCTTAGGGTGTCTCAAACATATTTACTGCACCCTTGAGGATCAAGACTATGGTATTTACATGCAATCATTCAGTGGAAAGGTGAGTCAAGATATGTATATGTTACTTTCAATAATTCATTTATCAACATTTTTTTCTACATTTCTTTTCAGTTATACTCTTTTATGTTGCTATGTATTTATCTCAAAGAAACACTCTGTGTTACATTATTTTAATACAGGTGGGGCATATGTATGCACCTAATATTTTTCACTTTATCACATTATTGAAGTTTTCTCTTGTAGAGGATTATCAACACATCAATCATCATGAGGCATGCCTTAAAGGGTGCACTGAGAATGGGGTGGGATCGGCTCATGGTAATTTAAGAGAGATCTTTGCATACTATTCTATCATGCCATCACTGCTATTAGTATGACCTCCTCTGAGTCTCTTTCTATCTTATATCTTTGTCTACTTTTTGTCCATATTTGATAGCTTCCATTTATCCTATTATGCTGGCCTAGTTGATACATTTTTTTTCATATGTAGTCTTCCATTAATGTATTAGCTTGCTTGATATAATCTTGAGTTTTTCTTGTGCGAGTTGTATTGTATCAGCCTTGCTGATACCATAATATGTTAGTTGACATATTCAAACTATATCATCCTTGCTTATATCATCAGTTTCATGTTTAGGTTTAGTTTTGGGTGTTGGAGCCATATATATGGGGGATAATTTTCATTCTTAAAGAATATATCACATTCATACTGCTGTATTCAACACACCAATATTTTTTGAATAAAAACCCACCTTTCATATAAATAAATTTTAAAAACATTCATATTTTCATGAAATAATTGTTTAAATCTTTAGCTATTTGACCAAATAATCCTTTTGAAAATTTAAAATGAATGACCATCTCATAATGAATTTGAGTTGTGTATACAAATAAACTAAGTTTTCATCAAATTTATTCATGTAAAGATTGGTTTTGATTTGTTGCCCTTTGATTCAATTTTCTCACTATTACAACGAAATTCACACTAAGAGACTTGCGAGGATTTTGAATGAAATTTATTATCCTTTTTGAAATTTCTCGCAACACTTTTTTCTTATTTTCACTTAACTAAATAATTTCTATGTCAACACTAACTTGTGAATTATGGTATGCAAGTCTCTTTGTAGTCTTACAAAGTCTTCACATTATGTCCCAAAACTACGTGATTATGAATTTATTACAACATGCCCAAGTGTCTCAATCTTATTTGGCATTCCTCACACATTCCTCACATCAAGTTTTTTCAACCACAAAAAAATGAGCTACTCAAAGCATGCCATGTATTTTCACATTTTTTGTGCCTTCGCATCGTCGCAACAAGACCTAAGAATCGCGAGGCTTTAAACCAATTAGAATGGGACACATGGATAATCTAGAAGCAACACACATTGACTGAGTTCAAACAAAGATTACATACTGAATGAAATAAAGACGTGTGTATGGTCCATAATCACTTTATGAAGCTACAAAAACACAAGCCAAAATCAAAATTGTATTAAAAAACCCTCTAAATAAATGCAAAATGCCACCTTCAACATTTAATATGTGTGAACTAGTAATCTCACTTTGTCATTAGAAGATTTGAAGCAATCGTAAACATAAATATCAATTCATTCATTTGTTATTTGCATTCAAAGAGACTAATTACGATCAAGCTTTTTAATAGAGAACACTCATAATTTGAAGAGCTAATCATTTATTTATTAGAGCAAAGAGATATACGTAAATCAGAAATAAGGTTGACATAATTTATTAATGTATAGTCATGGATTTCTACTTGTTTTCATTTTACATTATTTAAGTATTTACAAACACTCAATTCATTCGAGATGCTTTGGGGATGATATTTAAACACTACAGTATGGTCTATGACCAAGAAGATATAATAAGGCCAATATTAGATGAAGAAAAACCTACTTCAAAAGATGCCACCTATACTGATGACTTACTGGCAATACATCAAGCTGAACTTCATCAAATTATAGCCAAACCAGAGGTATTTCCTTGTGTAGCCTTGTTCTATAATGTATTTGACATAATGCAATATTTGGATGACCTAGTCTTATCATTGAAAAAGAAGAACAAATTTGTGTTCATGGCTAATATGGCTATCAAGGGATATTATTAAATGGTCCAATGCATGGCTCTATAAAATAAAGATGTTGTGTGAAAATAGCTCACTAAGAATAAACTAAGAGAATTATTAAAGGATTGGGCTGAAAACCCAAAGAGATGGGCCACCAAAGAGAATGTGAATTATATTTCCATCCACTAATTCAAACCAAAGGTTCATAGTGGCATGGATTTGATGAACAAGGTATATGGGGATGCCAATATCTCTCATGTTAATAAGTTTTGGGTGCCTTTTCTTTCATTATTATCAATGATAGGTAGGGCCCTGCCTTAGGAGACATTATATTTTTCAATCTCAAAAAATAAGTATTGGGGGTGACAAATGGAAATGATGTTTACACAATGTGTATCTGGGGGATGCCACTTGTGCTACAATGGTTTTCAATAAAATCCCAAGATGGACCCCTAATGTAGGGACACTAGTCCATTATCATTTTTTGAAGCTATATGCACACAAGTTTAGGAACTATATCTGGGAAATATACAAATACTTTTATCCTTAAGTCTACCAAGCCATTAATGAAGTACCCATGCCCAGGTTGTCAGATGAAATTATAAAAATAGATAATGAACATAGGGGCATGTTGGTACTACCCAAATTGTACCATAATAAAAATAGGGGGAGTACTTGTGTCTACTCTCATACCACCTATTTTTGTTCATGATAAGTAGGTTGAGCAAGAAATAACTTAAAAGCTTCCCAATGGAGTTGCTACAATATACAAAGATAAATAGTCATCATGGCCCTCATTGACCTATAAGGTTGGCATAAGCATTTTCAAAGTTTAGACAAATATTCATGCAACTACAAAACATATGTAATCTTTCAATTTGAATGATCACAGCCTATTCCATTTAAACCCAAGAGGAAATGTTTATGCACATATAAAATATCTATGAAGGAAGGTATCAATTGTGTATAATCACATACCATGCTCATGATTTAGTCTTCATCAATGTAGAGGATGATGAAGATGTGAAGAGGAAGATGAACACTACTGGCATTAAATTTGTACCTCCTCAATCAAGGTAGCCCAAGGAAGTAGAGGAGAGACTAAGAACCTTTGAGGTTTGAGATGGTTCTCTAAGAACATAGGATATCATGAGAAGAAAAGTATTATAAAGACTACATTCACCAAAGCTCTTCAAGATAAAAATTACCATGCAAGAGGTAACATAGTCACTTGCTCCTCCTCTTCCTCATTCTTATTCATAAATTAAAGTTTCAAATAGTCCTTCCCCTGTTGTCACTCAAGTAATTGAGTAATATGTAAATACCCCTCCTTCTCCCTCAATGCCCCCATTTGAGGATGTTCAATAGACACTCCTCAGCTAATGCCTCAAGTGGAGGTAGCCACACTAAGTGCTCAATAGAAACTAGTCCCAATGACCAATGTTTAACAAAGGAAATTGACACTAAGGACATCCACACAATGTCCTCCAATGACTACTTTGCCCATGTCCAGTCAAGTCTAGTCCACTATCTATGAAATAATTTCACCTATTCTAGGAAATGTGATAATAATTTCTTCCACTATAGACACCATAGTGGCATTGAATAGAGAAGTCCCTCTCATGGAGTCATGCAGAGCAATAATTCCCACAGTGGACCGAATCACAAATTTTCCAACCTCAAAGGTTAATTTTATGATTGGGCTTCCTAATATTAGTGCAAATTCTATATTAGAACCAAAGAAACCTAAGGGAAAATGGAAGATAGCCACTGATGTTGTTAGCCAAGCCTAATTGGTAGCTCATCTGCCTCCTAATTAAATAGTAAAAATAGTCTCTCTTCCTCCAATTATAACAACCTCCTCTCCTTCTTTAGTCTCACTCCTCCTCCAGTTGTATCTTCACTCCACCACCTGCCACTCCTACGACACAAACCCATTTTCCCACCACATGCACAACCTTTGTCATGATTGACCCTTCATTTCCCATTCCTAGACCTCTTCCATTCCATCCATCTCCAACCACATTGACTACACCACCCTTATCCACCTCCACTCCCATATCCCATGTAGAAAAGAATTGGGTAGAGAGCATCCAGTTGGCCAAGGCCAAAAGAAATGGAATGGTCGTAGTCAAGGGCCCTAAGGTAAAGCTAGAGTTTGGGGAGCATAGTAGGATATTCCAGTGAGTAACTAGAAAAAAGTTACCAAATGGGATACTTCAACCTTCCATGAGAACAAAGAGGAATTATTTACTTTAAAAAGGAAGAGGAAGGCCAGGCCAGGAGAAAAAAAAGAATATGTAGATGACCCTAAGTCCATAGTGGATGCAATAGGTAAATTAGCATAGAAGGTTGTCTAAATAATGAAACATAAGATGCAAAGATTGGAAACCCAAACCAAACCATAGTACTTGAGGGAATTATGGAAGAAGTGAGAGGAACACTTGAATCTATATGAGGTCCTAGCTAAGAGTTTCTAACCAAAGAGAAGAACACACCTTGGAAAAAAAAGGTGAAGATGTACTAGGAACACATTGCCAAATTATGTACCACATTAACAAATTTAACCAAGGTTGTATAGGAAAATAGGTTCCTATAGCTCAAGGTTATGACCTTGTATGATATTGGACTATGTTAGAACTAGATGATTTATATGAGGAACTCTCAGCAAGAATGGGAAGATGAGATACATATAATTATTAATGCTTAAAATAGTTCCTCTCACATAATTTTAGAATTATTTCAAGTAGTGATCATTTCATTATTTAAGCCGAATGGCAAGTTGGATTGTTGTACTAAATTTTCAGCCAAATTACCTAATTTTATGACTGAGTTCAAAAACATAGATTAGGAGGCAAATAGGGGAGTCAATATTCAAGTTATTGATTTAGTGAACTATGCAAGGGAGCATATAAAATGGATACTTTATATTAAAAACACATTAAAGACCCCATTAGCTAGTCACACAATGCATTTAGCCCTGATGGACTCATTATTCAGGTTGCTATATATTAGTCTATCTAGAATAGAAGAATATTATCAAGCATGTGCCAAAGCTCTATAGAATAAACATGTTGGTAGTTCCTAAGATAGTTATTCCAAGACTCCAATGAGGATGTATTGAAGTGAGTGAGGATCTATTGAAGCAAAGGAAAAGCTATTTGTTATGATATCTACTTTATTTTTTAAAACATTATATTCTTTGCAGAAACTTGTAAATTTAACTTATATATAGAGAATTTGTTTAAGATCTTTAATTTATAAATTGAGATGAGGTGATGCCCATCTAATTATAAAATCACACTTTGTATTCACCTCCAAAGGGAGGATCATGTTAACAATAAAAGTTCTAGATTCTAAATAAAGTACAAATGAGTCTCATATTGTTTTCTTCTCTCATTTTTTGAATGTGATGATATGTTTGAATTGATTGATTGATAGATGAAATTTCCTATGTGAATCTACGAATTAGTTGGATTGAGTAATAGTTAGTTCAATTATTTTCATAGCTATAACTTATCGATAATTATTGATTAGTGATTAAATGTGTTAATGCAGATGAGATACATATAATCCTTAATGTTATTGATAGTTCTTTTAGCACAATTTTAGAATTATTTCAAGAAGCACAAATTATTTCATTTTTTAAGCAAGATGGCAAGCTGGATTGTTTTACTAAATTTTCAACCAAATTGGCTAATTTATGACTAAGTTAAAAAATTGAGTTTAGGAGGCAAATAGGGGAGGCAATATTTAAGTTATTAATTTGATGAGCTATGCAAGGGAGAAGATAGAATGAGCAATTGCAATGAAAAGTAAATTAAAGACCCCCTTAGCTAACCATGCAACGCATTTGGCCCACATAGACTCATTGTTCAAAGTGCCAGTTATAAGTCTATTTAGAATAGAAGAATATTATCAAGCATGAACCAAAGCCCTCTAGAATCAACAAGCTAGTAGTTCCCAAGTTGGTTATTCTAACACTCCAACGAAGATGTAGTGAAATGCAAGAAAAACTAATTATTGTGATATCCATATTTTTTAAAACTTCGTAATATTTGTAGGAACTTTTAACTTTTAACTTATATTTAGAAAAGTTGTTTCAAATATTTGCATGAATTTATGAATTGAGATGAGATGGTTCCCATCCAATTATAATAGAACACTTTGTATTCACCTTTAAAAGGAGGAAGATGTTAGCAATAAATGCTCTAGATTCTATAGAAAGTCCAAATGGGTCTCATTATGTTTTCTTCTCTCAATTTATGAATGTGCATGATATGTTTGAATTGATTGATTGATAGATGATTTTTTTTTATGAATCTACAAACAAGTTGGATTGTGTAATAGCTAGTTCAATTATTTTCATAGCTACAACTTATTTGTAATTATTGATTAATGAGTAGATATGTTAATGCAATTTATTATGAATCATAATCTTTCGAGTTAAAAGCTATGAGAATTAGATTTACAGTATAACTTCCCCAGACTCTTCATTGTGTTTGTTTGTGTCTAAGACATAGCTAGAGATATGCAAAAACTAGTTTATAATACACAACAAACTTCAAGAACTAGTCAATAAAAAAAATGTTTTGTGCTTTATGCAGGTAACCTTGTTTTTGGCCTTCCTTTCCCATTTTTTATGTTTCTTTTGATCAAGATTTTTTTGTAATATAACATCATTGTCAATATTTAGTCTAGGATAAATTATCTTACTAGGAAGTGAAGCTAACCAATAGGAAAAGAGGATAATTGGTAGTAACAACCACTTGTTCTTAGCGATTCCACCATGTGGTTAATCATAAAATTGATTATCAATAAAATTTTGTTTGGTTCATGTCTACGACATGTTTTGCATGTGGCTCACAATTTTTTGAACATTTTATTTTTTTAACAGCATCTTCTACATTAGATAAGACCCTTGTGTTGTCATGCCAATTTTTTTCAATCAAATGTCTTATTCCTCCAATTAATACCTTCCCTTTTCATGGGAATCTACCACTAAATGCCCAATAATCTATGAGTGAAGGGTCATCAAACTTTGTTCTTATTTTTACAATATTTATTAGAGTTTTTTAATTGAAGTTTAAGGATTTACTTGTTTCACTAAGAATTCGAGCTTTAGATGTTGACTTAATCAATATAGATTCCATTATTACTCATCTTACTACATTACTATCTTTTTTTGACTTTTATTTCCTATTACTTTAAATGCATTAAATAGATTCTTTACTATTGTAGTATTTATTATCTCCATGTTGGATGTTATTAACCCTAAATTATGCATCACATGATGCATTTTTTACATTTTCATTAATTGAACAAATAGTTGACATCATTTTGTATGTAATTTTATTCTCAAATGCATAGTCCCATACATGTTGAGCATGACATTAAACTAATTTTTTTGACATTTTGTACTCCACAGGTTTTAATATTTTCTCATTTATTTCAACCAAATAACCTGGTGTTCATCTCATTATCCTTGGAGGTGTGGGTGTAGGAGCTATATTTTGTATTAAATTAGGTGGTGTTACCACTTCAACCATAGCAAGGATAGTAGAGGGTTGATTATCTACATTAGACCTTACAAGTGAATTGCATTCCTCTTCATTAGGAGAGACATGAATTGGGGTCCTTACTTGATGTTGATTATCACCATGATCAAAGACTTCATTATAGATAGATGTTTCATTATATTGTGTTTTTTATATATTTCATCACTCAATACAAATTAATTAGTTACTACATATTCTAGATTTTGAATTTAATTATTCAACAACAATTGATTATGTTTACTTATCTCATTTGAGGACATATCTAAATTAAATTCCATGGAATTAGGCATGTTAATTTCATTTGAGATATTATCTGGTGTGGATGAAGTACGTTTACCTTGCCTAGAAGCTTTTATGAATGCTCTCCTATCTGTTTGTCTTTTTCTTTATTTTTCTCTCTTCACTTTAATTTTATCATTTGTTAGATCTTTAATTGGCCCTTTTTGACAATGTCTCCAATTCATTATTTATATTTATACAAATAAGTCCACGTTTAGAGTATAAATTAATGAATTTATAGTAATCTAGAGATAACGTAAATGATTAATTTGAAGAATTTGTAAAATTTTAGCATAAAAAAACTAGTTTGAAGTTTTTAAAATGCAATATGAATGAGTGAAATTCATTGACAAATAAGAGAATTCATGAATAATAAAGGGCATACACCCTTTCACAAAGTATACACAACTTGTTTTGATACATATATCAAAACATTAATTGAGTTTTGGGTCTTGAAAAGGGAATACACCCTTTCAACATTTAAATATTTCCTTCTACATTTTCCCTCCAAAATTACTTTGGGTACAAGCTTGGGGAGCTCTGAACCTAGCTTGAAACTAGCCATAAAGCAACCCACTTGGTTTTTAGAAAATTTAGGAGTTTTTTTCATCTTTATTGACACATCTGATTAGACATATTTTATTATTTAAAAAAAATTATATAACTTTGTAGAGGGAAAAACATAGTTTTTGAATTTATAATTTTTTTAATGTTAAACTATTTGTTATAATTATTACTTATGTTCTACACAACATATATAATTATGGATTATATACATATCATTACAAATACTTTTATAACCTTTTGATCATTAGTCAAGATTTTATAAAACTTATACTTGACCAATCTATACATCGTTGGTTATAATTTGTAAAAAAATTTGATTTTCATGAATTTAATGTCAAAAAATTGTGTTCATACACTTGCAATTCCAAATTTCTAGTTATCTTGACTTGTAAAATTATTTAAAAAATATATATTTATTAAAATTTTAATTAATAATATCTTGACCAATCCTAGACACTTCATCTATGAATATTTGAAATTTCATACATCAATTCATTTGTTTACTCAAAAAAACTATGTTCGTACATATGCAGCCTTGTCTTTTCACAAAAAAGTGTCAAGACATTATCATAAATGCATCTATTTTGAACACTTTTATCATCTGGGTATTAAAAAAAAAATTAAAAACTACATTCAAAATTACACGATTCATATTATTACTTCTTGTCAAATTATTTTTCCAAGTGTCTCTAACATTATCTCCAAGTTCAACTACTATAATTTTGAAAAAAAAAGTGTCATGTTAAACACCCCCCTCCACCTCCGCCCCTACCCCCTGCGCCCCCGACACCTGACCCCTCTTTATCCCCCATTATGTTGCATTTTCCCTAAACTCAGATTGATATGGCAAAAGTTACTACTTCAATCATATAAACCCATTTATCACCTAGCTAGATATAAGGTCAACAAAAGTCTCTACTTGCATCTTCAAAAAAGAAATATATTAGGAACATATTTCCATACATAGGTACTCTTAGTCTATCATTATGACAAGGACAATCCTAAACAACACTAAGCACAACTTTCTCCCAACTAGATAAATGAGGTGCAAAATGACCCTGATTAAAATGTGTCACGAAGGAGAAAAGTTATAAATAATTAGCTAAAATAATTCCATCCTAATTTGATTGATATTAAAATGGGTCTCATAATAGTATTAAGTTGATCTTACCTTCAATTAGAGGTAAAAAAATCATTTATTAAGATCATTCATACTTGGAAATTGGTTTCCTATAACATTACTCTGAAATAACTAACTAATAAGTTTTACTATAAATCACATGATTCACATAAATGTAAACATATTTTTGATAGAACTCAATGAAAGTAGGTTATTTGATTATTATAGAAGAAATTACATTAGAACTACAAGAATGATTTCTTTCCAATACCGCTCTAATCCTTCTGATAAATAGAGAAATATAAAAATATCTCCATGGTGTTTATACACTTCAAAATACACAAAGCTTAGTTAAAAATAAATCATGACAATATACCAAGGTTTAGTTATTGCTTATGCAAGCTTCCAAATGTTACAATACATTAATAAAACATTATTCTAATTTTTTACTAATACACCAATATCATTAAAAAATAAAGGGACTCGAGCTAGCATGAAAGACTATGATCTACTTGAAATCAACTATCCCGAATAACTATTCACTCGTACTAAAAAAGCCAACAATAATTGTCAGCCTAAGATGGAAAATAAACCTGTATCTCAAATCTACACATTCTACTTATAACAAAAAATTAATAAATTAATGTAAGCGTGTGTTGAATTCTAATTTCAAAATCAAGTATGAGTATAATTAAATATCTCAACTATTGGCCAAAGCAAAGCAAGGCTTGCCAAGATTACAAATATCTTAGGCAATCATCATCTGATATCAAGTCATCACTATAGACATGACAATAACAATGATATATAAAACATATACAAATAAAATAATAACTACTAATAAATTACTTACTATTACATATCTTACCATAACTTAGGTATTTATGGAGAAGTAACATTAGTGAATATTATTTCTTGCAAAATAGATCAATTATTAAAATATTAATAAATTATGTTTTCCTATAGGAGGTGTATGGCATCTTGTACCTAAATAAATGTAAAGATATTAAGTATACATTCCATACTCATCTACATCCTGATGATGGACCAAGTAGTGTGACCCAAACATCTTGTTATTAAATAGATGTAAGAACTTAGGTAGGGTTTTTTACAAAAAATAACTTTCTCTAATTCTTAAGAATGATATATAGATCTAATATTAAATAAATAAATTGGATGAGTTGAAGCATGTCTATACATTAATACTTTGTATATATAGGTGAAAATTTGTGTATAATATAATTGTATCCTATTGTCAATTAGAAAATTATTTCCTATATTGATTTGTTTTCTAATTTTACTTTCTGCAAATACTCATCAAATTTCCTATTTCTTGCATTGTTCCAGAACACATAGCCATGTGTAAAAAACTAATGGTTCCTCCATGATTCAAAACTTTGAAATGCATTTATGTAGCTACATATCTCTCCACATATATTGTTATATAGTTTTTTCCCACTACGTTCATAACTAGCAATTGCCCAACACAATATAATTTTTTTAATGCCTTATTAATAACTTGAGAATCAATGGCCCAATTCTATTTCTTGTTATTGAATTGCAAAATTAACATAGCCTTTATACATATACCAATATTAATATTATAATAGAAGTGTTGGAAATGTGCATTGTTACTTAATCTAATTCTATGAAAATGACAATCCTAGATTTTGTAGGGCAAAGTTAAATGCATAAATGTAATTAAAATTCAATTCCTACACCCAAAAATCCACACCAAGTGTCCAAGTTGATGTGAGGTGAATAATGTGCCTCTAATGTTCATATAAATACACACACATGAATATGTACGTATGTATGCATGCATGCATGTGCAGTGATAAAAATTTGAAGGGATTCTCCTAATTTTAATCTGAATGAATATATTTGTCCAAATCCAACCCATTCAATGATGAAAAGTTGCATAAATGTTTATGCTTCAATTGACAAGAGTAAACTATTTTCACAATTTATAAAAGGAAAAGTCAAAATGTTTACTGTAATACATTTTCTGAGATACAAAAGAAAACATGCAAAAAACTATCAATTTTCATGTCTTCTATAAGCTACAAAATTGATATTCCATGAGATAACATCATGTTCAATCATTTGGTCGAACACTTTTCAAAGATCCACTAAACTTATGCTCCTTTTATGTAGGTGTGGAAGGGTATTTTTCAAACGTGTGTGAGGAAAATATAAATTCCCTCTTATTGATATGGGAGTTGATTGCTTACCCTTTTAAAAGTGATTCTTTGTAAGAATAATGTGTAGCACCTCTTTCAACTGACCTTCTCTACATAATGTTATGATATTGATATTAGCAATGGATGACATTGACATTATATGATTATAATAGAAGCACTATAAATGTGCAATGTTATTCAATTTACTTATACTATAATGATTATAATTGTAGTGTTGGAAATTTGCATTGACATTCAATCTACTTCATCTACGATGATAATCAAACAATGTCATGCTTGAACATTTAGTTAAAAAAATGCAACAACATTCATCAAGAATGATAACCAAAAATGTAAAGCAAAATATTCAAGACATTTTTTCAAATAATTCACAATAAAAGTATTCAAGATGTTTTGTCAAATAATTTGCAAGGAAAGTGGTCAAGACAATTTTGCAAACAATTTGTTGATAACAAACAAAATTATACCCTACTTTCTACCTATTAAAAGTTTTTAAAAACACAATATTAATATATCAACCAATTTAAGGTAAACCTATTCATTTCCAAGATATATGACCTTTCCAAGCTTTAAGAGAAAAATAATGCAGTAACAGAGAAATTAAAAAGGAATCACAATAACACAATTGTACTAAAATCCCTGTGGCATTCCAAAAATAAAAGCTCAATAAATATAAACACATAGTAAATTGATATTGTATAGGGTTACATGATTTACCCAAGAGAGGAAATAATTACAATAATCATCAAGGCATTATTAGGGTCGTAATACAATCTAATTTAATATTTCCAAAGAACCAAACAATGTTCTTCCATTGCCAAACACACTGAATAACATATAGAATCATAAGATATGAAAGACACTTGCCTAAATGTTTCCTTCCCTTTCTTCCTTATTCAATGATTCCACTTATTGAGCTCATAATTTTCCTCGATCTGCCAAGCACTTCTCTCTCATTCCCATAACATCTCCTTTTTTTCCTTCTTTATCAACTTCCCAAAAGTAATCTACTTTTCCTTCACTCCCACTTGGAATGTTTTCGTCTACCACTATTATCCCATTATGCCTCTTCACATTTTTTCATTCATTATCTTTCCTTCTTTCATAAATTTTATCACTCAAATTTGCACCCTTTGGAAGGTAGTTCAATCCTTCCAAATTTAATGTAACATGGAAACACCTCAAGGTTGTGTGTACCCTATTGGAGAGGTGAATCTCTAGGTTAAATGGATAACTCCTCTTGATGAATCACTTAGATTCAAACACTACTCTTACACTTACCAGGAAAAGGGAGAGAAACCTACTCTAATGGAGGTGATAAACCAAATGTGACATGATCCCTACCAAACAACTACAATTGCACTTTAAATAAGAGACTAACATGCACATGACACTAATCCAAATATACATCTCTACATCAATGTTTCTTATGAAGGTTTGTGAAGAAAAATTGAGCTAGGAGGACTAGTCAAGAGGTCATGACATGACACTAATGAAATACAACTCACTAAGCCCCTAAACACTCGATTTGTACACTTCAAGAGACCTGTAAAAGGATTCCAAACTAAACATGAATGCTAAATAAGGATAAGCATGCCAAGGAAGCAAGACTATCACTTAGCAAGATCAAATAATTAAGCATACACATTAAAACCAATCCATAAAGAAGGCAAACTAAGTTATTCTTCATTGATCAAAGGCTGCAAATGGGTAGAGCTTCACCATACCCATGTGGAAGATCCAAACATAGCTAATTAAGGTTGAATATATAGAGAAATGTGAGAGAGAAGGAGAGAAGGGCATAGGAGAGAGAGAGATGAAAAGTGTTTCATGAGTTACAAGCAAGAAGAGAGGTGTAAAAATACCCCATTAGGTCTTAAAAGACAAGTGTACTCTCCTGAAAATGCTCTTCTACTCCAAGTGGTGTGGAAGTTTCAAACCTTTCTTGACAACTTGACTAGCTCACCAAAACTACCCTTTGTCTTAGCTTGTGGAATGAAAAGTGGCCTTATTGATGGTTATGTCATGTTGAGTTACATCTTTGATCTATGTTTTCCACCTCTAAACTGATCTATTGAGGTTTTCTTTGACACATCACTTCATTCTCTTGCTAGGTGTCTATAAGTCTCTTCATCTCACTAGACCAATCTTGTTCACAAGTGTCAAAACTTGAATTCATATTCTCCAGATCATTCTCTCTCCATGGATGGCCTATTCATTTAGAGGTCTTAAATGACTCTCAAGAATTCATTATGCACCAAAAGCTCCATTTTGGCCTCATTCCTTGTACCCCTAAAATCATGCAAACCTCATTATGTAGAGAAGTGTATGAATTTTAATTAGAAACTAAAGGCATATTTTAGGACCCATTATTTCCTTACATCTCTATGCCAATTTTTAGGTCTTGCGAATGACTGGAATTGTCCTTTTCTATTGTTTCTCTCTCTTAACTAGATCTCATTTAGGCCTCCCTACCTAGAGACTAGATTTTGACTCCACAAGATTCCCACACATTCCAAAACTCAAATAAACATGTGATTTAGTTTTAGGTATTCCTGAAGATCATCCATAACTAATTTGAGCTCTTAACACCCTGCACAGACCTCCCAAGTAGATTAAAACAACCTTCTTTAGCCTATTCTATATAGTTTTGTACCTACATGTATCAACCATTGGCATGGGGTGATGATCAAGAGAGTTTTGTTCATTTTTAAAGTCATTTTGAAGTTTATACAATCCATCTGGAGTCATTACAACAATCTTCTCTCACATTGGGTCAAAACTGGTCTCTTTGGCAGCCTGTGAGTGCCTTAGGGTCTTAAGGATTGTTCATAAAGCTCATGCCTTAGATGAAAATAAAATACCATAAATAATGAGTTCATAGGCATTACCTCTTATGCCTAAAATATTTATCCACCATGAAATCCTTCATGAGAGATATGAGCATCTTAATCTACTTCTCAAGCTGGTAGACTATGCTTGGTGAGGTCTAAAAGAGATATTATATCTAAAAGTACAAACTTGAAGCCTAATTTTAATTGTGAAAGGTTTCTTAGGTCTGTGACACCATTATAAAAGTATTCAAGTGGTCATATTCACTATCTTCCTTCATTAGGTCTCCTACACCTTCTTTATTTCATGCCTAGGGTTCTTAAGTTTGACACTATAAGAAACCCTCATGACTACATTTGAGACCTTATTTACCAATGTAGGGTTTTTTTATACTTCTTAAAATGTTGTCATGAAGCTCTTACATTTCCTTAGATTCTTTGTACTTTCATAGACTCTTACCTCCATAGACCCTTCCATCTCAAAATGTTCACACATAGGTCTGTCTGTTTGGTTTAGGCTTGTTAGGCCTAAACAGAGCTTTATCTTGATTCAATATTCTTATAATAGGCCTAAGAGTTATATGAAATCATACCATTACTATGAAACACTCTCAAGGAGGTTTCCTTCTCTTAGAATTATCTTTTTCATGCTAAACTAGCAATTCTACCTTGCTAAGTAGGCAAGCCTGTAGCAGGGACTATGATGTAGAGGTTTATAACTTTGTCTGTTCATCCTCCTTTTGATCTTGATTTGACCTCAAATATCCTGACTTAACTAGCCACTCACTTATGTTTTACCCCAATGCTTTTCATGCACTCTGCCTCTTTCTTCGGCTTGAAACTAGCCTTTACTAGCTAACATACCTGTAGATCTCTATTACGAGAAATCTAAGTACATTTAAGGCTTTAAGACCCCCATTTCCATTATTTGACACTTAAAATACCATGTCATATTATTGGGATCTTGGAATCCTCCACTTTGTAATCTCAAATCACCATGACTCTACAACCTATAGTACTTCTCAATTCTCTCTAAGTTCTGACTGCAGGTGTCATTTTTGAGAGTTTTGACTGTGTCTTAGGGTTAGAAACTTATTAAAATGAATTGAAGATGAATACCACCCTATTTAGGGTTTTCAAATCCTTTGAAATTTTCCAAACTTTATATCTTCTCCAAACATACTCTTACTCTAGGATACCAAGTTTCAGGTGGCTGTAGGTGACTAATGGATTGTGAACTTAGTCCAATCTGACCCTCAATTGGTTTTCAAACACTTAGATGTTTTTCATGAGTTTATAAATTGATTTCTTGTTTGAAATGTATATGATTTAACTTTATTTTTTTTCTTGTTTGTGTTTGGAGAACAATAAACTTTAGTCCATAATGAAGATCTAGAGGTCTAGGGCCTATAGGTCTTTTTTGCTTGCATAGGCTCATTTAGAGAGCTTGTTGAGTCTTTAGACCCTTTTAGAATTCTAGTGTTGTATAATTTTTTTATCTATCTCTGATCACCCTCTCCATAAACTTATGCCTTTTGACCAAAGCATTATATCTTCTTTAACTTGACTATCTAGTCTATTCGAATTATATGCACAGTCAACTTATGTAAATTTTATGTGTTGACAGTTGGAATTTCTCATTCACTCATACCTTGTTGGTAATATTCAATAGAATAAATTAGGGTTTAATGAGTATAAAAATATTTCAAGGTACATTTCAATGTTTTCAAGACACCTCCAACATAGACTTGGACTTATTAATATCTACTTTTTAGGCTTACAGGGCCGTGTATGACTAGAATATACTTCAACATTATTTGAGAGTACAACTTGAATTCACCTCTCAACACCTTAAAATTAATCAAACCTTTTCCATAGGATTATCTCATGCTTTATTGTTTTCTTATTACCATTTAGATCAAACATGGCACTCAAACCTGTGGAAAATCATTGATGAACTGTACCATACTTTTTAAAGAGTAAGGCATATGAAATTTATTGAAGAGTAACAATAGGGAATAATATTAAAAGAGAGAACATATGATTTTTGGAAGAGTGAGGGGATTTTCTATGAGAAATGGAGTACTAGAAACCTCTGAAAGTGACAGACATCTCAGACAAAACAAAACATGCAGCAAGAATGACTGAAACAACTTTTACATTGAGACACTCTTCCTCTTATTGAAGGACACCTCATGAAGATGAAATAGTTGATGAAAATACCATGGAAAGGATATCTTTTACATTTGAAAATATCCCTCAAAATGATTCTTATCCATAAAATTTTGTAATGGAGAAATAGATGCAAAAATCAGAGCTTGATTAGATGGATAGGTCATAGTGACATGCTATCACTCTTAGCAATTATTCATAAAGGAGGGGCCATGCATTTGTAAACCAATGCCACTAATTTCAATATTAATAGGAATCCTAATAATGGCCAAATTTTTACCTCTTAAATCTCTCTCTCTCTCTCCTCTCTCTCTCTCTCTCCTCTCTCTCTCTCTCTCTCTCTCTCTCTCTCTCTCTCTCTCTCTCTCTCTCTCTCTCTCTCTCTCTCTCTCTCTCTCTCTAGCCATACTATCCGCTTGAATTTTGCCTTTCTAAGCTTGTGAAGGTAGCGATGGAAGAGAGAGAATGTCTGAAGTATTTGTATGACCTAAAACTTTATCCAAAGCCTAAAATTGATCTGATTAATCCTAAGAGACACTTTGAAACCATTTTCAACTGAAAAGTGATCTTACAAGGCCGTACAAGTGCCCAAAAGTGCTTATAAAAATGGTATTTTTCTCATTTTAGGCATTGAACCTACAATTTTATCAATCTCTAACCATTCATGACTATTATTTTACATTGGGTACATTGATTAATATTCTTGAAATGTTTTAATTTTAATATAGCACATACAACTCCATAAAATAGGCCAAAATGATAATTTAACATAATAAAACATAATAAAAGGTTAATACATGATAATATTACCTTAAATACAAATTCGTAACCTTTTATAATGATTTTAAGCTATATCAAGCCTTTGACCATGTTTGACAACATCAAGACCTCATAAATAAACCCCAAGACTCGACAAGTACATATGAGATCAAACTTTAGACAAAGTTAGACAATGACTAATGTGACCATATGAAGACTATTAAGGACCATTTAAGACAATGACAAGATCACATACAAGTTTTGACAACCATATGAAAGTTTTAACTTAGAAGGGTTGATCAATTTTGACTTGAAATCAAAATTTAGCTAACAAATTGGTGATTCATAGGGGTAACATGCCTACTATACTAAATGGACCAGTAAATTTGTCCTTCTATTAGGCAATGGAGTCATTTTCACTCAGTTTCAGACTTGACCAAACCTTGATCATGACAAGGCAATTTGATTTAACCTTCAAAAACATAAAAAAAAAAACAACACACATAAAGCAAAGCAACAAGACTCACATATGTGCTATCAAACACAACAAACAACATAAGGAAACTATCTATATAAAACTAACCTGAAAACAACCTCTTCCTCTTGGATCAAAGGGGAAGCTGTACAATCTCTTGCTCTATGAGATTAAACCATGACATGAAATAATTTGCCTCTTAAACCTTGCTCTTGTTGACTTAATCTTATCCTTGCTCGCCAATCTTCTTGGCATGTTCTCAAGTGAATACATGGCAAAAAACCAATCACCTAAAAAGATGAATTCCTCTTGTACTTCAAGATATTTCTCAGGATGATCCTTAGTTGTAACTTCATCTATTTATGCTTCACCTAAGCATACTTCTTTGACCTTCAAGGCATCTTGAATGACATCATATTTCTCACCATCTATTGCAAGCTCATCAAGTTCTTCAAGGATCTTTGCATACTCACTCCAAGTTGCATCATTATCTTCAATGGGCATATCTTTTTCAATCTCCTTATGAGCATTTTATTCAATAGGTAACATACCTTTGTAAAAAATATTGATCTTTTGAAGGGACTGAAGATACTATTGCCAATCATCCTTTGACTCTTATTTTTTTTATCAATATGAGTAAGACCAACTATAAGAGTATCTTCCTCTTTCTCCTTAAGAATTATAAGGTTGTTAAGAGTTTAAAAAATTTCTATGTAGTCATGAGTTGATTGCAAGGCAACTTCTTTAAGTTTAACCTTTTGCTCATTTGGAACCCTATCAAGATCATTCAATACCCTCAATTTACTTGCTTAGAGAGCTTTCAACCTCAACACCAGCTACAACCTCAACAAGGTTAGGTGGAATTGGATCTTCTTCTTGAATCACACCATCAAGATTATCTCCAAGAACATCATCCTTGAAAATTGAAATGCCATTTTCTTCTCCAAGTGGAGTACCAATGAGGATCTCCTCATCAAACTCATTTGAATCATCTTCATTATACTTCCTTTGATATTCAATTACAACTTCAACTTCCTCTTCATTTACTTCTTATAATATAGGTTTCTATTCAAGAAGGGAGATGGTGGGAGGGGTGATGAATAGATTCATGGGTTGGAGAGGGAGTATGAGGTATGGTGGATGGCTCATGAATGGGCTTGGGGATTGAGGCATTACTCTTATAATCTAGGGTCTTGGAAATGGGATATTGTTGAAGGAACTCATGAAGAGATAGCAAATGGAGTTTGGCAATGGAATGGACATTTTCTTCAACAAGCACCTCATATTTCTCATGGCCTTATTGAGGATATTCAACAACTATAACTTTATCTCCAACCTTCTCAACTAAGGCCTCTTTTTCATGTTGAAAATATTCTTAGATAGATCTACAAGATGGTGTAGTTTGAGGCTCTTGAGAAAGGGGGAATGGGGTTGGAGTAGGCATAAGGTATCTTCTTTGACATTAATTTCTTAGTCTTGGATCTCTTCCTCTTGCATTCCCCAAAACTTCACTACCTGGTTCCAAGTTATAACTTTGAAGCTAGTAGGCTCTTTTGAGGATTGGATTAAATCTTTTGGAGGCTCCTTTTGAGGATAGTGAAGGGTTTCATGAGGATAATAAGCATAAGAAAAATGATATGTAATATAATAAAACTCTTGAGGAGGGGAGGGAGAGACTTGCATAGGTTCAAATTCTTCCACGAGAGTTGGCATGGTATAATCAGGAATCATAGTCCAAAAATGCCTCCAAGATGAAGAGATCTTGATTGATTTAGAAAGGATAAGTGTAGCTTAAGGAAGACTTGGAATCAAAGGAGGTGTAATAGGGATAGAAGATGTTGGTTGAGGTTTATTAGATTGGGTCTCTTAATTCTCCCACATCTCTAATCTATCTATCCACCATTGGATAAAAGTTATCATTTCATACAACTCATCAGTCATAACATATTGGGTTTCCTCTCCAAATAAAACCCACTTATCCATCAACATTTGAATTAACAATCTCATCTTCTCTATGAGATGAAAATGGATCACATCTAGTTTTCTATCCCATTTTATCATCACCCCTTCTGATTTTAATAGATTTGGCTTGAGTTCCTACAAGGATATATTAGGGGAAACATAATTTGAAGTAGGAAGGGAGGAGTATGACTATTTTAAGTCTTGGTAAGGCTGCTAAAGTATGTAGTTGGAATCATATGAGGAGAATGTAGAACAACTATAGGACTTATATGGTTCATGACAAGGTTGATAGGAATCAAAGTGAGGTTGATATGGATCATAGTGAGGTCAATAAAGCTCATCATAAGATTGATAAAGAATATTATAGGATTGAGGAGCTTCATCAACTTGTATGAAATTGAACCCTACTTCAAACTCAGCCATAACAACCTCATCAAGATAATGAAATGAAACACATCTTACTTTTAATTTTTGACTGGGTTGCTAGAACTAACTGATCATGCACATAGTCTCCATTGATGTTTTGAATGCCTCTAAAGGTTGATAGGTAGAATAAAAACACCAAGCATTCTTCCATAACTTTGGACCTTAGTCCCATTAGATGTGATAACTCTTATCATTCAAATTTGCACCCTCTGAAAGGTAGTTTAATCCTTCCAAATTTGATGTGACATAGAAACACCTCAAGGTTGTGAGTACTGTATTGGAGAGGAGAATCTCTAGGTTAAAGGGATAGCTCCCCTTGATGAATAAGTTAGACTCAAACACTATTCTAACACTTTCTAGGAAAAGGGAGAGAAACCTAATTTAATGGAGGTGATGCACCAAATGCGATTTTATCACTACCAACCAATTGCAATTGCAATTCAAAAAAGACACTAACCCACACTTGACACTAATCTAAATCTACATCTTTACATCAATGTTTTTTATGAAGGTTTGTGAAACAAGGTTGAGCTAGGAGGATTAGTCAAGAGGTCATGATATGCCACTAATGAAAGACAACTCACTGAACCCTTACACACTCCATTTGAACACTTCAAGAGACATGTAAAAATATTCTAAACTAAACATGAACGCTAAATAAGGACAATCATGCCAAGGAAATAATACTATCTTTTAACAAGATCAACTAATCAAGCATGCACATTGAAACCAATCCATGGAGAAGGTAAACCAAGTTATTATTCATTAATCAAAAGTTAAAAATGGGTAGGGCTTCACCATACCTAGTTGGAGGATCTAAACTTATCCAATTAAGGTTGAATATATAAAAAAATGTGAAAGAAAAGGAGAAAAGGGCATAGGGGAGAGAGATGACAAGTGTCTCATGAGTTAAAATCAAGAAGAGAGGTGTGAAACTGTCCCATTGGGTCTTAGAAGATAAGTGTACTCCCCTAAAGATGCTCTGCTACTACAAGCAATGTGGAAGTTTCAAACCTTTCTAGACACCTTGACTAGCTCTTCAAAATTGCCCTTTGCCTTGGCTTTGATAAAACAAATAATACGATTGCATACAAACATGGGATCTAGATGTGAGAGTAATAAAAAAGACATTCATCATGAAACACTAGATATACCATGGGAAAACCTCATGAAGAGGTAAAAACCCATCAAAATTATTCATTATTTTAGAAACAAAATATACCCAATACAAGCTTTCTCTTCTCACTTTTTTTCATTGCATTTTATAATATAAAATCTTTATTATATAGATAAAGTAATTTGACCATTATAATGTGATATTTTCCTATCACCATATTAATGGGTCCAACCTCTCCAAAGGTTATTTAATATATTTTATTATTTATTTACATGAGGATAAACTCATGATAAATAATAAAATATATTATTATTTAACCAATGTAATTCAATGTATTAAGGGTTCATAAATAACACCACTTAACCATTAATTATTTAAATACTCTCTCTTAATGTTAAGTGGAGATACATGCCATAATCACCTTTATAATAATAAAGTTATACTCCATGAACCATCCACATGATGAGTTTTAGGAGGTAACAACATAACAAACTTACACTCCATGAACCATCCACATGATGAGTTTTAAGAGGTAACAACATAACATACTTACACCCCATGAACCATCCACATGATGATTTTTAGGAGGTAATAATTGAAAGAAACATCCTTCATCATGCCATAGTCACTTTTAATAGAGTTATGCTATGTAAAAATAGTCACCAAATGTATTATATTATTTAACTATAGATACCCAAAGGTACTACACTATGTAACCACAATCACATAGTCACCTTTCAAAAAATTATAGTATACAACTATAAATAGCCAAATATATTACAATATGTAACCATAGTCACATAGTCACTTTTAAAATAATTACACTATACAACTATACATACCTAAATGTATTGCACTATGTCCCCATAGACACCTTCAAAATAATTACACTATGTTATCCTTATTGGGTGAATATTTTGTCACTAGCTAACTGATGAGCAAAATAGGTGATTTCAACCACAACATAAGGAGATTGGTCAGTCAAATGTGCAGGTTTACCACATCAAAAGGGGACAAATCTCTCCTCTCATCAAGGGGAGGTTTCCTATAACTATGAGGAGTTATATACTATATATATATATGCAGAAAATAACACTCAGGGGTAGGATCACACCATCCATCTCTCTTCTTTCAAAGATGATGTTCACAAACAAAGGAGAAATCTAGGTGAAAACACTGAAGGCACTTCTCTTTTTTTAGAAGTGGTCTTGTAGTTAACATCAGGATTTCTTTCAGATAGGTAACAAGTAACTGGTAATAGGGGCATAGTAACCAACAGAGAAAGGTGTAGCACAAAGTCTCCACCTCAACTGCCCAAGAGTGAAATACGAAGGATAATGGGGGCACAGAGTCATCCCAAGATCCTTTACATAGAAATAAACTAAAAACACACACACTAAAGGCAAATGTGGCAGCACAAAGTCTTCTCACAGTTGGCTTCAGGACACCTTCCTGATTATTTCTACTAATTCTGCTTATTTCATTAAATGGATAAGAATGCATTCAAGAAATAGACATAAGAACAATCTCCTAAATGACAAAAGTTATTACAGCACAAAGTTTGAAAGTAACTTGATTTCTCATTCAAACAAAGAAATATGATTAACAATATGAGCTCAAAGTCTCAGTGATCACCTCATAATTTTGGTAGAGTTTTACTTCTATAACCAAAAATATCCCCATACAATAATAAGAGAGATTGCAATATATAGCAGCCAAGAAAGACTTGGCACTTTGTTTCACAAAATGGCCCATGTTGTGCATTTAATGCCTTTAATGCATTTTCAATTTTGTTAAGGGGGCCATGCTGGAATAGGGCATTGGCCTTGACTTTGGCATGTCAATTCATCTCAAATATCTTCTCCTCAGCTTGGGTTGTCTGGTCTTTCTCCCAATATGTACGCTGATATCCCCTCACTTTTATTCAAAGAGAGAAAAATAGGCCACACTTTTTAATGTTTGTGAACTCAGATGTCTACTTGGTGGACTGTTCAACCTACTAAAAATAACTCCTACGTAGATATTTTAGTATCTCCTGTAGCTTTCCCCTCTTTCCTTATGATCTAAGCTCTTAGGCTATCTCCTTTATTTTTTGTTGGCTCTTTTGGCTTCCTCTTCAGCTGGTCACTTAGTTTGTTCTTTAGATTTCATGCCATATTTGAAAACCAATAGATATTTCATTACCTTAAATTTGACAGCTATGAGGACGTCATTGGTCTCTGGTCACTTGAACCATTTTAAACCATGAACCTTTAAACCTTTGAAAGTTTATTGATTCAATGGTTTAATGGTTTAGATGGTCTTATCAGCTCCTTAGTTCTATCGCTTCTTCGGTTCATTCACTTTCTTGGTTCAATCACTTTCTTGGTTCAATCACTTCTTTGCTCGTCAGTTGAATCATCTCTAGAATCTTTCGCTTCCTTCCTTTGCTCAAAGCTTCCTTGTGAACTTTGAACTTCTTGAACTAGTTGAACTCTTTGAACCATTTCAGTTCAAAGTTCAATGGTTCAACAGTTCATCCTCTTTCTTTGAATCCTTTGTTCCTCTAAGTCTTTTGAACTCTATTGAACCTTTGAACCTTGAACCATTTCGGTTTAAAGTTCAACGGTTCATTCTTTTTCTTTGAAACTTTGTTTTCTCCAAGTCTCTCGAGCTTTGAAATTCCTTCGGCTTTATGTCTTTGGAACCTGCCCAAAGGGAAGGTGTCCCTTCGGGCCTTGAGAAAGGTCCATTTATTGGGTGTCGAGAGCCCCCCGCAAGGGTACATGCCCTTCGGGGTTCTTCGGGTGGCTTTCTTCTTTAAAGCCTTCAAATAAAATGTCTAAAGAAATTTCTTCAGACATTTTATTTGAAGGAAGTCTTTCCTTTGCCTTAGCCACTTTCTATTGGGCCTTTGAACTGATCGATTGAACCAACTTATGGTTCAACGGTTCAATCCTTTGTTTGAAGCTTGCTTTCATTTAAGTCTTTTGAAGCCGTTGAACTTGCTGAAGTGGTTGAACTTTGAACTTGTCAAAGCGCTTAACTCTTTTAAGCTTGCTGACACCGTTGAACCTTTGAACTTGTTGAACCTTTGAGTTCCTTAGCTGAAAAAGCTTGAACAATGAAGAATTTGAATACTCAGAACATTTTTTGAATACTTAACAAAAAATGAGTAACAAATTTTGGGAACAACAATCCTAAACCACTTAGAGTGAGTTTAAGCTAGCATGATCATGAGATGACATCTCACAGTGAAAATACATTTCACAATTTCTCATAAAGAATCAATAAGGCATATTGGAGTCTTTTATAACATAAAGACCTCCATGCTACTATGTGTTGGGCACAATGTAGACTTCCATAAGAAATTTACTAAAATCACATAAAATGATATATTACAATGATTTATAATGAGAAGAAGTATAGAGAGATAGAAGGAAACACATGATCCACACAATTGTTAAGAACTAACATTAGGCTCAGAATTGAATGAACTTTAATAGGCTTTAGTTCGTTGGTGTTGCATAAGATTTTTCACTAAATTTATAAATCTTTGACTATCACCAAGAATGTTGGTACAATAAGAAACTTCCACATGATGTTCTTTTATCATCCTTCATAGCCATAAAGCTTCTTTAGCAACTTTCATATGAAGTGCTCCAAGTGATATCACCTACAAAAAATATAAATATATAACCAGAAGTAGACACATCATAGTATAGTTAACATCATAATAACCAAAATAAACTAGCATAATCAAAGGAAGAATAATATAAACTAAATTTTACAATTCCTTTTTTATACTGAAGTATCTGCTTTACTAATTTCTAATGATCTAAGTATGGATATTATATGAATCTGGAAGCAGCATCCACATCTTATGAAATGTATGTCCTAGTAATGGTTAGTTAAATCAAACTACCAATAAGATGTTTGTACATATGATTTAGCTTTATCGCACACAATTTTTAGATCAAACTTTAACATAACTTTCAATAGGAGTATATGTAATCTTGCAATCAAGCATATTAAATTTAAAAAATAGGTTACGTGATGCACATATAATAAATTGACTAATAATTTGATTCTAAATTAACCAAACATTATATATTTTATTAAGAATAATTCATATTATAATTTGAGTCATGAATATTTCTTCTTCTTTTTAAAGTTGACACTACAAGTTTGTGTTTTATATTAAACTGACAAAAAAAGGTTTAGAAAGAAAAAAATTTAATATGTTTTATATTTTATTTTACAATAAAAATAAATATTCTAGTGAATAAACAACGCTATCCACTTAGTTGATTATAAAACATTTCAAAAAACATAAATAACCATAATAAAGATGAAAGTCACAAGTATCGTAAAGATAATTTATACACTAAAATTAACATTAGGAAGCATCAAATCAAATAAAATACCATCTCAATACGTCTAGAAGGTGCAAAAACCTAAATATCGATTGGTCACATGACCATCTTTAACAAAAAATATGACAAGTCAAGGGTGTCGAAAGTGTTATAAGCTTCACACGTGAGAGATTGGATGGCTATCAAAAGATCATTTAAAGTAATTATTTTAAAATAAAGTAAATTATATTTGACCAACATATATATTGGGATGGGAATTTGATTTAAGGACCTTAGATTTACAAGTACTTTTCGAAAAATACTAGTCAACTTCCCTTTGTTCAATACAAGACTTCACATGCAAGCTACATGATTTAAAAGTATTTAATTAATTCTTATTTTTTTATTAAAAAATAAAACAAAATTAAATATTTCAATAAATAATTCAATGTACGCAAATGTTTTAATTTGAAAAAATTAAAATAATCATGTGAGCTCCACAAATTATGTGAAAAATAAAGTGTTAAATAAAAAAATTATTTTTTAAATACTTTCCCCCAAACATTAGACACACCCATTATTTTGCAGCAACATAGCTACAGGGAGAAGTATGGCATAGGTGGAGAGTAGCGGACGATATAATATGCTCCAAGTGACTATTTTAGATGAAGTAAAGTGTCAAAATGCCTTTAAAATTCCCTCTAATGTTGCTGGGAGACCTAGATCTGGTTTAAAAGATTGAAAAATGATCTTTTATTCTCTGCTATTGGTATGACACCCAAAAATACTAAAAAAATCTAGATTTATTTTTCATTGCTCCTCAGGGTCTAGACATGGCTCCAACATGCTTAAATATTGCAGAAAACAAGAAATCAACCTTTAAATCTTATAAAATAATCAAGAATTCATGTTTGCTATTTTTTTCTTCTTTAATGGTCGTATCAGGCCATATAATGACATTAAAGAGGATAAAAAAAATAGAGACAAGCTCAAGTATGGGTTTGCAGGGTCCTAAGACTTTTAGGAATTTTTAGGGTCTTGAGACTTTTAAGGAGGTTTAGAACAACTGAAACACCCTTTCAAATCCAAAAAAGGAGAGCAAGAGATCTAAAATATTTTTTTATGAAAAATTGAAATAAGGCTATATAAGGCCATACTATGGCAAGCTTGTGAACATGAAAGACTCAAAAATATGTAAGAAGAACCTCAAAGGTTTTGTGGAAGCTTCACATGGCTAGGAAATAGGTCAAATCTCTTTGAAACATAAGATTCATTAAATAAAATCTAGAAATGGAGAGTTTGATAGAATTTTTAAAAAAAGAAGGATGTAAATGGCTATATAAGAACGTCAAAAATGATTTTATTACTTGTTGGTTCTCTTGAAGCTTGTTATTGTGTTTAAGTGTTAGATCTGCAAATAGAGAGCTTTAAAAAAAACACTTTCATATAGATCATTAGTTTAAAAAAAACTTTAAAATTTTAGATTCTCAAGGAAGAATTTTTAACCCTTTTTTAAGACTCCTAGTTATATTTTTGACATGAAAATAAGCTTAAAATCTGATAAAATTCTCAAATCTGATATTTTTAGGCTCTAAAAGGTAAATAAATGAAAGAACTTACTTTTACTACATAGGAAGCTTCAAATTCTTTCATGAACATACCATGGCTTGAAAAATTAATGAATCTAGGCTTGAACACAATTCAAAACTCTGATCTATGATCTTGCCACTTGATCATGCATCAACTGACTCTGATACCATGACAAAACAAGTAATACAATTATATACAAACACCGAATCTAGATGTGAGACCAATAAGAAAGACATTCACCATGAAACACCAGATATATCATGAAAAAAACTCATGAAGATGTAAAAAACCCACCAATTTTATTCATTATTTGAGAAAAAAATATCCAATACAAGTTTTCTCTTTTCATTTTTTTCCATTGCATCTTAAAATATACACTCTTTATTATATAGGTAAAGTAATTTAACCATTATAATGTGATATTTTTCAAATATCGCATTAATGGGTTCAACCTCTCCAAATACCATTTAATTTATTATATTTATTTACACGAGGATAAACTCTTGATAAATAATAAAATATGTTATTATTTAACCAATGTAATTTAATGTATTAAAGGTACATACATAATATCACTTAACCATTGCTTATTTCAATAGTCTTGTGAAATGACAAGTGGCCTTATTGATGGTCAGATCATATTGAGTTACACCTTTGATTTGCTCTTGACACCTCTCAACTTATCTCTTTAGGTTCTCTTTGACACATCACTTCATTCTCTTGTTAGGTGTCTAAAAGTCTCTTCATCTCACTAGGCCAATCTTGCTCACAAGTGCAAAAACTTGAATTCATATTTTCCAACTCATTCTCTCTCCATAGATGTCCTATTCACATCATATCAAACCTAAGAAAACTCATTTTAAGGTCTCAAACTGCCTTCAAGAATTTATTTTACACCAAAAGCTCCATTTTGGCCTCATTCTTTATAGCCCTAAAATCATGAAAAATTCCTTGTGTAGAGATGTGTATGGATGGTAATAATAAATTAAAATTATATTCTATGACCCAATATGGCCTTACAGCTCCATGCCAAGTTTTAGGTCTTGAAAATGAGTGAAAGTGTCCTTTCTGCTATTTCTTTCTCCTAACTATGTCTCAATTAGGCCTCCTTGCCTAGAGACTAAATTTTGATTCCACATGCTTCCCACATGATCCAAACCTAAAATAAACATGTGATTCAATTTTAGGTCTTCCTAAAGATCATCCATAGCAAATTTGGGCTCTTGACACCTTTTATGGACCTACTAAGTAGCTTGAAATAACCCTCTTTAGCCTATTTCATATAGTTTCATACCTGTAGGTATCAACTAATGGAATGGAGTGATGCTCATGAGATTTTTAGACATGATTTAGGTCATTTTTAAGTTTTTCCAATCCATTTGGAGTCATTATAACCATATCCTCTCACATCAGGTCAGAACTAGTCTCTTTGGCAGCCTATGAGTGCCTTAGGGTCTTAAAGATTGTTCATAAAGCTCATACCTTAGATGAACAATCAAATACCATGAATCATGAGTGCATATGATTGATATCTTATTTGTAAAATATTTATCCACCATACAACCCTTCATGAGAGATATAAACATCTCAAACTACCTTTCGAGCTGGTAGACTGTGCTTGGTGAGGTCTAGAAGAGAGATTAGATCTGAAATTGCAAACATGATGCCTAATTTGAATTTTAAAAGGTATATTAGGTCTATGAAACCATTATAAAAGTATTCAAGTGGTCATATTCACTATCTTCCTTCATTATTTCTGTTGAACCTTCTTTTGTCTGTGCCTAGGGTTCTTAAGTTCAACACTATAAAAAACCCTCATGACTATGTTTGAGACCTTCTTTACCACTGTATGGTTTTGAAGCTTATTGAAATGTTGTCATGAATCTCCTATATTTCCTTAGAGTCTTCATACGTCCATATTTATTTCATATACTCTTACCTCCCTAGACCCTTCCATCTCAAAATGTTCACACATAGGTCTGTGTGTTTGGTTTAGGCTTGTTAGGCATGAACATAGATTTATCTTTATTCTATCTTCCTATAATAGGTCTGAGAGTAATACAAAATTACACCATTACTTTGAAACACTCTCAAGGAGATTTCCTTCTCTCAAACTTCTCTTTTTCTTGCTAAACTAGAAATTATACCTTGCCAAGTAGGCAAGCATCTAGCAAGGACTATGATGTAGAGGCTTAGAACTCTGTCTGGTCATCCTCCTTTTGATATTCATTTTACCTCAAATAGAATCACTTAATTGGCCACTCACCTATGTTTTACCTCAATGTTTTTCATGTATGCTACCCCTTTCTTAGGCTTGAAACTAGCCTATATTACCTAGTAGACATGTAGGTCTCTATTAGGAGAAGTCTGAGTGAATTTAAGGCTTTAAGGCCCCATTTCCATTATTTGACACTTCAAATACCCTATCATATGATTGAGAGCTTATAACCCTCCACTTTTCAATCTCAAATCACCATGACTCTACAACCTAAAGTACTTCTTCTCAATTCTCTCTAATTCTGAATGTAAGTATCATTTTTAAGAGTTATGACTGTGTCTTAGGTTCAAAAAATTGTTGCAAGACATTGAATATGACCCCCACCCTACTGAGGGCTTCCAAATCCTTTGAAAATTTCCAAAATTTGTATCTTCTCCAAGCATACTCTTGCTCTAGGCTGCCAAGTTTACGGTGGTTGTATGTGACTAATGGATTGTGAGCTCAGCCTAATCTGATCCTCATTGGTTCTCAAACACTTAGATGTTTTCATGAGTTTATACATTGATTTCCTATTTATAGTGTAAATGATTTAAACTTGTTTTTCTTGTTTTTGTTTAGAGAATAATAGACTTTAGTCCACAATGAATATTTAGAGGTCTAAGGCCTGTAGGTCTCTTTTACTTGTATAGGCTATTTAGAGATCTTGTTGAGTCCTTAGACCCTTTTAGAATTAAAATGTTGTATCAAATTATTTTCAATATCTTATCACCCTCTCCATAAACTTATGCCTTTTGACCATGCCTTATATCTTCTTCAACTTGTCTATCTGATCCTTACAAACTATATACACAAACAACTTATGTAAATTCCATGTGTTGATAGTTAGAATTTCTCATTCACTCATACATTGTTGGTAATATTTAATGGAATTAGTCAAGGTTGAATGAGTATCAAAGATTTCAAGGTACATTTCAACATTGCCAAGACACCTCCAACATAGACTTGGACTTATGAATGTCTACTTGTAGGCTTACCATCTTGTGTATGGCTAGAACATACTTTAACATTCTTTGAGAATACAAATTGAATTCAAATCCCAAAACCTTAAACTTATTCAACCTTTTCCATAGTATTCTCTTATGCTTCATTAGTTTCTCATTACCATTCAGATCAAACATGACAATCAGACTTGTGGAAAATTATTGATGAATTGTACCATGCTTTTCAAAGAGCAAGGCACATGACATTTTGTAAATAATAAAAATAATGATCCATATTTAGAGAGATAACATATGAATCATGGAATATTGGGGGGATTTTCTATGAGTCATTGAGTACTTGAAACCTCTGAAAGTGATAGATATCTCAAATAAAACAAAACTTGTAGTAGGGATGATTGAAACACCTTGTACAATGAGACACTCTTCCTCTTATTGAGGACACCTCATGAAGATGAACTATATGATAAAATTACCATGGAAAGGATCTATTTTACCTATAAAATCAACCCTCAAAACCATTCTTCTCCATCAAATTCTGAAGTGGAGAAATAGATGCAAAATGACCCTGCTTGGATGGACAAGTTATAGTGACCTACTATCACTCTTAGCAATTGTTCATAAATAAGGGGCCATGAATATTTAACCAAATTAAACTAATTTAAATTTTACTAGGACCCCTAATAATGGCCAAAGTTTTATCTCAGAACATACTCTCTCTCCTGGCCATGCCATCCACTTGAATTTTGCCTTTCCAAGCTTGTGAAGGTAGTGATGGAGAATGTTTGAAGTATATGTATGACCTAAAACTTTATCTAAAGCCTAAAAATACTCTAAAAAATCCCAAGAGACACTTTTAAATTGCTTTCAACTGAAAAGTGATCTTTTAAGGCCGTACAAGTGCTCAAAAGTTCTTGTAAAGTGGTATTTTGCTCAATTTAGGCATTAAACTTGAAAGTTTGTCAGTATCTGACCATTCCTAATCATTATCTAACATCAGGTGCATTAATTAACCTTATTTAAATGTTTTTATTTGAATATATCATGTATAACTCCATAAAATAGGCCAAAAGTTGGTCAAAATGACAATTTAGCATAATAGAACATAATAAAAGGTTAATACATGATAATATGACCTTCAATACACATTAGTAACCTTTTATAATGACCTAAACTATATCAAAACTTTGATCATGTTTGAAAACATCAAGACCTCATAAATAACCCCTAGGACTAGGCAAGTACATATGAGATTGAACTTTAGATAGAGTTAGACAATGACTAATGTGACCATATGAAGACTATTAAGGAGCATTTAAGACCACGACAAGACCACATACAAGTTTTTACAACCCTATGTAAGTTTCAACTTAGAGGGGTTTACCAATTTTGAATTGAGGTTAAAATTTGGTCAATAATAAATAAAGCTTCCTCTCATAGTATTTTAATACTCACTAGTAATTAAATACTACATTATAAGTAAAAAAGTTAGTTTCTCAAACTCATTCTTGATTAGGTAATACCAAACCCTATTTTAGATAAACTTAAATGTATTTTAATAATTATAATTTGATATTTATTTATAACATCTCAAAATTAGAGCAGTGTTCTTCAACTATCGTGAGTCATGTGCATTCACTACAATAATCCAAACAAGGAGGTAAGTGTTGACAATTTTGACCTTATAGGTCAAAATTGCAACCTCTATCATTCATAAATTTTCTTAAACATGCCTTTTGAAGAAGGGGAAGAGGACTGGGCTAAGGGGATACTTTGAAAATTCTTAAGACAAAATTCCTTTAGATTTTTGTCCAAAGGAAATACAAGAGGAATGGTCCATTACCAAAAGGTTGAAGGACTATTTTCCAATGGCCAAATGACTATTACATTTTTCCCAAAGGGTACTTGGAAAGGGCTTGTCACGATTCTGAAGGGACATTATAGAAATCCCAAAGGGTAATTACCCTTTGATAAAGTTCAAAAATAGAGGATCTAAAGGGACATTTCCTTCAGACTTTTTGTCCAAAGAAATTGTTCACGAGAGAGATGTTCAAAATAAAAGTCTTTTATAAAAGCCGAAGGGTTCTTTCATAATTCTGAAGGGCAATTTCATGTGCTAAAGGGACAATTCAAAAATTTGAGGGGGCCATTTGTAAAAATTTGAAGGGTATCTACCCTTAAAAAAGGTTCATTTACATAAGATCGAAGGGTTACTTCCTTTCGAAAAGGGGCATTTGAAAGCTTCCGAAGGGTCACTTTCCCTTCGAGAAACTTCAAGTCAAAATCCTGAAGGATACATGCCTTTTGAAAGAGGACATTGGTAAGAATCTCGAAGGATATCTACCCTTCTAGAAGGTTCACTTCATAAACTTTAGAGGGAATGTTGAAGGATTCATTTAGTTTCCAAAACGTCATTACAAAAATCTTGAAGGGTATGTGCCCTTTGAGAAGGTTCATTGTAGGAATCTTGAAAGGTATGTGCCCTTCGAGAAAGTCACTATAAGGAAAGGCACAAGCAGAAATAAAAGGGCATGAAATTTTTGTTCGAATACAAAGGTGATAAGCAAAAGACCGAAACAATTATTTTGAGCAATTTGCCTGAAAGAAAGGAGAGAGAAAAGTGGTAGAGCTTCAGACTTTTTTTTCAAAGATGAATATCCAAAGGAAGGGTTCAAAAGAGAGGGAAAGCTTGAAAGAATTCCTGTGGACAAATTGTTTGCAAGAAAAAATAGAACTACATGAACAAGAAGTCTGAAGGAATTCCTTTGAACAAATTGTCTAAAAGAATTCCTTTGGAAGGTTTAAACAAGGGAAAGTGAAATGGACAAGAAGTTTGAAGGAATTCCTTCAAATAAATTTTCTGAAGGAATTCTTTTGGAAGATTTACTTGAGGAAATGTACAAAGAAAGGCTTAGAAAGATAAGTCTTAGACTTTTTTTTTGAGGAGAGAAGTTTGAAACAATTCCCATATATAATTTATCTGTGGAAAAATGACTTGACAGATAGTCCAAAGGGAAGAGGCCAATAGCCCAATGGATAAGGACATAGAAAGGGAATAATAAACAGTAAGTTCAAGAAAGATAAAGTGAAAGGAAATTCCATAAGAAAAATATAGCGTGGACAAATAGCAAAACATGCACAAAAATGAAGAGTTGGATAAAGTGAGGGATTCAATAGCCATAAACAGGATTAGACATGTCCAAGATGTATAACCATTTTAAACATGACACCTTCAGTTCTAAAATAGAGTCTCATTTGAATGAATAAATCAAGGAGTTTAACATTGGAGAGCTTAACAAGAGATTTCATGCATGCACTCTTGTTAGTTCCAAGCCTTTCAAATGTTCTAGCAGTTCAAGTGGTGACCATTGGAGGTTGACTAGTCTTGAGTTCTAGTTTACTAATTGACAAATGTCACATCCACTCATGCTTTCCATGTAATACAAGGCATTCTCACATTCCAATTCAACTTCAAATCGGTTCAAGCTTAAGTCAAGACATTCAAGATTGGTGTAGACATCATGCATTGGGTAGATTAGTCCAAGCTTAAGCCCACTATTCATTTTCAATGCCAAAGGACTTTTCATGCAAGGCATAATATAAAAGAATATTATTTTTAGAGGTCTTATTATCATTAGAGAGTAAAAATTGGACTTGGGCTAATGAAAGAGTTGTCTTCTTCTTCTATTTTCAATTCCAACCTCTTGGTTGTGTATTTTTTTATATAAGTTGGATTTTTAACCTTGAATTATATCCCTCTTTTGGCAAGACAAAATTCTACCAAAGATTGAGTTGTAACCTTTTTTCAGATTAATAGGATCATTGTTTTCAGATTCTAGCTACTGGTATAGTGTATTTATGTCATTGATTTGCATAAGTGATAGATTTTTCTTCCTTGTCAAGTCTTGATTCTTACATACTTACTAGCTGGTCAGATTATGCAGGTCATGTTCTATGTTTAATATCTTTTAGTTGAGTTTATAGTGGATGCAAGTGGCTAGTTAGTGCCTTGAATTAGGGCTATTCCATCATGTCCCTTAAGCTTTGATCACAAGATAGAACCTTTTTATGAAATACTTATGCATATTAGTCAATTGGAGTTGAAGGTTCAGCCTTCCTTTTGTCTAAATCAGTGTTTTTAGGATCTCCAATTGAGTGGATCAACTAATCATTTAGGTGTATCACCATCATTAGATAGAATTTTATTTCAAGTTTCTCTCTCTTTTCTTAGAAATTTTGTAGCGTAGAGAAAGGATCATAATTAATAAACCAAAGAGAGCTAGCCCTTAGAATCTAGAGATTCAATCCACTGATTAGGTCACCCATAGCCTAGGATTGTTTCCATGTTTTATTAGACTGTGAAGGCCTGCAACTACCTTGATAAGGGTGCAAGTTTGATTGACAATAGTTTTTTGCATGCTCGATAGGACTAGCAAAGAAATATTTTGTAGATCTAAAGAAGTTGGAATTTGAAGAAAGATGTTTATAGTATAAGAGAATATCTATCTTCATCGCAAGCTAAAGATTTTTCAAGTTATAGAGTTCATAGCATCATTTAGGTAGCTCTTTCATGCTAAAATTTACCACAAGGTTAGTAAGCAAAGGTGTTCCTTTTGAATTTATATCTTATAAGAGATCAAGATTTAGGAGGGCAAAACCATATCCTCAAAAATAGTATTTGCCTCCTGGTCATCCAATTATTCTAAGCACAACAATCCCCATTATCCAGATGACCCTCAAAAATCAAATGTTTGATCCATTCAATAGAGGTAGCCCAATTAATTTAGCTCAATTTGATGACATTTTAGTGTCTATTCTCAAGAGTATCCCATTCTTCTCAAGAGAAAATCAAACCCCTATTGAGCATATCCAAGATGTTGCTAATCTCTGTTCAGTCCATCATGTGGTTGAGGACAATGTTGCTATTAAATTATTGGTTACCTCCTTCAAAGGAAAAGCATTTTAGTGGTATATAAATTTGCCACTTAATCCCATCTCTACCTAGGATGAATTAGGTGCAGCCTTGGTCAAGCAATTTGAAGATAAATCTGATCACCTATCTTTAGTTGAGCAATTGACCACCATAACAGAGGCTCCCCATGAGTTCATGTCTAATTTTAACCTCAGATTCCAAAAGACATGGATTAGAATACCTGTGTTGGTAAGGCCATCCTATGAATATAGATTTCTATATTATTTGAAAGCCTTTAATTCTAACATTAGTGTAATGACACAGTTAATGGGGGGTACTACCTTACCAAGTGTTTATGAGATTACAATAAGGATAGAAAATAGTTTGATACAAGTTGGTAAGCTTTCTCCAAGACATCCAATGCCTATATTTCTAGAATTAAGTTCTATACTAGCCCCCCAAATTCCTCAAGTTCCATCCTTAGCTCCTATTTCAGCACCTCAAGCTCAAATTACAACCCCTACTAGTCAAGTTAGTGAGATAGGAGAGTTGAAAAGTTTACTTCAATCCTTTGGTAATGAAATAGTCCAACTCAAGAGGAATTTTTTTGGTCGAATAGGCCTTATCAACAACAAAATCAAAACACCTATCAGCCCTTCAAAGATCAAAGGCCTCCTTATCAGGGTTTTAGAGAGAATAAACCACCATATCAAGCACTAGGAGCCATAACTCCAGCTAAGCCATATGCTTCCCTTGATCCTAATGTTATTTTCACTTCAAAGGATATTATTCCTACCCCACATCAAAACAATATGATGCAGGATTCAGGTTGGTAGTCCTTAAATCTCAATGATGCTCAAAACCAAGCCTTGGTATCACAGAACATCACTATGCCACAAATGACACAAGAATAGTTTTATTTTCAAGGAGGTCAGTACCAATTTATAGGATTAACATCACAAGGAGAGACTCATCAAGTTTAAGGGTAGCCTGATGTCATTAATGTAAATTGACAAGTAGACGGTCATGTTACTTTTACTCAAGGTGTTGAAACTAACAAATCAAGTGGTCAAGTTATAGTTATAACTAAATATAAAAAAAGAGCCATTAAAGAGGCTCAAGAAGTGAAAAATTCTTCAATTACTCCTAGGGTTGTTTCTAAGAGTAAAAAAGAGCAACTTGTTGTCCCTATAGCACAAAAAAATTAGAATAAAGAGGTTGGTAAGGTTCATCAACTACCTCTAGTTCGTGAATAGCCAGTGTTTTAAAACGTACAAATAAAGGTTACTAGATCTCATTTCAGTATAGTGGATCAAATGAATAAATATAATATCAATATTAGCATGTGAGATTCTCTTTCCATTCTATAATAAAAAGATAATCTCATTCAAGAGCTTTCAGCTCTCAAATGGTCTCCAAAATTGGTTGAGAAAGGTGTTGTTTTGACTAATTTGGATCACCCAGTAAAATAATAGGTATATCAGGTAAATAAGATGGAAAAGGTAAAAAAAACTAAGGTAAAATCAAATAAAACTCCTTTTTACCTTTATTTGATAATAGGTGATACTTTGGTTCATAATTATATGGTGGATAGTGGAGCTAGCAGTACAATCATGCCTAAACAGATTGCAGACAAGCTTGGACTTGTCTATGAGCCAAATTTAAAGAAGTATTGCAATTGGATGGGTCACCAAATAATATGGTAGGCATCATCAAGGATCTAAAATTCACATTACATGCATGTCCCAATGTTATGATTCAACATGATGTTGTGGTCGCCTTGCCTCCCTACTTTGCTATGTGCCTTTCAAGAGACTTCACCTCAAAGATTGGGGGATATTTATCAGCTGATTGGACTTATTTGTTGTTCAAAACTAGGTATGGTACTAAGGTAACAATTCATTTTGAGCCTATTACATGTTTTAATATGGAGCTATATATGCCAAGTGTTGTGAATACTAATTATGTCATCTCAGATGAGGTACTAGAAACTAGTGAAGTATAAAATGGATCACCTTTGGATGGAGTTTCAAATTTGTTTCTTGATGAGTGGGCTTATACCTTGCATGAGCATGATCTTTATAAACTGATTAAATAAGGACTTGGTGTGTATTACCTTCATGAAAATGATGCACCAATACCAACCATGGTCGAAGAAGATGAGTATAATGAAGGTTTGTGGTAATTGTACTTTGATGGATCAAGGAATAAGCATAGAACTAAAGCTGGAACGATGTTGGTTTCTCAAACAAAATAAAGGTATTTATCTTCTATTAAATTTTAGTTTGACTATTCAAACAATGTTGCTGAGTATGAAGCACTAGTTCATGGTTTGCAGTGGACTAGGAAGATGAAAGTCAATTATTTGTAAGTGTTTGGTGATAGTGATCTTGTAGTTCACCAAGTAAGAGGTTTGAATATATGTAAAAATGTGTTGCTTAAATCTTAAAAGCATAGAATTTAGGATTTACTTGAATATTTCTAAGTTTTTAATATTCAGGCAATACCAAGTGGTGAGAATAAACATGTTGATAGGCTAGTTGCTGTTGGGTCCCAATTTAGCATCCCAGATGATATAAAAAGTGAGAAACTTTAGTCACATATAAAGGTGGTTGTAAGGCCCTTTGTTCTAGATAATCATGAGAATTGGCAACTGTTTGAAGATGACAATCAAATTGTTAGATTCTTGCAAGAGGATGCTGAGTTTTTCTCAAGAAACCAATCAAAACACTTGCAACAGTATGGTGATCAGATTATATAATTGAAAACAAATAAGTTTCCAAGGGATTGGTCACACTTGAGAACATTTTTAGTGGTGATGATGAGCTAAGGAAGGAGAAGTCATCCTTTTCAACAAAAGAACACTATGCCAATGTAGAGATTACAACTGCTAATATTTTAAAGTTGGGTAAGGTATGCACTCCTTCACGAAAGCAAGCTTTCATTGAGTTATGCACAAGTTTTGTTGATGTATTTTCATGGTATTATAGTGATCTCAAGGGATTTTATCTAAGTTTGGCTCAACACACCATTGAGTTAGAGGAGGAGACTAAACCAATAAGACAAAGACAAAGGCCAATCAATCCTAAGCTTGAACCTTTGATGAGATTTGAGCTTCACAAGCTCATAGAAGTAGCTATTATATTTCCAATCAAGCACTCAAATTGGGTGGAAAATCTTGTTCTAGAATGGAAGAAGAATGGTGAGATTAGATTGTGTTTTTACTCCATGATTTGAACATGGCTTCACTTAAAGATCACTATCTATTGTCATCAATGAAACAAATTTTATAGCTTATTCCAGGTTGAGAGAGGTTTTCTTTGTTGGATGGATATAGTGGCTACAATCATATTTTGGTCAAAAAATAGGACCAATTTAAGACAACCTTCACAACCAAGTGGGGGACATTTGCATATAGAAATATTCCATTCAATTTATCTAATGATGGAACAACCTTTCAGAGATCCATGGATATGGCATTCCAAGGCCTTCTTAATAGGTTTGTACTTGTTTATTTAGATGATATAATAGTGTTTTCAAAGAATACAGAAGATCACATGGTTCATCTCAAGCAAGTGTTTGAAAGGTGTAGGCAATTTATGGTATCTTTAAATCCCAAAAAGTGTGTTTTTTTGGTTCATGAGGGAAAGCTTTTTGGACATGTTATTTCAAAGTATGGTTTAAGCATAGATGCTAAAAAGATTCAATCCATTATTTTACTCTCCTTGCCTAAGATTTTTTTTTTTTTTGCAAAGTTTCTTTGGGAAAATCAATTTCATAAGGAGATATATTTTAGATTTTGCCATTTTACCTAAGCCACTTACATCCATGCTAAAGAAAAATCAAAACTTCAACAAGTCCAAAGAAGGAATAAAAGGGGTTTGAGGATATTAAAAAGGCCATAACTAGTGCTCCTATGCTTATAAATCCATATTTCATGAAATATTTAATTTTGTACACTTATGCTAACATGGACACCATTTTAGGCAATCTTATGCAACAAAATCATGAGGCTTTGGAGCATCCAATAGCCTTATTCAATCAAGGCTTGGAGGAGTATGAAACAAGGTATTCTTTTGTTGAAAAACATGTCCTTTTAGTTATAAGGTCTCTTATAAAGTTTAGATACTTGTTGTCTAACAACAAGATACACCTAATGGTTGCCCATCCAAGCATCAAGGAGTTCCTCTTGAACAAAGATATAAATGAGAAGAGAGCTGATTGGATAACTAAGGTAATGGAGTATGATGTGGAAATTAAGGTCATAAAGTTGATTAGAGGCAAAGGATTGTGTGGGCATTTATCACAAGACTTGAAAGAGGCTAATGAGCTTATTTTGGTGTTAAATGATGAAGAGGTTACAGCTGGTCATACCTCACCTTCCAACTAGTTTCATGACTTGATAAGCTATCTCTAAGATGGTATTTATCCCTTTCATCTTAATGTTTTAAAAAGAAGGTATTTTAGATTGCAATCAATTACATTTTTGTTTATTGATGGTGTTTTGTTCAAGAAAGATATTAATAGAATGTTGATAAGATGTGTAGAACCAAGCCAAACTCAGAAATTGCTTGAAGAATTCCATGATGAACATGGTGGTAGACATTTTTATAAAATAACTACAGCTCTTAAGATCATGAGAGGTGGGTATTATTGGCTTAGTATATTTGGCGATTGCCATGCATGGGTTAGAAAGTGCAAACAATGTGCTATGTTTGTAGGATAAGTGAAGCTTGCAGCCTTACCTCTTCAGCCAATAGTGGTGGATCAACCCTTTGTCCAATGGAGATTGGAATTTACTGGCCTCATTAATCCTCTTTCAAGTTTAGGATATAAATATATTCTAATTTCTACAGATTACTTCACACATTGGACAAAAGCAATAGCATTGAAAGAAGTAAATGAAACTAATGTTCTTGATTTCTATGAAGGTTTACTTACTAGGTTTGGAGCTCTCTCAACTATTATTTTTGATAATGCAATGGCTTTTGTGGGATCTAGGATTAGTCAATGGGTTGTCCAACATGGAATTTACCTATGCACTTCATCGAACTATTATCCACAAGGATATGGCCTTGCTAATTCTATGAATAAAAACCTATTGAAGATCATAAGGAGGACTATTGAAGACAAGCAGAGGTCATGTCATCTCAAGTTGAAGTTAGCTCTTTGGGCTGATAAGATCACCTACAAAAGATCAATAGCCAACTCTCCATACATGCTGGTATATGGTAAGGAAGCAAGGTTGCCCATTTCTCTTGAATTTTTTACTTTTGAACTAATACATTAGCTTGACTTATTAGAGAATAAGCCTATGGAAATCAAGTATGCTAAGCTTATGGACTTGGAAGAGATAAGAAATCAGTCCATGCTAGCCATGGAAATTCATCAAGCATAGGTGAAGAGAACTTTTGACAAAGGAGCTTCTTCACAAAGTTTAAAAGAAGGAGATTTGTTCCTCAAGTGGGATGAGGATAGAGCTAAATCAGGAAGGCACACAAATTTTGATTCCCTTTAGAGTGGCCCATACACAATTTTTAGCTTCAAATACCATAATGATTTTCAATTGGCAAAGTTGGATGGTCAGGAACTTCCAATCCTAGTCAATGAGATACATCTGAAACATTGCTATTGAAGAGCAAAGTTCCTTGTACGTAGTTATTTTTTTTCCCTCTAAGTGTTTTTCAAGCATGACAGTTTCATTCCATTTTGTTCGAATAAGTTCTTGTGTGCACATTTGCTTCGTAGTTAATTTTCCTATTTTCATGTGTTTCCCTTCTTATTTTGAAGGATAAAGGTTACTTCTTATCTGGTCAAAGGATATTTTTAGTCATGGACCAAGTTTACCATTGTTTTGTGATTTTAATATCATGTTTATGATCTGAATTCTCAAGCATAGCAAGCATGCTTCCTAGCTAAGTCACCAAAATGTTGACAATTTTGACCCTACAGGTCAAAATTGCAACCTTTATCAGTTAAAACTTTGCTTAAACATGCCTTTCAAAGAAGGGGAAGAAGACCAAGGTGAGGGGATACTTTGAAAAGGCTTAAGACATAATTCCTTCAAACTTTTGTTAGAAGGAAATAAAAGAGGAATGGTCCATTACAGAAAGGCCGAAGGACTATTTTTCAATGGTCGAATGACTATTACATTTTTCTTGAAGGGTACTCAGGAAGGGCTTGTCACGATTTTGAAAGGACATTACAAAAATATTGAAGGGTAATTGCCCTTTGAGAAAGTTCAAAAATAGAGGATTTGAAGGGACATTTCCTTCAGAATTTTTGTCCAAAGAAATTATCTACGAGAGAGATGTCTAAAAGATTTGGAAAATCTAAAGGGTTCTTTCAAAATCTTGAAGGCCACTTTCATGTGTTAGAGGGACAATTCAAAAATTCGAGGGGGCCATTTACAAAAAATTGAGGGGTATCTACCCTTTGAAAAAGTTCATTTACATAAGCTTGAAGGGTTACTTCCTTTCGAAAAGGGGCATTTGGAATCTTCCAAAGGGTCACTTTCCCTTCATAAAAATTCAATTCAAAAGCCCAAAGGGTACATGCCTTTCTAAAGAGGACATTGGCAAGAATCCCAAAGGATATCTACCCTTCAAAAAGGTTTGCTTCACAAACTTCAAAGGGAATGTCAAAGAATTCACTTAGTTTCCAAAAGGTCATTACAAAAATACTGAAGGGTATGTGCCCTTCGAGAAGGTTCATTACAGGAATCTTGAAGGGTATGTGCCCTTTGAAAAAGTCACTACAAGGAAAGGCACAAGCAGAAATAAAAGGGCATGGAATTTTTGTCTGAAGACAAAGGTGATAAGTAAAAGACCAAAACAATTCTTTCAAGCAAATTTCCCAAAAGAAAGGAGAGAGCAAAGTGATAGAGATTCAAACTTTTTTTTTTCGAAGACAAATATCCAAAGGAAGGGATTGAAAGAGAGGGAAAGCCCTAGAGAATTCCCACAGAAAAATTATCCATGGAAAAAAAGAGAAACACATGAACAAGAAGTTTGAAGGAATTACTTCAGACAAATTATCCTAAGGAATTCCTTCAAAAGGTTTAAACAAGGGAAAGTGAAATGGACAAGAAGTCTGAAGGAATTCCTTCAGATAAATTGTTTGAAGGAATTTCTTAAAAATATTTACTCGAGGAAATGTATAAATAAAGGCTCGAAAGGATAAGTCTCAGACTTTTTTTTTTAGGAGAGAAGTCTGAGACAATTACAATAAACAATTTGTCCACAAAAAAATATCTTGATAGATAGCCCAAGGGAAGAGGTCAATAGCCCAATGGATAAGGACATAGAAAGGGAACAATAGATAGTAATTCCAAGAAAAATAAAGTGAAAGGAAATTAAATAAGAAAAATATAGCGTAGACAAATAGCAGAACATGCATAGAAATGAAGAGATGGATAAAGCGAGGGATTTCAAGAGCCATAAACAGGATTAGACATGTCCAAGATGTATAACCATTTTAAACATGACACCTTCAGTTCTAAAATAGAGTCTCATTTGCATGAAGAACTCAAGGAGTTTAATGTTGGAAAGATTAACAAGAGATTTCATGCATGCACTCTTGTTAGTTCCAAGCCTTTCAAATGTTCTAGCAGTTCAAGTGGAGACCATTGGAGGTTGACTAGTCTTGAGTTCTAGTTGACTAATTGAAAAATGTCACATCCACTCATGCTTTCCATGTAATAGAAGGCATTCTCACATTCCAATTCAAATTCAAATCAATTCAAGCTTAAGTCAAGACATCCAAAATTGGCATAGACATCATGCATGGGGCAGATTAGTCCAAACTTGAGCCCACCATCAGTTTTCAATGCCAAAGGACTTTTCATGCAAGGCATAATACAAAATAATATTATTTTTAGAGGTTTTGTTATCTTTGGACAATAATAATTAGACTTGGGCTAATGAAAGAGTTGTCTTCTTGTTTTATTTTCAATGCCAACCTTTTGGTTGTGTTTTTTTTTCTATAAGTTAGATTTTTAGCCTTGAATTGTATCCCTCTTTTGGCAAGACAAAATTATGCCAAATATTGAGTTGTAACCTTTTTTTAGATTAATAGGACTATTATTTTCAGATTCTAGTTGCTGGTATAGTGTATTTATGTCATTGATTTGCATAAGTGATAGATTTTTCTTCCTTGTCAAGTCTTGATTCTTACCTAGTTACTAGCTGGTCAGATTATGCAGGTCATGTTTCATGTTTAATGTATTTTGGCTGAGTTTATAGTTGATGTAAGTGGCTGGTTAGTGCCTTGAATTGGGCCTATTCCATCATTTCCTTCAAGCTTTGATCACAAGATAGAACCTTTTCATGAAATACTTCTACATTTTGGTCAATTTTGGTTGGAGTTTCAACATTTTTTTTATCTAAATCAGTGTTTTTAGGAGCTCCAATTGAGTGGATCAATTATTCATTTAGGTGTATCACCATCATTAGATAGGATTTTCTTTCAAGTTTCTCTTTCTTTTCCTAGATAGTTTGTATCTTATAGCAAGGATCCTAATTGATACACCAAAGGGAGCTATCCTTTAGATCTAGAGATTCAATACATTAATTAGGTGACCCACAGCCTAGGATTGTTTCCATGTTTCAACAGACTATGAAGGCCTAAAACTACCATCACAAGGGTACAAGTCTGATTGACCACAACAAGAGTAGAAAATAATAAATGAAGAATTATTTTAGGAAAACTATCAAAACTAACTATAATGAGAATAAATTTAATATTTTATCTAATAGTTATTCATAATGTGAATATGAATTATTTTGTATTAGAAATGTTAAATGGACATCATCAATGCACTATTTGATAACTGTTGATGCTATGGATTGCACCCTTGAGAGAAGGCTCAGCTTCTCTCTTCCACGCAACACAATGGAGACTCCTCTCTTGCCTGTGGGTCTAGCAAAACTGAGGGGAGAATCTCTAGATAAAGGCTAGCTCCCTTTGATGCATCTTTGAGTTATTCTAGTACTATTTCTAATATATATACATATATATATATATATATATATATATATATATATATATATACATACATACATACATATATATATATATATATATATATATATATATATATATATATATATATTGCGGGGGTTGAAAAGAGAGAAGTATTACTAAAAACAGAACCTAGATTAATACGGTGATGCACCAAAAAAGTTTGATCTACTCATTTACTCACACTTTATATCAAAAGAGGACATACATACACTTTATCTGCTAGAAAGACCAGACTGTAGGGAGCTTAATAGGGAGGCTTAATGAAGACACATAGAAAATGAACTTACCATAGGCACTGTAGGAAAACACACTGTCTAGTAACCCTTTTCTGCCTCTGCACTCTAGATACAACACTTCTTGTCACCTATAGGAATGATGCTTTGTCTATAACAAGTATGTTGGTATCAAAATTGTGAAAGCATTATGGAAAATGACTGAACACAAGGTTAATACTCAGGCACACTCAGAGATATATGCAGCCAAATAGAGATAAAAATGTATTCTATTGATTCAAGGTGAAAAATTGGTAGGGCTTCGCCTTAAAAAATGAGAGATATCTTCTCAAATGAGACTTTACAATATATATATAGAGAAAGAGGAAGCAATGGTGCCCCCCTTTTTACAAGTGGCCCATGCTGCATTGAAAACATTAGGAAGAGGAAGTCACTAAAAGCACATGCTGTGTCAGTTGCCAGTCTTGACTTTGGCATTCAAACATTATTGTGAAAGCATGGGCGATGCCCCTTTGTCTGTAAACAAGACCTCTCCTTCAAGACATTCACGCAGTTTGTCTACTCATCAATGCAAAGTGAGGAAAAATAGGCTACACCATTCAATATTCACACTCCTTGATGACCACTTGGCAGAGACTATTTCAACTATTAGAATAAATCCTCTATCGATGCTTCCCTTTTTGCCACTTGGGCTATTTTGTCCATATCTGTGCTTGGCTCCTCGAGTTCCTTTCTTGGTGGGTCACTGAGTTCACTCTTCAACTCTTGTCTTTTCCCATCTTTTATTGTTTCCTGGCCCTTTTAGCCCTTTTTAAGTGTTTCCTACCCTTTGCAAGGGCACTTAGGCCCCAATATGTCTTTCAGAACCTTCTTAAATAGCCCCATTTAGCACCTTCCTACCCTCTGCAAAGACACTTGCCCTTTGGGATTTTGAAAATGATCCTTTGGCCTTTTGAACTTGGTCTTTTTGTTGATTAATAACCCTCTGAAGCAAATTTGATGCCCCTTTTACAAACTATGTAGGCCATTTCGAGCTTCGTGTTTAGATATGACTTTGAACCTTTCAATTGAACTTGAACCATTTTTTGAAGTTCAACAGTTCAATTGTTCAATGGTTCAATATAGAGTCAAGTTCACTCAGCCTACTTTTGAATTTGATGCATAATTGAACCTACTATTTGAACTAACCACTTGAACCCACCATGGTTCAATGGTTCAATATTTCTATATTTCTAAGTTCAAAGTTCAAATCTCTTAGAAAGATCATGTGACTATCGGTTGTTCTGTGTAGTTCATTTCATACCATTGAACCCTGACGTTGAACCACCCTTTTCAACTTTTTAGGAAATGCCTTCAAGTTTTGAAAATTTCCCTTGTAAAAACCCACCTCTTTTCTGCCTTGTTCACTTTCTTGAAGGTGCTTTCTGCCTTCCACAAGGGCACTTTGCCTTTGGAGCCTGTTGAAAGACTTGCATCCCTTTAGAACCAGCCCATTCCTTTTTACCAAAAAGAACTGTGTAAGGCAATCGCTCGAAGTGAAATAAGATCCATATTGAAATAAAACCTACAGGTCTTGGATCTCTTAACTCTTTATAAGACTAGGACTATTACAAAGGGAAAAAACATGATTGCAGCAAGGTGAAAACATCAAAGACTGGGATAGCAAGGAAACATTGGCCTGCAAGACCAAAAATGGTCAATAATTTGGTGATTTCGAGGGGAAGTATGCCTGCTATGCTGAAGAAGACTAGTAGCCTCAAAGTCCATTGGGCATGAAGTCAAGATGTAGCTTTGAAAGAGTTAGCAACATCCTTGAGATATCCAAGAATCAATCATGAAGCTTTTACCTCAACACAAAGGAAAACACACATACAACAAAGGCTAAAAAACACTACACTTGTGCAAACAACACTTAGGGAAAATAGGGAAAATAAAACTGAAAACAAACAACTATGTACAACTAACTAGGTATATTTTCCTCCCTCCTGAATCAAAGGGAAAAATTATGAAGTCTCCTTCATGGCAAGAAAACTTATGGTTCCAGACAAATGGCTAGATGGAATGGAGATTTGGTGACCTGCTCTTTTTGCCTGCCACCTTGATTGGCTTGTATCTGAATGAATCAAGGTCTAACATGCTTCCAACATATATGTATTCATCTTGCTCTTAGAAGCTTGCCTCATGTTGGCCCTTCATGCTAGTGTGTTTCATCAAGAAATAAATGGATGTTAGCTCATCATCATAGGGATCATCTAGCTCATAACTCCCCTGATATGCATCATGGATTGACTTGTTCCCTTCTGCCTCATTAAAGAGACTATCAAACTGATCTTCTGCTTCCTCATGGCTTTCTTGAAGAAGGGTGACTATTTTGATATCTGAAATGAGATCACAAACTACTTGCTCATCCCACAGAACATCACCTTCTTACTCAAGGCTCTCTTCTTCAAAGCTTTCCTCAAGATGGATAGGCCTCTCCTATTCTTGCTCAAAAACCAGAGTCTCTAGTTGTTGAAAGACATCCTCTTGATCCTCCTCCAACTTGGGTTCCATGGCATGGTCATCTTCTTCATCAAAGCAATAAGGAAGTTCATCAAACAAGGGAGGAGAGAGCTCACCATGCTTACTTTCCTCTTCATATTGCTGGAACATCTGCATGTATGCATGAACCGTGTCTTCTCCATTATTGACGAGGTCTTCAAAGGGAGAATCCATGATGATATCTTCCTCATTGCCATCCATGAGATCCTCTTAGGCAGCTAAAAATTGGATCCTCTCTTCTTCACTTGCAACAACTTTATCCCCTTCAAGGTCTTGAGCTGGTTCATGATAGGCACTCCTATGCTGAAAGATTTGAGGATGTTGAGGGAGACTGGGAAGGGTCTGTTCATGCACAGAAAGAGCTACTTTGAGAGAGATGTGTTGCTTTCCAAAAGATATAGGGTGATTCCCATAAAAAGAGGGTCTACATAAAGAATTCAGAATTTTAGTCTCAATGAGAGGTTGCTCTAATGTCATTTGATGTTGGAAAGCTAGGTCCAAGGGATCAAGATCAGGAGTGGTTACTGCATCAGATGAGCTAGAGTAGGCAAGTGTTATCTGGTAGAAAGGATTTGGTGTACAAGAGGGGGATTTCTTTAGAATAGGAGGGGGCTAATTTGGAATGGGAGAAGGCACATAAGGCTGATTGCCTTGAATGAATGGACTCTTCTATTTTGCTACCTCCTCCTTCATGGATTGCAAGGCTTGAGTTTGCCTAAACAAACACTCCTCTTTGTACAAAAGTTCTTGTTGATATCTATACTGCTCATCTAATCTGTCTATCTCCATCACTTGCTTCTCAAATTCTAGTGTTACTTCCCTTACTATTGAAGGGCAACTAAGAGAGTTGCTTGAGGTGATACCATGAACAAACTGAGCTTGATCAAAGTTATATGAGGGAAAACAATGTCCATGCTACTAAGCAATGGAATTATACATTACAAAAATGTGATTTCTTGATGATACTGGGACTGCTTAACCAGTTGATTCAACTTGGAGTCACCATTGGTGTTGATGAAAAACCTCTAAATGTTGGTTGGTTGAAGAAAACACCAAAATTCTTTAAATATTTGGATAAAAATTGTCCCACCAGGTGTGCCAAAAACTATTGACGATGTGGATTGCACCCTTGAGAGAAGGCTCAGCTTCTCTCTTCCATGCGACACAATAGAGACTCTCTCTTGCCTGTGGGTCTAGAAAAATTGAGGGGAGAATCTCTAGATAAGGGCTAGCTCCCTTTAATACATCTCTGAGTTATTCCAGTACTATTGCTAATATATATATATATATATATATATAGTGGGGGGGTTGAAAAGAGAAGGATTACTAAAAACAGAACCTAGATTAATACGGTGATGCACCAAAAAAGTTTGTTCTACTCATTTACTCACACTTTATATCATAAGAGGACATACATACACTTTATCTACTGGAAAGACCAGATTGTAGGGAGCTCAATAGGGAGGCTTAATGAAGACACACTAGAAAATGAACTTACCACAGGCACTGTAGGAAAACACATTGTCTGGTAACCCTTTTCTGCCTATGCACTCCAAATACAACACTTGTCACCTACAAGAATTATGATTTGTCTATACCAAGTATATTAGTATCAAACTTATGAAATCATTATGGAAAATGACTGAACACAAGGTTAATACTTAGGCACACTCAGAGATATATCCAACCAAATAGAGGTAAAAATGTATTCTATTGATTCAAGGTGAAAAATTTGCAGGGCTTTGCCTTACAAAATGAAAGATATCTTCTCAAATGAGAGTTTACAATATATATATATATATATATATATATATATATATATAAAGAGGAAGCAATGGAACTCCCCTTTTTACAAGTGGCCCATGCTGCATTGAAAACATTGGGAAGAGAAAGTTGTTGAAAGAACATGTTGTGTCAGTTGCCAGTCTTGACTTTGGCATTCAAACATTATTGTGAAAACATGGGCCATGTTAGGATCTTACAGCACAATTGATTACTTTTATGTAAGCAACTAAACACGGAATTAAACCAGAATAATAAGTAACTAGAAATAAAAATCAGCAAAGAATAAGAGATACAAAAAACAATGAAAACTTGTATTAAACTCTTCTAAAAGGAAATACAATGAAGAAATCTCTCTTTCTTCCACACCTCTCAGATGTACAGATCTCTTTCCCTCAAGAGTTCTCTCTCACAATTACAAACACAATTCAGCTACTTGAATTGATTCACCCTTTTTCTCATACACAAGCTATGAAGATCTATCCCTATTATATAGAATTAGGGATCATGAGCTATGCATTCTCCACCGTTAGATACACCTCTTAATCAAAGGTTCAAATCAGTCCTGCCAAAAATAGAAATGCGGACTCAACACTAACAATTAAACTTATCATGCAAACAATCTGTTTATCCATGAAAATAGACTTCTGGAATGCACAGGGGATCGACATTGGTCCCTATCTGCCTGCATATGACTGACATTGGCCGATCCATAACCGATGTCGACAGCCTCTAGTCGATCCCTGACCGATGTCAATCGATCCTGACCGATGATAGTGACTGTGTAGTCCAGCAACCTTTGCATTTGCTCATCTGGTGTAGCTTTTAGCTCCACACCTCAACAATCTCCCACTTGGAGATAAACAATTGCACCTGTACCTGTACAGCAATATCCTCTAGCTTGTTTCTCTATCTTCAAGCTCAATCTTGAAGACCAACAAAAGTTGAATGAAGATTCAACTTCTCCTTTGTTACTGGCTTTGTTAACATATCAACAGGGTTTTTATCTGTATGGATCTTTTCCAGCTTCAACTCACCATCCTCCAATACCTGTCTAATGAAGTGGTACCTAAGCTGTATATGTTTGGTTCTTGAATGAAAGGCTAAATTCTTTGCCAAATGAATTGCAATTTGACTATCACTATATAATCTGCAACTCTCTTGCTCATTTCCCAACTCTTCCATGAATTGAGTCATCCATATCATTTCTTTGCTAGCCTCTGTGACTACAATGTATTCTGCCTCTGTAGTAGACAAGGCAACAACCTTCTACAACTTTGAAATCCAGCTAACTGTCATTCCACCAACAGTGAACACATATCCTATGGTGCTTCTCTTGCCATCCAAGTCACCTGCCATATCTGCATCTACATACCCATGTAGAGAAGTGCTTGACCCTCCATAGCATAAATGCCTACTACTGGTCCCTCTTAGATATTTGAGAATCCACTGAACTGCTTTCTAGTGTTCCTTCCCTGGATTGGCCATAAACTTGCTGACAACTCCCATTACTTGGGCAATATCAAGTCTTGTACATACCATTGCATATATTAAGCTCCCAACTACTGAAGCATATGGAACTCTACTCATGTACTCAACCTCATCATGTGATTTAGGACACTGTTCTTTGCTCAACTTGAAATGTCTAGCCATAGGTGTGCTTACCAATTTTGCATCCTGCATATTGAACCTCTTCAACACCTTGTTCACATAATCCTCTTGAGACAAAATCAAATTGTGTTTTTCCTGTCTCTCTTAATACTCATGCCAAGGATTTTCTTTGTTGCTCCTAAATCCTTCATGGAAAATGTGTGAGCTAATTTTACCTTAAGCTCATAAATATCCTGCATGTGTGAACCTGCAACAAGCATATCATCTACATACAGTAGTAGGATAATATATCTACCATTATCCAATCTCTCAAAATAAACACAATGGTTAGATTGACATCTACTAAAGCCATGCTCTATCATAAACCTGTCAAATCTCAAATACCATTGTCTTGGAGCCTACTTAACACCATATAAGCTTTTCTTCAACTTGCACACAAGTTTCACCTTACCTTTGACCTCAAAACCTTTCGGCTGATCCATATATATTTCTTCATCCAAATCTCCATGAAGAAATGTTGTCTTAACATCAGCTTCTCAAGATGCAAATCTTCAATAACAACTAAAGACAATACGGTCCGAATAGAAGTCATCTTTACTACAGGAGAAAAAATTTCACCAAAATCAATACCTGGTTTCTATGCAAATCCCTTTACTACCAACCTGGCCTTATGTATCATTTGTCCATTCTCACCTTCCTTTAACCTATAAACCCATTTGTTTTTCAGTGTTTTCTTTCCAACTGGCAACTTAACCAAATCCCACGTTTGGTTCTCTTTCAAGGAATCAATTTCTTCATTCATGCCAAGCTCCCACTATTTCCAAGATTTTACCTACATTGCCTCATCAAAACTTTCTAGTTCTCCACCATCAGTGAGCAACAAGTAGAATAATGAATTGGAGGTTTACTTACCCTTTCTGACCTCCTCATGGGCATTTGAGACTCATTCATTGCTTGATGTCTGCCCAAATTCTCTGTCAGTGACCGATCTTGGTCAACTCTCTATCTATACCTGACTGACATCAATTCTACCTAACTGACGTTAGTTCTTATATGACCGACGTCAGTTTCTTTCTGATCGATGTCAGTGTCTGTGTTTTCTTATGTGTGAAAATTCTTCCTTGTGAGCTCATTTTGGATCATCACCTCGTCCAAATCAACATTGCCTTACTCAGAATTATTCAGCTTATTGAGCTGATCACTGTACATCACCTTCTCATTGAAAACAACATCATGGCTTCTAATAATTTTGTTAGTTCCTAGATTCCACAACCAGAATCTAAAATCTCCAAGGCCATAACCAATGAAAGTGCACCACATAGACTTAGCATCCAGGTTTTTTCTATTTTCTTTATCAACGTGCACAAAATCTTCAGAACCAAAAAATCTAAGAAATGAAAGATCTACCTTTTTTACCTGTCCACGCCTCTTCTAGAATTCCACAATCTAGAGCAGTAGAGGGTCATCTGTTAATTAGGTAAACTATAGTATCTACAGCTTCTACCTAGAACTGTAAGGGCAAACCAACATGCAATCTCATACTCTGTGCATGCTCCATTATTGTTTTATTCATCCTTTCAGCAACTCCATTTTGTTGAGGTGTCCTTGGAACTATCTTTTCTCTATGTATTCCACTCATAGAATAGTAACTATTGAATTTATTGCTATAGTAATAACCACCATTGTCAGATCTAAGGCACTTCAATCTCAAACCTGTTTCTTTCTCAACCAAAGCTTTTTATTTTTTAAATTTGTCAAAAACATCAAATTTATTCTTTATGCAATAAACCCATACCTTTCTTGTAGCATCATCAATGAAAGTAACATAATATTGTGATCCTCCAATAGAAGCTACCTGAGCTGGTCCCCACACGTCTATGTGAACAAGGTCTAACTTGTGCTTCTTCTTTGTTGACCCAATTTTGAGAAATCTCACTCTCTTCTATTTCCCAAAAATACAATGCTCACAGAAATCTAGATCTATGCTTTTCAAATCTGAAAGCTTACCTTTTGACTTAAGAACAGTCATTCCCTTCTCACTCATGTGGCCAAGCCTACAGTGCCACAACTTTGCATCTACATCTGAAGTAGATAAAATAGAAGGAGAATAATCAGTAATACAATTACATAAATAGAGAGTACCTACTCTCTTACCTCTAGCTAATACAAGTGCACCCTTGGAAACCTTCCAAGATTCAGTTGTGAGAGTTACTGTGTAACCCTCATCCCCCAACTTTCTTGCAAAAATTAGATTCCTCTTCAGGATGGGTACATGCATGACATCCTTCAACACCCATGTGTTGCCATTCTGCAATTTCAGCTGCACTTTTCCTTTGCCAACAATTTTACAAGGCTCATCATCCCCTAAATAATTTTTTTCAAAATTTCCCTTGACATAATCATTGAAAAATTCTCTATTTGGGGTTGCATGGAAAGAGGCACCAGAATATAAAACCCAAGATTCTACTCTATTATCCAAAGAAAGTGTAAAAGCATCTTGTGCAACAATACATGCAACTTTTACTTCTTCTTTACCTTCATGCTGATTTTCTTCTTTAACTTTCAACCAGCAATCCTTCTTTGCATGCCCTATGTTTCCACAATTCCAGCAAGTTATTTTTCTTCCATTTCTGGATTTGGATCTACTTCTCATCTTTAACTTAGACCTTGATCTCCCTTTCTTGCCCTTCTCTTTTTGCATTCCCCTGCTTTCAATACTTAAAGCATTACTTGATGTTTTCTCTGTGCTTTTCCTGCAAATTTCTTCATTCAAGATTACACTAACAACATCACCTACTTTCAAGATATTTGTAGCAGATGCAGTATTACTAACTTACATTACCAAACTATGCCAACTTTCAAGTAAAGAGCATAAAATTAAGAGAGCCTTAATTTCATCATCAAAAACTATTTTGACTAAATTTAACTGATTTACTATTGCATGGAAATCATTAAGATTACTAGATACAGATCCACCTTCCTATATTTACAAATTAAATAATTGCTTCATAAGATATACCTTATTTGAAGCTGAGGGCTTTTCATATAAATTTGCCAAAGTATCCATTAACTCTACCGTTGTCTTTACCTATGATAAGTTAGAAATCACAGAAGATGCCAGGCTCAACCTTATAGATCCCAGAGCCTTTCTATCAAGAACATTCCATTGTTTATCTTACATATATGTGGGCTTGCTTGAAACCCCACCCAATGGTAAGTATAGATCTTTCTGATACAGATAATCTTCTATCTGCATCCTCCATAATTGATAATTTTTGCCGTTAAACTTCTCCATTCTTAGTTTACTTTCTTCTGCCATTGCTTGACTCCCACTCAATTAGAAACCCCTATGAGTGACCTGTAATCAACAAACACTAACTCGATTTGATACAACCTGTTAGTGAACCCAAGCTCTGATACCACTTGTTAGGATCTTACAACACAATTGATTACTTTTGTGTAAGCAACTAAACACAAAATTAAACCAGAATAATAAGTAACTAGAAATCAGAATCAACAAAGAATAAGAGATACAAGAAACAATGAAAAATTGTATTAAACTCTTCCAAAAGGAAATACAATGAAGAAATCTCTCTTTCTTTCACACCTCTCAGATGTACAGATCTCTTTCCCTCAAGAGTTCTCTCTCACAATTACAAACACAATTCAGCTACTTAAATTGATTCACCCTTTTTTTTATACACAAGCTATGAATATCTATCCCTATTATATAGAATTAGGGATCATGAGCTATGCATTCTCCACCATTAGATACACCTCTTAATCAAAGGTTCAAATCAATCCTGCCAAAAATAAAAATGCGGACTCAACACTAACAGTTAAACTTATCATGCAAACAATCTGTTCATCCATGAAAATAGACTTCTAGAATGCACAGGTGACCGACGTTAGTCCCTATCTTCCTGCATATGACTAATGTCAGCTGATCTATAACCAACGTCAGTAGCCTCTAGTCAATCCCTGATCGATGTCGATCAATCCTGACCAATGACGGTAACTGTGTAGTCCAACAATCTCTACATTTGCTCATCTGGTGTAGCTTTTAGCTCCACACCTCAATAGGCCATGCCCCTTTGTCTGTAAACAAGACCACTACTTCAAGACATTCACATGGTTTGTCTGCTCATCAATGCAAAATGGGGAAAAATAGGCTGCACCATTTAATGTTCGTACTCCTTGATGACCACTTGGCAGAGACTATTTCAACTACTGGAATAAATCATCTACTGACGCTTCCCTTTTTTCCACTTGAGCTATTTTTTCCATATCTATGCTTGGCTCCTTGGGCTCCTTTCTCAATGGGTCACTAATTTCACTCTTTGACTCTTATCTTTTTCTAGATTTTGTTTTTCCCTAGCCTTTTCGGCCCTTTTTAAATGTTTCCTACCCTCCGTAAGGGCACCTAGGCCCCAATATGTCCTTTGAAACATGCTTTAATAACCCCATTTGGCACATTCCTACCCTCCACAAGGGCACTTGCCCTTCGGGCTTTTAAAAATGATCCTTTGGCCTTTTGAACTTGTTCTTTTTGTAGAGTAAAAACCCTCTGAAGCAAATATGTTGCCCCTTTTATGAACTGTGTAGGCCGTTTCAGCCTTCCTTTTTAGCTATGACTTTGAACCTTTCGATTGAACTTGAATTTTTTTTTGGAGTTCAGTGGTTCAATGGTTTAATACATAGTCAGGTTCACTTAGTCTCCTTTTGAATTTGATGCATTGTTGAACCTACTATTTGAACCAACCTCTTGAACCAACTGCTTGAATTGACCATGGTTTAACAATTCAATATTTCTATATTTATAAATTCAAAGTTCAAAGCTCTTGGAAAGATCATGTGACTATTGGTCGATCTGTGTAGTTCATTTCATACCATTGGACCCCGACGTTGAACCACCCGTTTCAATTTTTTAGGAAATGCCTTCAAGATTTGAAAATTTCCCTTGTGAAAACTCACCTCTTTTCTACCTTGTTCACTTTCTTGAAGGTGATTTCTACCTTCCACAAGGGCACTTTGCCTCTGGATCCTACTGAAAGACTTGCATCCCTTTAGAACCGGCCCATTCCTTTTTGCCAAAAATAACTATGCAAGTCAATTGCTCAAAGTGAAATAATCTCCATATTGAAACAAAACCTATAGGTCTTGGATCTCTCGACTCTTTATAAGACCAAGACTATTGCAAAGGATAAAAACATGATTGCAGCAAGGTGAAAACATCAAAGACTGGGACAACAAGGAGACAAAAGGAAGACCATTATTTGGCTTGCAGGACCAAAAATGGTCAACAATAACCAAGACAAACTGCCCACAACCAGTGGATAAAGAAACATGAAAATATTGAGCCATAGGACTACCACAATTATATGATTAAGGATGTTAAAATCATCATGGTTAAGATGACTACTTCAAGATTGTAAAACCCAAATGTAGTCATGACTATATCCTGTAAGGTAACACACACAATTGCATGCACAAGAACAAAACATCACAATTAAAACCTATGTAGTGTATATGAGAAAGCACTAACATATTAGAGAGGGATATTACATCCCCCCCCTCTTAAAAATATAATCACTCTCATTGCACCAAATAAAACTATGTGGTGAGGCACAACCGCATTCCAAGAAAGAACATTAATTTTCCATAATGTAACTAAACTTATAATGTAGTTACAATATATTTCATTTTAAGGTTGAATTACACTATCAATTAATTACTAATTTAATTTAAAGTCCTTAAGAAGTTAAATTTTGAATGAATTACATAATTTAAGTCAAATGGTTGATACCAAAACTCTGGGAGGTTCCTAAGATACCAACTACTAGTAATTATCATAAACCAACTGATATCATAGAATATTATTATCAAATTATCTGAAAGAGAAAATGCATAAATAACCATTGGATGTAACATTATACAAACAAATCCATGCTTTACCATGGTGAACATATGATGTAAATAACAGTGCCAAACCATGGTAACATACTACAATACCAATAATGCTAATTAATGTTGAACCAAACTGTCATATTGAGCCATGTTACCAAACTAGGTCTTATTGATCAATATCACCAGGTGCCCACTAAATGAAGTAATAACAATGCTGAAGGAATCAAACAATCTCTATGACCTACAACCACTGGGTTTAGGGGAAGGGAAGGATGGTGTCATGAACCTTCCATATAAATTCCCATCTTGACCTAAAAGTTGTATTGCAAGCTACTTCTTCTCCCCCATACTCGCATAAGGTGACAGTAATGCACATACACAACACATATGAAACTAGCATAGACAATCACTGAAATAACTCAAAATTAACCAATCATTTAAGAACGAAAATAATAAAAATAAGACCAAGTGGTCTCAAGTGAAAATATAAAACCAAAAAATTGAAATGTATATTTCAACAACAATTTAATGCTTAGTCCATTGATTTAAAATCTTCAAAGCTAATAAAATGGTGTTGGTTTCAAATAAAATTTTAAAAAATGCTCAATCAAATTTAAAATAAGTCCAAAAAACACTGGCAAAATATAGATCACATCATGAAAACTATGTGACTTTGTAAGTCACCCAAGGGGAGGAGGAATAAGAGTCTCGATTACCTCTCAGAGGTAAGATGAAATAACTTGATTACACTCTATAGGTAAGAGTTACACTGTCAATTAACTCCCATAGGTAAGAATACAAAATCCATTACCTCTCGAAAGTAAGCCAAACCATCTCTATTACCTCCCATAGGTAAGAGAAATAATTATAACATCATCCTCTATAATAGTTCCACCATAACATATCTTATTGATGTAGCTAAAGGAGAGTAAAAAATAAAAACCCTCATACATGGCATCCCAATGCCTCAAAATTACCAGATAAAACTATACCGGTTCATATGTCTGACTACAATGTATCTCAACGACTACCAACTAGCATCACTCATGGAGAATAACCCTACCAAAATAAATAACATAGAAAGTATACGACATAAAGTAGTCTATTATGGAATCTTTCTATATGTTTGAGTGTTTATCAAGTAATTTTATGAGTTTCAAAGATCACTGACATTTATCATTTTGCTGAAAGTATCTAGACCTATCAAGATAACCCCAAGATTCTTTACTAATATACATGAATTAATATATAATTCTTTTCATATATATTAAAAAATTTATCCAATCAAGGTTCTCAACTACTAAAGAAGCCAAGCTACAATCTCATATAATAATTCTCAATAAACATAATTGTAAAACACTTGCACTACTCATCAAGCCATACTAAAAAAAGATCCAATCTTCACAATCCCAAAAAGGGTGTGGTATGAAGAAGCAGGTAGGGCACTACATGCCCTGACACAAGTATAAAGAAGTTATTACACACCATAAATTTCATCATGCATTGAAACCACATGTACTAATCAAGGAAAATCATTACCAAAACATAAGGGCAAAGGGTCACTTGAATGGTCAACACCCATAAAATTTAGATAACATAACTCGTGTTAAACCATATGCATTAATAAACCAACATATAAGATACCAAAATAAAGGTATACTCTAATCATTATAGTAATGAGGAAAAATAATCACATTCATCGTAAGGGTTTATATTAATAATATCACCTTCAAACCACTATTGGTGCAATATAAGGGTGATCTGTAAAAATATACTCCAAGAACTGAGGTCATAACCTTAAAGGGGTTGTTGACAAAACATACACAAGAGATAAAATTACAACTCTAACATGGTCAAAACTATAACTAAATTGATGATTACACCTATTTGGTACTTGTAGACATCCAATTCTTATCATTATTGTGTCGTAATTATCAATCTAATCAATATTCTGTGACAACACACAATTTAGTCTAAAATCACTAAAATACACTAAATGGTTTGAACTTGTCACATACAAGTGACGATTAAAGCTAATGTACCCTAAATGGGGAAATGCTTTTTATGTGATTATTCTATTTTCTCAAAAAACTTTGAGTGAAATTGCGATCGTAGAAAATGACACTTTGGACCATTGAATTCTTCTAATTTGGCAACACACATTATGTGCATGTGTTATTTCATGTCTATAATGCCCTAATTGAGGTATTATTCTATACACAAATGACACCTCTTCTGATTATACTCCAATCAAATTATGACTTAGTAAAATGATATTTACAACCAGGTTGATTAAGTGTGTGACATATTTTCAAAAAAATTATATAAAATTAAGCAAAGCCACTTAAGTAAATTAAACCAAATCAATAGCTTAAGTGAAAATTCCATGGAAGTTATTGACAACCTATTTATTGGAAATTCATTCCTCAAATCTATATCATCACATGACATCATCAATGGGGTGGCATCTATAATCCATTAAGGAAACAAATATCAGGATTAAGCTCTCCCATGCCTCATCAATGCCCCATTCTTCCAAATATTAATGAGAATATTTATGGCTTGTTTCTCTAAAATTTAATAAATTCATGGCCACACATCTTGATCTCAAGATGAACAGTCATGGTTGATTCTGAACATTTTTAGAAAGCTATAAATAAGTGAGCCAAGACCACCATTTTTAAACTTCAATTATACAAACTTAGTATGTATAAATTGTTATAGAAGAAATAAAATTGTGTAATGTTTTTGTGTAGAATTATTGCCACAAAGCTTCACCTATTTACATAAATTAATTAAAATCATGAGCCTAGCCCATTGTTACACTAGAAAATGATGGAGGAACCTGATACTCATCATTGATACAGACTTAGAGAACCAAATCTAAGGAACAACACACTTTTTGGCTATTATTGGAAGGAGGGATATTATTTGGAAGGTTTGGTAGTATTACTTCTTTAAATATCTCTTATAATTCATTAGCAACACCCCATAATGGAGTGGGCTTGATGTTTTATTGTCTATATGCTTTCTTATAGAGATTTTATTAACTAACACATCTTGTAATCCTACTCTACATTTTAGCATACCTAGTGGGACTCGCACCTCACACAAGTCTTTGGAGGCTATTTTGCACTTATTTTTCTCTCATTTTATGTTTCTACAGCTTTTGAGACAAACGATAGGATCAACCTATGAAATAATAGGATCACTCTAAAAGTTGGTAGGATCAACTTGAACATTAATGAGATCAGCATGTGAAACAGAGGGAACACATTAGTGAATGATGAGATCGATTTTATATACTTTTTCTCTACTTATGTGTTTTGCAGGATTGATAATATCTCACTGTGAATCAATGAGAACACGCTATAGATCAATAAGGTCACTCTATAGATTGGTGGGATTGACCTATAAGATGGTGAGATCACTCTAAAATAGAAATTGATAGGTTACTTATAGTTTTTTTAATCATTTTTTATCAGTATGGTGGGAATGACCTATATTTTGGTGAGTTTACCCTGCTATTCAATGATATCAACCTATTAAATGGCAAGATCACAAACCAATTTTCTATTTGTTCTATATTTCAATGAGATCAACCTATGGAATGGAAGGAATTAATTATAGAATGATGAGATCGACCTACAAAAGAATACAAAGTCTTAAAATAATAAGCCAAAAGTTTTTTCCTAATAATTCACACCCTAATTTCAAAATTCTAACATCTTATCTGTAGGATTTAAGTCACTTAGTCTCCATTCCATAAACAAATAAAATGTAAATTTCCTTCATACTTCATTTGGTGCCTTAAAATAAACTCTCACAATTAGATAAATACTCTTAAGGGTTTCATTTTCATGCTTGTTTATTGAATTTTTTAATAGCAAAATGAGTGTTGCATGTATGCTCTCCCCCATCCCTTTTAGGTAACTTGGGTGACCAAAAGTGCTCATTATTTGCATTTGGTGCCTTTTCCAAAGGTGTAAAAAAAAAATTGTAAGGATAAATCGGACATCACATCACACTGAGCAATTGATGGATGTAGCGGTTATGAAAATGATAAAACCTTTTCACAATAGGTCAGTTGATATGGATCCAATTAATGTGAGCATGTCTAGTGTTAGCCATACTTAGTACCATCTAGATGCATAAAAATTTAGTTTTAGAATAACCCCACTTGATACGAACATATTGTTAATACAAGTTAATTAACCCAAAGTTTCATGTCATCGTCTAAACTCTTGAGAGAAGAGGGGGTGTAAAAACCCTAATTTTCATGTACTTTTATTTTTAGTTTAACAATTAAAATCCTCCCAAGAAGACGTATATAAATATAATTTGACAATACTATGCAACCTTGTCAGTTTTATAATTTAGGAAGTTACAATTAGGTGTGTTTGTCATTTTATTATTTGCTTGCTTGGTCTTTTAGAGTCTAAAACTAGTGTGAAATCCAAAATAGTTCAAGAAAACCAAAACTTTGTTATACACCATTCTATTTAAACAAAGAGGTGTTACATTAACCAAATCAAAATCAATTTTTCCCTTGTTCAAATCATCGTTTATAACATTGTGTTTATATTTTATGAACATCATTATTATGATGTTCATTTCAGTCTAGACCATTTGCCCACCTTGAAAAAATCTCAAAGTCCATTTTTGTCTAAATTCAAAATCTCACCTTTATAAGTTGTGATCCAAAGTGCTAAAAATTTACCTTTCACACTTGGCTTGAGTAACTTGGGTATGATTTCCCATTTGGATTGAAGGTTGTTACCTAGACTCATCATCATTTTATTGTTATTGTGGACTTAGATTATCTTGCATTCAATCACACTCTAAGTTCATGGACCATTCTATATCCTATTACCATATGGCAGCATTGTGTTGCCCATTTGGTTTTATATTTATACTTAGGAGTTCTTGTGTTAATTCACATTTAGATCTTCTTGGTTTGCATTGTTATCTTCCTAATCAGAATTACCTTCTAATTTTCTAGTCACAACTCATCGTAGTTGTATCTAGATTTTACAATATTGACGTATCTTTGACCTAGGTTTGTTGTGCTAGCCTACACTTTAGTTTCTAAATTTATCTTACCTTATTCTAATTTGAAAATTTCAACCCACCATGGTTGAGTAAATGCTTAGCCACTTTTCTTTAATTATGTGGTACTACGCTACTTTTATTATAGTCTCATTTTACCTTATCATTTGTTTGGAGATATCCAAACACACATTTTAACTTTTGTAAAACACATTTCACATCTTAGCAAATGAAGAAAACCATCTTCCAAGAATGATGCAAAGGTATACTTGTAGTGGGGTCTCTTATGACCCTAGTTATGAGGAAGATCTTTTTTATGATGGACAAGATAAGTTCATTGTGTTCAAAGATATTCCAACAACCATAGGGTCTGAAGAATATTATTATGAACATCAACCCATAGAAGACAAAGATGAATCCCTTTTAAGGTTGATAGAATTAGGAATTAGGCTACCACTAGATTTCCATATAGAATAATTGCACATACTTGTTAAGGTAGAAGAGAAATAACAAAAGCAATCTCTTTCTCATAATGAAAAATCTAATATTGCTTATTCTAGTAAGGGAAAAGAAACACTCATATAATATACTCCTAATGATCAATATCTTGCTACCAAGATCAAGAAAATCAATGAACAATATGCATAATAGCTTATTGCAAACTTAATAGACTCTTTGGATAAAAATTAAATCAACATCAAGGCTTCTAAAGAGTAAGAGAATGGGATAGATCAAATGTAGCATACCCTAGTTTAGCCTACATCTATGATAGATCCTAGCATTTCATGTAAACAAAATAAATCTAGGGATGCTTCACAACATGTTTCACCAGACAAGGAGCATATATTCTCCAATCCCTAAGATGTTCTTATCCCTTCATAAAATCAAGGGATAAAAAATAAACACATGTTGGGGGTATTGTTCAAAACACTTTGGCAAGTTCCTCCCAAATGACACCTCTTTTGGTGAATCGATCAAAGATTCCTCAAAACCAATAATATTCTTATAGTTCATAGCATCAAATTTTGGGAGATGTCTATCAACCACCTAGGAATCAATAGCCAACCTACTGAACTCAAAGAGTAAATCAAAATAAAGTGACTAATCATAGGGTTTATATCCCTAACAAAATAACATAATAGGGGCATATTCCACCCCAAAAAAATTATACTCCACCAAAAAATGCACCAAACATGGAGTGGAAATCGATGAATGAAATAGTGTCAAGATTGGAGATAGGAAACTGAGTCAAGAAATATAAGTTTGATGAGATATGTCCATATCCATTTGAATTAAGTATTCTCCAAGTCCCCTTTCCACCTCATTTTGAGGCACCCAAGTTTGATAAATACAAAGGGAAGGGTGACCCTCAAGAACATATTCAAGCTTTTTATGTATTGTGCTAAGAGGTAACTTATAGCAGTGTTTATATGCTTCACTTATTTCTATGCAATTTGGTTGGATAAGCTTTGGATCAACTCCTCAAATTACCAAAGGGATTAGTGACAAATTGGAATGATTTATTTGAAAAATTTGTTAACCATTTATCTTACAACATTGACCATGAGGTGATTGTGGTCGACTTATGTAAAGCAAAGCAATGAGATGGGGAAAGCTTCGTAGCATATCTATAATGATGGAGAGTATTAGCTGGATGTTTTCAACACAATTTTCCAAGTAAATAGTTGGTGGATATATTTGCACAGAACTTACACCTTGAGGTGGCTCATAATCTATGAATTGCATGTGCAAATACATTTGAGGAAATTATAAACAAAGGTGTGTAAATTGAGAAGTTGCTTATTACTAAAGGCCTTTTCATGATTTATTCACAGGTTCAAATGTCTAATCAAACCCAATCACCTATTCAGTCTATTTATATATTAAATCCTAAAGGGTTTAGCAAAAATAAGAACATGGTGGGAAACAAAGTGACATAATCTAGACATATACAAATGATGTAAGCTCTGCTAGCTCCAAATGTGCAACTAGCTCCACCCAATCCATCAACCACTTTGTAAAGAACTCCTCCATAATGGGCATTCAATAAATACATAGTATTTAGCAAACTAGGAGAACTTGTTGAGGCTATGTTCCAAAATCTCATAGCATCTAATTTGATTATGTATACCAAGGCCATTCCCTAAATATTAACCCAAACTGATATGTATTAAGCAGATGAGTTTTATAATGTCCATCATGTTATTGGCCACAACATTTACCAATGTGTTAAATTGAGACATCTCATTGAGGATTTGATCAAAAGCAATGAAATTGAAGTAAAACACATGGTGAAAAACACTAATTAGTATATGGGCATTTACAAAGACCTATTTTCCAAACATAATCAATAATCAGCAAGAAATAATCAAAATCAAGGGCAAAACCAACATCAACAAGCACAAGGCCAAAATCATAATCAACATGATCATAATCAGGATCATAATACCCATGCTAATAACCTGGGTTACACTAACATTCCATATGATTATAATAGCATTGTGGTATGTATTTATACAAATCATGTTACCACCATCGACATCAAAGATTTTGAACCATGTAATGTTTTTTGAAGTACTAGACCCCCCATTATAGGGTTACTACCCTTCTCTTCAAGTAATGCTATGAAAGGTTCAAACAATTCCATTGTACCTCAATTTCTATGAGTTACTATCTCTATACCCCCTTCTTCTAATTATAGTTACTCTTTACCAATTCAAAATTTCACAATCGTAACTAGATGCTCATGAGTCACCATCCAAGGTGCTTTGTCTTCTTCTAATTATAATGGCTCCTCACTGACTCTAGATTTCACAATCATAACTAGATGCTTGTGAGTCACCCTCCAAGGCCCTTTGCCCTCTTCTAACAATAGACCAAACATGAACACTATGCCTTTGGATCTAAAATGGAAAACTATATCAATTACGGTTAAATCCTCTCGTGCTTTCATTGAAAATCTATATAGTATCTTGGACCAACTAAGTAAAACACCTATGCAAATTTATATCTTAGATATTTTTCATACATCTGAAGTCCATAGAACTATTTTGAATGACTTATTCCAACAATCCACTATTCCCTAGGACATTAAGCCTAAACAATTCTAAACACTTGTAGGGTATTTGTTTCCTTTTTGACAAGTTACATTTGATTAGAGAAACATGTCTACTCTTGGTCCTAGATATAACAACCCCTTGTTTATTGAGGTCATCATGAAAAATCATAAAATCAAGTACGTTATTATATAAAATGGTTGAGGGATGAACATAGTGTCACTCATGTTAGTAAAATGATTGGGTTATACTACCAAGGACATCCAACTAGATACAATCATGATCAAGGCATATGATAATGTTGAAAGGGAATCTTCTAGAACTATTAGTTTGCTGATCATTATTGGGTATGTGTCCCATCATACTTTTTGCCATATTATGGATATTGAATTGCCCTATAACATACTTCTTGGTCATCCTTGGATCCATGAAGTACAGGTCATCCCATCCACTTTACACTAATGCCTCAAATTCCCCCATGATTGGATTGAAGTCACCATTCCTATCGATCTTATCCCTACCAATATTACAAACACCTAGAGGTTGAATTTTGTAATTATAACTATTGCCCTAGTTCCAAATTCATAGGGAATAAGAACAAATAAATAGTTTTGAAACTACCTACATATAAATATATCAACCCTAGGGACCTTGCTTCCACTTTGGCTGATCTATTTCTTGTAACACTTGCACAATAAATCACTATTGAAGATGCAGGCATTTCCACATATCATCTAAAAGATGCATTTCATATTGCTAAGTTTCCTAAGTCTTTTTATAAACCCAAGCCTTCTATAAACCCTTGTAGGCCCAACATGATTTGGCAAAAGAATAAAGATGCACAAAAACCACCAATGGTTTTCATACCTATTACTTCACCAAATCAGGACCATAAAGCTTTTATTGAAGGAGACTGGTTATATTTTGATGACATTCCTGATTATTTTCCATAATCCTAAGTATCATATCCCTAATTATATTATGGACAAATTTGATTATATAGGTAAAGGCCTCGGGCCATGAGAGCAAGGAATATTGGAACCATTATCAACAAGTAAACCTAATATGAGTCAAGGTCTTGGATTTATCCTGCTTAGGGGTGACCTCATCTATTTTGATAGTGATTATTTTGAATTGAATAATAACGAGACTCCTGAAAATGATGTAGTGTCCCATTATAGCATTTATGATGAGCTTGTTGACATGGACCTATTTGACTCTAATTCCATTATGACCATCACATCCCATTGTCTCCTTTACCTTCACCATCCTGACCTCATTGATTGAGACCAATAGGATTCTATTATACCCCTCAAAGATTTTCATAATGAGGAATCTATTGCTGAGTAAATGAGCCTTAGAGATGGATTGTCAATTGGAAATCATAATCAAGGATTTGACTTCTCCTTGGTCTTTTTTCCCTACTTTGGAGAGAAGGCAATTTTTTTTTTGGTCATGAAAAAGATTAAACATCAAGATCTTCAAGCCTCCTTCACTGATGAAGAATTTGACTACATTATCACCATTCTAAGAGACTTCATTGATATCTTTGCATGGGATTATTTTGACATGTTAGGATTAGACCCTAACTTGGTTGTGCATTGACTTATTGTCCATCTAGATGCTAAGCTGGTCAAACAAAAATTGAAAAGGATGCATCCATACATCCCTCTTTTGGTAAAAGTAGAATTGGAGAAATTATTAGGAGTTGGCTTCATCAGACCACTGGACTATTTTGAATGGATATAAAACATAGTTTTAGTAAGCAAAAAGCCTTAGGGTATATGCATTTTTACTAATTTTTGAGATATCAATAAAGCGTATCCCAAAGATTATTTTCCTTTACCTAATATTGATATAATTTTCAATTATACTGCTGAGTATGAGATGTTATCCCTCATGGATGGATTTTCAGGATATAATCAGATCAAGATAGCTCCATAGGACCAGCACAAAAATGCATTCACCACACCATGGAGAGAATTTTGTTATCAAGTCATGCCTTTTATTTTGAAGAATGTTGGGGCCATCTATCAACATGCCATGAATATTATATTCCATGACATGATGCATGATATTGTTGAATATTATGTTGACAACATCCTAGCCAAATCAAAAACATGTTATGGACATCTTAATGTTATATGGAGGATCTGTGAGAGACATCGTGAGTATAAGATTTATCTAAATCTTAAGAAGTGTGTCTTTGATGTAACTTTGGGGAAATCGATAGGATTTATTATGTAACAAAGATGGATTGAAGTGGATCCTATTAAGGTCAAGGCCATTGTATAAATGCCTTCACCTTCTAATTTTAAATAACTCTATAGCCTGCAAGGAAATATTCAATCTATTCACAGGTTCATTTCACAACTGGCAGAAAAGTGCCACCTGTTTACACACCTTTTGAAGAAAGGGGTTACTTTTCAATGGGATTTAGAATGTCAATTATCATTTACAAATCTCACAACATACTTGGCCAACCCACCAGTTTTGAGATCAACAACACTTTGACAACCATTGATTCTTTATATTTCAGCCCCTAAACATGCACTAGAGGCAATCTTGATCTAACATCATGAGAATAGAAATGAACATGTGGTCTACTATTTTATCTATACACTTGTGGCTTATGAACATAATTATACACCTATGGAGAAGGCATGTTTGGCAATGGTGTTTGATTTACAAAAGTTACAACACTATATGCTAAATAATAAGATTATTGTGTTGCATAACCATTGAGAGGGGGGTGAATCAATGTACAAACTTTTAACTCAATTCCATACATCATTCATTAACCATTCAAACTAACATGGATATATAGCAATGCATTTAAAGGTAATCACATAAGCATGAATAAAAATATCAACACATTAACACCAAAGATATGTGGGAAACCCTCATGGGGGATAAAACCCACTGTCACACCACTTGAAATACTATCCTATAAGCAATGAAATAATATTTATTGAGGCACCAACCCCACAAGGAGATCCAAGCCCTACCTAGTTAAGCACCCACTCAACTAGTCTTTAATAAGCTCCAACTTGCAAGGATGATCCAACCCCCTAAGTAATTTGGCACCAACCTAGCCACTTAAAGAAAAATTCTGTAAGATCCAATTTAAAATGCATCTCCAACTCCTTTTTTACCAAGTAATAACTCATCCAAGACAAACTAGATCACCTCAACACCTTGTTTCTCAACCATCAAATGATGATGTCTTATTTAGCTCTCAATCTTCTTTCTCTGATTTTAACTCTTTTTCATACACCTATAACACACCTATGATGTATATATGATGGTCTATCAATATCTAATCAACTCACTCAGGTCTCCTTGACCTTCTACCCCTCTCAAATAGCCTTCTAGGCTCATTCGCTCAATATGCCTCTTCTAAGCTCATTAGGTCAATTGATCTTGTCATCTACTTGCAAAATCTATGATGGATATTCATGACTAATCCTTTTCTTATTTTTTAAATTCTACATGACCTACCTATTCTCCTTCATTTATCTCTTTTATTCACTTATGTTTATATACTCTCAACTTCTTCCAAATAACCTTCTAGGCTTCCTTACTCAAACAACCCTCGTATGGCTTGATTAGGTCATATGACCTTACTCAACACACTTAGACCTCCTATTAGATGTTTATGTCTGATCCTCTACTTATCTTTGAATATCTCAATAACCTTCTTATTTTCTCAATGTTCTCTGATATTGGTTTTCACTTTCATTCATTTAACTAGTCCAAATAGGCCTAAAATGCCTTGTATTTATACTTGAAACTTACTTGTACCCACCTTGGTCAGCCAAAAACCTTTCCACACATGGATAACCATTGTAATAGGTTAGTATACATGTTTCACAAGTGAAACACTCACTACATAGGTTGGCCAATATCATTTAGAACTAAAACCTCTATTAGGCCATGGGAAGACCTAATATAATTAGGCCTTCTCTAAGCACACATTTCACTTAGCCATCTTAGAGCAACATGAGCCTAAAAAAATGCATGAAATAATTCAAACATGACTCAAACATACCTTTTATAACTTACATATGGTTCCATTCCATATTTTATCTTGTTTGACTCCTTGAACCATGCCAGTAGGACTACTTGCAATTAGGTCTGTGCACACATAAAAAGTTTGCCTTGAATATCTGAAGCATATGAGAAAATATTCCAAAAAATCATGTCCTTAAAATAAATGGATAGAAACTTCATGACTTCATGGTCACCACCATGTCTATTTTACATCACAAAATAGGCCAAAATACCTCAAATAATCAACTTTCATAAGCTCACTTAGAACTACACATAGGCTCCAAACCCCCAATCAAGAGCCTTTGACTTTTTACACCATCATAAGAGTTTCTCATGCATGCTAATACATTCAAAAGAATATATGAGACCTCTGAAAAAACTTCATGTGCATTATATCATTCAACTCTATCCAAATAACCTCAATCTCACCTCTGTAAGATGCTCACTAAAATATCCTAGTCCATTGAAAAACATAGTCAATTTTGACAAGCAATAAGTTCACTTGTACGAACTATCATGAAGAAATTCCACTTGGAGATTGTTCATTAAGGAGATACTAAAATTTTTATTTTTTTGCCATGCCAAAATTATCAATAATTTGGTCTCTACATGCATTTCTTTGCTCACTAGTTTTTCTAGTTTTTACCACAATTAGAACCTTTGACTTTGACCTACAATCAATGCACTTGTATGGATAGTTAGGATATGTCACTACCTTGAGGATGATATTCATGGAGTCTACTAAAACTTTTCATTTTAATCCAAATTGATTTTACCAATATATTTCCTTATACAAGCACTTATTTTTTCACTGATCCAATTCACACACATCATCATTTGAAATTCAACATTCATTTTTGAATTTCAAAATCTATTTCCTGAGGCTTAAACTCAATGGTCTCTAGCACATCACACTTTGTTAGAGAAAATTTTGAGCCCTATATATTGAATTAGGAATATCTTAAAGACACCAAATTTGTAGGGTACCTTCTTGGCACTATGAAAAAAATCACCATGAAAACCTTTGACCAAGGTTGACTTTTTTAGTACCTACAATAAATGCACAAAATTTTTGGGTTATTCATATCTCCATGATGTGCAATGATGGTTTGGCTTCTCTTAAGCTATAATGATGCATTTTTATCTCTCCAAATATCAATATGAAGTATTATATCCTCACCAAGACATCTATGGATGCCTCAAAACATCATCTTGGTTCTCAATGCTCTGTACTCATGCCATTTATCCTCCAAACCTGATCATGATGTCTCATTGTGCTACCTAGGTTTTTAATACAAGGTCTATGAGAAGACCACCAATGAAGGACTTACTCTTTTATTTCACTATGAGAGTCATATGATTGACTCATCACTTTTCTCACATGCCCTTAACACTATATTTTACACATTCAAGCTTATACACATCCATGCCATCACCATCATGCCTCTATAATCCATTTACATGCTTAAGAACTAGGCCATCAACTAGACCTACTAGGTACCACACCACTTTGAAACTTTCTTGCCACTGTAGATGCATTTTAAACTCAATATTATGACAAACAACCTTATACCATTCTATCAAGCCTATATCCACTCATTTCATCATACCTCAGAATGCTTCACAAGACACTCTAATGGATTACTCAAAGGTACATTAGAAATCTCATATAAATGATCATAGCTACCCTTCTTTGGTATCAAACAAAACTCTTACCTTCAAATCAATGATAGGCTCAACCATATGACATAAATGACAACTTAAAACAATCTCCCCCTTTGTCATTGATGGAAAACCACATTGATGGCAAACCTCAAATGAACCAATCCTTCTCAAACCTAATAGTTTCATCAAGAGCTTTCTCCCCCTTTGAAATTAATGACAAAGGATCTCTAAATACCACAAGGTAATCTATACATAGTCCACTAATCCTTGGACTTGATCATAAGCAAGGTCCCCCTTGAGATTCACAACATATGCACCTCAACTAAATTTGCACATCTAACTTTATCCTTCAAATCATAGATCTCATAAGCTCCACCTATCATTATGCATATCTTGGTTGTACCTTCAACCTTATATACCTATGAATTCTTATTCAACACTTTTTTTTCAACCTCAAATTACCTCTTCCACACTCAATAACTCACACTTCATTTGCTTACCTCATGAAAGCTCCATTAGGCCTTAAAGACCTATTAGGCCTAATTACACCAAAAACATATGGATAGAAACTTTATGACCTCAAGGTCATCATGAAATCCACTAGACATCATTACTCAAGCTCCAAGCACTCAAAAACACTCCTTAAAAATATCACTTTGTTCCTCCAAAAATTTTCAAAACATAGTGATGTAGAGGTTATCAAAACTTGTCTCTCTTTGGCTTATTCAATACACACTTCCTTTATCAATGGCTAAAGTATGAAATGTGCATTAAAATGCTCTTTAGTTCCTTTTATAAGTTTATAATTCTTTATACTTCAAACATATTCATTTAACATCATCATCAAACTTACAACCTTTTACAAACAATAATCTTACATCAACACCCTCTTACCCGTCTCTAGACACATGCTAGTAGCCTTTTTTCATCATTTTCTAATTGTATGGAACTGTAAAGATTTATAGGAGAAACCTAATTCTTTATTTATATAACTTTTATCCTTATCTATCCTCCTATCAATTTTTAGGTTCCAATTCAATCTTTAGACTACCTCTTCAAGCTCTTCTTTGGTTCAAATTAGGTCCATTAGGTCTCTTTCACTGTCTTATGCACACAGTCATTAATATAAGTATGGATACTTACTGGAGAGTATTTAAAACCTTAAAATATCTTATAAAATATCATAACCAAACTATATACCAAATTTCATTGACTTTTGATAGTTAAAACTATTTCTATCTTCCAAACCCTAATTCTAGGGTTATATGCACCCAAACAAGCCCGAGAGCATTCAAATTTATGTTACTTGTTCCATGCAGAGTTTAAAAAGACTTTTAAGGTTTCATAAAGTCTATCTCACCATTTTTCATCTTTAAAAATCATCAAACTCCCTTCTTAGACCTCAGTTGCATTTCTTAATAATGTTTTTGCCATACAGTCACCTTTCTAAAGGTTACAGTGACCTCAATCTTGGAGTTTGTGGAGAACCACTCCAATTTTAAACCTTGTACAAGGGAAGAAAACATTATTAAATAAATATAAATCATTTTATTTGATTATTCACCAATTTTAAAACCTTTGTTTAATGTTTCCTCATGGATCATGATTTTCTTGTATGTGCAAACTCAGAATACAAGGTCTATGGACACTGTTTGAATGTTCTTGAATTCAAAAATAGTTTTAAAAGGATAATAAAGATTTAATAAACCTAATTATAATTCATTCCTTATCAAGGATCTTTTAACCATATATGAAATCACTTTAGTGATACCCTTTTACCACATTCTGTGCATTAATAGTCTATGTAAATATGAAATCAATAGGGTATATGGTTTATTTGATACAATGACATATAAGTTGATATAAATAATGAATTAAACATGATTATAAAAAAATAAAGAACTAATAAAAACTCATATCATTCCTCAAAAACAAGACATTACTATATCTTCTTCCTTGTTCATCTTGATCATTGTTAGTGCTAAACACATAGATCATAGTCTTATAACAGGGTTTATAATCATCAAATTCACTCTCTTCAAAACTTCTCACATACATTAATATATCTATATAAAATTGAATATATGTTTAAAACTATAAAATGACTCTTATACCTCTTATAATGATGCATAACTACTTCTCGGATCTTTTCCTCAGAGAGGTCTCTTGTTACATTGCATTGTCTTAATTATTTTACACAATATACAGTATCTAAAACCATACAAATAGTTTAAAGAACATTTTTTGAACATAATATAGTGTCAAAAAATGTTATACATTTTTAGTAACATATTAACACCTTTACCAATATATAAGAGTCCTTCAAAAGGCTTGACAAGATTCAAATCTTCAAAAGGAGTTTTTGGCGAGAAAAGTCAAAATTCAAATTTTATACACCTTGAGACTACCTCAACTCCACATTATGACTAATTAAGACCCATATTACCTATTAGACATTTAATCAACTACTTTAACACAAAAATGAGTCAACTTTGGGGTATTTATAGCATGCCCCTGCATCACACAGTCAAGATCCTTTAACTACCAATGTTTGTATATGCACTTTCAAACACTCTAAATGCATGAATAAGATATTTTGACACCTATAAAACATAAAAACATGATTTTTTAACCTCAAAAATAATTATAATGACATAGGAACATCAATCTCATTAGTACACATAAAGCTATGAAAGACCTTGAAAACATAGTCTTGAAGAATGTTGTATTTAGCTCATGTAATGATACTTTCAACACTTTTCATTCACATTTATAGGTTATATATGACCTTTAGATCATTATAATGTGTGTGTGTGTTTGTGTGTGTGTGTGCGCGCGTGTGCATGTGTGTGTGTATGTATATGTATATGTATATATACATACACACACACACACACACACATATATGTATATATGTATATGTATATATATATACATATATAAATATATATATGTATATATATGTGTATATGTATATATATATATATATATACATACATACATATATATATATATATAGATATACACACATACATACATACATATAATATATATATATATATATATACATACATATATATATATATATATATATATATATACATATACATACATACATATATATATGTATATATACATACATACATACATATATATACATATGTATATATATGTATCTATATATATGTATATGTATATATATATATGTATATATATATATATATATGTATATATGTATATATATATATATATATATGTATATATGTATATATATATATATATATATATATGTATATATGTATATATATATATATATATATATATATATATATACATATGTACATATATATATACATATATATACATACATATATACATATACATATACATATATATATATATATACATACATACATACATACATATATGTATGTATGTATGTGTGTATATATATATATATATATATATATATATATATATATATATATATATATATATGTATGTATATGTATATATATATATATATATGTATGTATATGTATATATATATAGTGTCAACCATTGGTCATACAGACTAATTTCCTAGGCTTCTCTCTCACTTTTCTAACATAGCCAAACATGCCATTTTGGCTTTCATGTTTTAACTTCTTAACCTCACTCTCAACCTTATATCAAGAATGTATAGATAATTTAGGTCTTAAAAAACAACATAATATCCATGATATGCTTTAGCTAAGTGCAAATATCTTCCAACTCACCATTCTCATTCTGACTGGTTTTTTTCTCACTATCTTCACTATTACCCAATTTAGCGATAGGCCAACTTCCATGAAAATTTTAGTAATTTTGAATTCTGTAACCTGAACATAAATCATAATTGTCATGAAATACAAGTCTTAAAAATTGTCCTCCAATGATTTGCATTCTTTGACCTAGTCAACTCTTCCTACTATACCAAATTTATGAGAAATAAGGGATTTTATGTGGGTTCCACTCACTATCCTAACAAATCACTACCACCTGGAGATGCCTGATGGATTCCTCTAGCAACTCAAATCATCAAACTAGATTTTACAAACAATTATGGTCCATTTACAATAATATCTCTCCAATCGGGTCATTAAGAGGGTTTTAGACCAATTTTGGTGTTAGCAAATGTTCATACAATATTGTCCTTGAAACCACTTATTAATGCTTGGAAATCATTTCTAGGAAATTTTCCATCTCTCCCAAGAGCTTAGGACACCATGAAAAGTTTACACATGCCAATGAGAATCAAAATTTCCTTCTCGGGCTTGGAGACCTTCATTCTACATACATAGGAGACCTTCAAACTTGTTTTCTTGATTTTTCCTTTACCTCAAGACCCAAAACTTCATAAAAATGATTGAATCAACCTATTAAATCTCTAAAAAATTTCACATGAGCTCTAGAAACCTTGGAAACTCAACTTGACACCTCATTAGATAGCACTAGGTCTCTTTGCACACTAGGCCTTAAACTGTTAGTTATATTTGGACCTTAAGTACAATTGAAAACCTCTTGAATTATACTACAAAACTCATTATTATGTCATAAACCATCATATAAATCTTACATGCTTCCAACCTTATTCACACAAGTCTCTCACTACTCATCTCAACAAGCTACCAAGCCTGTGCCTTCACACTAGGTCTCTTATGTAAGGACTAAGCCTAAAAATTGATATATAGACTGATCTTACAATTTAATTTCAGAATTGAGAAATAAAATTATGATAAAAACCAAAAATTTGATTCATTATAAATGTATAATCACTGAGAATCTTCACACGCTTCCATTAACAAAGAAAATGTCTCTATGAAGCCTATTAAAGACACTCCATTCCATAGAGGCTAGAACAAAGTGAACTCAAAATATGTCCACATATCCTTTATTATCTCCTTGATAATCTTGAATTCATGAAACCTATTTATTTCATTTATAATTCTTTTAGGCTTGTCAAAATTCTTTGGCTCACTATGCTCAAAATCAATGATGTTGTTCATCTTCTCAACTCTTACAACTATCTTACCTTCCAAAACATTATCATTAAAAGCTAAAAATAGGAAACCTTGACAAGGCTCATGCTTAATTATAACAAGAAACTCTTTCTCTACTATATTAAGTAATCCATCTTCACTCTTGGGCCCAATATGAGCTTCCCTTCTTGACTTTAGTCTCCATACCTATGTTTGACCTTTGTCATGACTTCTAAAAGTTCTATATCTCTTAACATGACTTGAGAACCTACTTACTCCATTTGGATATAATCTAGAAATTTGACCAATCTTATGACAAAAAAAACAAACAAACTCACTTATACCTTTTGCTTGATGAAGAATGAAAACTTCCTTTGACCAATTGCTTCTCCTCATACAATCTCTTACTGTATGACCAAAATGATGACAAATAAAATAATGTCCATGAAAAGAATTGGGATGCCTTATTGCATTGGGTTTCTTGATTGGTTTATTCATGTTTCCCTTCTTGTTTTATTCCTTCTAAACTTGGTCTAACTTCTCATGATATTTTATAAACTTGTTCACCTTGAGTATGAGCTGCTCATGTTCAACTTTTAGGGAACCTGACTTGATCTTCAACAGATCATATTCAACCTCTTTTGATCTCAACCTTGCATTACCAACCTGTACATTATTCTTAATATCCTTGATGATATCATCATCCCTTGTGTCATCTTTGGTCATATCACCCTTCAAAGTACATATCTTCTCCTCAAGTGCTTTGATCACAAACTTCAAATCTTGATTTTATTTCGTTAGCTGCTTAGACATCTTGTGCTTTTAGGAACACCTTCAAGCTATCAAGCCTTATCCAAATGAACTTATCTAATATCAAATGTTGGAATCAAAATAATTAAGAGGGGGTTGAATCAGTGTACAAAATTTTCACTTAATTCCATACATCATTCATTAACTATTTAAACTAACATAGATATATAACAATGCAAAGAAAGGGAATCACATAAGCATGAAGCAAGATATAAACACATGACCACCAAAGATATGTGTGAAACCCTCATGGGGGATTAAAACCACTATCACACCACTTAGACTATTATCCTATAATCAATGAAATGACATTTAGTAAGGCACTAACCCCATAAGGAGCTCCAACCCCTACCTAGTCAAGCACCCTCTACACTAGTCTTTAGCAAGATCCAAATTACAAGGAGGTTCCAACCCCCTAAGTGAGTTGGAAAAAACCCATCCAATTTAAGGACACTTTTTCAAGATCTAACCTACAAGGCTTATCCAACTCCTTCTTGACCAAACACCAACTAATCCAAGATAAATTAGATCACCTTATTGCTTAACCAATAAATGATGATGTCTTCTTTCTTTGATTTGAAATCTCTATCATAAACCTAGAATACACCTCTGATGTATATTTTATGATATCTCAACATCCAATCAAATCACTCATCTTTCCTTGACCTTTTACCCCTCTCAAACAACCTTCTAGGCTCATTTGCTCAATATGCCTCTTCTAGGCTCATTAGGTCAATTGATCTTATCATCTACTTGTAGAATCTCTGATGGATATTCATGACTGATCCTTTGATTCTTTATTAAGGTTGACATTACCTACCTCTACTCTTCCACTGAGCTATTTTATTTGCTTATGTTCACATACTCTCAATTCTTCCAAACAACCTTCTAGGCTTCCTTGCTCAAATAACCCTTATATGAATTGATTAGGTCATATGACCTTACTCAACACACTTATACCTCCTATTAGATGTTTATGTATTATCCTATGATTCCCTCTAAATATCTCCATAACCTCCTTCTATTCTTGAAGGTGCTCTTATATTTATTCAACTAGTCCAAATAGGCCTAAAATGCCTTGTATTTATACTTGAAACTTACTTGCACCCACCTGGATTGGCTAAAACCTTTCCACACATGGATCACCATTTGAATAGGTTATTAAACATGTTTCACAAGTTAAACACTCATTACATAGGTCATCTAATACCATTTAGACCTAAAACCTCCATTAGGCCTTGGGGAGACCTAATACAATTAGCCCTTCTCTAAGTACACATTTCAATTAGCCACCTTAGAGTGACACGAGCCTCTACCAATTCATGAAACAATTTAAACATGACTCAAATATACCCTTGATAACTTCCATATAGGTCCATACCACCTTTTATATTTTTTGACTCCTTGAACCACGCTATTAGGATTACTTGCAATTAGGTCTATACACACATAAAAAAAAATTCTTGAATATCTGAAGCATATGACAAAATATTCCACACAATCATGTCCTTAAAATACACACACACACACACACACACACACACACACACACACACACACACACATATTTCATGACCTTATGGTCAAACCAATGTACTTTGGACATCACAAAATAGGCCAAATAACCTCAAACAATCAATTTTCATAAGCTCACTCATAATTGCACACAAGCTCCAAAAACCTAGTCAAGAGTATTTGACTTCTCAAACCTTCATATAATTTTAAAATGAATAATAATACATTAAAAATAACCTATGAGACCTATACAAAAACTTCATGTGCATTATATCATTAAACTCTATCCAAATCACCTCAAACTCACCTCTCCAAGATACTCACTCAAATTTGCTAGTCCATTGAAAACACAATCAAATTTGAAAAGAAATAAGTTCACTTGTACAAAATTTCATGAATAAATTATACTTTTAGGTTGTTTATTAATGACTCTAATACAACTTTTCTTTTTATATCATGCTGAAATTCTTAATATTTTGGTCTCTACATGCATTCCTTTACTCACTAGTTTTTTTGGTTTTTACCATAGTCAGAACGTTTGACTTTGACCTAAAATAGATGTACTTGTACAGATAGTTAGGACATGCCACCACCTGGAGGATGATATTCATGGAGTCTAATACAACTTTTCCGTTTACTCTAACTTTGTTTGACCAATATCCTACCTTCTATAAGCACTTATTTTCTCACTGGTCCAATTCACACACACAGTTATTTGAAATCCAACGTTCATATTTTTGAATTTCAATAGCTATTTCTTGAGGCTTAAAATAGATAGTATCTGGCATGTCACAATATAATAGAGCAACTTTGAGGCTTATATATTGAACTAGGGATCTTTTCAAGACACCAAATTTGTAGGGTACCTTCTTGAAACTATGGAAAACATCATCATGAAAACTTTTGACCAAGGTTGATTTTCTGAGTACCTGTAATAATGCACAAAATTGTTGGGTTATTCATATTTCCATGATGTTTAGTGATGGTATGGCTTCTTTTAAGCTATAATGATGCATTTTTATCTCTCCAAAGATCAATATGAAGTACTAGATCCTCATCAAGACATCTATAGATGCCTCAAAACATCCTCTTGTTTTTAAATGCTCTCTACTCATGACATATATCCTCCAAACCTGATCATGATGTCTCATTGTGATAACTAGGGTTGTAAGACAAGGTCTATGAGAAGACCACCAATAAAGGACTTACCCTTTTATCTCATTGTGAGAGTCATATGACTAAATCAACACCTTTATCACATACTTGTAACACTGCATTGTACACCTTCAAGCTTATACACATACATGTCATCACCATCATGCCTCTATAAGCCATTTTCATGATTAAGAACTAGGACATCAACTACACCTACTAGGTACCATACCACTTTGAAACTTTATTTCCACTGTAGATGTATTTTAAAACTCACTTTTATGCCAAGCAACCTTATACCATTCTCTCAAGCCTGTACCCACTCATTTCATCATACCTCAAAATGCTTCACAAGACACTCTAATAGATTACTCAAAGCTACACTAGCAATCTCATATGAATGATCATAGCTACCCTTATTTGGAATCAAGGACAACTCTTACCTTGACATCAATGATAGTCTCAACCATATGACATCAATGACAACTTGCAACATATTGTTGTTGCTAAAGTGGACACTTTTAAATATCTATTATCTAAGGCAACTCTTATAGGTCACATGGAAAAATGGGTCATGCTCTTAAGCGAATTTGATTTTGAGTACCAAAATCAAAAGGCTATCAAGGGGTAGGTCATTCCAGATTAACTTATAAAAGCTCATATTATAGATAAACAACCACTCAAATTTGATTTTTTGGATGATTCTATTATGACAATATCATGAATAGTCGAATGTACACTTTGATGGCTTCTTTACATCATGTTGATTTGGGGCTAACTTTTTTTTAATTACATTGCAAGGAGATCTGATTCCCAATGCATTTCATATTAATTTTCATTTTACCAATAATATGGCTGAGTATAAAGCCCTTATTGTAGGACTTTATCTTGTAGTACAATGGGATATCTAATGATTACTAGTTTATGGATATTCCTAATTGATTATAAATCAAACCACAGATCAATATCAGACTACAGATGATAAGTTTGTACCCTATAAGCACATTGTGGATAATCTTAAGACTCACTTCAAATCCCTACTATTTGAACAAGTACCATGGGCCAATAACTGATCTATCGATGCAATAGCAATAATTGGATCCATGATACAAATTACCAGTAGTGATAAAGAGTATCTGTTTCTCATTGAAAATATTCTACAACCTGCTCATGTATTGCTAGAATCAGAGAGGGTATGCACCATTATTGTTCCCAATCCCCCACCTAAACTACCTTGGTTTCAAGACATCTATAATTATTTCCACGACCAAGTATTTCCACCTAACCTTTCCAATAATCATAAAAAAATCTTCCTTCATCACATAGCCTGTTATACCCTCCTTGGAAACATGCTTTATCATAAATGCTATGATGTAATGGTTCTTCATTATTATATTTAAGAGAATCCAAGTTAGCATTTAAGGAGGTTCATGAATGAATGTGTGGGACCCACACCAATGATTTAGTCTTATCCAAAAAACTCTTAAAAATAGGATACTACTAGCCCAAGATGGAAATAGATGCTTGTAATTAGGTTAGGAAGTGTGTTTCTTTTTAATAGCATGGTAATTTAATACACACACCTTCCTTGCCACTCTAATCAATTACTATACCATGGTCATTCTCTACATTGGGCCTTGATCTCATCGAGAAAATCAACCCAACCTATTCTAATGGCCAAAAACATATTCTCACTACTATCGAGTATTTTACTAAGTGGATCGAGGCCATTATTCTCACTTACATCACTGAGAAGTAGATTGCTAAGTTTATCCATTTCCATATCATTTATCAATATATTATTTTAGCCAATATTATATCTGATAATGGAGGATCATTTATAAACTGAGATGTTAAAGCTCTTTATGCCAAATTACAAATCAAGCACAATAAATCCATGCCATATAACCTACAAGGCAATAGTCAAGCTAAGGCATCGAACAAAACCATTATATCAATCCTAAATAATATTGTTAATGATGCTGGCCATAATTGTCATATGAAAATTTTTCCTACACTTTGGGCTTATCTCACTAGTCATTGAATGCCCACAGGAGCCACTCCATACTCCCTTATTTTTGGAACAAAGGTTATTATCTCGATTGAGATTGAGATGCCTTCACTATGGCTATCCTTTGAGAACATTGAAGATGATAAATATTATAGAGTGTCTAGTTTGCAAGAGCTCGAGCTCCTTGATGGCAAGCATTTGGGTGCCCTAGATAACTTACAAGTATATTAAAATAGATCACATAGAAGCCATGACAAACACATTCTCCCTAGGGAGTTTTAAATTGGTGATTTGGTGTTAAAAGAGAACTAAAATAATAATAATGTTAAATGCAAGAAAAAGGATAAGTTGCAATCTGATTGGTTGGGCCCATATGTTATCACAATAAATTATAGATTGGGTGCATATTGATTGGCTATTATAGATGACGAAGAGATCCTAAAACCCATGAATATTTTACATCTCAAATGGTTCTACACTTAGTATTTTGAACCATTATCTACAAGAGCCCTTACTTGGGGGCAACCTACACTGAAGTCACTTTATCTCATTCTTATACTCTGAACCGTCTTATCTTGGACCATTTTATTCTAGCTCATTCTATTCTAAACCGTTCTAATGTGAACCCTATTTTTTTACTACTCTCGACCATTGTACAAATGTACCATTAGTACTTTGGATCATTTATATTCCATTGGACTCATTATCATCCCATTTTGGACCATTGTAAGCTGGACAATCCTATCCCATAACTAATGATGACTCATAGGCATTCTGGACACACTCTATGCCAATTTTATGACACATTTTAGCTTGAAAAATATTCATAGTTTCTTCTTATAGACAAGTGAACAAGGGTGTATCATCACCTGGTTTTTACCTATTATATATTTTTTCAAATTTATCTGACAATGCATATTATCCTATTATTATTTTGTTGTTGTTTGGTAGACATTATTGCCTTGACAGGATCACATGGGCCATTGTAGCTAGCTTTAGTTATTATTGGAACTCCAACTCTTGGATGTACTTCTCCTTGATTAGTTAGTTACATGTGCCATTGTTTATATTCATGATCCCCATTGTAGTTGGTTTAGATGTTGTTTGAACTCTTGCTTGTGGAAGTGCATCTCTTCAGTTAGGTAGTTCCTTGGGCTTTTTGTTAATATTTCATTTTTTTTATTATCCTAAAAACACCAAAAAAATTAGAAAATGATAGATAAAACAAACAAAAATATTGTCTTACACTTTTTGTTTTTTTTGATCCCACAATCTCACCATTTTGTGAGCAATCATTTTAACACACTTGTCATTTTTTGAGCCCATTTCCTTATTTCTCTACTATACAATCATATCTTCTTATCATCAATTTTATTCTATCTCATTTCCTAGGAGAACTACATTTGGCTTGAAGTTCATGTTGGACCTTACATCTATGGAATTATGTAGGCATCATCCACTTACCTCGTACATCTAGAGTCAACTTGGCCACCCCTTCCTTTTCTGCTATCGCCCCCCCAATTTTGTTGTTTTGTTATTTCCCTATCACTTGGGGGTAAATTTGCCTTCTTTTGTTCTTGTTTCGTTGTACTAATATCATTATTTATTAGCTTAGCTATAACCTTTTCATAGAGCATAATGCTTCTATTACATGTACATGAGCAATTTAATTTCTATTTACACTAACATTATGATTTACCCTTGTTTGTGTGTGTTTATTTGATTTTTTATTATTGTTTTGTTGCGCTTTTTTATCTCTCTATTTATTTTTATTGGTGTTTTGTTGTTTTTTCCTTAGTTTGTGTTTGCATTGTGTTGTGTATTTATTTTTGTTTGTTGATGTTTTATTGTGTTTTCAGTGTTAAGTTGTTATATTCTTTTTTGTTGTTTTGTTCTTCATCCATTTTTATTAGAATTTTGTTATTGGGTTCTTAGTGTTTTGTTGTGCCTTTCCTTTTGTGTTATTGTTTTATCTTGTGTATTCTATTGTTTTGTTCTTTTGTGTTAAATACATTTCCATCAACATTTTGAGTCTATTTTTTACTTAGACTTAATTTATTTACATTTGTATTTAACTTATTTTATCATTTTTTTGTTTTCCAAATACATTTTGTTAAAACATGTGAATCTTGATTATTCATATCTAGATTTCACATTATGGATAAATTTTTTCTTACCTTGCTTGTATACATTCTTGTTTATATTTAAAATCTTGATTGTTCATATCTTGATTTTAAGTTTGGTTACATTTGTGTATTGTTATTTTCTCTTTATTTATTTTTATTTTTGTTTAAACGTAAATAGTTGTAACTTTGATTTTGGTGATTTTTTATCATTACCTTTAGTTATAAATATTCACTTTTGAACCTATCAATTACAAATAGAAATACAATGTTATTATAAGTTATTCATACTTATGATGCATAATTTCAAATTTGTTCTAGTAAATACCAAGTGCTCAAAATTCAAAAGTCAATTAAGATCTAAAGATCATTTTTGAATATATCATACCTAACACAAGACTCTATGTAAGACGTGCATCTCTTAACATACATTGTAAGTTTAATTGGCTATTTTTTATGACTAGTTTAATTATATTCTAGCATATATTCATACATAAAGTAGAATACAGGCATCAACGTCCATATGCTAACTAAAGATGTGCATCTCTTGAAACTAACATATCAAGACATGTCATAACAAGATAAATACCAATTTAAATAGCATGTGACAATCAAAGAATATTAATAGTTCATGTATAAGTAACAATAAGCCAAAAATGTATGTCATATATATCTCTCAAAATCATGTTTCTATACATCATGAGAATATTTAGGCATATCATAAGTACAAAAATGAAGAGCTAGCACAATCAGCTCTCATCATGCTCATCCTTGGGAGGACTCTATTGGAAACTCTACCCTATCCCAGATGTAGACACTATTGGTGGACATGGTGGTGGAGGGTCCATGACAACCTATTGTATAGTTGGTTGAATCACTGACCACTCCAAATCTGTCCCATGTTTGGACTTGGGGGTCCGACTAGTCCATTGCAACCTTGTATACTCCTTATAGGAGGCCACTCTCTATTCTATAGGAACCGATGCCTCATACTCTCACCTCCAGTAGGATATCTCATCATTAGCATGTAAGATCTCATCCTTCACATGTAAGGCATCATCCTTGAATGTAATCACATCAATTAAGGCTCTCATTGAACTTATTCATGTATCTATCCTATCACTATGCACCTCATCCCTCTCCTATGTCAGTCTCTGAACCTCCATTCAAGCAAAGTCTCACTCTCCAACTGCTATCACAAACTCTACATCTCATGTGGCTAATTGGGTATGAACCCCTACTAGCTGTGCCACTTGTCCCCTAAGACCCATAATCTCTACATCCTTAGATATAATAAATTTTTTTAGCCTAGTGGTCTCTCCCTGTGTAGTAGCCAATTACACCTATAACCCTACCACAGTGCTTTGTAACCCTGTTATCTTTGAGAGGCATGTAAAAATATCCCTCTGGAGCTTGTTAATCAGTGTCTAATCCTCTTTAGACCTCCCTATGCTTGAGGTCCCTACCCCTCCTAATCTTTTGCTATCCCTATACCTATCTCAGAGGGTGCTACCTCTCCAGAACCTATCTCATGGCTACCTAGGGTATCTCCTATATCAACGTCCTATCCATCTAGCTCAGCCATTGCCACATCCTCTAAAGGATCATACTGATCTTGAGGCTATACAACCTATAGTGAAATGGTATATGAAATATCCATTTGTACCAGTGCTTGACCCTATTGTTATACTAGGGCTTATCCCCAATCCCTCCTCATCCTAACCCATCTCTATCTTAAAACTAGTTATTGGGGTAATGGCTTGGTAAGACAGATGGGTTGCACTCCTAACCTCTAAGTGACATATGCATTAGCCAACCCTACATTTGGAACCCCTCCCACATAATCCCACAAAACATTCACTATCTTATCATAGTTATTAACTACCTCTACCTAGTTGCCCCCACTCCCTAATCTCCTTAGTCACATATGCGAAGTAATGTGGACCCTCCAAGACATCTTGCTACATACCAAACTATTGTTGGACATAATTTGGATTTTATCTCTCCACCATTTAATCATTCTACCCCATAATGTTACATGGTATGATCATTTATCCAATCACAATCATGTCCTCCACCCATATCCACTATGTCCCTAGGTATGGATTCTAAATAAAGTCCCCATCCTCCATATCATCGATGGCTTGCATATAATAGGGTAGGTTTCCCAACTATCCTTGCATCCATGGTCTTATTAGGTACCATCCCCAAGCCATGATTTTCTCTAGTTCCCGCTAATATCTCAGCCCCATTGGCTATGCAATTATGATATACTCTTAGGCCCATAACTACAGCAGTGTCCTATGGCCTATACTATGCCCTCCCCTATACACAATCATGTGTAGATCCTAATAAACTTATGCCAAAATCACAAGTCCCTAGTTGAATTGTGTAAACTGATTGAACATCTATTGTACCATGTTGACCAACCCTAAGGAAAAAACCACCCACTCTTGTCAAGCATTAGAAGACCACTGATAATAGCTATCAAAACAATTACCTCTAGGGGAACTATCCCCTTCTTGATCCATCCTCTAGAGGCCAAGCCAAATCCTCTAGTACATCTATGTCTATACACTTATCCAAAACCTCATGTTCCATTACCCTTAGTAGGTAATCCAACATGCCCTACCATCTATACCCCATCTAAGTAATCCTTGGTCCTAGCATAGGCAATTATAGTATTCAATGTACATCCTCTAGTGTCACCATCACCTCCCTAGTCAGTAGATGAAAGGTGGAAGTCTCAGAATGCCATATCTTTGCCAATGCTAACAAATACACTTTATATGTATAGATCACTGGCAATCATTCTAGGTGATACAATCCATTGCTATGAGGATGCAACATGAGCTCATCTATCATCAACCCCTATCATAGTAGTACTACAGAGCAACACTATTGTGAAGTAATGATTTCCACTCACTCCTATAATCAAAAGTGGGGCATTATGTCAATTATCTTTCTATCATATTCTTCTAATTTTGAGGCCTAGACTAACCCTCTATGTTTCTTTATCTCTCTTCTAATTTTGGGCCTATATTAATGTCCTTAGGACCTTATTATACTTTATTTTGGTGTTTTTTCTATTATTTCAAATATCCCATCATTTATCAAGGCATTCCCATTATTTAGTAGGGAATCCCATATTTACCATAACCTCATTGATCTACATGTCATTCCCACCAATTGGGAGGGCAATCCCACCGATATTGGCAAAATCATCATTTAACAAGGAAAAATTCACCTTGAAAATGTGAGTTAACCATTTATTTGATAATCTTGCCATTTTTACCCATGATTCCATCGAATGATTGGTAAGATCACTGATATCATGGCATTCCCACCATTTTTGTGGGTGAACTTGCCATTTTCCAAATTGGGAAAATGATGGGATCGCCCCAACTACCACTTCCTACATGTAATAAATGATAAATTTCAAAACCAAAAAAGCACCTACCATTGCTCCACTCCCCAATGGTTGTTGGTACTATCTCATGCACTCCCCAAGATATCGATGGTGTGGGATATTGGATATGTCGTTTAGCTCTCTCATGCATAAATATCAGAGCTTAGAATTTACTATAGCTAGGGTGAAAAATGAACTATATTTATCCCCAAATGTCAAAATATAGTAAAATTTTCAAAATTTTCACTCCCTAGACCTATAGTTGCATCAATTTATTTTTTTGGGTCTACAATTTTGGACTTTCTGCTCAATTTTTCCTTCTACTTTCTTCTAGTTATCCTATTTTTTAGTTTCTATTACTGAAATTAATGAGATTATAATTCTTATGATCGAGGGCCCACCCATCAAATATTTTCAAATTTTCCATTTTCCCCTCAAGGGAGAATCATGGGCTACCCAAATTATGTTTGGGGCATTTTGTAAACCTATTTCTCTATAATTCATGGAAACTTAAAAATGGAAAATGGGAACAAAATTTGTTTCTTCTAATTATAGTGACATTTTCATTATTTGAAAATTCATCACTTCAACTGAATGTTTCACTATACCTTCTCAAATAGGGATAAAATGTAGACATCCAATTCATATCACTATTGTGCCATAATTGTCAATCTAAGCAATATTTTGTGACAACACATAATCTGGGCCAAAATCACTAAAACATGTTAAATGGTTCAAACTTGTCACGTAAAGATGTTTATTTAGGCTAATACATCCCTAAATGGGGTAATGTATTTTATTTGATTATTATCTTTTTTCAAAACACTTTTAGTCCAATTGTGACCACGTAAAATGATGCTCTAGACCGTTGAATTTTTTAATTTGATAGCACACGTTATATGCATGTGTTATTTCACATCTATAATCCCATAATTGGGGTATTATTTTGTACGTAAATGAAACCATATTTTTATTATACTCCAGTCAAATTATGACTCACTAAAATGACATTTTTGATCAGGTTGATTAAGCATGCGATAAATTTCCAAAGAAATTAAGCAAAGCCACTTCAGCAAATTAAACCAAATCAAGAGCCTAAGTGAAAATTCTATGGAAGTTATTGAATACCTATTTATTAGAATTTATTTCTCAAATCTACATCATCTCATGACATCATAAATGGAGTGGAATCCATAAGCCATTAACAGAATAAATATCAGGATTAAGCTCTCCCATGCCTCATCAATGCCACATTCTTCCAAATATTAATGGAAATATTTATGGCTTGTCCTTCCAAAATTGAATCAATTCATGAACACATATCTTGATCTCAAGATGGATGGTCATGGTTGATTCTGAACATTTTCAAAAAGCTATAAATAATTTATCCAAGACCACCTTTTTTAAAGTTCAATTATACCAACTTACTATGCAGAAATTACTATAGAAGAGCTTAAATTGTGTAATGTTATTATTTAGAATTATTGCCACAAAACTTCACCTATTTACACAAATTGATCAAACTCATGAGCCTAAGAAATTAGTGCATTAGGAAACGATGGAGGAGTTTTTTACTCATCATTGACATAGACTTGGAGTACCAAATCCAAGAAAAAGCATGTTTTTTGGCTCCTCTTAGAAGGAGGGATGTTATTTGGAAGGTTTGGTGGTATTACTTCTTTAAATAGCTCTTATAATTCATTATAAACACCCCATGAGGGAGTGGGATTGATGTTTTATTATGTATATGCTTTATTATAGAGATTTTCTTGACTAATGCATGGACTAATGCATCTTATAATCCTACTCTATAGTGTTAATATGCCTCAAAGGCCTACATGTTCATTCTAACCAATACCAATATCCAACTCTAAATGATAGTTTATCACATGTGTGGATAAACTAAAGCACATCTCACTACCAAAAGGAGATAAAAATCCATTCACCACAAGGATAGACAAAAAACATAGTGACCCGCATGAGGTTCTGTTGGCTCAAAAATTTGTCAGGAGAATAAATTAGTGACTCTGAATCAATAGTGTGAGAATTGAGTCCTTACATTAGTCAGCAATGTAGGGATAAAGTCTCTCTTTTATTAGTAGGTAGAACTACCTTTATTAAAATCCAAAAGGAGAAAGCAATCAACAGAGGTTTCATACTTTTAATAAAAAAATTAAAAAAATGAGATAGAAAAAGGAAAATAATAAAAGGATAATGGGATTATTATATCTAGTTAAACATAAAAGCTACCATGATAATCCTAGAAAAAACTAAGGATGACTCTAGGTGACTAAACACATATATTCACTAGAATAGCCTATGAAGGAGAAACACTGTGTTGATATAAATATCTTCTCATTCAATGGGTGGTAAAGGCATAATTACAACCTTAAGTGTGTAAAAAATACACTAAGATGATTCTCTGATATTAATATCAAACCAAAGACAATCATCTCATATTTATCTATAAAATATAATCAAAATATTACTTAAACCCCACCAAGATTTCACATTTGTAGAAATAACAAACATAGGTTCAAAAATAAATTATAGTGTGAAATTTCCACATTAAGACTCATTGATAACAATTATGACAAATTTTTGAAAACAAAGATTTGAATACAAATGAATTATACACACAATCATAATTTATGAAGAGAATCTAAACTCATAATATTTATAATTCTATAAGGTGATTACAATGTGTAACCATGTTTTTGTTTTTTAGATGGTGCAAAGTTTATTTTGAAAAAAAACATCGCTTAAGTGTTATAAAAAAATGCATTGGTGCAATTGCACCGCATGCAAGAGTGTAAAAGATAAATTATATGACTTGAAAGTGTTGAGGTGCAATAACGGTTTCTTCACGAAGTGAAATTAGGACTCACAACTCAAAAGTTGATATAATGCATTTGCATGAGTCACATTTGTGAGTTTACACTTACAAAATTTATAAATAGAATTTGAAAAACAAGATTCAATATTTACATGAAAAGACCAGAAGATTTTGATGGATCCTATTCATCTTCACTTTAATTGAGGATGATTTTAACTTCCTCTAACAACTAATTCTCTTTACACTTCTGGCATATTGTGATAGACCCAACTGCATTCAATTTGTATCTTTCCATCTCTACCTTTGATTTTGCACTCTCTATCAATCTTGAAGGAGTTACAAATTTTCACCATATTCTATGTAATGATTTATTTAATTCTTTTGTGCAAAATCTTTTTAGGTGCCCTCTCAATATCCATTCTAACTACTGTTAAATCCACTATCAATTATAGTAAGAATGACAATAGGCATAGCACCAACACTACCTTCATTATGACTTGGGAACTATCACATTCAAAATATTTATGTCCTGATATAGTTTTTCATTCCCAAACTAAATTATTAAATTGATTCTCCTGGAAAATTGGGAAATCCTTCCATTTAAACAAAATCAAAGTTACATGATTTTGACATAAGTTGAAATATTTTGCTCACATCTCTGAAAAGAGAATTATTAACTGCACATTGTCTTCCATTATTATTATACTGGTTTTCTCACAAAATTTAATCAAATAATACTTTATTCCATTATTTGAAGTAGGAGAGAAAGAGTTCACATTATAGCTCCCAACTAAAAAGCCAATATTAGAAGATTTGAAAGGTAATGCATTTCCACCAATCTATTTATTATTTCTTTAGAAGAATGAAGATTAATGTTGGGCTTAAAACCAGCTACCTCCATCACTGATTCTTTATGGAGGAGTATAATTCTCAAAACCTTTTGAGTCACTTTTACCACAAATCATGGAAAGACAATCCATATAAGAAACATTAAGCATCTAGGTTAGGTTGAATCCAACAACAAAAATAACTTATCATGAAATAGAGAAATTGTAGCATCATAGTAGATGAGCCATCTTGATATATTGTATATGTCTCTTTGAGAAGCAATGGCGATACAGTTAGAAGGCATAGTAAGTGGGAGTTTTCCAACTTATTTTGGATCGATAATGCATTCATCTGATAAGTTGATCACTTCAAAATTGCTCATGGGAGACTGAAAATCAATAAAAACTCTACTATTACTCTCAAGGCTAGCTCTTGTAAATAGTGCTTGAAAACATTCTCAATTTTCATGATAAAAACACATTATATACTGAAACAGTACTTGGAAGATTTACAGGAATATTAGAAACATTTAACAAGGTGGCAAAATTTTGAGGCCTACTAAACAAATTGGTAGATTCTATATAGTGTGTAAGGAAATTACTTAGATGATTAGCAATAATAAAATTAAATATCATAAAATTATCAGGAGAATAAGTAGATCCACAATAATAATTGGAAAAAGAACATAATACTTGAATATTATGACTAAGTCAATTCAAGGGGGAAACCTCCACAACAATGTAATAAGAATAAAATTCATAATATGATGATAAAATACTAACCACTACCTCATATATATACTCTAATTATACATGGTTATTCCATAAGTTGACCATACTAAGAACATTAAGAAATGCAACAAGATAATATGAAGGTGTGTACGCCACAAGTTAGTCATACAAATCCCTAGATACACTATAGGTTAAAGGCATGGCATGCCCTTCCCTTTCAAAAAAATGTTATCCTTAATGTTGAATAAACCCAAGATGTTACTATAGGAATGTTTCATCCTCCCATGTTGCATCTTCAAAAAGTAGGTGCTTCCATTTGATTAAATACTCCTTAATCACTCTGGTCCGTGGGTACTTAATACATGTTTGAAGGATCTATTTAGGTTAAGAATGACTAAACCTTATTCATCCAATTTAGGTAACTCATTCTGAGTGGAATCTCTATGTCCAATTACCTTCTTTAAGCAAGATACATAGAATATTAAATGTATGTCAGTGGATGGAGGTAATCCTAGCTTGTAAGCCATACTAACAATTTTTTACAAGATATGATAAGAGCCATAATACTTAGGTGATAGCTTTTTATCCTTTTTATGGTGTTTTAGAGACATATTTTTATATGGATACAAATGCACAAATACCCAATCACCTATGTCAAAAGGTCACTCACTACGATGTTGATATGCTTGTTGCTTCATTTGATTTTGTGACATTGCTAAATTATATCATAAACTGACTAATACCTCCTATTAATGGTGAATTTATTCTTCAACAAATCAAACCTTAGGATACATTATCAAAATTGAAGTTATGGATGGGGGTGATACCCATACAATTCTATAAAAGGAGATATCTTGGAAGAAGTGTGAAAAGAAGTGTTATACCACCATTCAACAAGTGGCAACTAATGAACCCATTTGTCATATTTGTCAAAAATTAAACAATGAAGATACCCTTCTAGACATTCTTTGAATACTTATATTTATCTATTAGATTAAGGATGATAGGATGAGCTATGAGCCAACTGGGTGGCCAAACATGCAAATAATTCAGTCTAAAAATTACTAGTAAATATGGGATCTCAATCACTTATAATGAGCTTTGGAGTACCATGTAATTTTTGAAGTGTATTATGAAAATCATAAGCTGATATACTAAAAAGAAATGGTTATGATAAGGAGAAAAAATGAGCATACTTGGTGAGTTGATCCATAACTACCATGATAACATTTTTACCCTTAGACTATGGTAACCCCATAATGAAATCCATAGAAGCCTCTTCTCAATACTGGATAGGAATGGATAAAGGCCACAAAAGACCTGGGTTCTTGATGGTTTCACCTTTGTTTTGTTGACATGCCATGCATTCAACCTCAAATTTTTTGACATCCCCCTTGAGTCCTTTCCAAAATAAATCTTGCTTGATTCTATGATATGTTTTCAAAAATCTGGAGTGACCTTTAAATGGAGAGGCATGAAGTTCCTAAAGAATTGTATGTTTTAGAAAAGAATGCATACAAAGATATAATCTATATTTATACCATAATGTGCTCCCCTTCCATGTAATTTTTTTAGATTCATTAGAACCCTGTTGAAGAATGTGAATCAAATCTTTGGTAGTATTGTTATTCTTCCATTATGATCTTGCTTCATATAGCCAATCTATTTGCCATATGGTCATGGCACATAATAATGACTCAACTAATTCATCCTATCAGGAGAGGGAATCTGTCACCACATTATATTTTCCTTTCTTATACACTTTAAAAATCACAACCTAATATTTTAGTCAACCATTTTTACCATTCTTCAGATGACAATCATTGTTCCAAAAAATATTTGAGGCTATCATGATCAGTATTTACTTGAAAGTGATGACCCATCAAATAAAGTCTCTATTGCTTCTCTACACATAGAATAGCCATCATCTCTTTTTTATATATTGTTTTGAGCCTATATTTCCATTCAGTTGGTGACTTTCAAATCCTAGTGGTCTGCCTTCTTGCATGAGTACAACCTCCATGGTATATTCTAATGCATCACACTCCACAACAAAAGTTTTTGAAAAATTAGGAGTAGCCAAAAATGGAGTTATGGACATAGCCATTTTAAAATTTTCAAATGCTTTTAAAGTTAAATAAGTCCATTTAAAGGAGTATTTCTTCAACAAAGAGGTGAGTGGGGTTGCAATGTTACCATAGTTTTTGACAAACCTATGATAGTAACCATCTAGCCCCAAAAATCCTTGAAAGTTCTTGAGGGTCTTGGGAACCTCCCACTTCATCATTACTTGGATTTTTTTAAGATCAAATTTCACTCCTTCATGTGAAACAATATGACCCAAATACTCCACCTCTTAGACACCAAAATCACATTTGGTAGGTTTGGCATAAAGCTGAGGTTCTTCCAAAATTGAAAGTACCTATTTCAAATGCTTCAAATGGTCTTCCCAATTTTTTTTAAGATGAGGATATCATCAAAAAATACTAATATAAAATTTCTCAAAAATAGCCTAAAAATAATAGTCATCAAACTCATAAATGTTGATCATGCATTTGTGAGGCCAAAAGACATGGCCATCAATTTATAATGGTGTTCATGAGTTTTAAAAGTTGTTTTAAGTATGTCCTTATCGTGAATGCAAATATGAAGATAGCCAGAGTGAAGGTCTAAATTGGTAAAATAAAGATGACCATGCAATTCATCTATCAAATCATCAATTACTGGAATAGGAAACTTATCTTTGATGGTGTACTTATTGAGTTATCTATAGTCTTGAAACATCTTCCAACTATCATTCTTCTTCAACACCATGACCAATAGGGAGGAATATTCACAGACTGTGTTAGATGATTCCTACCTTTCTTGTACCATATTTTCTATTTCACTCTTCTAGGCATAAGGATACTTATGGGGTCAAATGTTGTGTGATATACTTCATATAATGAGCCTAATGGCAAAATTATGTGCACGACATGGAGGAAATCCTTTTGGCATGTCACCAAAAATAATAGAATAGTCATCTGTCACTCTTTGCAAAACATGATGTGTAGAATCCTTGGTTCATTGAACCTCTATGGAAAATAAATGTGCCACAAATCCTTCTACAAATTATCTAAGAATCTTTGTCATTTGGTGATAAGTAACCAATTACGGAGATTTATCTTGTAATTCACATAGTTCAAATGTCTTGCCTTCTGAATGGAACCTCATGAATAGTTCCTACAAATTCATCTCAATATTGCCCAAAGTGGTGAACCACTACACTCCAAAAACAAAGTCAGCTCCTCATATATGAATAACAAATATAGGGGAATATAACAAGTAGTCTCCCATAACAAACTTAATGTTATGGTATTTTTCAAAACATTTAACTATACCACCATCTATAATTATGACCTAAAAGTCTAGAGCTAGGTAAATGAAATAGTTCAAACAAGTATCCAACTTATTATTGATGAAATTATGTGTACTCTCATAGTCAATTAACATAATCACCTTCTTTTTCTTTAGGAAACCTACCACCTTAAGAGTTTGAGGAGTACTAATGCCATAAAGTGAATGACAAGATATAGTAGGTTGAGAATCTTTGGATTCATCCTTAGGTTATTCCAAACCTTCCCTTTAAGCCTCCTCATATTCTTCTTTCTCATTAGCACTGTCAATGTAAAAAAAATTCTTTTCAACACATCGATGTCCTTTGCTCAATTTCCTATCACGCCCAAAACATAAACCTTTTGCATGGTTTTCTTCCACTTGCTAAGGTGTCAATTTGGTAGTTTGTAGAAATGATGGTATTAAGAAGGTGTGTTTATGGATATTGGTGAAATGTTTTCATTTGATCAACTCTTTTTCCTCATCCATGATTCCCTTGGTATGGATTCAAATACAGTACTAGGATGAAATATGTGAACCTCCAATTGGATACTATATTTGAGGCTACCCAAAAATAGTTTAGTTAGATTTTTCTTAGTGATATCTACCACACATAAAGAGAGATTTCAAAATTTATGAATTTGGTCCTTTACAATCTCAGTCTGATGTAACTTGGCTAGTTGACTAAAGTAGTTTTTAGAGAATTATTGTGATAGTGGAGCTACAACTCCTCAAAAAATATTGACCATGAAATTGGGACACCCTTCTTTTTATTAAGCACATAACAAATAAAACCAAATGAATGCCTTAGGTTCCAGACATAGGCTATAACCACTTTTTACGAACATGGAATTTGATGTAAATCAAATAAAATTTCAATTTAAGTGAGACAGGTGAGTAGATCATTACCATAAAACTTGCATAAGTCCACTTTTGGTAACATCAACTTAAGGCCATGATTGGTGTTGGTATTGTTTAGAGGAGAACCAAACTGAAGTGGTGGAGGATTATTTTATAGTGATGGAGCTGACAAGTTAGCCAATTGCCTAGATGTATGTTGTAATTGATTAATCATGCTATTCAAGTCCCCTCTCAACATTGTAATGTCCCCTTAAATTGTATCAAAATCATTTTTTTCACCATACCCTACAACTCTAATTTAATTTGTTGAACTACCTCCAACATAGATGGATCAAAAGTTCCAGACTCCATGTCATCCATTGAGGAGTTTTCAGAGTTTCTTACCCTTTTTCACATTTGTGAGTGTTTGAACTAGACATGCACAAACCCTAGGAGGGTTTCAACCACAAAAAAAGTATACTGGTGAAATACATTGTTTTGATCATCTCACCAAGATAAATCCAACTACTACTATTATGCATAATGGTGAAATTTTTTGACCTAAAAAAATGTACTGGTAGAATATATCATTGTGATCATCTTATGAAAATGAATCCAATGATTGCTAATTTTTACAAGGTGAAAAAATTTCCAAACTTTTTTTACTCAAAAAAATATTTTCTTTCTTATAAAAACACATCACAAACAAAACTATGGAAATGACAAAATTCAATTCCTCATGGATCATAAGTTGTATTTTTTTGGCCTTCTAGTACTTAGGATGCTAGATCTAAAAAAAATGTGTCACATAAATTTTCCCAAATTGATGATTTGATACTACTTGTAAGGAAATTACTTATATGATTCATAATAATAGAATTATATATCACATAATTAATAGTAAGATAAGCATATCCATAAAAACAATTAGGGAAAGAGTAGAATACTTGAGTATTATGACTAATCTACTTCGAGGGGTAACCTCCATAACAAAGTAATAAGAACAAAATTCACATTATGATGATAAAATACTAATCGCTACCATCTATATATACTCTACTTAGCCATGGTTATTCCATAGTCTGACCATACTAAGAACATTGAGAAATGCAATACAATAATATGAAAGTGCGTAAGACAAAATTTAGTGACACATATCCATATATGCACTATACATTAAGGGCATAATATAGTTTATATGCATGTGGAAGAGTTCAGAGAGTTACTTAGATAAGGCTCAGAATTTGCAAGTCTACTTGACACAACCTTGAGTTCTGAGGTGTTGTTAGACAACATGGTGGGATTTGAAAGCATTATTTGCATGGTGTTCAAGTTTCAATAAGGATGCAAGTAAAGGTATCATATTCCAAAATGTGCTAGTGAAGGTAGTAGATTTTTCCCAAGTAAGGTGCAACATGTGAACTATTTGACAAAATATCTCAAAGAATAATTCCACTAATTTGACCATGAATTTGCTTCAGTGCTTATTTAATCTTATTCGATAAACTTCACCACTTGTTCAATTATCTTTCCTCATCCACATGGCAAAGATAATTTTTATTGCAATGCACAACTTCTTACATGAAAGAATAAATCAAATTAATTTGAAATTTTTACATCCTTCTTGATTTGCTCATTTATGAGTTTCACTTCCCTTGGAGTACCGTACAATTACAATAGGCAAACAAAATTAAATTTAATTATTCCTTTGTTTTATTTTTTATTCACATGACATGGTCATACAACCTTACTTGGTGGATGTAAATAAAGAAAATAAAATTATGTTTCTCTCTTTTCAATTTTTAAACTAGTCTTCTCCTTTGGCATCGTACGACCTCCCTATGCAGGCATAAATAAAAAGAAATTTGATCAGTGACTTTATTTTTTAATTTTTCACTTCTTATTTGCATCGTATGGCTCCTTCATATAGGCAAAAAAAAATTTCATCTTGTTTGATTTATCTCCTTTAGTTGTTGCATCATCATACAACTTTATCTTGGCAGGGGAAAACAAAAAAGTTTAATTCATCATTTTTTTTATAACCTGCTTGCTCTCCTTGGACCTTACAGGTGTATGACTCTTATTTATGAGTAGACAAAATGAAAATAAATGAAAACCCTCTCTGAAGCATCATATGAATTTACATCTCAATAAGAATAAATTAAATTTTACTTCTTTCATTTTATTTTTCACTCTCCCTCCATATTTGCATCGTATGGCTCCCCATCTCTCCTTTGGTGTCATTGTATAATTTCACTTTGTAGGTAGAAATAAATAAATGATTTGCCCTTTATTTTTATTTTCTACTTTTTACCCTCTTCCAATTTCAATGGTGTTGTACAACTTCCCTAATGTAAAAATCATAGACAATAATCTTTGATCTATTGCTTAGTAAGTATATGCAAAATTATTTAGAGATTTTGCATGCTTGAATAGTGTCAAATGGCTTCAAAATGTTTAAAAGATAAGAAGTTTTAATTTAACATGAATCAGAGAAATTTTTACAGCATGTGCATAGTGTGGGAGAATAAAAAACAATTTTTATGGAAGTGGAAGAAATAAAGCTTGCATACACGGAAGTGGAAGGGAAGATTTTAATTGCATGTTTTGCAAAAGTGTCAAGACTCATTTGCATGACCTAGAGAAGTATGCACTAAAATTTCATGACAGTGAAAATTAAAAATAAAATTGCATATTTTAATTAAAATAATTAAAAATTATTTCAATTAAATTTATTATTTTTTTATTTTGTAATTACAATGTATGCAAAGGTTGAAATATAAAATTGAATGACCTAAAAAATTGTTTAGGCAATTTAACATAATTGGGTAAAAATATAAAACATTTGCACAAATTGAAAAGAGTTAATGAGACTTTTACATAATTTCAAGAGAAGTTGAAAGCTTTTTACATGGCATGGGAACTTTAAAAGGCATTTTCACGGTTTAGAAAATAAGATATTTTACTCATAACTTTGATTTTCAATTTAATTAATTAATTAATAATAATTAACTATTTAATTTCTAATTTATTAAAATTGAAAATTTTAGACCCAAACCAAAATTAGTCAAAAATTAATATATTTTTTGCTATTTTTTAAAACATTTAAAAACCATGACAACAACTAGCTCCAAATAGAATTTCAAACTACAAGGGATGGAAATAAATTAGACTCTAGTTTTGCAAGCAAATATTTCATCCATTGAGTAATGGAGTCTTAAATTTGACTACAACTTGATCAACTGAGAGAGAACTAATTTTTGATAAAATGATGAATCCTCAAACTATCATAATGCTATCACATGTCAATGGATAGTGTATGCGAGGGCATCAAGTACTCAACCTGATAGATGTTATCATGTATCCTAAAGGATAGTATCTGTGAGGGCATTTTTTGTTATGTGTTTTCACATAAACTAAAATGCAAAGAGAGAAACCTCTCCTAAACTTTTATGATTGACTTTAGATACAAATAATGACTAAAAATTATTAAAAACTTGATTAAGGATCGAATTTAGTCATCAAAACACTTTCATTTAATAAATAGAATGCAAGGATCGCATTATGGGATGATCTAACAAGAATGAACCATGATTAGAAAGGAGAAAAACTCGAAGGTGAACAAGGATTTACCTATACATGTGGTAATAAATTGTTGGTCTACATAATCATTTATTGGCTTGAATAGACAAATTAACAAATACTACATAAGAGAGAGGGACTCATAATAAGACGAACCAATAAAGAGGACAAAAATGAAAAGGAAGGAATGAACAAGACACAAGCAAAAAAGAATGACTAAAAAGGAAACACGACCAAAATTATATTCACATATATACAAATAGAGGACTTCTTGCTTCTCACTAGAAATAATGCTTGAGATATTACCCACTGAAGGGAAATGATAGGTGAGTTATATCATAATATTCTAGATAAAAAGTGTTATTACCATAGAAGTGCCTAAAAAACTTCTATGTAGCTTGTATTTGTACACCCTAATTTGACCAACTGACATCCATTTCATCTATGTCAATCATATGAGAAATGAATACGTATCAAGCCAAATCACCTACTTAGAATAATTTTCTTCATATTTCGATCTGACTAACTAATAGCCAATTCACCTACCTCAATCATATGAGAAATAAACACGTACTACTAGGCCAAATCACTTGCTCATGAGAATTATACATGTTTACCACCTATTGACTTGAAGAGATCCATGAAAAACCTATCTACTCTATTATTTTAGGAAAAAACATCTATATCACAAGTTTTAATACTGAAATAGTTATTCTCTTAATCTACTATCAATTTTTTGTCTTATAGATCCACTTAGTTGAAGAATTTTAATGTTTCTTTCTAAAAATGTGATTTTTTCATCGACCTTACAACAATGCCCACTTTGAGATTCTTGTAAATCATGTGATTTCCCATAATATTTCCTAGATAGTGATCAAAACTATAAATATGTGCAGGTAGAAATACCAAAAGACAAAGAAGGAGAAATAGACATAATGTTTCATTTATTGAAAAACCACACACACCCCAAAATAGAAATAGGAAAATGAAACAAGCCAAAATAGGGAAAACATAACTATTTACAAGGAGTAGAGAAAAATGAGAAGACTATACAAAACTATTCATTGATTGAGAGAAATACATGTCATTTTAAAACAATGGATTTGATTTACTAGGTTCAAACACATTCAACAACAATGACCAAGTAGGTGGGAAAAAGAACTTACAATTACCCTTCACACAAAGATGACCATGATTGAAAAAATCAACAAAGTTTCACTATTTTGAAATGAAATCATTGTGAACTCTCCAATATAATGTGATCACTCCTAAGCAATATCAAACTTTTTCAATGTCTTCTTGGGTGACTTCGAATGAATTTGTTCTAGATATAGTATCTAATTTGGAGAGAAGTGTGTTACATATCTATTTTTGAGATAGAAGCACAATATAATTATCTTATAAAATGAATAAAGTGTTGATATTAATTTCCAAATTACTTTCCATGATAGAAACAAATCCATAGTTGAATGAATCATTTTCATCATCTTCATTGATCTCTTCTGCCTTGACAATTTCCATTTCTCTTGTAATGAATATTGTGTACCATTCATTTTATTCCACCCTCACATCTTTTTTAATTTTGACCATGGCATGATTATGATCTTCAATTTGTATAGATTAGATTACTTTGGATTCAAATTCTATGGAAAAGTCTTTTGTAATCACTTTTGACCTTTGATTTTTTTATTCTGATATAAGAGGAATATTCTTTTTTGAAGAAAACCAATGCCATGTTACCTTCACATTTAGAAATTAAACCATCACACTATATATTATTACTCCTTTCTATTTGTGGTTCTATCAGTTATTTTTAGATAACCCATTTTCTCCTAGGAGCATAGGGTTTAAGTAATCTAGTGAAATAGGCAAATTATTCTCTTCTTTTTCAAAGGGGAAGCCAAATTCTTCATCTATTCTTTGATCAGTCATTAGTTCTTTTAATTGTCCATCTTCTTCTACAACTATGAAACTAAAACAATCATATATGTTAAGAATAACTTTCTCTTTTTTGTTGTTAGATTTTTGACATGTTTGATTGGTATTTTCTCTTTGGAATCTCTTTTTTGAATGATGAGGAATCTTGATTATATCAGGTTTCATTACTTATTTAACACTTATGGTAATTGTAGCACATTTTAAAACTTATTTATTCAACATCCCAGATAGAATCATGTCATCTTTAATTTTGATAGCTAATTGTTTCACAGCTTCCAAGTCATTTACTTTGTTCTTCATCAAGTTGAATTTGATCTCTAGATGTAGAAAACCAATGAAGACATGGAGTTAATTTTTGGGACCTGGTGATCTACCTTAGGAATCAATCTCAATAATTTATTAAATTGGGCTATGAAATCTCTCATCTACTCATGGTTTTGCTTCTAGAATTGGAAGAAACTTGACAATAATATATACACACATGTAACTAATTTGAATCTATTCAAGACCTTTCTTCAAGGGGTCAAAATTCACAATGCATCCATCTTTTAGGTGTTGAAACCACTCAGTATTAGGTCTTATGAGAGTCTTAACAAAATTATTGATAATTGCATCTTCATGAATAACTCCCAATATGCTATAGGACACTATGAAGGCTAGGATATGATTATATGCATCTTGACCATTTTTTCTAGAAAACTTCAAAAATATCTTCCTTGAGCTTGAAGGTAATTCATTGTATTGGGGCAAAGCAAAATAGACCAAAATTTTTCCCCCATGGGACATGGAGAATATTGGGGTTGGGGTGAACCAACACCATTTTTTCAATAAAAAAGATGCAGGCACTAGGTATTTTATCTAGATTGATTATCCAAACTCCATTCCAATGGATATTCTTTGAAATATCTAAAAATCATGTGCACAAAGCACCTCAATCCCCAATAGAGTCACCAAAAATTATTGGCTCAAAAATTTGTCAAGGGGACAAATTGGTGACTTTGAGTCAATAATGTGGGAACTAAGTCCTTACATTAGTCACCAACATAGGGAAAAGGTCTCTCTCTTATTAGCAAGTGGAACTACCCTTATTAAAATCTAAAAGGAAAAAGCTAGGAAATAACTATTCACAACTACTCATAGAAAAATATTTTTTACAAGGGTTTCATACTTTTAACAAGAAAGTATGAAAATGAGATTAAAAAAATGAGGTGAATGAAGGGAATGCTTGGAAAAAGAGAAAGGGAAAGAATAAAGAGAGAGTGAGATTATTATATTCTATTAAACATAAAAGCCACCATGATAATCTCAAGAAAAATGAAGGATGACTCTAGGTGACTAAACACAGAGATTCACTAGAATATCCCAAGAAGGAAAAACATTGTGCTCATGGAAATACCTTCTCATTCAATAGGTGGTAAAGACATGATTACAACATTAGGATTTCAAAACATACATTGAGATGATTCTCTAATACTAATAGCAAACCAAATACAACCATCTCAAATTTACCTGTAAAAGATAATGAAAATATTTCTTAAACTCTATTGAGATTTCACATTTGTGAAAATAAAAAACATATTCAAAAAGAAATTATACTATGTAAATTTCACATTAAGACTAATTGATAAAAGTTATGCCAAAGTTTTGAAAGCAAAGATTTGAATAAAAATGAATCATACACACAATCATATAATTAGTGAAGACAATTTGAACATAAAGTTTGTAAATCTCCTTTGTATTGATCCTTATTGAGTTATAATACAATATCAACTTCTAAAAATATGTCTCAGAGTTTTGTTTTTCAAAAAGCCCCTGTAATGAATCTAAAAATCATATTTATAGAGTGGGAAGGTGGTTACGGTGTGTAACCTCTTTTTTGTATTTTAAATGGTGCAAAAGTGATTTTAACAAAATCACCACGTGCAAGAGTGCAAAAGAGAAATTGCATGACTTGAAAACTACAAAGGTGAAATTGTGTTTTCTACACCAAGTGTAATTATAACTTATGACTTACAAGGTTATTATAGTACATTTTCACAAATTACATTTGTGATTTTGTACTTATAAAAATTACAAATAGAAATTTTAAAACAAGATTCAATATTTACATGAAAAGGCCAAAAGCCTTTGACAAGGCCTATTTGTCTTGACTTTCATTGAGGATGATTTCAAATTTCTATGACAATTGCTTCTTTTTGCATTTATGACATGTTGCGATAGACCCAAATGAATTCAATTTGGATCTTTCCATCTCTACCTTTGACTTTGCAACCTCTATCAATCTTAAAAGAGTTATAAATTTTCACCATATTTTGTATAATGATTTATTCACTTATTTTGTATACAATTTTCTCAGGTGCTCTCCCAATATCCATCATGACTATTTTTAAATCCAATGTCAATTACATTAAGAATGAAAATAATCATAGTACCAACACTACCTTTATTATGACTTGGGAAATTTCATATTCAAAATCTTTATGTCCTTATATGGGTTGTCATTCCCAGACTAAATTATTGAACCTGATTCTCTTGGAGAATTGGTAAATCCTTCCATTTGAATAAAATTAGAGTTACTTGATTTTGGCATAAGTTGAAATATTTTGCTCACTTATTTAATAACAAAATTATTAACTGCACCTTGTCTTCCTTTATCATCTAGCTGATTCTTTCACAAAATTCAATCAAGTAATACTTTCTTCCATTGTGTTTGAAGTATGAGATACCGAGTTCACATTACATATCCCAATTAAAAATCCAATATTAGAAGACTCGAAAGGAAATTCATTGCCACCAACCTATTTATTGTTTTCTTGGAAGAATGAAGATCGATTTTGGGCTTAAAACTATCTACCTCCATTATTTATTCTTTATGGAGGAGTATAATTTGCAAAAAAAATTGAGTCACTTTTACCACAAAGCATGGAAAGACAATCCATATAAGAAACATTAAGATTATGAGTTAGGTTGAATCCAATAGTATAAATAACTTATCATGATAGAGGGAAATATTAACAGCAAAGTAGATGATCCATATTGATATCTTGTATAGGTCTCTTTGAGTAGAAATTGACATACAGTTAGAAGGCATAGCCTATGGGAGTTCTCCAACTTCTTGTAGATTGACAATACATTCCTCTGATAAGTTAATCCCTTCAAAGTTGCTCATGGGAGACTGAAAAATAATTGAAACTCTACTATTATTCAATGTTATCTCTTCGAAATAGTGCTTGAAGACATTCACAATTTTTGTTCTAAAAACACATTATTTATTGAAACAACACTTGGAAGATTTATGGGATTCGTAGAAGAACTTGAAAAGGTGGTATAATTTCAAGGATTGATAGACTGGTTGACAAAATTTTTGTAGTGTATATGCATGTGTTGGATTCTATGGAGTTGATTAGAAAAGGCTCAAAATCTACAAGTTTTCTTAACACAACCTTAGGTTCTAAGGTGTTGTTAGATAAGATAGCGGGATCTAAGAGCATTGTCTACATGGTGTTTGGGTTTCTATAGGGATGCAAGCAAGAGCATCATATCCCAACATGTGCTAGGGAAGGTAGTGGATTATGCCCAAGTAGGGAACAACATGTGAACTATTTGACAAAATGTCTCATAAAATAATTCAACATTAATTTGACCATGAATTTAATTCAGTGCTTCTTTAATCTCATCCAACGAATTTCACCACTTGTTCAACTATCTTTCCTCATCCACACAACAAGAATACATTTTATTGCAATGCATAACCTATTGCATGAAAGAATAAATCAAATTAATTTAAAATTTTTACATCCTTCTTCATTTGATCATTTATGAATTTCACTTCCCTTGGAGTACTGTATAATTATGACAAGCAAATAAAATAAAATTGAATTGTTCCTTTTCTATTTTATTTGCCTTTTTCTTCACATGACATGGCCATACGACCTTACCTGATGAATAGAAACAAACAAAATAAAATTTTGTTCCTATTTTTCAATTTTTAAATTACACTCCTCTAATTTAGCATCATATGGCCTCCCTATGTAGGCAGAAATAAAAATAAATTTGATCAGCTACTTTCTATTTTAATTTTTTAGTTCTTATCTTCTCACTTGCATCGTATGACTCCCTCCTGCAGGCAAAAAATAATTTTTTTATTTCTATCCTCTAATTATTACATCATTGTATGACTTTGGCTTGATAGGGAAAACAAAAAAAATTAATTTATTCTTATTTTTATAACTTGCTTGCCCTTCTTGGACTGTATGGTTGTACAACTCTTCTTTGTGAGAAGAAAAAATGAAAATAAATTGAAATCCTCTTTGGAGTGCCATATGATTTTACATCTCCACAAGAACAAATTAAATTTTACTTCTTTATTTTTATTTTCCATTCTCCCTCTATATTTGTGTCCTATGACTCCCCATCTCTCCTTTGGCATTGATGTACAATTCCACTTTGTAGGTAGAAATAAATAAATGATTCGCCCTTTCTTTTTATCTTCCACTTTGTACCATAATTCAATTCTAATGAAGCCATATAGTTTCCCTCTTGCAAAAATCATATAAAATAATCTTTGAATTGGTACTGAATAAGTATATGAAAAATTATTTGGAGCTTTTACATGCTTAAATAGTGTGAAATGACTTCAAAATCTTTGGAAGAGAAGAAGTTTTATTTTAACATGACTCGGGGGGGAAATTATGGTATGTGCACAGTGTGGGGAGAATAAAAAGAAATTTTCATAAAAGTGGAATAAATAAATCTTGCATGCACAGAAGTGGAATGAAATATTTTAATTTCATGTTTTGGAGAAGAGTTAAGACTCATTTTCATGACCTAGGGAAGTATGCACTGTTAGGAATGAAAAAATATTCCATAAACCCACAAATCTGAAGAGTGAACAACAAGAACATCACATAATGATGCTACAAATATGATATACAAGTAAGAAGGAAATCATATATTATTAAGAATAAAAATCATGCTATTACAATATAAAGACCTTGCATAAGTAGACAAGGTTAAACTAGAAACTAGCCTAACTAATCAATGTGGGATAAGTCCTCACATAAGACAAACTAAGAAAAAGATGAAATACCTAGTTATAGCCTAGCAAACATGGGAAATGCATACTCTAACACCCTCCCTTAAGTGAAGTTAGGGGCTAACAATAGTTAAAAGTGATATAGTGGTATCTCCACAGTATGAATCTTGACAACTAGGCCTGACAAGGTACTCATGTATAATATATCCATGAAATAAAAAATGGATATGCCTCATGAACACCCCCCAAGGACAAATTCTAAAACCCCAAGCATGCCACATAACTCAATAAAATGAGGTGATAAAAAGGCTTTATAAAGATGTCGATAACCTACTATTGATTTAGAATGTACTCCAAACTAAGAAATCCATTCTAAATGCGTTGACGAATGAAGTGCATATGTATCTCAATGTTCTTGGTACACTAATGCTCAACTAGTTTGTAGGATATGTAAATTTCACTCTAGTTGTCACACCAAACTATAGTAGGTAAATATTGCATGAAGCCAAACTCTATCAATAACTGACAAATCCAAAGAACCTAATGAACCACTGTAACTATTGCCCTATACTTAGTCTTTGTAGATGAAAGTATAATAGCCTGTTGTTTTTACATGCCAAAGTAATAGGTGAAGAACTAAGACAAAATATGTATCTAGAAGTAGAATGTGTATCATAAAGAGAACCTAACTAGTCTAAATCAATGTACCCAACCAACTAAGTATAACCCCTAGTGTAGTATAATCTAAAATGTATAGTGCCTCGTAGATATCATAAAATTCTCTTGGCACCCTACTAATGACTATCATGAAAACCATGTGAAAACCTAGATACAACCCCAACTTCAAATGAAATGTCAAGGCAAGTATGGTTCAAATACATAAGACTCCCAACCATTTGCCTATACAATTTAGCATCACAAAGTGGAGTAATATAGATAGAAGTGAAAGTGAATCTAGACTGAATAGGTGAGGAACTTGGTTTATAATCAACCATGCCAAAATGTTGAAGAAGATCAAGGGTGTAATTTTTTTGACTCAAATGAATCCCTAAATTTCAGTATAAAATATACAAATCAAGAAGTAAGTGTAAAATATCGATATCTTTCATATCAAACTACATTGAAAGTGCTTGTTGAATAGTCTGAATCTAAAAATAGGAGTTGCCTATGAGAAGTAGATCATCAACATACAAGACTAGTATAACAATGTCCTCCCTAATATGTTGGATATAAATTGTGGGATTAGAGTGGTAAAAAATAAAGCCAATAGAGAGAATAAAATATTCCATCTTCTCATACCAAACTTGAGGGCCCTATTTGAGATCATAAAAATACCTCCTAAGTCAACAAACAAGAGAAGAATCATGAAAAAACTCAACAAGCTTCTCCTTATAGATTTCCTCCTAAAAATATCCATGTTAGAAGGCACTTATATTATCCATCTGATACATTGGCCAACCCTATGATGCATTAATATCAAGTACAAGGCAAAAAAAATCCATCTTGGCAATGGGTACAAAAGTCTCAAAGTAGTCAATGCCTTTGACTTGTGAGAAACCCTTTGCAATAAGATGTGCCTTATACTTATCAATGGATCCATCAATCGCATAGTTGGTGTGGTATACCCACTTGTACCTAACCAAATTTCTTCCCTTAGGAAGAGATTCCAAATCTCAAGTATTATTCTTCATCAAAGAAGTATACTCATCTGCTATCACATCATCCCATTCTTGTATCCCATGAGCTTGCGAAAAAGATTGTGGATCACCAAAGAATATTTGACATAAAATTCTAGTACTTGTAGAATGTGTATGATGATGTTGAGTGGGTAGAAGATTACATATAAAATATGATTCCTCATAAACCATAGTACAATCCCATAATGGCATAGTGGAAACATCAGTTGGAATAGGATCTTCAACATCCATAATCTCCTCATAGGCATTTTGAACTGACTCTTCAAAGAATGAATCCTCAAAAGGAGGTGAAGAATTAACAAAAGAAGAAGAAGAAGGCATGGAAGAAGATGAAAAATCATGAGAAGTGAAATTCTCATCAAATTGTACATGTGTTAGAAAAAAAGATCCTGAGTATCATGATCCAAAAGGTGATAAGCTCTCATGTCCTCAAAATACACTACAAAGATCAAGGGTTTGATATTCTTATCCAATGCTTTCCTTTTCTTATTTTGTACAAATGCCCAATCATGGTTCCCAAAGACTATAAAATGATATGTTGGGCTTGGTTCTAGACCAAGCCTTTTCCATAGTCAAATGTTCAAGTGCTCTATATGGTGTACGGTTTTGAATGTAGTTCACACAATTAACTATTTCTGTCCAATAGATAGGAGGTAAATCCCATGAATGCATTATGTAGTTAGCCATTTACTTAAAATTTATATTATTCCATTTTTATAAGCCATTCTATTGTGGATTATGTGAAACAGAACGTTAGTGAATAATACCATGAGCTGTCAAAAAATTAGGGAACTCTCGACTAAAGTATTCCCCCCCCCATTATCAATAAGAAGCTTCTTGATGCAACTAGAAGACTGTTTCTTGACCAAAGCCTTAAAGACTTTGAATTATGTAAAGCATCACTCTTGTACTTGATAAATTAAACCCAAGTACTCGTCAAGAAATTATCAATAAAAGTAAGTTCATACTTAGCTCCATTGAAATGAGTAGGAAAGACCATCAATTTAATGTGCACAAGTTTAAGTGGTGAAGAAGCTCTCTTGGACATACCCTTAGAAAACAGATCTTGGTGTTGTTTTCCTAATTTACAACCAGGACAAACTCCATCAAGACATGAAACTATCAGAAAAACATCTACCATACTATGAGTGCTTAACTCCTTCAAATAGTTTTAATTGAGATGTCCAAATATCTCATGTCAAAGCCTACTCTTAAAATCTACATGAGAAACCAAATACATCCCTAGAGTAGTATCATAAAAAACCTTAAAGTATTATATTTAATAACTATGATGAACAACACCCTATGCAATAAGTGTATGAGGCTCTAACAAAGATCATACTTTAGCACCCTATGGTGTGAAAGTCATTGTCTTGCCCTGACTAGAATGGAAAATCTAATAAATAGAAAGCAGATTGCTTATGATGTCTGGAACATAGAGTGCATCATTGATGCAGCCACCATCTAGTTATATGTCACTCTTTCCCTTGATAGAAATAAAGGAATAATATCCAACCTTAATGTTGGAAGTAGAACTTAAACTAAGAGATATAAATGACTTCTTAGAATAAGTCATGTGGTGAGAAGCACTAGAATCTAGAACCCAATTGTCTAAAATAGATTATTGTGATCTCCCAACAACATTAAGTGTTTTTCCATGTTCATGAAATGGAGATGGAGTGGAGATATAAATCTTGTGTTTCTTAATGATATCCTCTAGGGCTTGCAATCTCTTAAAACACCTAGACTCTTCATGACTAGTCCCTCCATAATGGGAGTAAAAATGGCTAGACTTATTCTTGGATTTATAAAATGATTTGGGTTTAGATGTGTTGGTGTTGGGCTTAAGCGCACTTTGAGATGGAAGAGTGTTCTTATTTTTACTCTTTGTTTTTCCCTTACTCTTAGGATGTGATGTTACTAATATTTTTTGAGAGGTGGAAGACTCAAGGTGAGAAAATTTGGATTCCTCCTTAGTAAATCTCTCACAAAGCAACTCTAAATCGAGCATTTTGAATGTGGCACCTAAGGCATCCATGCTAGAGAAAAAATTAAAATCAAAGATCTTGAATAGACCACTAAACTTGGATAAAATCAAGTACACACACTCTTCATCTTTCTTATCTCATCCACTCCCCTTCAAATGTGTCAAAAAATGCTTAAAATTAGTGAGGTAGTCTGTAATAGAGAGAAACTTATCAGGATTGAGTAATGTAAACTTCACTTCAAGCTACATTGCTCTTATGTGATCTACTTTTTCAAATAAACCCTTTAGTTTAGCCCACATTTTGAATTAAGTATCACACCCATCTACATGAAACAATAGACTATCACTCACATAAGTCCCTATCAAACCCATACACTCATTAAACTTACATTAGTGCTAAAAATTTTCATATTTTCTTGTGAATTGTGGTTGAGTTTCATTCATCAAGGACCATAATCCTTTGTGTTTGATGATTGTTTCTATTCTAGGTCTCCATGTATGGTAATTGTGTGTAGTCAAAGGCTCACATTGATCTATACCAGAAGAAAAAGCCATGATAGTGAATCACCAAAAAACATAAAGAAAACAAAAAGGTACACAAATTGAAATTGAGACAACCCTCCAAAAGATTGTATTAAGGACCCTCCCCCCGCCCACCCCAATTTTGGAACTTTATAAAATTAGTACATTTTTACAAAATGATGAAACCAATGGATAGAGAATTGAAAACCATATAATTTTTTTAAAATGAAATTTAATTTCAAGTTATGGTTCAAAAGATGCAGGCTTTATGAATATCGTAAATGGGTTAAAAACATTAAAAATTACACTAGAAGCTGATTTTAGTGACCAAATTAGAAATGAAGATAGTCTTTCAACCACTTGTTGGAACCAGGATCGAACCACAAACATTATTAAATGAACCAAAGTAAAAAATAACCTTTTCAATGACCCATATGTGTGTGAAAGTGAATTAAACTCCCTATTTAAGGAAAAATACAACTTGTAAAAGAAATAATGTATGAACATGTTATTTTTGAGAGGAGAGGAAGAGAATTACTATTATGTTTGTTATTTAGCAGAGAGAGGTGCTTCCAAAGAACATCCTAGTCTATGCAAAGGATGAGATGTTAAGAAGAGAAGGAATAATGCAGGTCCCAAACACCTTCTTCTCTCCTTCGCAACACACTTATAACATAGATCCCCAAAGTGTAGACCTTATAATGGTCTAATGCATCTAGTACAGGTCTCAAATGAAAGAAATAGGTAGAGATGGAAGTATGGCATAGTCTTTCACTTTCTCCATATTATATGTAGATGTAACACACCAGTTAATAGGTCCAACACATTAGATAACACCACAATTCCAATGCCTTAGTTGCTCCTACATCATCCTCCTTTAATGGACCAAATTTCCACAAATAAATGGCACATCAATCCAAATAAAAATGTAGACCAAAAACTCTAACATCCATGCTCTCCAACATAGATCTCAATGTATCTAATAAGGTCTTGTCCATCACAAACTAGATGGAGAAAAAATAATGCAGAAGACAAAGGTAGATCAAACCAATCTGCTAATTCTTTTCCAATGTAAAATATAGCATATAGATCTGGAAAAAATCTAGCATAATCACAATGATTTTTTTGGGGCTATATTCTCGCCCAATGAAGGCCCTCCACCTTAAAAATTCCTCTCTACAAAATTTCCAATGCACATATTTTATTTTTCATGCATACTTTTAAAATCCATCCTCTTTACATAATGAAAAAATGTAGTCTCTCCAACACTATAAGCTTTAAACCATAACACATCTTATGTAAATGAGGAATGACATGCTAAGGATGACCTAGGTTTGGTAGAATAATCTAAAATTCCTGAGCGGTAAGGTAAAGCAAAAGCTTTCAAAGCAAATATAATTATTTGAAAACTAGCAACAACAAAGGATGGTTGAAACCCTTCAAGGTTCTGGTACCATGTTAGAAATGAGAAAACATTCCATAAACCCACAAATCTAAATATTTTAAAATAAGAACATCACACAAGGAAGGTGCAAATATGATATGAAAGCAAGAAGGCAATCAGATATTATTCAGAATAAAAAGCATGCTAGTACAATAGAAATCCCTTGCATAAGTAGGCAAGGAAAAACTAGAAACTAGCCTAACTAAGCAATGTGGGATAAATCCTCACATAAGACAAACTAGGAAAAAGATGAAATACCTAGCTATAGCCTAGTAAACATGAGAAATACATACTCTAACATCATGACAATTTCATGATAGTGGGAATAATAAAATTGAATTACATATTTTAATTACAATAATTAAAAAATATTTCAATTAAATTTATATTTTGCAATTGCAATTCATGCAAAAGTGGAAATAAATTGCACAACTTGAAAAAGTGTTTAGGAAATTTAGCACAACCAAGGAAAAATATAAAGCACTTACATGGCTTGAAAAGAGTTAATGAGACTTTTGCACAGTTGCAAGAGAAGTTGAAAGCTTTTTACACATCACTAGAACTTTAAAGGTTTATTTTCACTATTTGGAAAATAAGATGTTTTTCTCATAACTTTGGTTTTCAATCAAATTAATTAAATAATAAAAATTTATTTATTTATTTATAATTTTTTTAAATTAAAAATTTTATACCTAAACCAAAATTAGCCAAAAATTAATATAATTTTTGTTAATTTTTTAAATTTTCAAAAACCATGACAACAAGTTCCCAATCAGTATTATCCACATGGTATCGCTAGTCCATCACACAAGGGGAGGACCAATATCACAACACTCATATGTATGCAAATAAACTATACGTAGAAACACATGTGCAATACCATGAGTTATTGATCCCTAATGTGGACAAGTATGTCCCTAAGTCTATGTAACCCTCTAATCTCTATGTAGATAAGTGTTGATGCAAAGGATTGCACCCAGGGCAAGAGGCTGAGCTCCTGCCTTTCCACACATCAAAATGGAAAATCCCCTCTCACCTATGGGACTAGCAAAGCTGGAGGGGAGAGTCTCTAGATAAGGGCTAGCTCCCTCTGATGTATCTTTTAGGCCCTGGTTTCTCCTACTGCTAACAAATAAAATGAAAAAGGGGGGGATGAAAAGGGAGAGAGAGATGTTGAAAATAGAACCTAAGCCTAAAAATGAAGAGGTGATACACCAAAAAATGTGACCCACCCAGCCCGAATATACACTTTTCACCAAAAAGAAGTGCCCATACAATTCATCTGAAGTTGGAAGCTCTTCTGCAATAGTCAGCTAGGGGTCCATGGAAATATGAGAAAGAAACTACCAGAGGCATCCTCAGACACACTTATGGCAGCCTATTCACAAGTACCTACATTCCCCTAGGAACACTTCTGGCAGACCTGCAAAAATGAGACTTCACAATGCACTGGACATACTGTAATCGATCTGTGAAAAGCATGAAGGATAATGATTTAACACAAAAGAAGAAAATAGACATAATTTAAAGTGCAAGTCCAGATAGAGGTAAAAAATGCTAAGTCCTGATTCAAGGTAAAATCTAGTAGCTCTGCCTTACAAGCCCGAGAGAGTTTTTGGCAAAGTTTTGCCTTAAGGCTAAGAGAGTGGATATTTTCTCAAATGAGAAGCTTTACAATATATAGAGAGAGGAAGAGAACTTGGTGATTTTTGGGAAAGACTTTGGTGCTCTTTTTGCAAGCTGGCCCATGTGCGCTCTGAGCCTTGGGAAGAGGGAGTCATTTGATTGTCGGCTCTTTCTTTGACTTAGGCATTCCACATTAATGTGAAAAACATGGTTGCACCTATTTTATACAAATAGACTACTCTCTTCCTACAAATACACTATAGATTATCCCCTCGTAAATGCCAAATGGAGAAAGTAGGCCATGCTACTCACTATTTGCACCATTTGATGACCATCTAGCAATAACTCACCTCTCCTCGCCACTTGGACTGCTTTGTCTTTTCCTACACTTCGTCTTCCTCCTTGCCTTGTCTCTTCTTGGCTCCTTTAGCCCTCAGGGGCTATCTTCTGGTGGGTCGCTGCATTCTTTGGGCTCTCGCTGCTGGCCTTAGCCATTTTCTGTCAATTCTAGTGAGTGACACATGGCGCATTCCACTATAAAATGGGCAGGACACATGGCAGCATCCACTTGACTCATGGAAGCTTTAGGCACCCTTTGAAGGTCCTACAAAAGAGGACATGTGTCGGCTTCCACTTTCTTTATTCATCTAGGGCCCACCATAGTTTTCATGAGATAAAAGAGAGAGACCACAAATGTTGACACTTGTCAGCTTCCACTGAGCCTTTTAGGGGACACATGGCATGTTCTGCTACTCCTAAAAAAGCATGTTAAAGCCTTCCATGATTGCCACTTGGCACCTTCTGTGCTCTAGCTTTCTAGGTGTAAAATTGACATTCATGGGCCCGTCACAGTTTGAAAACCAACGGCCAGTCTATCTTCTAAAGTTGACGGCTTTCGGGATGTCACCATACTTGGCAAATTCCTTTGGGCCTTTTCCTTCGGCTTTTTTCTTCAGCCTTTTCCCTGCGGGCTTTTTCTGTGGGCTTTCTTGCTTCAGGCTTTTTCCCATGAACAAAAAGTCCACAAGAATTTCTTTGTGACTTTGCCTTCAAAAATTTCCTCTCAGGCTTTTTGCTCGTGGTTTCCCCGAATTCCTTCAAAAAATTTGTAAGAACAAAATCCTTCAGACAAAAGTCTGAAAGAATTGATGACTTTGCCTTAACAAAATTTTGAAAGATCTTAGCCACTTCTTTGTGGCCTCTTTGAAGTGTTCCCTGCCCTCCGCAAGGGCTCTTGAACCCAAAATTGCCCTCTGCAAGGGCACTTATCCTTTGGGAGGCTTGAACCTTTGATTGAACTGCTCCTTTGAACCAACCGTTGAACCAATTCATTAAACCGATTCAATGGTTCAAATGTTTGTTGGACCATTTGATGAACCAAGCCTGTTGAACTGTTTGGATTGAGCTGATGAATCGAACCATTTGATTGAACCTATCGATGAACTTTATGTTGAACTAAGTGATTGAACCATCTGATTGAACCGAAGCATTGAACCAAAATGTTGAACCAATGCATTAAACCAAGCTGATGAACCGTTTGATTGAACCAAAGCGATGAACTTTGATTGAACCTGTCAATTGAACCAAGGCTTTAAACCGAAGTGATGAACCATTTGATTGAACCTGCCGATGAACTTAGCTTTGAACCAAAGTGATGAAATTTTCCGATTGAACCAAGGCTTTGAACTGAAGCATTGAACCAAGGCATTGAACCAAGGCATTGAATTGGTTCAATGGTTCAACGGTTCAAAGGTGCTAACCCTTGGAAAGATTATGTCATTGAACCACTCTTCCAACCTTAAGGAAAAGTGTCCTTGAACCATTTTATCTTTCTTTCCTTATGAATTTCTTCAAACAAGAGTCTGAAGAAGCTTTGTAAAACCTTGCACTGTCTAAATTGGTTCTTCATCTGCCAAATGACTACACCTGTAGAGTTAGTAGAAGTCCTTGTGAAGTCTATATAAAACCTACAGAGTCTATAGAAATGGAAAGACTCGTGTAAAAATCAAAAGTACTGACTCAAAATAGCATGAAAAAAGGGGGGACCAATTTTTGGCCTGTTGGGCAAAAATGGTCAACAAATTGGTGACTCCAAGGGGAAGCATGCCTACTATGCTTAGAGACTAGTTGCCTTCTAGTCCATTGGGCATAGAGTCAGATGCAGCTATGAAAGAGTTATCCACTGCCTTGAGGGATCCCAGAATCAAACATGAAGCCTTTTACCCCACATAGAAAGGAAAACACACACAAGGCTAAAAACACTACCTATGCAAACTGCACTTAGGGAAAGCAGGAAAAGAAACTAAAAGCAAACTACTATATACAGCTAACCAGGAATATTTTCCTCCCTCCTGGATCAAAAGGAAAACTTCTTAAGTCCCCTTCTTGGCAAGAAGACTTATGATGCCAGACAAGTGGTTGAATGAAATGGACAGTTGGTGACCTATTCCTCTTGCCTATCACCTTGGTTGGCATGCCTTTGAGTGGATCAGATTCAAACATGCTTCCAACATATATGTACTCTATTTGTTTTTGGAAGATTTTTGAATGCTGGTCCTTCATGCTGGTGCATTTCACCAAAAAAAATTGTGGCTGTTGGCTCATCACCATAAGCCCTTTGTTGTGCATGGTCCCTTTACAATGCATCATGGTTTGACCCATTTCCTCTTCATTGAAGACCATGTCAAACTCATCCTCTAATTCCTCTTGGATTTCTTGAAGAAGGGTGACTGTGGTGTAGTCTCAAATGAAATCACAAAATGATTGCTCATCCCAAAGAACATCACCTCTTTGTTTAAAAAACTCTTCTTCAAGGCTTTCCTCAAGGAAGATAGACCTCTCCTTTTCCTCCTCAAAGATTAGGATCTCTAGATGTTCAAAGATATTCTCCTGATCCTCCTCTAATTTAGGCTCCTTGGCATAGTATTCCTCCTCATCGAAACAACAAGGAAGTTCATCAAACAAAGGGGGAGAGAGCTCACCATGCTTATGTTCCTCCTCATATTGCTGGAACATCTACGTGTATGCATGCCCTGTGTCTTCTCCATTTCTGATGAGGTCTTCACAAGGAGAATTCATGATGATTTCTTCTTCATTATCACTCATGATAGCCTCCTAAAGAACTGCAAATTGGATCTTTTCTTCCTCACTAGCATCCTGCAGAACAAGTTCCTCCTTGAGAAGGAATGAAGTGGAAAAAACATGTGGAAGAGGAGGCAATCCTTGACCTAAAATCAAATGATTTTCCTCCCTCCATCTGGCTAACACTTATCAATATTAGGTGTGGCCTGATAGCTCTCTTGGGGATGTGTAGATGGGGTGTGTTCAGACATGGAATGTGTCGTTGGGTCTGAACCATCCATCACACCTTGGCTGAGGAACCTCTCTTTGGATTCCAACTTTGCAATTCTTCTAGCTATATCCTCTTGGAAACACCTTTCTTGGAGGTCTCCAGCATTATCATGAGTAGGGGCAGCCTCATCCTCTTCAAGGTTTTGAGCAAAACCTTTCTTCTCCTCCTTCTTGCCCCATGATTCTACTGTTTTCTTCTAGTTCAGGATCTCAGAGTTGGAATTTCTCTCCTGTGAACAGGCAACAACTTTGTTTTCTCCAAGGTCCTCAGGCTCCTCCACAAGGTTTGGAAGTTCCATCTCTCCTTCTCTAAGCAGTCTCATCCTAGCCTTTAAATCTTCAATTTGCTTGGCTAGATTATCCTAAAAGAGTCTTTCTTGGAGGTCACCAGCATCATCATGTTGAGTAGGAGCAGTTTCGAGAGAGATGTGTTGGTTCGTAAAGTTTCCCCCAAAAGAAGATTCATGATCTAAGGAGTTTAGAAGGTTCATCTCCATGGGAGCTTGTTCTAGTTCCCTTTGATGCTTGAAGGCTAGGCGTACGGGGTCAAGAGTAGGGTTGATTGATGCATCAGATGAGCTGGAGTGAGCAAGTGCCATCTAATAGAAAGGATTTGGTGTACAAGAGGGGGCTTTCTTTAGGATAGGAGGGGGAACACAAGGCTGATTGCCTTTCATGAATGGATTCCTCCACTTTTCTACCTCCTCCTCCATGGATTGTAAGGCCTAAGCTTGCTTGAATAAACACATCTCTTTGTACATTAGGTCCTGTTGATAACCATACTGCTCATCCAGTCTGTCTATTTCCATTACCTGCTTCTCAAACTCTAGCATCACCTCCCTTATCATTGAAGGGAAACTAGGATAGCTGCTTGAGGTGATTCCCTAAATATCTTGAGTTTGATCGAACTGATATGAAGGAAAACAAGGTTCATGATTTTGTGTAAAGGAATTATACATACAAAAATAAGATTTTTGATGGTACCTAGACTGCTTAACCAGCTGATTCAACTCAGAGTTGCCATTGGTGTTGATGCAAAAGCCTCTAAAGGCTGGTTGGTTGAAGAACACACCAAAAATTCTTCAACTCTTTAAACAAAACCTGTCCTAGTTGATCCCACCAGGCATGCCAAAAATTGTAGACGCAGTGGATTACACCTGGGGCAAGAGGTTGAGCTCCTACCTTTCCACACGTCAAAATAAAAACTCCCCTCTCACCTATGGGACCGGTGAAGTTGGAGGGGAGAGTCTCTAGATAAGAGCTAGCTCCCTCTGATGTATCTTTTAGGCCCTAGTTTCTCCTATTGCTAACAAATAAAATGAAAAAATGGGGGGATGAAAAGGGAGAGAGATATGCTAAAAATAGAACCTAAGCCTAAAAATGAAGAGCTGATACACCAAAAAATGTGACCCACCGAGCCTAAATATACACTTTTCATGAAAAAGAAGTGCCCATACACTTCATCTAAAGTTGGAAGCTCTTCTGCAACAGTCAACTAGGGGTCTGTGGAAATACAGGGAGGAAGAAACTACCAGAGACATCCTCAGACACACTTATGGGAGCCTATTCATAGGCACCTACATTCCCCTAAGAACACTTCTGGCAAACCTACAGAAAGGAGACTTCACAATGCACTGGACATACTGTAATCGATCTGTGAAAAGCATGAAAGATAATGACTTAACACAAAAGAAGAAAATAGACATATACTTTAAAGTGCAAGTCCAGATAGAGGTAAAAAATGCTAAGTCTTGATTCAAGGTAAAATCTAGTAGCTTTGCCTTACAAGCCCGAAAGATTTTTGGGCAGAGTTTTGCCTTAAGGCTAAGAGTGGATATTTTCTCAAATGAGAAGCTTTACAATATATATAGAGAGGAAGAAAACTTTCCAATTTTTGCGAAAGACTTTGGTGCTCTTTTTGCAAGCTAGCCCATGTGTGCTCTGAGCCTTAGGAAGAGGGAGCCATTTAATTTTTAGTTCTTGCTTTGACTTAGGCATTCCACATTAATGTGAAAAACATGGTCATGCCTCTTTTCTACAAACAGACTGCTCTATTCCTGCAAACAAACTATAGATTATCCCCTCATAAATTCCAAATGGAGAAAGCAGGCTATGTTTCTCACTATTTGTGGCATTTCATGACCATCTAGCAATAACTCACCTCTCCTCACCACTTGGACTACTTTTTCTTTTCCTACACTTCATCTTCCTCCTTGCCTTGTCTCTTCCTAGCTCCTTCAACCCTCAGGGGCTATCTTCTGGTGGGTCACTACATTCCTTGGGCTCTCGCTACTTGCCTTGGCCATTTTCGGCCTATTCTAGTGAGTGACACATGGCGCGTTCTATTTTAAAATAGGTAGGAAACATGGCAGCATCCACTTGACTCATGGAAGCTTTAGCCACCCTTTGAAGGTCTTATGGAAGAGGACATGTGTCAGCTTCTGCTTTCTTTAGCAATTCCTCTAGGGCCCACCACAGTTCTTGTGGGACAAAAGAGAGATTGTAGAGGCTGACACTTGTCAACTTCTATCGAGCCTTGCAGGGGACACATGGCACATTCCTCTACTCCTAAAAAAGCATGTCAAAGCCTTTTTTGGTTGTCACTTGGTGCCTTCTGTGCTCTAGCTTTCTAGGTGTAAAATTGACGTTCGCAAGCCTGTCACAATTTGAAAACCAACAGCTATTCTATCTTCTTAAAGTTGATGGCTTTCGGGACATCATCATCCTTGGCAAATTCCTTCAAACCTTTTCCTTTGGCTTTCTACTTCAGCCTTTTCCCTACGGGCTTTTTTCCCACGGGCTTTCTTGCTTCAGGCTTTTTCCTGAGGACAAAAAGTCCACAAGAATTACCTTGTGACTTTGCCTTCAAAAATTTCCTCTTGGGCTTTTTGCTCACAATTTCCCTGAATTCCTTCAAACTTTTTGTTCAAAATAAATCCTTCGAACAAAAGTCTGAAAGAATTCATGACTTTGCCTTAACAAAATTCTGAAAGATCTTAGCCACTTCTTTGTGGCCTCTTTGAAGTGCTCCCTACCCTCCGCAAGGGCTCTTGAACCTGGAACTGCTCTCTACAAGGGCACTTGTCCTTCAAGAGGCTTGAACCTTTGATTGAACCACTCTTTTGAACCAATTCATTGAACCAGTTCAATGGTTCAAATGTTTGTTAGACTGTTTGATGAACCAAGCCTATTGATCCGTTTAGATTGAGCCAAAGAATCGAACTATTTGATTAAAATTGTTGATGAACTTTGCATTGAATTGAGTGATTAAACCATCTGATTGAATTGAAGCATTGAACCAAAATTTTGAACCAACACGTTGAACCAAGCCAATGAACCATTTGATTGAACCATAGCGATGAAATTTGATTGAACTTGCCAATTGAACCAAGGCTTTGAACCATAGAAATGAACCATTTGATTGAACTTGCCGATGAACTTAGCTTTGAACCAAAGTGATGAACTTTGCTGATTGAACCAAGGCTTTGAACCAAAGCATTGAACCAAGGCGTTGAACCAAGGCATTGAACCGATTCAAAGGTTCAACGGTTCAAAGGTGCTAACTCTTGGAAAGATTATGTCGTTGAACCACTCTTCCAACCTTAAGGAAAAGTGTCCTTGAACCATTTTAGATTTCTTTCCTTATGAATTTCTTCAGACAAGAGTCTGAAGAAGCTTTGTAAAACCTTGCACTCTCTGAACTGGTTCTTCGTCTGCCAAAAGACTACACCTCCAGAGTTTGTAGAAGTCCTTGTGAAGTTCATAGAAAACCTACAGAGTCCGTAGAAATGGAAAGACTTGTGCAAAAATCAAAAGTAATGGCTCATAATAGCATGAAAAAAGGGGGGACCATTTTTGGCCTGTTGGGCAAAAATGGTCAACAATAAGGATTTCAATTGGAGGGATTATGCCCAACTCCTCTTGGAACTATTCTCAAGGTAAGAGTTGACAACTAAGTAAAATGGAATGGTTTCACTAATGAATTCAATCCATTCCCCTCTCCTCACTCAAGGTGAGAGAGACATCAATAAAATATATAACACTCTTCACTTGAATGACAAGGCAACATTTGATAGAAATGGGGTCATTAAACCTAGAAAAAACCATATAGACCCTAGACATGCAAGACACTCCATTGTCTAGTTGAGATAAATCTACGTGGTCTTATGAACAAAAATCAATCACATAAAGAACTTATCTCAAAATTCCTCCAAGGTAAGATGCATATGACAGTGGCCATGGGAAATTACCATCAACCTAAAAAATAGGAGCTCACATCACAAGCTAACACTCACTTGGACCTTATGGTCATCTGACTCCCCAACTCTTGGTTGGAACCTTATTCCAAGCCTTCATCAAACCTAATTTTTTCTTCTACATGGGTGGATGTCCAACAACTCTTATCATGGGTGTCTCAAGTGCAGTGACCAAATAAGAAACCATGCATCTACAACTTGGGAAAATATTCCATAGTCCAAGGAAAATCTTCTAGTATATTATCCTTATCTTCTCAATAGGGTGTAGCAACCAACATGTACATATATCTCTTTGATGTGGAAAAAGTGGTACTGAACAATGATTCCTAGAGTTCCTGGTGTAGAAACCCTGCTCTTATACAAAAATTTCATGCCCAAAATTTCATGAATTTCATACACATAAATTCACACCAATTTATTTACCTACTAAATATGTCTCTAAATGAATACAATAACATGGAAATGAATCTTAGAATATATTTTATCACACACATAATTCATAATCAGATCATATGGAAACTGTTTAATGTCCTTATACAGGAAGGATAGAATCAAAACTTAGATAAATATTTGTAATGGTGGAAGATCCATGAAACACACAAGGAGTTTGGAAGCGATAAATTTTCATGAAGATAAACTCATATTGATATGAAAAAATTTACTACTTTAGTAATAGAAACCCATCTATCACCTAGCTAAATAAAAGGTCATCAAAATTCACCTACTTGTGTCTTCAACAAATAATGATAGATAGAACATATTGGCAAATTTCCTTTCACAAAAGTCATGAGATATAAAAAAAACCAAAATAATAATATACATAGGTAAACTTATTCTATCACCATGACAAGGATAATCCTAAACAACACTAAACATGACCTTCTATTGACTAGATAAATTGGGTGAAAAACATCCATGGTTAAAATGTGTCACAAAGGATAAAAGTTCTTGTTTTAGGCTAGAATTACACCCTTGTGGTAGAGTTTTTTAGGCTCTCTCACTCCTGACTACAAGTGTTGGGATAACCTCAGGATGTGGGTATCATGTAGTGAGGTTGAACCTCTAGAGAAGGTCATCTTTCTCTTTGATGCTCACCTAAACTAATGCTAAACTATGATTCACAAGGAAAAAGGGTTAGAAAGGGGATAAGGGCTCCTAAGAAAGCTAACCAGGTGATGCACCAAATGAAAATAGACACTCATATATGCTTGAACCCACACTAGATCAGTCATAAGACAACTATGGCTTACACAATCTCAAGATCAAGTTAACATGCTAAAAGAGGTTCAGGCAGACCCTAATCCAGACCTACAAGAGCTTGAAAATATATTAAAGAGGCAAGCAGAAGGCTGATAGACTAGGAAGAATCTCCTTCATGAATCTACAAAGCATAAACATACTAAGGCACTAATCAATGACAAGAAATAGGCAAGGAAATCATCTTATTACATCAAGAGGTAGTTCTTACAATAGACTTGACAAGGTCGAGCCTAATCAAGCAAAGCATAATTTGTAGTATCTCAATGAATGTCCCATCTCCTAGAGAGATAGAAAGTCTAAAAAATTAGGAACCTCTCCAAAAAAATAGGAACCCTTACAAAATAGAAAGGATCAGATATATATAGAAAGTGGGAGAGAGAAGAGGAAGAACTTTACATGGAGAGAAGGGAGAGAGAAAGTCTTCAATGGCCAACACCAACACTTATTATACTCAAGATCTTTTCATTCAAATAATGTAACTACTTTGACCATCGAATGAACCATCTAGAATCACCACCCATCTCCTCGAGCTCCTCATGCATTCAATTCTCCTATTTGGAACTGAGCGAGCTATACCGATGGTAGTTGCATGTCATTTCTAAGTGTGAGAGATTCAACCTTTTCATTTAAGGCTTGACATGATTTTTACTACTATTTTGGAATTATATGGCCCTCCTGTAGATTAAAATTGACACCATCCTTGATTTTTCATGTCTGTTGAACTTCAATGTAAGATTGATATGTACCATTAGATACAACTCCCAAAATGCTACCACGCATCATCTCTACGTTTGGACAGAGACCCCTTTGATGGATTTTCAATGCCAATGGCTATTTTCATGGTTCATATTTTGATGTTTACGTACATGTCAATTCCTTGAATTATTTCCTTTGAAACATTTGTTTCTTTTAGACTAATTATCTATGGCTTTTCTTCCTTCAAATAATTTATCTGAAGGAATTCATGTCTTTGGACATTATAAAAATGCCCTTTGGGATTTTGAATAGGTACCCTTTGAAATTTTGGCAATGAACTTTCTCGAAGGGAAAGAGCCCTTCGGGTTTCTTGAAATGGACTTTCCCGAAGGGAAAGAGCCCTTTGGAAATTTTGAAATGATCCTTCGCATTTTTTCAAATAAACTTTTTCAAAGGGAAAGTGACCCTTCAAAAAAATTGATATGATCCTTTGAAGCTTTGAAATGAGCCTTTGACAAAATTGTAATGGCCTATTTCCCTTTTATAAATACCTTTAAAAAAGTTGTAACGATCAATTTTGAAAGGCAAGTGACCCTTCAACAAAGTTGAAATGGACAATTTGTTCAAAGAAAGATACCCCTTCAGAATTCTTGTTTTGATCCACTTCTCCAAAGAAAGTGCCCTTCAAAAATTTTGAAGTGGACCACTTTGCTGAGAAAAGTGCCCTTCAGCTTTCTGAGAAAACCATTTCTTGCGGATAATTCTTCTGAAAGAAATCACTCGAACAATTTTCCCCAAATAATTCACTTTTTGATCTTTGACTTGAATGGCCCTTTGGATTTTTTGAAAGTACCCTTGCTTACTTTAGTTTTCTCATGTCTTCCACCTTGTAATTTTTTAAATGCTAACAGAGTCTGTAGATTTTCTGATGGAGTTTGTAGTTCTTCTGATGGAGTCCGTAGTTCTTCTGAACTCATGCTTGAAATGCTTGAACTGCTTGGTTTCACCATGAAAACTGCAAGAACCCTTTTCTTTGCTTTATAGACCTGTCCCTTAGAATTTGACAAAATACACTTTAAGCAACCTTAAAGTGTTTCAAAATCTTTGTGAGAACTGTGAGATCTCTCTGGGCCACTCATTTCATCTGGGATATCTATTCATTTTCTCATCCATTAGCAACTTGATCCACCTAGGTGCAACTTGGTATGTGGGCCAAATTTGGCCAATGGTTCTAAAATAATTAGCTATAATACTTCCATCCTCATTTTCTTGATATTGAAAAGGGTCTCATAACAAAATTAAGATGATCTTACTTCCACTAGAGGTAAAAAGTTTCATTTATTAAGATCATTCATACTTGGAAATTGATTTCCTCTAACATTCCTCAAACAACTAAGAAGTTATAATATTAATCACATGATTCACATAAATGTGACCATATTTTTGACATAACTCAATGAAAGTAGGCTATTTGATTATTATAGAAGAAATTACAATATAATTACAAGAATGATTTCTTTCTAATACCACATTAATCCTTCCCATAAATAGATAAATATGAAAACATTTCTATCTTGTTTGTAGACTTCCAAAGACACAAAACTTAGGTTAATAATAAACCATGACAATATACTAAGGTTCACTTATTAATTATGCAAGCTTCCAAATGTTACAATACATTAACAAAACATTATTCTCATTTTTAACTAATACACCAATATCACTAAAAAATATGGTACTTAAGCTAGCATGAAATATTATAGTCTACTTGAAATCATTTGCCTTTGATTACTCTTTGTATACACATGATATTTTTAAATTTTATCAATTACTGATGCTTTTTTTTCTTGTAAGAACTCATCAAGTCTCAATCTCTCTAAGTGCACACCTTAAAGGGTGTACCAAGAAAGCGGTGGGTAGACCATTGGTGCTTCACAAGATTGTTGTCCCCTATACCACAATTTTCTATCTACATAACCTTCTACTATACACCTCCCTAAACTTTGACACCTCTCTTACACACTCCAATCAATTCACCTCACTTAGCCCCTTCTTAAATCTGAAAACCCTTTTTTTAATTTTTACCATACATTGTCAGCATTGATAGACCCTATATTTAAATTTATAAAAGAACATTATGGGTCTACATCGGTCTTGGCTGACCTATACCATGACCTAACTTGTTTTTATCAATTAACAATATAGATTGGAATTGGCTTGACTCTATCAGATAATCTTTCAAAAAGGTTTAGGGTTAGATTCAACTATATATACACATTCATTTTTCCATTTATTAAAGAAAGAAAAGAAAAATAAGAAAATATTATGCATTTAATTGTCCACCATTATACTTGAAGAACATTGCTTAGGGTTTCAATACTTTCTTTGGAGACACGGATCTTGTCTTGTGGAGAAGTCTTTTGGTTACATAGAGAAGTTGTGTATCCTAGAGATGACTAATCATTATTATCCTTACATATCACAACAATCTCTTATGAAGCACCTTGGACAAGGGAGAGATTGAGGCTCGGTGGGTTCATCTTCAAAGGTAAGTATCCCTAACTTTATTCCTCTTTTGTAAGAGTAGATAGATTTGCATTTATACTTATCTCCCATGCATTAGGATTTCCTATACATTGACTTGAGTATTGATCTTCTATGCATGTTTACTTTTTATGTTTATTACCTCCACTTTATGCTAAAAGCTTTGGCGAGCACTAGATTAGATTTACTTTACTTTGCATTTACTTAGTGAATATAAAAATATAAGACTTAGCTAGGGTTATTACATGGTGTTGCTTGACTAGAGGATTTGGAATCCTCGCTATTGATATTATTATGGTAAGAGATACCTTGGTTAATTAAAGTAGATCCATAGTGATGATGACCTCGAATATCTAATGTATCAACAAATAAAATTGTAAGTAGGATTTATCTTCTCCAAGATAGTAATGATTAGTAGGACAATTGCATTTTCCTTTGTATATATTCTAGTAAACCCGACGTGAACCAAACCCTTATAGGTTTTCTTTCATGTATTTATTTTATCATCATATTATATTTTTATTTTTACAGTACTGTATCAAACCTGTTGGTATAGTTCTAACAATATGTGCATAGGTTTAACACTCAGTCACCCCAAAATGACTCTTTTATCTATGTAGGTCTTTTGCAAATACATATGACTGGATCGATCAACTCGACATAGTCTTCTTCTTTAGTTACATGATTGCATACACAGTTGTGCTAGTCAAATCTATTTACAATTATTTTTAGCATACAGGTTTGTAAACATAGTCGATCTAGTCGAATCTATTTGTAGATTCTTTTTCAGCACATAGGTTTTAAAAACTTTGTCGACCTAATTAATTATGTTTGTAAAATAATTAAATAAACACTTAACCATCAAAACATAAAAAATTTAAACTAAGCATCATCAAAACCACCAAGATTCATTCTTACCTTATATGCCATTTTATTTTTTCATTTTCAGTATTGTTTTTCACAAGTTTTCTATTTATAAAACTGCAATCCTACAATGAACTGGGTCAACTAGTTAGACACAATTCTGTAGCCTATATTCTATCTAGAGGACATATTCAACCTATTCATCTATATTCTTTTAGATCTTAATTCCGTAAAATAGTAGTGAACCTCTTGACTATATTATGTTTTTTTGCATATAATATTGCCTGAATTAATTTTGTATTCTTCACAATCAAAGAATTAACCTATTTTTCTAGTAATTAGTTCACTTTTCATTTTATTTGATTGCATTCTTAGAGTAATAAACATAGATCAATTAGGTGGTTTTTTAATTTATCGATTTAGTCACACTATTTTTATTTTATATACAGACTTCCAAATCACTTTACACTAAAAAGCATTAAACATTTTTCTTCTCAAAGACTACTTACTTGGATTTCATCACCAAGGGGGAAGTCAACTTGATTTTCTATCCAATTATAAACATGTGGTTGATGGTATATATCGGTAAAGCACCTGACATTCTTATCATTGTGAGATTGTGAAGTGAGGGGGTAGGCCTCAATACTAAGTAAGTACCATCACCAATACAGATCCCTTTCAGCCTAAACCATCTAAAACTATCCATAGATTAATTTTTAGTTCCTTCTTATAGCCAACTCCCAATCACATTAATTTCAAACTTTATTATAACTTAACAACATTTAGGAATGACAAATTAGTTAGCATTTACATTCAAGTTATTGCTTTCTCTTTGATTATTGTATTTTTTATTGAAAAACTTGCATTATCTAGTGTTAGTACAAGATTTGTGATGCGTTTTCTAGTTTGATCAATCACATTGATCTAATTATTTGTGTTCTTCATTTCATGTGCTTAGATATTATCTTGAAAAATATTTCCTTATTTTCAAAACACTATCATCCCTATCAACATAATTTCTTATAGACTATTCAGCTTGTTTGCTTGTAGTACCCAGTTGCTCTATCTAACTATGTATCTCTATAAGCCTATTCAGCGCTTGCCTCTAGAATACGTAGTTAACCTATCTGATTGTGTATCTTTTTTAGTCTATTCTATCACTACATAGTTGATTCATCTGATTGTGTATTCTTTTCATCTTATTTTGCTTCTTCATCTACAGTACATAGTTGACCCATACAAATGTGTATCCTTTTAGTCTATCTCAATTTTATCCTTTTCATAACACAGTTGAACAATTCAGTTGTGTCTTTTTCATCCTATTCTATAGACCTTCTTCATAGACTCTATCGACCCAGTCGACTCTATACCTATTGGTCGATACTATTTGGTGTGTGGTTGACTTTGTCCCTATTTTTCCTCATTGCTTCTTGATCTCATATTATTTTGTCAGGCATCATGAAATATACTATCATAATATTTTTAGATAACTTGAATCCATTAAGACACTATATGGGATGTTCTTTTCTTCCTAACTTCAATACCCAAGAGGATCCTCACTCTTTGAGTACCTCTTCTCCTCCTTCATCTTTTGATTGTAACATGGTTCAAATCACTCCAACATATGAGATTAGTGGATCACATCCTTTTCATACTTACCAAGATAATTTCCATATTCAAATATATTACCATACTATGGGTGGAATTGAAACAATCCTAACAAATAACCTCATAGGAAACTCATCAGCTAACAACCCTCCCCCTAATACTAATTTAGGGAATCATCCTACCAACACCAACCCACCATTTGATACAACTCAAATTATTGCACAAATATTGAAACAAATGAACATCATGAAAACATATAACACATCCTAAATGATGCAAATACAACATCATTTTATAAATATGTCTAATCATCCTCCCATTATTCTTCCCCAAAATAACCAAAATTTTATCCCTCCACCTCTTAAAGATGTTACAGGAAATTCATTCCCCAACTTATCATGCACAATAAGATGCTTCAACACATTCAAAATGAGAATTTATCCCATTTCATTGTATATATTGATATTGGTAATATATATGCAACTATTAAATATGATGGGACTAAAGACCCTGCATCTTTTCTTAAGGCATTCGGTAATCTTTATAAAGAATGGATCCAAACTAATATCTTCACCATGACTAAAATTTTAGTTAAAACCTTCACTGGTGATTTATTATAATGGTATAACCAACTTATATAAAATTTTATATGGAAACTTGAGGATTTAGTCAATATTTTGGTTAAATAATTCCAACACAATGATCTTTCAAAAAATTGTCTTAGTCATTTCATCAATGTTAAGCAATCTCCTACCAAATTAGCTCGTGATTTTATCAAACAATAGAAATCTTTGTCTCACAAGGTTGATCACAACATGACTGATGACAATGTGTTTAAAATTTTTATAACAATCTTAATACCTTCATTCCAATACAAGTTTTTAACTTTTTTTCCTCAAACTTTAAATGATGCTCTTGACCAAGCTAAGATTCAATACTTCCTAATGACATAGTTTGAACATAACACTAAAAACATAAAGAGATATTTCAACATTAGACCAATGAGATAATTGGTAATCTTCCTCAACTTAAATTAGGACTAGACAAAGTGAAAAATCCCCAACTTTCCCATAATCCATTAACCATGTAACAAATGAAACAAATTTTAGCTCCTTTTAAACCATTTATGTATCCTAGTAATCCCCCCAAATGGTATGATCCTAATCAATATTATTGGTTTCATGTCGATATAGGTCATTCCCATGAGACTTGTTAAGGGCTTATAAAATTTTTCATTTCTTTTATGCTAGGTGAGTCATTCAACCATGATGCCATGATCAAAATTTGTCATCAAGATTATGTTAATGCTTTTCAAAAGAAACAAGCTTCCAAAGCATTTTCCTCTAACAATCCAAAAACTTTCTCTACATCTAATGCTAAAAACTTGAACAAGTACATTTATGAAATTGATGTTGATTATGATCAATACTATACAAATTCCTAATATGTGAATACAACTAAGATCAATTATTGATGTAAACTAGCCCACAAAGATCTTGTTACCAAACCAAAGAAACCATCACTATAAGAGCAACTTCTCAAAGATACTACTACCACTAACTTCCCTTCGAACATGAATAAGGAACCGTTCCCTCAATCTGGACCTCTAACCACTTCTCTTCCTCCTAAACATAGTTTACCTTCCAAGCTTCATCTTACTTCTTTCTCTTCCCAAACTCATTGGAATATCTTGGAAGAACTTAACTCTATGCCTTAAAAAATTCCTCTCATGGAGTTAGTTCACATCTCTCCCTGTCATCATAAATTTCTAATGTAATAACTCTAATAAATTGAATAACCATCTTCCTTAGAAGAGGAACAACCTTCTCACAAGCCTCAACCAAAAAAAGTTCATACCATTGAAACTATTTTCCCTTTTTTGAAACCTTCCATAAAGTTACTTGAAGAAGACATGATCAATGATGAAATTCTCTTTTGAGCCGATGATCCACCTCTATTTATCAAAATAGCCATTAATATCACCCTCATTCACAAAGTATTAGTAGATGAAGGGTCAAGAATTAATGTGATATCTCTTTGGCTCATTCAACAACTCAAGCATAATAAAGATCATCTCAATCAAACTCGTTTGACATGTCATGGATTCAACAAGACCAATCAAAAGATGCTTGGTTGTATTTAGATGCCTGTTACTATTCGACCCAAAACTATAAGTATTAAGCTTATGGTTCTATATTTACCAATATCTTATAATATACTCCTAGGATTCCTATGGACTCATCGCATGAGGGTTATTGCCTCTTCCAGAAGCTAATGTATCAAGTTTATTCATAATGGAAAATGGTATAAACATGAAGCCGATCCTAACCCATAGATCATTTAGCTTCCCAATCCTAAATCTCATTATCAGATTCCCACTATTCTAAATCTTAATAGTGCACCTTTACCTGAATTCATCAATATGAATCCAAATTTATAAGTCATTCTTGTCAATTCTAATGATGATTAGCCAAGTGACTTGTAAAATGCATGCAATGTTACCAATGTACCTCCTTAAATTTTAGAGTGGCTTCCTCCTTCCTTATTATCTCATGATTGTACCATCCCTCTTATTGATGAGATCATTGATTTCTCTCCTCCATGTAATTCACATGAAACATGTTATATAGAATATGATTTCACTTGTAATGATTATGGAGAGGCCAAGTTATTTCAAGACCCTTCAACCATGTCACCACATAAATTTAGTAATCTAGGCATCTCCCCCTCAGAAATTCCTTTGGAGACAAAATCATGTACTATCACTCCCATCTATGATGATAATTACATTATAGCCCAAGCTCAATCAAGAGACTTGGATGTTCAACACTATCAGAGAACCTTTGTTAAAATACATGATTAACTGGATTTTCATACCATTTTCATGGATATTGAGTTAGAACCTAAAGATCATGTACCTCTAATTAATTCTCAACTTTTGATACTCATTGGGTGGTTGAACAAATCCTACCTCTTGTACCTTTGAAACTTCTAAAACCTTATATACCTCCTATCACACTAGTTAATCTACCAGATCCTCTACCCATCAAATATTCCAAAGATATACCTATTTTCCAACTAATAAAACCTAATCAACTTCTTCCATAGTCCCACCTACTCCAAATATCACTTTTGATGCCAAGGCCACAAATGTACACTAGATACATTATGAATATGATAACCATGGTAACAAAATTATTAATCTTCAAGTAGATGTAGAATTTTATAGACCTCTACTATGTTACCTAATGATGAAGTCATCCTTGGATTGATGTATGCCTGAGAACCTCACTTCCTCGACAACATCATAAACATGGAAATTTCAAGTGAAAGGCCCCTCACTATAACAACTTCATTTCTAGCATTGATCCTAAAAGCAATCTCATTTCCTCTCTTTCTAGTGTGTCATATCATTTTCAAGATGGAAATGCTATGCTTATAAAGGAAACCACTACAATTGAATATGGCACACCCTCATATCCTCACCTATAACTATTTCTCAAGAACTCATGCTGATTGAGCATGATTAATTTAGTATATTATTTGATAAATATCATGAGACTTTCTCTTGGTCATATGAAGACATACCTGACATTGATCCTATTAATGTGGTGCACAACATAATCACATACCTCAAGCTCAACCCATTAGACAAAAATAACAAAAATTTAACCCTAAAGTTTCCACTCTATGCTGTAAACAAATTATAAAACATTAGATTCCAAGTTTATTAAATCCATGGACTATTATGAATGGGTTTCAAACATTGTTCCCTTTTATAAAAAGGTTATCTTGGTCATTTGCATCTATATTGACTTCTGTAATCTCAACCTTACTTGTCCCAAGGATAACTTTCAATTACTTTCAATAGGTGCCATCATAGATTCCACTACTAGATATGAAATTTTGTCCCTCATGGATTATTTTTTGGGCTAAAATAAAATTCATATATCCCTTGAAGACCAACATAAGACAATATTCACTACGAATGGGGCACCTATTGCTATGTTAAAAAAGTCAGCCTTAAAAATGTCAGAGCTACCTATCAGCGGGCTATGACCCACATTTTTCATGACCTTATCCATAATATTGTGGAAATATATGTGGATGATCTCATTACCAAATCCAAAATTCATAAAAACATATCTATTTGATTTATCTATCATCTTTGATTAACTCATCAAGTACAAAGTTAGACTCAACCCTTACAAATGTGTTTTTGGCATTACATCTGGTAAATTGTTTTGTTTCTTAATCTCTCTTTATGATATTGATGTTGATCCCACTAAAATCAATGCTATAGATAGCATGCCTATTCTTTTATCCATTCTTGATATTCATACTTACCTTGGCAAGCTGGGGGTAATTCGATGATTCATCTCCAAAATGGCTTATCACATCTACTCTATAAATTTCCTTCTTAAGAAAGGTAATGTTTTAGAATGGACTGATCCCTATTAGAAAGCATTTGACAACATGAAATAATCATTAATCATTCTACCTACCTTTAAACCACCTTCCAATGATATTCCTTTAATTTTTTACACTTATTCTTCACTTGTGTCAGTTGGGGTAATGCTTACCAAACAAGATGATACTAAAAGAGAGTATGTCATCTACTATATTAGTGTTGACCAAATTTGACCCCGCAGGTCAAATTGGGGCCCCTATAGGTAAAAAAGTTGGTATTTATAAGTTTATATTGGGTTTAATATTATGTCATTAGGTGTACTATAGGTTATTTGATGTCATTTTATATCACATTAGCCTTGGTCATTAGTCATATTAGCCAATGTATCATTTTGGGGTCAAAATAAGACATTAAATGAGTTGTACATCCTCTTAAGGAAGTTTAAAGGTTTAATAAAGGTTATTTAACATGACATGTGTCCTAAGAGGTCTTAATTAACTATCATAACTAAAAAGTGGTAGGTTCTTCAGAAGAAAGGGTAGTTTTCTTGAAAAAAAAAGAGTTTGGCACGTGTATGGCCTATGAGAGAGTTTTACACATGAGAGAAGATTTTAATATGACTATTAATCTTCCTCATACTAATATCAGTGTTTGAGATGCTTTGTAAGTTCCAAAAAGGGCCCAAAATTGTTGTGTTCCTTTCTTACCTTTCTAGACATGAAAAAGTGAACAATAGGTTCATGCTTGGTACGGTCAATAGAAGAGGTTTCAGATCAAATGATTTTTTGAGGCAGTATTAAACTCATAGAGATAAATTTAAATATAAATAATTTCAATATTGGTTATTCATGATTTATGAACCATCCTCATGAAGTTGATTTTGTTTTTATGCTTGCTAATATGTACACCCTATAGGTTTTGCCTTGGTTTGGAGAAGTCTGTACAATTCACTTGCTAATATTAGTTACATATTATTTTTAATCCCTCCTCAAATTATTAAAATTATTATTTTCATGTTTCAAAGTGTTTTTATAGGTCAATTACATCAAGGTTACAAGAAAATCATCATTCTATGTTGCAAGCAGTTTTTCACCATTTTCAAGATCTTCAAGTTTTGACCATGGTTATAGAGGGTTGTGATAGTTTAATTATCATGTTCTCAATTTCCCCTTAATGCCTTCACCTTAAAATTTCATTCTCCAACAAATTTTATATGGGTACAATCAATACACTATGCATATGCAGGTAACTCTTTGAATATACAAAGTTCTCAGAAGGATGCCATGATAGAAGGGGAGTTCTAATAGGTGTTTCAAATATTTTGGAGTGGAAATAGTGTATTTTTATTTTTGGTGAATATTTATAATGAATATCAATAATACATATCTTATATACTACCTATATCACTATCCACTACCTATGCACATAGTCTACCATGGAAATGTTCATCTACAGGTGTTTGGAAGAAGAAAACCACATGGATACTAGGAACATAGATTTTTGAATCCATTTATAGGTTTTGAACATTCATTTTCATGTAGTATAATAGGCTTAAAACTCATTGAATACTAAATAATACCCATTTTACACACTTGTAAATACTGCCTGCATACCTTTCAAGGTGCACCTACAGGGGTTTCCATGATGATGTCATGCTATGATGAGAGCCTTAGTAGTCATGTCAATCTCTTTGAGGCATGAAGAGTGAATTTTGGAGTGTTTATATTGGTTCAAAACTCAATAAATCATCAAATAAATCCACATTGTCCATCTTTGTATTTACTGTCTGTAAACTTGACAATGTCCACCTACAGGTTTTGTTGGCAGAAAATTGAGGGCATTTGATGAAGGAATTTGGACAAGTTGGAATCTTTCTTGAATCCCTATAAATTGGTATAGAATCATGGAAAATTACTATGGAAATATATTTTGTCAAATTAAAGTAAGGGTCATATTCAAAGATCCAATAATAGTATACAGGGACCTTGATCTCTAAAATGAGAAAATAGAGATCCAAGCCCTTTTTGTAGGCATCTTGCAACAAGGTTTCCAATTATTTTGATGCATCCTATTATTATTTTTTTGAATCTCGTACATATTTATATCACCTTGAAAGAGATAGAGGATAGATTACAAAGGGGTAATGGTTTTTAGATGGTCCAAATTTGCTTACTTATGCTTTAAAAATAGGCAATCATTAACTACAGGTCTGAGCCCAAATAGACCTCTTCCCCTTAGGTTAAAAATACAAGCCATGTTTCATTATTAAATGATTTTATATGGTATAAGATATTAATAATGACCTGAGGATCACTTAGAGAGGCTCATCTACTCTGATTTAGATCCCCATGTTCACCTACATGTGTCTTTCCCTCTAAAAATATGCACCTACAACAAGGGTCAAACTCCTACACAGTCCATGATGGAGGCTTAAGCATGAGACTATTAATTTAGGCTGATGGAAGAAGTTATAAATGGTCATAAAATAAAAATTTATATGAAATACCTCCTATTAATAATATTCATACACATGATTTGCCTCTTTCAAACATAATTGATTGTGTATGACTGTGTTGGCAGTGAGCAATGAAGGTGATGTTTCTAAGTGTTGGTGTGGTTCAAACATCAAGGTTTGAGTCTAATAATTGTTAAATGACTATGGATGATTTAATAATGGTATTATAACATTGTCTCAATCCTAAAAAATCAATTAAACACCTACAAGCCCTCTCATAGTCAACTGTAGTTGACTGTGAGGGGCAGAGAGCAAGAAGGTTAGAATGCTTGAAATGGACCTAGTCCAAACTTAAATACATAGGTCCAATAGATGATAAATTAAAATATTAATAGTCAAGAAAGGATGAGTCAATTTTTCAAAGTCAAACTTAAGCTAGGAATACCTACAAGCACCCTCCAAAACAAGAAGTATAGCCTGCAGTCTAAGATAGTGAAATGGAAGGTCAAGCAATTTAAGGTATGTATGGAAAGTTGCGATGGTGATTAGAAATATGAAATATTTTTTTGGGAGAATTATGACCTATATAGGCTCTTGGTAGTGTAAATAAATCCAACAAATGACTCTAAGTAAGTACACATAGTCTATAAGAAAAAACCTTACACACAGTCTATCTCTTGCACATTCAGTTTTGGGTTTTAAGAGAGTTAGAAGGTCAAATGATGTTATCAAGGGATAAAATTTGGTAGATAACATCCTTACCACTTAGATAACCATATAAAATATCTAAATGATTTGATTAAATAGGGGAAGTAACCTCTATTTTGTCTTAGATAGAGGGTACTTCCCCTTGTGCATAAACTTGCAAGTTTGAGAGATGAGTGATAAGGTGAGACCAGGAACTGTTTTAACATTTAGAGGAGGTTTTTAAATCTTAATGACACCTATGGAAGACATAGAAACATATCACAAAGGGGAGAATCTAACAGAATGTTCTAGACCCTCAAGGTTATAGTGAGCCTATTAGGCAGGGTTTAGGCCTAGTGTCCAAGTGGGAAGTCATTCATACTTATAGCTTTGGATATGCATTATAATTCATTTGGGAATAATTTTGGGATAATGAAAAAGGTTTTAAAACTCTCTGTATGTAGATAAACCATAAGGATATCCATTCTTATCTTGGGACCAAATTTAGGCCTGTGAAAATGGAGAAACAAGCTCGGTAAGCTAATTTTAAAAGCTCATATCTCTTTTGAGGATTTGCATGGAGATAAAAGGATATAAGAGGAGTTATATAGGGTCCTAGGAAACATTTTTGTGACATTATTTTGTAATTTAAATGTGAAACCTATGTGAATAAATATTAAGAGGGTAAACAAGCTAAAACACTTTAAAAACCCTTGGAAGGACTTGATTGGAAGGACTAGGATGATGATTATAATTTATATAGGACTCTCTCAGTCTCCTCCCCATCTTTTTGAGTTATATATAATTGTATGGATAGGGTACAAAATAGGGTACTTTTGATTATTTTATGTGTTTTTCAAGTTCTACGAACATTCAAGAGATGAAATAAAGTTTGGGGGGAATACTAGGACTTGGGGTAACCCCCCATGTTCATTTAATTCATCATAAAAACTCCTAAGTTCCTCAACTAGATCTCTCATCTTATCCAGTCAAAATTGGCATAGTGAATGCAATGGTGAGAAGGGGAAAAATTCAAGTGTGAGCCTTTTTAAGATGTGTCTGATGCTTATAAGTCCATAGAGGCTCTTGAAACTTATCATTCACTTTATTCCATATATTTCATGGAAAATTGATGCCTTTTTAGAGGACAAGTGTGTAGGGTGCATGAAAGAAGAGGTTTTTAGACTACATATGGTGATAACTCATTTTGGGAAGATTCTAAATGACCAAAACTACAACCAACGCATGGAGAAGCATGTCTGAAATGCTTCCCATTAATTTTAATCATAAAACATATCCCTACTAAGCTTTGGGATTTTCAAATAGGTCCAAATCATGAAGGTAGTTTTATGAGCCAGAATAAGGAGTTTTTTGCCACTTTACAAGAGTTTCATGACTTAGGGTGACATTTGTGCTTCTTGACCTTGTATGGTTCATCTCAAATCCTCTTCATATGCACAGTTAACTAATTTTATTAGATTTAAAAGTTTCCTTTTAACCCTTTTACTTTTCTCCTCTCCTCTCTCTCTCAAGTTCTATAAGAACTAGCCATTTTGGCCATTGTAACTTATGCTCCACCTAAGTATGGCAAAGTCCTACTCGTTTGCATACCATTTTATCAATAAAACTACTGATTTTTACTTCTTCCATGACTATTATTAGTGTGTTAATTTGTAATTTTTGATTTTTCATAAGTGATAACTCTTGTTTCCTTAACATGATTATTTTATTTTATCATCTATTTGCAGTTGGAAAGCTTCTTCTTGGAGGGCATGTGAAGTGTTCTAAGAAGTGTCAAATTTGAGTGAGTTAGTATATTCGTTAGTGTCATTTAAGGCCTCTTTTCTAGTCCTCATAGCCTAAACATTCATTCATAACCTCATAATGTAACAATGATGTGAGAATATGTAGATTGGAGAAGTGTATGTTTGGTTAGTCTCTTGATTTCATGTGTAACATGCAGCTGGTTGGAAGTCATCAACTTATTTGGTATATCACCTCCCTTAGGATAGTTTGATATTATTTTTCTCTCTCCCTTCCCCCCCCCAAAGTTTAGGTGTAGTAGTGATCCAAAGTGGTACATCAAGAGAGATAACCCTACCTAGAGATTCACCTCATCCTTAAGCTACCCACAAGCCTAAAGGTGTTTTAATTGTGTTACTTGGATGAGGAATTCTGAGACATCTCCTCAAAGGGAAAAAATCTAAGTGATAACAATTAGTTTAGGCCTCGTCAATTATGAAAAATATTATACCAAAGTAGAACGTGATTTCCTAGTTATCTATTTTATAGCTAAAAATTTTCATTACTATATGCTCTATCAAACAAATTATGTCATAGTTCACTTTGACCCACTTCGTCGATTTTTTTCCAAAGCCTTTTTACTTAGAGATATAATTGGTAAGTGGATGGTTTTATTAATTAAATTTGACCTTCACATCATCACACAAAAATTTGTCAAAAGACAAGTCATTGTCGACCAACTCGCAGTAGCACCTATACCCACTACCGATCATCTTCAAGATAACGTCCCCAATGATAACACTCTATCTATTGAAGGTCTTAGTCAAATTATCTCTCTTAAATATTACTTTCATAACTTCAATACTAACTTGAATAAAGTAATTAAGAATATTCCTATGTCATTTTTTATACTAATAAATCCAAAGTAGTTATATAAGAACTTCCTGAAATCAATGTCAATTTGTATGAAGATACCTAGACCCTACTCTTTGATGGTGCCAAATGTCTCCAAGGAGCTAGGGCAAGTTGTATTCTTACTAGTCCTCATGGTAAAATCATCTCTTTGGCATTTTGGCTCACTTTTGATGTCACTATTAAGATGGTAGAATATGAAACATTAATCTTAGGCATGAGAGAAACACTTGACTTAGATATTCCATATCTGCATGCTTTAGGTGATTCCCAAATCATATGCCTTAATGGTGATTACCAATGTAAAATTGAAAATCATATCACTTATCATCAAATAGACACTACCCTCACCAAATAATTTGCCTCTATTACCATTAAACCCACTCCAAGAGATTAAAAATCTATTGTTGACTCTCTTGATTTTTTGGCATCCTTATTTCATCCACATCAAGTTCTTAATGATTCCCAATTTCTTATTCAAATAAGAAATTCCCTATCTTCTATCCAACCACAAGAGTCATTTATCTATCATATTGGGTTTGTCACCATTTGACAAATGCCATGGTATAAAGACATTATCTAATTTTTCAAACATCAAACTTATCCTCTAGATATGGATTCTCATAAAGAGACCAAAATTCATAAGAAAGATTTTAAATATGTCTTTCGACAAAACTCCCTTTATTATCACAATATGTAAGGTACCCTAATCCACCATGTAATTAAAGAAGAGTTTGATCCTCTCCTTGAATAAACATATGAGGGCATTTGTGGTGGTCACTGTAATGGGCATGCTACAACACATAAATGCCTATGTATGGGATACTTTTAGCCTACTCTCAAAAAGGATGTTATCAATTTGAATAAAAAGTATAGTCCTTACCAACTCCATGATATTCTAATCCATTCACCTCCAACCAGGATCTAAACTATAGAATATCCTTGGCCATTTTTCATGTGCAAATTAGATCTCATTGGCAAACTACCTAGTTTAGAGGATGGGCATGTTTTTATCATCATGACTACTAAATATTTTACCAAATGGGTAGAATCTAAGCCTCTCATCAATTTCATAGGAACTAATATCTCTAATTTTATCCTTAACCAAATTATTTTTCATTTTGGTTTTTTGCATACTATCATTTTTAATAATGGCAAATTTTTTAAGAATAAGGACGTGAATTAGCTGTGCTAAATTCAAAACATCCCACAAATTCTTCATATCCTATCATCCATAATGAAATGTTCAAACTGAGGTCACTAATAAAATTATCAATAAAATCCTTCAAAAAACCATTCATGAAACTCGTATGGATTGTCATCTTCATTTATATCCCACACAATGAGCCTATCGTACTAGTATGTAAACTACCACTGGGGCAACACCATTTGTACTAGTCTATGGTTCCAAGTATGTCTTACCATTATAAATTGAGCTTCCTTCCTTACATATATATCTTCATGGTATCATTCTCAATGAGGAATTATGTGAATCTCACCTTCATGCTCTCATTATTCTCGATGAACACCATCTAGCCACTCTGCAACATAATCACCAATACAAGGTTCGTATCACCCAACAACGTAATAAAATGGTTAAAGTCTGCACTTTTAATGTTGGTGATCTAGTCCTTAAATTAGACTATACACATTATAAAGAAGGAAAATATGCCCAAAAATAATGGGGCCCCTATTTAGTGAAAAATATTCTTGGTCTTAGCACCTATCGCCTCTAAACTAATGAAGGCCATGTTTTTAAAGAACCCACTAATGGGCAATTATTAAATAAATATATTGCTTATTTATTTATCTTCTTATCATCTTTTTATATGCTATTATACCCAAAAAAAATTATAGGATTTCTACATAGGTCTCACCCTTTGCAGTCATCTTCTCTTTTCACAAACCTTAGTTCCTTCTTTTGGCCATTTGGTTTTTTTTTCTCATGAGTTGCATTTTAATATCATGGATAGGACCTAGTCTTCCTCATGAATTCCTTTCACTCTTCTTTGATTTGCTATTTTCCAATTATTTTTTCACCCTTTGGGGTTTCTCTTCTGTGAGTTGTAATGTAAGACCATGGATAAGACCAGGCCCCCCTCAAAAATACCATTTCTACCTTTTTTTACATGTTTTATTCACCTTCTTGGGTTTTTCTCATTTGTGAATTGCAATGTAAGACCATGGATAAGACTAGGCCCTCCTCAAAAATACCATTTTTGACTTGATTATACCCTCTTAGGTTTGTCTTTTATGAGTTAAAATGTAAGACTATGGATAGGACCAAACCCTCCTCATAAAACCACCATCTATATTTAATTCGGTGTTCCTTTTCTAGAATGTTAAGAACTAGATACAAGTTTGTAATCCCTTGTTCTCAGCTTTGAATTTATATATATATATATATAAGACTTGCATAACAAACCATGTTAGAATGATTTCATACACTTTCATGCATTCTTATGATAAGGAATCATACTTACCTATCATTGTATCCCTTTTTATCCTTGTCACATTTTTAATGATTTGAAGTAATTCAAATTATTTCATGTTCATTCCCCTTGATTTCATTTCATTTCATTCAATTTTGGATCAAATAAGGTCGAAGTTAAAATAGCACTTTTATTTCACATGAATAAACAAGACTCATAAACACCATGCTCTCTAAGTTCTCTTTATTAGCAACCAATACCTGTGTTTTCAAATGATATTCATCTTTAGTACCCATGTTTATTTCTCTGAATATGTATGGGGGAGGAATAAACAAAGCCTTCAAATTTTAAAATCCAAATCTTTTGAAATTAAAAGGTAATGATCAAAAGGCAAAATTCAAAATCACACCAAAAGACATGATTCATAGCACATATCCTATCTCCAATCAAAGATCAAAATTCATAGTTGGCCTCATGATATAGTCGAGGTCCATTAGGGTGAGTAGGCTAATAGATTGGGATAGGATAATTTTAAAAAAAAAATTATGATGCTACCTAATTTCTCACAGAAGTACCCAATATTTGTAGTGGATCGATGACTCTATAAGGGATCCTGAGGAATGGGGAACACATTGTAGGAAGATGGGTCTATTTTACTTTTCATGCATATAGCCTTCATGGTATGATATTCATACTTCATTTAATAACCCAATACTTTTATGGTTGGGAGAAGTTATTCAAAGTCCTTAATGTCAAAAATTCTCTTATTTTGCCAAACCTAATTTTAGTGTCTTGACTTCGATAAAGAGTTTCTCTACCTTGACTTTTCCTTCATTTCCCCCACTACCCATTTCATTTCCCCCCTTGATAGGCATGTTTGATTCTAAATCTATTTTTCCACTTCTATATTCCTTCTTCTTAATATCTTAAAAACATGCTAGCACTACTGTGTTTCAGTCTTATCTATCCTTAGAAAAAAACAATATGCTTGAGTGACTATGGATTATCTTATTTACACCATTGCTTTACATCTCTTAAATTGCCTTGATTTATGTGCAAAATTTCTATTGTTGTACTTCCATTTTTTGGATAACTGCATCCATTTCTATTTTCAACTACTTTTTCCATTGTTGAGTGAGGTTAGATTGTTACTTCTCACTCACCAATGTTGTTTTCCCTTTTATGTACGTGTTCCATTGATGTTTGAGTAAGGATTATTACTACTCACTCATCAATGTTGTTTTACCATTTTTCTTGCCATATTTATTTAAGGATTGTTACTACTTTTACATTAATGTTTGATTACCATTTTTACTTGTATCCTTAGTTTGACTTGGTTTATTTTCCTTGCTTACTTAAGATTTACTTGTTTGAGTTCTTCCATCATTTATAGCCTTGGATTTTTAGTTCCCTGATTTACTCTAAATTTTAACTTAGTCATTTGGTCCTAACTTAACATTTGTCACCCTGGCTTAACAAATTTTCTAGTATGTCATGCCTACACCGCATCAATTATCTTGGATTTCTTGTATTTGTTTATTTTTATTCTTTAGTTTTGTATCCTTGAGTTTATCTAAAGTAGTCTCTGCACCCTCCATGATCAAAACTACAAACACAACAGCCAACCATTCAATGATAAAGGTAAGTCAAGGTATGCATACATTACTTTTATTTTTAGTTATTTCATTTTAGACATTTAATTTTATTTATTTTATGCTTTAAAATACTCCAATTTATTTAGCTTCAACATTGTGTGTTGCTATGTTATTTTCTCGAAACACCATCCATATTGTAAATGAGTGACATGTGATGAGCTTCAGGTGGGGCATATGTATAAACATAATATTTTCAAACTTTATTAATTATTGATGCTTTCTTTCTTACAAAAACCCCTTAAGTATCAATCTCTCTGAGTGCATGCCTTAAAGGGTGTACCCTAAAAGGGGTAGGCAGACCATTGGTGCTTTATAAGATTGTTGCCCCCTATACCACTATTTTTTATCTACATAACATTTTCCTATAGACTTTCCTAAACTTTGACACATCTCTTACACACTCCTCCAAGTGATTCACCTCACTTAGCCTCTTCCTAAACATAAAAACCCTTTTTGATATTTACCATGCATTATCAGCCTGGGTCGACTCTATATTCAAATTGATAAAAACATGTTATGGGTCTAGGTCAGCCATGTTTGACCTAGATCAGGACCTAACTTGATTTTATTAATTAATGATATAGAGTAAAATTGGGCTAGCCTTGTCGACTAAACTTTTAGAAAGGTTTAGGGTTAAATTTAGTTATATATACATATTCATTTCACCATTTATTATATGTTAAGAAGAAGAATATATTATGCATCTGCTTGTCTACCATTCTACTTGAGGAACATTACTTAGGGTTTTAATACTTTCTTGGAGATACATATATTATCTTGTAAATAAGTCTTTTGGATACATAGATAAGTTGTGTAGCCTAGAGTTGACTTATCGTTACATACGACAACAACCTCTTGCAAAATACCTTGGCTAAGGGAGAGATAGAGGCTTGACAGGTTCATCTTCAAAGGTAAGTATTCTTAAAAATTTTCCTCATTTGTAAGATTAAATATATTTCCATTTTTATTCCTTTCCCGTACATTAGGATTTCTTATACATTGACTTGAGTATAAATCTACTATGCATGTTTACTTTTTATGTTTATTACGTCCACTTTGTGCCACAAGTTTTGGTGAGCAATAGATTATATTTTACTTTACTTTGAAATTACTTAGTGAATATGTAAACATAGGAGCTAACTAGGGTTATTATATAGTGTTGCTTGACTAGAGGAATTGGAACCCTCTCTAGTGATGTTATTGTGGTAAGAGATCCCTTGGTTAGGTATAGTGGATCCATCTTGTTCATGACCTCGAATATCTAATGTATTAATAAATAGAAATGTAAATAGGATTTATATTCTTTGAGCTAGGATTGATTAATAGGTTTTTTACATTTTCTTTTGTATACACTCTTCACTTTCACTAAAAATGTCAACAACAATTGTCATCCTAATCTAGAAAATGAAATCATATCTCAAATATACACATTTTAAAAATTAATAACTACTTATAGCAATAGAGTAATAAATTAATGTAAGCATGTGTTTAGTTCTAATTTCAAAATCAAGTATGAATAAAATTAAATATCTCACCTATTGGCCATAGTAAAACAAGGTTTTTCATGATTACAAATATCTCAGACAATCATAATCTAAGATCAAATCATAGCTAGAGACATGATAATAACAATGATATATAAAACATACAAAAATAAAATCATAACTACTAATAAATTCCTTATTGTTACAGATCTTACCATAACTCAGGCATTTAGGTAGAAGTAACATTAATAAATATTATTTTTGTAAAATAGACTAATTATTACATTATTAATAAATTATGTTTTCCTATAGGTGGCCATATGGAATATTGTACCTCAATAAGCATAAAGATATCTAAGTTTGCATTCCATACTCATCTACATCCTAATGATGGACCAAGCAACGTGACCCAAACATCCTTTTATTAAACAGGTATAAAAACTCACATAAAGGGTTTTCCAAAAAATACTTTCTCTAATCCTTAAGAATGGCATATACATCTAAGGTTGAAGAAATGAATTGGGTGAATTTAAGGATATATAAGCATTAATGCTTTGTACTTATAGGTGAATACTTATGTATAATATAATTGTATCCTACTATCAATTAGAAAATTGTTTCCTATATGATCTATTTTTTTTATTTTACTTACTACACATACTCATTAGATTTCCTATTTCTTGCATTGTGCTAGAACACATAGCCATGTGTAAAAAACCAATGTTTCCTCTGTGATGATTTTTTTTGAAATGAGTTTATGTAGCTACATATCTCTCCTCGTATATTGTTATATAGGTTTTTCCCACTAAGCTTGCTTTGCTTGCTTTGTCATCTTACAGTCCTTATGGGCCTAGTGGTCCTTTGCATCATTGTCACCTTTACATGGAAGCTACCTCCACTAGCAATAATGGTAGTTTCGAAGGCATGACCATTTCAGTGGTCCATGGCTAGAAGACAATTTATCAATATTCTAAAGAAGGTTATCAAAGCTATTGAGTAGGAATAAAACAATGCTAGTGTTAGTGTAGGCTTAAATTACTTTCAATTTTACCTGCATGATTATTATTCAAGTTACTTAGGGTTTTTATGATCATTAGGGGAAATACACTTAACACATTTTTTAATTGTGAGTTGATATATGCTTATATACATGTGGGATAATCTAGTGATGGTCATTAGTATTACTAAATTAGAGCTAAAAGTGGAAGATGTAGATAAAACTCTACTATCAAAGGAGATGGCATGCAAATTTGTGAAAATATATCATACTAACAATGCCTTGATTATGCAAAGTAGAGTTTTATCTACATCTTCCACTTTTAGCTCTAATTTAGTAATACTTATGACCTATCTAAAAAAATTCTTGGCATTTAAATAAAAATCCCAAAACACAACTCTTAAAAGAATTGACATTTTGTATTAATTGACCAACCTACCTATAGATGAAATTAATCACAATAATATAATTTTTTTTTTACGCCTTGTTAATAGCTTGAGAATCAACACCCCAATTTTATTGCTCACTTTTGCATTGAAAAATAAGCATAATTGTTATACATATACCAATATTAATATTATAATATAAGTTTTGGAAATGTGCATTTTTACTCAATATACTTCTAAGACAATGATAATCCTAGCTTTTGTAGGGCAAAGTTGAATGCACAAATGTAATTAAAATTCAATTCCTACCCCCAAGAATCCACACCAAGTGTCCAAGTTGATGTGGGATGAGTAATGTGCCTCTCATGTTCAAATAAATTTACACACATGAATATATATATATACATATACATATGTATAAAGGTATGCATGTGTGTGTGTGTGTGTGTGTGTGAGTGTGTGATGATCAAATTTTGAATGGTTGCTCCTAATTTCAATGTGAAGGAATATATCTATCCAAACTTTAACCACTTCAATGATGAAAATTTGCATAAATGTTTATGCTTCAATTGACAAGAGTAAATTAATATTACACTTCATAAAAAATGAAGTTGAAATGTTTATTGTAATACATTGTCTAAGACATAAATTAAGATAGGCTATAAATTATCAATTTCCATGTCTTATGAAAGCTACAAAAATCATATTCCATGAGAGAACATCATGTTCATTCATTTGTTCAAACACTTTGTAAAGATCCAATAAAATTTTGCTCTTTTCATGCATGCGTAGAAGGGTATTTTTCAAACACATGTGAGGAAAATTTAAATTCCCTCTTATTGATATAGAAGTTGATTATTTACCCTTTTGAAAGGGATTTATTGTAAGAAGAATGTGTAACACCTCTTTCAACTTGCGTATTGCACATAATGTTTTGAGATTGAGATTGGCAGTGGATGGCATTAGTATTTTATGATTATAATAGAAACATTATAAATGCATATTGTTATTTAATTTACTTCTATTGCAATGATTATAATTGCAGTGATGGAAATGTGCATTGACATTCAATCCAATTCATCTATAATAAAGCACATAGTAAAGCAATATCATGTAGGGTTCCACGCTCTACCTAAGAGAGGAATCAAAAATTACAACAAACATCAAGGTATTATCAAGGTCATAATACAATTTGATTTAAGATTTAAAAATAATCAAACAACATTCCTCCATTGCCAAACCATCATTATACTAAATAAAATATAGAATTAAAAGATATGAAAGACACTTGCTTGAATTTCACCCTACCCTTTCTTCTTTATTCACTACTTCCACTTCTTGAGCTCAAAATTTTCCTCCTACCAAGTTCTTCTCTCTCACTCCTATAACATCTCTTTCTTTTCCTTGTTCCTCAACTCCCTAAAATGAATCTACTTTTCCTTCACTCCCACTTCAACTAATTTAGTTTGTCACCAGTATCCATTTTTTCCTCTTCAAATTTTTTCATTTATTGTCTTTCCTTTTTGCATAAATAAATATTCCTCTCATAGTATTTTAATGCCCACTAGTCATTAAATATTGTGCTACAAGTAAAATGGTTAATTTCTTAAAATCATTCTTGATTAGGTAATAACAAACCCTATTTTAGATAAATGTAAATATATTTTAATAATTATAATTGGATATTTATTTATAACATCTCAAAATTAGAAAAATGCTTTTTATTTATCAAGAGTCATGCGCATCCACTACAACAATCCAAACAAGGAAGCAAGAGCAGAAGACAACAAACGAAGAAGCATTTTAGGCAAACCATCAAAAATAATTACAGGGAGAACAAATTTAATATTTTATATAATATTTATTTATCCTAACATGAAAAGGAGTTAAATTCTATTAGCAATTTTGAATGGACATCATCATTGCACTATTTGATGACCAAGACAAATCACCCACAACCAGTAGATAGAAAAATGTGAAAACTCTCAAGCCATATAACTACCATAGTTATATGATTAAGGACACTAAAATCATCTGGGCTAAGATGACTAATTCAAGTTGGGAAAATCAGAATTTACTCACTAATATATACTATAAGGTAATCACATAATTACATACTCAAGAACAAGATCGATGTGGTATAACCAACACCTCTACAACATCTACGAAGAAGCATTAACACATCAGAAAGGGGTATTACAAGTCCTTGATAAATAATTTAAGAAATTAAATCGGTAAGATGACAAGATAATGACAAAGATAACACTAAATAAATATTTAGGTAAATTTCATACTCAAGGAAAAATCTATGTTGAAAATGTTAGAAAATAAACCTCCTAGTAGGTTGGACATATGCAAGGAATTCCCTGACAAGGAGGCAAGAGGGGTTACAACTTAACAAATTTGGAAACCCACTCTTATATTTTATAACAAAATGGAACCTTATGCGTAATGGAAGACATGTCTGTAACATTGACTAAGTCACGTTAAAAAAAGATACCGATAACATGGTCATCACGAAATGTGAAATTATTTATTGAATTTAAATAAGTATGTTTGATGGCACGAGTCAATTGATACAACACAAATAAACAATAGGAGTGGCCTCCCTATTCCTCTTGTTATCACTAGCACTTAAATAATGTAATTACCCAAGTAAGATTAGAATAAATAAAATGAATATGGGCTTAGGCAAACTAAATGACTATGGTCTTAGTCTAAATTTAAAAGACAATGGATATCATAAATATGTCTTATAGACAATGATCATGTTGGAACTAATTTTTTGCACTGAGTATGTGGGTATAGATAAAAATTTTAATCATGATTTTAAGTATATCTTACAAAATTAAAATTAGTTACATCGCTGAGATGGAAATTTTTAAAAAATATAGTCCTATTTTTGTGGTTTTCTTAAACTAGTATCAGAGCCCAAGGTGAGACTCAAGAGCTCTGAGTATTTTATTAATTTTTTTATATATTGCACTAACTTGAATGATGTTAATTATGCAACTGGGATGATCATGAGAACCTGGTCAAGAGGTGTCATAAATAAAGAAAACAACTATGAGAATGGTAGGAGTAGAGCCTCTACTAGAAATCAACATAACTAGAATAATGATAACATTCATGTAATCTATTAAGAACAAATGGTTTGCCCATTACTAATATTGAAATAGTGTTGTAAGGTATTTTGACCTCATTAAATAACCTTACAGGAAGAATGCTTGCATAAGAATATTTTATGGCATAATTTTTTTCCAAAAATAATAATAAGAATGGAACTGTTGAAAACAACCAAAAAGGATAAGGTAACCTTGAAGGATAGAAATAAAAGACATGGAATAAATGCATTAGATTTTAGAAACAAAATTTTGGGTATGAACCCAAACATTCACAGAAAGATGTTGGATTTTCTAGTATTACTGCTATGAGAGCCAATAAATTTCTAGTTCAGGCTAAGGGACCTATTAGGAGTTACTGGAATTGTATTGATAATCACTATGAGTGGGACTACCCCATAAAGTAGTAAAACCAAGGTATGTTTATATATCTATGGATAATAAAATTGCAAAACAACAATCCACTCTTTTGGATCTAAAAGGTAGCTTCCTAAACCAAAAAATATTTATTTTGTTTGATTTTCGTGCAACATATAGTTTCATTTCCCTTACTATGATAAATTTTTGTGATTGTAACACTAAAAATTTTAAAGAGAAATGGGAAGTGGAGTTGGGCACAATAAAACATTTTGATATCATGGAGATGGTTATGCAACCTAAAATATTCTCAAGGGAAATGGTCATAAAACTAACCCTACATATAATACCCTTAAAATTTTATGATGTAGTTAAAGACATAGACACGTTGCATTAGCATGAGGGAAGGTTGAATTGATTCAACAAGACTACATATTTCCTTGATGAGTAAAAATGAGTTATGGTGTGGCAAGGTACCAAAAGGCCAATTAATCTTCACTTAATGATAATTATGCAGCTATAAAAAGCAATAAAGAATAGTTGTTATTATCTTTGATATAAATCAATAATTTTTACAAAGATGAATATCCTAGTTTAAATGATCTTATTTTATTTTTGGAATTTGGGGATGAGTTTTCAAAAGGCTTACCTGGTATGCTACCAGTACGAAAGTTTGATTTTGCAATCAACATACTCCTCAGTTCTACATCATCATCAAAGGATCCCTATCGCATGAATATCATGTACTTTAAAGAGGTTAAAATTCAATTTTAGGAGTTTTTTAGTAATGGGTTTATAAGTCCTAGTGTGTCTCTCTAAGGAGCACTAGTGTCGTTTGTAAAGAAGAAGGATGGAATGTTGTGTTTATACATTGACTACTAAATGTTGAACAAGATTACTATAAAAAATAAGTACTTGTTACCCTGTATTTATGATCTTTGATTAGTTAAAGGTTACAACATTTTTCTTAAAGATAGATTTAGGATTTGGGTACCATCAACTTAGAATCAATGATGAATACATCCATAAGACTTACTCTAGGACTATATATGGGTACCATGAGTTCAAAGTATTGTCCATTGGGTTGATAAATGTTCTTGCAACATTCATGAACCTTAATATTAGCATGTTTAGGGTATACTTAGAATAATTTGTACTTGTTTTTCTTGATGACATCATGGTATATTCCAACAATCTACAAGCGCATGAGCACCATTTGTAAATAATGTTGTAGTAATTTCTTGAATGGGAGCTATTTGGAAAGCTATCCAAATGTTCATTTTTCCAAGATAAGATTTATTACTTAGGACATGTGATCTCAAAAATGGTATATCTCTTGATTTTGATAAAATCAAGGCCATTATGTAGTGGTATACCTTTAATAACATGCATGAAGTTAGGATGGGGGTCGTTGAGAACTTATACAAGGTACCCAACTCAATAACTTCCCTATAATGCAAGGGAAGTAAGCTCGTTTGGACTGTTGAGTGTGAATAATTTTTGTAAAAACTTAAAGAATTACTTACTAAATGACCTATTATATATATTCTTGATCCAAATGAGAAACTCTCAATCTAGATTGATGCTTCCAAGCAATTCATAGGTTTGTTGTCCCAAAATGGACATGTGGTAACCTATGACTCAAGGAAACTTAAGACTCATGAGGTTATAAACCCCACAAATGATTTGGATCTTGTTTTGGTATTTCATGCATTAAAATATATATTTAATACTTACTAAGCAAACATTTCATGATCAAATCATATTACCATGGGTTTAATCACATCTTCATGTCGGATAACCTGAATGATAGATAGCAAAGGTGACTTGAATTTATTAGTGACTAATGTTTTTATATTAAAGACATCAAATGGAAATAGAAAAAATTTATTGATGCCCTTAGAATATAACCCTACTCTATTCTAAATTTGGTCTTAATTCAATGATCTGATCCTTGAACAACTAGCAAATGACCATTTTTACCTAAAAACATAGGCGGAATAAGATGCAAATAAAGATAAAGGCAAGATTTTTTATTATACCTTCAACACAAATGGCTTATTGAGTTTTCAAGGCATGATTTATGTACCTATAAAAAATAATTTGAGATTAAAATCATCGAATAAAGTTCACAATGCACTCGACTATACACATCTAAGAGTGACAAAAATAACTCAAGCTGAAATTTAACTATATTTGGCATGGATTGAAAATGGATGTTGTTGGTTTTGTGGGAAAATGCCTTGAATATTAGTGACTAAATTACAAATACTTCCATTATAGATGTAAGTTCTACCCCCATGGCATACCAACTAGTAAATAGTTTGTGGTTCCATATACTTTGTTTAGGATTGCCTAAGTCCTAAAATTGCCATAACACAATTATGGTTGTGATTGACACCTTTACAAAGATGGTTCACTTCGTGCCTAGAAATTTGACAAATGATGCATCCAATCTTGTGATAATATTTGTCTATGAGATCATAAGATGCCATGGAGTACTTGAAGTAATCATTTAGGACAAGAATAAATTAGGCACTAAGTTGAACTTTAGTTCAACATACCACCAAAAATTAGATGGATAGATTGAAAAAGTCAACTAAGTGGTTGACTAAATGTTACACATGTACATAATGGATTATTCCACTAACTAGGAATAATATAATCCATTGGTGGAGTTTGCCTACAAATAAATGTTCAATTCCTCATTGAAGATGACACTTTTTTGGAAATTAAATGGCAGGATATGTAATACTCCAATTAGTTGGGATGGATTGAACAATATATTCATTTCCAAACCTAAAATTTTGCATGACTATGACACACAAATAGAAATTATAAGACATAATTTAAAAGAAGATTCAGACCTAGTTAAGATCTATAATTATAAGAAATAAACTAAAATAAAATCTCAAGTTAGTGACAATGTTTTTCTAAGGTTCATCTAAGCAAGAGCTCTATTAGGTTTGGCAAGGCCACCAATCTATCTCTTAAATATGTTGAACCTTTTGATGTGATTAAAAGAATCAATGTAATGGCTTATCGATTAACCCATCCCCCTTCTCTTTTAAATATTCATGACGTTTTCCAAATGTTCTTACTTGATTGGCATGATTTTCTTGTTTAAAGCTAACGAGATTCTTCAACTAGACCCAATGCAAGTATTGGACCGATGTAGCATTAAAATACAAAAAAATACATCTAGCAAGTATTGATCTAATGGTTAATCCCCCCATTAAGGGTCAATAGTAGATAAGAAGAATAAGAGAGAAAAAAATGAAGCAATCTAGACTCTTCCACAACTAGATTAGTTTAAGATAAATTTTGATAGGCCTTGTAGAGGGAATCCAGGAGCCTTAGGGGTTGGGTGTGTAATCAAAGATTGTAGTGATTCCTTAATAAGATATATCTCTTTAAAACTACTTGATGGATCTAATAATGAAGTAGAAGCTCAGGCGCTTGTAGTAGGAATTAAGTTGGCTTTGGATTACGGTATATCATTTTTTAAATTTGAAGGGGATTCTCAAGTTGTTATTCAGGCTTTGAAAGGTAAAAGGCTAAATCCTAGAAATTAGAGAATATTCTTGCAATTATTTAGCCTAAACTAAATCAATTTATAGAGTGGAAATGTTTGCATTGCTTTCAGGAAAGCAAACAAGTTGTTAATTTCCTAGCCAATGTGGGAATAGATCAAATAGAGGTTTCTAGGATTGACAATATTAAGGAAGGTTAGAATGACTACATGGGGGTGGAATTGGTAGACCTCTAATAATTTATTTTTTTAATTTTATTTTATTAAATTTTAATAAAATTTATAAAATTATGAAAAGAGGTGAGGGCGTGTTTTTTCTTTTTGGCAAGCTTTACATTTGAGATTGGGTGATGATAGAGACAATGATGATTGGATTTATGGAACATTTGTAGAATTGATGGATTCATAATGGCATTTCATGTGAAGAGTTCAAGATAATCAATATCTTTTATGGGTGTTGCATTTAGATTATGGTTTTTGTTAGTTGGTCTAGTTTCATTCCACAGTATGGAGCCTAAGTTCGTAGAATCATTGGGGTGGTCATTAATGTTTGGAGGGGACAAAACTAGGTAGATGGGGTTCACAGGCAATGTTACCAAAATGAGGCTAATGAACATTTTATGGGTTCTTTTAGTCGAAGTGGTGTATGTTTTGGTGGAGGTGTTAGGTTTGGAGGTGTTGGCTAAAATTAGAAGAGTGTGAGTTAACTCTGATTTGGAATCTCTCTTTGCTATCAACCTGTGTCTTGTTGTTTCTAAGAGGGAATAGATTAAACAAATGATGGATTTTTTCATTTGGCCTGAGCATAGGGTAGGTTTGTTGATGGTAATAGATTCACTACCTTTAAGACCTTTTCTAGAATTGTCTTTTTCAAGTAAGGATGGTCTGGGGTATGTTCCCATATTAGTGTTTTGTATTCTGGAAGATAGGTTTATGTCCTTAGTCAATTTCACTCAAGAGATTGAAGAAGTCTGTTCAGGGGTGAAAAAGAAGGATTCTAGGGGTATAGCCATGGCTTTTGTGTATGATATGTTGCTTTCAATTTTGCAATTGGAAGTTTGGAGAGCTCAACAGAGGTCGTCAGGTAGATTAAAGGTAATAAAGTGGCTAGCATGTGGAATGATGAGATGATTTTTTAATGAGGCCCCGTGGTGGAGGGAGCAGAGGAAATAAAAGTTAGTGCAGGGAAGCTACAAAAAAGACGAAAATTTTTAAAGATGGATGTTTATGTGGCTCCGAGGTTTGATAAAGGTTTAGAAATGGTTCATCCAATTGTAGTGGAATACGCACAGGTTCAAAACATCCAATATCCTAAGCCGTTGAAGAAAGCTAAGGTGATGGAATCAGGTATGGTGGTGGATAGTGATGGGAAAGAAATTGAAGTAATAATTCTGGAGTAACAATAGGAATATTTAACAACTGGTTTTTTGATATGGAGGCAAATTTTTTCTTGTTTTGATTTCTTCGGTGTATCGTTGATTAAATTGTATTTCAGTTTAAATATTTATTTTTAAACTTATGGTATATAAATTTTGGTTTTAGATGGCCAATGCCTTGACAATTCTATTATTAAGCTAGGCCTTTTGGATTTCTATTTTATTTCTATGTTTATGGGAAAGTGACCCATGTAACTCTGACACTGAGCAAAAAAAAGTATTGATCCAATGGAATCAAATGAGTGGGATAAGCACTAGGCAGGAGAATGAGGACCTCATGCGTAGCACTTATCATCACTTATTTGAGTGAACCACCAAGTCGATGATGTTTTGTGTGGGGGATATCATTTCCCCAAATCTAATTCATGATTTTGACTATCAAATTAAATAAGTTTAATAACTATTAAACATCTGGGATTTTTTTCCATGGTTGAAAGTGATATTTTAATATTATCTTACTTAATATTGTTGTGTTTGGAATATTTAAATTTATGTTATATGGATTATTATTTTTAATTTTACATTTTCATTATGGTTATCTCATTGATCAATATTATATTTAGAACTATTAGGATGCTTTTATAGAATTCACTTACTATTGATGAATTCTATATATGTAGGGCCTGTAGAATTGAGGTAATGAAGTTGACTTCATACGCAATCTAGAATTAGAATGCATAATGGTTACATATGTCTTATTGGTAAAATGAATATGTGATCATTTATTTGTATTTATCTAACTTATTTTAATTTTGCTCAAGTTTTCTTAGTTATTGTGAGACATTAAGATCATTGTGTCGATAGTAAATAGTTAAAGGCTACCACATTACCAACCTATGACAATATATGGACTTAGTGATATCTAAGTCAAAACTGACACCCATGGGGCAATGACATCTAACCACTAGTGTCGTTGTTAATGTTGATTTTTGATTTCATGGATTTATTTCTTACGTAATTAAGTATTGACTTAATTATTTTATTTTTTATGATAGTTACAAAAATTATATTATTTTTATCAAGACATTTATGGGTGGTGTAGAGGTTAATATTGTTGTGTTGGTGTTACAATGTTGTTTATGCCATTAAGGCATTGTAATTTATCACTAGCATCTAATGCTAAGCAAGGTTAATATGTGTTAAATAATTTTTTATTATTTATTTATTTTATTTTTAAGAGGCTAAGCCACATGCATGCCTTAAACCTTGGAACTAATCTAGAGAAAGATACCAACCCCAACATAACATTTTATTGACCCAAAATTTGTATTGGGAAAAAGATTGTGATATTCGTTGTAACATCCCTCATATTTTTAAAGCCACTCAAACCATCACCAAAGCAAATAAATTAAATAATCCATTTAAATTACAACATCATAAATAATCAAAAATAAAATAATGTAATTAATCTACTCACTTACAATATTACAAGAAAAAGATAAATCTCATAAATATGAAACAATAAAAATCATTAAATTTTTTGAAATCTCATGCTCAATCCAGGTGAAAACATTATAAAATAATATACAAAGTCCATTTACATTCATGCCATAAAACATCCAAATACAAGTTACAATGATCATGTACAACAAGTATAAATACATCAATACACTCTCTAGTCACATGGCTCAAACACTTTTCCACCCAACCATGAAGCAATTACACTTCCCCAAATCCCTTCATGACATGAAGAAAACCCAGCCCTGCATGAAATGTCTAGCTACTTAGAACAACTGGCAGGTGGGAACACCCGATGCAACCTGATGTCTAAGATGCAATTCTAAATAATGAAATGCAAATTATCTCACAACAGAATGTGGAAAAGATATATATATATATCAATAAGTTTGCTAGAAAAAATATTCATCTATTTCAATAATAGCTCGTTTAGATCTAAACCTTTAAAACATAGTAACTAGATAATTCTCGAAAAGAGGAAGCCATCTCTGATAATCCACATTCGATATCCTAGCTAAAAAATAATCTAATCACATTCCTAGATGAAATCTATTGTTTTCTCCAAGAAATAAAATATATATAAAAAGAGAGAAAAATATCAACCCATTTCACCTATAAATCCATTGTAATTTCTTCTTTTTCCAAGCAACAATCATGGAAACGCATATTTATAATACAATAAAAAGAACATCATTCATTCACTCATTTATGTAATTTATTATAATATCTATAGTTTGGTTATGGTCTTTTAATATATATATATCATTGTATAAAGGGTTTTTTTTTAAAATAAAAATAAATGTTAAATTCTTTCCATTCAATAATGTCTCTCAATTTTAATGATTCAAATAGAATTGTTTTTTTAACAGTTATATGCAACCTTAAATCATGGAACTAAAAAATAAGAAGAATACGTGGGGATATGTGCTTGTTAAAATTGATCAAAATGCCAATTTTTTAATGTTGTTGCTGATCCTCTTCTTTGTCGCTATTCAAAAAACAAAATTACGTCTTCCTTTGCTGAACTGCTCACTAACTAATACAAATATTTTCAAAGCATTTATGGGTTTTGTTCCTCCCTTTTCTAAAATTTTAGAACAGTTTATGGTTTTAAATTTTGTCAAGAAATGACAAAGTTATCATTATTTTTCTCCCTATAGTTGTTAAAAACGTGATGGATGTCTTTTCCGTTCTGTCATCCCCTATTTATTTCTGAATCTTTGCTATTATTGGCATTTTTAAAATTAATATTAGCTTTTTTTTAGATTAATGGAGTCTTGTTCAAATTTACATGAGAGAAAAACGTCTATAAATAAAATTTAATAAGCTTAATTTTTACATGTCGCTGCATGACAAGATTATAATTCTTTTATTTCTTTTAATTAGATTTCTAATTATAATATATATTATTAATATAGTTTATTTGTTTTTGAAATAAAATATTCACTTAAATCACACAAGAAGTATTTAAAATAATATATGTATATGTGTATGTGTACACACACACAAATATATATATATATATATATATATATATATATATATATATATATATATATATATATATATATATATATATATATATATATATTGCAATTTAAATTTATAATTGTAGTACGTCTAATTTAGATATGGTCATTCATATTTAAATAAATAAGAAATGTTTATTATTTATTTATGATTAAATGATATATAACTATACATCAATTTAATAAAATACATCATTTCAAAACATAGTTATATCATTTAAAATATAAAACATAAAGATATTAATATTCATGACTAAATCAAACATTTGAAAGGAACTTACTGTTGCAATTAAAACGCAATATTTCTTAAGTATTTAATCATCCATCGCATTTATTATCCACACAATAATACGTATTAAACCATTCAAAATAATGCAATATGAGACTATGTGAGTGCATCAGGGTTAACCATCCCGACAGTTCTTGCCAAGTGGCTAGAACATCTCTATCTCAACCATGTTCTCGTCTTCGATGAGTACCTGCATTCATTTGCACTCAATCTCGATGTCAATAAGTTAGTGCCTCAAAAACATAGCCAAAATAAAATATTATAATCATCTCGATAATATTTAATATTTAAAACTATTTTCCAATTTATGGAAATATAATTGCATGATAATTACCTTCAAACACGTGGAATTTACTCAAAGTAAAACAACCATAGTAAATAGTTATTAATCTAAAATAATTTATATAGTCCATAAAAACGAGACGTGACAATATTTAACCACTTTTCTTCATCCAATTTTATGCGTTCATCATGCTTAATGACCCTTAGTATGTGAGGCCCTCTATCGACAATTATTGGATAGTGTTTTCTATCCTGAGTTGTTTGTGTCAATGATCTAAATCATGTTGTCCTTGACTTGTGATATATTTATTTATTTTGAACCCAAGATGAAAATGTGACTAAATTGATGTCACTTGTCTGCAATTGGCAAGAATTGGAAAAAATAGTTCATTCATCATCCAATTTAAAATTAAGTGTAGAATTTGTTCTTAAAATATAAAATTGGAAAAGATAGTCCATTCATCTTCTAGTGTAAAATTAAGTGTAGAATTTGTTCTTTAAATATTTTATTATTATATGAATAATTATGTTCAGGTTAGAATTTGAATAATAATAATATAGTTTTTAAGGTCTATGATGTTAAGTAGTGTTTTGGTTATGGTCTCTAAGAAAACTTATAACATATGGGATCACCTCATACTCCCGTCATAGGGAGGCACCTTACTGTACTACGAATATGAGGCGTGCAATCCTTACCCCCTGCATGATTTGACCCTGTGACCTCCCTTTCAAGGACACATATTTTTCACCATTAAACCAACTCAAATGAAAAAAAATTATAAAATAATAAAAATAAATAAAAATCCTTTTTGAAAGAAAAAGAAATTTTGACTAGTTTACGTCTAAATAAAATTAGGAATGTCCCCTTCTACGAAGGTGAAAATACGAGAAGGAAAAAAATTCAATTTTCATCCATAAATTGGTCCCGGTGTGGATTTATAAAGTGAAGGGTTCTAAATGTTGTGACACCTAATAAAAAAATGTCTGAAATTAATCCGACCTTTCCACGCACTATTGGAACTAGCAAAAGTGACCCTAAGAGAATTGAAAAAGAAAACTAACTTATCACGCATCATTGAAATTAGGAAGGGTGCTTGGTGAGAAATAATGGAAAGAAATCAATGTGTTTTTTTTTTTTTTTTTGGTGGGGTTGGTTGGGATGCACATACAATTATTAGGAAGAGATATTAAAGTCTTTAAATTTATTGGAAATTTAATTAGACATAGTCAATGATCAATTTTATACAATTAAATATATAGAGTGATTGTAGTCAATGTAATATATGTGTTTTTTTAAGTTGATAATATTGCGTATTTTTTCAAAATGTATTTATTCCTTGATATTGTGGGTTTTAGGTTCAACTCTTTTTTTGTTAAAAGAAATATCATAATTAGATTATTTTGTTTTTATTTTTATTTTTTTAAAATCATTTAATTTATACAATCAATAGAATTGACAATAAAATTCACAAATGTGTGTAGATTTATCTTATATTTTAATTGAGAAACGTCTATTTATTAAAATAAAATAAGATATGGTACAACGTTAATCATAAAAAAAATGGGTGGAAAAAATCACATTTCACGACCAAATTTATATTGAGGGTTAAAGAAAACCCCTCAAAAAAAGTCATAAAAAGTGATCACAAAATGACCACACCAAAAAAGTTGCATCACATCAATTGCGAGTAAAGCAGAGAAACTAAAGTACAAATAACATTAACAAGATCATTTAAGCAACAACAGCAAACATGGACATCGGGGGAGGCGGAGGAGATGGTGGACCCAGAGGCTTATCACCCCATCCTCCCATGGCCATAAGATCTCTGTCAACAGGAAAGGGCTCCCAACCAGAATTTTGTTGCTCTTCCAAAGTCTCATTTTGATTTCTTTCAAGGAAAATAGCCAGACCCAGGCATGGGAATTTGCCTTGAGGAGGCATACCCCAACCTTTGTTATCACCATTTTGGGACAGAAAAGGAGATTCCTAGTCCCAACAATCACCTCCAAATCGGGAGGAGCCACTCGGACCACCATGACAAGGAGAAGGCCAACGAGGTGGTGACCATCATGGAGAGCAACTCCTGCATTTGGATCTAGATCGCTGCCACCTTGGCCCACGTCCTCATCCCCAGGGGGTAAAGGATTCCATGGAGGATCAGGAGGTTCCCAGTTTATCGCACACGAGGCATTTCCCCAATGATCTAGCAAACACTAGAGGTGGTTGAGCTCCAAACAGACCTTGTTTGTTTGGCTTTGAATATGAAGAGTGACATTAGAAAGAATAATAATTTTGTTAGAAATAGAAAAGTTACGTTTCGACTCTTCATTATTAAAGTAAGCATAATTCCTAGCTTTCCATATTTAAAACATAATGTCAGCTCAAAAGATCTATCAAAAGTGATTATATTTTGTAGGCAACAAATCTAAGTTCCCCAATAGAGCCATCTTCCATGTGAAGAATTCTGGGAGAAAAGATTGGAAAAGAAAATGAATCAAATGCCACATAGACTGAGTGTGTGGACAAAACCAAAAGAGATGTTTAATAGTGTTTTGTTGTTGACAGGTCAAGCAAATAGGGTTAGGCACACCCAGATATTTGAGCCAGTCACCCACAGGTAAGCCCTGGTAAAGGAGGTACCATAAAAAGTGAGCTTTTTTGGGCTCAATAGAAGCAAACCACACTATGCTAAAATGCCTAGCCCAGATCCTATCACGGGAATAGAGATTCCATCTGATATTGAGCATATCAACTAGAATATGTTGAGGGGACAGTAATTGATATCCTAGTTGTGGAGTGTACTGAGTAAAAGGGGTGGTTGTAGGCTAATGTCAATTCCTCCACCAAGGAACAAGAGAATTAACTCCAATTTTATGCAAATATTTGTCAGGTATGGGGCCTTGAATTTATGTAATAGCATTTGCATTTGATTTTATTAGTTGATATTTGTTTTGAAATTGCTACCAAGTGAGCCAAACCCTACTCACTTTACAAAAAATGTCATTGATAACCTTCATGGTTTTTTTGAAAAGGCATAGCACTTTAACCCAGGGGACCAAGGCAAATGGAACATTGTGAAAATTAAGACAAGGCAACCACCAAAAGGATTGAGAGTTAATGGAGAGGCCATTTTTGAACCCTTCACTAGCCCAATTGAGGTGAGGCTTAAGCTTCTCCCAAGCCTTCCATAAATTTTGAATAACAATGGACCCCTTAATTTTGGCAGGCATTGGGGTGATAAGTAAATAGTGAAGCCCCAGGCCTTGTCAACTTTCCTACCATAAGGGAGACCTTGAGAGATACAATTGAGGAGAAGAATCTTCCAAGCTTCATCCCTAGAAAGACCTCTGATTATCCATTTGGCCATAAGAGCAAGCCCTTAGAGTTTAATATTGAGAAGACCAAGGCCCCCAACGTCCTTGGGATGACAACAAATGTTCTAGGTAACTCTATGGAAGCCCTTGTGTCCCTTAGAATTAACCCAAAGAAAATCCCTTAAATTTTTTTCTAATTTGTTGTTGCAACATTAGAAGGGGCTCAACATGAGGAATAGTAAACATGCATGGCTACCAAAACTTTATAACATATTTGAAACTTGTCAGCCAAAGACATAGGCTTAGTTATCCAAAAGGAAATATTTTTTTCCACTCTCTACACCACATAGGACCATAAGTCAGAGGGAGAGGCCCGAAAGGCAAAAGAAATGCATAAAAACTTGAAATGCACACCTGGTAGAATCCACTGCCATTAAAATTTTCAAGCCAAGGAGGTTTGGGGCCCAATGACTATCTGTAACATTGGGTCTTCCTCCATTGAATGGATGAGCCTGAAGCCAAATAAAATATGTGCAAACATTCCATAGCATTTTTAATGGATTTTTCCTCCTGTTGGAGAGTGAGAAAAGAATCATCCACATAATGGTCTTTTATAAGTGTCTATCAGATTGAGGGAGAGAAATACCTTTCACCAAACCCCTGACAACATAATTAACTAGAGGATAGTTAAATCCTTTTGTTGCAAGAACATATAAGGAGGGGGATAAAGGACAACCTTACCTTATGGAGCCTTGATTTATTTTATCGGATTCAGAGCTATCAAAGGTTTGTTTGGAGAAGGGCAAAAAATTGTTGATTGGCAAATGTGTTGGGAAACAGTCGTTATGGGAAGTGCTTCAGCAATGGGCAATGGGCTCTTGGCCAGTATTGAGACCTCCTTCCATCTCTTTACTATCTAATGGATTTTTTTTGCTTCAATTTCAGTCGGTAGATGAAAAAGATTATGTGTGGTCAAATGGCTCTTGGTTCGTAGGTAATCAAGGGGTGTTTATGTGCCCATGGGCTCCTTTCTTTGATTCAGATTCCTTGATTATTTCACAAGCCCTGATATGGATAAAGTTTTATAATCTACCCTTAGCCTTGCAAGATTCTGGTCTTTTTAACCAATTGGTGAGCAAACTGGGAGTCTTTGTTAAAATTGATGATTCTATTGAAGCTCACAAGAATTTTGCCCAAGTATGTTTATTGGTTGATTTATCTAAACCTTTGTTTCATTCTCTTAATATCTCTTCTTCCCATGGAGTTTGGTCTCAATTTTTTTAACTTTGAAGGTCTTCTATTTAGATGCTTCAAATGTAATAAATTGGATCATAAGATGGATGCATGTCCAGAGAAGGAATTTAAAGATTCCCAAGCTTCGATTGTTCAGAAATGGGTTAGAAATATTGGATGCCTGAATCGTAATCTGGTTTATAGTTTGTATGGGACAGCGAAATCAAACTCAGTTGAGGATACACCTTCAGAAGCTTCTATAGAGTTTCAACATTCTCCGCATAAGAATGAGAGTATGGAGACTATAGAGGATATGAATGTTATGGAGTTAGGGCATCCTTCTTCCAATAAGTAGGAAAAGACAACAAATATTTTGAATTACGGGCAAGAGGATTCGGATAAATTTTCTCCAATTAAAGATAGTCCCCTAGTGAAAGAAAGCTCAAAAGAGGAGGAAGAATGATGGGAGGAAGAAGAAGAAGAGCTAGAAAGTAAGGTTGTTTTGTATATTGCTCAGTCAGAAAGTGCAATAAAGACCCCCAACTTCGGTCTAAAAGGAAAAAGAGGAAGGAAGATGGAAGCATAAAGGTTGCCGCTGGATGCTCAAAATTCTATTAATGGTGGCACCCAATGGACCATGGAATCGTTGTTGTCCAATAGAGGCAGACACTTGCAAAGATCAAATGGATGAATTGAAGACTTGCGTAGGGGTGGTTTTCCTATTTTCTTTGGAAGCTTATTTTTTCTTGGCTCTTAGTTTAATTGTTTAAATTTTTTGAGTGCCTATTTTTTTTGAGTGTTTACATTTAGGCCAACTAGTGGTTGGGGAGTTACCTACAAAGGTAACTAAGTTTTGCTCAATCATACAATGGAATAGCGAAGGCTAGTTGCCTTCACATTAGATCTAACATTCATTTGGGAATGGGTGAACTACAACCAACCCTAATTCTACATTTGAAGGTGATCATAGTAAATATGTAGGTAGCTTTTGAAGTGGGTGTGAGCATAATGTACTAACTCTTAGGATGCTCTCCTAGAGTGAGCGTTATGAATAACTAATTTTGGATGTTCTTGGAACATGTGTTTAAGCAAATAGCCTTTAGATCTCTTACTTTAACATGAACTATATAGCATTCTTCTTCATGTAAGTGTATCTTGTTAGTTTATGTGGTATGTTCAAATGTATGGTTGCTTGGTAAAAATCCTCTTTGATTATTTTGTAAAGTAATCTTGTTTTCTCTAGTATTAACCTTGGACACTTCGAGCAATGTAAGCCAAATATTATTGAGACTTTGGTCTAATTGGATCACTAGAATGTAAGTTCCTTGTCATGGTGGACTCTTGTTTATGTTATCACGTGAGAGTGCTTTGGGTAAGCACACACATCTTGGGATGTTAAGGTGTGTTATGATAAACGACCTTTGGATGTGTCATTTCATCTTGAGTAGATGACTAGAGCTTTAGCATCTCACTTAGATCCCTTGTTGTCTTAGAGTGTTAACTTGGTTTTGGTGATGACGTCTCATAGAAGAGGCCATCACAAGTGAAAGGAAAACTACATCAGACCCTGAATCCATGGAGTGGATATGTAGGTTGCCCAAGTTGTGTGGGGGCATTAGGTCTAGCCCATAGGCAAGGTTAGGGGTGCCTTGTCTTCATCTTTCATGTTGGACTTGAACGTTGTTGTTTGGAGTAGCTTTATATGTAATATTAATTAAATAAAAATTGAGATTGATATGTGTGTAATTGTTAACCCCTTTATATTAATTTTTTTTTGGTTTAATTTTAGTTACTATGTGATGAATTTATTTTTGTAACTTCCTTTGTGTTGTGTGCCTTGAGAGTATAATTTTTATATTTTTAGTTGAGACTCTCTCTTAGTGAGCCTTAGGGTGGTTATCCCTTTATAAAGTAAATTATTGCCTTGGTCACCATTGTTCCCCTTGTGTGTGTTAACTCTAAGATGTATGTTTGAATGTCTTAGTGACATATAAAATCAGTAAAACATAATTAAGTTAAGCCTTCTATCTATGAAATCATACTAATGTGACTTGTCCCTCTTCCTTGATGAGGACATTAAGAAAAATGATTTTTGAAATCACATTAGATCATAACCTCTCTCTAATATATTTGTATTCTTCTTCCCAAGGAAACATTATGGTGGAAAGTAATTGAATTAAATAAATCATATTATAATTGTGTGTGTCATACTTCTATTTCATGTTGGCAACATTAAAAAAAAAAAACTATTAAATAAAAACAAATAAACAATTGAACAATAATTCACTTAAGTAAACAAAAATAATTACATGGGGAATAATGGTTAAATACGAGATGTATTACCTTCTTCCCCTCTTATAAAAGCATCATCCTTGATGTGTTAATCAAACATTAAGTGATAAAAAACAAATGTAGTTACAAAGGATACCCTAAATTATAACTCAAGCAAACATAATTAAAGCAACATCAAGTATTTCTTGTGTTATATGGATAAAACATAGTGTCATTTTATGGTTTAATGTCCTTTAAATTTTAAAGTATTCTCTTATTTTTCAATCAATGTTTCACATGCCATGAAAAATTTTCATTTTAAGTGTCTTAAACAAAGATTTCACTTATTACAAGGTTTGAAATTCTCAAATTTGAACATCATTTTTGTTATTGTGTAATTGGATTCTTTTTGAATATAATATATATATGTATGTATGTATGTATATACATAAACATATATATGCATATATATATATATATATATATATATATATATATATATATATATATATTCATACACACACACACATACATATATATACATACATACATATGTGTGTGTGTATGAATACATACATACATACATATTTGTACACATACACACACACACACACACACACACACACACACACACACACACACACACACACACACACACACACACATATATACACACACACATATACATATATATTTGTGTGTGTGTGTGTGCGCATGTGTGTGTATACATATATACATAAACATATATATGTATATATATTCATACACATACACACACACACACACATATACATATAAATACATATATACATATGTGTGCATGTGTATGAATACATACATATATGTATGTTGACCATTTTGGTCCTGCAAGCCAAAATCGGTCCCCCTTTTTTTACCCTGCTATTCTAAGCTAGTAATTTTTTTGATTTTGCACTAGTCTTGTTTCTACGGATTTTTCAGGCATTTCTACGGACTCTGCAGGCATTTCTACGGACTCTGCAGGTGTTTCTACAGACTCTGCAGGCTTTTCTACTGACTCTGCAAGGAGTTTCTACGGACTCTGCAGGAAATTTCTATGAACTCTGCAGGCGTTTCTACAGACTCTGCAGGCAAAGACGAGTTCCCAACACTTAGGTGCAAAAGGAACCATTCAAGTGCCCTTGCGGAGGGTAGGGAGCATTTTCAAAGGGACCAAAGAGAAGGCCGAAAATGCACAAGGCAAGATGGAATTCCTTCAAAAAAGTGAACACGAGAATTTCTTCAGACAAAATGTCTGGAGGAATTCCTTTAGACATTTTGTCTGAATAAATCCTTCAGAAGAAAATTTCATGGAAAAGACAAGGTCAAAGGCATAAAACTATTTCTTTCAGGCTTTTCTGAAGGAATTCCTTCAGACAAAAAGTCTGAAGAAATTCAAAAAAAGCCACGAGGAAAAAGCCCAAGAAAAAAACTCCGAAGGAAAGGAAAAGAGCAAGATAATTCTTGCAGACATTTTGTCTATAGGAAAAATGGCCGAAACAAAAGCCCGACCAGAGAAAAGCCGAAGGAAAGGAAAAGGCTGAGGAAATTCAAAGGGGTGACAGGCTCAAAGACGTCAAAATCAAGCATGATGAACTAGCCGTTGGAAGTTTAAATGCAGTGATAGGTGTGACAGATGTCAAATTTAAGGCAGTGAAATAGCTATTGATTTTGAAAAGGCTTAAGGACAGGCTGCGAGTGAACTCAGTGACCCACCAAAAAGATAACCCTGAGGGCCGAAGGAGACAGAGAAGACAAAAATAGGAAGAGACAAAGTGCAAAAATGGATAAACAATCCAGGTGGCAAAGAGAGGTGTCGACTCAAGGATTTACTCCTGCAGTTGGAATAGTGCTTGCCAAGTGGTCATCAAACGGTGCAAACAGTAAGCGGTGCAGCCTATTTTCTCCACTTTGCATTTATGAGTAGACAAACTGCGTGAATATTTGAAAGGGAATAGTCTGTTTACAAAAAAGAGGCCTGACCCATGCTTTCACATTAATGTTTGAATGCCAAAGTCAAAGCAGGAGCTGACATAACATTATCTATCAAGTGGCTTCCTCTTCTCGATGCTCTCAACGCACATGGGCTAGTTTGTCAAAGGGTGCCAAAAGTCTTTTCCAGAAAGCACCAAAGTTTTTCCTCTTCTCTTTATATATTGTAAAGTTCTCATTTTGAGGAAGATCTCTTATCTCGTAAGGCAAAGCTCTGCCCAAAAATCTCTGGGTTTGTAAGGCAGAACTCTGCCAAATTTTACCTTGAATCAAGACTTAGCATTTTTACCTCCATTCTGAGTTTGCACTTTCATATGTGTCTATAACTTTGTTCTGTGTTAAGTCATTTTCCTTTATGCTTTCGCAGGATGATTTCAGCATGTCTAGTGCATTGTGAGCTTTTCTTTTGTAGGTTTGCCAGAAGTGTCCCTAGAAGAGTATAGGTGCCTATAAATAGATTGCCATAGTGTGTCTGAGGAAGCCTCTGGTATTTCTTCCTCCCTGTATATCCACAAACCCCTAGCTCACTGATGTAGAATCATTTCTCGTGTCAAATGAAGTGTATGGGAGCTTATTCTTGGTGAAAAGTGTATGTTCAGGCTGAGTGGATCAACTTTTTTGGTGTATCATCTTTTAGTTTAGGTTTAGGTTCTATTTTCAACATCCTTCTCCCTTTTCAACCCCCCCCTTTTTTCATTTATTTGTTAGCAGTAGGAATCCAGGACCTAAAAGATACATCGAAGGGAGCTAGCCCTTATCTAGAGACTCTCCCCCCAATTTTTCTAGGCCAATAGGAAAGAGGGGAGTTTCCATTGTGACGTGTGGAAGGCAGGAGCTCAGCCTCTTGTCAAGGGTGCAATCCACTGTGTCAACAGTTTTTGGCACACCTAGTGGGACCAACTAGGACAAGTTTTGTCCAAAGAGTTAAAGAATTTTGGTGTGTTCTTCAACCAACCAGCCTTTGGAGGCTTTTTCATCAACACCAATGGTGACTCTGAGTTGAATCAGCTGGTTAAGTAGTCTTGGGGCCATCAAGAAATCACTTTTTGTATAACTTTGGTGAAGCTCAAGTTGTCATGGAACCACCTCAAACTCCAGCATTACTTCCCTCATTATTGAAGGGTAACCAGGAGAGTTGTTTGGGGTAATTCCCTGAAGATTTTGAGCTTGATCAAAACCACATAAAAGAAAACAAGGTCCATGGTTTTGAGCAATGGCATTATACACACCAAATATGTTTTCAATTGAAGTAGCTCTTCTTGTGCATCAACAGACCCTTCTTAGTCTTCCTCAACTCCCTCAGGTCTCTCAACATGGTGGCAAGATCTTGACTTGGAAGCAAACAATGGAATCATGGGGTAGGAAGCAGGACAAGAAAGGTTTTGCTCAAAACCTTGAAGAAGACAAAGCTACTCATACTCATCATGATGATGCTGGTGACCTCCAAGAAAGGATTTTTCAAGAAGACATATCCAAGAGAATTACAGAGTTGGAATCCAAAGCGAGATTCCTCAGCCAATGTGTGATGGATGCAACAGTTTCCATGTCTGAACACACCCCATCTACACATTTTCAAGAGAGCTATCAGGCCACATCTGATATAGATGAAGTGCTGGCCAAATGGAAAGAGGAGAATCATTTGATTCTAGCTCAAGTACTGCCTCCTCTTCCACATGGTTTTAATCGTCAGCCTTCCATTGCATCCCTTCTCAAGGAGGAACCTATTTTTTAGGAGGCAAGTGAGGAAGAAAAGATCCAATTTGTAGTTTCCCAAGAGGCTATCATGAGTGACAATGAAGAGGAAATCATCATCGATGCTCCTTGTGAAGACATCATTAGCAATGGAAAAGACACAGGGCATGCATACATGCAGATGTTCCAATAATATGAGGAGGAACGTAAGCATGGTGAACTCTCTCCTCATTTGTTTGATGAACTTCCTTGGTTCTTCGATGAGGATGATGACCATGCCATGGAGCCAAAGTTGGAGGAGGATCAGGAGAATGTCTTTGAACAACTAGAGACTCTGATCCTTGACCAAGAAAAGGAGAGGCTGGTCTCTCTTGAGGAAAACCTTGAAGAAGAGAGTTTTGAACAAAGAGGTGATGTTCTGTGGGATGAGCAATCAATTTGTGATTCCATTTCAGACATCAAAATAGTCACCCTTCTTCAAGAAAGCCTTGAGGGAGTAGAGGATGAGTTTGAGAGGCTCTTCAATGAAACATAAGGGAACGAGTCAAACCATGATGCACTGCAAAGGGACCATGCACATCAACGGGCTTATGGTGATGAGCCAATAGCCAATGATTTCTTGGTAAAATGCACCAAAATTAAGGACCAAAATTCAATAATCTTCCAAGGACAAGAAGAGTACATATATGTTGGAAGCATGTTCGACTCTGATCCACTCAGATGCAAGCCAATCGAGGTGGCAGGTCACCAAGTCTCCATTCCATTCAGCCACTTGTCTGGCACCGTAAGTTTCTTAGCTAGGAAGGAGACTTAAGAAATTTTCCCTTTGATCTAGGATGGAGGCAAATATACCTAGTTAGCTGTATATAGTAGTTTGCTTTTAGTTTTCTTTCCCTGTTTTCCCTAAGTGCAGTTTGCACAAGTAGTGTTTTTAGCCTTGTGTGTGTTTTCCTTTGTGTGTGGGGTAAAAAGCTCATGATTGATTCTTGGATCTCTCGAGGTTGTTGTTAACCTTTTTTCAAAGCTACATTTTGACTCCGTGCCCAATGGATTTTAAGCATAGCAGGCATGCTTCCCTTGGGAGTCACCAATTTGTTGACCATTTTGGTCCTGCAGACCAAAATTGGTTCCCCCTTTTTTTCCCCTACTGTTCTGAGCCAATAATTTTTTTGATTTTTCACAAGTCTTGTTTCTACAGACTCTGCAGGCATTTCTATGAACTTTGCAGGCATTTCTACAGACTCTACAGGTGTTTCTACGGACTCTACAGTATTTTCCATGGACTCTGGAAGGAGTTTCTACAGACTCTGTAGGAAATTTCTATGGACTCTGTAGGTGTTTCTATAGACTCTACAGGTAGAGACAAGTTCTCGACACTTAGGCGCAAATGGAACCATTCAAGTGCCCTTGCGGAGGGCAGTTCCAGACTCAAGTGCCCTTGCGGAGGGCAGGGAGCATTTTCAAAGGGACCAAAAAGAAGGCCAAAAATGCATAAGGCAAGATGGAATTCCTTCAAAAAAGTAAACATGAGAATTTCTTCAGATAAAATGTCTAAAGGAATTCCTTCATACATTTTGTCTGAAGAAATCCTTCAGAAGAAAATTTTGTGAAAAAGACAAGGCCAAAGGCATAAAATGATTTCTTTCAGACTTGTCCGAAGTAATTCCTTTAGATAAAAAGTCTGAAGAAATTCAAAAAAATATGAGGGGAAAAAGCTCAAGAAAAAAACTCTGAAGGAAAGGCAAAGAGCGAGACAATTCTTGCGGACATTTTGTTCACAGGAAAAATGGTCGAAACAAAAGCCTGACTAGAGAAAAGATGAAGGAAATGAAAAGGCTGAGGAAATTCAAAGGGGTGATAGGCCCGAAGACGTCAAAATCAAGCACGATGAACTAGCCATTGGAAGTTTAAATGCAGTGACAGGTGTGCAAACGTCAAATTTAAAGCGGTGAAATAGCCATTGATTTTGAAAAGGCTTAAAGACAGGCTGCGAGTGAACTCAATAACCCACCAAAAAGATAGCCCCAAGGGCTGAAGGAGATAGAGAAGACAAAACCAGGAAGAGACAAAGTGAAGAAATAGACAAACAGTCCAAGTGGCAAAGAGAGGTGTCGACTCAAGGATTTACTCTTGAAGTTGTAACAGTGCTTGCCAAGTGGTGATCAAATGGCACAAATAGTATGCAGCATGGCCTATTTTCTACACTTTGCATTTATGAGTAGACAAACTACGTGAATATCTAAAAGGGAACAGTCTATTTGCAGAAAAGAGGCATGACCCATGCTTTCACATTAATGTTTGAATGCCAAAGTCAAAGCAAGAGTTGACACAACATTATCTATCAAGCAGCTTCCTCTTCCCGATGCTCTCAACGCACATGGGCCAGCTTGTCAAAGGGCGCCAAAAGTCTTTTCCAAAAAGTGCCAAAGTTTTTCCTCTTCTCTTTATATGTTGTAAACTTATCATTTTGAGGAAGATCTCTTAGCCCATAAGGCAAAAATCTGCCCAAAAATCTCTGGGTTTGTAAGGCAAAACTCTGCCAAATTTTACCTTGAATCAAGACTTAGCATTTTTACCTCCATTCTGAGTTTGCACTTTCGTATGTGTCTATGCCTTTGTTCTGTGTTAAGTCATTTTCCTTTATGCTTTCACAGGATGATTTCAACATGTCTAGTGCATTGTGAGCTTTTCTTTGGTAGGTTTGCCAGAAGTGTCCCTAGAGGAGTATAGGTGCCTATGAATAGACTGCCATAGTGTGTCTGAGGAAGCCTTTGGTATTTCTTCCTCCTTGTATATCCAGGGACCCCTAGCTCACTATGCAAAAGCATTTCTCGTGTCAAATGAAGTGTATGGGAGCTTGTTCTTGGTGAAAAGTGTATGTTCAGGCTGAGTGGATCAACTTTTTTAGTGTATCACCTTTTAGTTTAGGTTTAGGTTCTGTTTTCAACATCTTTCTCCCTTTTCAACCCCCCCTTTTTCATTTATTTTTTAGTAGTAGGAATCTAGGACCTAAAAGATACATCGAAGGGAGCTAGCCCTTATCTAGAGACTCTCCCCCAATTTTGCCAGGCCCATAGGAAAGGGGGGAGTTTCCATTGTGACATGTGGAAGGTAGGAGCTTAGTCTCCCGTCAAGGGTGCAATCCACTACGTCAACAATGTACACACACACATGTACATATATATGTGTATGTGTATATGTATATATGTATGTGTGTATACGTATACATACACACACACATGTGTGTGTGTGTGTTTTGATTAAAATAGTTGATATCAATTTTCTTAGGTAGTTCTAATATTGTCATCCAAACCCTATCACAATCCAATTGAAACACCAAGAATTTTTATTGTAAAATAATTTTGATAAATAATATGTTCAAAAATAGTATAGATCTATTATAATATCATACTAAACAAGATGATCGCCATCCTATGGTGAAAGTGCACTGAAAAAGTAAAGTGACATTTGAATAGGGCAATGTCAATGTTGAAATAAAAGAGTAACCACTGTGCTATGGAAATAATCTCCTTAGACCTCTCAAGAAAATTCTCCTTTGACCTCCCAAGAAATAATGAAGCAAATGACTTATCTGATTCATGTATAAGATCATAAAACTTCCTTATACCTCCCAATAAAAATTTTACTTAGACCCCCCCAAAAACAAGAAAGCAAATGTTTTAGCTAAATCCTACATGAAACCACCATGTCTGGTGGATGGGAAGGGTGTTGTCATGAACCTGCCTATGTAGGTTCCCATCATGACCCTATAGATATATTCCAAGATACTTTTTCTCCTTCATACCCACACAAGGAAAATAACATGTACATTACGAACATATATGAAACCAACATTTAATCATAAATAAAAATATTAAAAAGAAAATAACTCCATAACACTATTAGATAAAACACCAAGTGGCCACTAAAGAGAGTCATAAACAAAAATAATAAAATATTTTAATTCAATTTAAAATTAACTCAATAATCATAAAATAAGTTCTTTATCACCTCTCAAATCAAAGAGAATGTCAAGTGTTGGTTTTGAAAACAAATTAAAAAGGAATCCAAATCAAAATAAAATTTGGCATAACAATTTTTCGAAAAGTTTACATTATAGAACTATGTGGCTAAGGAAGTCATCTAAAGGGAGAGAAAAAATATAAGCCTTAATTACCTCTCAGAGGTAAGAGAAAAACATCACTCTCCATATGTTTCCCAAAAGGGTTAACAATGATGTATCATAGGGTAAATCATAAGGGTTATTCTTTCAACAACCACTAAGGGGCAAATGGAAGAACACATCATTCCTAAGGTGGCCATTATGTAGGAAGAGTCTATGGTGCTCATGGTGCACACACCTAAAATATTTAGGCAACTACTTCATGTAATGGGTGAAATTGGGTTTTCAACTTACAATAAGCTCCACTTCCTAGCCTGTAACTTAGTTTAGACTAATATAAACATGGTTCTACTCCACCCTTAAACACCATACTTGCCTCAGTGCTCAATCACTAGAATAGTGATGTAGGGTTACACAACATAACACACCACTACATAACAAAAGTTTCACTTAGACAACAAATGTTTTCTTCAATCAATGTTACTTCATGCTACATTTCCACACATGAGGTTTACATATAAGGTACATCACAAACACATTTACATTTAAAAAATCACAATTGGGCTCAATACAATAGATGTCATACTTGTACCCTGACATACACACACTACGATCATATAACAATATTGTTTATATAGAGAGGATCCATTGTTTAATAAGTTTGGTACATATACAAAATGATGCATGGGTTAACATAATATTTTACAATTACACATGTACATAAACAACTACAAAAATTAAGGATACACATTTTTATCTCAAAATACATTGTTTACATTGGTTCATGATAATGGATCCAACCATATCACAATATAATAACACAATGCCAACGGTAATACACAAGGATCAAAGTAGTTTCATCAGTCCAACTGATGTACCTATGTCATCATTAATGACATTGCTAACATCCATCATCAGTCCAACTGATGCACCTATGTCATCTCTAATGACATTGCTGACAACAATCTACCACTTTATTGTCAATATAATATGATAAGCGATCATTTCGCACATAGCACCCAGTGCCACAAGAGCATCCCATGGGAATATGCATGTTTTTATGTCTGAGCACTAATGAATATCAAATGCTATAGTACCTTTATGTATAAAAGTCTTATGAATCATACTGACCAAATTGAAAGTATACATTATGTTTTGTGTCTTCTATAGAGGGTAACTAAACCAACCATATTTATTTTCTAGTGTTGAACCCATGCTCAGATACCAAAACTTCATGCACAAAAATTATCCTCAAAACTTATGTTTTTTAACTTAAGTGAATGATTGCTCAATTGTTTATCTATTATTGCTTACAAGTTTAACTTTTTTAACATTTCTATTGTACAATAGAAGTGTGACACACATAATTATAATATTATTTATTCATTTATTTATTTTAATTATTTTCCATAACAAGGATTCATTAGGAAGCGAAATACAAACATATTAGAGAGAGGTTATGATCCAATGTGATCTTAGAAATTATTTTTTTAATGTCCTCATCAAGGAATATGGACATGTTACATTAGTATCATGTCATAGATAGAAGGCTTAACTTAATTATATTTTATTGATTTGATAGGTCAATAATACATTCAAACATACATCTTAGAGTCAACACACACAAGGGGAACAATGGCAAACAAGGCAACAATTTACTTTATAAATGTGTTACGACCCTAAGGCTCACCAAGAGGGAGTATCAACTAACACTATGAAACTCTACTCTCAAGGGCACACAACATAAGGGAAGTTACAAAAATACATTCATCTCATAGTAGCTAATATTAAACCAAAACAACTTAATGAAAATGGATTAGCAATTACATACAAATCAAAATCAAAGTCACCCTTAACCTAGCCTATGACCTAGACCTGATGCTTCCACCACAAGTTGGGTAGCCTATATATCTACTCCATGGATTCAGGGTCTAATGTAATTCTTCTTGGACTTGTGATGCCTCCTCCACAAGACATCATCAGTAAAATCGGGTTAGCACTCTAAGCCAACAAGGGATCTAATATGTCACTCAAGTGAGCTTCTAAAACTATAGTCATCTACTTAATATGAAACGAAGCATCCAAATATAGCTTATCATAATACACCTTAACATCACAAGGTGTGTGTGCTTACCCAAAGCACTCTCACATGGTAACACAAATAAGAGTCCAATGTGATAAGGAACCTATGTTCTAGTGATCTAATGAGACCAAATTCTCAACAATATTTGGAATTACACTGCTTAGAGATGTTTCATATCTTGATCTATTCTATAATAATTTCCAAGATTAAGACAGGATAAAAGAGAATACTTACAAAAAAATCAAAGAAGGTTGTTACCCAACAACTGTACATCTGATCACACTACACAACTAGAAACTGATAAGATACACATACATGAATAAGAATGATATATAGTTCATGCTAAATCAAACACTTTAAATTTTATTTATTTAAACATGTGTTCCATGAACACCCAAAATTAGTTAGTTGTAATGCTCACTCTAGGAGAACGTCCTAAGGGTTAGTATGTTATGTCTGCGCCCACTCCCTGAGTTGCCTACATATATGTGGTGATCACCTTTACACGTAGAATCAAGGTTTGTTATAGTTTATCCATTCCCAAATGAGTGTTAAATCAGATGTGAAGGCAACCATCCTTCGCCATTTCGTTACACGATTGAGTGAAATGTAGTTACCTTTGCAGGTAACTCCCCATCCACTACTGGCCTAAATGCATATAGGCACTACCAAGGGTTACAATGGTATCCAAACATATGGGAAGCACATGCATTAATAATTATAAGTTCGAGCATGAAAAATAATCCTTACTCTATTCTAAAATAATTCTTAATAGGACCCCTTTTTAGACCTATCAAGAGTACTCTAAGATTTTAAACATATGATCGCAATATTTGTTTTTTTTTAAACCTAAATTAATGTGATATAATCTATTTTATTGAAAATTTAAATGTGTACCAAGTAATCATTATAAGTAATATTCTTTATTATATATATGGCCTACTTAATCAATACACATTTAACACACAACTACATGAATAATGACATGAGCCAAAATGACGTTATTCCTCTTTGTTGAGGATAATAGTTGTAAACTATGTATCTAAATGTACATAAACTTTCTTTTTTCACCAAGTTGATATGTCAAATCTATCAAATTAATCTATTCAAATAATAAATAACCATATTAGTATTAAATTTTATTAAACATAAAATATTAATAACATACATTATATTACACATAATATCACTATAACATCTATTAAATTTCTCATGTTATTATTCTATATTTATCACTATATTAACATTCAATCTATTTATTTACTATTTTACTAATATGTTCTTCAATTAATAAATTTTGTACTCATACAATACATCATTCTCTTAATTATATAATTATTGTTGTTACACTTTCATTATCACAATTATACTCAAAACAAAGTCATACAATATATAGTTGCTCCTCCACTTAATTCTATACGATTAAATTATTTATATATATAAACCTTGTAGTTTTATATGCACCGCATAATTAAATATTTCAGGTTAAATTCAAATATTTACAAAGTTTTCTATATTAATATATTGGCCATGGAATTTGACACAAAATAAGGACAAACATATCTATAATTGTATCAACGGATTTTCAACCCTCGAACACTTTTAGAGATTTGATATCAACTTTTCTTGATTTATAGATTTTTTTCCCCAAAATATACTAAAATTTTCAATCTAAAATAAAAGTCCACAAATTAAAAGAAAAATCATCAAAGGCACTGATAAAGAATTGAACAACTATAACTTATTATAAAACAGGATATTTGAAACTAATCATTTTAAATTCCAACTCAGAGAGAACCCAAATTGTTTTTTTATATCTTAACTCTAGAAAACAATGCAGATGAAGTAATATACCATCAAATGAGTTGTAGATTGACGAAGGTTTACGGGTGCTTCAATTATTTATAGTTACCGTATTTGGCAATCACATTATGTAGGGGAGGGGGAATTGGGAATTTAGATTTTCTAGAAAATGTTTGGAAGTTTTTATTTGAATTTTATTTATTTATTTATTTTGGAATTACATTAACGTAAATTTATATATTCAAAATTATGAAATATTTATAATTGCATTATTTTTTTTAAGAGTAGATTAGAATATGTCAATGAAATTATTTAAATTTTAATAATAATATTATTATTAAAAATAAATTTTAACAATAATATTATTATTAAAAATAAATTTAGATACATTTAGGAATTTCATTGTCAATTATGTTAAGTGTGTAAAGTAAATGATTTTCAAAAGAATAAAAGAAAAACAAAATAATCTAATTTTGATATTTTTTGTAGCAGAAGGAGAGTTGAACTTGAACCCTGTAGAGTTTGGTGATAGATACACCTTGAAAAATTCTGCAATGATGTCAAATAAGAAAGGCACATATATTTCATCGACTGTAATCTCTCTAAATACTTGATTGTTTAAAATTGGTTCTTTATCATGACTAGTTGGATTTTTAATAAATTCAAAGACTTTAGTATCTCTTCCCAATAATCATATGTTGTAAATGTCACACCTAGTTTCCTCTACAAAATGTTTAAGCATTAGTATTGGATTTTGAGACTACTAATTTATAGTTCTGATTTTTTGTCTAGGTTGGATATGCATATGTTGTAAGGGTGACAATTATATTATTTGTTATGTGATTAGTATCTTGATTGATAGTTGTTGCATACATATTATGATGATTTATTATCATGATGATTGATTTGCAGATTATTTACATTCAACATTTTATTTATGATTATATGTTGATGATTATTATGATTTCAAACTAACTACCTATTTATTTGATCCAGGTGGTTGCACGACTGTCTCGCCCTCATAGGCAATATAGAGGGAGAGTATCATTGGAGAGGGGGGTGTAGATACCTACATTAAGGGTTGAGAGACTTTCGTCGAACCCGCACACACCACATCTAGTTTTATGAGAAATGAATACTACTTGTATTGGTTGTTTGGTAACAACTGAGTCTTATTTGCTTTATTGAGTTTCACAGATTGTGATTTTCATATGTATGTTAAATATTGTTTAGAACCTATTGTGTTATGTTGATCTTCACTACATTATGAGTTGCAAATGCATGAGTGTGTTGATCTAGATGGATTATTTATGCATCTCATTTAGTTGGTCACATTAAGATTTTTATGACATGATATAGAAATGATATTGACCATGTTAGATTGATTTATTGATCTTATTTAATTGTGCTTTGATAAATCTTGATTATATTTATAGTTATTGGGATTTCAAGTGTTAATTATCATGTTTAGTTACTTGTTTATCTTGATTTGGTTACCATTTGCCCCATTTTGGTGACAATACCCCAAAGCAAGCTGATTCACATGGACTTCAAAGCTTTACTTGTTATGGGCATTTATGTACATAGGCTTACATACATCATGAGGTTGAATGGAAATGAAAGTTAGGTTTTGTTTTGGGAATTCCATGATTTAATATTATGATGATTATTATTATGGTCATAGGCTTCAAAGTGAAAAAAGTATATAAAAGACTAGGGTTTATTTTTGTTATTGTTATGATTGTGAGGTTTGACCTCATTATTATAATGATGGAGAGTTATTCTACCGCCATGCCCAAATATGGAGTTTTTGACTACGATTGAACATAACTAAAGGAGTGGTGCTTTGATGAAGGGAAGTTACATGGTGGGTAGCTTGCAGAATAGGAGGAGATCTTCCAGGTCATGCAGGACATGCATGGACAATGGGAAGATAATAAGAAAGAGAATGAATGGAAGGAAAAGAACATGATAGATAAGGAGAAAGAGAGCTCGACATTTTAGAGAAAATGGGTCTATCATTTCACCTATTGAACGACAAAACCCACTATAACCAAAACGGTTTACCTTTCTTTGATAATATATTTAAATGGAAAGAAAAAGGAAAAATAAAGTGAGTTTTATTTTGAGTTTCATGGAGTTCGTTGAATGTGTGAAATGATAGGTTTTAGTAAAAATTATTACTTTAAACCCTAGGTTAACAAGTCTATAGACCTAGAGATGGAACTTAGTTCCATCCTCAGGCCTATAGAGCTGAGGGTCGATCCATATCTAATGAAGATATAGCCTATGTTGATTTTTGAGATTTGTTATTTGATTGTTATGGCATTGACTTGAATGATATCAAATTTCTCCCTCTTCAAAACCCTTGAGTTATTACCAAGGGACTTATTTTGAATGGTTATAATCCTTATATACTTATACTAATTGTTTATTAGAGGGTTTTTACTAAATGTACATAAGAAGATATAAAATTTGAGTGCATCTTTTTTATATAACTAGGACTTGTGCCCAATTAATAGTTTCCTTGTCATGAGAATACACATATAAATGTTTATATATATAACCCTGCACACATGTATATGTATAACACTCACACTTGACCCTATATGGAGATTGTGACTAGGCTTATAGAGAAATGTACAACTGTAGGTCTTGATAATAAATCTGAGTTTTGTAACTAGTATTTAGATTGGCTCTTAATTCAATTAATTTAATATGAACTGAGTAATTGCTAGAGTTACAATAGGGTGATGGGAATAGAATAATATAAAACTATATAGATGTATATGCATGAATACACGTGCGTGTGCACATGCACACACACACACACACACACACACACACACACACACACACACACACACACACACACACACACACACACACACACACACACACACACACACACACACACACACACACACACACACACACACACCCCTTATGTCTTTATGAGTGAATATGAACTTTATGGATATTGAAATCTTTGCATAAATAGATAAGTCTATAATCACTAGGCAAAAACTTACCTTGAGTTGTTAATCTAGAATATTTAGATGATTGTATACCTATATATAGTTTGAATTGAGATTAGTAAATTGAAATAAAAATTACAAATGAATATTGAGTTTTACATGTACATTTATAGATAAGTGTAGATTGAAATAGGAAAACCTGTATGGGTTTGTATAGAAACACATATAAATACAATCAAGAATTTTACAGACCTGTATAATATCAATGATCATGATGAATAGGATTTATAATATAGACCTTCATAACTTATGTTGTTATTATGTATATATGAATGAATATGCATATACATTCTTAAAAGAAAATTACTTATGCAAATAAGTAGACAAACAAATATAGTAAGTTACATAAAGTCATATTGTTATATCAAATGATTTATGTACAACTGATAGTAATCGTGGGAAATTCTGAGTTAAACACATATAAATGATTGTTTTACTATGGAAGTTGAGTCGTTGATTGTGTATTAAGATTTGTGTATTTGAATAAATAAAAATGATGATGAGCTTGTGTGTATAGTATATACATGTTTTCCAGATGTTATATTGGTTGAAGGTATTCGTTAACAACCATAATTAGACTCTATCCCTATTTTAAAAAGACTTTCTTGAATAATAGATCATGAAAGAATAAGTAAGGGAAAAGTTGTATATATATATAGTGAAAGGTATGTTGAGAAAAGAAACTTAGAATGATTTGATTCTTGTTCTAGTCTCCTATACACACTTGGTTTTGAAATAAAATCATTTTATAAACCTATGCTATCACTTTTGTGGATAAGGTGAATGGAAAATAATGAAATTCATGATTCATGATTAATTGTAGCATATGATACTATTTGAGTTGTGTATGCTAAAGTTTATATTATTCTACTGTGAATATTTATATCAGAAAAATTGGACTATATTTTTAGATAACAAGAGATAATTATATGAGTATGCCAGTGAGTAACTCATATACATATCCCATGATATCATGTGATGGTCATGATTCATTAGTAGAGAGTTCTATGTAAGTGAAATTGACTCAATTTTTTAGATTTGAATTTTATAATGAAAATTTTGGCCAAAGTAGTGTTATAGTTGAAACATTGTCATTTCACTATACTTTCTAGTTTACATGTGTATGTTGATTTCATAGTAGATAGAGGATTGGATTTCATGGTCTACATGATTATTACATGTTTTGGTGATTGTACACACATAGGTTCTGATTGATTTCTTGATATCCACAATGTTCTTATTTGCCCCTCTGTGAAGGATAGGGCCACTCCTAATGGAGAGGTGTGTGGGAGACTATTGGTCTGTGGTTGGAGGTAAATCACTTGGATGATGCTCTTCATCTGTCAGTTGATTCAATCATTGGGATTATACTTAGGCTATATCTATGGATCATTGAACTGATGTAAAGTTTTATTTTACTTTTGTACACATTATATTATATATTTGAATTTGTATTATATTTTACATTATTATTTGATGGATATTCATCACAATTGTGGTTATGTAACTTGTAAATTATTTTGAATATTATGACATTAGTGGTTGTAAGCTTATGTATAGTTGAAATATGGATTATATTAGTATTTTTTGTACTCGATTCTTTTTATTGTATATTTAATAAGAGTTATTCATCTTAAAATATGATTTGGATTATTTGGAAACTAATTGAATCATATTATTAGCCAGTGGGTTAATTTATTTATACAATTAATGCTTTAGATGCAATTATTAGCCAAACAGTAATATTATAGACATATAAAGATGATCTTATAAATGTACCTTATGTATTTTTTTTAAAAACATGTGTGACTTTTAGTTAACCTAGTGGGGTTGTAATAGTAAATGTTTATTATATCCTTCAATGTTGGTTGCCCAGGAGCTGACTTTGTCCCAGTACCAAATGTAATATATCCACAAAATTTGGAGCAAGGAATATGACTTATTATACCCTTATTGGTCATCACTAATGCAAGAATGGGTACTTGATTGTGTGCATGACCCTGAAATATTCAATCAACATCAATTATATTAGTTGTAGTTGTTGCATTTTTCACTATGTTAGTTCTTTTATGTTGTATTCTTTCCATAAGGAGACTAAGCTCCCTGAGAGAGGGAATAACATTATTATTATTATTTGAAACAATGATCTTGTTATTATCTGACTTCTTATTAGAAATGGTATTGAATAAATCAAGATCATCCTTCTAATTGTGGTGTTAAATATTATTAGAGCCTTGTTGAAAAAATATCACATACATTGTTATGACACTACATGGAAACAGAACTGGATACGATCCTTCCTTTCTCATCCTCCCATTCATGAAAATCTTCCTCCATGTCATGTTACTCTATTAGGTAGGAGGTCATCCTCCCCTGCTTCATGTAACAATATGAAGTTCCCCCTTGAAATTTGGCTATGGATGGCATTTTTTCCTTCTAGGGATAGTCACCTCTCCTTTAAGACCCCTCAAAAAAGCACATTAATTTCTATCCATGCTCTCTCACCAAATGCCCTACTTGATTTTAATGATGCGTGATAACTTTTATTTCTGTTTAACCCTAAAATATAGATTAGGGTAGGGGTTTTTTTAGCGTTGAATATTCGTTAATTCATGAATATTTCAATTTTTAGATTTTGGTTTTGGCAAATTTTTAGGGTCGATAGATGTGACTGGATCATCAAAATTTTAGGGATATATATTATTTTGGAGGTTAGCTCACCAACCCTTTACAACATTATCTTAAAAAACAATTTAATTCACCACATATATATACCCCTCTATCTTGATAGTAAAAAAAAAATATTTATTAATCCTAATTAACCAAATGACCATGCCGAATGACATGGCTAAATGACAATATCAAACAATCACACCAAATGAAATTACTGAATAATGTTGTTGAATAAAATAATAATAAGGAAACTAAAATTTTAAATAAAACCTAACATGTGCACCTTTGAATCAAGAACTGGTGAAGATGTCTCTGGCAACCATGTCATGGATCCACTGGATAGCTTTAGAATGCATACAAAAACATACGAATTGGCTAAAAAAATAGTCCACATTAAAAATGAGGAAACCTTGGATGACATAAAGATTGAACCCATGCAATAGTTTAATTTTTATGCACTAAGTGTTTCATCTTTTTTAATGGCTTTTTTTTGGTGAGCCTGTATGCTCTGGATGGATTATAGAACGTTGAAGCCTGAGGCCTGACTCCCAAGGGCATAAACTTAGTATAATGACCGCACCTACAACTCATCTAAAAATATCGATCCCACCTACATAATATTCATGGTATAATCAAATGGCTCAGTTGGATAACAGAGCCAAATGACTTGACCAGATGATAAAGTCAAATAGCTCAACCAAATGGCTCAGCCAAATGGCACAAATAGATGGCTATGCCCTTGACAAAGTTGAATAGATTGGTCAAATGACATAGCCATATGGCTATGCCCTCGATAGACCTAAATAGCTGAACTGAATGGCACAGTTACACAACTTGATCAGATGACATAATCACACAGCTATGCCCTTAACAAAGCTGAATGATTCGATCACATGACAAAGTTAAATGAATCATTTGGTGGTAGAGCCACTTGGCTCTCCCTAGATGGCATAGTTGCATGGCTTGATCAGATGGCACAACCACATGAATATACCCTTGATAAATCCAAATGACTCGACCAAATGACGTAGTCGGTGGTAAAACTCAATGAATCTACCAATGGGAGAGTTAAGTGACTCTACCCATGGTAGAGCCAAATGGTTTCTAGTGGTAGAGCTAAACATGGTAGTGCCATTCAGCTCTATTATAGGTAGAAATTTTCATCTCTCTCATTGATAGAGTCGTTTGACTCTACTGAGGGTAGAGCCTAGGCAAAGCCATTCGGCTCTGCTACAGGGGTCAAACGGCTCACCCATAATTGAGTCACACTAAAGAAGAGACTTTAGTATTGGCTTGGAAATACCTTGTTTGGTTTGGAAATACCTTGTTTGGCTTTGAAATACCTTATTTGTAAGTGAAGGTGTATATGTCAAAAATAATGCGTAATCTATTTTGTACCTAAATCTATTTGGTAGAATGGTGATTTGCAAAACATTTTGGACATGTCAATTCACCACAGCTATGAATCAGATTTTCTAAAATAAATCTAAGGGGGTTTGGGATATGGCCTTTTTAAATGAACTTTAGATTAGGGGGATCTAGGGTTAAATGGGGAAGAGATAGCCTAGGGCATAAGGATGGTAGACTATCTCTAGAGCAGGTAAATTGTTTATGAAACTCAGATAAACATATACTGAATTTTTTATACTAAGATGCTAAGAACATAAATAACAACTATGCTAGATATTATAATGAAACAATATGCTTAGTTGGTTATGATGCTAATATAGATCCAAATATGGAATAGGTAGAAAGTGGATTGGATATAGATTTTGGAATCATTGGTATCATCATTATATGCATCACATATTTTACAATATGAGGATACATTTTGATTGTGTGGCACGTTGAATTAGGGTTAATCCCTCACATCATGGTCTTCTTGACAGATCTCATAGGACTATTCTACCATGGTGTGGATACTCTTTCTAGGATAAATATTCCTATTATGACCTTTAGTTTCACAATCAAAAAACCACAAAATGTTGTGAGTATCGTGAGTACTATTCACGATGAGCTTCTTTAATTGAGATGCCATATTAATAATATGGGCTTTCGTCAAGGGACTAATCCCTATGTTGATACTTTTAATAGCTTTGATGTATATATTGAGCTTGTTGTGTGTTGATATTATTTTATTAGCTAGTGCCAAAATATAAGTGTTGGATGTAAAATACCTTAGGGAACCCTTTAAATAGAAGAATTATAATTTCAAATTTTAAAAATGTATTTACACATTGACCAAATGAATTAAGGATAAAATAGTCATAAAAAGAGACCCAAAAGAAATGGTACTTGAAAAACTCACTGAAACATGCATTAGACACCAACGGGGGATTAGACAATAATTGGGGGCACTCATGTCCAATAGGGTGCTCCCATCCAAAATTAAGAAAATAAAATAATGAATCCAAAGAATGATCAAGGATCCTTGTGCACTGACAAAGACCAACATGGAGGACTGAGACTGTAGAAAAAAGAGTGACAAAAGAGACATAGGACTAAAACGACATGCATGAATAAGAGTTTGATTCAATCTTAATAACTTATAAATATTACAAGCCATAAAATACATAGTACTTGTATTTGCTTGACAAAATTTGGGTGTATACACTACTATAACTTTAATACACACATAAAAAATTAACAATAATTTCATAACTATAAAAATCAATTAACCTCCACTCTATGGATATTAAAAACATGGACGATCAAGAAAAACCATGAGTTAATTAGTGAGTGGCCAAGTGCATATAAATACACCATTTTATTTATTTATTTACATTACGTACTTTCTTTTTAAATTATAGTTTTTTAATTATTGTTTATATATTTAATGAACTGTAAATTGAGCTAATCATTATAATTATTTTGATAGGTTAAAATCTCTTTATTTTAAATTTACTTTATTCTCAAATAATTTTATTAATATTTTTTAATATGAGAATATAATATTATAGTGCTTATAAATTGACGAAGATGTTAACATGTGATATACATTTATTTAAGTTATATTGAGCCATATTTATTGGTACAAATGGATAACTCATAAAATTAGTTATATTGGGTAATGAGTTGACCTTTGTTGAGATTAATGATTTATCCTCCTATTATTTTTAAGAGAAGTATGCATTAAAAAATGAATATATTTTTGGGGGATCTAAAGGAAGTGAAAGTTTTTTAACTAGTTAGAATCATATTAGAGGGGTTTGGAATCATATTGGAGGTTGTCCCCCTTAAATAAAATTTTCATATTAAGAGATATTCTAAAGTGATATCTTCTTTGACGAGTATCATATATATTTTAAAGTTTCCTAAGTGAATTTAATAATTCTAAAATTACTTTTATCACAATTTCAAAGCTATGACATGTTCCATCATTTCCCTTTGCCCTCCATTTCTTATTTGATGTTTCCCTATTAAGGGAACATTCAAAGAAGGGGTCTTCTTTTAGGTTTAACAATTTATAAGCGTGTTGGGTCAAATATGATAAAACTAATGCATCTAGAAGACTCGAAAAACATGTTTTAGGCTTTTATTTTCCCCTAAAAGTAACCATGGTTGTAAATAAAATTATATTTTCAAGTTCATTTTGGATTTGATAAGCTTGTTTTCTCTCATATATATATATAAATTTTTCAAAAAAAAAAAGTTAAAAAGGGGTAAAAATAAAAAAAGAGAGATTGTTTAATTTTTTAGGTTTTTTCTTTCTGAGAGGTCATTGCTGATTTTTTTCTTCTAAGAAGTTATTTTTGACTATATTAGACCTTCATAGACGATTAAATCTATTGTTCATTTAGACCCTTCAAATTAATATGCACTCCTCTCCTCACTAGCCACAACCTCTTCCAAAAATTGGTTGACCCTCTCTTCACAAAATATCCTCCTCTCTACATTCTTACAATATCCAACCTTGCTTATACAAAATTTCACGTCATTTATTTATTTTATTGAATAACCCTCATTAATAATTTATTGAATAGACCACGTTTTTATCTAAAAAGGAGTTTTCAAAACTTTATCAAACAAATTTATTTTTTTACATTATGTTCAAATAAATTATGTGGTGCAATAACACTTAATTTTTACTAGGACTTTCATTTAAGAGGTCAAGAGTTTGAATCTACCAAAAAAATGTTTTCCTGCCCTCGCCATTGAGCACATTCTACACACACCTTCAATATTTTTCTCATAACTCCATCTCTTGAAGTTCATCACTATAATTTGTGGTACATTGAGATATATGATGGAAAATTCTAAAAATTTATTTGTGTGCCAGCCCTTTCATGTAACCTTTTGTCCATTTAATAGATAAATCATTTAGGGGAAGGGAAAACTGGTGATTTTCCCCCCAATGGTGCTATTATCATGGAATTTAAAGACCAATAGCAAGTCATTATCATAGGAAAGGTTGATGATTTGTATAGGTTGTGTAAGTTTGAAAACTTTATGCCTTTATCACCTTTTCAGGCTTGTGTACTACCATCTTATGGTATTATTTCTTCTCCAACATTTGTTTCTTCCTTCACTTTCTATGAAGATAAAGATTGGCTTGATGATGAGCTTGAGCGGGTAAATATGATGATTTTTTCCACTGATGGAGCCATTAGTCCCTCCTATTTCCTATTTGACTATGCACTAGCATGGAACTATGCTTCTAGCATGTGATACTCAGTGTCAAGTTACTACAACAACACATGCTTTATAGAAGCAATTAAAATTATACACTTTCCTCCATAATTTTTTATTTTATAAATAGTAACTTATGTCATATGAACACAAGCACTAACTCTCCCAAATATTCCTTAGGGTAGAAATTCAAGCACAATCAAAGTGTATGAATGTGGTATATATTATTAGGAATGAAATATGACCCATATTTAATGATCAAATACCCATAACCAACCCTAAGCTCTAAGCCAACGGTATCATCCAAGTTGATATAGTTGGAAGATGCTAGTGGCATAGTACGATATTAGCTAGACTGGTGCAATACAAATGTTAGAAGACACACTCAAAATTATATCAAGCTAGCTGATACAGTATAAGAGGGATAAAGGTAATAAACTAGTTGATACTGTAGGATATAGGGAAACTAATAAATCTAAACAATAAGTAGATGGAAGGGATAAATGGATACAAACTTAGAGGAGCTCAAACTGATAGTAGTGATGGTGTAATAGGATAGAATGCCAACATCTCTCATAAAGTACCACAAGTCATTCCCACCCCATTTATGATGTACCCTTTAAGGTGTGCACTCAAAGAGGTTGATGCGTTGACAAACCATTCTAAGAGAAAGTGTCACTAAAATGATAAATTTAAAATCTTAGGTATATACATAAACCACATTGCCACATTAATTATATCCTCCACATTAAATTATCACCACCCATGTCATCACCCCCATTGTGATCACTTTTGCTGCCACCTTCACTTCTTAGGATTACATTGTCAACACATCCTCTTTTGCCACCATCGTGACCATCACCAATTCAATCTTCTCCACCACTACCTCCATGCACCTAGCTTGCCTTGACTTCTCCTAGCCTACCACCTAGACTGTTATGACCTTGCCTCAACATTCTTCCACTTCCTACATAGTTGAACCCTCTTTTTTCATGCATGCCCCTGGAGATATTAACTTCTCCAACCAAACTGGTTCTAACTATCGGCCCATCCTCTTCCTCATTTAGACTCCCATTGCTCAACATTCTGACCAAAAATTTAGCGATCTTTTCAGCCATGTTCATTTCTAACAACATGCTAAAAGAAACCAGAAGAATTTTGAGCACCTTAGGGTTCATAACTGGAAAAACCTCTCCTCTAACTCCTAGAAGGTCTTCAAGGACACTAGCCCCCTATTTTCAATGTTGGATAAGGGGAGAAATTTAGGCTTTTCCACTTCGACTACTTCAGAGGCCGTATACAAGCTACTTCTAAAACAGGGTCTCATAAATTTCTCAACCACCTAGCATATCAAATCCTTATCTTACAACATCTTCAATAGATCATTAAAAAACATAAATTCTAGCTCAATTTTGACATTGATTATGATGTTCATTTGTGCATTATCCAATCCCACAACATCCCAAATTTCTTGGATAATTAAGCTAGACGAAGGCCAAAAAACTTTTTTCAATATATCCTCTGAAAATGCACTCCTAAAGGTCATTTCTCTCTTCGTTGTGTATAAAAAAACAAAGGTTCCATGGATGTGATCTCATCTACCAGACCCATCTTCTCCACATAACTCAAATTTAAAAAAAAAGACATAGTCATAAGGAGAAAAAACACAAAAGACTTTTACACACTTTTTTACGCAGAGATGGAGCTGAACACAACTCACAAGATAAAAATCAAGGGGAAATATCATCTTATCCATCAGTAAAGCCACACACATGGGATTAAATACCACCATTGACAAAACCATTCCTCAATTGTAATGATGGTCGTGAAAAGCCACATAATATCTTCCTATGAGCCACATAATATCTTCCTATGAAATAAAATAATGAGGGAGAGAGAATAGGTAATGGTGAGGTAGGGTGATGAGGAAAGGGGGCCCTATCACAACCTACCCTTCCCCACACCATCTAGACCATGCCAATTTTCTTCACAATTATCGAACCCCACATCCTCTAGATGGAAATGTCATGGTTTGCCAAGAAATCAACGCTCACATTTACTTCTTGAAAGTAATGTGTTACTTTTCAAGATCTAATAGAAGCCAACAATCACCATGCCTTTCCCAAAATGTTCTCAATCCTCAACGTCCTTGACCTATGATTTTGGAAGGCATGAATCAAGACCATTGAGACCCCTTCAAAGATTACATGCTTGATCCCATATCGAACAATCAACTCTAATGCTTGCACCTCAACCTCATTATTGGTCCCATCGATCAATTTTTGGGACGCTATCCAAATCAATGATCCTATGTAATCCTTGATCAAACACCTCACCCCTGAGGCCGAGCCACATTTCATCAACTTATGTTATCAAAGTTTAATGTAAAGAAACCCAAGAAAAAAAGAACCCACACCAAGTAATCCTCCATTTTTCAAACAGAACCCCTAAATCTTAACCCATCAATGAAAAATTTTACTTCCTTTTAATATAACTTATATTTTTTAAAAATATATTAATATATACAAATAATTAAATAATAAAAAAAAACGCTACATAATATCATCAATTATTAACATAAAAATTTTATATAAATATAACCAACTTCATCTTACAAGCAAACATCATAAATTTTTAAAAAGCAATTAACAAATATAATTGGTGGATTATAGTCTTTCCATCCTCTTCTTTCTTCATCCAAATACATTATAAGACTATATGTATTCTTGAAGATTGCCATCATAAATTATATTTAGTCTGAAACTTAGATTGCCCTACATAAGTGAGTGTCACATATATGATAGTGTTCCAACCAACTACTAATTGTATATCATATATATAAGAGGCCAAGATTGTGTTGTGCACTCATCATTATATTTCGAAACTCTTTAATAGAGACCATTCTTGTATCATTTGTAGATTTTCCTTTTCATAAATAAATCAACTTAATAGTGTTTCGGTTACATTCGTCTATTATTTATATTTTTGTTTGTGCCTTAATCTGAGTCTATAAAAACATTTGGATATAGATAAGGTAGTAAGTCACGTACAGTGTTATGCTATCTTTATAATAAGATATAACTAAATGGCTATATTGAAACAATTGAATGGCTATATTCAAAATATTTTATGTATTAAGAGATTATATTTGTATCTATTTTGTAGGTATATATTAGATCAAGATATATAAATAAAATTTTATTTTAAAGATCTTATTATTTATCTTAATGTTACATGAGATTAAATTATTAGTGAATGGAGGAATAAAATAACATATTATTGTTGATTATTTATAGATAAATATAAAAAATACTAAATAAATAATTGATTTAATATTTTATCATTTTAACATATATTTTATAATCTATACATATTTAAATAAAGGTAAATTTATTTTTACATGTTAATGTTATAGTTATATATAAAAAATTGGTAATCACTTTTTTAATTATCAGAGTAATAATTGGTTTAAGATGCAATCGAGTATTACCAACAACAAAAATCACCTTTTTTATTATAGATTTTTTTTGGGACATAATTGCGTATTATCAACAACTAAAATCGCCTCCTCTACCATGAGATTTACTCACATGTTCCATGAAAACTATCACCAACCATCAGTAATTGAATACGATTCACTACAAATATTCCTAATACTCACGACCACAACTAATCTCAATATCTCAATAGAAAATTGAACCTTATGAGCTTAGATACATCCAAATGACCCAACCAAAAATGGAGATAAATTTTATCCTCAAAACTAAAACATTAAAAGTTTAAAACACCTTCTATAAAACTAAATATCCTTTTAAAAAATAATTACTTATTTTTCTTATTATTAATATAAATTAGGAAAATACTTTTAACTTAAAGATTAATTATGTGTTTTAAAAAATAGTTGCATGTTTTTCTTTACTCATTAATTAAAAAACAGTTATATGTTTTAAAAAATAGTTACATATTTTTTTATTTTTTATTTTTTTTATTAATATAAATTATAAACACTTTAATCTCAAAAAACAGTTATATGTTTAAAAAAAAAGTTGCATGTTTATTTTTACTTATTAATATAAATTATAAACACTTTTAACTTAAAGGTCAATAGTTATATTTTTGAAATGAGATTAAATTAAATTTTAAAATATCTTTTTATTCAATAAATAATTAGTAACAAAAACTTTTTAATTGAAACATTTACTTTCAAAAATTTAGTTAAGAAAAATACTTTTATAAAAAAAACTAGTGAAACCAATTGTATATACACATAAAATTACATATTCAATGTCTTTACACTTAATTTTATATAAAACTTAGTTTCAAAAATATTTATTTTTAAAAATTTAGTTTAAAAAAATGTCTTGAATTTTTAAGAAAAAAATGAAATAAATTATATAATAAAAAAAATTATATATTTAATAACTTTATACTCAATTTCATATAAGATTTTTTCCAAAAACAATAAAATTGTCATTTTAAAATATAAATTGAAGTAACTCGTGATTATAATAAGAAATAAATATTATACATTTTCAATCACAAATCATTAAAGTTGTTAGAGTTTTTTTTTTTTTAATTTATATTAAAAAATATATATATATATAATATTTTTTATTATTTATTTAATTATATATATATATATATTATATATATAAATAACTATAACTATATTAAAAGTCTTGAGTGAGTGTAAATTATACAACTAAGAGAAAAGCACATATTCAATGATGTTAGACTTGACTTTATATAAGACTTACTTTCAAACACAATAAAGTTGTTATTTTAAAATATAAAAAGAAGTGACTTATGACCATGATTCAAATAAATGTCATAAATACTCAAATATAAAACATTGAAATTGTTAATTTTTTTATTATTTATTAAATATTTTATATTAAAATAAAAATAAAAATATCTTTTTTAAAATTATTTATTTAATAATAAAATTATTTATATTAAATTTTAAAAATATATATCAAAATTAAAAAAAACATTAAATATATATAAATGATACAACTATATATATATATATATTTTTTTGGGTGGGTGCAAAAGAACCCTAGATTTAAGTTCATACAAAACTTATTTCCAAACACAATGAAGTTGTTGTTCCGTAAATATAGTTGGGAATAAATTATTCAAGTAAAAATACTGCATTGAATGTTTATTTATTTAGAGGGCAATGTATTAAACAAAACATCTATGATATATTTGAAACGACTTAATGAATTTTTGTTTTGTAGGTGATATAGTAAATGTTTATGATTAATAAATTTAATAAAACATTGCATGATGTTTATTTTTTATTATAATTTAATATAAAACAATAAGTTTGTTCTTTTATGGTTTAACTTAAAAACGTACGGTGGACGGCACATAAATAAACCGACCGTCAAAAAGATTGTTGGTGACAGGCACGGCGCACGGGAAACCTTTAAATTCTACGCCGCACGTCATCCGTTTACTGGAAAGCTCTCGTACATGCGAGTCAAGGTAAAAACAGGGGATCCTTAGTTGTTCACAACTAACTAGTTGATGTGACGTCAACATTGGTAACGAAATAATTTAAATAAAAAAAGGCGATAAAAACGGGGTCCATGTAGCATGTCCAGCTATCAAATTCTGTGTGGTGGAGCGATAAATTAAAAAAAAACACAAAATTCAGGGAAACTTTGTAACCCAGTGGATGACAGCTAGCAAAATAAAAATAAAATGAAATCTTTAACTTGGGTTCGCCGAACCTTTACGATTAAAACGATGAGGGACAAATACGCGCAGCATTATCTAGCTGGCTGGCCTGCCTGCCTGATTCCACCGCTGGCGCTCGTCATCTTAACCTGCTTTCCCTGCGTTACGCCGCCTGCTTAGAACGTGTTGATAGCGAAATTTGTTCATCACAAGGAAAGGTCTTAGGTCTTAATGGAAAAGAGAAATGGCGGTTCGGAGCTGAAGAAGGAATTGAGGAGATTGGTGGGTTTGGTCACTGAGGAGGAGGAGGGCAATGAGCGCTCTTGTACACTCGAGGTTTTTGACAAAATAGCCGCCGTTTTGACTGCTCTCAGAGAGTTGAAATTTGAGCGGGTTAAGGGCTTCAGCATTGGCGGGGTTGTGGACATGCCTGCTGCTTTCGATTCAGCGGCTCTGGTGCCTGAGTATTTTCTCTGCCCGATCTCATCCGAGATCATGAGGGACCCCGTCATGCTCGCCACCGGCCAGGTAAGAAACACAAATCAAATCCAATTCCAGTGTAAGCATTGAATTATTGCTGTCGGTCTGAGGATTGTAGTGTTTGTGTTTGGACAGACATACGACCGGCCATTTATCCAAGCATGGTTCGACGCAGACCACAGGACGTGCCCAAAGACACAGCAGGTGCTGCCAAACATAAACTTGACGCCCAACTACTTAGTGCGCAGCATGATCGAGCAATGGTGCGAGACCCGCGGGATAGACTACCCGCGCAGCCAGGATCCACAGGGGGGCGCCCCGGGCATCATGGCCCCTCACGAGGTGAAATACATCAACCTCCTCCTCGACAAGCTCTCCGGCCAATTCCAGTCCCAGCAACGCGAGGCCGCAAAGGAGCTGCGCGTCCTCACGAGGAAAAAGCAGTCCCACCGCGTGTTTTTAGGCCAGGGCTGCACAATAGGTATAATGGCCCCGCTCCTCCTCAGCCCCGACGCCGAAACCCAAGAGCACATCGTCACCACTTTCTTCAATCTTTCCATCCATGAGGCTAACAAGACGCTTATAGCCCTCGAGGGTGCCATCGACCCCATCGTACAGGTCCTCCGCGACGGCGCCACCGCCGCCGCCAGAGAAAATGCCGCCGCCACGCTCTTCAGCCTCTCCGCCGTCGACGACAACAAGGCGCGCATTGGGGCTTCCGGTGCCATCCCGGCGCTCGTCGACCTCCTCCGCGACGGCAAGACTGCCGGCGGTCGGAAAGACGCGGCCTCGGCTCTGTACAACCTCTGCCTCCGCCACGAGAACAGGGCAACGACGGTTCGAACCGGCGTGGTTCCGGTGTTGATGCGCTTCGTTGCGAACCCGACGGACGTGATGCGCGACCCCGCCTTGGCAATCTTATCGCTTCTATCTGCCCACCACGAGGCCGTCGAGGAAATCGCAGCTTCCGCTACGGAATACGTCCCCGTACTGATGGAATTTGTCAAGGACGGCTCTCGACACAACACGGAGAACGCCGTTGTCATTATCGTTGCCCTCTTGGCTCACGATCCCTCGATTTTGACGGTGCTGAAGAGCAGCGATGAATACATCCAGGCGTTGGCGAGACTCAGCGTCACGGGGTCATCGAGAAGTCGGCGTAAGGCCATGGCGCTCATCGAACGAATTAACAAACAAATTCGTTCGGCTACAATATAGAAAGAATCAAAGGGATTTTGATCTTCTCCTGTTCTCAGGCAGAGATTTGCCGGCACTCCACCAGCACAGATTTTCCGAACAAAAATTTGGAAGCCGGCACGAACAAATCGGGGGAAAATGAAGATGAATTGTCTGAGCTAAAAGGCATGGAGCGCACAGTTACGTTGCTCCATTAAAATTATCGAGAGATTCAGAAAGCATGGTTTCAATTGGAAACCGCTTGAGCACTAAATTACGAGTCATAAATGACCCCATTATTATATTTACGCGAGGTTTACGCGGCGCCTTCCTTGGTTTTGTTCCGTTTTACCAGTAGCAACCGTGACAGTGGATGGAGCTCCAATAATCATGCGGGGAATATGTGATGTATTGAATCTTGAGGCGATAAGGCAGACTTGTTGTGGTTGGATATTGCCACGCCATTCTATTCTTTTATTCATTCATCATCGTATTTTGGTCACCCTTGTCTTGCTTGTGCTTACTTGTTTCTACACTATAATAATCTCCAATATTTTATTTTTAATAACAAGTAATTTAGGGTTCCACTGGGGTAAGGAAATGACAACGAAAAATAATAACTATTAGGAACATTTAAATTCAGTGATTGTTTCAATAATACTTAATATAAATGATACAAATCTTTATAGGTCATTTTTTAGGTGTAGGTATTTTTCATGTTTCTTTTCAATGTTTATGTAGGATGAATGAGATAAAAAATTTAACGAAAGAAAGATTTTATAATTGTAACTTTTTATAATTGAATTCAACTTTAAAATGTAAATGTATATAATTGAATTGAATTGATTTTATATATCTCTTTTGTTATATGTAAAAGGTGTATTTCTTGTTACATAATTTACATAACAAGAGGTGCAAGGTGTTGCCATGAGCATCAATCAAGTTTTTAATTGAAGTAAACATTGCTCCCACAACTATCCATGCTTGCAAATTTGCCACACATGGTTAACAATAGGTAGTAGTAAAACATAGGAATCTATGGAAGCATGGATTCTTTTTATTGCTCTACCAAATTAGAATGGTAGTTAATATCGTGAGAAATCTACCCAATGACTAGCCCAGATTTTATAGTCAATGCTAAATATTCACCACCAAAAAGTAGATTTTTTTAGAGAAGATGGGTTCACTCCTTTTTGAAAATGGCATGGCTTATAAAATTAGATTTAAGGTGTTAAAGACTTTGTGTAAAAAGAAACCATCTAATATAATGGAGGAATCATATGAATAGTTTAAGTTTGTTAGGGTGTGGAGCTAAAAGCTTCAACTGTTGCAGACATGGAGAGGTTGCTGAGTTCCAGAAGTGCTGGCGTCGGCAATATAATCGACGTCGGTCACAGACAGTGCAGAAGGCAACCGGCGACGGCAGGGAGTCGGCCGACGTCTGTCAGACCCAGTCAGACAGGGACCGACGTCGGTCCCCTGTGTGTTCCAAAACTGTTTGTTGCACGAACAGTTAGTTAGTTGAACTGAGTGTTTGCATGTTAAGGGGCTAATTATAGTCTCGAGCTGCGTGTCTAATTATTGTAATTAGAGTTCTATTTTTGTATGCATGGGATCCTATATAAAGACCCATGAGGCATGTATTGTAATTAATCAAGAAGGCAAGTAAAGCATTGAAGCAAGGTCAAGGAGATCTACAGGTGTAAGGTCAAGGAGATCAGCGGAAGCATTCAAGGAGGGGATAACAACTCAGGTTGTTTGAGTTGGTTTTGGTTGAGCAAGAGAGAGAGGGAAGAAGGTCTTGAGGTGTGGCAAGCCTTTGAGGTGGAGGAAGAAGTGGCTTCTTCCTTATTGTATTTTCTTCTAGTAGTATTTAATACAAGAGTGTGTATTGTCTCTCAAATTCTTTATTGTCTCAAGTTTCTAGTTACTTAATCATTCTGGTATAATTCTGTGTTTAATTGCTTATAAGAAAGTAATCAATTGTGCTTCCGTTGGATAAGGGGTTCCTAACAGTTGGTATCAGAGTTACGGTTTGCAAGGAACAGGGTATTGTTTTTGATTACATGTCATTCACAGGGTTTTTTGATTGAGTGGGAGTTCAGCAATGGCAGAAGAAAGTAAGCTACGAATGGAGAAGTTTAACGGCAAGAATTATCAACATTGGAGGAACCAGATAGAGGATTATCTGTATCAGAAAGATTTGTACTTACCGTTGGGTGGGGTTGCATGCAAGCCCACAGATATGAAGGATGAAGAATGGAACGTTCTTGATCGGAAGGCTCTAGGTTCCATAAGGTTGAGCCTTGCATCGTCTGTGATTTCCAACTTGTCACAGCGTAAGACAACGGAAGAGTTGATAAAGTCTTTGGCGAATTTATATGAATTGCCCTCAGCGTCAAATAAGGTATTTCTTATGAAACAGTTATTTAATTTGCAAATGCAGGAAGGTGGATCGGTATATACTCATCTTAGTGATTTCCATGGTTTGGTAAACCAGTTAGCTTCAGTCAATATTGATTTTGATGATGAAGTAAAGGCTCTCTTGATATTATGCTCTTTACCTGAAAGTTGGGATAGTTTGGTTATGGCAGTAAGTAATTCTACATCTGCTTCTAAAATCTTAAAAGTTGATGATGTTGTGAGTGTGATCTTGAATGAAAAAATACGCAGGAAAAGCACAGGTGAATCATCAGGTAATGCTCTAAGTGCAGAAAGCAGGGGGAGGCAAAGAGAGAAAGTGGAGCAAGGGAAATCAAGGTCGGGAAGGAGATCCGAATCCAAAGGTATTACCTGCTGGTTTTGTGAAAAGAAAGGACACATAAAGAAGGAGTGTTGGTTGCGAGATAAAGAGAATCAACCTGAAGGTAAAGAAGAAGCAAATGATGCTCAAATATCATGGTACAGGATGCTCTCATACTTTCTTTGGATAGTTAGGTAGGATCATGGATTTTAGATTCTGGTTCATCTTTTCATGCATCCCCAAACAGAGATTTGTTCCATGAGTATGTCCAGGGAGACTTTGGAGTGCTTTATTTAGGGGATGGTACGCCTTGTCAAATAGTTGGCAAAGGAAAAGTGCAGTTGAAATTGCAGATAGACAACACATGGGTGTTGAAGGAGGTCATGCATGTCCCAGTTCTGAAGTAGAGTTTGATTTCTGTAGGAAGGTTGGGTGATGAGGGATGCAGAATAACCCTCACAGCGGATTCTTGGAAGGTTACCAAGGGTGCACTTGTTCTAACAAGAGGTAAAAAAGTAGGTACTCTTTATCTATCTACTTGTATTACTGATTCTACTTCTGATTTATCTACTTCCGCTGTAGATTCGAAGATGTGGCTTAATAGGCTGGGTCACATGAATAAGAAGGGAATGGATGTTCTTGATTCAAAAAGTATGTGTTCAGATTTGGAAAGCATAGATAGAGTTCATTGCAGGAAAAAGAAATTTGATGCTTTTGACAGGAACAAAGAAGCCTTGGTGTTTATGGAGGAGATGAGGGACAGAGATCAGTCACAGGGGCTGAATAAATCTGAGCAGGGCAATATGGATAGAGGTTTGATCCAAGATGAGCTTGCAGATGAAGGTTTCATCACTTATAGGAACACACTGGCACCGACGTCGGCCAGACAGGTACCGACATCGGTCATGTGCAGACCAGCAGGGTCGGTAGAGTCGATAGGGGAAGACCGACGTCGGTTAGGCAGGAACCGACGTCGGCAGAGGGGACACCGGCGTCGGCCAGGGGTAACGACGTCGACAGTCAGGGTCAGTGCAGGGAACTGACATCGGTCGGGAGCAGACTGGGAGATGGCCGAGATCGGTCTCTGGAACGGATGATGGGCGGACAACAAGCTGTCAAGGAGTCTCAAATGCCCATATGGAGGTCAGAAAGGGTAAGTGAACCTCATATTCGTTGTTCACCTTCTTTATATTGCTTACTGATAGTCAAGAACTAGGAAGATGTGAAGAAGCAATGCAGGTAGAGTCCAGAAACAGTGGGAGCTTGGCATGGATGAGGAGTGTGAGTCCTTGGAGAAGAGCCAAACAGGTATTTGTTGGTAGAGTTGTCAGCTGGAAGAAAGCACTGGATAGAGGGATGGATACCTGTTTTAGAGAAGAGAGTGAATGGACACGTGAGACAGAAGGCTAGGGTATATGGTCTTGAGTAAGCTGCAGGACAATGGAGGTTTGACCATTGTATTTTTATCTTTACCAGGTTGGATAATATTAGCTACATTATCTTGTTACTGTATTGTGTTACTTTTTGCTGGGTTTCATATACAGGGAGTTTTCTGAGCTAAGGGTAGAGTTAGTTCAGAAGTATGTCATGAAGAATTTGGGAGCAGCAAAATTCTTTTGGCATAAGTGACAGATATATCATCACAGGTTGTGTGGTGGTTGGTCTTCAGGGGAGAGCTTGAAGAGGGATACAGAGCCAAGGGAACAAAATAGATGGAGTACAGGTACAGGTACAATTGTAGCTGTTTATCTCCAAGTGGGAGATTGTTAGGGTGTGGAGCTAAAAGCTTCAACTGTTGCAGACATGAAGAGGTTGCTGAGTTCCAGAAGTGCTGGCGTCAGCAGTATAACCGACGTCGGTCACAGACAGTGCAGAAGGCAACCAGCGATGGCAAGGAGTTGGCCGACGTCGGTCAGAACCAGTCAGACAGGGACCGACATCGGTCGCCTGTGTGTTCCAGAATTGTTCGTTGCACGAACAGTTAGTTAGTTGAACTGAGTGTTTGCATGTTAAGGGGCTAATTATTGTCTCGATCTGCGTGTCTAATTATTGTAATTAGATTTATATTTTTGTATGCATGGGATCCTATTTAAAGACCCATGAGGCATGTATTGTAATTAATCAAGAAGGCAAGTAAAGCATTGAAGCATTGAAGCAAGGTCAAGGAGATCTACAGGTGTAAGGTCAAGGAGATCAGCTGAAGCATTCAAGGAGGGGATAACAACTCAGGTTGTTTGAGTTGGTTTTGGTTGAGCAAGAGAGAGAGGGAAGAAGGTCTTGAGGTGTGGCAAGCCTTTGAGGCGGAGGAAGAAGTGGCATCTTCCTTATTGTATTTTCTTCTAGTAGTATTTAATACAAGAGTGTGTATTGTCTCTCAAATTCTTTTTTGTCTCAAGTTTCTAGTTACTTAATCATTCTGGTATAATTTCGTGTTTAATTGCTTATAAGAAAGTAATCAATTGTGCTTCCGTTGGATAAGGGGTTCCTAACAAAGTTTGCATTGCGAACTCCATGTTTATGTCTTCGAGTGGTGAATATGAATAGAGTGGATAGAGTAAATGATGTCAATGGAGCTATTTTGGACACCTAAAATAGTTGGAGCTTTATTTGCTCTACCATAACTATTAATGAAACTTAATTTGCATAACAGAGGAAAAAATGAATGCATTATGAACCTACAATATAACTTGCAAAAAGTAATAATGTTAAAAAATATACTTCCATCAAAATTCTCCCATGTCCATTGCATACCACAAAACCAAGTTTAAATTAGAATGAAAAAAAAGGTCAATGATGAATAGTTTATAAATCGTATATGATCAATTTAGGCCACATCATCTCTCTCTTTCATTCTAGAAAATAGAACCCAAGACACAAATCATGTCCATTCTTAAAATGAAATGGTCAATCTCTAAAAAGTCTTCCAACTACTAAAGGGACACTATAACAGTTGCACATATGATGAATCCCACTAGATTTTATCGTGACAAAAGTTGATAACAAATTTCAACCTACTTTAAAATTTAAATTTGTCAATAATAACCATGTATAAATCCATATAAAGAAAGCATTGGGATATCTAACTTCTTTTTTTTCCTTCAGTTTATCATAGATTGAGTTTCTTATTTCATTTAGATAAACTTTATTATTTGTGGTAGTATTTTATTTGTAGTAAATAATTTATGTTGTACGTTTTGGACAACTAGTTGATTTTGGTAACTTTTTTTTAATATAGATTAGTGTCTTATATGATTTTTGGTCAAATTTATTTTTAATGTGTACTTTCACTTTTAGTACATAGATCTAATAGTTAATTTTAGAGAAATTCCTTTCAATATAAATTTAGTTGCTTTTATGATTTTGGTATTACTTCCACTTGATAAGAGTAAGTAAACTAATTTCCAAGTAGAAGACAATGTTGGGTATAGAACCCTAACATCACATTCTTTTTGTCTTGATATTGGTAAGCGGTTCTTTTTTGACTATTTTTATAGGTGGAACCTTTGAAGACTCGTGGGGAGCAATGCCACTTGAAGAATACATTCCTTTTGTCATGTAATAAATAAATATTTTTAAAAAAATTGATCCAATTTAATAACACCTTAAGGAATATTCAACATTTTTAGATGCCAAACTTTATATTAATTAGAATAATATGTCAATTCAAACTTTTTGATTGGCTACAACCAAAAAAAAAAAAAAAAAAAACCTTTAGTAAAATTACAAAGAAAATCTCAAACTTTAAAAAGTTGTCATTACTACAATATTATTTCTAATATACAAATTTCCGAGTTGTGCTCAATTTTTTTTTAAATATTTAAATATACACGCTAAATAATTTATCATAATACTACTCATAGAAAATAAACATCTTTTATCATCTTTATAAACCAATCTTATATATCACACCATATTTTAATAATTTATACATGTTTATTATAATACCACTCATAGAAAATAAACATCTCTCTTGTCAATTTTATATACCAATCCTATATATCAAATCATACCTTAATAATTTATACATACACTTCTTCACAAATACATTACTTTCTCTCTCACATTTTATTTTTGTTAATTAAGAGGAATTGAGAATTTAGCCCAGACACTAGAGCTATTTATTCTAACACAAAATGAGCCTCTCATAATTTTTTGGATGATACAAAATGTGCCCTCACCACACACTACAAGTAAATTAGGAGTCGAATCCATCCAAAACTACTTATACAAAGTACCAAAGCCAAATAAACTAAACCCCAAAATCACAAATATATTACTATTATTCATTTCTAATTAAAAATACTTAAAAAATATAAATTAAGGTATAAATTATTTATCAAAATTACATATTTAAAAGTAATTTGCACTTTCACAATATTTTCATAATTATTTAATAACAAAATAAAATCACAATTTTTTTTAAAAAAATTTAGAAATCAATTTACTCATCAATCCCATTTATACATTCATTACATAATCCTCAAAATCATCTCATTTTACCTTTAAACCATACCAATTTTTTTTAAATGCTCATTTAATGGTCAATTTAAAATCTTCAATCTTTATGTACCATACTCAACATAAACTAATGCAATTTCTGACATGTTATACTTAAAATATGTTATGTCCTAATACAACTTCAAAAGTAAAGTTAGGAAGGGAATTGTTTAGTGTATCATAGGTTTTTCAATCTTGTTGAGGGATTCCGTAGCACAAGTACGTACGTACCATCATTGGATGAATACCCCAACACACAACCTTACAAAATCATTAGCGAGGCCGACATTAGGATTCCTTGCTTCTCTTAATAATAAGCCCACCCCTAACCTTTTATTATTAGGAATGAGCCACTTTCATTTTAATAATATTGTTTCATGCTCGCCAAATTTGTATTTAAAGTTAGTTTACCCACATTAACGGTTACCTATATACTTTATTCAAATTAATTAAATATTGTCTCTATTCGTTCTAGCCAATTACCTTTTTTAGTTTTGTTTGGTACATACTTTATTAAAGTTAAATTTAAGATTTGTTTAGTTTTATCTTTTATTAATATTTATTTTATAAGAATAGTATTATTATTTTTATTTTTTATTAAATAGGGTAAACATTTTTTATCGAAGTTATGAATCGGTTTTGGAACATAAAAAACTTCCAATTTTTAATAACACAAAAAATGTGAAAACAACAAAAAAATGAAAAAACTATCAAAGACGATAAAATATCGGTCACAATATAAACATGATATATTTAAGGAAAGACAAAACAAAACAAAACGGTCATCAAACCTCTGCCTATTAACAATACCAAACCCAAAAAAGAAAACAATATCCTTTAGTGAGACTTCAACCAATCTAACATGAAGAATATCAGAAAATCGAAACAATAGTGGAAGCCAACCAAAAGGAATCTAGACTAATGCGATGTAGCTCTCAGTCGCAGACTAGGGCCTGTCTTCTCTTGCACCTTGAAAGAAGACTTCATTATCCACTGGAATCCCTCTCTCACCAGTTCTTTTGCCACTGACCTCAACATTTCTATCTCAAAATGTCTACCTTTCTTTTTGATCAGAAATTGAGTTCTAAAAAAGGTTTCAAGTTAGCATTTCAGTGGTGGCACACTGTGGAGCTCGTCAAGAGCTTTTCGACGCTTTTTACGATTCGCAAAACGGAGTCTGGATGCTCAAGATATGGTCATTTGAAGATTTGTCGAAAAAAATCACTTGCGACATTTGGCACGTGATTCAAAAACGTATCGACATTTGGACCTATCAAAGGTCGACACATGGCACTATTGAAAATCCAAGTGGGCCAATAGCCATTTAACACGTGGCAAAAAAATCAGTTGCAAAAAAATTGGCTCAAGTGTTGATATTTTCAAACCTTTCAAAGACGCCAAAGGAGGAACCTCCACGCCACCCAAGGAAATATTCAAACTTGGCACCCAAGAAGGAGTCAAAGCGCCTAGAAAGGAGACCCTGAGCGCCTAGAATGGAGGAAGTTTTGAACCCTTGACCTCCCGTGTAAAAAAGATAGGCCTTGACCACTTCAGCGACGAGCTTGAAGTGTTATATAAGGCACTAATTTTTACTTGAATTTATCAAGTTCTGGACTGTGTTTTTTATTTTAAGAGGCCGAGACTTTGTAAAAGCTTTGGGAAAGCTTATATAATGAATTTTTATCCATTTTTCAGCGATAATACTCAATCTTAATACTCTTTTTATCCAATTTGCATATTGGAAGAGTATTTTTAAGCCCATAGAGGAGATTTTTAGGACTTTTGAAGCAACTTTGCAGGTGTGAAGACTCACGAAATTTGAAGGTGCCGGGCTTGATTATCAGTCATGGTGAAGGTGAATTTTCGCATTGAGAGATCAACTTGTAGGAAAGTTGTTTATTATTTCTAGGTTTTTGAAATGCCCTTAATGGAAACGGTCCACTCCTTTGGAAAACCCGGAGATGTAGGCATCATTTGTTGAGCCGAACTCTGTTATCAATGTCAGATGGTAATTTGTCATTTGCTTGCATGTTTTAATTCAATTTTTTCTGATTTTTTAATTATGAAATCATGCAAAGATTAAATTTCGACAATTTACGACATTTGATGTAAAAAAATACTAGTTTAATTGGTGAATGGAAGTTTAAAGTCTTTTGACAATTCCGATCCAACTCAACAACCAAGAATATTTTTTGCCAAAACATTTTTCAAGTTCTTTTGAGTTTTTTTCGAGAATTTGATAAGTTTTGAGAAATTTAGTATTGGTATTTTGAACTTCACTTTGAGTTTATCAGTGGAGTTTACAGATCAATTTGGTATCAGAGCAGTTAGAATGCTGGGTTAGCTTCTGATTGAGTTTTGACAGTTGTTTTCAGTTTATTGGTTTTCAATATCACTTGATTAGATTGCAGTGTGCAGTTGTGGAATCAGTGTGTTTGCAGGAAACCATGGGCAAGTTGTCACATAAAGCCAAGATGGAAGAGCTTGAAAGCATCAATAGCCGGATTCAGGATGAGAATGCATTCCTGAGATGCAAGCTCTATTCCCTTGAAGAGCAAATTGCAAGTTTAAAATCGGAGCTTGAATCCAATGATGAACTCTTGATTAGATTGCAATGTGGTGAGTGTGAAAAGGAAAGCCTTCAACTTTAGATGCAGAGACTATGACTGAGTGCAGTGTACAAGAATCTTCATCTTCTTCTACCATTTCAGATTCAGATTCTAGTAATATTATTTTTAGTGATTTTGAAAGATACACTAAGGGCATAGGATCTAAATTGTTGTTTAAAATGGGTTATAATAGAGGAGGACTTGGTAGAGATAGCCAAGGTATAACTAACCCAATTCAGGTTGAGTATAGACCTCTTCATGCAGGTTTGGGTTATACTAGTGTGCAGGTGGATGATGGAGAAGTTTCTTCCATGGCTAAAGGAAGACGAGTTTCCAATAGCGAAGGTTCTAGGCCACTAGTTTAAAGGTGTAAAGGTAAAAGAGGTATTGAGATTCCACAACCTGATTCTTACACTAAATCTTTTGATCCAATTGATACTTTTAAGAAGTTTGGATATAATGGACAGAAGATAATGCAATCATTTCCATGCACTTTTTGTGGGATGAATAACCATAGTGCTAAGACTTGTTGGAAATGAAATGTTTTATTGAAGTGGATTGCATGTTTGAAAGACCATTTTCATGTTAAATTGGGAATTGGCAAAAGGGGACCCTCACCTAAGAAGGATGTTTGTACTCATTTTAAAGTGAGTGGACATAGGATTGATAGATGTTTTAAGCTTCATGCATCTTCACATTCAAGTAATGTTAGAACTAAGATGATTTACAAACCTCTCACTAAGGTTAATGAAGCTAATTCAATCCATAATGTAGTTGACAATACAACCCAGGATAAGGTAAAACTTGCAAGTGAAAATCCATTTAAGAGGTTAAGTCAACAATATGCAATTGATAAGGAATCCACTAGGGAAATCAATTTCACTAGGAAGAAAGAAATGGTTAAGTGGATTATCACTACATTCTTTTTGCAAAGCATGGTTAAGAATTCACTTAAGGAAATGAACAAGCTTTGATATATGTAGATTAGAGTTGGTGGGAACACTTCAAGACAGGTTTATCATATGAAGTTTTTCAATTCTCACTTTTTGATAACTCTAAGTTTTTGAATTTCCTATTTATGCTGTGTGAGTTGTCTAGAGGACTTGAACTCATTTGATCAGTTGGAAATAATAGCAGAAAGCATGTTGTAGGTTGAGTTGATTCCTTGCAACACTTATTTGACTGCTATTTTGAATGTATCTTTGGCACATGGATGTATAGATGCATGTTTAAGACCCTTTGGGCATGTTTAGATGTTAGGCAACATACACTTTTGGTTGTTTGCATTTGCTTAGCATATAAGTCCCATACTAGGGCATTGTATTGCAACATGTCTACAACATTTATTGTATGTTGTTGGCATTATAAACTTTTCTTGTAGTTATATTGGGAGTTGTTTCAATTTTTGGCAATTCACCGCTTTATAGGATGTGACATTTGGGCAGGCAGTGTTGGTATGTTGTAATCACTTTTGCAGTTGCTGATTCACTCACTCATGCCTTTGGATTAGGCATTTTTGCAGTTTGATTGAGAATCATTTTAATGCAATTGTTTATACCTCTTGCTATGATTGGGTTTTGTTTTCATGGATGTAGTAGACCAGTTATAAGAATACAGAAGATATTGGACTTTTGGTGACCAAAAGCCTTCCATTAGGGAGGTGTGATCAGAAATTGAGTTATAAAAAAGGTTTCAAGTCAGAGTTTCAGTGGTGGTACACTTTAGAGCTCGTTGAGAGCTTTTCGACACTTTTCACGATTCACAAAATGGAGTCCAGATGCTCAAGATATGGTCATTTGAAGATTTGTCAAAAAAAATTACTTGCGACATTTGGCACGTGATTCAAAAATGTATCGATATTTGGACCTATCAAAGGTTGACACATGGCATTGTTGAAAAGCCAAGTGGGCCAATAGCCATTTGACACGTGGCAAAAAAATCAATTGCAAAAAAATTGGCTTAGGTATTTTTTATTCACATGTCATTTGATATTTTCAAACCTTTCAAAGGTGCCAAAGGAGGAACCTCCACGCCACCAAGGAAATATTCAAATTTGGCGCCCAAGGAGTCAAAGTGCCTAGAAAGGAGAGCCTAAGCACCTAAAATGGAGGAAGGAAGTTTTGAACCCTTGACCTCCCATGTAAAAGGGATAGGCCTTGACCACTTCAACCACGGGTCTTGAAGTGTTATATAAGGCACTAATTTTTACTTGAATTTATCAAGTTCTGGACTGTGTTTTTTATTTTAAGAGGCTGAGACTTTGTAAAAGCTTTGGGAAAGCTTATATAATGGATTTTTATCCATTTTCCAGCGATAATACTCAGTTTTAATACTCTTTTTATCCAATTTGCATATTGGAAGAGTATTTTTAAGCCCATAGAGGAGATTTTTAGGACTTTTGAAGCAACTTTGCAGGTGTGAAGACTCACAAAATTCGAAGGTGCCGAGCTTGATTATCAGTCACGGTGAAGGTAAATTTTTGCATTGAGAGATCAACTTGTAGGAAAGTTATTTATTGTTTCCAGGTTTTTGAAATGCCCTTAATGGAAACGGTCCACTCCTTTGGAGAACCTGGAGATGTAGGCATCATTTGTTGAGTTGAACTCCGTTATTAATGTCAGATGGTAATTTTTCATTTGCTTGCATGTTTTAATTTAGTTTTTTCTGATTTTTTAATTATGAAATCATGCAAAGATTAAATTTCGACAATTTACGACATTTGATGTAAAAAAATACCGGTTTAATTGGTGAATGAAAGATTAAAGTCTTTTGACAATTCCGATCCAACTCAGCAACCAAGAATATTTTTTGCCAAAACATTTTTCAATTTCTTTGGAGTTTTTTTCGAGAATTTGATAAGTTTTGAGAAATTTAGTATTGGTATTTTGAACTTCACTTTGAGTTTTTTAGTGGAGTTTACAGATCACTTTTTAACGATAGAGCCTACCTACATTAACTTTGAGTTTCCCAACATACTTTAAAAAAGAAACAACAATATAAAAGATTCACACAATTAATTGTAAACTTGTAAGTAATTAGTTTTCATTAAAATTCATGCTTACAATTTTTTTCCTCAATTCCTAAAGTTTGTAACAATATAAAAGTATAATTATTTTAAAATTTTATAAATTACATGTACTTAGAACTTAATTGACTAGTCTAAATTGATAAGATTAAATACTTGGTTAGTTTGAGAATTTTTAAATAGAATTAAAAAAAAATGGTAATGTGACATTTTTTTTTCTTCTTAAAGTTGGAAATAAATAAATATACAACAACGATTTACCACGATCAATTGATGTACTATTATCAAAAATTATTTTTTTGGTCAATCCTAGTTATTATGTATATTTAAAAAAAATATTATATATATTTTTTTATTGTTACAAAATTTAGAAATTAAGCCATACATATATATATCAAATATCCTAACAATAATTCATTTTTTTCCATTAACACATTAGTTACTTAATAGGGTTCTTTACTTACACATGTCATTGTGTGCTAACATATATACATATAATGAACAAGTGTACAATTGCTTAATCATAGATCGATTTGTTTGTAAATGCAAGTCCACACTAAAATTATTGCATAAGAATTCAACAAAACCCCAAAATTTTGGAAGCGTTTGTAAGGGAATGTAACACTATTTGACATATTTTTTACAAACAATTCCATATAGCTGTGGACAAGAAACATATGTCTATGTGTTGTTCATGAACACTATTTAATGGTGGTTCAAGTGAAGTGCAATATTTTAATCAGGTGGTACAACATTCTTCTTTATTATTTTCACATTCCATGGTTATTCTCTGGTTGTCTTCCACATGATGCTTGCTTGCCACTGTGCTCTTCCCTATCTCTTCTGGTATTCTTGTGACCATGTAATTTTCTACATGGATTTATTTTTCAATGTTACTACAACTACCATAAATAGACTAGAGTATGTTCTTGTTGGGTGGAATTTGGTCATGCATGCACTAGTCCTGCACCACATACGCATTCCCTAACATTATCTAAACATGTCAGCATATCATGTGAGTTATGCTCACACACTCACCTGAGGTGCATAAAGAGAAATCAGGGTAGGTCGGGGTTAGTTGGAAATAGAGATACAATACATTTGTCTTGCATGCAAGGGGGTACTTGACATATTCTACTCCATCCTACCTAAGTAATCACCCTGTAAAATACTTAATATAAATGATTAAATATAATTTTATTATTAATAAATGTTTAGAAGCCACTTTTAGGTGTAGGTATTTTTCATGTTTCTTTTTAATGCTTATGTAGGCTGAACAAGACAAGAATATTAATGAGAGAAATATATTATAATGGTGGTTTTCATAATTCAATTTAACTTTAAATTGTAATTGAATTGAATTGACTCTACATATCTCAGTTGTTACATGCAAGAGGTGCACCAGTTGTTACATGATAAGAGAGGTGTACAAGTTGTTACATAACAAGAGGTGTAAGGTGATGCCATGATCATCAAGCCAATGAGCATCATCTATTTATTTCCATCAACTCGAAAAATCTTTAATTGAAGCAAACATTGTTCCCACAACTACACCTTCTTGCAAAATTGCCACACGTGGTTAGCAACAAGAAGTAGTAAAACATAGGAATCTATGGAAGCATGGATTTTTTTTATTGCTCTGCCAAATTAGGATGGTAGTTAATATCATGAGAAATCAATCCAATGACTAACCCAGATTTTATAGTCAATGCCAAATATTCACCACCAAAAAGTAGCATTTTTAGGGAAGATGGGTTCACTCCTTTTTGCAAGTAATAGATTTGCATGGCTTATAGTATTAGATTTAAGATGTTAAAGAATATGTGCAAAAAGAAGACAAATAATATAATGGAGGAATCATATAAATAGTTTAGGCTTACATTGAGAACTCCATGTTTATGTCTTCGAGTGGTGAAGATAAATAAAATGAATAGAGTAAATGATGTCAATGGAGTTATTGTGGACACCTAAAATAGCTTGGGCTCCGCTTGCTCTACCATAACTATTAATGAAACTTAATTTGTGTAACATAAGAAAAATGAATGCATTATGAACCTATAATGTAGAGTGCAACGAGTAATAATGCTAATAAATATACTCCCATCAAATTCTCCCATGTCCATTACACACCACAAAACTAGGTTCAACTTAGAATGAAAAAAAAAGGCCAATGATGAATAATTTATAAATCATATATGATCAATCTAAGCCACATCATCTCTCTCTTTCATTCTAGAAAATAGAACCCAAGACATAAATCATGTCCATTTTTAGAGTGAAATGGTCAATCCCTAGAAAGCCTTCCAATTGCTAAAAGGACACTATAACAGTTGCACCTGCGATGAATCCCACTAGAGTTTATCACGACAAAAATTTGATAACGAATTCCAACCTACTTTAACACTTAAATTCGTCAATAATAACCATGTATAAATCCATATAAAGAAAGCACTTGGATACCTAACTTCTTTTTTTCCTTCAGTTTATCATAGATTGAGTTCTTATTTCATTTAGATAAACTTTATTATTTGTGGTGGGGTCTTACTTGTAGCAAATAGTTTAGGTTGTACCTTGTCAACAACGAGTTGATTTTGGTATCTTCTTTTAATATTGATGTAATGTCTTATGTGATTTTTGGTAAAATTTATTTTTAATGTGTACTTCCACTTTTAGTACATAGATCTAATAGTTAATTTTAAGAAAACACCTTTCAATATAAATTTAGTTGCTTTTATGGTTTTAGTATTACTTCCACTTGACAAGAGTAAGTAAACTAATTTTCAAGTAGAAGACAATGTTGGGTATAAAACCCTAACATCACATTCCTTTTTGAAAATATGTCATGCAATAAATACAAAATTTTAGAAAAAATGATCTAATCTAGTAACACCTTAAGGAATATTCAACATTTTTTGTATGCCAAATTTTATAGTAATTACAATAATATGTCAATTCAAACTTTTTGATTGGCTACAAAAAAAAATTATTTACTTTCAAAGAATGTACAAAGAAAATCTCAAACTTTAAAAAGTTGTCATTCTTACAATTTTACTTTTAACATACAAACTTGGGAGTTGTGCTCACTTTTTTTTAAAAATACTAAAATGTACATTTTAAATGATTTATCATAATCCCACTCATAGAAAATAAACTTCTCTTGTCATCTTTATATACCAATCCTATATATCACATCATACCTTTATAATTTATACATGCTAAATGATTTATCATAATACCACTTGTAGAAAATAAACCTCTTATTAGCTTTATATACCAATCCTATATATCACGCCATACCTTAAAAAATTATACTTACACTTTTTCAAAAGTACATTACTCTCTCACACACTTTTTGTTTGTGTTAACTAAGAGGATTCGAGAGTTTAGCCTAGAACTTGGAGTTGTCTACTCTAACACAAAGTGAGCCTCCCATAACCTCTCGGATGATGCGAACTGGGCCCTCACTGCACCTTGCAGGTAAATTAGAAGTCAAACCCACGATTGAAACTACATGTACAGGGTAACAAAAGCCAAGTGAGTTAAACTCCAGGGCCACAAGTACATTACAATTATTCGTTTCTAGTTGGGAATGCTTGAAAAATATGGATTGAGGTGTAAATTATTTATCGGAAGATATTTAAAGGTAATTTGCACTTTCACAATAGTTGTATAATTATTTCGTAATGAAATAAAATCATAAATTTCTGTACAACTTACAATTAGTTTACCCATCAGTGCCCTTTATGTATTCATTACATGATCCTCAAAACCATCTCTCATTTTGCCTTTATACATATCAATTTTTTTAAATGCTCCTTTACTCATCGATTTAAAATCTTCAATCTCTTATGTACTATACTCAATATAAACTAATACAATTTTCTCAATTTCTTACATATTATACTTAACATATGTTGTCTCCTAAAATAACTTCTTCAATCTCTTACATATTATACTTAACATATATTATTTCTCATATACTACATATTATACTTAGCATATATTATTTCTCATATACTACATACTTCTTCAATCTCTTTCTTACTATAGAGATTATAATCAATATATATATATATATTACAATACATGCTAACACAATCCCTGATGTATTGTCAATCATTTATATACTATACTTAATATATATTATCTCTTATGTACAGAGTACTTATTCAATCTCTTATATATATTCTCTCTTACATAATGAATACTTGTTTAATCTCTTACGTACTATACTATATTCAGTGTATGCAATTACTTGCATACTATACTCAATGTATGCTATATGTTATATACTATATTCAGAGTATATATTATACATGCTCAAAATCAATGTCCATCCAAACGGATAATGTTTATAATCACCGCTATCTATTTCCAATATCACCCCCGCAACATGATGCTGCTTGTTACAAAGATATGGATGTATCCCTAACATCGCCACCTCATCATCCAATTAGTATAAAATTAAAAAAAAAAAAAATTATAATTAAAGTATTGTCAAAACCATATCAATTATTCGAATAGACGACCTTAAACATTCCCAAACACCATACAGATAGAATTAAATGGAAAATTAGGAATTGGAATTGATTAGTTGCAAAGTTAGGAAGGGAATTGGAATTGATTAGTTTTGTTGAGGGATTCCGTAACACAAGTACGTGTCATGATTAGATGAATACCTTGGAAACCCCAACACACAACCTCACAAAATCCAGCATCCCAAATCATTAGCGAATTCCTTGCTTCTCTTAATAATAATAAGCCACACTCATTTTAATAATATTTTTTCATCTCCTTTTGGGCACTTAAAATTAGTTTACCCATCGTAACGGTTACGTACATACTTTATTAAAATTAATTAAATGTTGGCTCTAGTCTAATCTCATATGGAGTAGTACTATTGTTTTCATTGGCAATTAGTTTTCTTTAGTTTTATTTGGTATATACTTTATTAAAGTTATTTAGGATTTGTCTAATTTTGTCTTTTATTAGGACTTGCCCTCTCCCACAGTATTATTGTTTTGTTGTAGGTAATTGGTTTTCGCTTATAATTTTAATATTTAAATTTTTAAAGTTTGTAATATATATCGTAATTTAATTGACTATTTTGAATTGGTAAGACTAAATATTGTGTTAGTTTAATAAATTGATTATTTTGAATAGACAAGATTATGTATTCGGTTAGTTTTACAATTTTTAAAGAGAATTAAAAACAAATTGAATAATGTGAACTTTTTTTGTAAAAATAAATAAAAAATCTGATTTTTAAAGTTGGAAATAAATAAATCTATAACAATGGTTTGTAATGACCAATTGTTGTACTATTATAAAAGATTAATTTTTTTCGTCGGTTTTAGTTATTATGTATATTTTAAAAAATTGTTATATATATTTTTCTATTATTACAAAATTTAAGATTTGGGCCAAAAAAAAAAATCAAATATCTTAACAACAATTTATATTTTTACATTGGCACACAAGTTACTTAATAGGGTTCTTTGCTTACACATGTTGTTGTGTATTACCATGTATACATACAGTATACAATTGTGAAATCACTTAAACATAGATCGATTTGTTTGTAATTGCAGATCCATATCAAAACTATTGCATAAGACTTTAACAGAACCCCAAAATTTTCACAAGGGAATGTAGCACTATTTGACACTTTTTTTACAGTTAAATTCATATAGCTTTGGACAAGAAACATATGTTTGTGTTGTTCATGAACATTATTAAATGGTGGTGCAGGGGAAGTGCAATATTTAAATCAAGCGATACAACATTCTTCTTTATTATTTTCATGCTCTGTTGTTCCTCTATGGTTGTCTTCCACACAACGCTTGCTTGCCACTATGCTCTTCGCTATCTCTTCTAGTATTCTCGTGACCATTTAATTTTCTACATGGATTTACTTTTCAATGTTGCTACAACAACCAAAAATAGTCTAGAGCATGTTCTTGTTGGGTGGAATTGGGTCACATCAACACTAGTCTTGCACCACACACACATTCCCCAACACTATCTAATTGTGTCAGCATATCACGTGAGTTATGTTCACATGTTCACATGAGGTGCATAGACAGAAATCGGGGCAGGTCAGGGTTAGTTGGCAATGATGATACAATACATTTGTCTTGCGCACATGGCGGTACTCGACATATTCTACTTTGTCCTACGTAAGTAATCATCTTGTAAAAGAAAGCAAGACATCATCAAATGGAGTAACATCTTCCATTGATAATAACATTAGTCAAGAACATATTAGCAGTATTTCATGGTCACAAACATAAATAACAACAATACCAACAACAATAATAATTGTCTCAATTACTTGTCAGTTCATAGTTACAAGGTGCACCATGGCACTAGTATTGTTAAAACCAACTTTGTAATCTCTCTCTATTAGATAACATTTCCCATTTCACCAGGAACTTTCTATCAATATCTGACAACCTTTTTCTCATGGCCAACCCATGTCTCTTTCAACAAGTTGTTTGCTCACCTTTTATATGCATCTAAATAGCCCTATGTGTCACCAGGTAGCTCAACTGCTACCAATCATTAGATAATGTGATTGTCACCAAGTGGCAGTTAATGTTACTGCCATCAATTGACATTTAATGTGTCTCCCCATTTGGCCTTCACTACTATGTCATTTATCAGTCATATCTCACTCGCCTGTTAGAGAATAGTTGCATGAAATAACTTTCACCATTTATCTCCATGAATTCCACAATAATTATTGGATTTACATGATCTTTTTTACCTTGTTCTCAATTTTTATCGTATACACACGTGGACATAGCTTGTTATTTTAGTGCTATGTTATTGGGACTTGGGGTGTTCTAGCATAAAACTAGATTGTCCAGGTTGTTAAAAGTCATCAAAATATGGGGTCAACATCACCCCATACTAACTTGATTGGCCGCCCTTGGACAACCCACCAATGGTCCATATATCAACAAGGAATTCTGATGCCTTATTATTCAACCCATCCTCAAACGTTGTCTATAGCACAAGTGCAACCTTAAGCTCTTTGATGATATCAAAGATTTATGTGGTTAAACTTTAAAACTAGTAGGTTACTTGTGAGTCCCTTTAGCCTCTCTATTTATAGCATTTATCTTCCTAGCCATTTCTTTGAGGGCATTTTCTGATGTGCTCTCCTCATCAACTTCATGACACTATAGACTCTTGAACCTATCCTCAAACTTTTATTGGCTGATGCCAATTATCTAGGTGATGTCTTCTACTTTATGTAGATTTAGGTCCTCTTAGCCTTGTCTTTCTTCAAATATACTTTTGCAGGTAGGGTATTTTTATTTTACTACTCCTTATACAATCATGTCATGATCACCAAATTTTATTGGGAAAATTTCAGGAAGATTCGCTCAACTACAAGAACTTTCTCACTAAGCTTGTTGAGGAGGTCCTCACACCCTTCAAGTTACTCTGTAAACTTTATCTAGGCTCGTTTCTATGTTTCTTGACTATCATCCCTTATGCCCTTTACCCTTTGTAGCAGGTGTTCTATTAGCATATTTACTCTCTCCACTGGATAGATCCCTTTTAAGTCTACCTCATCCAAGAGACTGGGTTTCTCATTCAGAGTGTGTTAACATAATTTCAACAATTTCAGCTCTACGACCACCAACTTCTTTCTTGCTTGAATTTTTTTTGAACAAATTATGCTAAATGTGCCTCCTAGCCATTGATAGTGATGTAGTTCATAATGTTTTGATGACTTACCTCTATCACCAATTTAATTAGTGCACTCCTAACCTCGACATCATTGAACTTAGTTGGGTTTACATAGATGCATTGGCACTCATCTAGCATTGCATTGGGTTTGTAGTCTTCAATGGTGTTGATGGGTACTTCAACTATTGGTTCATCCATGTATGCATTAAAGGCAAAACACATTTGCCTTCATGTCTATACTAATGCACTCTCCAGTTCCATGTCATCCCACATGTATAAGTCTGTATCTGTAATCCCCTACTAAACTCTTTCCTTGACACTCATCATATAAGTGTCCTCCAATTCTGGAGGTCCATTCCCTTTTATGGATTACTCAAGATCTTCCTCGATGAGTTTACCTTTCCCATTATTCAACTTTGCCTCTTCGAATGTTTCTATGTTAAGCACATTAGGCCCCATGCTACTGATCTCCTCACCTTATCTATCAGTCATGCTTAACTCATCTTCCCCCTTCCTCTTTGGGCCATTTTGGGTGTGGGGTGCTTCTTACTTAGCCTTGGCACCATCTTGCATGCTAGCTACTCTAACTTATTTTTCCCCATGCTCATCAGGTATCTGTATATTAATTTTTGGTCTTAGGCCTGCTGTATCAACTTGTCATTGTTTCCATTTCTACCTAGGTTTCTAATGCATTTATAACTATTTAAAGGGCCATTTCAATGTCTTGTGCATTTGTGTCCTCCTCACTCACCACTTGTGCATCATTTTGTGCTTGGTCATTGGTTAATCTTATGTATTTCTACCATTCCTTATTCATTTTTACACCAACATCTTGTGTGATTGCATGTCTTTGAGTGGGTTTTCTATCAGTGGTGAATTGACTACTCATGCTCACCAATTTATCAAGGGGACATTATCTTCTTCAAAACTAACGATCTCAGGGTCCTCAAATATAGCCTACGTCACCTCCAACCTTCTCTTCTTGTACTTATTGGAGGTTGTCGGCTTGGATGTAACCTTAGGTCTTTGTATTTTTAAAATCCCCTCCTTACATCTTGGCTTTAGTAGGTAATATAACTTATGAAATAAATACTTTATTCTTACCTCCTATTGAGGATCAATAGTGTTGTCATCATCCAAGTCCTCATATTTTGATGCAATATTTCCCAGATAGGCCAACATCATCATGATGTCATGTCGATCCTCCTCATCTTTTGGCATAACCTTGCCTGGATAGACCAACATCATCATTACAGAATTTTAATCCTCCTCTTCTTTTACCATAACCTTGCCTAGATATACCAACATTATCTGCATGACATGCCAATCACTATCTAGTCTTATGACATCTATAGAAACATGAGGTGAGCTTGATATTCTTGTAATGGATTATGTAAACTAACTAACACTAAAACAAAATGGTGCCTTGATATCTAGAGATGCCCCCATCTACCAATCGTATCCTAGTGAGATTGTAATGTTACATGACAATAAACTCAGCTGTCTGAGGCATGTAGTTAGAAAAGGGCTTGGGATGCACCATTCATTCCTTAAGGTAATGAACATGTTCTCAAACCATATCTCCATTTTGGCCTTATATTGCTTATTTTAGACACCGGTACATAGGTGCATATGGTATATTTTGGTCGATGACCTGTCCTCTAATGGGAAAGACTAAATCATGTTGCCATAACCATATGGGATTCTAATTTCATATTGTAGCAAAAATATTAGGATGGAACCCTATATGAAGGCCTCACCTATCTAGTGTGATTTTTATGCACCCTCAATGATGGAGTCTATAATATATTTAGAAATGTTGAATAAGGTGCCTTGCCCCATCTGGCACATAATGTAGAGAAATAGCTTGTTGATCTTGCTTCATTTTCTGGCTACTGCTACCTTCATGTTTATAAGTTACATGGATACCCTTATCATGTATTCAATAATTTTATCTATGGGAAAAGCAAAATTTTCCTTCTTGTAGTTCAGTAGCAGAGCGATCTTCTCTATCTCAATTGAATTGCAAACACTTGTTTCATGTCCTTACTCGACCAGGGAAGTCCAATGGACTTATTGATGCATACAATTGATGATGGGGGTCATCAATCCCCTTCATTTAATAATGTCAATCTAGAGTTTGTGTCTAAAGGCAATATGCAATAGGAGAAAAAAATCTCTAGTAAATGATCCCTTCTACCACATTCTACACTTGCAAAAACTGAAAAACACTCTTGCAAAAATTAAATCACATATGCATGAAATTAAATCACATTTGTAAGAAAGTAAATTGCTGAATTAAAAATAAATGATAAACAAATAAAACACTTGCAAGTTCACAACAAACTGCAAATAAGAATAGTTACAGACACAAAAAATAAAATAACAATTTCTATTAAAATGATAAGTATAGAATAAATAAATAAATACATTGATCCATCTTTCATAGAATGAGTGGCCAACTTATTTCTTGGAAGAGAATTTATTTAAAACACAAGATTTAGAATAGATTACTCAGAATGATGGAGAGAAAAGTATATTGATTGATTTCATTCAGATGTGGGAGGTTGCATTTTTGATCTCATATTTTCAACCAACACCTAATTCAGGAATAACAACGTAGATATTCTAGCATATCTCAATCTCCAAAAAATATGAAAAGAGATATTTATTATAAGAATACAACATAATCTCAATCTTCAAAAAATATAGAGAGAGCTATTTATTGGAATGAAAGTATACAAATCTAAATTTAGATATAATTTATGAATTGAAAGTCTATATATAGAAATACTCTAAATAGGAAACATTCTTATGATAGTTTGAAATGATCTTTGTCATCTTAGAATAGACCAACAATAATTAGAATGCTTTAGAATGTTTTTTCAAATGAGTTTGTTGTGGTTTTGTCTTAGTCCATAGAAAGTCTTGGAAGTTTGTAATTTGCTTACGGAAGTATGTAGTTATAGATTGGGTGAGTCCATAACTAGTATGTATCTATAGATTAGGCGAGTCTGAAGCTAGTCCGTAGCTATAAATTGGGTGAGTCTGAAGTTAGTCCATAGCTAGTTCAAAGTTGAGTCCATAGCTAAGTCTGAAGTTGAGTCTAAAGCTATTGGGCAACTCTGAAGCTGAGTTCAAAGCTAATGGATGAGTTTGAAGCTATAGACTAGGTGAGTTCATATCTATTGATTGAGTTCATAACTTGCCAAAAATGTTAGATATCCTTTACGAGCTACTATAGAATATTTTGAAACTACTCCAACATTGTTCTCGGAATGGTTACTCTTCATAATCCATCTTTTTTAGCTTATTATGGACAATATATGCACATATTGCCATCTTTTTCTTGATAATCATTAGAAATAGATAACAAAGAGATAATAATGAATTAAATAAATAACCAATATATATACTTTCTATTTTATTCTAAATAAACTATAAGTTTAGAAGCTATATTTAGATCCATTTCTTATGCAAGAAAAAAGGTGTTTCATGGTTATAATGACCCATTTTTTTCAAGCTCATCATCTCCCCCACACCTAATCTCATGCATGTCCTCATGCATGCCACTATATTTATCTAAAAATATTCTTGAGATACATATGCATGAGTTAGATTCATTTCATCATATTTCAATTAGGCTTCATATTTCAAAGACAAGTTCTTCTCTAAAAGTTTTCTTACTATCCTTAGTTTCTCTTTGACACAGGTTCTTGTGTGGAATTCTCATGCTACTCTTTTTATTATATATATATATGAGATCAAGTTCTTGTGTTGAGAATCTCATGCTATGCCTACATATATTTGTTTGACCATAAAGCAACTTTTGACATAATGACATAAAATATGAAGTAAATCTTGTTGCTAAAAATTTTATAAAATAATTTCAAAAAGTATATGCCTTTATCAATTTCAAAATATATTTATAATCCCGATTCTTTATTTTTTAAAGCTATTCTCTACCACATCTGATGTCATGCATGTCCTCATGCATGCCTAAGGAATGAAGTGTGAGAAGATTTCATAGATCAGATGGTAGATTGTTTTCCTTCTTTCCCATAATAAATTTTTTGTAAGGAATAAAAAAGTGGATCTTCATGTAATAATAAAACTTACAAGTAAATTTAAATTTAAAATAGTAAAGTAAGATACCTTGGCAAATCTTCAGTCTTTGTAACTTCTTCCATGGTAGTCAAAGTGAAAAAAGTTGATAAAATTGTAGTCCTCCTATACTGAGAAAGGAGAGCACAAAATTAAGCAACCATATATCATATATCTTGAGTAAAAAACCACATGAACTACTCCATTTTTCCCTCCTTTGATTATCTAGTATTCTAATTTTCTAATCAAGGCTCTTATTCTGGAATTTGGTTCACTAGCAAGCTGATTTTCAAACCAAGATCACCAACAATGTCTAAGAGTTTTCATTGTTATTTTTTTTTTAATTTAATTTTTTGAAAACTGATGACATAGAAAATATTAGCCATAGACTATATACATCCTCATACTACTTCTAAATGTATCATTGAATTTTCTTCATGTTGACATTTCTTCATCATTGGTCTATATAGTGATGACCAATAATTGGTGATAGATATTTGTTGATTCTATTGCTTTCTTTTGTAAAGAGTGACTCAGGATAAGGTGCCAACTGCGTGATGAAGTCATATATAAAAAATTATTTAGTACGATCTTTACAATGATTTCTTGTTATAAAATTATCTTGTAATACCCAAAACAAACAAAACTTTTCCATACAAATATAATATTAGCAATATCAATGAATTATAAATGTCAATAATAAGAATATTAAGAGGAATATTTGAATATATATGGATAAATGTATGTCAACTTACGTAGGAATGATTGATGGTTCAGGAACTAATATTATTTAAAAGAAAATTTGATGGTAGAAAAATAAGAACTCCCTCAAAAAAGTTCTTTTATTATGCAAGTGGATGTGGTTTCAACTAATTCCTAAATATCTATGAAAAAAGATGGAGTGGAATGTCATCAATTCTTTTTTATTTATGGATTATGTATAAAATATTAACTGTTATTTATACAAGGAATATAAAGTTAGATTTATAAGTAATTTATGCAAACTTATTAAAATTCTAGCAATTGAAAAACATACATGGATAATTAAATGTCGAAGGTCATTATTTTCTTTGAACTGCAGTTAGATCCTAAATAACTTTTCTTATAGCTGAAGTTTTTTTTATACATTAACAATTTGATCTGAATATTCATCATGCTCAACAAACTCTTCATTATCTTCATCTTTTATTGTGAAAACAAAAAGTAGGGGTCTAGGGTAGGCAACCCCCACCGAGATCGACCACTTTTGTAACCACAAATCTACTTATCATTGAAGATATTTGGATGATTTTATGTTAGTGTATAAAGCTTGATGAAAACATGTAATTCTTACTATTTTTCAGTATTTGCATCACTCAGAATTAGTTAAATACTTGGCCCCATATCACTATATGAAAATTTAGTATTTTGACATGCATGTTAATCTTTCTTAGAATGTAGGTCTGATTTTTTTTAATGCATGTTTATTGGTGGAGAAATTCCAAATAGAAAATTAAAACATAGTACAATAAAACATACTTGAAATATTACTAGATAACCATAATTCTTTGTATATTTCTTCAAAAATTTGGTATGCCCAATACTAAGACATGAGTTTCTTTCAACATAAAAAATTAGTAGCATAAAATCTTCATCATTTTCTTCTGTTATTGGAAAATAAAAGAGCAAGGTCTGGGGTGGCAACTCCCAGTGGGATTAAACAAGACCAAATTACCCTTTTTCTATGCATAAAATTCTTTAATTGTTGAAAAAAAAGATTAAATTTGCCGCTATTTTTAGAACCCCTTGGAAATCATTAATTTGTCCTATCAACACACTTCAAAGTAGGGATTAATTTCATTTTTAAAAATAGTGCATTTAAATACAAATTGATATTTCACATGCTTATCAAACACTGCTTGAGTAATTTTTCTTTTGTTGAAAACTATTTAAAAAAAAAAATTCAAATCAAACAAAAAATAACAAAATTGATGCAACATTTAGTAAAGATATAGCTTTCAAACCATGTAAAATCATAAGTCCACCATTCTTGTTGGATGCATGTAGGCATGAGACATGTCAGATACAAGAGCATCTATTTTAGATTCCCTTTAAAAAAAATAAAGTCATGCAATCATATTCATTCATATATATATATATATATATATATATATATATATATATATAATTTTTTCCCATATATATATATAATTTATTTATTATTTTATTATTTTTATTATTTATTTATTATTATTTTTACTCAGATTTTAAGATCCATGTAAATTATTATTAAAACACATAAACAAAATAAACAATTAGCATTGATACCAGTATAATTAAAATTTTTGAGTGTTCATAGTTGTAAACTATTCTCAAAAAATATTGGTACTTTGCATGCAAGTAAAATATATTTCTAATTTCTATCAGATGTCATTATTATAGTTTTAAAAAAATCCCAAAAAAATTCTACACATACTTAACAATAAATCTAATAGAAATTAAATTTTTTAGATTTTTTAATAAGAACAACAACCTCAAAAATCACATGTGCTAAAAATAGTGATAATGAAATAAACAATAATGTAAGTCTTACCTTTAATGTTGGGATGTGGTTATTTTGTCCATACAAAATGTAGAGAAATATTTTATGACATGGTGCTAAATCCATTGCATGTTCATTCCAATAATTGTGTGATGTTTTCATTTCACATTAACTAATCGCATGCAATTTTTTATTATTTTGAACTTGTCAAATCTTTTTGATCCACATGGAATCTATTTAAAACAACTAACTTTATGCATGCGATATGTTTGCATGTAATCATTGGGAGGCTTGATTTTTGCATAATATCTGCATGATTCTCTCCAAAAATTATGTCAGTCATGAAAGGAATAAATATAGCAAAAAAGTTGTTAAAATTATTTCTTCATTATCACACATAACAATTATTTCTATGAACCATACTAGATTCAAAATGGAATTAGATCTATCAGATAAAATCATAGGCATCTTGGATTGGAGCAATAGTTTATTTTTAAGATGTCATAAATAATTTTGCAGCTTTAATCTCTCAAATGTAGTGTTTTGATCAATTATTGATTCATCAATAATTATTGAAAATAAACTATTCTTACTTGGGAGATTGAATACCCAACATTATTTTGGCTTTGGTGTCTTAATTTAACAATTATATGAACTGAATTGCAAAACAAAGAAATAAATAAAAAATACATTGATCCATCTTCCTTGGAATGAGTGGCCAACTCATTCCTTGGAAGATGATTTATTTAGAACACAATTTTTAAAATAGATTACTCATAATGATGAAGAGAAAAGTATATTAATTGATTTCATTCAGATGTGGGAGGTTGCATTTATAATCTCATGCTTCCAACTAACTCCTAATTCAGAAGTGACAACGTAGATATTCTAGCATATCTCAATCTTCATAGAATATGGAAAGGGATATTTATTATAAGAATACAACATAATCTCAATCTCCACAAAATATGGAAAGAGATATTTATTAGAATGGAAGTATATAAATCTATATTTAGATACAATCTATGAATGGAAGGTGTATATATATATATACATATATATATATATATTCTAAATGAAAAACATTTTTATGATAGTTGGAAATGATCTTGGTCATTTTAGAATAGATCAAAAATAATTAGAATGTTTTAGAATGCTTTTCAAATGAGTTTGTGGTGGTTCTGTCATAGTCTATAGTAAGTCTATGGAAGTCAGTAGTTTGCCTATAGAAGTTTATAGTCATAGATTGGGTGAGTTCATAGCTAGTCTGTAATTATAGATTGGGTGAGTCTGAAGCTAGTCCATAGCTGTAGATTGAGTGAGTCTGAAGTTAGTCTGTAGATAGTCTGAAGCTAAGTCCATAATTGAGTTCGAAGCTATTGGGCGAGTTCGAAGCTGAGTCTAAAGCTAAGTTTGAAGCTACTAGGTGAGTCTGAAGCTAAGTCTGAAACTATTGGATGAGTCCAAAGTGGTAGACTGGATGAGTCTATAACTACTCTTCATACTCCATCTTTTCTAGCTTAGTATGGACTGCATATGCACATATTGACATCTTTTCCCTGATAATCATTATAAATAGCTAAAAAAGAGATAATAAATAATTATACATAAATAATCATGATATATAATTTTTATTTTATTCTAAATAAATTAAAATTTTAAAAACTATATTTAGATCCACTTCTTATGCAAAGAAAAAAGATGTTTCATGGATATAATGAGCCATTTTTTAGGCTTATCAGTTGATATCTCCATCCTCTATCTAGAAAAATAGAACCAATTCTCATGAACACACGATAATAGGAAACACATCACATTATTTGCCTTACCAAAATAGGGGATATCAAATAGATAAAGCACTTCCACCTTTTTTAATTGCTTATAAAATTGTTATATTAAACAACATGACACCATCTAAATTTTTCATCTCAGTGTCCACCGTGTGTTCATTCCTCAAGTCAATCTCTCATTATTTCCTCTTTGGTGGTTGTAGTCCTTAACTTTGCATTGTGTGACCTGTGACTCCCATTCTTCCCCTAGTGGTACGTAGGCTAGGTATTGCATCTCAATGCATTTCAACACCTCTGTTGCCACTCTCTCTTTCATTTCCTCTATAGTGACCTCATTAATATATATTATCCTGGATCTCAGTTACTCTTCCTCGACTAGGTGCCTATTACTTTTAGAGTTTAGGGGTGCTCAGGCTCTTTCTATCTTTTGCTTCTTCCTTGTCATGTACCTAAAACCCTTTATGTGCACCTTGGGGTTATTTATCCTCATGAAACCCCTGATATTGGTGTGCCTTTTCTCCTTCCAGAAATGAGAGGTTATACCTTAGTTTGAGCTTTGTAAAGCTATAATGGCAAAACCTAACTCCTAAATCTTGTAACTAACCCTAATTTATTCCTAGGTCACCTTTTTGCCTGTATTTGGCTAGTAATCGAAACATAATGTCCTAGTATTGTAAAACCAGGGCTTAAGATCTCAAACCCTTGATCCTGGCCTTGAATTACTTTACTTGGCTTTTTTGTTTACAAATATATTTCTATGGGTCTCATATCATCTCAAAAGTAATGTGTGGGGGAAATGGCTTGCATTACAAGTTTTATACTACCTAATGATGTTTATTTAATAACATGATCTATATAGCTTAGATGTTGTTAGATTAACTTAAACCCACTACCTTTATTTCCTCTCCACATGCTTGTATTTACTCCAATTTCTTAACGGACTTTTGCATTTTGTCTCATGCATGACATCTAGAACAAATACATGACAGCTGGCAAGTTTGAATTTGGAGTTTGAAGTTAATGACACCATCTTGCATGGATCTCTCTTTGGTGTGGCATTTGCCTCTTTTCTATTTTCAATATTTTTGGGCATTGTGCTTTGTTGAGGTCAACATACCCCCATTCTTGAAAAATGGGGACCATTGTGTCAAATTATGCAAATTTATACTTTGAAATTAAAATTCATTTGATTAGAGTGTCACTAGCATATTGTCACATTATTTTAAATGAAGATCATCTACACCTAGTTTGGTTAGCATATTTATGCATAATTTTGGTTTGTGCCTGTCTATAATTGCTATCTTTGGATCTCTGTGTTTTCCAGCTATAGGTCCAATAAGGCCTACTTGGAATGAACAATGCTTGGGTTTCATGATTTTAATTTTAACTTGATTATTTACTAGCCTTTGGTCTATTGAAAATCAAATTGAATTTCTAAACCCTTAATTTAAGTTTACTCTAAGTACTTCTTTTGAATTCAAATTGGTGGGAACTTTTATTTAAGCTATGCAGGAACAATTTTAATTGGTTATGGGCTTAGTTTAATTTGTTTATCTTAGAGCTTAGTCTTATCTTATCTTTCAGGCATTTTAATTTTGTAAATTCTTTGGGACTTTACATTTTTTTTTGCCATCTGGACATTTTGTTTGATAAAATTTGGTCTTCAAGGGAAATGTGTTAGACATTTTATCTAAGATAATTTCTTTGAAAGAGTGCCCTTTGCCAGTTTCCCCAAAATAATGTCTTTCAAATTCTTTGAAATGACCCTTCGAATCTTTAAAAATGCCCTTTGAGCTTTGTGCAACGTACCCTTCAAAAGTTTTATCAATGACACTTGCCCTACAGAATTGCCTTTAAGCCTTTTCAAAATGGACCTTTGCCCTCTGAGATTACCCTTCAGGCTTTCTGAAAGTGCCATTCAGAATTTTTGAAAGAGTGCCCTTCAAAATTTTCTAAAGTGACCCTTCAAACTTTTGTCATCAGACATTTTGTCTGACGCAAAAGGGTTAAAATAATTAACCCAAAATAATTTACCTGAGAAATTGATTTCATCGAACCCTTTTGTACTACATTCATTTTAAAATGTTTTAAACTTAGCCTAAGACTTTGGATTGAAGAATTTATTTATTAATGAGAATGAGAACATTAATATAGGATTTTAGCCTAAGTTTTATATCATTCTTATGGCCTAACATTAATATTTCCTATTGTTCATAGGAAATTAATCATGTTCAATTACTTAGATCATAATCTCACTCAGGTCCAGTTGATATAATGATGCGAGATTACCAAGTGGCACACATAGGAAGTAAGATGAACTAGGAAGCAACAAATGGTAAGATTTGTAAACAATTCCAAAGATGTGTTTAAAATTGATGGTTGCATGCCCATCAATTACATTCACATGAATGTCAATTGATAGTCATGGGGATGTTAAATTTAAGATAGCAAACAGTTCTAAAGATGTGTTTAAAATTCAAGGTCATATGCCCATCAATAATATTCATGTGAATGTCAAATGACAGTTGTAGGGATGTCAAATTTAAGATATCAAACAACTATGAGGATGTTTTTAAAATTGACGGTTGTGTGTTCATCAATGACGATCATGTGGATGTCAATTGACAATCGTCTGGACATCAAATTTAAGGTAGTAAAGAGTTCTAAAGATGAGTTTAAAATTGACAGTCGTGTACCCATCAATAATGTTCATGTGAACATTAAATGATGGGTACACAAATGGCAATTTTAAGACTATTTCTTGGATCCAAACTGTCTAAAGATCTATGGATCATGTTGATTCATGTAAATGGATCAAGCGGTGTGAGATTAAAACTAGTTTTTTAAAGGAAATGATCATATTTTGTATAATGATAAGCAAGATGCCACATGAAAGCCATGTGGGTATAATGTGCCAAATTAGAGACCTTATAGACCTAATAATGTAAAGGTAATTTCATATAAGACCCATCAGTGTGCAGTCTAATATGCCATGGTAGCTCAGATGAGTGTTTTTTAAGGGGACATAGAATTCTATTTTGACCATGAATATAGAGAAGGGGATTACACTGGGCCAAAAACATTAAAGAACCATGAAAATCTTGCAGTAGCAAAGGGATCCCAAATGTTAAAAGACTTAGGAATATTTTTCTTATAGCTAAATATTGTCCATTTTGAAAGTAGAATATTCTATTTATAAAGGCATGTGTTGTTTGTAAAACACACTGCCTATAGATTAGTCCATTAAGAAAGTCTAATGTATTTATAAAATATTTATGGATAAGATAATTGTCCCTACACTTGTACTTTTTTAATTGGTTAAAATTGGTCGACATGCTTCCTTGCATCTTATAAAAAGAGAATTGTCAATTGTAAAGAGGGAGTTTTTGAGATAAATTTTTTTTGTAAACTTTTGAGCAATTAATACAAACAAGAAATTCTGCAAAGATTATTCATATTTGTTTGTGTCATTTATTATTATGATTTCTCTCTCACTTGCTTGTTCCTATTTATAGATTTGAATTGTTTTTATGAATTTGTAGTGTGCATCTTTTAATTACAGAGTTGTCAACTTGTGCCAATACTAGGTTGATTGAAAGTTCTTATGTTCTTTTCATTTCCTTTAGTCTTCTTGTATTTGGGCTAATGTTGTTTGTTTGCAGGGTAAATCTTTAAAGTGAACTTAGTTCTTATTTGTAATTTTATTGCTCTCTTAGATGTTTTTCTAATGTGTAGTAAGATTTGAGCTCATGTTATTTCATATTATACATTGGTTAAGTGCATGCTCGGATGACATTTGTGCTTTTTTATGATGTTTGGGATGAAGATCAACAACATCTCTTTTCTACCTTACCCTTCCTTTTGCTTCTTTTTTAACTAGATCACTCTAAATTAATTTTCATTATAAATATCCATGTTAGATTAGCTTTGATCATAATTCACTAATATTAGCTACGAATTCTTCATTAGCTACAAAGATACAAGCCAAGATGGCTCCCAACCACCAAAATTTATAAATATTATCAAACATCGCACTTGTTTTGCCTCTATTCCATCAATATATAACATGATTATCACAACCTGTAACTCATGTACTGAGTTCTTTGAATTCTAAAATTAAAAGTGTTCTTTAAACACTTTGAGAACCCATGATACACATTGAGGCATCAATATGTGGAGCTTTGTTGGCTTTAGAAGGAGGGCCACATTAGATCTTTGTGGATTTGTAGTATCTTTCCTCATTTTTTTGAATTGTGTTTAAAGATTAGTGTAACCTTTTCACAATTGTGTCAATCTTTGTCTAATTGTGTAAAAACCATTGATCTTTGTGGTCTTAGACCTATTTTTGTGATTATTTTAGACAAAGATAAATGTTATTTGAAGGTATATGCTTAATTATGGTAAATATGGCTTAAGCTTTGTCAATTCTACAGGTTTGAGGTTAGTAATAGTTATTTTGATCAAAGAATAATATACCCTTTCCTAGTTTGAGTTAATTTGAGCTTAAAATTTTAAATATTGATCTTAAATTATGTATTTGAATACATATTTGAGCTAACTTAGTTAAATATTTCTATCCTGTCTTCCTTTATATAAATCTTGGTAGAGTTTTCTTAATGTGCAAGTCTAATCATTATTTCCTACAAAGATAAGACTGACACATCATAATTTAAATAGGATTAAAATCCATAAGATGGAATTACCAAGAATCATGACAAGGTTATGTTCAGAGACTAGAGAACCTTTGATTTCACCAAAATTTCATAGGAGAATCAAGCGGGACAAAGGTAAGTGCAGACTTTCAAAGTCTTTGCCAACTTCACCAATTCAGGCCGCTTCTGTGTTTGATCCTTATGAAATTATGTCTTGGCTGGGTGGTTCTTCTATCAATGTACCAGGTGTGGTACATGACCTTCCTCAGAATCCTAAAAAGTATTTGCCAATATTTAGTCCTAATGGCATTGTAATTGCTGAGGAACACATTAAAATTTTCAAAGCTACATTAAGATTACTAAATGTCATCCATGAAGATGTAGCATGTAGAATATTTCCATTTAATTTTAAATATGTTGCATATGAATGGTTTCTAAATCTCTCTAAAACTTACATTAAGATTTGGGTGGATTTTAACAATGCTTCATTGACTAGGTCGATAAAATCATCAGTCCTTGTGTCTTGTACCAACAATTCACCACAGTGAAAAGGGATGCAAATGAACCCATAAGAGCTTTCAATGCTAGGTTACAAAAAGTGTTTATTAGGACCATATCTCCTTGCAGACCTGATAAGACTTTAGCCTTGGAAATATATAAGGATGCCTTATATCCTATGACTTCTATATTTATAAAGAGAGTTGTTGGGCCCATGAACATATTAGCTTTAGCTTATGTCAAGGCTATGATTATCAATGACTAGATGTAACCCCAAGGACAATTGGCATACTCCATTCCTAATGCCATTCCACATTTTCCCATTCTGAATGTTATTCCCAATGCTAACCAAAATGTCCTTGCCCTGAACCAACTTCCAGTCATGAACCAACTACCTTTGAGACATGCTCATACTACCCAAAACCTAGGATTCCTGAACAATGCTTCAAATGGATCTAATCCACATGATCAAAGGGATATGGTGCCAACTGCTATCACTGATAACAACCAAGTTCATAATTAAAAAACCCCCAAGAATGGGAATGATTCCATCTTAAAGATGGTTCAAAAGCTAAGCATTAATTTCCTTCAGTTGTAGAAGCAAGTTGGCAATACTGGGGCAAGCCCTGGAAGGAAATTTTATTTTTAGATATTCAATAGGCCCAATAACAGGTTCTAGAATGATAGTTACAACAACAATGAAAACAACAAATTATCTGTTGATAAGAAAATAATGGACATAAATCTTATTGATGTTGTTATGCCTGATCATTATAGAGTTCATTTCACTTATAAACATGGTGAAATAGATTACATTGAATTCTATAATGATTTTAAAGATTTACAAAAAGAATTAGATACTTTTGAAGTTGTCCCTAATAAGGATTGTGATGCAGGTACATCTGGTTCTTCAAGGTCATCTATATCATCTAATCCAACTCTCATGGTGGTGACATTTGAGTTCCCTTTCCAAGAAGATAATGAGGTTGAGGATATTCCTGAAGAGATTCATGCTTTTTAAATTTTTTTGAAGAAGAATTAACATCTGATAAATAAGGAGAATAAGCAATCATTGACCACTTCCACTCCAAATAACTTTGAGATGCCCCCTGATACTACATTAGATAATAATCTAGAACCTCCTAAGGGAAGTACTTATAAAACCACTACTGATACATCTAATTCTTCCAATAGGATCAAGTATAACATAGTAGAGGACATGAAGAAGATTAAGGCTAACATTACCTTGCATGAGTTGACATAGATTACTAAACATAGAGATCTATTATTGGAATCTTTGTCTAAAAAACCTGATAAGTCTCAAAATTTGGCCCATGCTAATGTTGAAATACACAAAAGTAGAGCATATTTTCCTCCTTTCCTACTTATAGTCAAGATCTTTGGCAAGAATCTACATAATTATTTATTAGATTCTTGTGCATCTGTAAATATTATGCCTAAGGGTATTTGTGAACAATTAGGTTTGACTCTTATTAAATCTGATAGAGTTTTGACTCAATTAGATAAGTCAAGAGTCAAAGTGATTGGTGAATTATTGAATGTTCACATGCATATTGCCTTAGAGCCAAAGATCCAACAATTCATTGATACCAAGTAGTGGACATACCTAATGCTTATGGAATGTTATTAAGTAGAGACTGGACTATAAGATTGAATGGTTATATGTCAATAGATTGTTTGCTTATGTGGTTGGCTTAGAAGGGAGTCCCCAACCTAATTAGAATATAAAGCGAGCCTAAAATGAGGCATATGATCACTAAGTATAATGAAATTAATGAGAAGGTTAACATAGTTGACTCTAAATTAGGAGTTTTCACTCTTGAGACAACTAAGGTATGTGATTATAAAGCTCCTCATATTGTGCTTGGACTATGGAAGTTGGATTTTGATGGTGTTAAGTGTAAGTCTGGACTAAAGTAGGAATTTTTCTAACTAAACCTATTGGTAAAGAATATTTTGCTTCTTATAGACTCTAATTTCCATGTACTAATAATCTTGTCGAATATGAAGCATTAATCTTAGGTTTGCAATTTACCATCAAGTATAAATTCAATGAACTACTAGTTTATGGTGACTTAGAGTTAGTAGTCAATCAAGTAAGGAGTAAATATTGGTGCAAATTTTCATATCTCAAGAGGTCTAAGTTTAGAGTCTGGGATTTACTTGAGTCTTTTGATGTTTTAAATATTGTCTCCATTTCTAAGGAAGAAAACAAGGCAACTAATGAGCTATCCTCTGCTGGAGCCAATCTAATGCCAGACCAAGACTCCCAAAATGTTAGTATTGATCTAGTTCCCTACCCTTCTATCTGAGATAATGTAAACCATCTACATGTATTCAGTGATGATCAACAAATCACATACTTCATGACTAGCTCAAGAGTCTTTGAAGGTCATATTATTGATGAGGCAAGTCTCCTTAACGATGAGAACATTGAAAGCAAGTTTAATGATAAGGTCATTCAGCTGAATGAGAAAAAAATTCCCAAGGGAATGGTAGCCTTGGAGATACTATTTGATTTTGATAAACCAGTTGAGGCTACCAAGACTCCTAATGTAAATGGGAAGGATTACAATGTAATTAAACTTGGATTTCAAGGTCAACCTCAGTTGGTTAATATTGGTACAACATGTACAAGTCTAAAAAGTAAAAAAGTCAAAGAAATGTTGACCAAATATAAAGATATCATATCATGGTCCTATATTGACCTAAAGATATTTGATCTTAAGGTCATAACTCACACCATACCTTTGAAATAAAATTGTAAATTTTTAAGACAAAAGCAGAGACCTGTCAACCCATGCTTAGAAATATTAATATACAAAGAGGTCAAGAAGCTCTTAGATGCCAAGATTGTATTTTCCATTAGACATTCCATTTGGGTTGCTAATTTAGCCCTAATAAAGAAGAAAAATGGTGAAATTAGATTGTGCATTGATTTTAGAAACCTAAATAGAGCATCTGAGAAAGACAATTACCCCCTTCCTTCTCTTGACTAAGTGATACAAAGCATTTATCGATCTACCATAATGTCTTTTCTGGATGGTTTTTTAAGGTATAACTAGGTATTGGTAAATCAAGAAGACATGATGAAAACTGATTTTATTACCAAGTGGGGCATGTTTGTCTACAAAAGAATGCCATTTGGGTTGATCAATGCATGGAAAACATTCCAAAGGGCCATGGATCATGCTTTCTAAGTTTTGGTAGGTAAATTCATTATTATATACATAGATGATCTGATTATCTTTTCTAAAAATAGGGAAGACCACATCATCCATTTAAAATAGGCATTTGAAAGGTGCAAGAGGTATGGGATTTCTCTCAACCCAAAGAAAAGTATTTTCTATGTTATTGAGGGAAGGGCATGTTATCACTAAGGAGGGAATATATATAGACCCAGATAGAGTAGATGTTATATCAAATATAGAGCCTCCTAATAGTAGGAAAATAATTTAAGGCATTCTTTGGAAAAATTAATTTTGTAAGAAAGTTTATTTATATCTTTGTAGAAATTGTCAAGCCATTGAATGATATGTTGAAGAAAGATGTCAAAATCACTCGGAACAAAGAAACGAAGAAGGATTTTAAGGACATCAAGGAGTTAATTGGACAAGCTCCAGTCTTAATAAGTCTAGACTTCACCAAATATTTTTATCTTTACTCCTTTGCTTTTGATCATACTATTGCTATAATTTTAACTCAAAAAATTGATGGATATGATCATCTAATTGATTTCATGAGCACAAACTTTAAAATTTTTGAGTTAAATTATTATTTAATTGACTAGCAAGCATGTGCATTAGTTAAGGCGATGAAGAAATTAAGGCACTACATTCTTATAAATAAGGTACATGCAATCTTAGTCAGACCCTGTCACGAAGCTCATGCTAAGCCAGAATGATCTATAAGAAAGAAGAGGTAAGAGGATGTCTATGATTAAAAAATATGACATTGAAATGAAGACTATAAAATTGGTAAGTTTCTAAGGTCTAATCTAATTAATTGCCAATACTAACCCCAAGCTAAGTGTCATGCAAGTTGAACAATAAAATTGTCAATCTAATGATTGGTATGATCCTATTATCCATTTATTAATCAATGGCACTTGTCCTATAGGGTTGAACAGGGAGAAAAGAAGAGCCCTGAGACTTAAGGTAACCCACTACCTAATTAAAGATGGAATGATGTACATAAAAAACTTTGAAGGCATTTAATTGAGATGTGTATCCAAAGAAGAAGCAACTGAAATCATGAACACTTTTCATGAGAAGATGGGAAGTGGACATCCATCTAGAAGGATAACAACTCATAAAATCCTTAGAGTTGGTTACTATTGGCCCACAGTCTTCAAGGATACCCACAAGCATGTAAGGCAGTACCATTTATGTCAAGTCTTCAACACAAAAGAGCCTAAGGTAGCCATGCCACTACAACCAATTATGGTAGATAAACCTTTTGCTTAGTGGGGACTAGATTTCATGGGGGTAATCAACCCTAATTCATTAGGTCATAAATACCTTCTAACTAATACTGACTACTACACCATATGGACTGAGGTAGTGGCTACTAAGTAGTGTAGAACTAGAGAAGTGATCAATTTTTTAGAAGAAAACATATGTACCAGGTTTGGGACACCTGTATCTCTGGTCTATGAAAATGGATATGTTTTTATATCCATAGAGATGACAAAATGGGCATATGATAATAACATCATTCTCAAGTTCTCATCAAACCATTATCCTCAACGTAATGAAGTATCTGAATCAACTAATAAGAACCTGATGAAGCCAATACAGAATTTTGCAATAGATAAGCCTAAGACATGACATAAAGTACTTAAGTATGACCTTTGGGTAGACAAAATTAGAATCAAGCAGGACCTCAAGGCATCACAATTATTGTTAGTGTATGGCCAAGAGCCCATCTTTCCCATCACCTTCAAGTTACCAACGTACAAGTTCATGCAGGAATACATAGAATAGGATCAGGAATTGAAAAAATCAAGGTTGCTTGACATTACATAGATGGAGGATACATGGAAGGAGGATTTTTCTAATTTTAGTAGGCACCAAACCATAATGAAGAGGTGGTTTGATAAGTGATCAAAGATAAAGGTGTTCAGGCAAAGACACTTAGTTATTCTTTGAGACAAGGCCTTCAAGCCTAAAGTTAAACATTAGAAGTTCGCACCTTTGTGGATAGGTCCCCATTAGATTGTCAAGATACTTAGAGATAACACCTTCAAGCTGAAAGACCTACAAGGAGCAAAGTTCACATTGCCCACCAATGGGAAATCCCTTAATCACTATTTTTCTACTGCTCCCCCTAGGGTCTTCATGGAGTAAACTGCAAGGATAGTTAGAATTAGTGTAGGTAGGCTAGTTTAGTTCCTTTTTGTTTTTTCCTTTCCTATCCCTTGTTTGTATATATTTTTGTTTGTTTTTTCCTTTGCTTACTACTATCTATTTTTGGTTCTGCTTTCTTTGATCTATTCATTTCTTGTAATAAGTCCTTTGGAATAGCCTTCAAATCAAAGTTAACTTAAATACTCAAGAAATCCATAGTTTAGAAATGTAGGTATGAATCTTAAACATATACTAACCATGGTTTTAAAATATGAGCTTAATGTTATAGTTTATAGAAATTTTTAATGATTAATGAATAGGTTGGTTGTTTCATAAGGTTTTAAACCTTGTTTTTATCTAAGCTTGGTTTTAAGAAGGATTGCACATATGGGGTGAAAGATTGAATTATTAAGACATGGTCATGCTTGCACTTAACAAACATCCTTACTTAGAACAAAGGTTGAAACCATAGGTGATTGTTTGAAGATCAAATATTTGACCAAATCCCTAAACCTAGCTAGCCCAGTTCCCAACCTTTACTAGAAAGCTAAAATGATCTAAAAAAGATAAAAATAAGAGCTTATTGTAAAATAAAAAATTTTACAAGCAAAGGTGATTTTGATAATCTCCACCAGGGCTATGGATGCCTGGATAGAAATGGATCAAGGCCTTGAATAGAGTCAAAATCATCTCTGTTGGAGCAATGAATGCCTAGTTGGTAGTGGAGCAATGACAAAGCCTTCCCTGAGCTAAAGCATGGTTCTTAATGAACATCCAATCATGTTGTAAGTCAATGTTAATGATTTAAGGCATTAAATCTAGAAGTTGTTCCCTAAATCCCAAGCAAATAGTAAGTGGAATGAAATCACTCACACAACATGACTAGTTCTTGATGTTTGATCCCAATTTTGGATATGTAAGACTTGTTTCAACCATGAATTGATCTAAATAATGGTGACTGATCAAGTGGAATAACTAACCTAATTATTAGACTAAAATAGAGTCTTTAAATTCTAACATATTTCTATGTTTCCCCCTAGAAGTTACCATTTATTGAGGTCAACATACCCCCATTCCTAAGAAATGGGGGCCCTTGTATCAAATTGTGCAACTTTATACTTTGAAATTAAAAATTCACTTGATCAGAGTGTCACTAACATGTTTGAACATTATTTTATCTGAAGATTATCCACACCTAGTTTGGTTAGCATATTTGTGCATAATTCTAGTTTTCCCTTGTCTATAACTTCTAACTTTGGATCTCTATGTTTTCTAGTTGTAGGGACAATAAGGTCTAATTTGAATGAACAATGCTTGGGTTTCATGATTTTAATGTTAACTTGATTATTTACTAGCCTATGGTATATTGAAAATCAAATTGAATCGTTAAACCCTTAATATAAGTTTTCTCTAGGTACTTCTTTTGAATTCAAATTGGTGGGAACTTTTTATTTAAGTCATGTGAGAACATTTTTAATTGGTTATGGGCTTAGTTTAATTTGTTTATATTAGAGTTTAGTCATGTCTTATCTTTTAGTTATTTTGATTTGGTAAATTCTTTTGGACTTGTAATTTTTTTCCCTTCAAACATTTTGTCTAAAAAAATTTGGCCTTTGAGAGAAATGTGTTAGGCATTTTGTTTGGATAATTTCCCCAAAAGAGTGCCCTTCACCAATTTGCCTGAAAGAATACCCTTTTGCTTCATTTAAATGACCCTTCAACTTTTTAAAAATGCCCTTTGGGATTTGTGCAACTTACCCTTCGAAAGTTTTGTCAAGGACACTTGCCCTATAGAATTTGCTTTCAGCCTTTTTGAAATGGCCCTTTGTCCTCTGAGATTACCCTTCGAGCTTTCTGAAAGTTCCCTTTGGAATTTTTGAAAGAGTGCCCTTCAAAATTTTTTAAAGTGGCCCTTTAAACTTTTGTCATCAAACATTTTATCTGATGCAAGAGGCCAAAAATAATTCACCTGAGATAATTTCCCTGAGACATTGATTTTATCGGAGTCTTTTGTACCACTATCATTTTAAAATGTTCTAAACTTAGCCTAAGACTTTGGATTGAAGCCTTTATTTATTAATGTAAATGAGAACATTAATATGGGATTTTAACCTAAGTTTTATATCATTCCTATGGCCTAAATTTAATATTTCTATTGTTCACAGGGAACTAATCATGTTTAACTACCTAGATCATAATCTACAATGTACATTTACTCAGGTTTAGTTGATCCAACGATGTGAGATCTCCAAGTGGTACACATAGGAAACAAAACAAACTAGAAAGCAATAAATGGCAAGATCTGCGAATGGTCTGAAAGACGTGTTTAAAATTGATGATCACACACCCGTTAATGATGTTCATGCAAATGTTAATTGATGGTCATGGGGATATAAAATTTAAGATAAAAAATAGTTATAAAGATGTGTTTAAAATTGATGGTCGTGTGCCTATCAGTGATGTTCATGTGGACATCAATTGATAGTCTCAAGGATGTCAAATTTAAGATATCAAATAGTTTCAAGGATGTGTTTAAAATTGATGGTTGTGCACCTATCAATGACATTCACGTGGACATAAATTGAGGGTCATGCGGACATCAAATTTAAGATAGCAGAGATTTTCAAAGATGAGCTTAAAATTGATGGTCGTGTACACACCCATCAATAACATTCATGTAGATGTCAAATGATGGGCACACAAACATAAATTTTAAGGCTGTTTCTTGGATCCAAATTTATCTAAAGATATACAGACCATGTTGATTCATGTAAACAGATTAGGCAGTGCAAGATCAAAGTTGGTTTTTCAAAGGCAATGATCATATTTTATACAATGATAAGTAAGATGCCATGAAGACACCATGGAGATGCCACATCAAAGCCACGTGGGTGTAATGTGCCAAATTGGAGACCTTACGACCCTGATAATGCAAAGGTAATTTGATTCAGGACCCATTAGTGTTCATTCTAATATGCCATTGTAGCTCATATGAGTGTTTCCTAAGGGAACATGGAATTCTATTTTAACCATGGATACAGAGAAGGGATTACTCTGGGCCAAGAACATCAAAAAATCATGAAAATATTGTAGTAACATAGGGATCCCAAATGTTAAGAGACCTAGGAATATTCTTCCTATAGCTAAATATTATCTATTTTGAAAGTAGAATATTCTATTTATAAAGGCATGTGCTGTTTATAAAACACATTGCCTATAGATTCGTCTATTGGGAAAGTCTAGTGTATGTCTAGAACATCTATGGAAAAGATAGTTGTCCCTGAACTTGTACTTTTTTATTTAGTTAGAATTGACTGACATGCTTCCTTGCATCTTATAAAAGGAGAATTGTCAATTGTAAAAAGGAAGGGAGTTTTTGAGCTAAAAACTTATGTAAACTTTTGAGCAATTAATGCAAGCAAAGAATTCTATAAAGATTGTTCATATTCGTTTGTGTCATTTATTATTATGGTTTCTCTGTCACTTATATGTTTATATTTATAGATTTGAATTATTCTTATGAATTCTTAGTATCCATCTTTTAATTATAGAGTTGTCAACTTGTGACAATGCTAGATTGATTGAAAGTTCCTAGGTTCATTTCGTTTCTTTTACTCTTCTTGTATTTGGGCTAATGTTGTTTGCTTGCAGGGTAAATCTTTAAAGTGAACTTAGTTCTTATTTATAATTTTATTTTTCCTTAGATATTTTCTTGATGTGTAGTAATATTTGAGCTCATGCTATTTCATACTATACATTGATTAAGTTCATGCTTGGAGGACATTTGAGCTTTGTCATGATGTTTGGGATGAAGATCAACAACATCTTTTTTCTGTCTTACCCTTCCTTTTGCTTCTTTTTTAACCAGATCACTCTAGTTTAATTTCCATTATAAATATCCATGTTAGATTAATTTTTAGATTATCTTTGATCATAATTCACTAATATTAGCTAATATTTCTTCATTATTTGCAAAGATACAGGCCAAGATGGTTCCCAACCCCCAAACTTTATAAATATTGTGAAACAGTCCACTTGCTTTTCCTCTATTCTATCAATAAATAACAAGATTATCATAACCTACAACTCATGCACTGAACTCTTTAAATTCTAAAATGATAAGTATTCTTTAAACACTCTGAGCACCTATGATACACATTGAGGCATCAACACACTCCATGCATAGTGCATTTATTTTCCCCACAACTCTCCATGTATCCATATGCTTGGTTGATTTTCTCTCATGCACATCCAATATTCACTTAAAAAATTATGTATGCTTACCCCATACTAAATATTTCACTTGGTCGTCCATCACAATAAATACCTTTCTGCTATCAAGTCTTCAATTTTAACATATGTGCAAAGCTTGATGTTCCTTGGAAGAGAGTCTTTTGAACAATGAAACTAAAGTATTAGGTTAATATAATTTAAGATAAAGTAACACCAAACCCACATAGTTCTTTAGATCTACTATTTCAATGGTCAACAATGTGTAAATAAACCTTTGAATTTGTCGTGTTAATAAAGTTGGCATTTAGTAAGAGAGAGATTGACAAAATGAGTGCCACAACACTCGTCTCAAAAAACCACTGTGAAAATAATGTTGTTTGTATTTTATTTCAAAGCATGGTGAATAATTATTGTGCCCAAAAACCAGCCTATACTACACTAACCTACTAAACAATAATTATAAAGAACAAATGGCATAAAATTATTATAATAGGGATTAATTATATGATGCATAGTATGGCTTGGGATAGATTTCATTAAAATTCCTAGGGATCATTTTGCCATCAAAAGTGCATAGCTTATACACACAAGTCTCCAATTTGTTTTAGATAATGTAAGGCCCTAACCAATAAATTTGAATCTTCCTTGGGTGATTTAAATACTTAGAGTCATATAGTAAAATAAGGGCTCCTTGAACCATTATATTTATCTTTATGTGTCGATCATGTGAAGAATTCTATCGAGCCTTCTCCATGATTGGGATCCATAGAATGATAAGACACCTTTCATCCAACTATATGAGGTCCTACATGTGTGCATCAAGGGATCCTTTGTCCTCAAGTCATCTTATGCATGTAATAGACAAATATGGAATTATAAATTATATTAGAATAATTGTCTTTGTCCCAAATAAAATTTGGAAGGGAGTGGACTTATTGAGGAACTTATAGCTTGTCCTATAGGCCCATAAAGCCAATGACATATGGTCATCCAGGTATTTTTCCCCAACATCATAAAGCTTGGTAAGTGTTTTGCCTACAACCCTTTAAAAGCCTTGGTGGTCCCATTCACCTATGGGTTATATGGGGTAGTATTGTGGCGCGTGACCATGAATTCAAATCATAACATGCACACAGTCTCATTGATGAATTAGGTATCTCAATCACTAGTTAAACCAAGAGGGAACCCATAATGGCTAACAATATTATCACTTAAGAAATACATTATTTTTTTTCCATGTAATTATTTGTGGGTGCGGTCTCAACCCAACGAGTGAGATAGTTGGTGGTAATGATAATATAATACATGTCAGTCTTGTGTGTAGCTAGAGAAATTGGGCCCAAAAAATCAATAACCCATTTTTCAAAAGGTTCCTAGGATAGGATGGGTATCAAGGGAATCTCATTGTGATGGTTGGTTTTCCCAATTCACTAGCAGACATGTCATTTGCATGCATATGCTTTGGCATCATGGAATAAAGTAGTCCACTAGAGGCTAGTAAGGAAGATCTTGTGAACATTTGATTCTCCAACAAAGAAGATGCCTAAAATGCCTTCATGTCCTTCTTATAACACTATTAGGCACTCATGTTCCAAAATACACCTGTGCAAGATTTCATGCACTTAATCTTGTAAAGTTCACCCCCAATAAGATGATATGGGGTAACACAAACAACTAGTTATTTCTTTTCCTCAGTGGAAAGGTTACTGAGAGTAGTATAAGACATGATGAAAGTGACAATATCTTCATGGATACACTGGACTACATACAAATAAGCATCTACTAGGCCATATTCAATGTTTTGTGCATCCTCACTTATATTGTTGTGCGGTAGGTTAATAAGATCCAACATTTGATTTTTTGGCTTCACAACCACATAAAATTAGAATTCCTAAAACAACACAATCCATTAATAAATCCTTCCATGGAGTATCAACTTGTTTAGAATATATTTTAATGCCTCATGATTAGTGAAGAAGGAAACCGGTGTGGCTAACAAGTATTGACAGAACTTCTATAGTACACACAACATTATGAGTTGCTTGCATTCAATGGTTGTGTAATTATTCTCACCTACTGTAAGCTTCTGACTATCAAAGTAAATGGGATGGCACATCTTATTTTTTCCTGACTTAGCTAGGATAATGCCTATCCTTATCCTTGACGTGTATAAAATGCATGTGAAATGGGGTCATCCAATTGAGAAATAGGAGGATTAGTGTGTTAACTAGCCTCTTCTTCAATGTGTCAAATGCTTCCTCTTGTTCCTCACCGCATACAAATAAATATCTTATGCAACAATTCTTCTAGTGATACGACAATCTTGGCATAGAGGTGAATGAAATTACAATAGTATCCAATATGTCCTAAGAACATGTGCAATTCTATCTAAGTGGTGGGTGGTTCTAGATGAAGAATGATGACCACCTTAGCTTATAAATGTAAAATAAAATTAGTTATTAAAAAAGGATGGCTTTGATCATGTATATATAGATGACTCTTTGGGTGATTCCCACCAAAACTGACATGTGAAATGTGTACACTGACCCAAGGAAGATATTTGAAATTAAAAAATAGTTGTTTGAGGAACCTAAGACACTGACAATGAAGGCGAATGTTATCAATAACCACCAAGTTTGACTATTTTTGGCACTCTCCAAAGAGGTAAAAATAATGATCTAGATTATGGAAAAAATCTAGTCAAGATTTAGCAGATTATGGCATAGACTAAGGATATTGTTTATGGCATAGACTAAGGATATTGTGAGGATGAATGATGACAAAATAGATTGGCCAGGTCTATATATATATATATATATATATATATAGGAGTGAATATGAGAAAGAGTCATATGTGTATGCATAAGTCATGTAAGTTTAAAATAGGTCAAAAAAAAAGTTTCCAAGTGTCTAATACCAAATTTATGTGTCTACAAATATCTCATTTATTCTAGTATTGAAAATGCTAGATTCAAATTAGGATAAAATAAACAAATTTGGTACATATGATTAATTACACTTGATTTCAACATGTATACACAAAATATCCATCTTGTGTTATGTGGAACTCACAAGGAAACACGTAGAAATCAATGCCTACTCATGATACAAAATCTAAAATAATCTAATTCATTAAACTATTTGAAATTGAAAATTCAAAGAACGAATACAATTGTGCATATGTGAACCAATCTTCCACTTGGACTCATTGGATAATACCATGGTGTGACTATTGTCACCGTGGGTTGATAATCATATGCCAAAGAGATGACACTATTAAAACCATTGGTTGATAATTATATGCCTCAACCCTCATTGAAGACTGACAAATGACAAAAGATGAGTGTTATAGAAACCTCAACTGCACTACTCAAAATATCTTCATAAATATCTTGATGGTGTCCCATAATAGGTTCATATGCAAAGGTGAATCCCTATACCATGGTCATATGCAAATATGAAACTATGAATCAACCACTACAAACAAATTTTAGATGCAAAGTGCTTATGTAGTACCATCATTCCCCAACGTAAAAATAGAAAAGTGTTTGCAGAATAACATTCATGCTCCCAAATTTAATCCATCTTATCTCAATGTGAAATGGAATTCCATAATCTATATGTCACTATGCTCAATATGATAATATGATCCCATATGAAAATATATTTAAATTGATCCATGTAATATATTTCATAATTTCATAGAATCTATCCATTGTGTGTCATGATCATGTAAAATGCCCCACATATGCATTAAATATGTCTCAATATGTCAATATATTCCAATCTGAATCACATAATATGTCCCATATAAATAACATAATATGTCCATGTGAATCACATAATGTAACCAACTATTTGTGAAGGCTTGAATCTCTATGATAAGCCCACTAGTATGAACCCCTTTTGAGGTAATAGATGAAGCCTACAAATCACTCATCTCAAAATAAAAGTGTTATATGCATCATGCTACATAGATCAATGTAAACATGTAAAGCATGTGCAATAATATGACTATATTATGTCATGATATAAATATTTGATCACTCACGCATATATAGAACATCTTAATTAAGATATACAAGTGTCATGCTAAGTAAATATAACAATTAGGTAGGTAGTGATAAAAAATAGGGTCATAAGCATTCAACAATAATCCATTCAAAAAATGCATGATAACAATCATGGCATCACACAATAGAATAATGTGTGATATCAATCATGACATCAAGCTAAGTAAACAATCATAGATGTATCCACATACATAGACACACAATATCATGATTATGACCCACACAAGCACTCAATACATGACTCAACTCTAATGTGACATAGACATGGACATGACGTGGACTAGAGGATCCTCGACACAAGTGATGCATGAGGTGATAACACACACTCAATACACTTATAGAAACATACAATGTAGCACCAAAAATGATCATGCAATGTACCACAAAAATACAACACACAGTGGTCACACATCGAGAACACAATGGCACACACAATAATCATCACACAATGTATACATAATATATGATCACAACATTTAACATTCATATATCCAATTTATCTTTGGAAAATCATGATATCTCATTCTATCATTATACACTTAAGGGAAACATGTATTTATTGGAGACTACACCCTGTCAACCAATCCAAACTTCTTGTAGATCATCAATTTCACTTCACTTGTGAAATGAATTTACATACCAAAACTCAAATGTGAATAGGTTTACATATTCTTAGAAATGATTTCCAAATTTGATACTGTTGTGAAGCTTTGAGAACAATATTTTTGATGCATCCAATGGTTTGGAAATTAGAGTCTCGAATTGTGACATATTAACAAAATAAGATAGATTTTTCCTTGGCATACATACATGCCTAACATTACATATTTTTTGAAAATTTAGACAAAATTTTAATAAATTATTTCAATTTTCAAGTTGACAGGGTTGGCCTATCCTTGAAAGTAATTAAGTGAATGAAACTTGTTCATTAGTTTCTCCTTCATACTTTGATTGATAATTCATAGGTGAAAAAGTGACGAAATATTTATCTCATCTATTGTTTTCAGTCATATGACTTCAAATATATTTTTTAAGGTTTGAAAGTGAAGAACTCATTCATTTTTTTCTTTCTTTCTTTAATATTTAAAAGTATGTTCACAAATAGATATTTGAAGGCACGTTTTGTGAATAACATTTATAGCCTATAAAATATACAACACATGATTTATTTTTAAAATATAAAGTCACAAAAAATACATAATAAATCATTATTATTTTAAAATTAAATCAATTAAATCTAATTTTAAATTTTATTAAGTTTAATTAATTTTGTATGAATACATGTAATACAAGTTAATTGAAATCCAAAGAGACTATATAAAAAACTAAGACAAAAAGAGAGAGAGAATAGATTTTTGGTCACCACCTTCACCTTGCTGAAATGCATCTTCATGGGGTTTAAAGAGTAAATGGCGACCAATTATTGTGAATGTTTGTTTGGGTTAACAAGTTATGCCTCTTCCTGGTTTATATATTAACCAACTACGAATGTTTGTAAACATATTCACGATAATGACAAGACAATTATAAACGAGTCGTACAACAATAGCAGTAAATGATGATTTTCGAAGGTTCTCTTTAAACGATTCAAAGACCCAAATAAAATATTTAAAAATAATAATAATTTGTTTTTAGAAGTTTTTAATTAGTTAATATAAAAATATGATCGGATTGTAATTAGGTTAATCTGATATTAATAAGGATCGTATAGTGGTTATTTTTTATTTTTATATAAAATAGTATATTATATTTAATCTTTGTGTTGTTGAAATCAAAGTAATAATATGAAATATGTAAAAACAAATTTTTAAACATTCAATATGAGAAAATGTTAGCTTTGAAATAAGTTTAGGCGAAGAAACTAGAGCTAAACATTGATATAAATGATAAACAAAAATAAACATTGAAATGTTAAATAAAAAATGACAATTAACCTATATAGATTATTAAAATAAAATTTTAATTGGATATTATTTGTTAACAAAAATAAAATTACAAAATATGAAAGCATTTTCTTTTGTTTCCAAATATACAACAATTTATTTACAAAGTGACGATAGCATTTGGTAACAAAAAACAACTAGTCCTTGAGTAGTAAGATATATAACTAAATACTTTTGATAAAGAAAAAATTATTGAAGTTTAAACCGGAGTCATAAAAGCCATTCATAAGTTGTAACAGAAATAAAACATAGTATATCTATGAGATGTAAGTTCTCCATAGGCAGTATTGTTAGTAGTTGTTCGTCTTATCTGTGTAGGTAAGGGAGGTTTTTATCGCTGTAAGTCTTATATGCAAGTTCTCCATAGGCATAATAAATGTTTATCTACATAGTAAGAGGCAATGAGTAGAAATTAGTTAGTAGCTTGTAGTTTCAAAGTTGAAAAAATAAAGAAAAAGTTTATAAGCAAATTATATACCTTAGTTTTTGCTCAATACCTCAACATGTAGAATAACTTTTTGTTCACTAAGAGTAAATTTTAATTGTAATGAAAATCCTTTGTGCTTGTCTTGTCTGTGAGATAGTCATTGTATGAAATATGTGCGAATACAATGAGGATTGTTGTCAATAGTGGCTCTGAAACACTGCATTGTATATTAGTATTTTTGACAATTTTCAGATTACAAGTCAAGCGACGGTGATATGCATATAGAGTTTCTTGATGGCATGAAGGACAATTGAAGGTTGTGGTGTGGACAGGGTTTGCTGGTTGAATTATAGAACTGTAGTTGTTGAAGGTGAGTTGGAAATACATTGAATATATATTAACAATTATCAATGAATCTTCAACCTGGGAAACCTCAAATTGAAAGTGTTATAATTTAATATCTTGAATTTAACTGCATGTTGAAAAGGCATATGTAGATTACCAATTTGAGTGTTAGTTAGATCATGTAACATACCTTTGTTGTTGTGTGCAACAATGTCGACAATTCTTGGACAAATCTTTTGGATTTCAATGGTGTGATGAAAGTTGATTGAGCGGTTTTGAAATCATTTTCAGGGCTAAGGCATGTGACAAGATTTTTGAACAAGTACATTATAAATTCTTTAGCCTATATTTTTTGTTTAATTTCAAGGAACAAAGGCTCAAAATTTGCATATAGGTAAATCTACAAAGTCAAGGGAATAGTTTAAATTTTATAGTGTAACAATAGAGATTCGAGAATGTGAAGTAGAAACAAGAGTAGAAGCATACCTTTGCAGTGTCATGGTTACTATTTCCATCTTTTATTTATAAAATCTATTGCATTCCAATTTTTTGAGCACATGTGACAATTAGAATGATTGTGGCAATTGCATAGGCATCAGTGCTAGTTTCTAGTTGGTGGATTGTGGAATTTGGGATGAACTTATATTCTGTAAAGACAAGTGGTATGCTATCCAATAGACTGGATTCATTGTGCAATAGTATTGTATTACAATCTCCATGATCGTAATTTATTTTGGGAGAAATATCAAAATATAAAATACGTATTACTTTTCCAAGACAATTTCTTTGTTCGTGTATGCGGATAAGGTTGTTAGGCACATTAAGAGTAACAATCATTTTGCCTTTGACATATGGAAGATCTACACACAATAATTGATTGTTATGTTGTCTTTGTAACAATGTTTTGTGGGTGACAAGGACATCACCTTCAAAAATATCTCTTTTTTATATCTATTCAGATCATTGATCTATAGAAAATTAGATGAAGTTAGTGTGTCACTGCAAATAAAGGTGCGATGTTGGTGTATATAGGCATAAAAGGAGACAAAGTTCAGAAAAAAGTATAATGTTGTTAACTTTCTTACATTTTCACTTTTCATACAGGTCTTTGATTTTCTTCAATGATTTCAAATTTCCTCTTCATGTTGCTTGTGATTGTGTAATGAAATTAGAAGAATAAAAAGAGAGGTAAGATATTTAGGCATATGCAAATGTATGTTGATATGGAAAATATGATTACATAATTTTTGAAAGGATAATATTAAATGAATTTTGTCTTTTTTGTTTTAAATTAATGTAGATGTGTCTTACATAAGGCCAAACAAACAATGTCATGATAACTCCAATAACAATATGCTTTAAAAATGTGTTGTTTTTGTATTTCAACTTTCAACCATACGTGATTAATAATTAGTGTGGACAAAGCATCTTGTATTTCCATAATAAATCGCATTTTGTGGGTTGTCATGTGTCATTTGAGTGCTTTTGAATTTATATGCTGCTTTGTAATGTCATTGTTAAAGTTGCCTAATATAATTATATTTTGTGTTTTATGTGCACCTACGAATATGTCATCGATAACAACTATTATATCTAAGATTATTACATTCGAACCTGCATATAAATTGATAATTGTAGTTTGGTATATACCATTTACGATAATTGTTTTCATTACTTCAATATTGATCCTCCTATATTGCATTATTGTTGAAGTAAAAATGTCTTTTTTTATGTAAATCATGTTTGCATGAACATGACATATTGAAATGCATTGGAAATGTTATAGTAAATTACTTGATACAATATTTTTAATGTGTGTCTCTTGAAAACGTAATATGTTTGAATGCATGATGTCATGATCACTGAGCACATCTTGCATATGTGATTGTAAGCTTATTGTATTCAGTGACAATATGAGAATATAATTAATAGTATTTAAATCATGTAATTTTTTTTCTAGTTTCCAATTCGCACTGGTTTGTAGGCGTAAGATTTATGTAGTTATCTTTTCCTTAATGTTGAAATTTGTCATTGTTAAAGGGGACAACAAGTAAAATGACTCAATCACTTTTACACATGATAATATTGTATATGCTAGCCCATGCCATGTGATTCCAGAAGGGCCAAATGTAATGCCATCAATTGTGAGCCCTTGAGATCTAAGTATTGTTCATGCACATGAAATTATTTTCAAATTGTTCAGGCATTGTTATTGCATGTGTTTTGTATAGGTTTAACAACATATAAGATGGGTGTCCAATCTTATGGAATGAAATTATGATATAAGTGAGCTAATTTTGTGCATTGGTGATAGTCGATATACTAATCATTGAATTTAATCCATAGTGCATCCATATAATTTTAAATAGTGTGGGTTTTAAATGTCTCATTTGATTCATTGACAAATCCATCATGAATTCCATAATTGGTAACATAGACTTCAACTAGTATCTTATGTTTCAAGATGATGACATGAAGAAACATAGATGAGTGATGACAAGATTATTTTCCTTCATATCCAGTGTCCTATTCATAAATGGCATGAATGGTGATATTGTTCCCTAGAACGATTGATAACATTCTAGCATTGCGTTTCTTTACATAATCATTTTTGTAAAATATATATGGGAATGTTAGATTGTTAGGTATTGGGTTAGTTACAATTAATTCTCATTAATACAAAACATCATATTAGGGTTAACCATGCTATTCATCCATACATTCCACCTACTTCTAATTAGCACCATAGCAATAAATTGACACATTTTAGAATTTGCAGATAAAAAGTGATTTCATTGATTTCATTTGAAGAAGATTAAAAACATAATTCAAAAACATTTTATCTCTAGTATTTTCTATCTATTTATATATATTTTTACACAAAACTAAGGGGTATTATATATAATCCAACCCCTCTCCTTAGGTTACATCATCAATACAATAGAGATGACTAGCCAATCACTATTTCAGAAAAAGAAGTCATGGTGAGCCATTTTAATAAAACCCTTTTGGCTTGGGCTTAAATATCCCACATATATTATCTCCATGCTATATATTCATGCTCATGTTCCTATTCTCTCACAAACTAGTGCTATATTCACAATTGGTTGGTCTCTGATGCTTCTATGAGCTACTTCATAATTGTCTCTGCTTCATGTGACCTTGTCCAAGTCTTGTGATTTTGTCTCAGTCCTATGGCTTTTGTTTCTCCTTGTTCTCTATATCCTTATCTCCTACAACTTGATCTTCCATGCCAAGGTCTTCCATACCTTTCTCTTATACGCTAAGGTTTGTTGTGTCATTCTTGTGCTCTTCCTCTTCTGTGTTATGACTCCAAAACCCTTAAAATATATAAATATAAATTTTGGGGTCCAACAATCACCCATAATAAATTGATAGTATATTTCAAACTATGTTTAAGATTCCTTAGATAACAAAAATTTGGGTCTCATTTGTTGTACTTGACATTTGATCTCCTCCTATTAGTCGAGTGCAGTCTAAAGATTAGAATAATTACTTCCACCTCATGATGTAGTTGCTTCATTTCCTTAGGATGCTCTAAGAAATAATCTACTTGAGTCATCAAAATTTCAAGATTTGAATTTATATAATTGTGGTCATCCTCAAATGACCTAACTTTTGCCAAAACTTGCCCTTAAAGTGCTAAAAATTTCACATTTATTTCTTGGCAATGGGTGCTTATTTGTTTTTCCAATTCATCCATGTCTTGGAACACATTGACATGATGGGCTATATATTTGATATTAAATGTGTCCTCAACCAAGTTTTAACATTATTATTCCTTGGGCTAAAGTCATGATTTCAAAATTTTATTTGGTCACATTAATTTTATAAAAACCCCACTAGTGATGCAAATAATGGCACCTAATTTGGTCAAAAAGGTTTTGCATACGTTTATCACCTCCATAAATTGCTCTGTTGCCCATAAATATTCTTATTAAGGGTTTAATTTTTTCTTGAATTTATTGAGAAGAAGGTCCTTTAGTGTCTATCGATGGTTTCACCAGTGAGAGGAATTCCATCAACAAGTGCTGGCTCACTCTTCAAGATCATCTAACAAAGGCTTAGTGTCCTTAATCGAGATGCCTCGACTACATTGTATTGGTGTTTGAGTGCCTCTAATTCCTCTTCAAGTTTGTGCCTTTTCTCATGGTCCTCTAAGTACATCCGAACAACCTCTCAATGTTTGTGGAAAAGCTGGCCAACATCATTACTATGGAGAGTATTTTTCCTAATGACTTCTAGGGAAAATTTTATTAAGGTTGCATCTACTTGAGATGTAGAGAATTTAAGGGGATCTACCCAAAGCACTTTTGGAATATTTGACCCCTTCAGGCTTAAATGTATGTTGGCCCTAGGAAGATCAAAATGGCCTTCATCATTGTATATATCCATAGAAAAAGATAACAAGCACTGAGTTTGAATGGTGGATTTATTTTTGGGGAAATAATCTCACATATGTAAAAGCTCATATGGTATGCCTTGCTAGAACATGGAACGAGCAATAAGGTCATCATTACCCTCATTTTTTTCAAAAACTCTTCCACTTATTTCATAATCTCCTTTCCCTTGTGAGGGTTGTGCTCTAGATCTAAAATTTTAGGACTCTTTTATCATTGGTTGTTGGTGCCAGCACCTTATTCCTATGTGTTGGGGGCTACCCCTCTTCCTGATTCTTCTTAAAAAGATTTTAGACTCTCAATTTCCATATGTGGATCCTTAGAAGCATGTTGTTTTTTATTAGGCTTAGGGGTGGGTTCTTTGTCAGGTTATGCTATAGAAGACACTTCACCTTATTCAGAGAACACCACTTTTGGCATCAAAAGCTCTGGCCCCGATTGGATAGCTAATTGGTGTGCAATATTGATGTCATTTTTTTAATATTTATTAACCCATGAGATTTTATTGGTTATGCCTTCCTTTGTCATTTGGGGTTGGCACAGGGTTGTTCCTCCTACACCCTGTTAGACCCAGTGGTCCTAGGTCTTGGCCTCTTTGCCTTTCTCTGCACCCTTCCTTTTGATCATGTTTCTAGTTGAGGAGGGAGGGGTTATTTCTCTATCTCCTTTCTTCCTAACTTTTTATTCCTGGACTTGAGCATATAGTACACCAAAAATATTCTACTCTGCATGATTATCTTAAAAGGATTAATATTTTTTCTATCAAATTCATGTCAATATGTATATACCTACTTTCATGGATAGACATATAAATTATGAAGAATGTGAACCTTGATGTCAATATTGTTAGCATCAATGTTTACTGGTGCATATACATAATGCAATTAATATAAGCCATGAAATATTTTGCAGTAAAAGCATAGGGCAAATTGAGCTAGCTTGACAAGTTATTAGTGCTCTCCATCCATATCCATGTGAGCGAATAATGTTGCTTAATAAAAAATTCATCTTGGATCCCCATCTATGTGGGAAAATCTTAAGTTACATTCCACTCATTACCAAAAGTTTCTTTTATCCCCTCAAACCAACCGTTCATCTTCATTTTATAAGAGGGTGTGATGGTGCCTAAATAGGTAAACTGTTTGAACCTTTTAGTAGGGGACTTGTGTTCTAGTGGGTAAACCCACTTAAGTTCTTTATCAAAATAATATAGGACACCAATCTCATTAAAAATAATTAAAATTAAAATCATGCCCTAGGGAAAATTATGGTTAGGGGGTCGATGCACCTTCTCTCAATCTTCTTCAATTTTATCAACAAAATACTGGGAGTAATTATATTTAGTCCCCTTGTCCATTTGGCTTGTGAAATATAGGTGGGCTGTATCCACCTCCTTTCATTTATCCGTGCCCCCTAATTTTATCACTTCTAAACATGTACCTACTCAAATGGCAGGATCTAAAAGACTTGTAATATACATGGGTGGCTTTCCTTCTTATACTTCGGTGTCATAACCATTTTATTAATAACATCTTGATCATTAAGATCAACACAGATATTAGTGACTAAACATAGTAACCATATTACTTTGCTGATCTATTAAGGGGTAATCCCCATTCTATGCCCTACAAAGTAAATGTTATCCTTATAAGTAGATAAAATCAAAAATTGAACCACCTACTGAGGTTTCCTATAGTATGGAATTTGGAAGAGTCAAAGCACACACACATCATCCAATAAATTGTGACTTGTGAGATCATAGGTGACCTCATTCCTTTTGTTTTGTCACTCAATCCATTAATCTTGTTGCAAGTTACCATTGTTCCTAGATTGGTAATGATTGTATTCAAGTACTTGACAAGTGGAAACCTTGGATTCCCAATTGTCCATGTACAAGGCCATCTTAGGGTACTACATTTATTTTATCAAAATTAGAGGTGAAGGTAGTGTCATGGTAGCCTTATTCCCTATGCATTTTATCTCTAGTGCTTGCCTAAAAAATGTGTCTTCTACTAAATCTACTAGGTTCTCAACTTGTACAATGTATACACTGGAACCTCCTTCATAGATGAAAACAAGATTGCATTCCTTTGCACCCTCACACTCCTCTACTTCATGGATTATAGGTAATGGGTCTCTTCTATATCTTGACTTCTACTTTGGTTGCATCACCAATCAGGTTACTTGAAGGTCAACATGCGATTGAAAAATTCTTCCAAATGAATACAATTTGTTATCTTTTTTCCAAACTCAAAATACTTTGTCCTTCCTAATTTAACCTCCTTCAATAGAGGACATAACATATGTAACATGCAACTCACTCACACATACTCTCATGGTCACGTTTTCACTCCTGTTTATTTGAATGAACTTTGCTTCAACCTTTGCTTTGATTTTGCCACTAAAATTTTGTAAATACACCTTCTTTGCTTCTTTTTTAAAGGCCTACTCAAGCCCTATAACATTTTGAAGTTTTTAATAGTAAAAATGAGAATGGGATCCCTCTAGGCCTTTTATAGTTAGGATGTTTTTACATTAACTACCCCTTCATGCCACCTTCCATTACTTCAATAATTAATACTTCAAATGGCATGCCACGATGTCAATTTTACATGCTTTCTATTTATGCCACTACTTCATCAATAAATGAACATCCCATCCTTCCTTTAAAAGTTGTTTCACCTTTCCCATAATGTATGCTAGCTATAACAAAATAAATTAAATTTCCATTTTTATTTGTGGGAACTATCTTTTCCATTTTAACCATTATGTAACAACATTTACTTTTCCATATCCATCCCACATTCCTAGGTCACATGCCACCTCTTTCATACCTCTATCATGTGTAACCTCTAACACACCTCTTTGTCCTCTAATATTTTCTTTGATCACCAAAAATTCCTCCCAACCTTTTCTTTACATGCTTTTAACTTAATTAATTTATCCATCTTCAAACTTACCCCACACTAAAATATGTGTGTGCTCTTTCACAACATAACCTAGTGAGATTCATTTGTTAATAAGGTAATAATGATAAATGGTAAAGTTCTGAATATAAAAGAGAACCAAATGTGCTAAAGTCAACAAAAAAAAAGGAGTATAGCCAATGTCATGCTTATTTGAAAACAAAACTAAGTCCTAAACTAAACTATTGGCATATGGCTTATTTACCAAGCTTAAAAGTGTTGCATATAATGGTAGGGATGGATCCAACTACCATTAAAATGTTTGGGAAGGAATTGGCCATCTAACCTTTTTTACTTGAAAGTGTCTATTGGATGAATATCATCAATTATAAATAAACCATTCCATTAGATTCATAGTTTACCTGGATGGCCCACAAACTTTGAATCATAGAACAATAAATGCGTTCTAGGATGAAAAAATTTGGTTTTGATATGTTGATTATGCTAGGATTTTTGTTTTTACTTCTCAACCCCTTGAATCCAATGTGCGAGAACACATGTTTCATCTAACTTAAGTAAAGCATCTAGTCTATCCTTGATGGATTTATCTTCATCTAATTTTCTAATACATGTAATACTTAAGGAATGTACAAGGAATTCCACTGGTAAGATTGCTTTAGTGTCAAAGAAAAGGTTAAAAGGAGTAATTTTATTCATCTTTTTTTATATAGTTCAATAATCCCATAAGATTTCTGAAACATGATCATCCCAATCAATGTGACCAATATTGCATATCTTAGTCAGTGTATTACTAAGGACCTTGTTAAAGGCTTCAACTATACCATTGGTTTGAGGGTGGTATGATGTGGTCTTATGGTGTGTAATCATGAATTTAGCTAAGAAGATGCGCACTAGTACATTGATAAAGTGAGTGCCACAATCAATGGTTAGACTTAACAGGCATCCATATTGTTCGATGATATGTTCTCATAGAAATAAATCAAGAGTAGAAATAGTACAACCCTATATGGGCATTTTTTATCCCATCATGTGAGATAATCCATGACAGTAATGATATAGTGTGTGTCAGTCTATCTGGTAGAAATTTTAATGGGGCCAAAAAAATTAGTAGCCCATTTTTCAAATGGTTCTTGAGAAAACACTAGATGAAGGGGAATTTCTTCTTAGTGGCTTGCTTTTCTTATGCACTAATAGATATCACTTAATTTCCATAGGATTTGACATCCTTGAATAATGTGGGCCACCATACCCATTCAGTATAACCTTTCTTACCATTACATCACCAACATAATGTCCTCCTACAATGCCCTCATGGACTTCTTGAAGTACTTCAACATGGTCATACTGTATTACACACATTCATAATACCTCATCACATCCTCGCTTATACAGGGCTCCTCGGATAAGCTAGAAAGTGGAAGTTAAAATAACTAGTTACTTCTTCTCTTACATACTAAGGTGGTCTAGTGCTAAGCTTGTTGTAAGAAAAATAATAATTTATTCTAATTATTCAGGCATGCACATAACTTGGAAGAGTTGAAAATTAGGTAAATAATATTCTATTTCACATCCTAGTTCACTAGATTAAATGTGTCAGAGGTGGTCTAAGCTAAAATTAGTTTTGCCTGGCTTCACAACCATGAAGAACTAGAACTCTTAAAATAGGACAATCCATCAAAAAATACATTTGTGTAAAACTAACTTGTTAACCAAATACTTGAGTGCTTCATGATATGTATAAAATATAAATGGAGTAGCTAACAAGTATTGGCTAAACATATAGAGTGTATAAACCATGGACAGTGCTCACAGTCTATAGTAGAGTAGTTTATTTTAACTAGTGTGAGCTTTTGACTAATAAAGTAAATGGGATGATCAAGGTTTCCTTCACTAGGTTTTGTAAGGATGGCACCCACTTCCATGCTTGAAGCATCGACATGAATATGAAATGTCTACATCCAGTCTAGGAATTAGAGAATGGGTGTAGCCACTAGTTTTTCCTTCAAAGCTTTAAAAGTTTATCGGTGTGTAGTAGTTAATAGGAATATGCCATTATGTTTGATAAATTCTTCCATCAGAATTTCTATGTTAGCCTAAACTTGAATGAACTTATGATAGTATCTAGTGTGACACAAAAAGGCACGAACCTCACATTAAGTGGTTGGAGATGGAAGATGGACTATGATTATAATCTTGGTTGAATCTACTAGTGATCCATCTTGACTAATGATATGACCCAATAAGATTCAAAATGGCATGGCAAAGATACAACTTTTTAAGATTTAAGGAGATCTAAAGTTGACAACAATGCTCGAGCATGAGGCTCAAATTATCACAGTGGTCATGTGCTAAACCATACATAGTCCAATCATCAAGGTACAATTGAAAGAAATTATGGATAAAATCCTTGAATGCCTTATTGTCATTTATTGTTGTAACTAATTATTTAGGAGGGGGATGATGTATTCACTAAGGAATAACTTACACAACTCATGCAATTCACCATCCCTTGAGTCTATGGGCACCATAACATTTTTGTATCTTGGTATGCATGGTAGCATCCTTATCTTTCAAGAAGTTAATTTATACTTGCAATGCCTATATCAAGGACATTATGTCATGCAACACCTCTTTTTGACATTGGGAATCTAGATAGTGTTATGCATGAGGTTATTCACATTGAACCTTTTCAACATGTGGATTTAAAACAACAAGTTGAGAATGAGGCCACTCCAAGTAGTGATATTAACCTTGGATCCAACTGGTGGAGTGATAGAGCACAATTTCCACTAAACAGTTAGAGTTTTTACAACACATATCATTCCAGTGCCATTCTCATTCCATTATTTGGTAATAACATCATATAAGTTAGGGTATTATTTTAGTCGATGCTCATTTTTACAAAAGGCACAAATAGGGTAGACTATGTAATCATGCTGGTAGTGGTAAAAATATCCACACTAGTAACATGTCCTAGGTGGAAAGTGACAACCTCCTCATCCATTGCCATGCCCTTGACCTCTAAAAGATTGACTTCCACTAATTTCTTATGTGTTAGGTATAAAATATTGGTGATTACCTTGTGCGTGTGCTTCATGAATCCCATTGATGACCAAATAGTCATTAGTATCATGGGTATATGCATCACATGTCTTACAATATAGTGACACTTTGGCTTGGGTGGCATGCTGAAGCAAAGGAAAACTTTATACATCATGGTATTCTTTACAGATTTCATAGGACTATTTTAACATGGCATGAACATTCCTTCATGGGTAATTGTTCATGTTATGAACCTCTACTTCATAATGAACAAACCATAGAGCATTTCAAGTGTCATGATCATTACTGGTCATAAGTTTCTCCAGATAAGAAACTATAACAATTTGGGCCTCCATAAAGTGACTGATTCCTATGTCTATACTTCCCATAACTTTAATATGAAGGGTAACTTCTAGTTCCTCTCACTGATCAATAAAGGTCTTGTGGGATAAGGCTCATCAAAAAGGAAGTAATAAACCCCCTACAAATAATTGATCATGCTAAATTGGATTGATTTAAAATGATAGATTAGAAAGAAGGGTTTTAAAATGAGCATCATATGTGTGCACACTCTTAGTGAGCTCTTGATTAATATATTTTAAAGTAGTAATAATTTTTTGCTCAAACTCAGGAATGTCAAATGCTTGAAAAAAAAAAGTTTTCAATAGCTCATAGTTTACAATAGCTTGTTGAGGATCAAAGTTTCTATACCATTTTTACGTGTACTACTATAGGTTAGTGGAAAACTAATTTGCCTTACACTTAGTATAAATTATGCCCTACACCCACCAAATGAGTTTACACTTGTGAACATGTTCAACTACATTCTCAACAACTCAATTCTCAGGAAGACGAAGTGTCATCTCATAGTAAACTATAGGTACACTAGGTGGTTAGAATGGACACTATGTTGGTGCTCCTCTAGTTCTTCCCAAACCCTATGGTAGACATTTTCCAATGCCTCCTAAGTTGAATCCTAATCCCCTTACACCTCTAGTAAAACCACTGCTAGTAATGTCTCTTGTACCACATGTAGCAATAGGATAACCTAAAACATTGGACTCTAAGGAAGGTTGATTAGTTAGAGTTGGGATTGTATTTTTCCCACTATTTATATTAGTGTTGACACTGTGGAATGTACCCTTTGAAAGGAAACTTAGCTCCTTTCTTCCATGTGGAACAATGGAGATATTCCTCTTGCTGTGGGTAGCAAGTTTGAGGAATGAATCTCTAGATTAAGGGTTAGCTCCCCTTGATGCACCTTGAGGCCCTAGATTTATACTGCTAACAATGCAAGGGGGGTGAAAAGAGAGAGGGTTAATACAAAAGTAGAACCTAACTAAAGTGGTGATGCACTAGAATTGATTGGTCTACTCAATTTTTTTACCTATACTTTGCACTAAAGTAGTGGATAGGCACTTCATTTGAATAAGAAACTAAACTGCATCAATGCTTCAACAAGGGGTTTTATGGAGGTATAATGAGGAAGAACTTATCAGAGGTGCTCCAAAGGCACACTGTTGGATGGTTACTAACCTGTGCCTATACTTCAACCTGGATGCTTCTTGTTGACCTACAGAAGAGGATCTAGAATACACTAGATAAACTTGCATCAACCTATGAAAGCATTCAAAATAAATAACTAAAAATAAGACAATATGCAAGCATATGCAAAAGTGCAAAAATCAAATGGAGGTAAAACACTTCTTTTAATTAAAGGTAAATTTCTTCAGGTCTTTGCCCTACAAAATTGAGAGATCCTTTCTTCAAAATTGAAAGGTTATAATATATAGATAAAAATGGAGAAATATCCTTCACTAGTCAAGAGCAAGAGGCCCATACTGCATTGAAAACTTTTACAGTGAAGAATTTGCCCATGTTGCTATCATTTCTAATTAAATGTGCCTATGAAATCGATGTTGTAGGTGTCTCATATATTGACTTTGCTACCCAGGTGTATTAAACACTCCTGTAAGAGTATAGTTCACTTCTCTTAACAATTGATAAAGCCATCTCTCTTCATGTCTTAGGCCATGCTCTCCCTTGAATTCTCATGCAACTAGCTACTTATTAATGTCAAAACAAGGAAAAATGGGCCATTCCATTAAATGCTGGCATAACTATCTTAATGGATATTTGGTAGAAATTATTCCACCTACAAGCATTTACTTTTTCCATCGACACCTTCTGTGCCACCTGGCCTAGTCTAGTTCATCCCTACGCTTGATTTGCTATAACATCTAGAGAATTTCATATGTTTGTCTTATATGTTCGTGGCTATGTTCTAGATTGCCCATTCTACTTTTCTCTTTTCTTCTATTTCTTGTCTTTTTCCTGACCATTTAGGGCTATCTCCTTCTTTTCTCAATATTTTTCCTTGGTGGGTCACTAAGTCTCCCTTTGGGCTTCCTCCTTGGTTCGTCTTTAAATTTCTTAAAAAAAATGCTCAAATGAATTCCTTCAAACATTTTATCTGAAAGAACTCTTCCTTCACGCTTGCCACTTGTGAGTTCTTTAAGACATTTTGTCCAAAAGAATTGTTTTTTGGCCTCCTTAAAATTGATTTCTATGGGCCTATCATCTCATTTGAAAACCAACATATATTTCACTACCCTAAATTTTAAATTCACGAGCATGTCACCAGACATTTAAACTCCAATGACTAGCTTATTACCTTAAAATTGATGTCTGTGAGCCTGCCACCTCCTTTTGGCAATTCTTTCAACCTTTTTGCAAATGGACTCTTTTGAAGGGAAAGTGACCCTTCAAAAAAATGGAAAGGTGCTCTTCTCATGACCAAGTGTCCTCCGAAAGGGCACCTACCATTCAGAATCTTTTATTCTGAATTCCTTTGGGTTTTCTTCACTCATCAAATTTATTCAGACAAAATGTTTGAAGAAATTTCTTCAGATATTTTATCTGAATAAATTAGTGCCTTGAGCGTTCCTCCTTGGATTTCCTTCAAACATTTTGTCTGAAGGAATCCCTTCTTTGGCTTGTAATGTTCCCAAAAGGAATCCTTCCTTTATGGGCTTTCTGGCTTGGCTTTTTACAAACAGACCTTCTACCCTTTGCAAGGACACTTTGAGCTTGGTCCATTTTACCAATAAAAGGCCCACCTGAAGTAACCTATTTACCTTTCTAAGCATCTAGGATCAAAATGAGTTCTAAATTAACCCAAGTGCTTGCTGAACTCAAAACACTTGGCAATCAGAAAGAGGAAACACTTGGTTTTTCATGGAAAGATGCCCGTCATAGAGAAAACCCATAAAATTGCTATGGGGTGAACTTGTCAAAAAATGACTAATAAACCCTGCAAGGAAAAGGAAAGGGAGTGATCAATTTTGACTTGCAGGACTAAAATTGGTCAACACATTTGGCGACTCACAAGGGAAACATGTCTGCTATGGTTAAGAAGGCTAGTGGCTTAAAGGTCTATTGGGCATGGAGTCAGGTTGTATCTTAAAAGGCTGGTACTAACCTTGAAAAACCTAAGAACCAATAAATATTTTACCCCAAATGGTAAAGAGAACACACACAAGGCTAAAAAAACTAGACATGCATAAAGCACTTAGGAAAAATGTGGAAAAATAGGGAAACTATGTACATAACAAGAGAAGGTTAGTGACAATGTTTAATATATATCCCATAGACTGGGATATGTAGTTCTTCACCATCCAACTTGGAGAGTTGGAATGCATTATGTTGCTTGTATTGGGTGATGACATATGGGCTTTTCTACAAGGTGTCAAACCTCATGTGCCTTCTAGGTTTGGCTCGGTCCTCATCTCATTTCAAGATAATGTCACCTTCTAAGAAGTCTTTTGATGAAGAATTCTTGTCAAAATGCTTCTTTGTTTTCTATTGGTGGCTAGTCATAGCATCCATGGCTTGGTCTCTTTCCTCTTGAAGCTCCATTAGTTCATAAAATTTAACCTCCATGTTGTCGTTACCCTCTAATTGAAACTGATGGGCAAGCTCCAAGGCTAGTAATACAAGTGAAATAAGAAGTCTAGCTTCCATTCCATACACATGTGTGTATGGTGAATTGCCAACTAGCCTTTTTGGAGTGATCCTGTTTGCTCATAGGGCTATCTTTAGCTTGGCATGCCAAGTCCTTTGATTTTCCTCCATTGTCCTTTTAATGATCCTGATCAGTTTCTTGTTGGTGGACTCAACCAACCCATTCCCTTGTGGGTAGTAGTTGGAGGAAGTGATGAGATAGATGCCATATCTTAATGCCCACTCAATTATCTTTGTTCCCAAGAAAGCCAATGCATTGTCTAAAATGATTGTGGCTAGGACCCCAAATCTCATCACCAAGCCTTTATAGAAGTCCAAGACCACACTCTCATTGGCTTCCTTCAAAGCGACAGCTTCTACCCATCTCATGAAATAAGCTGTAGTAGTCAAGACCCACTTATGTCCACCACTAAAAGGAGGGTTGATCATCCCTATGAAGTCCAAACCCTATTGCATGAATGGTTATTCCACTTGAATAAGTTGTAGAAGTATTAAAGCCAACCATTGTTTTCCATCAAAGAGAGAACATTTGTGGCATCTCCTCACCCAAGCATGAGTGTCTCTAAACAAGGTGGGCCAAAATTAGCTAGCCCTCATAATCCTTGCAATTGTAGGCCTAGGAGCAAAGTGACTGCTAGCTGGTCCATCATGAAATTTAGATAGTACTCTGTTGACTTGCTTTGAATTGATGTATCTTAGGAGTACCCCAAAAAAGTCCTTTCTAAATATCACTCCATCAACTAAGACATAAGGAAGATATTGGAGCTTGAAACATCTCCTCTTAGTTCTATCAAGACCTTGTAGACACTCACTAGTTTGAAGGAAATGAACCATATCTTGTGTCTAACTCTTCATGATTGTGGGTATCATAATTGAGTACCAAAATTCCCTCCTTTGGTTCTTTGAAGTTTATATCTAGGTGCTCGTAAAACCTCTTCCCATCACCAGCTTGGTGGTTTTGATCTGCACGTCTTACTCCATCACCTTGGTGATCCACCCTACCCTTTTTTCATTCAAGTCATGGATTAACAAGAAGTCCTTGACACTAGGATGTGGCACCATGATGTGAATATTTCTTTTTATCAAGGACTACAAGTGCTTGCTTCTCAACATAAGTGTACCTAATATCATAGCCCTCTAAGCCTGGCTAAAAAATGTGAGAGGCTATTTGTGATCTTCACCATTTGATTGAGTGAGCATATCAAAGATTACCTCTTCATTACCAAAGGTGTAGAGGTTGAAGTCCTTGGAGAATTATGGACTAGTTAGGGTGGGAGCTTGGGCAATAACTTATTTGATTCCTTCAAAACATCTCTTCTCCATGCTATCCATGTGAACATCTCATTATTCCTTAGTATGGAAGTTAGTGGTTGACTAGTTCAGCAAAATAGGGATAAATCTCCTAATAAAGTTTATTTTTCCAAAGAAAATTTATAGGACCTTCTTGTGTTTAGGCAAGGATAACACTAAGATGGCATGCACTCTTTCTAGATCAATGGTCAAGCCCATTTTTGAAATGACATGACCTAGGAGTTTGCCTTCATGGATATTAAACACACATTTCTTAGGGTTGAGAGAGATGCCAAACTCTCTACACCTCTCAAAGATTTGCCTCAAGTGTTTTAGATGTTGTCCTGCCTCCTTAGAGAAGACTATCACATCATCAAGATAAACTAGTACAATTTCATTTATCAAACCTTGGAAGGCCATATCCATAACTCATTATAAAGTAGCTCTAGCATTTGACAATCCAAATGGCATCTTTCTATAGGTGAAATTTCCCCACTTGGTGGTGAAAGCTGACTTGTACTAGTCACAGTCTTGCACCAGAATTTGATTGTACTTAGAGTACCCATCTAGGAGGGAGAATCATTCACTACCTATCACCATCTGGAGAATATGTTCTATGCTTGGGAGGGGATAGTGATCTTTTAATGAGACTCTATTCAAGTCTCTGAAATCAACACACAATCTGATCTCCCCATTCTTCTTCCTAATGGGGACCAAATTGGCCAACCAAAAAGAGTGTTTGATAGGAAAAATGATCTTGGACTCAATTAGCTTGGTGAGTTCCTTCCTCATGAGAGGCTCAATATTTGGATTGATTGGTCTTTGTTTTTGCTTGATGGGTTTTGCACCTTCTTCCAACTCAATGGTGTGTTGGGCCAAGCTTGGGTCAAACCCCTTCAAATCTCCATACTCTCAAGCAAAGACATTGGCAAACTCTTGGCATAATAAGATAAAATAATGCCTTTTCTCATTTGTACATACCTTCCCAAGTGCAATCAACATATCCTTGAATATCTCTACCCTTTCATAATTCTCTTTCTTGTTTGTTATGCTCACTTTGTCACCCTTGAGTTGGTCATCCGCATTGAAGATGCTCTCTAGAGTGACCAAACATTTAGTAAGTCTGTTGTTCTTTAACTAAACAATCTACCCCTCATATAATTGTTGTAGCTTAGATTGATTCCTAGAAGCAAACTCAGCTACCTCCTATAAGAAAAGTGCTATCTACTGGTCACTTTCAAACACTTTCCAATTGATGACATTATTTGGTATGGAGAGACTCACTATCACCTTTAAATGGTGTTGATCACTATCCTATCTCACTCCCTTTGGAATATCAAACTGAGCACCAACTATTGCTAGTCTATCTGCATGATTGTTTTTCTCTCTTGGGATCAAAGTGATGTTGAAATTAATGAAGCTCTCCATTAGGTCCCACACCCTATGCTTGTAAGACTTGAGCAAGGAGTTCTTGGTCAAGTTTTGACCCCTCACTTGGTTTATAATTAACTTGTTGTCTCAAAACACTTGCAATTCCTTGATTATTCTTTTTCTTGCCTACTCTAAACCATGAACAAGAGATTCATATTCTGCTATTTTGCAAGTTCAGGAGAACTAGAAACTAAAAGTTGAGAAGTATTTTTCCTTTAAAGGTGAAACCAACATTGCTCCACCACCAGCTCCCAACTTGCTTTAAAATTCGTCAAAGAAAAGTTACCATAAACCACACCTCTCTTCGTTTGCATTCATTAAATTTGGCATGAAAGTATCCTTTTCATTCATGAAGTAAAATCCAAGACCTACATCCTCAATGAACTTGTAAGGATCATGTTCATAAATTATCATTTCCCCATTCATCTAGGAGTAGGTTAGCAACTCTTTTAAGGGAAGATGGTGGGGAATGTTCTACCTAGAGTTCTTCATCAATAATGGTGTAACTAAAATTCACTGCCTTGGATGAGTATGGCTCTAGGTGATCTTTGTGGTCTAACTCAATCTTCACTTTGGTTCCATACTTTATCCTAAATACCATGTAAGACCAATTTGTTGCCAAGTACCCACCTATCTTGGACGTAAAATCCCTGGATAAGCAAATAACAAAGGGGGAACATCTACCACTACCACATCATGGGGAATGGAAAAGGTTGGATAGGCATGGAGAGTTAGATTCAAGCCTCTTACCACTCCTAATGTATTTGCTAGTGATCCATCCAACTGTAGAACTCCCTTGGTCATTTGCTCATATTTGAGTTCTAGCTTGTCAGCTATGCATTTGGGCATCACTGAGGTGCTTGCTCCACTATCAATGATGAAATTATGGACCAAGAAATCACCAATAATCAAGGATAGGTAAAAGGGAGGGACATTTTCCTCCTTATTTTATTGACCTCCCATGGGAGGATCCCCACTCACTATCAACACATTGTCACCTTTTGCTGGGACAACTTGCTCACTTAGCCCATGTAATTCCTTTTGGAGCATATCCTTTTATCCTGACATTACTAAGGAATCCCACAATGAGATGTTAACATGCATCTTATTCATTTTTTCCACCACATTGATTGACGTATTGCCTCCCTTTGAGTTTTCCCTAGGGACATTTGTAACTTGTGGTGCAACCCGAGGAGCTGAAGCTGTAACTAGTGGTCTGTAATTGGGAAACTTTTGATTTACCTATGATAAAAGAGATGTTGTAAATGCTTGAATAGATACTTGATCTTCCTTCATAGATCTCTTCTTGGACTTGGTGTTGGCTGAAACACAATCATCTTGATTATTTGTGCTCCCCACATAATTGACTACATAAAATTCCCCTTCTAGGTGGTTCATAAGAGTGGAATCAGATTGAGCCTGCCTACTATCCATCCTAGGTTGTGTTGATGCCTCAAAAATTTAAAATTGGGCTGCCTGATCACCTTGTGTGGTCATACATTGATTTGGTAGCTCATTAGCATACGCAACATGTTCATTACCATGCCCCAGGGGTGGATAATTAGGTTATTCCTCTACTAAATTATTTTGAGTGGGGACAAGAGCCTTATACGATGAAGGGGCATTTGGATTATAACTCTAGTAAGGCCTGAATTACGTAATTTGACCCTACCCTTAACTATAATTCTAGAAAGGAGGTCTATTTGCTTGCTTAAAATACTGGTATCCTTGATTTGGCTGATAGTTTTGAGCCTACTGCCTTTTGAGGGCAACTAATTCATTGGTAGCACTCTTTAGTAGAATATTAACCTCATGGAGATCATTTATAGGGGTAGCAGTTGACCTTTCTATAGTATCTAGAGGATCTAAAGTGGGCACATTAGGATAAACTAAGGGTTGCAAATTAGGAAAGAGTGGCATATGAGGTCTAGGAGCTATCTTTCCTACTTGCACCAAATAATTTTTAGTAGTTATGGCTATTTCATAAGCAGTGGGTAGGACCTATCCACCCATGGACTGTATCATGACAACAATGTAACTATTCAATGCCTTTAAGTAGTAAAAGAAGGCATAGCTTGGGGTCAACCTCACTAGAATTGGGATTCTATCCCAAGTCTTTTGGAATCTAGTGTTAAAATCTTGCATAAATTCATGTGGAGCTCTCTTCGTAGTGGTCAATTGCTCAGCGAGAGACAAATAGTCACTTTTCTCTCCAAACCTATTTTTTAGGAGTGTTCATAATTCATTCTATGAGCCAACTAAATTCATAGGCAAGGTCCCATACCTGTCCAAAACTTTCCCTTTAAAGGACAAGGCCAGTAACCTGATGGCTACATTTTCTTCAGTAACATTATGGATATTGTAGAGGTTGGCTATGTTTCTGATATGATCAAAGTAGTGATTGGCCCCTCTCCACTAAAGGGAAGAACACTCTTGAGAGCTATTCCTAGAATTGGGTCATACTATAGAAGGTTCAAAGGACTCTGACCATTGAAGGCCATAAAAGGTAAAGCCATAGCTGTGACAGGGTTCAACCTGGGTCTCCTTGAATAGGTGTATCTTATGGCAGGTCTGGGAAACTAGTTTTTTGTATAAGGATGAGTCATCTAAAACCTTAGCCTCTTTGCTGAGTTTAAATTCAGCTCAATAAATTTGAAAGGAACACCCTTAGAAAAAGATCTTATGGTGACCTTAGGCATGGGGTGCTAGGCTGATCAGTAACTAGAGGTTGAGTTATTAAAAAAGAGTCACTAGATACTGAATTATAGCTCTTGATTTTAGATTTTTTATAGTAATAGGACCAACACCAATCCTAAAACTCATAAGATATAAATTGTGTCCCACCAAGCATGCCAAAAACTATTGATGCTATGGATTGCACCCTTTGAAAGGAAACTTAGCTCTTTTCTTCCACGTGGCATAATGGAGACATTCCTTTTGCTGTGGGTAGCAAGTTTGAGGAATGAATCTCTAGATTAAGGGCCATCTCCCTTTGATACACCTTGAGGCCTTGAATTTTTACTGCTAACAATGGGGGGGGGGTTGAAAAGAGAGAGGGATATTACAAAAGTAGAACCTAACTAAAGTGGTGATGCACCAGAATTGATTGGTCTACTCAGTTTTTTTACCTACACTTTGCATCAAAGGAGTGAACAAGCACTTCATTTGAATAATAAAATAAACTACATCAATACTTCAACAAGGGGTTTTATGGAGATATAATGAGGAAGAACCTACCAGAGGTGTTCCAAAGGCACATTGTTGGATGATTGCTCACCTGCACCTATAATTCAACTTGGATGCTTCTTGTTGACTTGCAAAAGAGGATCTAGAATACATTATATATACTTTCATCAACCTATGAAAGCATTTAGAATAAATGATTGAATATAAGACAATACACAAGCATCTGCACAAGTGCAAAACTCAAATGGAGGTAAAACATTTCTTTTGATTAAAGGTAAATTTCATCAGGGATTTTCCCTTAAAAACTGAGAGATCCTTTCTTCAAAATTGAGAGGTTACAATATATAGAGAAAAATGGAGAAAGATCCTTCACTAGTCAACAACAAGAGGCCCATACTGCATTGAACACTTCTATAGTGAAGAATTTGCCCATACTACTGTCACTTCTCATTAAACATGCCTATGAAATCCATGTTGTAGGTGTCTCATATATTGACTTTACTATTTGGGCATATTAAACACTCCTACAAGAGTATAGGTCACTTCTCTCAACAACCGACAAAGCCATCTCTCTTCATGTCCTAGATCATGCTCTCCCTTGAATTCTCATACAACTGGCTATTTATTAATTTCAAAATAAAGAAAAATGGGCCACTCCCTTGAATTTTGGTACAACTCTCTTAATGGCTATTAGTGAAAACTATTCCACCTACAAGCATTTACTTCTTCCACTAACACCTCATGTGCCACTTAGCCTAGTCTAGTTCATCCCTATGCTTGATTTGCTATGCCACCTAGAGTGTTTAAAGCATTTGTATTATATGTTTGTGGCTATGTTCTAGATTTACCATTATACTTTTCTCTTTTTTTATATTTCTTGTCTTTTTCCTGACCATTTGGGGCTCTTGGGGCTATCTCCTTCTTTTCTCGAGCTTTTTCCTTGGCAGGTCGCTTAGTCTCCCTTTGGGCTTCCTCCTTAGCATGTCTTTGAGAAAAATGTCTAAAGGTATTCCTTTGAACATTTTTTTTGAAGGAACTCTTCCTTCATTCTTGCCACTTCTGATTTCTTTTATATATTTTATTCAAAATAATTATTTTTTGGCCTCTCTCCAACGGTTAACCCATTACCTTAAAATTAACGTCTATAGAATTGCCATCTTATTTAAAAACCAATGGCTATTTTGATACCCTAAATTTGACATTCACAGGCCTGTCACCAAACATTTAAACTCCAATGGCTAGCTTATTACCTTAAAATTGACATCTATGGGCTTGTCACCCCCTTTTGGCAATTCCTTCAGCCTTTTTGTAAATGGACTCTTTCGAAGGGAAAGTGACCCTTAAAAAAAATGGAAAGGTCCTCTTCTCACAACCAAGTGTCCTCCAAAAGGGTACCTACCCTTTGGACTCTTGTATTCTGAATTCCTTTGGGTTTTCTTCACTCATCTAATTTATTTGGACAAAATGTTCGAAGGAATTCCTTCAGACATTTTGTCTGAATAAATTCGTGCTTTGAGCGTTCCTCCTTAGATTTAATTCAAACATTTTGTCTAAAGGAATACCTTCTTTGTATTGTCATGTTCTTTGAAGGAATCCTTCCTTTATGGGCTTTCTACCTTGGCTTTTTTTAAATAGACCTTCTACCCTCCACAAGGACACTTTGAGGTTGGTCCATTTGCTGATAAAAGGCCCACCTGAAGTAACCTATTTTCCTTGCTAAACATCTAGGATGAAAATGAGTTATAAATCAACCCAAGTGCTTGTTGAACTTAAAAAACTTGGTAATTAGAAGGAGGAAACACTTGGTTTTTCATGGAAACAGGCCTGTCATAGAGAAAACCCATAAAATTGCTGTGGGGTGAACTTGTCAGAAACTAGCTAACATATCTTGAAAGGAAAAGGAAAGGGAGTGCTCAATTTTGACCTGGAGGACCAAAATTGTTCAACAATTAGATCAAATTGGAATTCAAAGGTTATTCATATGTCTTAACTGCACTAGAAAGCTAAAGGCCAAAGGTAAATCTAGTTGGCCTTGCTATAAAATGTTACTTTGAACTTGTACTCCTATAGTCTCTTTTACAGATTTAGCTTCAAACTCCACACTATTAGAATGCCAATCTATTACAATAATTTTTTCAAACATAAATGCATGAGCGTGTTTTACAATGGGGGAATTATGCCTAATTGGATTAGGTTCTTCTATCACCAATGCTTATCCTGCATATTTTACACATACATGTGCTAAAAAAGGGTGTGGATTGGTGGTTATGTAGTATTCACTATTCCTTTTTGCCTTCGTATATATTATTTTAACACTTCTAGTATCCTCATATTTTCCCTTGGGATCATTTCTTATCATGGCCTTACACCTGGCCTCATCATACTTATGCTTACATAGTTATTGTTGATTGACTTCCATGCTGAACTACCAATCCTATACCAATGTATACCCCTTAATTTCCACACCATTTTCATTGCTCATATATGAGAGATTTTTATCCATCCATGTGGAAGTTATCAAGTCTAGAGTCAACCATAAATTTCTTAACTTCTAAGGGAAATTATCATAGATACCTTCCATGTGGTTCCCTTAGGAAATTGAACTGTGATTCCTTCAGATAAGAATATACAGACATAACATATTCTAATATGTAGATATTTAGTGTTCTTTTCCACTAGTAATCCACCACACGTGTCTAAGTAGTTTTCAACTTTGCCAAGGTTATTTGATGATTTGCTAACTAGGGAGATTTTTGTCTATAATTTATTGAGCGATCTTGTGCATATGCTAAAATATAACCATACAAATAGATGGGTAGTTATACAAAGAAGGTTTTATATAAATAATCATACAAATGTTTCTCTACCCATTAACACATATAAACTCTTGGTCTAATAAATTGAAGCATAAATTTATCTTCTACTATGTCAATCCAATGCTCAATGTTTTGTAAAGAGAGCCACTCAAGCATATTTTGACCATCACACTAATAATTTCAACAGGTCTTGATAATAGAACCAAAAATGTTGGGTTCTTTTTATCCTTAGTTTTGATTGACTAATTACTAGTTACACACCTAAAGTAAATTATGAATCCAATGAGCTAATTTGCCTACATATCACACAAGTAGTGACCTCATGTGTTCACTCAAAGCATTTATCCAACACTGGTTCTCATCAATTCTACTATACAGTGGTGGATAAACTTAACTCTATCTACACTTTGCATTTGGGTTAGTTAAAATTAGTTATAATTATTATAAAACATCATATTAGGGTTAACCATGTTATATATTCCATACATTCCACATACTTTTAATTATCACCATAGCAACAGATTGAATAATTTTAGAATTTACAGATAAAAAGTGATTTCATTGATTTCATTTGAAGAAGATTACAAACATAATTCAACAACATTTTCTATATAGTATTCTCTATCCATTAATACATAATTTTACACAAAACTAAGGGGCATTTACACATAATCCAATCCCTTTCCTTAGGTTACATCATTAATACAATATAGATGACTATCTAATGATTATTTCAAAAAAATAAGTAGTGTCGAGCCATTAAAATATAATCCTTTTGACTTAGCTTAACAACCCCTATATATTATCTCTATGATAGATATAAATGATCATTCTCCTATTCTCTCACAAAAAATTTATAGATTCATGCTTGGTTAGTCTCTAATGCTTTTGTGAGATACTTCATAACCATCTCTGCTTCCTGTGCCCTTATCCAAGTCTTTCACTTTTGTCTGAGTCCTAAGTCTTGTTTCTACTTGTTCTCTATATCCTTGTCTCCCATAATTCAATATTCCATATTAAGGTCCTTTTTTCCTTTCTCTTCCATACTTCACTTCCATGCCAAGGTCCTCCATGCAAAGGTAATCCATACCATTCTTGTACATTTATATTTCACACTATGGCTCCAAAACCCTTAGAATATATAAATACAAATTTTAGGGTCCACCCTGACAGCAATGACTAATGACAAAAGATTCCTATAATTATAGATCTAGAGAGTGACCCTCATAAGGGAAAGGTGCCTAGGAAAGAAGTGGAAGAGTTGACACAAACAAATGAGGTAATGATAGCCTTCCTACTCATGTCCTATTCCACCAAGGCATACTAGATGAGTAACTGTATATGTGGGATTATTTTAATGAAAAAGAATCTAACATTCAAACTTGGTATAAGTTATCTTTTTCTATGGATATATACAATGATGAAGTCCATTGTAAGCTTGAGGGGGAAGACATTCCATAATTTATTTGGGGGGATCTCCTAATTACTCTACAACTCAAGAAATCATGACCTTAATAAAATTTGACCTAGAGGTCACTAGGTAAAATATTATCCATATCAATGATGTTGGTTAGATTCGAGAGGTCATTTAGATATACAAAGAAGAACATGAGAAAAGACACAACCTTGAAGATGAAATAGAGGCATTCAAATTTCAAAAAAATGTAGTGAAAGTGTCTCAACTAAGGACATCAGGCCTTTGTTAGATGATATTGAAGAGTGAGCCAATGCTTGTTGATGGAATTCCTCTCATCGATGAAGCCATCAAAAAAATGGTGACACTAGTGGACCTTCTGCTCAAGAAATGCAAGAATCAAGTGAACCCCTAGTAGGAATAAATATGGGAAATAGAGCAATTTGTGGAGGTCATAGATGTCTACAAAACCTTTATGATCAAATTAGGCACCACTATTCCCATCAATAATGGGGTTTTTTGTAAACTTGGCATGTCCAAATAAAACTTTGGAAGCACAACTTCAGCCTGAAGAGCACAACATCAAAAATTGGTTGGGGATGCACTGAATATCAAAGATATAGACAAATGCACCAAGGTGTTCCAAGATGTGGAGGAACTAGATAAATAAATAAGTGCCCATCACGAAGAACTAAATACTAGTTTTTAGCACTTCAAGGGTAAGTTTTGGTAGAAGTCATGTTGTTTGAGGATGCCCACAAGGTTGCAACTTCTCAGTTTGAAATTTTGATGACTCAAGTAGATGATTTTTTAGAATAGTCTGAAGAAATGAAGTAATTACATGGCAAGGTGGAAGTAATTACTTCCAACATTCAGACTTCACTCAACCAAAGGGAGGAGATCAAATGACAAGTGTGGCAAATGGGACCTAAATTTTTGTTATCTAAGGAATCTTAAACATAGTCTGGGATGGACTATCAGTTTAGTATGGATGATCATTAGACCCCAATTTTTTATTTATATATTCTAAGGGCTTTAGAGCCATAACACGTAAGATCAAGGGTGTGAGAATGACATAGAGGACCTTGGTGTGGAAGATAAAGGTGCATAAGAGAGGCATGGAAGAGAAAGCCATAAAAGATAGAGTTGTGAGAGACAAAAACAAAAATAACAAAGAGAAATAAAATATGTAGGACTTGGAAAAAAATACAAGACTTGGACAAGGGCACATGAATCAAAGATGGTTATAAAGCAGCTTACAAAAACATCAATGATTAACAAAGCATGATTATAACACTAATTAATGAGATAATAAGAACATGAAAATGATTATATAGCATGTAGAAAATATATAGGGGCTGTTAGGCCTGAGTCAAAAGGATTTTATTGTAATGGCTTGCCATAACTTTTTTTGAAACAATTGTTGGCTAGTCATCTCTATTATATTAATGATGTAACCTAAGGATAGGTGTTGGATTATGTATAAATACCCCTTAGTTTTGTGTAAAAATATAAATAGACAAATAGAGAATACTAGATATAAAATGTTGTTGAATTATGTTTGTGATCTTCTTCAAATGAAATCATAAAAATCTCTTTTTATTTTTAGATTCTAAAATGTGTCAATCTGTTGCTATGGTGTTAATTAGAAGTATGTGGAATGTATGGAATGAATAACATGGTTAACCTTAATATGATATTTTGTAGTAGTGATAACTAATTATAACTAATCCAAATGCCTAAGTGGAGATAAAGTTAAGTTTATCCACCATCGCATGATAGAATCAATGAGATCCGGTCTTGGATATGTGCTTCAAGTAAGCACATGAGGTCACTACTCACATGATATTCTAGTACACTAACTCATTGGATTATTAATTTCCTTTAGGTTCATGATTAGTAATTAGTTAGGTAAAACTAAGGATAAAAAGAACCCTAAATTTTTAGTTCATCATTGTTATGAGAAAAAAATGGGTGGTGGATTCATATCATATTTATTTTTTACCCAATTCTTGGAAAAGTTATGAATCATATTTTAGATCATAGTCTTCATGGGAAAATTAATTGTCTGGAGCATTTAAATTTTTTTTCTAGACATTGTTATTGTCAAAATCAACATTACCAATAAATTCATTGATGTTTCCCAAAGTAGAGTTCATGAAATAAGCATATTTGGTTTCATTTTTCAGGGTGTCTTTTTCATGGAAAACATATGTAGAATTCCATGTTTCAAAACCATGTTTCATATTATTTTCATTTTATATGAAAGGAATATATAATAATAATTCTTATCTACAATTATTTTCAATATCAAGATGTTTATAGTATTTGATGTATCTTATGGCATGGGGTTTATCTTTTACATAGATTTTTTTCCATTTTTACTATATTCAGAGACAAATTCAGGGAGACAAACTTGGGCCAATGCTTCTGGACATTGAACATAGTAATCTATTATATATTTGCATATAACATATTTCAATTCATCAGGTTTGTGGACCAAAAGTGTTGAAGCATTTAGAATGAATATGCACTCATTTGATGGACTTTTGTTTATGAATACACATTTCCTAGAGTAACTATTCAATGATAATGATAAAACTAGTGAACAACCTATTGAGCAGACATTTGATATCTATTAAATAATGTGTTTCCAAGGTTACATATCATCTAAATAAAAAATATATTTTTAATTCATTGTTGTTTATGGATTTGATCAAATAATTTGATCATTGATGTATCTAGCTTTATCATGTAGGATGTACAGTAAGATGCTATAGCATAAATATTGAACATGAATTGTGCATCTATATATGATTTTCACAAGTGTAGCATTTTTTTGTAAAATATATTTGTCCATGCGTGTGATGGATTTATTTTCAGGAAAATTATTGGTTTCTTTAGTGTGCTCTATATTGATTTAATGTATTTGTTTTCATTTATTTGTAATTACACCAAAAACATGTCAAATGTTGTATAATGTTCATAGCATCTATTTTCAAAATTAGCATAGATATGCGCTGAATTTTTGATGGTCAAGTTGTTTTCATTTATAAATGGGTCAAGGATAAATGTTCTTGGGATTGGTGGAATGCGAAAATTATATCTGTAATGTCATTTTTTCCTACATCTTCTAGTATGGTGGTATTCACGTAATTTGAATACGTTTGAATCGAATATACTTTCATAACAGGTTATGTAGTTATCGATAAAGCTTGTAATGTCTAATTTTTAGTCCTTTCCATAAATCAATGCAACTTATATCCATAACATAAAATGTATGTGCCGACTTCCTCAATTTTAGAATTTTGTGACTAAGAAATGATCTTGTAATTCCCCCAAAAAAGATTCATATTTGTATATCATTGTTAGCATTGCCTTTATTTTATGTGTATAGTATCATGTACATGTAACAAGATCTATTATAGTTTAGCAAGCATGATCATATGTATTAAAGATGTTGGTTTTGTTTATTTCATGTTGTTTTAGAAGGATATTATACAATTCAGATAATGCATTTATAAGTAGTTCCAAATAATGTTTAGCACTTGAAAATGTAACAAAAAATATGGGTAGTCTAACTAGCAAATCATTGCAAAAGTGTTTTTATTAGATATTGTAAATAATATGGTGATATTCATATTTTTTGAAATTGATATATCCAATATCAGTTTTCAATAATTTTTCTAGATTTGGTCTGTATTTGACATCTTTTACCAAAAGCTTTCTTCTTTCTAATTTCCCTTTTCTAATTCTCACCCACATTGTTGCCATCACTTGTTCATTTATAATTTTCATTGCCTTGAAAAAAATATTTGTGTTATGATATATAAATGCATGATATGTGTGTTGCAATTCCCATTGAAAATTTTTAGCATATGAAAATCTAGTTGTTATGTTTTCATTGCATGGCTCAGCATAAAAAAGGGTTGGGAAGTTATTTCCTCTGCATACTTGTCTTTAAAAATTCCAATTGGTTTTTGGAACTTTACTAGTGCAACTTGTATAATTTAATCTTGCAGATCATGAATGCATGTCAAATTTATAAATCTATTCAGCATGGTCGAAGTGGGAACATTATATTCTTCATTTGTTGTTTTGCTACTTGATGAAGTATCTATTATGTATTGTTTCATGCTATCATTAGTATGTAATAATTTTTTCCAATATTTTTCAATTTTGAGATTTTGTGATCGATATATTTGTCTCTTACACAACTATTTTAAAATAAACATGATTATGTTTGGACAAACCCTTTATTTTTATTATTCATTTTTGTATTCTAATTTTATGTTTAGTTCAATAAAAAATCTGTCAAGCATGGAAATGATTTTTGTATTATGTCAGTGTTCAATGACACATTGATGATCATGATGATTAATCTAATCTACAATTTTTTGAACCCTAGTTTCTTGATCTATGCAAAATCAATTCATAATGAAACAAGATGATCTTTAAAATTTGTTAGCATTTTCAACATATGTTAAACGCATGTTCAATCAGATGTGTGTAGGAGATGAAAAATATCAAACAATCCCATTTTTAATGAAGTATTGCATCTAATGCATATTTTTCTATCATTATTTCATTTGTCTTTGTCAATTTCACATATGTTTCTTTTTTTGATTGCTTGAAATTTATAATGATATCGTTGAAGTACAATTGGCTACACACTTAATTTGCATGTTTTGGTGTGTCTCCTATGTATTTTATGAATTTATTTATTGCGTAACTTTATTTGTTCCATGTAATCCATTTCAATACATGAAAATATGTTATTGATGTCTTGCTCAATCCATTTCTTGCATTCTCTTAAATGTCTTGTATATATTCTCTTCTTGTATTTTCTCCATATTTTATTTAATTTGTTTGAAAAAGCGAGAAGGTGTACCTATGTTGCTCAATGCTATAAATTTCCTATTGCAATTAGGAACAACTATTGCATTATGACAATTTTCGGTCAATGGCTTGTAGTGAATATGGTTTGTATCTATTTCAAAGAATATTATGTTATAATTATTTACAAGTTGCAAAGAGTTGTTGTACGTCTTCACTATACATGTACTAGTAGCAAAACAAAGATGAATCTTTGCATTTATAACTATGGATATCCACTCAAAAAAAAATCACCTCCATTTTTTATTTCATTAAAGGGATTTCCCAAGTTTAAAATATATGTTTGCCAACTTGAAATACTAATGTTTTGTATTAAGTTGGGTTCTAATTTTGTTTCTATGCAACATGGTGTTTTTTTATTTTTGCACAATATTACATTGAAAAATGAATGTGCAATATAATGACAAACATTGTATGTCAAATTCCAAATCTCTCAATTGGTAAATTAAATTGAATAAGGTCTCACCACAATCAAAACTACATAGAACAAGCGTATATGAGTTATTGATTTTTAGTTTCGGTAAAATGGTTATCCAATATGGCTCCAACTATTTGCACATATCCTACAATCAAATACATGACAATGACATAGTGTATTGACTATTTTTTTATATTATAGTGGCTCATAATGGACACAAATAAGATTTGTATCATAAAAAAATATCGAGTATGGAATTTTTTGACATTCTTCATTGAATTGAAGGTAGTTGTTTTTTCTTGTAGAGGACCATATGCATATTTGTATGCTGAGCCATCTAGCTAACCAATGTATATGAAAGGTGTCTCTCCATAAACCAACTTCATCACTAGGGAAAACAAGGCATGTATATAGTCACATTCTATGGAAATATGTTTCAGTATCATGTATTCCATGTAATATGTATAGTTCACAAGGATCTAATTCTATTTCATACAATTTAATTGCAATTAGATCACCAATATGCAATTGATTTAAGAAATAATCAATGATCTCATTTCTTAGTTCTAAGGGTGTATATTGAAAATGTAATAGCACATGATATGTATCGAATAGATAATCACCCATAGTATAGTTAAACACAACATCATGAAAAAGATGGTGTTCAACCAAAGCATGGTCAAGGTTATCGTATCGTGTCTTTTTTTTGGGTTCATAGCTATCTATAATTATCAGTTTCATCGATGTTTCATTATTTATATTATTTTATTTTTTAAAATTCAACTCCATTGTTTTTATAAAGAATAAAACTATAGATATATGACAATGTACATACTTTTAGTTTACTAATGCAGTGTGCTAGTTTTTAGAACAATTAGCTATTACAACCTCTAGAGTTGATAATATAACAACCTATTGTAAAGTCCTATATCTAGTAACATCACATTATTTTTTTGTAATTTTTAAATATTCGCATGTGCTATGGCTATTTACAAAAAACATAGTTATATATTTGCTATATAATTAAGACTATGCATGATTCGCTATATCTAGAAAAAATTAATAGACATTATATGGAACTAGTTATAATTATTGACCTCTTTGTGCTTGCTATGAGTAGGCCATATTGTTCAAACAAATAAGAAGGTGAAAATTGCTTTGACAGAGAGATTACTTTCATAGAGAGATATGAAAGTAAAGTTCATGAAATAATATACAAAGATGCGAATTGAACATAATTAAATAGCAATAAATTAAATTATATAGTGTCTTAAGTACATGGATTTATTTGCAAATGCATTAATTTATTTCATGTACAAGGTCATTGCAGCAATGTCCCAATGATATTGATCATAATTTTTTACTTGAAACTATATTTAATTTTTAGTACAGTCAACACATGTGAATAAATTTCATGCGATTGCCATATATATTGTTAGTCTCTATAATAATTAATATGCCAATCAATAAGGTAGATGAAACTATATATGTAATGAATTAAATGTGAAAATAATAATTAGTTTTATAAGTGGTTTCAATAATTGTTGAAATATAGAAAATATATATTCAAGAGTATTGGACAATCATTACATGGTAGGATGCAAGTGGCATTAATTAGATATTTGCATTGCTCATTTGCCTTGACATCTAGTTGATGTAGTGGAGTGGAATTCAATCATGTTTATAACTACATAGAACATTAAATTAATTTTGGTGAAATATAATTTATGAAAGTATAAAATTTTAATTGTATTTTATATGTAAAAAGAAAATAATTACAAAATTCAAATTTGTACCCTATCTTGATAGGGACTAAAAATAAAGTACATGTATTTTTTTTAGCAACAAACCTTCTAGAGATAACTTGAACCTATAATTTAAACATAACCTAAACTCAGTATAACCCATAAATATTAAAGTGTAATAAGAGGAGTAAATGAGTATAAGGAATGGCTATCTTTTTGGCCTCATAAGGGCTTAAATATGATCATATTTTAACATAAACTAGTTATAAACTTAATTTAATCAGTTATATAATTGATTAATTAAAAGTGAATTGATAATATATTTTTTTAACAAAGTTAAAAAAATAAATTACATAATTAACTTGGCAAAATAATCCAATTAGTGGATATGATATCTACCATATTTAACCTATAAATTTATATTTAAGTATTTGACATGTGTATCACAATAAATAAATAAGTAGTTGATGTGTGCATCATAAATAAGGAAACATAGTAGAATTTACTTGATTATGAGCTTTAAAAAATTATATAGGTTTTGTGGGAGATTTTAATTAAGAGTCAAAATGAGTAGATAAAAAATTATAGTAAAATTACCTATGAGATGTGGGCAAGTTAGTAAAGTGACTTGGTTATTTCAAGCCCCTCCCAGAGTCAAATATCACTAAGGTATCTGGGGCTAGATGTGGCCTTCATTGGTATTCTCAAGTTGATTGTGGTTGTTGTGGGTATTCTTGGGCCAGTTGTGGCCATTGTTGGTATTCTCAGGCTAGTTGTGGCCATTTTTGGTATATCTAGGACATGTGGTAGATGATCACTTGGGGTTATGGGCCCTCAATTTTGTCCCAAACCAGTCTGTATCTCTGTCAAAAGTGAAGACCAATAAAAATAATAATAGTAAACTCATATTTTTTGATTTAGATACCTACTATAGGAAGTCACAATTAATAATATAGCCATTATGGTATATTAAAAGAATTGATTTATTTTAACCATTGATGAAACTCTGCCTTTTGGGCCAATCAAAATTTATTATTTTTCATGCATAATTTTTTTTTACAATTTTGTAATAGTTAACTTGTGTATTTTTTTAATAAAAAATTAGGAAAAAGTGCATTTACCTATGTTTTGATTGGTCAAAACATTAAACATGTTACTTAGGGGTAGAGTAGCGACATCATCAATGACAAATCCATGCATGCAAAGACACAAGAGTAGTGGTCAATTAATCTATATAGATATTTGCTAGAGGATACGATGTTCTACAAAACTATTTCAAGAGTTACATGACATAATGTATAGAGTATCAATCACATGCATTCATAAAAAAATTGCACATAAAATCATTCAATACATCTACATAGTTTGATTCAAAGTGAAAAATGTGTCCAGTTGAAAAAAACTTGATATAAATTATGAATTGATATCTAATAGTTGTGAGGCCTCGATGGCTTGAGAGGTTATCATGTGGTGACCTCTTGGGAACCTAAGAGACCAATTCGATGGAGGCTCTAGAAAAATCTAATAGTATCATGGTCTCAAGGGCCTAAGAGGTCACCACATGATGATGTCCCAAGAGCCTAAAACCATAGAGGACTTAAAATAAGCCAATAGTCTCGTGGCCTTGAGGCCCCAAGAGGCCAACATGTGTGACATCTTGAGAGCTCAAAAAATCTAAGTCTTATGACCCTGAGGCCTTGAGAGGTTGCCACATGGTGACATCCTAGGAGCTCAAGATTATGGGGGACTTTAAGCAAGCCAATAGTTCCATGGCCATAAATCCCTAAGAGGTCACCATGTGGTAATGTCCTTAGATCATTATAAAATCTAATAGTACCATGATACCAAGGCCATAATAACTCACCATGTGGATATGCCCTAAGATCTTAGGACCATAGGGACTTTAGGTAATACAATTATAATGTGGCCCTGAGGCCATGAGAGGTCACCACGTGGTGACATCCCAGATCTCAAAACCATGAGGGATTTTGGTTAAACTAATAGTCTCTTATCCCTAAGGCCTAAGAAGTTGCCACATGGCTACATCTCAGAAGCCCAAGACCATGAGGGACTTTAGATAAGATAATAGTCTCATGGCCCTTAGGCCCTGAGAGATCACTAGGTGGATACATCATAGGAGTCTAGCAAAATAAAATAGTATTATGTCTTTGAGGCCTCAAGAGGTCACCATGTAATGATGTCTCAGGAGCTCGAGAGCCTGAGTTAGTGGTAACTTTAACAAAATATAATAGTTATATTTCCCTAAGGGACAAGGGGTCATCAGATGGTGACGTCTTAGGAGCCCAAGACCATGGGGGAATTTGGTTAAGCCAATAGTCCTATAGCATTGAGGCCCCAAGAGGTCACTAAGTGGTAACATCCTGAGATCCTAGGACCATAAGGGACTTTGAGTTATCCTTAGTCCTGTGGCCTTGAGGCTCTAAGGTCTCAAGAGGTCACCATATGGCTATATCCTAAGAGCTCAAGACAATAAGGGACTTTGGGTAAGCCAATAGTCTTGTATCCCTAAGGCCTCAAGAGATCACTATGTGGATACATCTTGGGAGTCTAGAAAAATCAAATGGTATTATAGCCTCGAGGCCCTAAGAGGCTATCACATGGTAATGTTTTAAGAGCCTAAGATATAAGTCAATGGAATCTCTAAAAAAATATAATAGCACTATTGCCCTGAGAGCCTAAGAGGTCACCACATGGTGACATCTTGGGATCCTGAGACTAAGGGAACTTATGTTAAGCCAATAGTCTTGTGGCCCCCCAGAAGATAGGACTATAGGGGACTTTGAGTAAGCTAATAACCCTATGGCCTTGAGATATTTAGTATCATCTTGGGTACTTAGGGACTCAGAGGGGGAAAGACACATAAGTCCTTAAGCTCTAAAATATTTCTACATGGCAGCATACCAGGCATTCAAGGGCCTATAGGTCTTCATGCAACTAACTTGAACTTCATTGCTTCATGCCCCCAAGATGTCATCATATGGCACAATCTCAAGGTTCAAGAGACTATAGGATAAGGCATTGTATTACATATTAAATATCATCCCATATGGCTCTATTGTGACATTGTACCTCAATTGTTGATATCACCTCAGGGATATGGAATCTTTAAAACTATTCTAACTTTGTACCTCTGCTATCAATAATAATCATTGTCAAAACAAAAAAATCAGCACTATCTAAAAAATGTAAACATCTTTTATAATATTTTAATATTACAACTTATACATCAAACTCATACCAATCTTACGAATTTATATATGGATAACTTCATCAATCCACAAATTAATGTGATGCATTCTATTTCATTTAAGTGTCACTTCACAACTACATTAATTTAAATGGAATAGTCCTAAATAAGGCCTAAAAGAATATACCAATATTTATGTCCAAATTTAGGCAAAACTTTATAATATCATTGTAATATGTATTTCAAGCTCTTTGATTGGTTGATAGATAAGCATGTTATTGAAAAGTGATTCCTATAGTCACCTACCTTGGCAAGGACTAATAAGAAGAATCATGAGATAAGGATAACTTATAAGAATAGTAAAATATTTTATAATAAATTATGATAATATTATGAGTGCATTGATGTGATGTGGATGGGATTACTCTTATTTGACTAAGTCATGGTCATCCAAATAACACACCATGTCCCATTATTGGGTAATATATGAAACCACACTAAAATAGTCTCAAGACTTATAATAACATTGAATGTAATACCCCAAAGAGATGTCCAAGTAAGAGCATCATATTATTTAATAATAATAATTTTACCATCTAAATATTTTTGAGTATATTCCTGACTAATAATAAATTACTTTGCACACATGTTTAAACTTGATCAATTATCAACTATAATGTTTTTTGTTAACTTTGAATGTTCATCTATGAAAGACCATATGAATAATGTTCCATTTTTAGAATCATGTATTGGAAAATCATGATCATAGAAAGTAATTGCAGGAATATTTTTATGAGCATCCTTGACCACACCTATTAACCCATCTAAGATATGAACATTAGAAACTAGTGGAGGCTTATTTGGAGATAACATATGAAAATTGTCTTATTTTTAATTGTTTTGATTAGTGTGATTTGGAATATAGTTGGTAATTTGTTTTCAAAAGTTGATTGAGTTGAGCAACCAATTCATTCAATATACTATTTTTCCCTTCGCACTTATATTTGATTGTTATTAATCAAGTCTTGATTTTTTATAATAAGTGATCAAGGGTTATGGTGTCCCTCACCATTCTATAAATATAAATACAGATACAAAAACCATTGTTTATCATATAAGTTCCATGATAAGATAAAAAAGGACCAAGTCCGGAAAATTCTAACTGCAATAAGAAATCAAGTATTGAATATAATGCCTTAGTAAAAACATCTATTTATAGTATGATTCAAAGCTCTTTGATAATCAAAATATGGATTAACATCATACATCTTAGTATTTGAGTCAATCTCACATTATGGAGGTAAATACGTCATATTGTATTCAAATAATAATTTAAGTACTTGGTGATGAATCTCAACTAACCATGTAGTTTTTATTCATTCTTGTGGTGGAAGGACAACCCTGTTAGGTGGTTGAGTTACCACATTGACTAAATTATTGGTCTCATTATTCTCTTAAAAATAGTATCATTAACCTTAAATTTTAATGCTAATATACCTTGATATTTATCTCTACTAGAGACATGAACATTAGTCTCATATTTAAGCATATTGGATTGTAAAATTTTGATCTCGTAGTTCTTACCCATATGATAAAGTTCATCAAAAGATCAATATTAGTTGGAAATCACTTTGTCCTTAATAGGTTGAATCAAAATTTGAAAGAATATACTTTATAATTCCATAGAAGGTAATTGGTGATTCATTTTTCATGAGATTTTTTTGTAATGTAAACACGTACTCACTAAATGCTCATTAGGTCCTTATTAAAGTTATACTAGCTTAAAAAACATGACCTTTTGGCTAATGTTGATTGAAACATGAAATAATAAACTATTAATGAAATAATTAGAGTGACGTATAGAGCCCAAGGGTAGGGTGTAAGACTAATCCATGGTAAGATTTATAGGAAAGAGCTTTGTCAATAAAATATATCATTTTGCATAAAATCAAGACATGAAGCATATAATTATTTGATATGATGCAAATGATCACCCTTGTCATTGAATAATTTGAAATTATGTACGATAAAACTAATAGTAAATGGGTAAACAAGGACCTCATACGCCAATGGATTGAGTAATATATCATGAGAAATAACTGTATGACTTAAGTGAGTGCAAGAAGATGATGGGATAAAAGTGGAAATACTGGAAATAATTTTTGATGAGTGCTTGGAAAGAAAAAAGATATCCATTTTTAAGGAAAAAATATGTTATTTTGAATAGGCTCAGATATTAAAATAAAAAAGGATATACATTTCAAACGGATATCTAATTATGATGGATATATATTTTCAAACAGATTTTTTGTGTATTATATTTTGTATTCATTTACCTATTGTTATGTGTATTATATTTAATATTAAGTTTACACCTCTATATTACATTTTATATTATTATTAGTCAAATTTATTTTACTAAATATAATAAATTAAGGCCACTGTGGGTATTTTAAAATTAGTTTTAGAGCTATAGGAGTTAAAATTAAAAGGATGTAAATTCAATTTGGTCAACACTTAGTCATTTTTTAGGATTTTCGTATTCAATATAAGGTTATATGGGTGTAAGTTTGGTAATTTTTAAACTTGACATGTATTTTGGGTAAATAAATGGTCATTTTGTAGTTTATTGGCCCTTACAGATTGATTGATGACATTTTTAGGAATTCTAGGTGTCTACATTTATTTTTATAAACCTTGTATCTCTCAAATATAGTAAGAGCTAAGAGGATTTTGGCACATGAATTCACATACACACTAATTGAATGCATCTTAAGTAAAAATTTGGTGTCTATATATAGTGTTTTAAAAGATAAATTTAGTTAATATGACGTGATTATCCTTAATTTATTACATGATATTATCAGTTTATTGTGATCAAATGTTAATATTTAAGAAATTTTGATTGAATTAAGCCCTAATCAGGTGAATATAGATAAAGGTTAATTTTAGGTAAATTAGTCATATTTGAGCACTATTTATCCTTTTTCCATGATTAAATGTCATTAATTATGCACCTATTAATAAATCATAACATATACAATTGTATAGTGTGATAGATAAAGGTAGAATTGGGAAAATGATGCACATTTTTAGCACCACTTGGCATTATTTTATGATCATATCGCTAATTGATCTAATTTGAGAAAATTAGGCTATGGTATCATGTGTGATCAATTTTATGTATGTAGATATACGGGAATTATGCATATATTTCGCACTAATTATCATTAATTTATCATTAAATGTTGTTATTAAGCGCCATTGGTGAAAATTGAGCCCTAAATTATATTATGTGGTTGCAATTAGGTTCACAAGGCTTAGTTGGCCAAAATTACATCTATCACTAAATCGATTGAGTACTTAGTTTCAATTGGGAAAAATTAACTCCCAAATCATATTATGTGTCACAATTAAGTTCATGGGGCTCGTTTGCCCCAAATTGTGTCCCTCATTAAACCAAATCAGCAATTAATCTAATCATAGACTCAATTGGGTAAAAGTGAGGCCTAAATGACTTTATATGGTAAAAATTATGTTCATGGGGCTCAATTGGCCAAAAGTACATATGTCATTGAATAAATTGAGAAATTGGTTCATTTATGGACTCACTTGGAGAAAATTAGACCCCAAATCAAATTATTTAGTCACAATTAGGCTCACACAACTTCATTTTCTAATATTGTGTCCCTCATTAAACCAAATAAGTAATTAATTCAAGTAAGGACTTGATTGGGGAAAATTGTTCCAAATCACATTATCTAGTCATAATTAGGCTTATGAGTCATGAAAACCCAAAATTACATCCCTCATTGAACCAAATGAGAAATTGGTTCAATGAGGGACTCTGTTTAAGGAAGTGAATCTCCTAAGCACATTATGTAGTTGTAATTAGAGGTTCATGGAGTTATATTTCATAAAATTATGTGCCACATTGAACTAAATGACTAATTGATCCAATCAAGGAATTAATTGTAGAAAGTGAGGATCAAATCACATTATATGGTTGCAATTATGTTCATGGGGCTTGATAGGAAAAAAAATATATCATTAGAAAAATTGAGTAAATTTTTCATTTATGGACTCAATTGGGAAAAAATGAGCCTCAGATCACATTATGTGGTCGCAATTAGGCTCATGGGCCTTATTTTTCCAAATTATGTCCCTCATTTAACCAATGAATAATTAGTTTAATTAGGGACTCAATTGAGTAAATTTGAGCCCTAAATCATATTTTATAGTTGCATTTAGGTTCACAAGGCATTATTTAGCAAAATTACATCCCTCATTAAACCAAATGAGTAATTAGTTCAATCAAAGACTCAATTAGGGAAAGGGAAGCCCTTAAACACATTATCGATGTGCAATTAAAGGTTCATAGGGATTGATTTCTTAAAGGACTAATTGATCTAATAAAGGACTCAATTATAGAAAAGTGAGGCCCAAATCACATTATATGGATAAAGTTCATAGTGCTTGATTTCCTAAAATTGCATCCCTCATTGAAACAATTACTAATCGATCCAATCAATGACTCAATTGGGGAAAAGTGAGGCCCAAAATAATTATATGGTCAAAATTTCACTCATCATTTATAGTTTGAGTAATTGGTTCATTTATGGACTCAATTAGGGAAAATTAAGTCCCATTTCACATCATGTGTATGTAATTAGGCTCATAGGGCTTAATTTTACAAAATTTCATCCCTCATTGAATCAAATGGGTAATTAATTCATTCAGGGACTCAATCGGGGAAAGTGGAGCTCTTAATCACATTATCTAGCTGTAATTAAAGGTTCATGGGGATCAATTTCTTAAAATGACATCCATGATTAGACCAAATGTGTAGTTGGTTTAATTAAGGACTAAATTAGAGTATAATTAACCCCAAATCACTTTATGTGGTCATAATTAGGTTCACAATGTTTGATTTCCTCAAATTATATCCCTCATTAGACCAAATGAGTTATTGGTTAAATCAAGGACTCAATTAGGAAAAATTGAGCCCCAAATCACATTATGTGGTCGTAATTAGGTTTACATGGCTTGATTGACCCAAATTACATCCTTTATTAAACCAAATATGTAATTAGTTCAATCAAGGACTCAATTTGGGAACATAGAATCCCAAGAAATGTTCCTCATTGAATAGAATGAGTAATTAGTTCCATCAAGGTCTCAATTAGGGCAAGTGGAGATCCTAATCACATTATATAGTTAGAATTAAAGGTTCATAGGGCTTGATTTCTCAAAATTTTGTTCCTCATTGAACCAAATGAGTAATTGGTGTAATTAGTGACTAAATTGGGGTAGATTGAGTACCAAATCACATTAAGTAATCATAATTATGTTCATAGTGCTTGATTTCCCGAAATTAGACCTATGATTGAATTAAATGAGTAATTCATTTAATCATAGACTTACTTAGGGAACATTGATCTCCAAAACATATTATATGTTTATAATCATGTTCATAAGGCTCAATTACCCTAAATTGCATCCCTCATTGAACCAAATGATTAATTGTTTTAATTAGGGACTCACTTAGGAAAATTGAGTTCCAAATCAAATTATGTGGTTGTAATTAGTTTTGTATGTATTGATTGCCCCAAATTGTGTCCCTCACTATACAAAATTAGCAATTATTTAAATCAAGGACTTATTAGGGAAAATGGAGCCCCAAATCACACTATCTAGTCATAATTAAGATCATGAGTGTGATCATCACAAATTATGTCCCTCATTGAATCAAATGAGTAATTGGTTCAATCAAGGACTTAATTTAGGAAAGTGAAGCCCCTAATCACATTATCTAGTTGTGATCAAAGGTTCAAAGGGTTTAATTTCCATAAATTGTATCCCTCATTGAACCAAATGAGTAATTGGATTAATGAGGGAATAAATTGGGGAAGATAGATCTCAAAATCACATTATGTGGTTATAATAAGGTTCATTGGGTTTGCTTTCCCAAAATTTCATCCCTCATTGAACCAAATGAGTAATTGGTTTAATACAAGACTCACTTGGGGAAAATTGATCCTCGAATCACACCATGTTGTAAAAATTAGGTTCAAAGGGATAAATTTCCCTAAATTATATGCCTCATTGAACCAAATGAGTAATTAGTTTGATATGATATTAACTTGGGGAAAATTGATCATCAAATCACATTATATTGTCAAAATTAACTTCAAAGGGCTCAATTTCCCCAAATTACATCCCCCATTAAATGAAATGGGTAATCATTTCAATCAAGGACTTGATTGAGACAAATGGTGTTAGAGTTGGTTCTCATGTTTGCTAGGTTCTATATATAGTTTTTGTCTTTTTCCTAGTTTGTAATTTTGTGGATTTATTCCACATTAGTTAGTTTGACTTACTTCTTGTTTTCCCATGCCTATAAATGCAAGGCTTCTCATTTATAATATATAGAAGTTATTTTATGGATATTATATGGTATTGCCTTTGTATTTGCATATCATATTTGCAAATCTTACAACTCTTCTTGTAATTATTTTTCTATTAATACTTCAGATCTTGGGCTTGGAATGATCTTGTTGATGTTCCTTTCATGGTATAAAAGCTATAGGTGTTGTGGTCATCCATTTATGAGTTTTCTACTACAAGGGTTTGTCCATTTATCAAAATTTCTTCTTGGTGTAGTGGAGGTGTTTTGTGTGGATCTTTTAGAATTTATTTGGACATTAAAATTTGTTTTTTTAAAGAAATTACAAATTATTTTTACAAAAAGTTAACTCTCTTGTAGATCAGTTTTATCCTTACACTAGTATTTGATTCAAAAAATTATTTCACTATTGGAAAGAGGACTTTGAGAGGTTTCTAGAAAGTGGTCATAATAAGGATTTTGAGTAATTTTAAAGGAGATATGAGGCTCTAAATTTGACCCTAAGAATCTAATTTTCTATGATTTTTTTCATGTGGAAGATTGTTATTTTCCTTTGATTTATATTTGATTCATATTCATTTTTTATAGATCTGGTATAAATAATTTGATTTTTTGCCAAGCATTCAATTTTTGTGCAATGTTTACTTATTTGACCCATTTTAATGATGGGAAATTGGTAAAAACTATAACTTTTGAACCGTGACTCAAAATTGAGTACTATTTTTGTTAAAAGTGTATGTTTTTTTATTATCCATTAATTGGGTTTATTTATATTATAAAATACACTAAATTATAAATTACCAAATTGGGGGGCCTTACACTTTTTTTGGGTGTTCATTATTTTTGTCAAGAGAAGTTAAATTATCACGGGGGGTTTATCTTTTCGAGAGAGTTATTCCTTTTCTTTACTTTATCCTTTTTTTTGTAAATGGATTCTTGATTATTTGATCCCATAAACACCTCCAACTACATTATTTAGAAGATCAAAATGAATATTTGCTTACAACTGGAAGGTGTGTGGATAATAGTGCCTGGTGACATTCCCCACTTTACAGATGAGGAAGATCTTATCCGATTGCATCTATGCAAGATGAGGCTTTTAATTTATTTGAACTCCATGTTTTACATAGTTTTTAATGATATATCATGTGTGCCACATAACCAAAGGAAGCTTGGAATGCTATTGTATCCTTATTTGAGAAAGATACTAAGTCTTCTAGGTCCTTTGCACCCTCTTTTAGTCCACTTCCTTCTATTCCACTTCCTTCTCCTCTTATTAGTGAAGATTTATATTTTTATGATGACACTGATGTTTTTCAAGATTTGAGTCTTTACAGTGACATGGGTGAGACACTATTGGCACTTCCTTCTTCTCTTCCTAGTGAGGATTCACTCTTTACTAGTGACACAGATCATGATTCCTCTTTATTTTGTGAGGACATACTTCTTGATGGTGATGTGGTTGAGACACCATCAAAACTTCATGAGGATGAATTTTATTGTGTCATAGTTGTTGTTCCTTCATCACCTACTCCTCTTTTTTTGTGAAGATATGTGTTTTGATGGTGATTTTCATGACGAACCTATTATTGTTGCACATTTTGATTTAGAGATTGTTGATAATCTTACTATTGAATTTGTTGCTTGTCCCACTTTGGATCCACATATTTTTGTGTTTGGTTCCTTTAAGAAACATACTCTTGGATTTGGATCTTTCAAACTTCACTCTATGGGCTACATTCATGGAGGTCTTGGCAGACTCTTACAAGGTATTGTATCTCTTATTGGCATTGATATTTCTATAGGTGATGTTTCTTTGGGACATATTATTCATAGCACCCAAGAAGCAGGTACATTAATGGGAAGAACATTTTATTTTTGGGATTATCCCACTACCTATGTAGATGGTTCCTTACATTCTTTCCATCCATGCAAGATATATAGTACTGATCTTCGTGTGGGGTGAAGGAAGTTATCCTTAGGGGTATTCCACATGAAGTCCTTCTTTCTTTACTTCCCTTCATTTTTTTCTTTCTTTTACATCACTTTGGGGGGGAGTTTTGTTCCTATGGGTTTTCTTCTTTTCTCCATTTCAAGAATATATATTTTACATGAGTAATTCATTAGGCCTTATTTTTGGGACTCATACTATGGATATGCAACTTTGTTTTTGGCTATTTTTATCCCATAACTTCACTTGAAGGGGGCATTAGAGTTGGTTCTCATGTTTTCTAGGTTCTATACATAGTTTTTGTCTTTTTCATAGTTTGTCTTTTTGTGGATTTATTCCACATTAATTAGTTTGACTTACTTCTTGTTTATCTTTGCCTATATATGCAATGCTTCTCTTTTGTAACAGATATAAGTTATTTTATGGATATTATATGATATTTCCTTTGTCTTTGGATATCATCTTTGTAAAGCTTACAACTCTTCTTATTATGATTTTATTGTTAATTCTTTGGATCTTGGAATTGGAATGATCTTATTGACATTCCTTTCAAATGGATCCCCAAATCACATTATCTAGTCCCAAAAGGTTCATGGAGGTACAATCACCCCAAATTTCATCTTTCATTAAACAAAATGACTAATTAGTTAAATAAAGGGATCAATTGGGGTGAATAGAGCCCCTAATCATATTATATAGCTGTAATTAAAGGTTTATGAGGCTTAGTTTTTAAAAATTACATCGTTCATTGAACTAATTAAAGAATCAGTTCAATTATGGCTTAAATTAGGCTAGATTGAGTCTCAAATCACAAAATGTGGTTGAAATTCAGTTCATGGGGTTTGTTTTACCAAAATTACATCCTTAATTGAACTAAATGAGTAATTAATTCAATCAAAGAATTATTTGGGTAGAATTGAGCCCTGAATCACATTATGTGGTCATAATTTGGTTCACAGGGCTTGATTACCCCCAAATTGCATCCCTTATTTAACCAAATGAGTAATCAGTTAAATACAAGACTCAATTGGAGGAAATGGATCCCCAAATCACATGATCAAGTTGTTGTTTTGTTTAGGACTTGATTTCTCCAAATTGCATCCATCATTGAGCTAAATTAATAGTTCATTCATTCAAGAACTTGGTTGGGGTAAGTTGAGCTCCAAATCACATCATGTGATTGAAATTAGGTTCAAAAGGCTCAATTAAGCTCAAATTACATCCCTCATTGAATCAAATGAGTAATTGGTTCAATCAAGGACTCAATTAGGGCAAGTGGATCTCTTAATCATATCATCTCGTTATAATTAGGTTCACAAAGCTTGCTTGCCTAAAATTACATTCCTAATTAAACCAAATGAGTAGCTATTCAATGAAGGAATCATTTGGGTCAAATAAAGCACCAAATCACATTGTGGTTGAAATTAGATTCATGGGGACCAAACAACCAAAATTGCTACTCTCATTGAATCAAATGAGTAATTAATTCAATCTAGGAGTTAATTGGGAAAAATTGAGGCCAAATCACATTATTTGGGTATAATTAGGTTCATGAGTCTCATTTGGGGCCAAAATTGCATCGCTAATTGAACAAAATGAGTATTTGGTTCATTTGAGGAGTCATTTGGGGAAAGTGGAGCCCTTAATCACATTATCTCACTAGAATTAGGTCCACATGGCTCTATTGCCCTAAATTGAGTCCCTCATTAAACCAAATGAGTAATTGGTTCAATGAGGGCCTCACTTATGGGAAATGGAGTTAAAAATCACATTATGTGGTTGTAATTAGGTTCATGAGGTTTGATAAGCCAAAATTTTTCTCTCATTGAACCCAATGAGTAATTAGTTATATATGGGATTCTATTGGGGAAAATTGAGCCTGAAATCACATTATGTAGTTTAAATTAAATTAATGGGGATTGACTTCCAAAAATTATGTCCCTAAATAAACTAAATGAGTAATTAATTCAATCAAGGACTCAACTGGGGACAATAGAACCCAAAATAGCTTTATCTAGTTGTTAATTGGTTAACAGGGGTTGATTGCATAATATTGCACCCCTCATTAAATTAAATGAGAATTTGGTTCAATTGGGGACTTAACTAGGGTAAATAGAACCCAAAATCATATTATATTGTTATAATTAGACTTAAGAGGGTTAATTGGGCCCCAAATCATATCTCTCATTAAACCAAGCAAGTAGTTAGATCAATCAAGGACTCAATTGGGGAAAATTGAGCCCCTAATCACATTATGTCATAAAAAATTGAGCCCTAAATCATTAAGATATCATTAAAAGATGAAATTAAAATCATTTTTAATGACACCTTAAATGTCACCCCTTAGTGATGATAGTAAAATCACATAGGCTAGGTTAGTTGTAATTAAATAGATGTAAGTAAATTTAGTTATAATTGGCCGTGTATGAGCACCATTTATCGTTATATCATGACCAAATGTCATTATTTGAGAGAAATTAATTGAATTATGCCTCGATGGGGTGATTTTAGATATATAAAGGTAGACATGTAAAATCAAACATGTTTGAATGCCATTTATTGTTATATTGTGATCAAAGATCGTTATTTAAGAAAATTTTAATGGATTAGGCCTTGATTAGGTATGTATTTTTATTAAATTACACTCAACTGGGGCTTATTTCTATCAAAATTGATCAAATAATGATATTTGAACATGATAAAATGATAAATGGTTTTTTGAAGTGATTAATTAGGGTTAATCAAGTCACATTTACTCAATTTATATTTTAAAGATTATTTATAAACACTAAATATTTAGTAAGATACATTTAATTAATGTGTATGTGAATCTTGTGTGTTAATATATTCTCACTTCTCACCATCTCTAAGAGATGTGAGGCTCATAAAATTTATTTTTTGCACACCTATAACTCCTATAAATGTAAAAAATAAATCAATAAGGCCTAAACACTTACAAAATTACCATTATTTTGCCTATTATAAATGTTAGGTGCAAACAGTACATCCAAAGAACCTTATTTTCAATACTGAAATCATGAAAATTACTAACTTGTAATAAGGATATTAGATTTTGAAAAACTCTCTTCTAAGCCATAACCCTTACAACTCTGAAACTAATATTTAGAAGATATAGAGTGACCTTAATTTCTTATAATTATTAAAATAAATTTAAATAATTAGAATGTAAAATGTGATTATCTATTCAAAATAGATAATTATTTTCCATTTTGAAATTTTCCTTCCAATTTTGGTCATGGATTCGCCTTCGTATAATTGAACCTAACTTTTTTTCTACACCAATTGACAACAAAAAACTTCATGGAGTTCCTCTTTATTTGCCTAATTTTTTAATTTTCATATTTATGTCTTTATGTAAAATTCTAGATGGATTTTGTTAGGCAAATTGTTTAGTTTTACAATATATATATATATATATATATATATATATATATATATATATATATATATATATATATATATATATATATATATGTATGTATGTATATGAAAAATTAATATCATTTACTAATTAATGTTTATTTTTTTCCTTAGCGGTTTCTCATGGTCATTATATACACATTTTTTTTTAATAAATTTTAAATTGATATATAGTTTTTAAAGTTAAAATTACCACAACATTCTACACTTTGTTAGTTACAATCTAAAAAAAAAAAATTCAAATTTTCCTTGAAAAGTAAAAAATGTTTCTTTTTGTAAGTTCTCAATTAATTTTTTGATAAAGATAAGAGGAAGGTTTTGGAGGGGTCCCTTCCCCAATTACATGAAGTAAGAAAGAAGCCAAAAAAGCCCAAACAAGATATCAAAAATATCAAGGGCTAACAAAATTTTATTGATAAACAACAAAGAAATAACATAAAACCAACTACAAATAAACCATAATAAAGGATCAATAAATAGACATAATTATACATCATGTCCTTTAAGGACAACATTCCACTCATATGCCAGATTATTGAGGATAATTTCAAGTTTAAATATCACCATTCTCCACCACAACCTCCTTTTCTTGTCTTGCACTTTAAACCACTTGTTCATCTTCAAATTACTGTATTCTTCATTCCCAAACTTTATCACTTCTTCCAGTACATTAATATTGGTCACACATTTTTTGATAGTCAATAATAATAATGACATGTCTGATTTCTTCTTTTAGCCAAAAATTTTCATTTGCCAATTTGTTTGTTTTATTTTCTAACATCTCCATTTTATGATAAATAAAATCCTTACTCCATTTCCTTCTAAAGGCCAACTTGAATAGCATTACTGATAAGTTTGAGTTACATATTTTTTATGGATACATTCATTCCATATGTCTCCTTCATCATCTAATTTACAATACTCTTATGCAAATTTACATCATTCACAAGCATGTTGATCTTATCTTGAAAGCCTTTGCTGCTTTCCTCCTTAGCTCTCTTCATTCCTTTAATATTTACATTTTATTGAGTGTAAGCTTCCTCCTTCCTTTCAACAACATTATTTGTCATGGAATCAAAATGCATTGGATTCAAAGCTATTCCCTTCCCATCAAGGGACTTGTTACTAGAATACCTCGAGTTAGACTCTTCATAAAACAACTCTTCCTCCTCAGAATCCATTGACATAACAACTAGAGGTTTTTTTCTGGAAATTTGTTTCACATTATCCATTAAATTATTAAATTCTCAATTAAATTATTAATAAAAAATATTTATTAGATTTTTAATTAAAAATATTAAAAAATATGGAAACATTTATCATCAATTCCTTCGCATATCCACAAAAATAATAATGAAAAATTCATTTATTTCTTTCAAAAAAATCTTATCGAATGCGTGCTCACTTTTTATGGAAGTATAAAAATATAAGGAAAGGTACATTAAAATTGATAATATACATCTAATTTTTCATTTAATTGAAAACTAAATTGTATATTCATAAAATAAATCCAAAATCATACAATTTCTCTTTTTTAACTATGTTGAAATTATTTGTAAAAGATCCTCAAATTGTCAATCAAATTTAAGGGTTGCCTTTTTTATTAAAGTTCATTGCCAACTACGACTTCCTTTTGGCCCATCATTACCTTGTAGTCACCCACTTATTTTTTAGATTCTTGTGAAAGTATTTGAATTTTTTTTGCATTTCATTCATGGTTTTAATAGTTTGTTGAAGGAATAGATTTTGATGAATGGGAACTAAAATAGAATTAACATGTGTAGGAATAGACACTTTATGTGTTTGAGAAAAACTGTGTCCAAAATATGTAGATTTAAAAATGAGTCTAGAAATAGGAGGCACAAAAGAACCATCAAGACCAAGTTGAGAAGGAATAGACATATTAATCTGAGTAAAATAAATAGACAAAGGCATAATAATAGAAACACTTATTATAATAGCCTCATTACCTAATATGAAAGGAGAACCTCTAGCAGGTGATATAAGAGTAATAAAATATTTATTTATTAGTTGCAACATTTAATTCCTCTGATACAAATTCCTTAGCTAGATTTTTATTTTGCACATATTTTAATTTAGTTAATATTTCATTTAATTGATCAAGATATTGTCTAAATTCAACAAATTTTTTAACCCTTTCTTTATCCACATCATTCTTTTCCATGTTTTGAGATTCACTAGCACAATTATCATTTATAGTATTTTCATACATATAATTGTCCTCACAAGCATTACCACCCAAAGCATTGACATCACAAGCATCAAAATTTACATCATTTGCATTTTCATCATCAATATTTGTATCATTTACATTATGATATCCATGTGTATCAATATAAGGAAGATGAACCTCACTAATAATTTCCATTTTCATTTAAAAATTAACATGAATACTAAGAAAGTGAATTTGAACAAAATCAACATCTACCACTCAATATATCACTTCGTCTAGTAGGAGTTTTATATTAAGAGAGAAACATAAAGAACATGAAAGAATATTCTGACAATGATAAGACAATAAAAAAGCATAACCCTAGAGAAATAAAATTTGAACTAATCATATCAAAATTAGGCCCTAAAAAGGATAAGAATATCAAAACTTATAGACACATAAATATGGTATTAGACACATGTAATCATCATTTTTGACATAATCTAACATACATAACTTGTGCATACACATTTATATCCTTCTCACATTATCCCTTATTCTGTTTATCTATATATGAGCTTGGCTAAACCAATTTTACATCACTCATTATATAGGATCTCCATAGTCTATGCCATAATATTCTAATATCCTAAATATATTACAAATCATTGTTTTTATCTTCTTTAACAATGCAATAAATAATCAGATGTTGTCGATTACTAGCAAATTCTGCCTTTGCCACCAATGTCTTAGGTTCCTAAAATGATTATTTTTCAAATTTAAATCCCTCCCTTATGTCATCTTACACATTTAAAATGTTAGTTATGGGGAAAATTCACCCAAAGAGTTATATATATATATATATATATATATACTTAAGGTCTTATTCACTTGGTCATTACTTGAAAACCACTAGCACATTAGGGAATAAATTTTCACATAATTGAGACATTATCCAAAAGCATACAAATCTTAAACCTAAGTTTGAACATTAATTCAAGGTTAAAGTTTAATGTTGTCAAGTGTTGAAAACAAAAGAGTTGCATTGCATTTTAGTAGAACACTATTGAACACACATACATATAGGTGGGATAACTAAGTGTAGTTTGAGCCCTCTTTGGAGTATTGAAACATAAGTAACACTCAACCACTTAGGGGGTGTGGTTGGGGTTGTACAACCCATTTTTTTCAATCAATTGTCAAATTAGAGCTATGGTTTTAAGGAAAATGTGGATAAAATATAAATCTATGTACAAGACCAGGGATACAAAATTACTTAAGAATCATCTTAATAGAGATGTGTAATGATATATGAAATAACATAAAAATAAATTATATAGGGATAGTTCTAGTATATAGTTGATGGATCTAGTTTCCTCAGGTGTCTAAAATTTATCTAAAAACATCCTATTATATTTTGATAGTCAGTCCCCTAAGCCAATTGATCATTTAACCATTTTAGAATATTTCAAATGATTGTGTATAGATAGTGAACAAAAAAAATCAAAATCAAATTTCTACTAAGTGCCTCCATCCTTGATCATTTGCATATATAATAAATCCAATCAGTTGGTTGTTGGCATTCAGATATGTAGGGTAAATGATATATCTTATGCAATTTGAATTTCATATCTTTTTAATAATTATTTAGATAAATAAATCCAAATAAGTTAAAATAAAACCTATGGTTAATTATTTGATATAAAATGGGTTCACAAAACATAATCATGGAAGTATTCACAAGGGATATTACATTATGTAAAATCACACTAATCATTAGAGAATGGAGTGTAGAGAAGATATGAGATAAATATATTAAATAAATAAATAAAGACCTACCCTCATGCCTAAAGTGGGTATAGAATGAAAGTGTAGACACATAAATTTAATATTAAACATTTGATAATGTTAGTTTTGAGTCATCCTTGATATACATGACTTGTGCATGCACATATGACTCTTGTTCTCATTCTCTCTTAAAAATTCATCTATTAGTTTGGCCTTCTTGATTTACCATCATTCATTTGTAGGATCTCCATAGTTTGTGTTTGAATAAGTTGTCATCCTAAGCAAGTTATAGACATTATCTAGATCACTTTTTACTCCATCATGGATAGTTCTGACAATAATAAGATGATATTAGTCATTGATATGATCTATCTTCACCAATGATTTCCCAAGTTATCCAAATAACTATTTTTCAATTAGAACACATGTTTCACATGTCTGTTATAAAAGGAAATTACCCAAGTAGTCATTTATAAATACACATCAAAACTAATGCTATTCCTATCTAGCACCTATGTAAAGCTCATTTGGAAAAATAATTTTAGATTTAAGAGTACATTTGCACATATTTGAGGCACTATCCTAAATCATAAAAATCTAAAACCTCTCAAAGGAACAATCCCTACATCAATTATAAACACTAAAATAAGGGTCAAAATTAACATATTATCAAGTGTCAAAATCTAATCATGTTGTATACATTATAGTAGATCACTATTGAGCACACATACACATAAATAGGAGATCTATTTGTAGTTTAAGCCTTCTTCAAAGTATTAGAATGTAGGAAATAGTTAACTCAGTAGGGTGTAGTTGGGGATATCCAATCCCTCTTTCTAACCCATTTTTATAGGTCAATCAAGTTTTGAAAGTGAAGCTAGGGTTTTTAAGTGAAATGAATATAAATCTAAATTTTCATGGAGGACCAAACATATCAAATTACACATAAATCATCTTGATAGGTAGGTCTGAAGGTTTATGGTGGAATAGACCAAAAAAATCACAGAATTTTTTTTTGAAAAATAACAGATATATTCATTAGCCATAGGCTTTTAAGCCCTACTAGAGGCATCCTAGTAGATTTTGATAGCCAATGTCTTAAGCCAAGTAGACATAGATCCATTTTAGATCATATTATGTGACTGTAAAGAATAATAAAATATAAACAAGCTAAGTACCCTATCCTCTTATCATTTCTATAAATAGTAAGCTCAATATCAATTCAATTTTTACATTCAAATTTACATAATTTACACCATACTTATAATCTTATTTATCTATAGACATTAAATCTAAATTATATATCACCTTAGTCTTGTATACTTAGTACTTCTCATGGATGTACCCTCTAGTTATAAGACCTTCCTGCTACTGAAAGTCTCACATCCACTATCTATTGTACATATTGCCTATCTCTTAGTCAAACCATATGTTATTCTAATGAACATGCCTTTTGGAATACATTGAATGCTATAAACTTGCTTATTATCATCCTCTACAAGTTTTAGACATGTACTTTTTTCTAGCTTCTTTGACACATACATCTCAATTGAATGCCTATATCGATGCTAGTGTCTTTTGCCAAACTAAGTGTCCAGTGCCCTAAAGTCATCAAAAATTTAAATGAAATGCATCCCTGTGGTCAGACTAAGTGCTTTGACATGATATATTTTGAAAAGGGATTAGTATATATATATATATATATATAATAGCAACCCTCAATCATTTCTCACCTAACATAGACCTAACAACTCACAAGACAACTTACCAAAAACATTTAGTCAAGAATTCAAGTGAACATAACTTCCCTATTCTTTCCTATTTAAATATCAATCGTAGGGATAACCCATCTACAGATATGAACTACCGAAGGAGTACTCCATGAGTCATATTTTCCAAGTTATAAGCTATGTCACACTATGTACTCACTTATCACACATTACATTTTGATACACACAAACCAACATGTAGGGGATAACCATATAAATATGAGGGCCTCTTCAGAGTATTGGCTATGTAGGTAATTCCTATTGATAGAGTAGTCCTTTGGGAAGCTTGACACCTTGTGCCCACTAACCCATTTTTACATAATCATTCCAAGGGTGAAGAGTTAAGGTTTGATCATTTGATAAAGAGAGACAACCTGTGCATATGATCTGAACACATAAGAAGAAAGATGAAAAAAACCTAGAAGGCTCTAATTAGTTTCACTTAGATACAATTGATATTCCATACTAGATGTTTGTAGCCAAATCAGATAGTAGCATCAATGTAACTGTCTAGATTCAATGCAAGTGTCCAAGGCCATAAAGTGTAAATTTATAGAAGCTGATGATTGATATAGAATATAGGTCCATTCTACTTCTAGCTTGTTTCAACCCATATTTGCATGCACATAATAAACCATCTAAGTATTCATTTTTCTAATTTATAGCAATACCAATTAATAGTTGTACTTTCTTTTTTTAGCATATCTAAGTATTATAAATTTAGGATATTATTTATTTAAGTTTTCAAATTAATTGACCTGCTATAAATCTATTTATCAACCTTGTACTTATTCATTTTTTATGTGGATTTGAAACTTACATAGGCCATAAATTTTGATCAATAACTCCATTTGAGCTCTTGTTTTCCATACGTGACCATCTAAGGGGCTGAAAATGTATTTTAATATTTTTTCCAATATTTTTCTATTTTTGAAAATAGTGTATTTTTGTATCAAGATGTGAACTTTAGTTGAAACTCATCAATTAGTCCAATTTTAGTGTTTATATAATTTTTGAATATTTTTAGGCCCATCCAAGCTTTCATTTAACACTTCTAAAATCACAATTGAAAAAACCACTAGAAGATGAAATTTACTAAAAATAATGATTTTCTAAAAATTACATGGGTCAATTAACTTTAGGTGTTTTAGGGTAGCTTTAAATTTATTTAGATTTTTTTTAATTATGCATGTTAACTCTAATTTTGAGTTGACCTTTATTTATAAACTCTTATGTAAATATGTTATTAATTCATTGACAATCAACATAGCTTTTGCTTTCTTGCAAATTCTGAGTTTATGCCTATTGATTTTTTTACTTAGCTACTCTGTGTTTTCATAAATTTATATATTATTAACCATATACGATATTGACCCATATAAATTTTTGGATAAAAATGTGGTGAACCCAACCCTTGGTCCCCAAAAGCCTAGATATTGATATAGGGTTTCTTGATTTTCTATTTATGATTTATGATTTATGATTTAATAAGATTTTACAAATTAAAACTCAAATTTTAAATTATTAAAAATATGTGAAATATGAATACATCTCTTAGTTATTTATTTTTCAAATATATCATAGTAACCTTTACTTATTATGTTTCTTTTATGATGAATTCACTAAAATCTCTAAGAGTTTCCAAACCTGGTCATTCCAAATCCAATAAGTTCTTACATACCTCTTATTGATTTAATGTTTATAATGAACTCCTTACAAAAAAACACCAAAGGGATTGCATGAATAAATATTATTCTTCATACCATATTGAAACCCCTTCCATTGATATTATTGATGAAAAATCACTCTTGGAATTACTACATTGTTTTTCACATACAAGGATGTTCTTTTGGATGCATTATGCATGACCATTCTACCAAGTAATGTGGAACATTCATATGTGGTTTGTATGCTAAACTCTATAAAATAGAGTGAACATACTATTTATTTTGAGAAAGGATTTACCACCTCAAGACCTCAATAATTCGTGTTTACCACTATACATTCATGTATGTGTGTGCAATAAAATGTTTAAAAGAGTCCTTGTGGATAATGGTTCTGGAATCAACATTTACAATAACTCCATTATTTATTTACTTCGAATTGGACCTAAAGATTTATAACCCTCCAATATGAGCATCAAAGGATTTGTTAACATTTCATGACAAGTATTGGGGAAAATAACCTTGAACATTACTATGGGACCTTGTAAATTACCTACTCTATACCAAGTTATGCCATATGATTTGAACTATAAAATATTTTTGAGATGGATTTGGATACATGATATGTATTTGGTACCATCTACTTGACATGCATGTTAAACATTCATCCACCAGGGATTTATTTACACATTTCCAATGGACACTAGTCCTTTCAAACATTATGCAATGGTCTACCACATGAATATTCTTACACCACAATCATATAAACTAGATTTTAGTTCTTGATATCTACTTAAATATAGGTATAGAGGATAAATATTGGGAAAAAATAAACAAGGTATAGCCTAACCCATATCCCCTATAAATAATAAAATCGGCAAGGCTTGCATTTTTTAGAAAAATATGTAAGTCACAAACATACTATTCGTAGTGATACTTGTTTTACAAAGGCCAAATTAGAATATGTGCATATACCTACCATAGGTTTAAAATTCTCTAATCATTATTTGATTGACAAAAACACTATACTAGATATTTTGACATTGGATGAGTTCTTAATTGATGAGTCTTTGCTCGAGTACTTAGGGGAATATGAGGATCTCCCTTTCTTCTATCATAAGAATAAGTTTCATCATGCCATCTCAACGCATGCTTACTTTGGTGAGAGCGATGATACCAATATCCAACATGATTTACTTGATACTATTCATACCACACCTTTTATTGCAAAATGATCACTTTCCTAACCAAAAAAATAATAGAATATAACTACAGAACAAATAAATATACTTGATCAATATTACCTATTACAATAATGTGAGAGGATGAAGGAAAGGCCTATTTATAAGTCCTCCATTATTTTCCTAAACTATTTGATTGGGATTACTCATATATGCTTGGTATTGATCCATCAACCGCTATGCACAACATATTATTATTTATAGATCCAAAACTTGTAAAACAAAAAATTCAAAAAATACATCCAAAGGTGGCATTATTGGTAAAATATGAGATTCATAGACTCTTAGATGCAAGATTCATAAGAACTATTACACATTCTTATTGGGTTGCTAATATTGTACATGTTACCAAGCCTAATGGCAATATTTGATGTTGTAATGAATACTATGACTTAAATAAAGCTTGTCCAAAAGATTACTTTCCATTACCTAAAATTGACATGATTATTAATTCTACAACTAGATATTGGACATTTTCATTTATGGTTGGTTTTATCAGATATAATCAAATAAAAATTAACCAAGTAGATCAATAAAATATGTCATTTATGACTCCATGGGGCACATTTTGTTATATAGTAATGCCTTTTGGACTCAAAAATGATGGAGCCACACATCAAAGGGAACTGACACATTTTTCATTATTTTATTCATAATTTTTTTAAGGATTACATTGATGATTTACTTGAAAAATCAAAAAACAAGCAATACCATGCTATTGATCTAAAAAACATATTCAAACACTTGAAAAAATTCAATGTGCAGTTAAATCCCAAAAAATATATTTTTCAGAGTATCTTCATAAAAGCTTCTTGGATACATTATTTTACAATGTGGCATCGAGGTTGATCCAAAAAATGTAAAATCTATCATTGAGATGACACCACAAACTAATTTAAACTATTTACGATGTTTACAGGGCAAAATTTAGGCCTTTTAATGTTTTATTACTCAGTTTGTTGATAAGATAATTCTTTTCACATGGTTTTTCAAAAAGGACACTAAATTTGTATGGGATGACATTTGTCAACAAAAATTTGATAAAATAAAAGAATAATTAACAAAACTGCCAATATTCATGCCTCTTATACTAGATAAACCATTACTCCTTTATATCTCTACCACTCATGAGGCCCTTGGGGCCCTATTGGCATAACATGATGATGATCACAAAGAATGAGAAATCTATTACATCAGTCATCAATTTGTCGCTTAAAAATGTAAATATATTAAGATGTAAAAAAGATGTCTAAACTTTGATATTTGATACACAAATATTACAACACTATTTTCTCAACAATGAGGTTCATGTTATAATTAAATAAGATCCATTAAGGTTCCTCATGAATAAAACTGCCTTAACATGCCACATCACAAAATGGGTGATACAACTCACAAAAGTTAACCTAAAGTTTTATCTCAAAAATCAATAAAAGATTAAGTTGTCATTGACCAATTAGCTGCAACTCTTTTACCTAATCCTTTTCTAATTATTGAAGCATTTTGTGATGAATTTGAGACATATAATAGATCTCCAAATCCTTGGACAATATTATTTGATGGACCTAGCTATAGGACAAGTATGGTGGTAGGTATCATATTTTTCACACTTGAGGTTGAATACATGCCATTATCTTACATGTTAGCCTTCTCTTATACCAATAACATAACAAAATATGAGGCCTTGATAATTGAATTATCAATAGCATAAAATATTCATATCAAGGATATTTAAGTCTTTGGTGATTCTCAGGTGGTTATTAATCAAGTTTCCAATCATTACCAAACTAAAGAGAAAAATTTATGACCATATAAAGAAATGGTGTATGAATTAAAATAAATATTTAATACATTATATATTAATAGTATTCCACATAAATATAATTACCATGCAAATGCAATGGCTAGTGTTGCATCTTTAATGCCTTTTGATATCAATGATGATCAAATAAACTTTACCATACAAGAATTATGACATCCTTCTATTTCTATAGATAATATGGATGCCTTACCAATTCTCACCATTACTCGTAGTGATCCAAATAAAGAATGGCACACTGATGTCTATAATTTATTACACTGGGCTTACATACCAGGTCACTTTACATGGAATGATAAACACAAATTACAATGATATGCAATTCATTATATTATTATTGGAAATGATTTATTCAAAATAGATTTTAATGGGAAAATAATTCATGTTTAAACAAAGATGAAGCTCGCATTGCATTCCTATAAATGCATGCTAGTGAGTGTGGTGGGCATTTTAGTGGTAAGGCCATGTCCCAAAATTTTTTACACCAAGGTTAATATTGGCCTACCATGGAACAAGAATGTATAAAACATGCTAAGTTATGTTTACAATGTCATAAATATATAAATTTAAATCGTGCACCATCTCACGAGTTACAACCAATTGTCTCCCCATGCCCTTTATCTTTGTGGGCATTTAATTTGATTGGAAAGATAAAACTTTTGTTCATAGGAGGACATAAGTTTATAATCAAAACTATAAAATGATTCAAAAAATGAGCAGAGGAAATCCTAATTGAGTTCACCATATAATATGACATTTGTAGGTTTTTGATGACTAACATTATATTTCATTTTATAATACCTTTAGCTATTATTAATTGTAATGGATCATAATTAAAAAATAAAATACTAATACAAAATCAAAATACATTTTCTACATCCTATTTCCCACAATATAATGGATAGGTAGAAGCAAAAAATAAAACTATTTTCAAAATACTTGGAAAAATAGTTGAATAACACGATATAGATTGGCATCAATAGATGATGTATGATTTATGGGCATACCATACTATTGTTTGCATACCTACTCAGGCTATAGTTTATTCTTTGGTTTATGCTAAAAAATTAGTTTTATTGATTGAGATTGAAATACCTTCCTTAAGTGTTTCTTTCAAATATATTATAAAAGATAACGAATACCATGAAAAGAGATTACATCAATTAGAATAGTTGAGTGAAAAATGCACATAAACTATTGAACATTTACGAGTTTATCAAGATCATTTAAAGTGGGCATATAAAAAAAAATGTCATCCACATGATTTTGATATGGGTGACCTAGTACTAAAGGAAAATCAAAAGAACATCAATGTAGAGAAGGACAAGAAAGGAAGTTCAAACCAAATTAGTTGGGACCATTCATAGTTACATAGAAATTGGGAAAATCCATATACCACCTAGCCACACTTGAAGGGAAACTTATCAAAAACCCAATGAACATCATGCACTTGTGTAAATACCTTAATATTTATTTTGAATATTCCAAAAATACTAAAAAAATAAAAAAGTAAAAAATCAAAAAACATTTTTAACTTTTACATATTATATTAGCTCTTGGCATCTATGTTGTTAGTTCCATGTTAATAGATAATATATAATATATTTTTATATAAACATGTGTTTGAAGTATCTTTTGAGTGTGATACAAGCATACCAAGGCACATGATCTATGCACTTTCAAATGTCATTCCTTCCCTTCGCTTTTGTCTTTTGGACATTGGGAGCACCCACTTATTTGATCACTATACATCCAGGTTATATCTCTATGATCATTTTTCATTATCATGTTTAAGCTTATATACTTACATGAATTTATCCTATCTTATATCTTTTATAGTTTACTTGATATGCTATGTACTTACATTTTTTCACTAGAACATATATCTAGGGACTAGTATGACATGTTTATGTTGGTTTCTTATGTTTCATGATTTCTATTTATGCACTTCCTTGAGTGTCTTGTCTTATATTATATTATTTTTTCAAGTATTTGAATATGATCCATCGATTGTGGCCCCTATGCGTATGTTTGTCTATTGTGACATTTTCATATGTCATAGTTTTTTGTATGTGAACATTTGAATATGTATTTCTATGATTTATGGACACTTGACTAAGTCATGTCCATTTGATTATGTAGCATTTGAACATGCCCTTTGTTTGATGTCTCCTTGGATAATTATCTTTTGATTTGATTTTGAGCACTCTCATGTGTGTGATTAATTGCTTGTTGAGATTATACTATTACTATCTAGATGTTACCATGATTCAAATCATGTATCTTAGGATTTGATGTGATCACATTTTATGTACTTCATTACTATATCTACATAGACATGCTTTTCCTATATGTTACATGATACATTCACATATTATACAATTATATTGTCCTTTTGAAGTAAGGTGATTACTAGTTTCTACTTCTCGTCACATCAAAAGGGGGCATATTAGTGGAGGCATGCCATAGAGGCATGGATTTCACACTTTCATAGTTTTAGATTTCAATGGGGGCATGCTAAAAAGGAATGACTTTCAATCTTATTCAATACTTAGTATTTTTAGATTATATTGGTTTCCATGTTATGGAAACATGTTATCCACACTTATATCAGTTCTTAGTTTTAGATTTCAGTGGGGGAATGTCATTTGAACATGTCTTGCACATTTACATAGTTTATAAATTGGTTAACATTACATAGTTATATAATTAAGATACACATTTGTGGTAGAATTCTATACATTGGTACCCAAGTTTAAAGTTGAGACATATATAAGGTGCATATGCCATGAAAAAGAGAACCTTAAATTGTAAAATCAAATAAGTTTTCAGATTTCAAAAACTTTTAAAAACTTTAGCCTTCACCAAGATGGAATTTTATAGAATATTATTGATCTAATATACTACAGTAGTTGGTTCACTTTTGGCAAGGTTGAGGTGATTACATCACTAAATATTATTAATATTATAGCATGGAGTGATCAAATCATCCACCTACATTAGATTTATAATGTGATTTGACTTGGATCATTCACACTCACCAGGTTATAAGTATGAATGGGTTGCATGGTTGATCTAAACTCAATTATTGGATGAAACTCACCTTTTATCCAAGGTTTGGGGAAAGTTTCCCTTTAATATTTATACATATTTTCACTTTCATAATAAATCATCTCTTTAGATCAAATTTCCAAAGGGTAAGATGATTGCATTGATACAAAGGTGTACTCCTAACCTTGTTCTCTTTACTTTAAAGTATTTGAAATTATTTTAATTCTAGATTATATACAATAATTATATATTGTAACATGCTCTTGGTTGTAGGTAAGTCCCTAGTAAATCACTCAAGTAGGACTCACATAAAGACACAATATGTTATACATACCCAAGTATGCATGAATTTTCCTTTAAACTAAAAATTTCATTACTAGATTAAAGGGGGGTAAATGTAGACACTAAATCTAAATTATATAACACCTTAGTCTTGTATACTTGGCAAGTAATTCTAATGACTATACCCTTCAATTCTAATACCTTCCTGCTACCGAAAGGCTCACATCCACTATATCTTGTGCCTATTGCTTATTTATTAGTACAAACATATGTTATTATAATGACCAGGCCTTTGATACTACTCAAAATTCTATAAACCTATTTATTATCATCCTCTTCAATTTTTGGATCTGTACAAGTTTTCAAGGTTTCTAGACACTTACATCCCAATCATATGCTTACATCGACACTAGTGTCTTATGCATAACTAAGTGTCTATTACCCTAAAGTCATAAAATTTTCAAATGAAACATATACTTATGGTCAACCTAAGTGATTTAATATGAGATATTTATAAAAGGGATTGGTATATATACAAGATTAACCCTTATTCATTCCTCACCTAACACATACCTAACAACTCACAAGGCAACATAATGAAAGCACTCAATCAAGAATTCAAGTGAGTAAAGCTTCCTAATTATTTCTTATTTAAATACTAGTTCTAGAGATAACCCATATACAAGTCTAAATTACTTAAGGATCACTCCATGAGCCATATTTTCCAATTTTCAAGGTAGGTCACTCTATGTACTTATCACACATTGAATTTTGGTACACACACAAGACACCACATAAGGGATAACTACATATGTTTGAGGCCCTCTTAAAAGTATTGGATATGTGGGTAGTACCCATTGATAGAGGAATCCTTGGGGTAGCTCGACATTGTGTGCCCATTAATCCATTATTTCCATAGTCACTCCAAGGGTGAAGATCTAAGGTTTGATCATTTGACAAAGAATGACAACCTATGCACATGATCCAAACACATCAAAAGAAAGGTGGTAGAAAACCTAGAGGGATCCAGGTGGTCACACTTAGATATATTTGATATTATATATTAGACACCTATATCTAAGTCATTAACATAACTTTATAGATCTGATGCAAGCATATGAGGCCATAGAGTGAAAATTTCTATACTCTAATGATTGATCTATAATCTAGATCCAATCTATTTCCACCATGTTTCAACTCAGATTTGCATGCACAATTTAAACCAAGTATTATTATTTATAATTTATTACAATATCAATCAATAGTTTTACTTTCCATTTTTAGCATATCTCAATATTATAAATTCAAGATATTTGTTATCTAAGTTTGTAAACTAATTAGCCTACTATAGATTTAATTATCACCCTTGTGCTTATTAATTTTTATACTCTTAACCCTACAATGTATTAACCCATAAAAATTTAGGGTTAAACATTATCCTAGATTTAACTTATTTAGATCATTAAATCCAAATTAAGTCAAAACATAAAGTACCTAAAATAATTAAAAATTGAAAATAGGGTTTATAGGTACATATCCATTTTTTGACTCATCTAAACTCTAATGGAGGTTGAAAGTGTTTAAAATAATATCTAGGAATAGAGATAAAGATAACTGAGAAAGATGACTATGATATGCTGAAATGACTAGACTCAAATTGTCCTAGTAGAGGTTAAATAGAATTGAACTATTCCAATTTTTATAGTCTATCATGAAAGGGGAACTCATGTTCCAAAAGTTCTTGTGTTAATCATATCAGTCTCAAACTCTTTGAATTCCTTAATTTTTTCATTATTGATAAAAACATATCATGGACAAGTGAATTAGTTTGTGAAATTACAAGAATGTCTTCTCCTTTGACTAGTCCCTAATTTATGACATGAAGCGTTGCAAAGGTAGAAAAAGTTGGATTTTATTTAGGGACTTACCTTAATCATCCCCATAATTTTTGATAAATTAGAAATCAATACTTATGCATGTCAAAAATAATATCTTTGTATATGATAAATCCATCTTATCCCTATGATATGAGATGCAAGATAAAACTAGGGTAAATTCTACATGCTCTTTCACTAATACTTATTTTGTTACAAGTATGCAACAAATATTTCTTCAATGTAGTAAAAAATAAAGTTATATATGTGATATCTAAATCTCTTCCTTGTAATTTTTATGTGTTTTTATTGATGGCTCTTATTCAAAGGTATTAAGGTGCTTATGTATATATAGATTTATTGAATTCAAATTAGGATTTTATTTGCACATAAGCCAACATTGTGGAAGTAGGAAAGCTAAAAATAATGGCAAAAGGAAAGATGGTGAAAATGAAAAAAGAACCAAAAATAAACATGAAAAATATTTACATGGTCCAACAATGGTCAAACTACTCTCAAACTATCCCGATAATAGTCAAGGTGATCAATGCTCAGGAAATGGATATCAATGAGTTTGAAAGAGTGTTTTTGAGAATTTTGAGGCAAGAAAATGATAAATCTAAAGATGCTCATGAGTGAATGATGATAATGAAAGGGAATGTAAAGTCTAACACAAGGTAAAATGTGCCAATAAGATCCTAATTTTAACCAATGTTCCATATGTATAGAGACACAATAATAACATTACAATTACAAATCTTGTACCAAAATCAGGTGTCTACAAGAAGATACAATTCAAGACTAAGGAAAGAATATGTGTGGTTGGTTATGCATTTTATCTTGGCCAATGTGTCTAAAACATTTATGCACTTGATTAATGACATAATTCAACCGTTTAAAAACTCATTCATCATTGTTTACCTAAATGAAATCCTTATCTATCTAAATATTTTGGAGGAGCATTATCGCATGTCTTAGACACATTGCATAAACACAAGTTGCAAGCCAACTTATCTAAGGGTACATTTTATGTCACACATAATAAATGCTTGGGATACATAATATATCATAAAGTCATCCATGTAGATCCAAATTAATATCAAAGTAATCCATGATTAGCTAACTCTACATAATCTTATTAATTTGAGGAGATTTATTGGACTTACAAATTCATATCACAAATCTCAAAAAATGCCTTTACATAAAACTTGTTTTAGAAGTGTGTGATGTTATTTAACCATTTAAGATTCAAACCAATGTACCATACTATGCACTCAATGTAGTACTCATAAATCATGGACACCTGGTCTCTTATCAATCAAAGACCTTCAACAACATAGTTTAGTGGTACTCCACCTACGAGAAATATTTATATGCCATTTTTCAAGAAATTACGCAACCAAACCACTATGTCTTGGGTAAGGATAAAAATAATCCACTTTTATCATACTCTAATTGAGTTTTTACAAACATAGACTAAGTTGGAGAACACACACCAAATTAAGTGGATGAGTTACTTTTAGCAATTCTATTTGGTGATCAATCGCAAGAATAGAAAAGACAATAAAGTAGTGGATTTATTAAGCAGTTTAAGACACTAATAACACTTCAACAACACTTTTATGAGCCTTACATGTGCACATACAATGAGATTAATATGAATTATTTCATGTTTCATTGTCAATTCCACCAATAGGTAGCTAAGACTTTACACACCTTTTCTAGTTCCATCCAAGCATTTAGAATCTAATAGTAAGGATTTCATGATTGTATTACTTATGAAGAAGCACCAAAATGACAATGTGTTTGTTGTATTAGATAGGTTTTCTAATATGGTCATCTTTTTTATTTGTAGGAAGAGAATCAACACACAAGAAACCACATTCTCTTTCTTCAATCATGTTTGAGTCCACATTGGATTTCTAACATCCATTGTGTTTAACCTGGACCCATAGTTTGTGAGTCACTTTTGGAAAGCTATATGGGATATGATGGATACATAATTGGACTAATCTACAAAATTTTATCCTCAAACATATGAATAAATAGAAATTTTCAACTACAAACTTTTCCATTTGTTTTGGGTGTATACCAATGCACACCTATGCACTTAGGATGATAAGTTGTACATTCAACATTCTTATAATAGAGATCTGCTCTATTCTATGATGTATAGTCTATTTAAAACACATCTTTAGTTCCAACCAATGACATCACTTGACATATATTGTTACATGTCATCTAACACAAAGGTTTATACATAGGAAAAGGAAGTGGACAAGGCATGCCATGTTTTACAACAAATCCAACATATTCATCAACAAGTCCTGCATATACACTCATAACAACATTAAAAGTATAAAGTGTGCCATGAAATACATCACAAACCTCACATGTTAAAGGTGGGTGTTAAAGTCTTGTTTCATCTTCAAAATGAATGCTTCAAAGGTATGTATTGGGAGATCAAACCTTTTTTCTTTGGTCCTTACATAATACTATGTGAAACTAGAGAGAAGACATTTTGACCTATCATAGTACTCAGGTTTGCGTCCATTATTTTATGTGGAACTCATTAAGACTTATTTTTCACCTTTTTTTGAACCAATAAAAACTAAACATGCTTCAAATTTAGCTACTGAACACTTATAAACAATAAAGGATCATATTGTTGAGATCATAATGATGCAAACTCACCCATGCATATGTTAGTTATTCATGGTAGTCAAGGTAGGACAACATGTTGATCAAGATAAATGTTACAACCTTCAACAACTTTAATCCTAGTTCAAAGAGCTAAGTAAAGAATCAATGGGGACCATTACTCCTCAATAAAGGGTGAATTATCTTAGTGCAATCATGTTAGCCCACATGCTCTCCTTAAGGACTTGGATATCCATAACCTCCTTACATCATGCTCCATCTATGAAACCTTGTAGTAACATTACACACTAACACAACACCTTGTAACATAAAACACATGTATCTAGTGTTATTAAAGTCTTAAAGAACTCAAAAACCATGTGGTAGCATTCCACTAATTTGTGGGGCATGATAAAATGTCTTTACCATATTTACACCATGTTAGAGAACCTATCAACATACTACAACACCAGAAGTTCAACCATTTAACTTGTATACAGGTAAATCATCACTCAAGTATAAGATTGACCATTTTATAATAATTATCTTTGTTATAGATACAAACCACTGAGAGTAGCAGGGGGGGTGAATCAGTGGTGGTAAAAAATCCAATTCAATTTCCAATCCCTTCAAACACTTAAGCATTCAATATAAGCATTCAAGATGTTTATAACAATGAAGAGATAGATAATGCAAGATTACACACACAACATAATATCTATGTGGGGACCCTCTTAGGGAATAAAACCCACTCTCAAGCCTAAAAACACATCGACTACTTGTCCTATAAGAAGTATGTAAACATAAGACTTTAGTGAAACACCTATTCCACAAAGAGCACTTACCCTTAGGATGCTCAGGTCCTTTTGAATAGAATTTAGTGAAACACCTATTCCACAAGGAACACCTACCCCTAGGATGGTCAAGTCTTTTTGACCTAAATTTAGTGAAACACCTATTACATAAGGAACACCTACCCCTTGGATGGTCAAGTCCTTCTGACCTAATTATTAAGAAACCCCCCAAAACCTATGATATGAACATCTCCTGAACATTTATTGCCTACCAATCTAATGGAGATACACTATATGTCAACCCCCTTCACTTCTTTACATAGCCACAAACATCTAAAACCACATTTTGGATCATGCTACACTTCTTAGCAATAACTCCATCATAACCTTAACAAAATGAATAAATGGTCATACACACACTCCACACACTAATTTTCCTCTCAAATCAACCACCAATCTTACAAATACATCACCTATCCTTTGTTCACATTCAAGGTATCTAAAACATCCTTTTGGATCACTCTAAACCTCTTCACTCGTGCTCAATCTTCAAACCTATAAGATCACTATTCTTGACATCATAAATATGACCTACAAGTCATACACATAGTCATCAACTTGTTTTGATCTACAAACCATACACTGGGCACACACTCTTTCCTTTTCTCCAAAACTCTCACATATACCTCTTATCTCAGGTCTCTCACCTCTAGAAATCATCTTTGATTTCACTGTTTATAGAGCCTTCATGATTATTATCTTCTTGGTCAGCCTTTAGACTTGACTTAATCCTTAAGACATCTTACATAGCTCAATACTATCCTCACAGGTTGACCATAACAACTATGGGTCACACTTAACTAGCTATGCCTTTTAATTATGCCTTAGTAGCCCTTATAGGACTCATGGAGACCTATTTCCCCATTTAACATTCCATTGAGAAAATTAGAAACATAGAACCACTTATAAATGCATAATTACACTCCAAATAACCCCTTTGACATCTTTAAATGATCATAATCATCACAACACTCTTCTGTTAAAGCCAAATATATCAATCTTTAACCTTATACACAGAAACACCATGAATGAACACACATTCAACTTCTAAGCATTTTTTAATACTAAATATGGATTGTTCAAACCTATAAAATCCATATATTTCATCCTTAGGGATTATACAACACTCTCCAATAAATAATTTCCCTTGAAATATCCAATTACCATAAGAACAACTCAAAATATCCTTCTCAGGTCACTCGTAGAACATGGTCAAACACATAGTCAACTTTGGATATCAATAAATTTGATTATACAAACATTAATAAATTTTAAATATTTTTTTTTATGTGCCTTAAATTCATCTACAAATTTACTTTTTACTGCATCGATAAATTCATCTTGGATCAAAAGTTATAGCTCAAACACTAAGCACTGGTTCTTCCTTTGTTAATTTGAATATTCAAATTCCAATAGTCACTAAGAAATTGTTAAACTTTGAACATGTTAACCTCATATCATGCCCTCTCATATCTTGAATTAATACACATTATTTATTTCCCTCAAAATTAGTCTAATCTTTAACTATGTTAAACATCTGTCAGTTTGACCTCATCTCATGCTCCCTAGTAGTTTTGACCAAATACGCACTGTCGATCTCCTCAAAAGTAGCTTGGTTTTTACCTGTTATTACTATTAAACATTGATAAATTATAATAATCTCATTAATTCCTTTTTTTTTTAATAAATATGCTCTATTTATCTCTTTGAGAGTAGCCTAAACTTTAACCATCAATGCTCACTATTAGATCTTGATCAAAACTCCCATGTTTATGATACTTGGCACTCTCATGTGCCTTCTAAACACTTTGTTGTCAGCCCATGCTCTTATGCAACTTAGTAGTCCCACATGATTTTTTACTCTTTGACTTACTCATAATATTTATCTTCATAAATATGAACTACCACTCACTGTTGATCTTCTATCAGATTAGCAAGCTTGTGACACTTGTCACCAGTACATACAACCTTTGACATGTTGAATTCATATGCACCATTGATATCAATATATATTATTAAGCACTAACCATTAGATATTATATACCAATGACCTTAGACTTTAACATTATTAAACTTGACAGTCTCTAACCCATCACAGTTTTCTAGAGAAACTTTGAAGCTTTATAATTTGAGGTAGAAATCACTTTAAGACTTCAAATTTATAGGGTACCTTCTTGACACTATAGAAAAAATCTCCATGAAAAACTTTGACCTTATTTGACTCTATTTATACTTGTATTAAATACAAAAACTTTATGGTTCATTCATATCTTCAAAATGTGCAGTGATAGTGAGGTGAAATATAGGAACTTAGTGAACTTTTGTCTGAGAGGCCAACTTTACACCCACATATCTTTAGATACGCTCAAAATCATGAAATCAAATTTAAACCATTATAACTTGGGACTAATTTTATCACACCCATATGACCAAATTCCCATGAATCATCCATGCATGATAATGGTGATATCAGTAAACTATGTACTTAGTTTTTCTACCACTAGACCCATAATGTCTAGATGAAAACTATGAACTACCAGATGAAATACACTCATGCACACAAGCATTCAAAGCATATAAGAGCATTATCAGAGCCTCAAATCATAATAATCATTCCTAAACATCCCTAACCATACCAAAACTAAATATCAACCAAGCCTACTTCAAGCATACTAGAACAAACACAGTGCACACTTTGTCATTAACACTTAGGTTATCAAGACACTTCTTACTCTCACTTGGATACCTCCATGAAATCATTGGAAACTATCCAAAAATATACACCTTTGTCATTGATGTCAATACCCATCATACAACTCACCTTCCTTCTATCTCTTCAAGCATTCTCATAATAGGAACCTTCTTCCCCTTTGACACAATGACAAAGTGGGCATAAAATGATCCCAAGGACTTGAAAAGACTACCAATAGGAGAGGACCACCTTATAAATATTATATAAACTCCCCCTACCTTGAACCTACCTCTTCTTGTCTTGAAAACTTCCTCTTGTTACATGCCAACACTGTCTTCAATGAAGCACTACAACCAATGAAGAAAGAATGCAAAAAAGCATTAAAATCTAATGGAACTCACCAAGAAACATCTGAGAGGGACTCCCCCTAAGATATATGAACTATTTTACCTATTGAGCATCTTCAGGTCTTCACACATCATGAAGAACCACCACATAGGCTTACTAACCTTCTCTCTCAATCCACCTCAAGGACAACCAATAAAACTTCATGCCACTTAAAAAATAGGAAACATGCTCTAAACCAACTTAAGAACTCACCTCGAAATAATCATTCCTTGATATTTTGGATAAATTGAGTAAAAACATCAAATATTCACACTAGGCTTGTCTAGAATCCTTGTAGCCCTACCTAGAACTTGTAGAGCCCAATTTTTTTTTGTAGACATACTTTCAGACCTAAAAATTCATATCTAGAGCACTCTGATATGCCCCCTTAATCACACCAATTTTCATCTCCTAGATCATCTTATGCAAGATACTTCCTTCTCAAATCTACTAGCTAATTATGCCTCCATTTTGACAAAAACTTGAATAATTTGAAAAACACAAAACTTCAAATTTATATGAAGCTTTATTTGATAATCCATTTGGCCCATTAAACCTATTAATAAGCCTTAGAACTTAACTAATAATTCATTCCACTATTCTAGCATAGCCTAAAATTCTATAATCTTAAGACAAACAAGATCAACAAACTTTTCTGGTTAACACCCACCTCTAAATCATCTTGCACACCTGGAGACAACCATCACACACTTCTAGACCAATATTTGAGCCTTCACACCTTTGGGAACCTTGAATTCCTATACCATGGCTTTAATCTACAAAAATAAATATAAACCCTAAAGCACACAAAAACCTCCAAAAGGCATAAATATGATCATCAAGACACAAAACCACCTAGAACACATCACAAAAAAGTGCATAGACCTTTTTGAGCACCAAACTCTTAAAATTACATCAATCTCATTATGCCACCTGAAAACACCCATTTCGATCCTACAACCACTACATACATAACAAAAACACCTTATGACATCACTCTGACCTCATTAAAGCACTTATCCAGTCTTGACACATCAAATCCAACTAAAAACACTCATCTCTTGCCTTCTAGGACCTTTTGTAAAACACCATAATAACACTTGCTTCTCCACTGAAAGGAGTCCCTTAAGAAGCATAGACAAAGACCTCTACACCACAATGCTCTAAAATAAAGTGAAGCCAAGAGTAGATCACATCTCCTCAGTAACCACTAGAATCCTTTTATAGCTATAATACTTCTTGTTCTTTTTCTTCTTAGTATAAACTTTGACAAATTGTTCCTTTTATACATCACTCACTTTCTCTTCTATGATAGGATATACAACATTTGGAGTAGCTATGGAACCTTGACATACCTTGATCACTAAAGTATCTTCTTTGCATTACATAACATCACCTTCAAACCTTGAAAAGACATGAACCAATCTTGAAACTTGCTCACAAAAAATAGGTTGCTCATTATCATCCAAATACACCTCAGAATTAGCCTCAAGTAGAACCTTGGTCTTCTCCTTGAGCTTGGTTTCTTCCTTCACAAAATGAGCAAACAATTTGAGCCCTTGGCAGTCTCCAACTTTTGTAGCATTCTCTACCATAACAAATAGATTACTTGGACCTATAGACTCATCATGACTGACACTTACCACCTTTGGTTTCCATGAGTTAACTTGCCTTCTTTTTTGTACTCTAGGAGCTTGATTAAACCCATTCTATCTTATAGGCCTTTACTTGTAGAATCTAGCAATGTAACCTCTCTATTGATAGTTGAAGCACACTATACCTTTTTCAAGAAGCTTATCCTACCTTTCTTGATTAGAAAAAAAATCTTGTAATATGTCCTTTCTTTTGACAATTGAAACTAAGTACTCCTTTTGAAGAAGACTCACCTTGCCTTACCTTATTTATACAATGCTTAGCAAAATGTTCCTCATCAAAATAGTTAAAGCACTTAAATTTTTTTAGACCTTTTGAATGATGACCCCCATCATAGTTCCATGCAAACTCATTTCTAATAGGTCTCTTTCCTTCTCTATCTCTATGCCTAAACTGAGTACATGTGTAACAATAACCATTAAAACTTGAATACCTCATGGAATTTGGTTGTTTGATCTAATTTGTCTTCATTTCTACTAGCATCTTCATTCCTTGACTGATTGTTGATCTTCAAGGTCTGATTTACATTAGTCTTCATCTTGCCTTGAGTTTCATTTTATAGTTCTTCTTTGTATCCAAGACCAGTTCTATCATTTGCATGATTTTGACCACTCAGAATATTATCTATATCACTCGAGCTCTTTTCAAATCTCATAAATGACTGTATCTTACTAGATGTCTTCTCTAAATTAGCTTTTAATGACTCATTTTAAATTACATACCTTGAACATTCATCTTCTTTATCTTTTAGGACTGTAGATAGGATTTATAATTAACAACTAAGATGGTTTACTATATCTTCATGCTCCTTGGTATCTTCAATCATTCTTACATCAAATACACAAAATTACTCTTCATAGTCCTTGATTTAAGACTTAATCTTTTTTGTTAATCTTCTTCTTAATCTTCAGTTCTTCAAGAGCATTCATCAATTCAGTCTCATAGTCCACCTCATCTTTGTCATCATCTAAATCACTCCAAATAGATTCCTTTTGATATGAGCAACTTCCTTCTTCAACCATGAAGAGGGATTTATCTTCAATAGGATGATCATTTTCATTATTAAACTCAGATTCACTGTCATCACTCTCATTTGATGATCTACAATCTTTATTGGTGTAGAGAATCTTCTTTCTCTTGAAGGACTTCTTATTATTGTCATATTTTTAAAATCCTTTCTTCCTCTTATCAGACTTGTATGTCTTCTTGTATTCATCTTGGACATCACCATGATCTTCATCATCATTATTCTTATGCTTATGAGGGCACTTATTAGCAAAATGTCCCACCTCTGCATAATTTAAGCATTTGAAGGGTAGTTTAGCCTTATACTTGCCTACCTTTTTTTCAATTTATTTTTAAATAAAGAAATTAGTTCATCTTCATCAATATTAAATATGTCATCTTCCTTGAGTTTCTTACCTTGGAACTTATTTTTTGGCTTAATTTTTGTCTTGAATGTTGCTTCCTTCTTTGGTGGTATATCATCATTTACTATTATCTCATATGTAGTAAGTGTTGGAAAATTATCAATAATGTCATGGTGATTTCATGGAGGTGTCAAAGTGAGTGGATGAAATGTATTGATGGTCTAAGTGACAATGACAAAGTGTGCAATATGCTTGTCCTAGTATACTTGAATTTGGCTTGGTTGATCTTCTATTTTGGTATGGTTAGGAATGCTTAGGGATGAGTATGGTGATTTCAGGTTATGAAAGTGGTACTATCATAAGTTAAAAATAATTTTAGTGCTTGTGCATAAGTGGATTTCATTTGGTTGATCATTGTTTTCATCTAGACTTTTTGGGTCTAGTGGAAAAAAATTTGTGTGGGCAATTTGTTGATGTCACTATTGCCACGTGTGGATGAGTCAGAGGGAGTTAGTCATATGATTGTGATAAATTTTTTTCCTAGTTTATTTGTTCTAAATTTTAGATCATGAAATAAATTTCAACATGAGATATGCATGTGAAAAGTTGAGCTTCCAAGGAGTTTAATAATGTTTTCCCATACTTAGCCAAATTTGTAATGTGGCAAGAAAAGTCAAATAGAAATTTTGATGGTGTTATATTTTGCAGATGTGAAGGTGTCATAATAAAATTATCTTATGAGTTTGTTAATTTTTTTCCTAGTTTATATGCACTAAATTTAAGATGATGTGATGAAGTGCATCAAAATATATGCATGTGCAAAGTTGGCCTTTCAAGTTGTTCTTGACATAGTTGGCTCTGTGGTAGAAAAATATGAGTGAGAATATTACTGGATTTATATCTCACATGTGAAAAGGTTTAAGGAAAATTTTAACACATGGTTGGATTACCATATGAATGAAGATCATATGGTTCAAATTTTAGTACATGCATTTGAGTGCAACAAAAGATATATTTGTCCAGAGTTGGCCTTTTAAGCATATTATAGTGGTTCCTTTACTTAGTTTATTTTACAAAAGGTAAAGTTCAAGAAACTCTAGAGAAGATCAACCGAGTGCATTTTATTCAAGATTTCAATAAGTAGTGAGATAGTAAGAAGTGTTTGAGGTTTAATGCCAAGCAAAGGTAAACGATAAGGATCTAACGGTTCACATTTAATCATGCAATTGAGATCGATGGCACGAGTGGAGTCAAAGTGGTCAACCTATTTGAAGTTTAACATCTTTAAAGACTAAGATCATTATAATATTATTAATGGTGCATAATTAATCTAATAAGTGAGGACATGAGATGATAGCATAGTGTCTAAGGTTTAACTATGACCATTGACATTGGAATATTGCAAAGGGGAAAACCGGTGCTCTGTATTTTATCCATAATAAAAGTTTAAGAGGACTCCATGTTGCATATAGTGAAACTATTTAGAAGGTTTAAATATATTTATAATCAAAGATATTTATCTTTAATGCTGACTATGTGTTTTACAAGTAAACTGAGAAGGATATTTATGCTTGTTTTGATGACGTTTGAATGTTTTATGATGTCATAGATATTAAAAATTATTTTTGACTACTTGTGGATGATTTTTATGGTATTTATAGGTTTGAAAAATTGATATTATATATTAACAAAGGATTATAAGTTGACTGTGTGTTTGTTCATGATGTTCCTATGTACCAAGTCAGTGTTTGAACAGATTGATCATATACAAACATGAATAGAGCTAACTGTGATAATTTGAGGAAGTTAAAAGGGTCATGTGGAGTGTATATATGAATTTATAAGTGGTCCTATGTTATTTTTTTTCTTGATGAAGTGATAAATTGGTGAATAGGTCTCCATGAGACCTATAAGAGCTACAAGGGCCTTATTGAAAGGTGTAGCTACTTAAGGGTGACCCATAGATGCTATTGCCAACCTATGAGAATTGTATTGACCCATGTATTGATGTGAGGGAAACAGTAAGGGTTTATTCAATTATAATGGTTTACCAAGAAGCTACTTATCATGAAGACTTTATATATAGTGAAACCAAAGGAGATGGTTTCCAGGCTAGTCGTAGAGGAGTATGCATTCAAGTGAAGAATAGAGGATAATGATCTTGTAGGTTTGAAGGTTGAATATATGTGAAGAGGTTTGAGATTGTATATGAGGGAATTTTTAGTGAAGAAGGAGAGAAATTATGACATGCCTATGTGAGAGGCCTGTATGAGATAGAGGGGGAGTTTGTGTAGGAGTTAAAAAATTAGAGATCCATCATCAAGTGTTAAAAACATCAATTCAAAGGTGAAGGTGTCCATTTTCATAGGAGGTCATAAGGACTTGATATTTTTAAGGGGAGGTGATCTTTGTGAAATAGGTGTTTCACTAAAGGCCTTAAGTTAGAAGGACTTGACCAAGGTTTTTGGTCAGAAGGACTTGACCAAAAGGTGGTCAGAAAGACTTGATCATCTTAGGGGTAGTTATCCTTATGAAATTGATGTTTCACTAAATCTTGGTAAGGACTTTATTAGTCTCTTGTTTTTAATCTATTATTGGACAAGTAGTCTATGTGTTGCAGGCTTAAGAGTGGGTTTTATTCCCCATAAGGGTTTCCCATAAGAACTATGTGTTGTGTGTTTGATCTTGTGTATGCATTGAATGAATGAGCTCTCTTGTTAATGTTTCTTGATAAATTTGATAAATGATGATTATTTAATATTTTGAAAGGATTGGAATTGAAATTAAAATATTTGGGATCACTGATTCACCCCCCCTCAATGATTGTACCTCTAATAATTGGTATCAGATTAGGTCCTTTGGTAAAGGCTTGACAACTTGAAGGTGATCCAAGGTACAATATGGGTAGTCATCAAGGATATTTATCTACTAAGCAAGCATCGGTGTTTAATGGATTCAATTATGATTTTTAGAGTGAAAGGATGAGGACCTACATCATGTCCCTAGGGTTTGACATTTGGCAATCTATTGTGGATGGTTATTATTTAATCTACTATTCCTCCATCCAATGTTGTAGATAATAAGTTGTTTGAGAATAATTCTAAAGCAATGAATGCTATCACTTATGGTGTTTTAGATACTGAATACACCAATGTAATCCATTGTACATCTACCAAGGAAATTTGGGATAAATTGAAGAATATTTATGGAGACTCAAAATTTAAGTTGGCAAAGTTGCAGACTCGTTGAATATAATTTGAGAGTCTCAAGATGAAGGAAGAAGATTTTATGATATATTTTCTACAGATATTTGATGAGATTATGAATGTCATTAAAGGTCTTGGATAGAACCTTGAAGAAGCTACTATAATTTAAAAGGTATTAAGGTCCCTCTCTATCAAGTTTGATCCTAAAGAATTTTATATAGAAGAAAGTCATGATCTTACTCATTTGAAGTTGGATGAATTGCATATCATCCTTATTGCCTCTGTGATGAGGAAGAATGATGATATACCACCAAAGAATGAAACAAAATTTAAGATAGAAATGAAGCCAAAGAAGAAATTTCAAGGGTCAGACAAGTATAAGGGTAAGCTACCCTTTAAATGCTTCAATTGTGGTGAGATATGACATTTTAATAATAAGTACCCTCATAAACATAAGAAGAATGGTGATGAATATTATGATGAAGACTGAGATGAAGACAAATATATATATAGGTCTGATAAGAGAAAGAAATGTTTTAGAAAGTATGCCAACAAGAAGAAGTTCTTTAAGAATAAGAAGAGTCTTTACACCAATAAAAACTACAACTCATCAGATGAGAGTGAAGATAGTGACTAATAATGTGATCATGAATATGATGGTCCTATTGAAGTTGAAGCCCTCATCATGGCTGAGGAAGGAAGTTACTCACATAAAAAGGAGTTTACTTGGAGTGATTCAGATGATGATGAAGATGAGGTGGAATTTGAGATTGAATTGACAAATGCTCTTAAAGAACTGAAGATTTAGAAGAAGATTAACAAGAAGATGAAGTCTTAACTCAAAGACTATGAGGAGCAATTCAGTGTGTATGAGGTAAGAATGAATGAAGACACCAAGGAACATGAAAATATAGTCAAGCATCTTAGATGTTAAATGGAAAACCTATCTATAAACTTAAAAGCTAAAAAAAATGAATTTTCAAAGTATGTAATTGAAAATGAGTCATTGAAATCTGAGTTAGAGAAGACATCTAGTAAGGTAAAGTCATTTGTGATATTTATAAAGAGATCAAGTGATCTAGATAATATTCAGAATGATAAAAAGTATGCAAGTGATAGAATAGGCCTTGGATACAAAGAAGAACTAGAGAATGCAACTCAAGACAAGATGAAGACTAATATGAATAAGAACAATCTAACTTTGAAGACAAATCATCAAATAAGGAATGAAGGTGTTGGTATATTAAAGACAAATCATATTAGACAACCAAATGACATGAGGTATGTAAGTTTCAATGGTTACTATTACACATGTAATCAATTTGAGCATAGAACTAGAGAATGCAAGAGACCTATTAGAAATGAGTTTGCATGGAACTATGATGGGGGTCATCAGTCAAAAGGTGTGAATAAAGTTGAGTGTTTCAACTGTCATATTGTGGGACACTTTACAAAACATTATCCATATAAATTAAGGCAAGTTGAGTTCACTTTAAGAAGAAATATTTGCTACAACTATGAATAGAGAGGCTACATTGTTAGATTCTGCAAGCAAATGTATACAAGTCAAAATAGGTTTAATCAGGCTTCTAGAGTGTAAGGAAAAAGGAAATTCAAATCATGCAAGCCAAAGGTGGTAAGTATGCATCATGATGAGATTGAAGGTCCAAGTAATCTATTTAATATGGTGGAGAATACTACAAAAGTTAAAGAGTGCTAAAGGCTCTCATTGTCTACTCATGTTAGGAATGAAGAGACTAAGCTCAAGGAGAAGACAAAGGTACTGGTTGAGGCTAATTTAGAAATATGTATGGATCCAAGTGAAGATCTTGTAGTTGCTAAGAAATTTTCATGCAAAGAACATCAATTGTTAGTGCCTAGTGATGTGGTTCCAAACTATAAGGAAGATTATTCAGATGAAAAGGTATATCATGAATCTTTATTATCTCCATGTATTGCCAATTCAATCATATAAGAGAAGGAGAACGTTGTAGTGGATGAGCATGTTTCTTCTCTTAAGCCTAAGAAGCAGAAGAATTCTAGGCATCAGATGACCAAGGAGGAGAAGGAATGTAAGGAGTTATGGGAAACTCTTGGTTTCACATTGTTCTAGGACATTGTGAAGTATGTTGTATTTGTCTATGCTTCTTAAGAGACATATTTCTTATGGAGAAGAAAGTTTGTGTGCTCAAAATAATAATGAAAATACACATAGAGACTTGTTTTGATCTTATAACATTATTGGTTAAGGGGGAACAACAAGTTCATGAGCTTGATTTTGAGGTTTGTGAAGGAGTTATAGTAGAGGGGTAGAATGGGTGTTTCTAGGTGGCTTAATGAGATTGATGGAGTGTCAGGAAGATTTTAGTGCTTATAATTTTTTTAAAAATTCGTCATGATGTGTTATAGGTGGTTTTATGTCTTGATGATCCCCTTTGTGCCATTTTGAAAGTTTTTGTGTGCTCCTGGGTTTATCTATCTTGTTACAGGTCAAAAGCCATGGTATAGGAAGTTAAGGTTCCCAAATGTATGAAAGATCAAAACTTGGTGTAAAAGTGTGTGATGGTTGTCTCTAGGTGTGAAATAAGTTTTAGAGGTGGGCATTGACTAGAAGGAGGTTTGTTGACCCTATTTATTTTTAGGATTCTAGGATTTTGGGCTCTACTAGAAAAGTGGTTTACCTTATAAATTGAAGCCATGGATTCTTAAAAGGTTGAATGGGAAAAATGGGCTATAAAATCATGTTTCATATAGATTTGAAGGTTTTTGGTTTTTAGATTATTCATGTTTTTGTTAAGATGGAGGCCTAACTGGTAATTTGGTTTGTGAAGTAAGTATATTGCAGAGGATGAGCTAGTTTTTGAAAATTTGTGTGCTTAAGGGGGAATATGAGAATGCTCCATATATAAAGTTTCATGTCTTGAATATGTGTCTACTAAAAGTTATGGGCTATGCTAGTTCTAGGTAGGGTTATAAGCAAACTAGATAGGCCTATTAAGAAGAAGAGTGATTTTCAATCAATTTATCTATAAAAGCAAGATATGAGTGTTCTTAGGAGAGTTATCAAGTTGGTTTAGAGCATGTTTTCTATTTTGTGATCATGGGATTAACTTGTGAGAGAAAATTTGAAGGCAAGTTTGAAGGTTCTTCATGTATGTGAAGATCTAAAGATACTCAAGAGGTGTAATGGCTCAGAGATATTAGGGGGAGTCCCTCTTAGATGTTTCTTGAAGATTTCCATCACATTACAATACATGGTTGAGAAGTATAAGGTGGTATGCACAGAGTTAGGGGGAGCTAACTTAGATAGCTTGAATGGCTTGAGGAGCTTTACATGATGTGAGGGAAAACATATGTGAGATGCTTCAATCATATTGAATATGTGGTGATATCTGATACAAATGAGATTTCAAGAAGGTTGATATGATGAATTTATCAAACCTAATCATAATTGTGTGTTCTTTTTTCATTGGTTGTAGTGTTTGATTGAAGAAAGTATTGACATGTAACAAGAAGTTGTCAAGGAAAAGAAAAAGTAGGCTCAAGGTCAGGGGGAGTTTGTATCATCTTTCTAAGGTGGTCTTTTCCTATTGATGGTATTTTTAGGTCCTCAGGATTAGTTGGTGCCCACTTTGTCATTATGTCAAAGGGGGAGAAGATTGATTGAAGAGAGAGAAGGAAGGTGAACTATATATTATTTCATGATGGGTGTTGACATCGATGACAAAGGGGAAGATTGTTGGATAATTATAAATGATGTCATGTAGGTGTCCAAGTGAGTGGATGAAGTATCTTGATAGTCTAAGTGATAATGACAAAGTGTGCAGTATGTTTGTCCTAGTATCTTTGAAGTTGGCTTGGTTGCTATTCTATGTTGTTATGGTTAGGAATGCTTAGGGATGAGTATGGTGATTTGAGGTTGTGAAATGGGTCCTCTCAAAATTCAAAAATGATTTGAGTGCTTATTTTCATGAGTGTATTTCATTTGGTTGATCATTGTTTTCATCTAGACATTTTAGGTCTAGTTGTAGAAAATTTTAGTAGGCAGTTTGTTGATGTCACAATTGACACATGTGGATGAGTAAGGGGGATTTGGTCATATGGTTGTGATAAAATTTATTCTTAGTTACTATTCACTAAATTTTAGGTCATGAAAAAAAGTGCAACATAAGAAATGCATGTGGAAAGTTGGGCTCTGAGGCAGTTTGATAGTGTTTTCCCATAGCCAAATTTGTAATGTGGCAAGAAAATCTGAGTAGGCATTTTGATGGTGTTATATTTCACACATATGAAGGTGTCAGAATAAAATGATCATATGCATTTGTTTATTTTTTTTCCTATTTGATATTCACTAATTTTAAGGTCATGTAATGAGTCACATAAAAATATATGCATGTTTAAAGTTGGCCTTCTAGGTAGTTTTTGACATAGTTGTCTCTATGGCAAAAACATCTGAGTGAGTAGATTAATGGAGTTATATATCACCCATGAAGGTTTTAAGAGTAGTTTTACATATGGTTGTATTCACTTATGAATGAATATCATAAGTTTAAAATTTTATTACATGTGTTTGATCGCAACAAAAGATATATCTGTCTAATGTTGGCCTTCCAAGCATATTACAATGGTTCCTTAGTCTATTTTACACAAGGTAAAGTTTGATAAAATCTAAAAGAGATTAATGGAGTGAATTTTATCCAATATTTTAGGAATTATCAACATGGTAATAAGTGTTCTAGGTTTAACTTTGAGTAAAGGTAAGGATAAGGATCTAATAGTTCACATTTAATCATGTGATTGAGATTGATGACATGAATGGAGTTAAAGTGGTCAACCTATTCATAGTTTAACATCATTAAAGACCGCACTCATTAAAATAAGATTGATGGTGCATGATTAATATAATAATAAATGACATGAGATGATATCATAGTGTTCAAGGTTTAATTGTGACCATTGGCATTTGAATATTTGAATTTTACAAAGGCAAAATCTAGTGCTCTGTATTTTATCCATAAATTTTGATCCAGGATGAATTTAAAGGTGATATAAAATGCAAAGTTGAATAAGACTCCATGGAACATATAGTGAACCTTTTAAAAAGGTTTGAATGTATGTATAATCAAATATATTAATCTCCAAATTTGAATGTGTGTTTGACTATGTTCTGCAAGTAACCCAAGAAGGATATTTGTGCTTGTTTTGATGATGTTCGGATGTTTTATGATGTCATAACTATTGGAAAATATTTTGGACTCCTTTTAGATTATTTTTATGGTCTTTATATGTTTTACCAATTGATATTATATATAAACAAAGACTTAGAATTTGATTGTGTGTTTTTTCATGATGTTCCCATGCACCAAGTTAGTGTTTGAGCAGATTTGTCATACATAAAGGTGAGAAAAGTTGACTATGATCATTTAAGGTAGTAAAAGGGGTCATGTGGAGTGGACCTATGCATTTTTAAGTGGTATTATATTCTTTTTTTTCTTGATGAAGTGATAAATGGGTGAATAGGTTTCGATGAGACCTATAAGAGCTATAATGGCCTAATTAAAAGGTGTAGCTGCTTAAGGGTGACCCATAGATGTTATGACCAACCTATGAGTATTATATTGAGATATGTATTGATGTGAGAGAAGAATTAAGGTTTTAGGTAGGTCTAATGGCTAACTGAGAATCTATTTATCATGAAGAATCTATATATAGTGAAACCAAAGGAGATGGTCTCTAGGCTAGTGGTAAAGGAGTATGCATGGAAGCGAAGAAGAGAGGATAGTAATCTTGTATATTTGAATATTTAAGATGTGTGAAGAGGTATGAGTGTGTATATGAGGGTAATTTAAGTGAAAAATGAGAGATATTGTGTCATGCCTATGTGAAAGACCTGCATGAGATAGAGAGGGAGTTTATGTAGGAGCTAGAAAATCAAAGATCCATCATCAGGTGTTCAAGACGTCAGTTCAAAAGTGGAGGTGTTCATTTTTAAAGGAGGTTATAAATACTTGATATTATTTATGGGTAGGTGCTCCTTATGAAATAGGTGTTTCACTAAAGTCCTTAGGTTATAAGGACTTGACCAAGGTTACTAATCAGAAGGACTTGACCAAAAGGTGGTTAGAAGGACTTGATCATCTTAGGGGTAGGTGCTCATTATGAAATTGATGTTTCACTAAATCCTGGTTAGAAGGACTTGATTAGTCTCTTGTTTTTAATATATTATAGGACAAGTAGTCCACATGTTATAGGCTTGAGAGTGGGTTTTGTTTCCCATAGGAACTACGTATTGTGTGTTTGATCTTGTATATGCATTGAATGAATGAAATCTCTTGTTAATGTTGCTTGATCAAGTTAATATATGTTGATTCCTTAATAGTTTGAGAGGATTGGAATTAAAATTGAAATATTTAGGCTCACTAATTCACCCCCTCTCAGTGATTGTACCTCTAATAGTAAGAATGCCATACAATTCATCCATCTTCAACTGAGTAAGATCATGAATTTATTCTAAAACAAATAATTTAGAATAAAATTTAAGAGAGAGAGACCTTAATACATTTTAAAATATAGTAGCTTATTCAAGCTTCTCTCCAAGACATTTGATGATGTTCACAGTCTCATCAACTCTCTATAGAAAGGATACCATAGAATCTTCTTCCTTCATCTTAAGACTCTCAAATTACCTTTGATGAGTCTGTAACTTTGCAACTTAACCTTTAAAACTCCTTCATAAATAGTCTTCAATTTATCCCACATTTCCTTGGTAGATATTTAATGTATTTCCTTAGTGTATTCAGTCTTTAAAAGACCACAAATGATAGCATTCATTACCTTATAATTGTTCTCAAACAACTTCTTATTTGCAGCACTAGATGGAGGAATAATAGGTGCAGAATAACCATCCATAATAGATTTCCAAGTGTCAAACCCTAGGGACATGATGTAGGTCCTCATCCTTGCACTCTAAAAAACATAATTGGATCCATTGAAAATTGGTGCTTATTTAGTGGAAAAACCTCCTTGCATTTTATGGCTACCCATATTATACCTTGGATCTCCTTTAAGTTGTCAAGCCTTTACTAAAGGACATGCTCTGATACCAATTATTGGAGGTACAAACCATTAAGATGGGGGGGGGGGGGTGAATCAAAGGTGGAAAATAATCTAATTCAATTTCTAAACCCTTTAAACATTTAATCATTAAATACAACCATTCATGAAGTATTCAAGATGTTGATAGCAATGAACAAATAGATAATGAAAGATTACACACACAACACAAGATCTATGTGTGAAACCATCTTATGGAATAAAACCCACTCTCAAGCTTGCAAACACATTCACTACTTGTCCTATAATAAGTATGAAAACATGAGACTTTAGTGAAACACTTGTTCCATAAGGAAAACCTACCCCTAGGATGGTCAAGTCCTTTTGACCAAAATTTAGTGGACCATTTGTTCTAGAAAGAGGACTTGCCCCTAGGATGGTCAAGTCTTTCTAAGCATAATTTATTGAAACACCTATTCGATAAGGAACACATACCCCTAGGATGGTCAATTCATTTTTGACCTATATTTTTAGCACCCTCCCAAAACCTATGATATGAATGTATCCTAAACACTAATTTCTTGACAATCTGATGGAGATACAATGTATATCAGCCCCTTCACTTCTTCACATAACCAAAAACATCCAAAACCACCTTTTGGATCACACTATACTTCTCAGTAACAACTCTATCAAAACTTTAACAACATGACTAAATGGTCATACATGCACTCCACACATTGATTTGCCTCTCAAATTAACCACCAAGATTACACATACATCATCTATCCTTCTCTCACACTCAAGGCATCCAAAACATCCTTTTGGATCACTCTAGACCTCTTCACTCATCATCAATCTTCAAACCTGCAAGAGCACTATGTTGAGGACAACATACCCCCATTTTTGAAAATTAGGACCATTGAAATACTTTGAACCTTAACCCTAAGACCATGGTATGTTTTGATCATTGTTATAATTTGTAGATCATCCACTTTGGTAGAAGTTGGATTATGAGTTTATGGTTTTGATTTGGGCTTAACTAATGTTGCTAATAAGTGGTCTTCATGTCTTATAAGTTACAAGTTTCATGGAGCTCTTACTTATGGATCATTCTTAAAAGTTGTATATTAACTCTATTCAGACTTCATATTCTAAAATCTCTCCTCTAAAAACCCTAGCTCAAACCCTTCAGTCAAATTTTCATTTGGTAGGAGCATTCGACAGGAACATTTTAAATTTATTTTGAACTTAAGCCCAAATTTTTATGTTAAGGCTTGGTCATGTTTTTTAACACTACCAAACCTTAGCCTAAAAATTATGCTTAGTCCCCTTTTATTTCCCCTTTTATTCCTTATATTTCTAATATGGTCCAATGTTATGCTAGTAGGGTCCTTTTATTTTAAACATGTCCCCTTTGCTAAAAAATTTAACCTAAAGTTTTAACCCTAAGGCCCTATTTTCATTTATGAACACAAATGAGACCTTAGTCTCAAATATTTAGCCTATGTTACTATCGACCCACATCTAAATTTCGTATTGGTAGGGTCCCTTTTATTTTCCTAAGCATGGTCCCTTTATTACCTACTTAGCCTAAAGCCTTAATGCTAAGTTCCTATTCGTGTTTATTAACATGAACAAGACCTTAGTCTTAATGTTTTAGTCCAAGTCTCATTTCATCCTAGGTATTAACTTAAAAACCTTTCTCCTTTTTAGATCCAATGGTTCACACTTCATCATGGATTTTAATCAGATGGAGTGAAGCCAACATTGAAAAGTCAAAGGCTTATGAAGCTCCAAAGAGTCACCACATGGCACTCCTGCATTGGAAGTTTGATAACAAAGGGTCCTACATATTCAAAGGAATAAATCATGTGTGAGCATCTAGATCATAATCTATAAATCATGCCTTATCAGGACCAATGATCCAACAGAGTAAAAACTAGCATTAAAAAGTCAAAGACCTAGGAATTCCTACAAAACTGCCACATGACACTCTCGCATTAGAACATAAGAACTTCACGAGCTTAAATTTGATGTTCTCATGAATGTCATTTGATGTCTATGAGGCCATAAAATTCAAGCTCATCTAACATTTTCACTTAGGCAAAGGGAACATATTTTATATCATTAGAAGGGCCACTTTGATATCATGATTTAAAAACTTAGCATAAAATGCTTTAACCTAAGTCTTTTTGTGTTTATTAATATGAAATAGACTTAGCTTAAAATATTTTAGCCTAAGTCTTTTTATGATTATGCATTGATTAAAAATTTTCATCTTGCAAGATTTGATGATCTGCGCTTTATCATGATTCTTGATCCAATGACATAAAATCATTGACAAATTTTAATGGTTCTAAAAAATCCCATAGGCTCGACACATGGTAGATGTGTATTCAATATGTGACTAGTGTAGGATATGAAGATCAAAGAGCCCATAAAGGTTACAAGTGGCATAACCATGAGGCTTGATGTAGAGGTGGCCAATGACATGAGAGGGCCCGGATCATTATCAATGATCCACATTAATTCATGGGGATGATTTGATGATGTGAAGCAAAAGGCATTTTTAAATGCCAATGGCTAGTGCTTTGAAGGAATTTATGAAAAAATGCTATGAAAGGTACTGGATAAACACCAAATAAGTGCCTTGTAAGCATAAAATGATAAAAATGAAGACCTTATGTGCTAAAAAATGCAAATGTATAAAGGCAAAGGTAAAAATCAAATTTGAGGTAGGTATGAGCCGAAGCCAAAGTAAGCTATCACCGTTAAAGCTTTAGGGGAGCCCCAAACTTGGCATAAAATCCCTAATTTGAGCTTGGATTGATCATATTTAAGCTAAAAGAGAGTCTAATTACAATTTAAGCACAAAGGAAATGACCTAAAGACCATTTGGAACACAATAGTAAGCAATATTTTAAATTTTGGAAGCTATGGCAACTCAGAGGCAATAATATAGGGATGAGATAGAGTTGTATTTGTCTACATATAATGAAGGGAGGGTATTCAAAGACATAGACCTAGACATTTTTGCCTTGAACACAGGAAATATGAATTGATCTGATCTCTTTTGCACCATTGAAGAGATGCATGCCATATCTAAAGAAGAAGAAAATATTGCCACTATAAATATAAGGTAGTAATACCTAGTTGCAATCCAAATGGCTAGTTTCCACCATGTGGTCACCAAACCAGAGGTAATCCACTGTGACAACATCCTTACTCCCATTTTTAAAGATTGTAGGATTGACTAGGGTTAGATTTTTTATGAAAGGACCTTTAAAATAATTGCATTCATTTCCCTATTGGCCTTTGAGAGTTGTTATAAGATTCTAAAACCCCAATTGGATTTGCCCACTATTAAGGAATGGACTACCAAGAATGATCTAGACACCATCCTTAGGCCATGGTTGCTCCAAGGGAACTATGTGATCTGAGACCCTATTGAAAACATCCTAGTTTCCCAATTTAGAGACGGGGTTAGGGTAATCATGACTTTGTTGAATAGAATCTCTGAAGCCCCTTCAACCACTTATGTAAACAAGAGATAGGTGTCTTACATATACTTTATGATAGAGAAAGGGCTCACTCCTCTAATTAGAGAAATGATCAGCATATATCTATAAAGATAATTCATAGCCATAAAAAAGAAGACCAGTAACCAATTCTTTATGATGTTGTGTCAATTGGATGCCTTACTTGCCTCTACTCAGATGTTTTATATCAAAAATTGGTCACCTGAGGGTAGATTCATAGTTTCCCACCACTATTCAAAGCTACACATATTCAAGTATAGGCATAACATGTAATTCATTTATGATTATGTCTATATTACTTTATTAGAAGCCATCACAGGGATCCCTATGCCTAGTGTAAGCCCCCTAATCAATAAATATGTGGAGCTAATGGGAGACATCTAGTTGTATCCAAATTGTACAATGATCAAAATTGAATGGATTTTGATCCAACCTTACAGGTTGCCTATCTATGTTCCCATCAAGATGGCAGAGCAAGAAATTACATACCAACTTCTTAATGGTGTGGATAGAGTGTGAGAAGACAAGAGGAAAGGCCTCCTCCATCCATTTCCTTTAACTATTGGAAAGAGTGTGTTATATAATTGGGATCAGGTGAATACTATGGTCAAGCATAGAGACTCTTTCAAATTGAAATTTTATGAGATGAAGATGTGGGACCCCAATGGCATGGTCTACACACACTTGGAATCCAAACAATTACCCAAACCCATGTATGTGCACCAACTTTATGTCCATGACACCATATGTATCAGAGCAAACAATTTCAAAGAAATATTAGCAAGGCTCAAGGTATATAACATTAGACTTGAGCACAAACTAACTAGTGATGAGAAACCACTATGAGACATATGGAAAATGGGACCTATGTAATACCATTTACTACCTAGACCTTTAAGGCTCCATTAAGAGTAACCACAAATGGAAGAGAAACAACCCCAAACATAAATTACATAAGTTCTTAGTAAGGAAAATTTGGAATAGAGATATGGTGAGGGCCCATCATCCTCAGTCCTTCTTGATAGACTGGCATCTCTAGTGGAATATTTGGGCATGATTACCCTGCAGCCTGATGAGACATTGGAGGATTCCCTCAAGGTCTTTACTAAGGCATATGGGTTTGATGAAGAAGAAGAACATTCTGAGGAAGCATAATCCCAAACTAAAATAGAGGAAGTTGAGAAATAAAAAGGGAAGGAAGTTGCCCTAGACTTAGTCCTAGTGACACCATTGAAGAAGAGAAAAGTAGAATTGGTAATTATCCCAGTTGGAAAAAAGAGGCCAAATTTGGTTTTCACTCACCCTACAAGTGAAAACAACTTATTTAGTGAGGAATACCCCATTCATGGACCAATCATCCTTGATTGGTTCATCTATGTAAAAATGTAGAAGATCCCCTCTTATTCCCACTCATGGGCCTTGACCTAAACTATCAATATGGATGTACATAATGATATCATGCCATGGATAATGGATTTGATGGAGGAGGAATAAATAAGAATAGTGGCTACTATGGGGTCAGATAATAAGCAAGTAAATGTTCCAAAATCATCAAGCAGTACCTAGATGGAGGCTCTTGAACCTTCAAAGTAAACTAATCCAACTACTACTATGTAATTCAATATAGAGACAATTGTATTGGAGAGAGTGATAATAAGAAAGGCCACGGTGAGGACTGAAGAGTTCACATTCCAAAAGGTTAAACCATTTGAAGGCTTAACTCTAGTTGGATGATAGTATCCTAGTGAACTATCGATCCATGAAGAGGATTTTGAAATCCTGGCTAAGGCTCATTTATCTCAAGTTAGAGAAGGCATTAGAAGAATGAAACAAAGAATATCTAACCTAGAAAAGGAAAATGGGGATTTGAAAACACAGACTATCTTAGCAATGCTTGAAACAATGATCAAATTATTGGATAAATCCTTCTATGATATGTTTGAGGCCTTAAAATTAATAAAACTAAGGTAGAGTGTATTGGAACAATAGAAAATAGTCTAAAAGTCTAATAACCCAATGGCAAGCTTCACAAGATCAAATAACAAGTCTGATCAACATCATAGTTAAAAGGCAGATTCCTAGGGTTAAATCAATAAGTTTAGGACATTTGAATGCATTTTTATGAATTATTGTTGACAAAATCCAAAATTTGAAATCATGGTCTAAGGATATAGAGAGAATCCTAAAGGATGATAATGAGCTAATTGGGAGGATTGAAAAAATCCTTGGGAACATGCTAACTAATCTTGCACAACCCACTCTCCTAGGCATCATCAAGGATGATGAGTTAAAACATAGGGCTACCTTGGTAACCTAGGAAATAAAAAGTAAAAGTCAAAGCTAGTCTGGAGTAGACAATAGTAGAATCCTAGATATGATCCTTAATGTAGGAGAAAGGGTAGCTAAGGCCAAAAGCATTAAAGAAGCCATGGCTAGAAATAAGAAGGAATGGAATGAGCTTGTTGGTAAAGAAGAAGAGTTTCTTTTGAAACTAGCTATGGACTTAGAGTTGGTTAGTGAATAACACCAAAAGGCTATGAACATCCTTTATCAAGAACAAGAAAGTTCTCAGGCATAGTGTCAGGTACCTCTAGAACAACAAACATGCTTTGGTACCAATTGATGGGGAATCCAAGAACAAACACACCTGTTCTGATCCCACTTGTTAGGATCTTGCTCCTCAGAAAGAGCACAATATGATTACCAAATATAAGCAATTAAACATGTGGAAATATTTAGAAGTACAAGTAACTAGAATTCACACATAGCACAGAATATGAGAGACAATATACAATCTTATATTAATACTTGTATAAAAAAGAATACAATAAAGAGTCGCCACACTCTTCCACCTTACAGAGGCTTCCCACACCTCAAGTGTACAGTAATTCTTCTTCAAAAACACTCTCCTACCAAAAAAAGGGTCCCAACACACAACTCACACACAGAATTGGTGTTCACCTCTCCAACCAGTCAATAATAACCCTGCCAGTACACCAAGCACTCAAAATTACTTCAAGTAGATCTTCTCATGAACCTGTACCCTGCAATTCAACAGACCATACATACACATGTAGATCTCCTATGATCTTGCAACAACTTGCAACTCAATGATCTTACAATGGAAGGATCTTCCTTGACTTCCTTTCTAGCTCATCATTACAATACATGCCAATGGGTCTATAAATAGATCCCAGACTTAAACAATAACTTAGACTCTTAATTTACTAATAATAGACACACAGCTCAAGACTCAAAATAGCCTTTAACATGCAAGCAACCTGTTCAACTAAATAACTATTTGTGCAACGAATAGTTCTGGAACACACAAGCGACCGACGTTGGTCCCTATCTAACTGGTGCTGACCGACATCGGTCGACTCCCTGCCGATGCCGGTTGCCTTCTGCATTCATCATGACCGACATCGGTCATACTTCTGACACTGGTACTTCTAGAACTTCAGCATCCTCCTCTTCGTCTGCATAGTTGAAGCTTTTAACTCCACAACCTAACACATAGGGCCCATGAACCAAGTAATTAATATTCCATTTTGAAAAAGCTTTATAATATTTTGAAAAAGGAATATTTTTTTGTAAAGGCATATGCTAGTTTTTTACCGTATTGCCTCTAAGTTAGTTTAGTTTGGAAAATCAAATGTATTCTATAACTTTATAGAAAAAGGACAATTGTCCTTACTTCTTGTAGATTTGTATCTTGGAACTGATTGGTCTACTACCTTGTCCTCTTATAAAAGGCAGTACTAGCATTTTTTAAAGGGAGAGAATTTTGAGAAAAAATTGTATACTTTGAGTAGTTAATACAATTAAGGAATTCTGAAAGGATTGTCCAAGTTTGTTTGTGTTAATTATTACATGGCTTTTGTCTTAATTGCTAGTTTGAAGTCTTAAATTAGAATGGTTTCTCTAAATTTTGAGTTGCATATTTAATTAAAGGGTTGTTAATTTGTGCTTATGCTAGATTAGTTTAACGATCTTGAATTTGCTTCATTTTATTTTCTACATTAGGATGTGCAAAGGCTATTTGAGTGTGGTAGCAAATCTTTAAAGTAAATTCAGTTCTTATTGATACTTCTTTATATCATCCTTAGAGGTTTGCTTGATGTGTGGTGAGATCTGAGATTTTGCTATTTTACACTATATACTCATTAAATACATACATAGTTGTAATTAAAACTTTTCCATAATGTTTTAGGTTAAGATCATCACTCACTTATTCTCTTTCTACCTTACCCTTCTCTTTTGAATTTTTTTTTAACCAAATCACTTTAGTTTAGATTTCATTGTAAATATCCATTTAGATTAGTCTGTATTTTAAAATTTTATCATAATTCACTAGTATTAGCATAGATACTTACACTTTACAAAGATTTCATCCATGATGGCTCCCAACCATCAATTAATATAATTTTTTTAGAACAATTAAACATTGCTCTACCACTATTTCACCACAAGTAACATAAGTTACCAAAACTTGCTACTCATGCTCTGAATTCCTAGAATTCTAAAATGAGAAGTGTTATTTGAACACTAAGGACACTGTGATACATTCAGAGGAATCAACTCACTATTATTAACATCAAAAATATAACCTATAGGTTATACATATTCATTAATCTACTCTGCTCTACAACCCATCCACTAGGCACACACCATTTCCTTCACTCCACAACTCTCACATACACCTCTTCTCTCAGGTTTCTCACCTATAGAAATTATCATCTTTGATTACACCATTTATATAGCCTTCATGATTATTATCTTCTTGGTCAGCCTTTAGACTTGCCTTAACCCTAAAGACATCTTACATAGCTCAATACTATCCTCACAGGTCAGCCATAACAACTATGGGTCACACTTAAGATAATATGCCTTTTAATTAGTCCTTAGTAGCCATTATAGGTCTCATGGAGACCTATTCCCAAATTTATCACTCCATTGAGAAAATTATAAACACATGACCACTTCCAAATGCAGAGTTTCACTCTACATGACCCCTTTGACATCCTCAAATGATCACAATCATCACAACACTCCTTTGCTAAATCCAAATAGATCAACATTTGACCTTATACATAAAAACACCATGAATGAACACACATTAAATTTATAATCATTTATTCATTTGAATATGGATTGGTCAAACTTCCATAATCATATAGATCATCCTTAGGGAGTCTACAACACTCTCCAATAGCTAAGTCTCCTTGAAATATCCAAATACCATCAAAACAACTCAAAATATCCTTCTCAAGTCACGTACAAAACATGATCAAACACATTATAAACTTTGAATATCAATAAATCTAATTTTACAAAATTCATAACTTCTAACTAGGTTCTTTGGATGCATCTTAAATTTTTCTAAACTTTGCTTTTTACTACAATAAAAAATCCATCATGGATCAGAAGTTATAGCTAAAAAACTAGCCACTGGTTCTTCCTTCGTTAATTTGAATATTCAACTTCTAGTGGTCACTAAGCAATTATTAAACTTTGAACATGTTTACCTCATCTTGTGCCCTCTCATATATTGAACAAATATGCATCATTTATCTCCTTCGAAAGTAGCTTGATATTTAACTATGCTAAATATCTATCAGTTTGACCTCATCTCGTGCTCCATGAAAATTTTGACCAAATACACACCATCAATCTTCTCATAAGTAGCTCAGTTTCTACATTTGATTACTATTAAATATTGAGAACTTGTCATCATCTCATTGCTTCCTAAAAATTTGGAACAAATGTTCTCCATTGATTTCTTTGAGAGTAGCCTAGACTTTAATTAGCAATGTTCACCATTAGATCTTGATCAGAACTCCCATTATTACAACACTTGTCACCCTTAAGTTCAACTCAAACACTTTACTATTATTCCATGAAATTGTGCCACTTGTCATTCTCACATGATTTTTTGACTCTTTGACTTAGTCTGCACTATTTATCTTCACAAGTACAAACCACCTCTCACTGTTGATCTTCTGTCAGATTCTTGAGTTTATGACACTTATCACTAGTGCGTGAAACCTTTGACATGTTGAATTCATATGCACCATTGATATAAATATTTATTATTAATCACTCACCATTGGATCTTCTAGACCAATGACCTCAAGCTTTAATATGATTAAACTTGATGGTCTCTGGCAATCACAATCTTCTAGAGCAACTTTGAAGCTTTATAACATGAGCTAAAAATCACTTTAAGATTCCAAATTTATAAGGTCCCTTCTCTATGAAAAAATTTAATCTTAGCTGACTCTCTAAGTACCTATATTAAATTCATAAACTTTCTAGTTCATTAATATCTTCATGACTTGTAGTGATGGTCTGGCTAAGTATAGGAACTTAGTTTACTTCTGTTCTGAGAGGCCAACTTTGCACCCATATATATTTAGCTAATTTAAACCTCATGAAATTAAATTTAAACCACAAAAGATTGGGGATAATTTTAGCATACCTATATGACCAACTTCCCCTGACTGATCCATATGTGGCAATGGTGATGTTAGCAAACTGCCTACTCAGGTTTTTTTGCCACTAGACCTAAAATGTCTATATGAAAACTATGAACTACTAGATGTAATCCACTCATGAAAACAAGAATTTAAAGCATATAATAACTCTTATAAGACATTTTACGTATCCTCAAATCACCATAATCATCCCTAAACATCCATAACCATGCTAAAACTGAAGATTAACCAAGACTACTTTAAGCATACTAGAATAAGCACACTACACACTTTGTCATTGAAAATTAGGTTATTAAGACACTTCATCCACTCACCTAGACACCTCCATGACATCACTGATAACTCTCCAACACTCTTAAGTAATTTTTTTCTTTATATTTATTATTATATATTCAACCATAAGGAGATCAATCACATAGATCAAAGTGACCATAGATCATATGGTATAATTTTATCACACCTTGAGTATTTAAGATATCATAATCATCTATAAATCATGTTTTAGGAGAGGAAAATAAAAAATAAGTGTCTTCCCATTATGATCATGACAATATTCATTCTCAGTATTCTTTAGTATTATACACCTTTATGATTTACCCTATTATTTCTTATTAAATAGAAGTACTATTAGAAAAATAATTTTTCAAGTGTCTTTCCATTTTGATCATGGAAATATTCATTCTCAGTATTCTTTAACATTATACACCTTTATGATTTACCCTATGATTTCTTATTGAATATAAGTTATACTATTATACAAATACTTTTGCCTTCAAATGTGTTTTTTTGTTTACTATTGTTATAGGTTTCCATTACATGTTATATAATTGATATGTTGATAGCTAATATTAGAGGGTTTTCCCCTACTAGTATCATGGGCTCTGTGGTGTGGTGGACACATTTTTAATAAATAGTGCAAAGATTAAGTATCACCCTCTTACATTGATTTCTAAGTATAACAACACTTCAAAGGTTTTTGGGAATAGTAGTTATTAAATATAAATGGTATATTTTGATTACCTATTTAAATACCTTCCCTCTTATAAGGATGGAGGGTTATCTATATGATACTACATTATTATTGTCTTTCAATACTAGAATAAGGCAATCCAATCTAGGTGAAAGGAATTAGGGCTTATTATATTAGATAAATATAGTAAATAATAAATTTATTAATGCAGTCCCATCTAGGTGAAAAGGCTTAAAACTTCTCATATTAGATAGACATTAAAAACTAAAAATATTATTACACATTGATATGGTCACACAAAGAATAAGCAATTTGTACAAATTGATGCAATAACATTATATATGGATGTTGATGAGATTTACTATGGAACAAGTTATATTATAACAAATTATATGTTTATATTAACAATTTTAAGCCTTGAAATGTTGAGGATGTTATAACTTTTTGAAATAACATTTATGCACATGATGATGTTGTAACAAAAATTTTATAGATGAATTAAGTTAGTTTTGGGAATTACACATTTTACTCTTGGTACGATAAATTTTTTAAGTTGTGACATATGTTTTGAACATCCTAATTTATTTATGAATGCAATATAGATCACAATGTATTATCATAAATTTCACATTTATTATTATAACTTTGTAATTTATGATATCTCACTATCTTACAAAGTAATATAAGAACTTTTTTTTGAATGCTTAATGGAGATGGAAATCTTAGTTCTATTCAATATACAAAATAAAGAAAATAAAAAATGTTGCAGACAATAATATTAAGAATTAGATACTTAGAAATGTTAGTTTTGACTTACCTTCACCCTACATGACTTGTTCATACATATATGGCTTTTATTTTCCCTTCTCTCATGTCCACATGCTTTCTTTGGGTCTATCCTTCCTGATTTGCTATATATTAGCTATATGAATTCTCTAATCTATGTCTAAATTGTTTATTAACATATGCAAATTATATCCACAACACCAGATCAATACTCCTACCTTATGGAAAAATCTGTTACACTCAAACTATTTTGGAATTTTGGACTCGTCCAAACTTGATGAAATCATCCCATACCATGAAAAAGTCATTTTTAAAATTCAAATCCTTCTTATAAGCTTGCCCATACATTTTTCATGTTAGTGGCATGAGAAAGTTCCCAAAAGGTCCCATATAAATACACAATATATATAAGCCTATTATACACATCTAAACAGTTAGAGGGACTTTCTAATTTATCCTTCAATTAGAATAATTGGGTCTTATCCAAGTCTAAAGTACCTCAAAGCCAAGTAAATTTATCATTTGTGAATTATTGAAAACTAGATCACAATTTGCATTTATTGAAGGAACACTATTACACACATACACCTAACAAGGAGAACTACTAATGCACTGTCATCAGACTAAAAAAAAAAATTGCCGCAGAAAATTTAGAAACTCAATTGACTTTTGACATGTTTATCCAGGAAAGCCTTTGCTAGATTACTAAACTTGATGTTGACTGACTGTGCATCTTCTTACTTCCTCATAACTTCAATAACTTGTGGAGTCAAGATATCTGCTTTTGTTGATGGACTGCAAAGATAATAGAGGCTTGCAATTGCTGATAAAATTGTATTTTGTACTGGACTGGACAAGCAAGATGTTATAAGAGGGATGCCACCATTTTTAACAATAACTACATCATTTTTCATGTCAACACAGGAGTTACATATGCCATCGGCCCCAAATTCTACCAGCTTTTCATCTGGTTATACAAGGCTAAAAAGATCTTATTCTTCTCCTCTGTACAGATCTATAGGGCTGCAATCTTACTTGTCTTTTTCTTTTTTTGGGAATAATAAAGTCATCCTCGATTTATAACAAAATAATGTTCCATGAATTGTGCCTCTATCCAATAGAATGTCTTTCTTGTGCAGAGATTCGCCTAGGCAAACCTGAGAGTTCACAATATCTTAAACAGATCAAAATGTGCTGGATTGACCATTATAAATGCATTGATTTAATTCTATACATTGTTTCTTACCTTTTCATTATTCATCTCAACTCCATGCCCCTTGTTATTCCATCTTTGATCTTAGCCATTACCATCGCCATCATTTGAGGCTGCATCCATTCAAATCTAAAGTATATCCTCTCTTAAAAATTCCCTTTCTTCATTGGACAATACAAGGCAATGGTAACTTTTTAGGTCCCTACCTAAATAGCAGGCTTCATTTGCCAAGGAGACCCCCAATCTGCAGGTGAAGCCTATACAACTTGCTCAAAATAAATGGAAGCCCTCTCTTTATCACCGTGTTGTTCCCATATTAATTTCGCATAATGTGCTAACACTTCCCCATGCAAAGTAAAAGCCCTTCATCCTTGGCTCAAGGAACCTCTTAAAATAGACGTCTGGTCCTCCTTGCTTGGCCCAACCGTGAGCTCCTATTCTGCTCTTGCATAATAACATAAGAATACATCCATCTCTTAACCATTAGCATTCTTCCATACTCAGCTTTTCAAAATAGGGATGATCTTTCTTTGCCACAAGTCAAACAATTCAAGTCCGCTTGAATCTTGATGCATATTCAGTTTGCCATTTTTGTTCCACACTTTCTTTGGCATCTGCTTGCTTTTCCAATGTTTCTGCTGTACTGTTGCATTGAACAAGCACTTATTCTAGAAGTTCTGTTTAATTCTACAAGTGATACACTTTCTCTTTTCCATCTATTTCAGCAGATCGACCAGATGAAGGAATATATACACTAGGTGACTTTCACAACTGTGCTGTGTGTGAGCAACATATGCTTCAGGCTTGGATGCGCATCTGCAGGCTTACCGTATGCTTTTGCACTTGATTGCATCGGCTCTAATATCAATTATTGAGCGGAATAAGAATGCAGTTAATTTGTTTTATGGCCGGTCCAACGGATTTCATCAAAAAGGAAATCAAAATTCTTTTCAATCTCCTTGAATCTTGCATTATCCTATAAAGGCTCAACTACTCATCTAATAAGGGAATTCTTCAACTATGCTTGACTCCACGCCATCCGTGGATGATTACAACAAATAATAGGATTATTGAAATCCTTTGACAACTAATAAATCCATACGAATTATATTTATGCCTTATTTCTCCTCCACATGACAAGTATGAATATTAGAAAATATAATTTGGAGGGAAACTTATATAATTGCTTAGGCTAATGCCTATCGAAGGCTTATTCAACTAGTCCTTGCTAGATGCTCCTGCATCAACTACGTGTGGTTCTAATTCCCTATTTAGAGTATTGAATATGTAGTCATCTCTCAACCATAAATTGTAAAGTGGTTGGGGTCAACTCAACATGGATTTTCCATTATTTTATAGGCCTAAATATAGTGTCAAAAGTAGACCTAGGCTTTCAAAGAGAAGGTGATGGGTTTTTGGAATGGTGTGCATAATTATCCCTTGGGATTACACATAAATATGGTTTACAAGTAGGTGAAATTATTTGTATATAAAAATATAATAAAAAATATACTCATACAAATCCATCAAGTTTCATATGTTAATGTCTATTGGTATTGTCCATAAGCTATGGAATCTATCCAAGAACATCATAAAATAAATATCTTGATCCAAGTAACTCTCGATCAAGTTTCCTACCATTTCTACCACATGCATTCAGTGTTAGACTTACACATTATAGAAAAATGATAAGTATATTATCCCTTTAGGCCTTTTAAATTTATATCAAGTGCAATTGATAAAATCATATTCTTCCTTTTAAATTAATATTTATGTTTATTACTATACTTTGCATAATATGAATTAGTTCAAAGTTATATCTTATTAAACACACATAATTAAAAATAAGGTAAAATAAATGTGTACAAAATATAGTAAGACTAGGAATGCAAGTTTTTGTGATAAGAAGGGGAAATTATTTCAACTAATTTCTTGATAATGAAACACAATGGTGAGTTATAGATGCATGTGAATGCTAGAGAATAAAAACTTGATAATAATCTCCAGTCTAGTTTATATGTGTTCTCTCATCTCTAATACCTTATGGTTCAAATAGTTAAAATATATAAATCATTTTAAGAAGATAGTTACAACAATTGATGGTTACAAAATAGGTGTTATTCCATCTTTTGGATAAGTAACATTTGGTCGTATTGAAAGTGTGGCAATCAAACTTTCAAAGGTATCTTATTTAACATAGCACATACTTCGAGAGTGCCACCTAGGATGCCATGTGGCAAAAGGGATATAATATATGGATGTTTTTGTGTGGTGAAAAGGACATGCATAAAAATATATGCATCATTATTATAATGTTTATAGGTACTGTGAGGCTTGTGAAAGTGATGTATGAAGCTATGATTTTCATCGCACAAAGTTAAAATGTGCATGTATGATATGAAATTTATGTATAAAAAGAAAAAAAATGTTGTAGTAACTTGTAGAGGACCTACAAGGTTATCTACATATTTCAAAGCATCATAAGTGCAAAGAGCTCAAATTAATTGTGATGAGTGTGAAAACACATAGGAAATATATGCATGGCTTATTCTCCATTTTTTGAGGAGTAATGGGTCCCCATTGCATCTTTGGACAATTAGGAAAAAGAACCTAAAGTTGTTGAAGGTCATACCACTTAGCTTGATCAATGAATTGACCTACCTTAAGAACTTAAAATAAATAATGTGCGATTTGGCAAGTGTGTGTGTTTTCACTTCAATAATCTGATGCTTTGATGTAGGGTGTATCTGCCCAAGATATATTTTTTAAGGATGATGCAATATTTTTAGTTTATGAAAATGTCAGTCATATGGAATAAAGAGTTACACATTGAAGACTAGATGCAAACCTAAGTACCGTGGCATGTCAAGAATGAATGTATTTTTTACATACATGCATAATATGGTGTATGGACCATAGCGCATAGGTTTAATATTTATATGTAGACCCTTGAAGTGTTTCATCTAAAGATGCATCCTAAGTTTATCATCCACCTTGATGATGAAGTCACAATTAGGGAAGCTAATGAAGGATGTATTTAAGCCAGAATATCTACATGTCAATAGTCAATACTGGTGTACACAAAATTTATATGTAGTGTAAAATAATAGTTACTCAATTTAACTACAATAGAGGAAAATACAAATGTAGGCAAATAACATTATCTCTCTAATCAATAATAAAAATTAGAGATTAGACTAATCCCAAATAGGATATCAAAAAAAATACATCTTCACTATAATTGAAAATTTTCTAGACTCTTCCTAAACTAGTAATAGTTCTTTCTTATCTCATAGGTTGCAATAGCTTGCATTCTTCTTCTCAAACTCAACTCTATGAATTCATACTTTGGCTGTCAACCAGGTTAATGTCTTCTAACTCCTAATTTATATGCATATGGAGTAATTATAGTATTTGAACCAATTAACCTTCCTTGGCATCCATTTATTTAATAATTTCTATTCACCTTTTGTCCATTATGATATTATTCTAACACAGCTGCAACATCTAATTATATGTTGATTTGAGCCAACACATGGGTGACACTCCACATGTGTACTTCATATATGTCCACAAAAACCAATTATTTACATGTGAGATTAATGGAAAAATTATAATGTAGAGGGATTAGGGATACTCATCAAAACTTCATTTTTGTCCTTGCTGATCATATTCACTTATTCTTTCATGCTCTTGATTATTCTTGCTTTGAACTAGTTTCAATGTCTTTGTCTTGTTTTAGTAGATTATTGGGGAATTTATTGATATAAAATGAATATATAGGCACTTATGTATGTTATTATATTTAATTATTATCTTTTACCATATGTTATTACCTCATCACATTCCTTTTTTTGGATAAACTTGCTTCTATACCTTCACTAGCCTTGTCTAAGCATAACCCTTAGGTTTTAAACACCAAATCTTGGTTTGTACTTAAGATTCCAATTTAAAACTTTGAATATTCATTACTTTTGATTTTAAAAACACTCTTTGAGTGACCTTAACCTCTTTTATAAGTTTCTCAATTCATACTTTATCAAACTTAATTCATATTCTTCTCTAATTACTCTTCCAACTCTTACTAGCTTTCAATAGATCTCTTCCTATTAGCTTTCAAGATTCAAATATTGTGTTATTATTAAGGGAAATTAAACTTATATTTGGATAATATTTAATAATCTCTTCACACTTGACTCATTCCTTATCAAGGTTTAGTCACACTTTTCCACTCAATTTGTACCATAAGATCTCTCTTTATACCTATGCTTGTAGCTTTGTCTTCTTGGTTTTCCCCTTTTTGATTAAATTATGTCATTTTTTGGAGATTTAAGGCTGTATTTATATTTTTTTCACCAATATTAAAATAACCATGAGGTTAAAAAAACTATTCTATTCTCTTTCACCCTTTTTTGGCTTTCTTTTTACAGTCAACTAGCCTTTTCTAGGCCTAATATAACTATGTTTAGTCATAGTTATTAAAAACCATACTTATCTATACCATTTCACTCAAAATACACTTTTAAATACTAACATATACTTAGGTGAAAAATATTACAAAATATTATGATTTTCCAATGGTGGAAACTCTTGCAATGACCCAAACCCTAAACTACAAACCCAAAAAGCTTATAAATTCCATATCTTGGACTGTGAGCAGTTTCAAAGGATCAAAATACTTTAAAAATTTATAATATGACATTATATAACTTCCCATTATGTTATTATCCTTATTAAATATACTAAAGGGTTCAAAAAATAACAAATATAGTCTACAGTGAGTCTATTCCTTGACTGTGCAAGGTTTCCATGACCTATGCTCTTTTTATGCTTTCTAAAATAGGTCTGGGTCCTTCATTAGGGTCAATATCATAATTTTTTTTATATCCCATTTATATTTACTCCCTTTAAAACAAATCTCTATCTCTCTTAGCCAGTTCACTTTACAAAAAAACCTTCTCTATGCAAACAGGGTTATGTAGCATTGGTTCTCTATAGATTCAAGGGTCTTTGTCCATAAGTCTTTGGCTCAATAAAAAATATATTTTGGTTGGTTAAAACATTATCACCTTCATGATGAATTAATTTTCTTACCCCTTCATAACTTCTCCTTACCATTACTATCAACAAAGGTTTCTTTTATTATTTGAATATGGTTTGTCTCATAATACAATGTTTGAGTATACTTAATTTAAGATTATATCATCCATAGTTTATTGTATTTATTTATACCTATATATTTCTCTAAAAATAGGGTTCACAACTGTCTCCCTTCTCTCCATTTATAAAACATATATATTCACTAGGAAAACATGGGACTTTACCTACTCTTGACTGTATACTAGGACTATGCATAAACATTCTTAAAAGAATTTAAATTTTTTTAAAGATTTTATCTAAGACCTCATCTCTGTCATTGATATATTTCCTCTATTTAAATATTATTCTCTCAACAATCAAGATACAACATTGTAAGTGAAAAATTCTAGTGGTCTGTCACAGACTAACAAGATACGTGGGTAGTGATTAACATTAACACTAAGTCTCCTACATGGGAAGGCCTTAACAATTCATAAGAGGGAATGTATGGGCTCAATCCATTTCAAACATTAACATAATGATTAAACACTCACTAAAAAATTCAAATAATTCAATTCCTCTCCCTTGATTGTGATCTACAATCATTCTTTGGTTACAACTTGCAATCACTCTTTCACTTACAATCTTACACAATTGATAGTATGTTCAAAGTCTCAAGAATCTTAAAGTGAAATAAGAAACAAATACAATCATACATATAAAATTGATAATTTATTTTCTTTATTCAAATACTTATTATTGATTACATTACTATCCATTCTAAGACTGGAGTTCTTCTTTGAGAGCTTTGTATGCTCCTCTTCTTCTTTGGTTCTCCTTCTTCTACTTAGATAGCTCTCTCTTATTTTCCTTACTTCCATCTCACTCTAATAACTCTTAAAAATTCATGTACAATCTCTTTTTTTACACCAACTCCAATGTTGGTTCCCAAGTTAATTACAAAACTAACCCTTTGTTTGCCAACCCAACTCATGGGTAAGGGTTACCATTCCAAAACATGACTTACACTTTAGGAACTTGACATATATAACTTATAATGACCCATAAAACAAATTTTTTTCACCTAACTCTTCAAACACACAAAATAACCCTCTTGGACTCTTGACAAAATTTTGAATTTTCAAATTCCCTATTTTGGAGGGGAAACACATAGGACGTATTTAACACAACTTTATGAATTATAATGGATTATAATGACATAATTAGACCACATGGAGCCTTTTACACACCTTGACACTCCACTTTGAATTCTTTTAACCAATTGTGACTATTATTTCAAAAATGATGTTCTTTGGCTATCAAATTCATGCATGAATGCACAAGTTCTTATCCAACTTGTGTAAAGGCCTAAGGATTTAGTAAATTAACCAACACAATTACATGTGAACAAAGTGAAATGTAGATAAGTTAAAAATAACTATAAAAACTTGAAGGCTTGCCAGGGCTAACATTTCTAGGTTTGCTATAATTTTGGAACATAATACCTTATGAAAATCTCATCTTCTAATCTTGTTACCCACCTAAATTTAATTGGTTAATTTTCCCCAAATTTAGTACCAACATGAATCATTCACTTTAAGCTCTAATTTTTCCAAATAAAATATGTTTTTTGACTTAATTATTTTTTTGAAACTATATAACATGTTTTTAGTGCGTTGCATGCCTAGAAGGTTGAGCCAACTTGACCTTGTGGGCATGTTAGACATGAAAGTGCATTTAAAATGATAACCTAAGCACAAATTCATGCCTAGTATGCCCATGAAGATAGGTTATCTCAATGATTTAATTACAATGGATGTGAAGTTGTGCCTTGTTTGGACTAAACCACATCCTCACATCTAGTGGCCTAAGTGCACTGACAAATCTATAATTTTCTATAAATTCAAAATAGATTACCTAGTTAGTTAAAGAAATCCATTGAAGTATAAAATTTTCCTCCCTTATGCCAATGCAACCTAAGAACTCTGCCCTTACATAATTTATAGTTGAGGAAGTGAAAATTAATGAAAGTAAAATCATATTTGAGCACCCCACATTGGTATCACTTTCAAAGAATTTGGAACCCATTTCACGTGAATTTTAAGTGGAGGGAATATTGATGTACCCTAGGTAGACCAAAGTTCCAACCAACTCCTACAGCCTCTTGGTGAAGATTTTAAGGGTGAATTACTTTTTTTCGTGACCATCATCAATTTTTCTTCACAAATAATAAGAATTTTATACCCCTATACCCATCTGTAAATATCTAATCACTTGCTAAATTATCCTTTCGTACTACTAGATAAGCCAAAATGAAGTTTAAGTATATGGGTTATAAGTACATGTCTATATTGGAGACCGATATCCCAAAGGTCAACAATTCACAAATTAAGCATGTGGACCTGGAGGAGGTCCAAAATAGATATACATTTGTGTCCACACCAATGCCAATAAGTGCATTGCAAGAAGTGGATAGTTTTCTTACTTCGATGAAATGTTCAAATTTGGTACTCACATGTGCACAACAATACAATCTAGATAATAGGCAAATCCAATCTACAAGTGGTGTGTTAATGGCTAAGCTTGATGGCAATGCCATTGACATGAATATTAAGATATCTATGAAAATATGATTATAATATTTGGGTAAGCCTACTTGGACAAGAACCTAGATAAGCATCTCATAAACATAAATAATGGGTGGTTGAAGCATAAGATAAGAGGCCTATCAAAACTCCATAAGAACTTATATAGGTCATATTTAAAGCAAGAGTTAGCATATATGACCACACTTCTCAATAGGGTGGTGGGGAATATGAAAACTATGGAATTCCACACCTAGATGTTCTTGGTTGTGAGAATAATTTGTAGTAGTAAATAGTATATTGAGTGGGGAAACATCATTAATGATGCATTTCACTAAAAACTCACCTACGTGAGTGTGACCAAGACCTTTTTCATGACTTCATATCTGGTATAATCTTTAGGAGATCAATAAATCTACATTGATATTACCCAACTAGCCAATGTTGGTCCTCAACTAAGGTACATGAGTTTTACCTAAATTAGTACTAGAACATAAAATTAATAAATTTAGGTAGATCAATGACACATTCACCATGAGATTTGAATAAATACTGAGGGAGGATTTGGGAACAAGGATCTATGATGAAGGATCCAATTTTGTATCTCAATATGGAAGATAATTCAGCCAATTTTAGAAATTCACCTACATTGGAGTAGGAGGATTTTAAGGTTTCCATATTATAATTCCATGGATATTAAGTGATAAAGTTTTATTGATTGAAATATGTAGACAAATTTTTGAACTTCATAAAAGGTGTATAAAGAGGCATGTTTCTAGTGTAGTTTGGAATGTTATCGAGCAAGACTTTTTTTTAATTTTATTGGTGGTGAATTTTTTATGGATTAGACCTATGACATGATCCCTATAAAAATATTAAAGGAAAATATGCTACACGAACCAAAATAATAATATATTGTTAAAAAATTGAAAGATCCTTGAGAAAATATTTTCTAGGAGGAAACAGGTCCTAGTATAAACATGATGATGACTAAATAATATCTCAATTTATCAAAATTGTTGTAGGTGACATAAATGATGTTGAACCTTAGAATTTGTTCATCTAAAATTTTAGGTGTTGGTTTTATTTTTATTTCTCCTTGTAATGATTTATTCCATTTTTAATATAAGATCCAATTTGAATGTACATATAACATGACTAAATATAAATCACTACTCCTAGGGATGCAAGTGGTAGAAGAAATGGGAATACAAATTTTTAGATCTCAAGGAAAAATTGTGCTAATAGTGAAGTAGGTAAGGAACCAAAAGCAAGTGAAGAATGATATATCAAGGCATTATAATAACATGGATCAGGATTTAATTGAATCTTTCAAATCCTTTTCTATCACTATTTTATGAAGAGAGGAAAATACCAAAGCAAATGCTCTATCTGTATTTGAATTCTTATTAATCCCTCATTTAGTGATAGATAAAGATAAGTATATCGGCTATGTGTTTCAGATAACACAAAACACTCACAGGTGTTTAATTATGATACATAGATCATTGCTTTCTTAGAACATGTAGATTTTTTCAAAAATATATATTTTTAAGGGATGTCATTATCATATAGAGAATCCTCCTCAAAATAAATTGAAAGTGTATATTAAAAGGAAATCAAGGGATTATCAAGTGCTAAGGAAAAAAATCATATGATAACAAGATCATTGAACTTAAGGGAAAAAAATCTTAGAGAATTTGATTTCACTTGAATAATTATTTGAGAAACATGATAGGTACATATACGAGAATATACAATAAGATCCTAAAGGATCGTATGACTATGAAAAATTAAACATAGGCACTCAAGAAGAGATATGATATGTGAATATTGGGAAATATTATTAAAATGAAGAGTGTAGGAGTTTTATAACTATCTTCTTATTATATAGAGATAATTTTTCATGGTGTTATGTGGATCATAAGTCCTTTCAACCTAAATATATGCAACATAGCACCCTTCTAAAGCAAGGTGTTAACCATTTCAGGAAGATGCTGAGACATTATAACCTAAAGATCACATGAACCATTTATGAAGAGATTAAGAAAATATTAGATGTTAGGATGATTTTATTGATTCATCACTCCACATGGGTGGAAAAAATTATGATAGTAGGAAATAAAAATAGATGTCATAATTTGCATTAATTTTTATAATATGAATCAAGCCTTGTTTAAAGGCAACTATTGTTACTGATAATGGACCAAATTTTGTAAGTAGTTACAAGATCTAAAATGATATCTATGATGGATAAATTTTAAAGATATAATTATGTGGAATTAGCACATGAAGATTATCATGAAACAACATTCAACACTCCATGGGGTACATTTACATATAGGAGGATGCCCTTTAGACTCATTAATGCAACAGCCACCTTTTAGAGAATAATATATCTATATTTTAATAATATGAAGAATAATATTATAGTGATCTACCTTGATGATCTCACTATTTTCTTAGAAAATAGAGATCACTATGAAATTTTGAATAAGGTATTTAAAAGGTGCAAAGTTTGTGGTATCTCACTGAACCCGAAGTAATCCATCTTTACAGTCACAAAATGGAAACTCCTAGGGCATATAGTTTTAAATAAATTTCTAAGATTGATCCTAAAATGGTTAATTAAATCCAAAAAATGTATCTACTTACTATCAAACTTGGTACACATTAATTTTTTGGAAAAATTATTTTTTTACAAAGGTTTGTGCTTGATTTTGTTGAATTAACTAGGAATATTGCTCAAATGATGTGAGGGAAGAATGAATTTAAATGAAGTGATGAAGTAAATAATGATTTTAGGGGGCTCAAATATGATATATATAATTACCCTATCTTAACATGCCCACATTTTAAAAATATTCCATTGAATATTGATGTTATTCAAACTACAGATTATTAGCCATCTTGGTGTAGAAAACTAAGGGTGTTGCATCTTAGATCACCTTTATGAGTTTTAGGTTGAAGGATAGTGAGATTAAATAATTTATAATTTAGAAACAAACATATGATATAGTCAATGCCAAAAAAAAAATCATATGTTATATATTGAATTCTCACATGGTTGAGATGGTCCTAGATCCAGCCATCAAATTTATTCTGACACAAAAAGAAATTGACTCCAAGTGAGGAGGATGGATTGCTAAAGTGAAAAGTATGATTTATATATCAATACAATTAATATGGTAAGAGGAAGGCATTTTTAAATTTATATTAGAGGGAGTTGATACTCAAATATAAATTCAAAATATAAATTTTAGTGAAAAAGAAACAAAATAATTACCACTTGTAATATTCATTAACTCTATCGATTAATGGTATTAAAACATTAATAAATTATTATCATATGAAGAATATACATCTCACCTTAGTTCCAAACAAAAAATATAATTCAAGCTTAGATTATCAAGGTACATAATCGAGGATAACACCCTCTTCAAAAAAGCTGTTGATGGAACTTTCTTGAGATGTTCAAGAAGGCAAAATAAAAGAGGTTGTTGGAAGATTTTAATGATCAAAATTATGGTGGAAATTTATATTTTCCCATCATGAAATTTAAAATTTTGAAAGCTCATTAATAATAGCTGACACTCATCAAGGATAAACAAGAGTGGGTTTTAAAGTGTGAATTTTGTTAGCACTTTGTTGGGAGATCAAAACTTGTAACTTTGACTTTCTGACCTACAGTGATTGAAGAACATTTTTTATAGTGGGAACAAGATTTCATTAGTACTTTAAATCCTATTAAGTGTAGGACACATTATGTGTTAACAACCACATATTATTTCAAAAAATGGGTTGAATCATATCCATGACTTCTAAAACTGTCTATAATTTCATCAAAGAATACATTTTGATTAAATTTAGAATTCCTCATAAGATATTTAGGGATAATTATTAAATTTTTTATATATATGAGCTCATTATTTTTGATATGAATATATGACATCCTTATGTCATCTTTTGATCATTATCCTCAAGGTAATGATTAGGTGTAATTGAGCAATAAGAATCCCATGACTGTTGTTTGAAAAATTTTAGATGAAAATCAAAGGAAATTGCATAAGAGATTGTTTGACACTCTCTGGGTAGATTGAATAAATCCTAAAAGAGCAATTGGGGATTCTAATTTTTAATTATTATATGGAATAGATGTATCAATCCCCATTTCCCAAGATTTTCCAGCTCTTTGATTATCTAAGGTTATGGAATATGATCATCTGAATGAATTTCTAAAAAAGAAAATCATGTACCTTACAAAGTTATAATAAGAACAAGTGATACCCATATGAAAGAGTTGAAATAACTATTTGACCAAAATAAAAGGAAACAATATTTTTATATTGGATATTTGATCATCCTATGGAAAAAAAGAAGAGAGCCAAGAGGTATTCATGAAAATTTGGCTCCTTGTGGACGGGACCTTTCTTGATTAGCCATTTATGTGGTGAAAACACATGTTGCTTGGTCTATGGTGATATAACTCACCTTCCATTTCCTTATAGTGGGAAATATTTGAAACATTACAAATACTAAAGGTAGGTTGTCTCCTACTAAGGCCATAGGTGATTTAGGATTTTGGCGTGTTTCCCTCTCCTATTTTGTGTTTCCTTTTTATGTTGTGTTTTTACTTTTCCTATTATTCTATTTCATGTTGTGATTTTTTCCTTTCCATTGAGTTTTTTATTACTTTCCTAGTCAAGTTGTTTTAGGCTAATTATATACCCTAATGAATAATACATTAGTATTGAAACCATGGGATTCTAATTTCATCATATGTACTCTTACAAGTCCAGTTTCCTAGCTAGAAAACAACTTTTATTCCAAAAATTTTACTTGGTTAACTTTTTAAAATTTTAGTACCAATATAATGTGTATACATCTAAAATCTACCACTCTGCCACTCACTACTAATTTCATCCTCATTCCATACTAATTATTCTTATTAATTAAATTTTATAATTATCCATTATTTATTCTAATACCTTCTTCTACACCATCATACCATTTCCTCCACATTTTATACATCACACTAACCTTATAAAACCACCTATCTCAATTAATTATTCTATTAACACTCTATTTGTCCATAATCACCACTTACACAATATATTTGAAATTTTAAATTCCTACTCACCTAACACCAACTACCTCCACTATGTCTCCTACAAATCTTCTTCTTAATCACTACCTAATCATCATTAATTAATCCTAGTGGACTCAAGAAATATATAAATTTTCTAGAGCCCCTCACTAATATTCTATAGAATTATCTATCAATTTATAATTCCTAGAAAATTCCTACACCCTAGATCTCCTTCCACCATGGCTAAATTTCATCCATTGATTGCCTCCATCAACTCCTATATAATCTTCCACACTCCCATGCAAATTAAATATTTGGAGAACTTATGAATTTTTGAATATTGATACTACCTTGTCTCTATCATCAAGCATTCATTATTCACATGTTGATACAATCTTGAGCATTGTAAGAGCAATCTAACTATTTAAATAAAGATAACACTTCTATGAAGTCCTTGGAGCCATCCAAAAATTTCAAGATAAAGTCTATTACTTGAAAATTTGAGCTATAAGGATTTGTGTTTGTGTTTCATTTAGTTTGCATTTAATTTACCTTTTCTTTTTCTCCAAGTAGAGGTTGTTTAGTTTGGATAGGGAGAGAGTTGTGTCTAGGATTTTTATATAATCTCATATAAATTAAATTAAGAATACATTTTTGGAGACCATAGTGGGAGAAATGTCTTAAATTTTGGTTGTGAATGTTTAAGTGTTCTTTAGCAGGCTTTCAGGTTCCTTGAAAAGAAATTTTTGTGGGCAAAACTCAAAAAATTACATGAATTAAACACTTCCAAGTTTCTAGTGGCTTTAGACTGTGTACACATGATTTCTCTCTGTGTAAAAATGATTTCTCTCTAACCACAAGCAATTTCATACTTAACTAATAAATTTGAATATTATAGTTTACTTCATTGTTTGAATTTTCAAACTATTTTTCTCAAAGCCACTTCTATTGAATTAACAATTTTTCTTAACTTCTAATGATTTTATGTCACCTGCTAGTGGTTTCACGTTTTCTATTTCTATTTATGTATAGGTTAAAAAGTTAATTTTGTAGAAACATGACTTAGTGCTTGACATTAATGACATCAACACTTCCATCAACAATTTTGATCTGACCGCCAAACTAACCATGATAATTTGAATTATTGTTTGACCTTTTTTGTTGATTTTATCAAAGCCATGTATAAAATTTTCATGGTTTTAATATCTTACTAATGTATTTGTTATAGTTTAGTATGGTTTCATTGTGTCTATTTTTATGCAATTTATAAAGCTAACTCTACATATCTATAACTTTATTGTGTAATTAATGTCTTCATAGCTGATAAACGTGGCTTTGATAGATCTATACATGGCTTTGATGTATACTATTTTTATTTTTTCCATGTTTATAGGTCTTTGAATTTGTTATTAATTACTATGATAGGTCATTACTGGATTTTTTATTTATTGTAGTGGCTTTGATATTTTATGTTTTCATGTCTTTCTTTGTATCCATGAATTTATTTTTGTACTAATGGTTTCACTGACGATACATACAACTTTGTTCCTCATTAGTTTTTCTTTTTTTTAGATAACATGCATGTTTTATAAATTTTATTATGTGCAAAAGTGACTTTATCTTGAGTAGTAGTAGCTTCGCTTTGTATGAATGCAACTTTACTTTCTAACTATGTTTTTGTAAATTACCTCTCAAGGTCTGAATTTAAACTACTAACTTGTGTTTTGCAGGTATGCCTATCAAAGAAACAACAAACAAAAACTATGATAATCATTTTATTCAATCATATCCAATAAATTAACTCTTTTTGTGTGTGTGTTTTAATCATCTCAACTTATTCTTTTGTGTTTATTTATTTGTTTTACTTGAGCCAAATTTTGTGTATGTTTTCCCCTCACACCCATATGGTGACCTTAGGGATACAAAATAATTTATAAAAATCTCTCCCTTTTTATTTTTATAGGGGAATCATGATGTGGAATTCATCCCCACACACTTGTCATATGTTTAGGTAGGTTATCATGTATATTTCATCACCATGCACTAATACACACTTTGTGTTGTAATGAAGTATAAATATCAAGGATATCTATCATAAAACTAAGCAGATTTACCCATAATGGTTTTTTGAAGTGAGGAGGTAACACTCCAATACTTGATCATTATATAACATCTTTAAATGAATGTGGGCCCCATGTATGCAAGGTATTTAGGGGACTCCCTTAACAATCCTTTTAGAACATATATTAAGACCTTTCAAATATAAAAAAACTTCCAATGCAAGGAAAACAACATTATTTAAGACTAATCCCCATATATAGAGGTAAAGTGAGAGTTTGGAAACCAATATACCAACCACTTTATGTGATTAGATTGGTGGGTTGGTTATTTCATTATACACCCTTAATCTACTAGCATAGGCTTGTCATATTACATGATCTTATTTGTCTGTTATCAATTCTTGTAATATTTGTAGACCCATATCTTACACCAAAAACGTTACCCTAGCCAAATCAACACAAGGTTTATATATTAATCCTACTATAAAATCCTTAGAAAAATCAATCATCACCTTGTCACCATCTAACAACATCCCTACCTTTTCTCTTACACACATCCTCTCTAAAATTCTAAGATTTCCCCCATCACTTATCCATTAACAAACCTCTTAATATTTATTGAAGTCAAATACATATCCTAGTCAAGATACATATCCAAATTTAATCGTATCATCATCATCCATCTAACTTGAGTAAATATTAACAAATCATTATTGAGTTAGTCAATTTTTTTTAAGGTCAACCATGACCTAGTTAAAATCCTTCCTAGATAACATAAACCTAACATTCATCAAACCAAACCAAATCAATAGATTATCATATCTCATTGTCTAAGTCAAAATTAGTCAAAACTAGGGTTATTAATACCCTACCCCATCTCAGTCAAACTAGCTCATGTCTAAAAGTGAAATTTGCTCAAAGATACCTTGTCAACAATAAAATCCCATATCACATTTTCATACCACCCACTTTGATCAAAGAAATATTAATAATAAAATATTCCCCATATCATATCATCTAGCTCATTCAAACCCCAACAACATGCCTTTCCAAACTCATCAATGATTTAGGATTAGATAATCAAGCCATAAAAATGATCTTGAAATTATTTTATAGGTGAGAAACATCATTGTAATGATTAACAAAACCTTATTGATATGGATTGACACAACCAATATGCATTATATAACTTGTTGAATAATGAGCAGGGTAGATCCCAATTAAAATAGTGTATCTCTGAAAATAGGGATGAGTTATTACTGTAGTTTCTTCAGGTAGGAGCTAGATTCCCTCCTAATTTTGATTGAGATAAGCTAAAATATATTATCTAAAGACCTAAATGAGAAATTCCTACACCTATACATAACCATTTTTAATATGAATAAGAAGAAATCCAATCAAAATCCTTTGATATCTACTACATCAAACTTGGCAAAGGGAAGTCCACCGTAAAAGACCAAGTAAAACAAGACCATAAATAAGCCTTGCTTGACCAACTAAATAAAATCACCTAGCAAGTGGCCTCCCTTATGTCTAAAAAATATGTTGAATCTACTAAACCTCCAAATCCCAAGAATGAACCCAAAACTAATCTACCTCTCATAATCCAAAACAAAAAGAAGACTGAACATCATCCATCATAATCAGTTCTATTATCTGAACCCATATTTGCCCAATAATGGTAAGTGAAGGATGTTATCTAATGGATAGAAATAGGATCATAAATAAATATGGATTTGAATATATATTCCCCTATCCACTTGAAAAAGATATTACACACTCCCTTTCCACCTCATTTTGAGGCACCTAAATTCAAAAAATACAAAGGGAAGGGATATCTGAGGGAGCATGTTAAATAATTTTTCATGTCATGTCAAAAAATTTCTTACAATGATGTTTATATTCTCAAATTATTCCCTCATAGTCTTGGAGGATCAACTTTGGAATGGTTCATGCACTTACCTAAGGGATAAATCACATCATTTGGTGACTTAACACAAAAAATTGTCAAACATTTCTCCTATAATGTGGAACATGAATCTACCCTACTATATTTATAAAATGTTAAACAAATAAATGTAGAAATTTTCTCATCATTCATATAGATATGGTAAAGTTTAGAAATTAGATTCCCATATATGATCCCTGAGAAAAAATTGGTCGCTATTTTCATTGCCATCTTGATTCAAGAATTGAATCTTTAATTACAACTAAAATATGTCAATACCTTTGATGAAATTTTTTAAAAGGGTATTCAATTTATAAATACCTCATTTATAAGGGGTTGATTAAAATATTTCCAAATAATGATCAAATTCAAACTCACCCCTCATCAAAAAATCCAAAGTTCTTTAATAATAAACAAATGTGGATAGTGATGGAGTGTTAATTGACAAACATGTCCAAAACATCCAAGGTTATAATAATTCTATATATAAAATTTCATTAAACATCACTATACCCAAAGTTAATCTAATGATAGAATCTAGGAAGTGATTATACACTAATCTTGGTAAACCTATGGAGAATGTCCTGAATAAGCTCATAGTTGCCAACATGATTTTTCTTCCTAAAACAAAACCCTTAGATGATATACAACCAAATAAAACATGGTATAAGGAATATGAATGCTATGGTTATCATTGAGTCAAGGGTCATAACACTTTTAGATGCATGAAACTCTAAAATTTCATCCAAGACTTGATTGACCAAGGAGAAATAAATGTTCAAGGAGATGAATCTTCTTCAAATAATTAAAAATTTGAAATATACCAAGATCCTTTCCCCAAGCATGAATAAAAATAAAAGAGTAAACAATAGGACCAAGGTCAAAATTTCACTTCCAATTTGTAGACTACAGGAGGACTCCCCATCACTATGACTCACTCATTGGTTACATTGACCATTATATGCATAGATTTTTAGCCATCCATCCAAAATCATCTTGTGATTAATATAAAAGTTCCTTCTTTTAACTATGTCACTACCACTCACCATGGTAAAATCATAGTACAAGGTCACCTCCTAAATCTCCCCCTCAAAGGCACCTTCAAAATGTCCAAAGACCTCCTTTGACTACCCTTGTAGGTCATTATGACATCATCCATTAACTGGAGAAGAACCCAACATATATTTCCATGATGGGTCTTATAAAATAATCTTTTGTCTACTATGACCTTCTCAACAAAACTAACTAGGAGTCACGAGTTTTGATAGATATTAACCTTAGTCTTTTCAAGCCCATATAACTCACCCCTCATCCACTTAGGATATTACCTTTGATTTTAAAAACATATCTCCTCTTGGTCCTATTCATAATAATCATTTGTATATTTAAGTAGTCATTTCCAATCACAAAATTAAGATATTACTTGTAGCTAGTGGTTATGGAATTAATCTCTGAAACATCAATCTAATCAAGAGCATGGGATATTTAGAGTCCTCACTTGAACCATAGATCATCATGATAAAGGATTATAATGATAATGAAAAATAGTCATTCGACATTATCTACCTTCCTATCATGGTGGGGCCTATCACACATCAAACCCTAATCCATGTGGTATAATTTGAAGTACCATACAACATAATTTAAGCCATATTTGGATTCATGAAATGCAAGTTATGTCATCAACCTTTCATCAGTGTCTAAAATTCTCTCATTCTAGAATGGAAATCATAATGTTAGATGATCCATAACCCTTATATTAATATCAAACATTAGAGGGATTATTTTAGGATACCATTTATTATATTAACACTGAGATTTCACCTCATGTCAATAACAAGTCCAAGTCTTACATCCATTCAAATGATCTACCATTCACTTCCTCTAATCCTCTTGTATCTTCCCACATAATAATCATCCCCAAAATTTGTGGTGAATATGAATACCACACCTTCAATGTTGGATAACTCCCTATGCCACCTCAAAGTTACAACTATCCCACCATAAAGGAAGTTATGCTGACATCTCATCAGTTTGGTAAGAAAAGATTTGCTTAATCTAGAAAATCAAGTGATTAGATGACTCTTGGTCATATAAAGAAGGCCTTACATCACATTTTTATCATTCATAATATCATAAGGTAAATCCATTGTGTAATACTATGACCTATAAATTAAATAGACTTGGACTCCATGATCAAAGCATTCTAGAGCCCATATTAGCTAAATATTATCAGATGTATTGTGGTTTGGGATACAAACCACCAGGGGGTGATCCCTACGATGTCATTTTTGACACCTCCTTAGTTTTTAAAGTATCATTATATAATAAATAAAATAAAATAAGGTCTACTCATAGTCTATATGAGGATATTGATGCCATGAACCTCTATATTAACACATATGTCTGTACCATTAACCTTGACCTCTACTACTCAACTTGGGTCATTGGGACTAGTAGGAAGAACCATATTTTGATATATTTCAAAATGATGAAGCCAATACAAATTTCATCAACATATGAGACTATTTAAATTCAGGTTTCTATAAGAAGGGGTTGAAAATAAATTTAAATGTGTCTACCTAATTTTGAGAATAGACACAATTCTTTAATTAGAAAAAATAATAAAATAAAAATAAAGACATGTATGATGGTGAAAGCTTCTCTAAGTACCAAAATATGGGGAATTTTGTTTATCCTCTAAACATATCACTACCACCTTAGATCAACCCCTAATGATAACACCAATGGAGTCTCTTAGTTTGAAAGAACATAAAGCATTTTAAGATCTATTTTTAGAATTTACAAAAATCATGTAGGTGCTTGAAGAATATGAGTTTCCTCCTCCAACATATATGCAAGATCAATAAGCATCATTGGTTGAAAAAATAATTGATATCAACATTAGGACAAAAGATAACCCCAGGATGGTTAATCTTGGGGCCACCTTCACTTCCTAGGAATGAGAGATCTCAATCTCTCTTCTCAAATAATTCATCAACATCTTTACCTGATCTTATGTAGAGATTATAGGCTTGGATCCATATTTGGTTGTGTATACACATAAATTCAATCACTTCATTTATTGTCACTAATATTATTATTATTTGACACTAATTTTGCTTATCTCATTTATCTCAATTAATTTTATCCTAAAATCACCCCTTCTAGTCATTTATCTAACATCTCCCTTCTTCATCTTTCATCCACTAACCTTATTCCTACCCCAAAAATCAATTAATTCACTTAATTCCCTATTATTCACTAACTAATCCCACTTATCCATTATTTCATAATTTAAAATTCCCATGACCTGCCTACCCACCCACCCTAGCCTATTTCTAGGCTGTCTTACATCCTTAGTCCTCAATCACCTATCAAATCACTCACTAATCATCATTAAACCCTCCTAATGGATTTTAGAATTATCCAATTATATAATCCTCTCTAAATTATCCCCTTTCTCTCTAGAATCCTCTATTATAGAGGCTTCCAATAATTTTTTAATTCCTTGGATAATCCTCCACCCTTGATCTTGCGATAACCAACTTTCAATGGTGATCATTGATCTTCCATCCCTCAATCTATTTAAACAATCCAATCCTCCATGGCCAAACTAACTAATTAATCCATAAATTCTTTATGTCCTTATGATCCACTAGTGCATCCAAGTCAATGAATCAAGCTATCATAATTCTTCAAATCTAAATCTACTTATGAGCAATCTTCATCCTTAATCCTTTATTTTTTCTTTTTATTGTTTGAATCTTGGTTTAGATTAATTCAACTTAGGATTTGAATGTTTCTATGAATATTCATTTGTGTTTGCATTTTTATTGTAATGTCTCTAGATGTTAATTAGTGGATTTACATTTTGGGTATTTTGATATAATTTCACAAATTGAATCCATTTTGCTCAAAAGTTTATCTACAAGTTTTACATCACCTAGAAGTCCATCCAGATGTAAAACCTATTAAGCAAAAACTTCAAAAAATTCACCCTAAGGTGGCACTTTTGGTCAAAGGAGAGATACAAAAATGCTTAGATGTAGGCTTAATTCATCCCATTTATTACTTTGATTAGATCTCAAATGTTGTACATGTCAACAAGCCACATGGTGAAATTTGTATCTACATTTATTTTAGAGACATCAATAAATCTTGCTTGAAGGATGAATTCTCTCTTCCAAACATTGACATGATAATTGATTCAACTATTGGTTTAGAATATATTTTATCATGGATGGATTTTTAGGTTATAATTAGATTTTAATTGCATGAGAATATCAACATAAAATAACCTTCATTACTCCATGGGGAACCTTTATTTATCAATTCATGTCCTTCGAATTAAACAATGCTAGTGAAACTTATCAAAGAGATATGATATTAATCTTCCATGATATGATGCATGATGTTTTTGAAGACTATGTTGATGATATCTTGGGAAAATCAAGAACAAGGGCAGAGTATCCTGCAATCCTTAGGAGTATTTTGAAGAGACTAAGAGAGTACAAAGTCCAGTTAAATCCCCAAAAAATGTGTCTTTGGTGTGACATTAGGTAAACTCTTAGGATTAATTGTATGAAAGTGAGGCATCTAAGTCGACACTACAAAAGTCAAAACCATCACAAAAATTCCTCCATATTGAAATCTCAAGTAGCTCAAAAGTCTATAAGGAAAGCTCCAAGCCATCAACTGCTTTATGTCACAGCTAGCAAATAAGTGTCAACCATTTACTCATCTTTTAAGAAAAGTTTTTGAATACATTAGAGTATAAAATGTCAAAAATATTTTTATGATTTGAAACAATACCTCTTGAATATGCCAACCCTAGCATGACCAATGCTATAAAAAACATTGCTTATTTATATATCACAAACTCAATGTGCCTTAGGATTCCTCTTAGCTTAGCATGACGAACATAGAAAAAGGGTCATATATTACCTCAATAAAACATTAGTGTCATATGACATTAATTATACCCTAATTTAAAAATCACATTTGATAGTTGTCTTCACTTCCTAGAAACTCCATCATTACATGTTAAACAACCAAACCAAACTCATTTACAAGATTGATCCTTTGCAATATATGCTATCAAAATAAGCCCTAACAAGATGAATGGCCAAATAGATCATGTTTCTCAATTATTTTGACATTGAGTATGTCAATCAAAAAGTAATTAAAAGGATAAATTTTACTAGATCTATTGGTCAAAGCCCCTTTGTTTGATATGTAACCATTGATGGCATGATTTTAGGATGAATCCATTATATCAATTGATGAGTCAAACATGTAGAAGATCTATTTTAATATCTCTTTCACTAATCGTGGTTGAAGATTTAGCATACTTATTATCATGCCTCGAGGAGATCTTATTCCAAAGTCTTTCAGAATCACCTTCCCTTACACTAACAACATCACATAATATGGGGGTTTTACTATAGGGATTCAAATTGCTCTTTAATGGAACATTCAACATATTTAGGTCTATGGTGAATCTCAAATTATAATCAAATAGTTTAATAATGATTTCTAGACAAAGGATGATAAACTTCTCCCTTAAAAGCATATATTTGACAATCTTAAAACATAATTTCAACATGTCACCTTTAAGCAGGTTCCCCGAGCCAATAAAAAGTATGAAAAATGTAATGGCTAGCATTGGTTCTCTACTTGAAATGTCTCCAAACATACATCAACATTAGTTCTTGGTTGAACAACTTTTATTCCTAGCCCATAAAACTCTTATGTTAGAAAATGTTTATGAAATTAATGGTCCTATTCTCCCATGGTACCAAGATATCCAAAATTACCTTCATTATAATACCATTCACCCAAACCTTAATCAACGCCATCACAAGGACATCATTAAAAAATTCTCTAATTTTTACATTCTTAGTAGCATGCTCTATTGACGAAGATATGACAAAACCCTATTGAGATGTCTAAAATTAGATGAGGCCCACTTAGTAATCAAGGAGGTTAATGAAGACATTTATGGGGTACATATCAGTGGGATGGTATTATCCAAGAATCTCTTCTAAATTGGTTATTATAGGCTGACTATGGATCATGACACTTGTCAGTATGTCAGGAAGTGTGTAACATGTTAAAAACATGGAGACTTAATTCATGTTCTATCATAATAACTACAACCCATAACCAATCCATGGCATTTTTTTCATGGGGATTCAACCTCATTAGAAGTATTAACCCCTCCTCATCAGATGGCTATAAGCATATTATCATATCTAATGAGTTCTTCACCAAGTGGGTGGAAGCTATGCCACTCACTTATGTTACTGATAAGTAACTTTATAAATTCATCCTTAATCATATCATTTACCACTATGGTATACCCTCTATCAATATTTTTGATAATGGTAAATCATTTAAAAGTAAATATGTCAATGCCTTATGTAAACAATTCCATATCCAACATAAGCAGTCCACACGATATTACCCCCAGGGTAATGGCCAAGCAGAGGTGATCAATAAAACCATCATAAGATTCATCAAGAAAATCATCCATGATGTTGTCCATGATTGGAATATTAAACTATATCCTAATTTATGGGCTTACTGAACATGCATTCATAATCAAATTGGTGTTACTCTAGATTAATTGGGATTTAATGTTAATGCCATCTTTCCAGTCAAGATCAAATTTCCATCTTTATGTACATTCCTACAAGGCCTCATCAATGAAGAATCATATAGGAATGCTCGACATCAGGAGCTAGAATTCTTGGATGAAAAGTGGCTTCATTCCCTCAACCATCCAAAGTCATATCAAAATCAACTACAAAATCAATATAACAAGAAGGTTTGGTCAAGAGAGTTTGAAATTGGTGACTTAGTCCTTAAATAGAATCAATGAAATATAAATGTAGATCATAAAAATAAGGGTATGTTTGAGCCTTATTGGCTTGCAACCTATGTCATCATTACCAAATTTGGTTTAGTAGGATACAACCGAGCTACTCAATAAGGTTAGGAATTGGATGAGTCCATGAACATCATGCACCTGAAGAAGTTCTATAACTAAATTATGTCCATGATCTTACATAATTGTATATACATAATCCAAAAAAAATCTATTTTTTAAAATTATCCAATGGTGAAACATAGTTCTCTAGCACCTTCGATATAGGGTAAATTTTAGTGGTGAATATTCAATTTCTAGGAATTTATTTTTGGTGTTTTGGAGGGCTAGTTCATAATACCAAGTCACCTAAAAAAATAGAATGTAAGTTATTTTTCTAGGTCATTTCACCCAAAATTTGTAATAATTCCTTACTTAGGAATATTTATCACTATTACCTCAAAGAATAAATAGGTCCTTATGACTTTTATATATATACTAAATATGATTTCATTGGTAACCATCTAATTTTAATTTTTTGTTACCAGTCAAATATATTTTATGACCCAAGCATGTAACCAACCAACTGCATCACATTAGCAACCATCTGACACACACAACTAATTGATTACATCACATTAGCAATTGACTAGTTGCATCACACTAGTAACTCTCCAACACACTAGCAATTGGTGGGCTACATCAGACTAGCAACCATCTGCACACAACCATCACACATGAAACCATTTGAATATGTATCTTATATAGCCATTCAATCATTTAATTTATTACTATTTTTTATTTATAAAATGACATCCGGTGATAATGGTAAAAATACAAGCCAATTATCAGTAAAAATGAGCATATTATCTTATTTTAAAAAGCTAGAAAAAGTTCCCACATAAGAGGCATGCATTTAGAATGTTGAGGATTAATCCTTACATGGTGCTTAGGTAATAAAATATTGTAAGTAATTATTACGTGTGTAATAATTACATATGGATAGGTAAGGATTTATAGTTATGTAATTGAGTAAAATAAGTTTTGTTAGTTAGATATTTAGGAGAGAAAATAAGATGGAAAGAATAAAGGTTGTTAGAACAACCTACCTAGATTAGTGTTAGTGGTTTTAGGAATTGTTATAGGAGTTAGATTTGAACTCTTATATATTTATAACTTGTCTCATTAGTAAAATAGTTGATGAGATTGACCCAATTTTATGATTCTACACATTTGAGCCTTTGGCTATTTTATGAATAATGGATTAAATCCTAACAGTAGTATTAGAGTAGGTTGTCATGGACCTTTTTATACCCTCCATCCATGGTTTATGCATCAAAATGGTCTAATGGTTATGTAATGCAACCCACGTGCAAATTCCAATTTTTTCCATTCAACCCTGCTTGCACTTTGCCAACCAGTTGCAGTGAAGACCACATGCACCTTTGCTGACTCTACCACCCATGTGTATTTTCCTTTCTACGTCCACTTGTCCATTCTTCCTACAGTTTATTTCATTCATGTTGTCCATAGTGTGCATTTGAAAAATAAAAATAAACAATATATATATATATATATATATATATATATATATATATATATATATATATATATATATATATATGTATTTATTTTATAGTTTGACAACTTTTATATTAGGGGGTTTTGGCATTTTTATGTTTCAGGTTGTACAAAATAAGGATCTAAAAGTGTTTGTTTTGGATTGAGCTTTTAATATTTGTAAACCCTATTTGAAAATTTCTATCTTAGATTGACATGTATCTAAGGTGTTCATCAAATGCTTCTCATCCTGGCTTCAGATCTCCATGATATGGAACTTTTTTGTATGCAAGATTGTTCGCAAGCATTCCAAGGGTTAACGACCTCCACCAGATGACTCACCTTTTACTTGACCTCAAACTAGTGACCCTAATCTCACTCTGTTAATTTCATATTGTATACTCAGATAGTCAAAGGTCCTTAGCCTTGAATCGATGTTTCTCATATTCTACTCCCTTGGTGAACCCTACACATTTACAACTCAATTTTTCATGAGCTTGAAACTTTACAATAGTCAGTCTTGAAATCCAAACCACCATCCAAATAGCCTTTATCATTCCATCTTGCCTACAAAAATGACCACTCTAAATCAAAAAGACCTTCCTCTTACAAACTCAATGATATTTTTGCATGCCACACGCATATAACTCAGTCTAAGCTTTATTCCATCCAAATCTCTAAATAAAGACTACAAGTTTTTAGCTCTTCTTCCTCTCATGGCAATGATGGAAGTTAAATTTATATTTTAGGTTTCTTTTAGTTTTTAGGTTTTTTATTTTATTCTTTAAATTTTATTAAATTTTTTAAATTTCCATACTTTTATCTTTTTAATAGTATTTTATATTAGTTTTTTTATTTATGAGTTTTTAAGTTTTGTTATTATTTGTTAATTATTTTGTGTAATGTGTGCTAGTCATTTTTTTCAGTTTAGTCATAAGAGTTTAATTTTCAATATAATTTATATTAGAAAGTTCGGTTTAGATTTCAAAGTCATTTTATTTTGAATAGTTAAGATTCGTTTTGGTCATTGAAATTTGTAATAAAAAGTCTATGGTTTTAATGTCATTTTTATGTTATTATTAATTATTTTAAATTTGAAGTATTTTTTGTCATCTTTTAAAATAAGTGTCATGTCTAAGTCTAGGGTCTTGTGAGTCAATTCCTTTTTAAATTGTTAGCTTCAAATAGGCCTATGTTCAAAAGGCATTTTTTAATAAATCTCCTCTCCAATGTAAAAGTTTCATTTATTGTAATGGATGCATTTTTAATTGAAACTGACGTCCACAAGATAAATTTAAGGGTTAGGGGAGGGAGAAATATAGTCATGTGATTCCTCTCCCCGTGTGAGCATTAAGGGGAGGACTGTCGAGGAATTAGTCCTTGCATGGTGCTTAGGTAATAAAATATTGTAATCAATTATTATATGTGTAATAATTATATATGGATAGGTAAGGATTTATATTTATGTAATTGAGGAAAATAAGAGTTGTATACATATAACTCAATAGAAGTAGAGATTTAGGAGAGAAAATAAGATGGAGAGAATAAAGGTTGTTAGAACAACCTACCTAGATTAGTGTTAGTGGTTTTAGGAGTTGTTATAGGAGTTAGATTTGAACTCCTATATATTTTTAATTTGTATTATTAGTAAAATAGTTGATGAGATTGATTAAATTTTGTGATTCTACACATTTCAACCTTTGACTATTTCATGCATAATGGATTAATCCTAATAATGGTATCAAAGTAGGTTGTCATGGACCTATCTATACCCTCCATCCATGGTTTATGCATCAAAATGATCTAATGGCTATGCAGTACAACCCACATGCAAATGCCATTTTTTTCCATTCACCCTTGCTTGCACTTTTCCAACCAGTTGCAGTGAAGACTACATGCACCTTTGCTGACTCCACCACGCATCTGTATTTTCCTTTCTACATCCACCTTGTCCATTCCTTCCATAGTTTATTTCATTCATGTTGTCCATAGAGTGAATTTGAAAAATTATATATATATATATATATATATATATAATATACAGTCTAACAAATTTTATATTATGGGTTTCTAACATTTTTTTGTTTTTGGCCATACAAAATAGGGATTTGAAAGAGTTCAATTTGGATCAAGCTTTCAATCTTTGTAAACCCTATTTGAAAATTTCTATCTTAGATCAACATGTCTCTAAGGTGTTCATCAAATGCCTCTCATCTTGGTTTCATATCTCCATGATATGGAACTATTTTGTATGCAATATTATTCGCATGCATTCCAAGGCTTAACAACCTCCACTAGATGACTCACCTTTTACTTGACCTCAAACTAGCGACTCTAAGCTCACTCTACTCGTTTCATATTATAGACTCAAATAGTCAAAAGTACTTATCCTTGAATCAACGTCTCTCATGTTCTACTCACTTAGTGAGCCCTACACATTTACAACTCATTTTTTCATGAGCTTGACACTTTGTAATGGATAGTACTAAAATCCAAACTGCCATCCAAATAGCCTTTATCATTCCATATTTCCTACAATGATGACAAATACATCTCAAAAACACCTTCCTCTTATAAACTCAATGATATCTGTATATGCCACACACATATAAATCAGTGCAAGCTATATTCCATCCAAATCTCTAAATGGAGACAGCAAGATTTTAGCTCTTCTTCCTCTCATGGCAAGATGGAAGTTAAAGTTCTATTTTAGGTATTTTATTTTATTATTTAAATTTTATTAAAGTTTTTAAAGTTCTGTACTTTTATATTTTTAATAGTATTTTATATTGGTTTTTAAATTTATGAGTTTTTAAGTTTTGTTATTATTTGTTAATTGTTTTGTATAATGTGTGCTAGTCATTTTTTTTGGGTTTAGTTATAAGAGTTTAAATTTTAATATAATTTATATTATAAAGTTTGGTTTATTATTCGAAGTCATTTTATTTTGAATAGTTAAGAGTAGTTTTGGTCAATGAAATTTGTAATAAAAATTCTATAGTTTTAATGTCATTTTTATGTTTTTATTAATTATTTTAAATTTGAAGTATTTTTTGTCATCTTTTAAAGTAAGCGTCATGTCTAAGTGTAGGGTCTTGTGAGTCAAGTCCTTTTTAAATTGTGAGCTTCAAATAAGCCTATGTTCAAAAGGAATTTTTTAATATATCTCCTCTCCAATGTAAAAGTTTCATTTATTATAATGGACATATTTTTAATTGAAACCGATGTCCACAAGATAAATTTAAGGAGTGGGGAAATAAAATCATGTGATTCCTCTCCACATGTGAGTACTAAGGGGAGAAATGTTGAGGAATTAGTCCTCACATGGAGCTTAGGTAATAAAATATTATAAGCAATTATTACATGTGTAATAATTACATATAGATAGGTAAGGCTTTATATTTATGTAATTGAGGAAAATAAGAGTTGTATACATATAGCTCAATAGAGGTAGATATTTAGGAGAGAAAATAAGATGAAGATAATAAAATTTGTTAGAAAAACCTAATTAGATTAGTGTTAGTGGTTTGAGGAGTTGTTATAGGAGTTAGAGTTGAACTCCTATATATTTATAACTTGTCTTGTTAGTAAAATAGTTGTGAGATTGACCAAATTCTATGCTCCTCCACATTTGAGCCTTCACCTCTTTCATGCATAATGGATTAAATCTTAACATAGAATACATGTAATTATTGATTGACAAAATATTTTTATTTATTTGCAAAAAAAAATGATTTTAACTTTAAAGAATAATATCAAAACCCTTTTACATGTATAAATACCCATTGATAATGGTATTTCATTAAAATGAATTAATCATAACATGTCACCACGTGAAGATTTTATTTATGATGACATGCCACCACTCAAATACACTCTTATGGATGACAATCATGACATGCCTCCACTTGAGGAGATTTGTGATGATGAAGTTTAACTACCAGAAGAGATTTTTAATTCTCATCAAAGACCAAATTTAGTTGAAAATTCTACTAAAAAATATCTAAAAAGGAAGATAAATATATTGATAATTAGAAGGTATTTTAAGGTTGAACGAGAAACAAAATATCTCTTCATTAAACCCGTATAGCCATAAAATGATAATGATACTCCAATATAATGTAGATGTATAATATGTAGTTGGAAACTAGGAAAGGAACACATAATGCAACTTAAGTTGGACACAATTGAGGAACATTATGGTAAAATATGTGTTAGTGAAACACAAAGATTGATAAATAATAAGAACACACATGGAAAAATGAATAAGAATGCATACTTGTAAAATATGCACGAGTATGAAAATGATTAGAAATGTTAAAAACATATTGTTGAAGAAGGGGTAATAATCAAAGCTCAATTTATAAAATATATGAAATCCAATCTAAAGGTCAAATATATATAATTCTCTATTGTCTACCACATTTAAAAAAAAGGTAGACCTATTTATAATTTTTTAGATTATAAGATTTTATTTTAAAAGAATGGGTTTCTTAACATTTAAAAATCACATTGGTCAGATAGGAGTGATTGGGAAATGGTGAAATGTCTAGCAATGGATGAGAGGGAGGATTTGAAATAAAAAGTTAAAAATTCACTATTTATCTCACTATCCATTAATGAGGTCATAATAGTTGATAACACATAATGGGTTTACATACATTTTTATACTTTTGATAGCTATTCAAGGAAACCTCATATAATTATTATTCATAAAATGGTATAAAATTTTAATGTTGAAAATCTTTACAAATTGGTTGTTTCTAATTTGAGAGATAAAGCTGGGATGGATGATTATGCAATAGCTACCAAGTTGATGTGTGTTAGGGTTGATAGTGCATCGGTAATGTAGGGACATAGAAATGGTATTCATGTTCAAATTCAAATAAATTTATTCCATATATGATTGCAATTCATTACATGGATCATAAGATGAATTTTTCATACAAAATTCATAACACATTTGATAATGTCACAAAAGTGGAAGAACTTATTCATGACTTGAATGCTTATATGTCAAATAGTCCAAAAATATTTTTAAATTTTCAAAAATTTACAATTGGAGTGACTAATGGTAAAAAAATTCTGAAAGATGTTGAGACAAAATTAATTTCCATGTATGAGCCTACATACAATTTTTTTTTAAAGAGTATTCATCATTAACAGGTTTTATGTATGAATACCATAGGGAACTTGACAAGGCAAAAGATTTGTTGTACCATTTAATAGTTTTAGAAACATTAATAACATTATACGATATTATTCTAATGTTAAAGGAAATCAATTGTTTAATGAAACATGCTCAAGAGAGATCAATATATATTGTTGACTTCATATGGTTGAAAAAATGGATATGTTAATATTTAGATATATTATACATGTTGAAGGAAAACTTGAAGGACATTTTTTTTAGAAGTTGATAATTTTTGACAGATATTAAGTAATGAAAAAGCTATTTGAAATTTAATATCAATGATCATCTTTGTATCATCATTAATGGTAAGGAGATACCAATGCACACTTTCTACAAAAGAGTTGATTTTATGAGAACTGAAACTGAAGAAGTGCCTATAACACATATTCTATACGATACTTTTATATCTATATGATATTTTAATATCTAAAACATAAATGAAATTGAATAGAATTTTTTAAAGATTATTTACTATGATTAGATATCAATTTAAAATAAATGAGTTACTGGAGGCCATTGGAGTTGTAAATCCCAATTTTTGGAACAGTGATAATAGTGAAAAGCTGATAAACAATTTATTTCACAAATACCTGGGTTATCTTATTAAGAATTTTAGTAAATTTTTAGAGGTTGATAGAGTTAAAATCAAAGGTATTTTGTCAAATAATTTACTGACATCTCAGTCAACACATTTCAAACTTATAATGATTGATCAATATTAGTATCTAAGTGAAATAATAGAAAATGGTGTAATGACATGGCAATGAATTTTTTTTATCCTAGTGGCATCTTGTAAGAAAATAATAGTGAATATTTATGATTATATGAAATTTTTCAAACAATTATTTTAGGATCAGTGGAATATGAAAGAGTATTTAGTGAATTATCTTTCATTAAGTCAAAACTTCAAAATAGATTGGATGAAAATCTAGAGACCTACTTGAGATTGTATGTTTCACATTATCTTATGGACATGTTTTCTTATGAAAGATCTCTGACATCATGGAGTTCTCTTACTGAAAGAAGAGGCATCACTAATACAATGATCAATATGTATGATGTAAATATTGATATTGAATATGTGATTGACACAATAGATGAAAATGTCACTTATGAAGAGCAAGTTTGTCAAGTATTATTTTAGCTACCTGAGGTTTAGTTTGATATTTATTTCAATTATAATTTTATGAAATCCAATTTCATATCCTTTTTTATATTGTAAAAACATTTGAAACATTGACATTATAAAATTTGAAACATTATCATTGAAATATTTGTAACATTGCAATTTAAACATTTGAAACATAATAAATTATCATTTGAAACATGAAACATAACAACATTGGCATTAAACATAATAAATTATCATTTGAAACATAGAAAATAAACCATATATCTATGGTCATAAACCTAAAAACTATAGAAAAATAATATTTATACATAATGGAGTAAAAACATAGAAGAAAACCATAGACGTACAATCCTGTCCTTTTTCTTGTACATTCTGCTAGGTGAATATTTTGTCAATTAACATATTGATAAACAAAATAGGTTTGATCAACCAAAACAAGAAGATTGGTCAGCCAAATGTGTAGGTTTACCACATCAAAAGGGGACTAATCTCTCCTCTCATCAAGGGGAGGTTCCCTGTAGATATGCAAGAACTATATATATATATATATATATATATATATATATATATATATATACAAAAAATAACACTCAAGGGTAGGATAAATCATCCATCTCTCTTTTTTCAGAGATAATGTGCATGAATCAAAGGAGAAATCTTGATGAAATGACAGAAGACACTCCTCTTCTTTCAGAAGTGTTGTTTAGTAGATAAAAAGAATCTTTTTGGTGAAGATAAGTAACTGTAACAACAGGATGAAATGAGGCACAAAGTCTCCACCTCAACTTCCAAAGAGTGAAATACAAATAAAAATGAGGGCACAAAGTCGTCCCAAGGTTCTTTACACAAAAAAATAAATAAACACACACGGAAGACAATTATGACAACACAAAGTCTAAAAGTGACTGGCTTCTGAACACCTTCTTTGTGACCTCTACTAGCTCTACTTATTAAATTTCATAAACTAGAATACATTTAGGAAATAGACATAATAAAAATCTCCTAGAATGATACAAACTATAACAACACAAAGTCTGAAAGTAACTTGCTTTTTGATTCAAATAAAGAAATATGATGAACAATTTGAGCTCAAAGTCTCAGTAATGCCTTTCAATTTGGGTAGAGTTTTTTTATTTCTGATAACAGAGAGAGATCTCCAAAAACAATAAGAGATTCCAATATATACCCTTCCAAAAAAGACTTGGAAGCAGTAACACATCATGTTGCATTAAATTCTGTCAAGAAGATATGCTGGAATCGAGTGTATTTGCTCATTTGCTTTTCTCAATGCAGAGAAATGGGTCACACCATTGAATGTTTGTATCCTCCAATGTCCACCTAGTGGTCTGCTTCTAGAAACATATCTTATGCGTGAATGTTTCTGGTCCTTCTTCATCATTCCTCCTTTTATAGCTATTGAATCGGGTCCTTGGTTTAATTCGATCCTCTGTTCTTTGATCACTTTTTGTTGGTTTCAATAATTGACATGTGGCAAGTTCTGCTATGAAATGGGTGAGGACACTTGGCAGCATCCATGGGATCCTAAGAGATGCTTATTTGAAAGAAGCTTTGAAACCTGTAAAAAACTCAAGATGTAGATACAGACACTTATCACGCTCCGTGGAGTTATAACGGGATGTGTGGCAGCTTCCACTTGTCTTTTGAGAGTCATGTAGAGGATGACACTTGGTGCACTCCACTTACTTTAGTAGCTTATTGGGGTTCTACCACAATCCTTACTAAATAAATAAACCAAAGGGAGAAACTGTGGGTGTCGACACGTGGCGGCTTCCGCCGAGCTTTAGCTTCTCTTTTAAAAGTCTTCAAGACTCATATTATTTTGATATAGAAGATGACACATGGTGATCTCCATAGAGTTTTGAAGATGACACGTGGCATGTTATGATGCTTTGAAAATGTGTCTCGATAGACGACACGTGTCAGCTTCCACTATATTTTGATAAGGGACATGTGGCAACTTGGTAGGTTTTATGTTTTGGGGGACTTTTTCCTTTAGACAAAAATTCTGAAGGAATTCTTTTACAAAATTTGTCTGAAGGAATTATTTCTTTACAACTTTTCCACGAGAACTTTTCTGAAGGAATTCTTCGTATCTGCCTTTGCTCGTTTAGCCTTTGAATCAGTTCGTTTGCCCCTCGCCTACCCTTTACAAGGGATGTTTGTCTTTTGGCTTTTCCTTAGTTGATTTTCTACCAATCTCAACATGTGACACATGGCAGCATATGGTGTGAAACAAATGAGGACACGTGGCTGAATCCACTGTGAAATAGATGAGGACACATGGCTACATCTACTTAACTTGTAGAGGCTTTGGAGGCCTTTTGAGTGTCCCATGGAAGATGACACTTGGTGGCTTCTGCTATGCTTTAGAAACATTGTAGATATACTTGGGACTCATTTTAGATTCATATAGATGCAGACATTTGTCACGATCTTCTTCTCTTATGAGGGATAGGTGGCAAATTTTGCAACTCTTAGAAATAAAGTAAAGTGGGACTCGGCAGATGACACTTGGCAACATTCGCTGGGCTCTGTTGGGATTTTGTTTTGGGCTTTTCTTACTTTAGTCACTTTTGCCACAAAAATTCCCTCTGCAAGGGCACTTGTCTCTTCAACTTTTGGGGCACTCCTTTGAACCTGTCACTTGAACCGACTGATTAAACCAACTTTGGTTCAATGGTTCAATGGTTCATTCTTTTACTTCTATTTGTTCAATTGACCGCTTGAAACAAGCTCTTTGAAACAAACCATGTTGAACCAACTATCGTTGAACCTTTTGAACCTTTAAACCCATTGAACCTTTGAACCTTAGTGGTTTAATGGTTCAATGGTTCAAGCCTTCTTCTCTTTGATAAGTGTCTTGAAGCCATTGAACCTAAAGCGATTGAACTTCAAACTTGTGACAAAAGTGTTTAATTCTTGAAACCTAGTGACGTCGTTGAACCTATTGAACCTTTGAACTTGAAATGGTTCAATGGTTCAAACATTGCATAAAAGCTTGCCGATAGATTCTTTTGGTTGAACCAAGGTGTTGAACTAGTCCTTAAAATGACTAAGTGTTAGAAACTGGTTCTTTTGATTAAACTCGCTTGTAAAAGTCTTTGAACCTATTGAACCTGTTAGTCCTTTGACTGAAAAAGCTTGAATAATTCCCAATTTTGAGGTTTATAATAATTTTTTGAATATGGGAAGAGATAATTTTATCTTGCAGGACCAAAATAGCTTAAATATTGTACTAAAAATGAATGACATTTTTTAGGTACAATAGCTGGCTCTAGTTGGGGAACTTCTATCAATTGTAAAAAGAATTGAAGGGAGTAGAATTTAAAATATCTAGTGTCTTCATGTGTACCATTGGGCTATGGAGTCATGTTACCCAAAAATGAAAGGTGTTAAAAATGAAAACAAACAAAACAAAATGGAACTAAAAACTATACAAATATACATATGTATAGATGAAAATGATTTGATACTTCAATAATTGAAGTGTTTCAGATGCTGTCCACTATGAGGCAAAGAAAAGAGTGTGCCATCTTGATACTTCAGTAGGAAGCTATTTTCACCATTGTGCTGATGAATAATAAATGGGCCTTTCTAAATGGAGTCAAACTTTCCATGCATCCCTTTTGGTTCTCTCCTTTTGTCCCACATCAGGACTTGATCTCCAACTTGGAAATCACAGTTTTTTGCCTTTTGTTCAAAGAGTTTCTTTACCAGGATTTGATGGGCAGCAATTCAGTCTACCACCATAGTTCTTTATTCATCCAACTCAGTCAAGCACATGATTCGCTTATCAAGGGGGCTTTCATAAGTCTAATCTTTATTATTTTAGCCAATTTCAAGGCTGGCAATTCCAAGGTGATTAGTATCTCAGCATTGATACCATAAAGAAGTTGGAAAGGAGACATACCAATTGCCCTCTTTGGTGTGATTTTGTTTGCCCATAGAGCATCAACTAATGCTTTATGCCATGTCCTTTGATTGTCATTTGTCAATTTTTTGATGATAGTCACCAGGTTCTTTTTGCTTGATTCAGCTTGTCCATTCCCTTTGGAAAGTAATCAGAAGAATGGGAGACTGTAATTCCTTAATAGAAATATAATTGTGTAATCTCCTAGGAAGTGAAATAAGCTGCATTGTAAGTAACAATCTTAGTTAAGAATTCAAACCTGGAAATGATATTTTTTTTAAGGAAATTGTACACAACTTTTGAAGTAGCATGCTTGGTTGGGATTGCTTCTACCCACTTGGTGAAATAGTCAGTTGTTGTAAGGACATCATCATGTCCAGTAGTTGAAGATGGGTTTATAGCTCAAATAAAATCAATTCCCCATTGCTGGAATGGTTCTTCTATGACCACTGGCTTGAGAGGTAGGGAAACTAACTTGGGTCTTCCAACAAATTGCTGGCAGAGTTCACATTTTCTCACCCACTTATATGCATCTTGGAAAAGAGTTGGCCAGTAATACATGGCTCGTAGAATCTTGTGGGCAGTCATAGGAGTAGAAAAATGTCCTCCACAGGCTAGATTGTGAAAATATTTCAAAAGTTGGCTTTGCTACTCTTTGTCTACACAACGAAGGAATACTCCATCTAAGCTTCTCTTGTACAGGCCGTTGTCCCAAAGGACAAAAATGACAACTTTCAACTTGATAGTCATCCTTTATTTATAAGATAAGTGAGCAGGACATTCACCATAAGTAAGAAAATGAGAAATACCTGAATACCACTCATTTGTGGTGGAGACAAAGAGAACTGTAGGTGTGTCTTCCACCTCTCCTTCTTCATGCTCTATTTCTTCTGGCTTATTATCAGTAATTAGTTGGCATAGGCCTTTTCCCTTTACCAGCTTTATTGGCTTGATGTCTAGATCAAACTCCTAGATCTTTGCAATCTAATTGCCTCTTTTTATTCCAAACTCCTGCTGAGTTAATATGGATTTGACTGTAGTGTCAGGAACCAAGGCAGTAGTGTGTGAATTAAGGATATAGAAGTGGAAATGCTTGACTGCTTTCACCACTACATAAGCATGCTTCTCCATGTTTGAGTACTTCAGCTCATGGGTTTTGAGAAGGCAACTCATGAAAGAAATGGGAGATTCCATACCTTCTTTATCTTATTGAACTAAAATTGTTGAAAGTGTGTGTTCAGAAGCATAATTGTATATCATAAACTCTTTGTTGTAGTCTGAACAAACCAGAGTTGGGGCATGGGCAATGGCAGTCTTGATGTCCTCAAATGCTAACTTACCTTCTTCAGTCTAGCTAAAGATGGTCTTCCCTTTCATCATGTTTACAATGTGTCGAGTCTTCTAAGCAAACTTGGGGATGAACCTTCAGAAGAAATTCACCTTTCTAAAGAAGGAGTGAACAACATTTTTACTTATAGGTAAGGTAAGCTCTTGAATAGATTTGACTCTGTCTGAGTCAATATTTATGCATTTTTTAGACACAATGTGTTCAAGAAGTTTCCCCTCTGTTACTCCAAAAATAAAATTCTTGGGGTTCAAGGAAATGCCATTCTGGTGGTAGTGCTCTAGCACTTGTTGCAAGTGGTGTATATGATCAAAACGATGTTTTGCAAAGATGGTCAAGTCATCAAGGTATACCATAATGAACTTACCTATCTCATCTTTGAAAGCAAGGTCCATTACCCTCTAAAAAGTGGTGCCATCATTTATTAAGCCAAAAGGCATCCTTCTATATGCAAATGTGCCCCAAGGTGTGGTGAATGCAGTCTTATGTTGGTCTGCTTCACCAAATTCAACTTGATTGTATCCTGAGAAGCCATCTAGCATTGATAACATCTCCAAACCTGTCACTATTTGAAGCACTTGATCCATGATTGACAAAAGATAGTTATCCTTCAAGGATGTCTGATTTAGATTCTTGAAATCTACATAAATGCAAATTTCACCATTCTTCTTCCTTACAGGCACTATGTTTGCAATCCATGTAGAATGATGGATTGGGAATATGATTCTAGCATTTAACATTTTTTGTATCTTAGATAGAATAGTACTTGATATTTTTAGATTGTACTATTTGGAGTTTTTCTTATAAGGCACTGAGTCAGCCTTGGAAGGAATGTCATGGTAGATTTCATCAAGCTTGAGAGACTTCAGGTCATCATAAGAGTATGCTAAGACATCCATATATTGGCAGAGTAGATCAATGAACTTGAATCTCTCCTCAGGAGTGCAGCATTTCCCAATAGTTACCATCTTGGGATTTTCTTCAGTAGTCAGATTTATTTGATCAAATCCTTGAGAGGAGTTTGAATCTATTTGTTACCATTTGATGAATCTGTCATGCTTGTCAAATAGTTTCTCAAGGGAAACCAGGCCTTTGGGAATTTTATTCCCTTTGAGTTGTAAAAATTCTTCATTTGCATCTAAACTTGATTCAAGGGCTGATTCACACTTCTGAGGTTCACTACCTTCAAAATATAGTTGTTCAAAGCTATCTTTTTTCTCCAAGAAGGCAATGATTTGGTGGTCATCATTGAATACTTGCCAATGATCAACATTGTTAGGAACACCTGGTCTAAAGACTAGCTCAATGGTGTACTTGTTTCTTATGAAGTCTGAGTGAGGAGTTAAGAGAGTTGCTGAAATAACAAGTGTATCAGCTCATTCATTAGATTCCCTGGGTATGGTAGAGATGTTGAAAGCATCAAAGCTTTCAATTTGGTCCCAGACTAGGTTTCATTAATGGCGCAATCTTTCATTCTTGGTTTGGTATAGGTTTCTCACCTAAAAAACCATTAGTTCAGCATCTCCTTTGGCATGAAGGAGCTTGATACCTTTGTCTCAAGTAGCTTTCAGTCCAAGCAATAGAGATTCATATTCAGTTGTGTTATTGGTGTTACTAAATTGTAACTTATAGGAGTAAGGGAAAATATCTCCTTGAGGAGATATCAACACAATCCCAGCTCCTGAATTGGTAGAGGAGTAGCTTCCATCAAATTCTAGAGTCCATACCTCATCAGACACTGATTTTTTTTTATATTTTCCTTCATTAGAGAGGGAAGATCCTTCTCCATCTATATTGCAACCCACCAATTCTTCTGTTGTTTCAGCTAAACTAATTCAATATTAACACTTTTAAGAACTTTATCAGATGCTTCATGAACTTCATTTGTAGATAAAAAATAGTTACCCTTGCCTGAAGACTCAAATAGAATTTGAGCTTCAGGGGCTAATGTCTGAGTGATAATATATTGTGATTCCTTTTTAGGAAGTAGCTTGTGCATAATGCCTTTGATAGGGATTCTTGCTTTAGATAATTCCATGCTCAATTCTCCACCAACATCTTTGCAAAAATTTCACCTTAGTAGAATACCATAGGATGCTGGGACATCAGCAACCAGAACTATCATCTTGATTCTTTTGTTTGGAAAGGCTACAAATGCAAATTGGGCATCCTTGATTTGCCCCAGCAGTGGTACTTATTTGTTCTCCATGGAGAAACATCTCCCAAATGTCTCGGTTAGTGTGAGATCAAGAGATTTTGTTACTTTGGCAGGGATGACATTATCAGATGCACCTGAGTCTATGATGCAGTTACTCAGCTTGTGACCATTTATCAATAGGAAAACATAGAAAAGTTTTATTTTCCTAGGAACAGCTAGAGGAGTAATGACAAGATTGTTTAGAATGGGTATGTTCTTTGAGAAATTAGGATTTACCTTCTTAGCTTCTTGTCCTATAGGGATGAATTTATTCTTCACACGCTCAACTAACCTATCTAATTACTTAGGATTGGATTGTAAATATTCAAACTCAGTCATTTGAATTTTGGTTTTCTTGACATGATCAATTATGTTAAATGACTGGATTAAACTAAGAACAGAGGAAGGTAATTAAACCTTTTGGTTTATAAGGGGGAGAGGACTGATTTTTGAAATTGAAGTTAAAGGTGAAGGTGAAATTGATGTACTTACCTTCTTGGTGATCATCGAGTCCTTTGGCTGAAAAATTAGAGAGGTTCCATGTTTAGCAATTGAAATTGTTGGTTGAGGTTGCTCTTCTATTTTCCCTTTATCAGCTTGCTGGGTTGATTGGTTCTTGGACCTAGTAAACACTATGTATGATCCATCAAAAGCTTTTCTTTTACTTCTAAGTTCATTCTGGTAGTTTAAGAAACCAATGTTGGAGTCGCTAGTTGATTCTTCTTAGTTTTCTACAAGGAGATCGTCATCATTTTCTTGACTCAATTCAGGTTGGAAAGAGAAATCTAATTCTGCTTCAAGATATCCCACTGCTAAATTAGATGGGGTTGATTTAATAGCAAGTTTCTCTTGTGGGGAAGAAAGATGATTTAGCTACCCTTGATTCTTGGTAGCATTACCCTGGTATGACTAATTTAGAAATGTCCTCCTTGGCATATCTCTGTATGAAGGAGCAGAAGACATTCCTTGCGCCATTTGCTTTTTGAGAGCAAGAAACTCATTTTCCAACTTTTGCACCATTAAATCAGTGGTGCCTGTAGATGAATATATATCTATTTCTATTAGGATATCTTCTTATCTTGCCTGCCAAGATGAGATCATCTTCTACCTCAGTGGCCAAATCTTGAGTTGCAACAAGGTCTATTTGACCAGCACATCTCAACAAGAAACTCACTTCAGGTAACTAAGAATTAATGAAAAAATATTTGAGATTCTCATCTATAGGTCGAGCAATTACAGGAATCCTATTTCTTAGTTTGTCAAACTTGGATATAAAGTCCCTCATTAGTTCATGAATATGTTTCTTCATCTGTGTAAGTTGAGCCAGAAGGGCATGTGCATTTTTTGTAGGCTTGAATTTGGCTTCAAACTTAGCTTTGAGGGTGTTCCAGTCAGTTATTGATCGAGCTTGTAGATGGTAGAGCCAATTTGCAGCAACATCTTGTAATGTTTCTACAAATAGCTTGACTACCACATCCTCAAATTCTACTCCAATTACACCACAGACTATGCTGAAAGTTGCAATGTTTTCATCAGGATGAATTCTCCCATCACCATAGAATTTAGGGAAATTCTTTCTCAAACTTCATGGGAGCTCATGTAGAGGTGGAGTAATATTGAGAGGGATAAAATAATTACCCCAGGGGCCTTGAACTGCCATTATATGACTATGAAAAGGAGGAATAACAAATCATAGGGGGGTAATTGTTGGCAAAGCTTTATTAGCAGTAGAAGTGGATGCTTCACATGGTAATGGAGACCTGACTTTAGTAGGAGGAAAGCTCCTAGTTCATTGAAGATGAGATGGTGAAGAAGACAAATCAAAATTACTTTGTTATACCGACTCAAATATAGGGTCAACAATACCTTTAGCCCTTTGGCTTCGTGTATACCTTGAATCTTCCAGGTTGTGAAACAAAAATGGAAAAGAATTGGCCTTGCTTCAGCTTAAAGCTTGAGGCTTTAAACTATGCATTATTTCTCAGTTGGTGTGGAGGTGGATGTTAAGGTTATAATGATAATGGGTAAGACATGAAAATAGAGTGGAGTCACCATAGTCTATAATGGATAAGGGTAGGGACTGCTTCAATCTAAAACTTGAGCCTTCAGAATGCACATAACATCCCCAACGGAGTTGCCAAAAATTGTTGGGTGAATATTTTGTCAATCAAAATATTGATAAACAAAATAGGTCTGATCAACCATAGCAAGAAGATTGGTCGGCCAAATGTGTAGGTTTACCACATCAAAAGGGGACTAATCTCTCATCTCATTAAGGGGAAGTTCCCTGTAGATATGCAAGAACTATATATATATATATATATATATATATATATATATATATATATATATATATAAACAAAAAATAACACTCAAGGGCAGGATAAATCATCCATCTCTCTTTTTTCAAAGATGATGTGAATGAATCAAAGGAGAAATCCTGATGAAATGATAAAAGACACTCCTCTTCTTTCAAAAGTGTTGTTCAACAAACAAAAGGAATCTTTTTGGTGAAGATAAGTAACTGTAATAGCAGGATGAAATGAGGCACAAAGTCTCCACCTCAACTGCCAAAGAGTGAAATACGAAGAACAATGAGGGCACAAAGTCATCCCAAGGTTCTTTACATAGAAATAGAAAATAAACACACACTAAAGACAATTATGACAGCACAAAGTCTGAAAGCAACTAGCTTCAGGACACCTTTTTTGTCACCTCTACTAGCTCTGCTTATTAAATTGCATAAACCAGAATACATTTAGGAAATAGACATAAGAACAATCTCCTAGAATGATACAAACTATAACAACACAAAGTCTGAAAGTAACTTGATTTCTAATTCAAACAAATAAATATGATGAATAATCTAAGCTCAAAGTCTCAGTAATGCCTTTCAATTTGGTTAGAGTTTTTTATTTTTGATAACAAAGAGAGATCTCCAAAAATAATAAGAGAGAGTCCAATATATAGCCTTCCAAAAAGACTTGGGAGTAGTAACACATAATGTTGCATTAAAATCTATCAAGAAGATATGCTAGAATCGAGTGTATTTTCCCATTTGCTTTTCTCAATGTAGAGAAATGGGTCACGCCATTGAATGTTTGTATCCTCCAATGTCCACCTAGCAGTCTACTTCTAGAAACATATCTTATGCGTGAATGTTTCTGGTCCTTCTTCATCATTCCTCCTTTTTGGGCTGTTGAATCAAGTCCTTGGTTTAATTCAATCCTCTATTCTTTGATCGCTTTCCCCTAGTGTCAACAATTGACAAGTGACAGGTTTTGCTACGAAACAGGCGAGGACACTTGGCAGCATCCATGGGATCCTGAGAGATGCTTATTTGAAAGAATCTTTGAAACCTATAAGAAACTCAAGATGTGGATACAGACACTTGTCATGCTCCGTGGAGTTATAACGAGACATGTGGTAGCTTCCAATTGTATTTTGAGAGTCCTATAGAGGATGACACTTGGTGCGCTTTGCTTACTTCAGTAGCTTACTGGGGATGTACCACAATCCTTACTAAATAAAGAAACCAAAGGGAGAAACTACAGGTGTTGACACATGGCAGCTTCCACCAAGCTTTAGCTTCTCTTTTAAAAGTCTTCGGGACTCATATTAGTTTCTTATGGAATATGACACATGGTGATCTTTGCAAAGTTTTGAAGATGATGCATGGCATGTTCTGTTGCTTTGAAACTATGTCTCAGTAGATGACACACGTCAATTTTTGATGCATTTTGATAAGGGACACGTGGCAACTTGGCAGGTTTTATGTTTTGGGGGACTTTTTCCTTTGAAAAAAAAGTCTGAAGGAATTCTTTTAGACAATTTGTCTGAAGGAATTGTTTCTTTACAAATTTTTCATGAAAACTTTTTTGAAGGAATTCTTTGTATCTACCTTTGTTCGTTTAGCCTTTGACTCAGTTCATTTTACCCTCGCCTACCCTCCGCAAGGGCTATTTATCCTTTGGCTTTGCCTTAGTCAATTTTATACCAATCTCAACATGTGATATGTGGTAACATCTAGTGTGAAACAGATGAGGACACATGGCTGCATTCACTGTGAAATAGATGAGGACACGTGGTTGCATCTGCTTAACTTGTAGAGGCTTTGGAGGCCTTTTGAGTGTCCCACAGAAGATGACACTTGGTGGCTTCCGCTATGCTTTAGAAACATTATAGATATACTTGGGACTCATTTTAGATTCATACAGATGTAGACATTTATCACGTTCCACTTCTCTTATGAGGCACAGATGGAAACTTCCATAGATCTTAGAAACAAAGTAAAGTGGGACTCGACATATGACACTTGGTAGCATCTGCTGGGCTCTATCGGGCTTTTGTTTTGGGATTTTCTTGCCTTAGTCACTTTTTACATGGAAATTCCCTCTGTAAGGGCACTTGTCTCTTCAAAATTTGGGGCACTCCTTTGTACCTGTCACTTGAACCGACCGATTAAACCAACTTTAGTTCAATGGTTCATTCTTTCACTTCTATTTGTTCAATTGACTGCTTGAAACAAGCTCTTTGAAACAAACCATGTTTAACCAACTATCGTTGAACCTTTTGAACCTTTGAACCCATTGAAACTTTGAACTTGAGTGGTTTAATGGCTCAATGGTTCAAGCCTTCTTCTCTTTGATAAGTGTCTTGAAGCTATTGAACCTGAAGCGATTGAACTTTGAGCTTGTGACAAAAGCACTTAATTCTTGAAACATGTTGACGTCATTGAACCTTTGAACCTGTTGAACCTTTGAACTTGAAATGGTTCAATGGTTCAAACATTGCATAGAAGCTTGACGATAGATTCTTTTGGTTGAACCAAGGTGTTGAACTAGTCCTAAAAATGACTAAGTGTTAGAAACTGGTTCTTTTGATTGAACATGCCTGTAGAATCCTTTGAACCTATTGAACTTGTTAGTCTTTTAACTGAAAAATCTTGAATAATTCCCAATTTTGAGGTTTAGAATAATTTTTGAATATGGGAAGAGATAATTTTGTCTTGCAAGACCAAAATAGCTTCAATGTTGTCCCAAAAATGAATGACATTTTTCAGGTACAACACATTCATTTCAATGCATAATAATCCTAAGTAAAATAATGTAATATATGCCATAATAAAACATCTAAAACATTGACATTATAAAATTTGAAATATTGTCATTGAAATATTTTTAACATTGTGATTTGAAGATTTGAAACATAATAAATTGTTATTTGAAAGATAAAACATTATAATATTGACACTAAAACATAATAAACTATCATTTGAAACATGATAAAATATCATTCCTTTTGAAGAGATCCTACCTCCACTTGCTCTATATTGTCCTTCAAAAATTTTGATGCAATGAGATCCTTTGCTGAAGAATTAATATTTACAAGATTTTCCCTTTCCTCATTAGTTGCATCTCCTACTAAAAGTAGATTAGGATATGTTATTATTTTCTTCTTTAATAAAATATCAAGATCCATGCCATGCTATTTAATTATTCTCTTCAATGTATTATTCTATTTATTTAATAGCAAATGTTTTCTTTCAATGTAATTATCGCATTTAAACTTTTACGTGTGTTTTTCAAATGAACATTTAGGACATGAGCTTCTTTCTTTAGATTTTTATATTATGGCTAAAATTTAAAAATGAAATATAATTAGATAAAAATTATAATAACTAGAATATATTTGCTAAAAAGAATGATAACTTACCAAAGCTTTTTCTTTCTCTACATTAGTAATTATGGTCCAAGGTTTTTATCTCTTGACCATTTGTTGAAGTAATCTTGGGCTTTTACATTCAAATTCTCTAGCTTGTTTAACATAATATCCAAAATAGTGTCATTGTAATTATTGGTAACTAAAATTTCCCTAGATTGAGCTTGATTGAATAAAATGTCAAGTTTTGTGGGTTCATTTTGCACTAGTGAATTGAAATTGAGTCTTTGGGAGTGATTTTGTAAATAGGCATTTATCTCCTTAATCAATGCTTTTGTCCTAAGTTCCCATACTTTTAAAACATTCAAATCCTTGAGAACAACTTCCATAAAATTTGCTAAGTAATTTTTTAACAATAGATTATTTAATGGAAAGAAAGTAATGTCACCATTAGATAACTCCAAATTTTTAGGAGTAGTGGTTAGGCAAGGTGGTGAAGAGTATGTAGCAGGTCCTTCCTCAGTAGGCATTTTTACAACTTGAATAAAATTATATGGAATTAATGTATTTGGGTCCCCACTTTCAACCCCAATAAATTTAATGTCAATAAAAATATATTGTAAAATGTAGTACCCTTGTGCTAGATACACCATCGAGAGAGAAATTAGGGAACTCATAACCTAACAACTGTAGTGTTCCTCTACTTTGTGCAGGAAATATTATATTTTTTCCCCTTTTCTGAATTCTGCTAGGTGGTGGTTGTGGTTATATTATATTATATTTCTCTAGACCTATGCAGGGTTCCCTGATATTTTTTATTTAAAATGGTAAATTAAAAACAAAATTTAATGCTAAATTGAAATTTAAAAGTTATTACATGGAATTTGAGAGTGTACATTTTTTGCTCGACATGTTTGAGTTGGAGTGGTTTTTTCTTGAATATAAAAAGATATAAACAATCATTCAATCAATAAATTCTCTAATTTAAGAAACATAAATTCAAAAAACAAAAGTAAGAAAGTAAGAAACCTTGAAAATGTTGTTAAGAATACTGTAAAAATTGAAATTTGGGGGTTTGTTAAGTGGATTTAGATGAAACTGCTTGATAGTTATCTGTAAAAAATTAACAAATAAATAAAATAATACAAAAATTTAAAATTTCATAATGTATCATTTCTCATTAAAATTTGGAAATAGGAAACCCTGCAAGTGAAGATGATTCTGCTTGATTTGGCACAAGATAAGTCCTCACACATTTGAAAATTTTAAACAATTGAAATGATGATTCTACACCCATGTTAAAATTTGTAGAGCCCTCAGGCACATGATATCATTTTGATGCATCTTGTTTCCTATTGCTAAATACATGCATTATCATTTGTAACAAGCAAAGAGAATATTAAATTATAAATTTGTAAGAAGTTATAAAGTAAAATAGTTAGCTGATTAATTTGAATGCTAAACTAACCTCTTGATCATCAAGGGAAAAGGAATTTTGCTCATTTTTTGATGGAACACAATTAGAATTATTTATTTCTATAGGTTATACAAATCCTTATAATATAAATCTAGAATAAAATTGGTGCACAAAATTGTAGGTCTATCATTGCAAAGAGCATAATTCAAATCCAATCTAATCTTATTATATATAGATGTACACCAGTCAAATTTTACTCTCACAAGAGAATGAATAATGTAGAAAACAACCCACAAGGGAATGTTTGATGGTCTTCAATGTAAAATTATTTTGGCTTAGAATAATAATGGCTTGAAGAAATGGGTTTGATACATTTTCAACTTGGATCCCCCTTTTCCACTGATTAACTACAATGAAAGCCAAAAACATGAAATTAGTACATTAGTAAATAGGCATGATAAAATACAAAAATTTGAATAATAATGTTAAAAATACTAGATGGATCGATCTACAAGTTGTAGTGAGAGTCCATGTATTTTTTGTCACTATTTGTTAACATGGATTTATTAGTGATAAGGTTATCATCTTGGTGTGGATCCCTATCAAATAATGGATATTTGAAGGAGAGGTATCAAAGGAAAGAAACTTTGAGTTAATAATGACATTAAACCTTGTCTCACTTTTCTCATAACAAGACATGAGAGATTTGAGAAAATATGTGTTTATTTCATATTGAGGCATGTATACAATGCTTCAAAACTTGCATTAGTCAACCAAGTTAGTGTATGTATTTGGATGATATAGTTATTTGATAATTTTAGGACAAAATAAAATTTTGAAAGCAAATTTTTGTATTGTACATGTAAATGTCGTAGCTGAATAATTTTAACACTGAAAGAGAACAACATATTTGAAAAATGTAAAAATGAGGGAAAAGTGTGTGTGTGTGTGTGTGTATAAGCATTTATGGACACATGACAACCTTTGGTTTATACTATATACACATGCCAAAGTACAGTTGGTTGGTATTCAAGATTGGATAGTTGTATTATGCAATTGACTGACTATTCATGCACTTGACTAATTGTGTATACCAATCGGTTGAAAAATATAGTTGATTGGTCTTTAATACCAATCAACTACATGATGCAATTGTCTAGTTATATAGAAAATAAAAAATTGCTACTACACCTCTACTCCCCTTGGATTCACTAGCACACATATACATAATTGGTTACTAATCACCATCATTTTGAAACAAATACATATAAATTGAATAATGAAATCTAAGGGGATTTATTATAAAGGCTCTTAAAATTTACCCTACTTGGATAAGCATGGTGATGAAAACTAGTCTCCAATGTTAATTATGATATGAATATTTCTATAAGCATCTCAAGAAGAGACCTCATATACTAAGGGGGAAATGCATACATCCCATCCTCATCTATTTCCATCACATTTAACTTATCTTATCATTTTCATTATCTTATTTATCCCATTTGACCTTGGTCCAGGTTGTGTACACACACATAGTGCTTTGGGAATTTTTTTGTATGACAGTGATTCTTTAGATTGCAGATTTCAATGAGAAACTAAAACATGAAAAGAAGACCATTGAATATTTCTCCTGAGATTCCTTGTCATTCTTCCCTTATGCATCATCCTTCATCACTATATCACTGCATCACTTATCACATCCTATTCTCTTGGTTACTAAGTCTAAATTTCTATTTTTCCAAGATTCTTGCTTATGTATATGTTACCCAAATAACACTTATATACATCCCATAATCCTATCCTCTTATATTTTCATGGCTTCCATTAGCCTCACCATACTTTGTCACTATTCAACAAGTCTCTGCATTTATCTACACATCTCACCCTATGATTTGTACCTTAGCTTAGGGGAATACATCCAATAAGGTTAAGTTGAATCATTATTTTCTCATTCCCTCATCCCTGATATTTTTGATATAACCAAAGCTAAATGACCATCATCATTTTACATGTAGATATGAGTGTGTGCCTTTTATAATCTATCTTTTGAATGTATTCATTATGTGTTTTTATATTTTATGTTTGTTTCTTGTTTGTATATGGTTTATTTTATGTCATTGGTCATTTATATTTTTGTTTGGTCCTTTTAAGTCTTATCTTGTGTCTATGTGTAGTGGCATATAATAATAATGTCATCTTTGGTCTAACAATACCAATGGTGTATCTCACTAAAATGCTACTTGCACATTCTTGTGTTTAGCTTTTTGTACCAATCCAGTATGCATTATGGTAATAAATAATAATGGTTATATATGTATCATGGCACATATTTCCTAATGCTATATTAAAAATGACCCTTTAATACATATTTCTCAAAGATATCTCAACATAATAAACAACATCATTGTCATAATCATGACTATCTCATCATCATATCATATCTCTCATAATCATAATTTATAATTATTCATTATCCTCTAAATAATACATAAAAAATAACACATAAAACACACACACACACACACACACACACACACACACACACACACACACACACACACACACACACACACACACACACACACACACACATAATTAATGTCACCTCAACACATAACATATCTCTAACATGTTATTTTAACATCATAATCATCATCATCTCGCTAACATAACATCACATCCTAATATAACAGCCTCTCATCAATATATGAGATGAGAAAGCTGACATGAAAATATAAAGGGAGGAGAAAAATCATCATTAATAATAATATACATTATCATAATAATCATAAACATAAAATATATACTCACATCATCAACATAAATCATGATCTTACACGTAATAATCATCAATAAATGCATCATTTACATTATACAACTCATAACACATAATCATAGTCCATAACACAACTCTTGTCTCAAATCATCATCCTATATATATTAAATCATTTTCAATGAATACATTAAAAATTGATATACATGCAATCATATGATGGACATCCATGTTTCAAAATACCATACATCAATACACTATACATCACACAGTGGAGGCCTCAATGACATCTGTACTAAAAAGATAGAAGTATTAGACCTAGAGGAAACCCCTATCCAAATAATCTCTAAATTATGGTGCCCTTTCCTTACTGGTACGACCTACTCACATAAGGTCCTTTAGTAGCAAATCTCTCAAATAACCCTCATCAAATCATTGCCCATCTTCCCCAATTCATGTGCAGTCAAAGCCTTATACACAACATCTCTCTATGCTTAGAATGATTGTGCTATGGTAATCAATCAAGAAATATTAGTGTGTAATGAGGCTATTTATCAATATTTATCTATGATATATGTTTCTCTAGTGTAACCTAAACATGTTAATTTAGCTATCTCTATGGACCTGGTAACAATATCCTCCTCCACATGATTGATTAGAGCCTCATCCTCTGCTTCATCAGTATGAAATGACCCTAATTCATTGTTATATGAAGAACCCATTGGTACCTACTCCAACATCCATTATGACTATTGCTCACTCTAGATAATAATCCACCATTGATTTAGGAGTTATCACAATAATCCTCCCTTGAACAAAACCTCTTGGAATTAGTAGAGAGTTTGGAAGGTCAACCACTCGCTGGCCCTAACCATCTCCTCCTCCCTATCCTTGGCCCTCTCCATATCCTCCTTGTCCCTATGTCTGGGCCTATCTATTTCTTTCATGTCCATCTATATCCATAAGATATTTCACACCATTTCCATCCCCTCCATCCCCTATCTATCTCCATCTTTAGGATGCACAATCTGAGCTATCAATATTTATGTTCTCTCTATCTCTATTTCTCAAATACCCAATCTATGCTACATGAACTTTTCAATTGTCTCCATTCCCCTCATCCCCATTTATTTATCTAGATCTCTTTTGTCATCTTGATAATCTATCTACTAAGTCCCTATGTCTTTGCATTTATGGATAGGCCCTCATAGTTTCTATAATCCTATATTATAAACTCATCACTAGTATTATTTGCATAGTCAATCTAAATTCAGCCCTTTAGGACCACTAAGCATCATAATTCCATATCACCCTACATCTAGGATAATGATCTAATAGTCTCAATTAAAGGCATTTACTACATAAAAATCAACCATTGATGTCTCCATATCCACTATCAGTCCCCACTGTGATCTCTCTCAAATAACTCTAGTAAAAATATGAGGTCCCTATGGAATCCCCTTATGCCTACCAAACTTACACTATACCCTATCTAGTTGGTATCTCATAATTAGTGTGTCTTATCAACCTATTAGATAACACTTCATCAACATATAATCAACATCCTCCCCCTATCCCCATTGAATATGCCAATATGACATCCATGTAATATTATCTATTGTCAGCTCATCCACTACTTATCTATAAAATGCTACATCACATGTGTGTCCTTATTGATCCCCCATCACAATCTCCCATCCATGTAATAAAGGCACATCATATGCTATTTGATGTTATGTCCATAAGGGACACTCTATAGTAATATGATTCTATGCCTAAATCTATAGTAATGTTGCACCTTTAATGATTTGGATCCTCCTATAGGCATCTAAGTGTAAGTCTTGGTATAACTATGTTAGTAATGCTAGTACCTAGGTGAAAAATTTGTTATGCTTAACCATGTATACCAATGCATCTCCCAATCTAATCTAAAATAATTACCTGCTCTTGTTAGGTAATAATAGGCCACTAACAATAACTATGAGTGTAAGGATGAGCTAGTCTATAATCTCCTCCCATAAACATCTATCTAAATAAATTGGGCATCTATAAACCCCACCATCACATGAACAAATAATATCCATACCATTACCATCTAGGTCATCATTGCTAATACAATCGATCCTATTTGATGGGGATCTAAAAAAATTTCTAGACATCCTCCAATAACATGGTCATCTCCTCAATCATGAAGTGTAAGGTACTCATATCAGAGTTCCATCATTCCACAAAGGCTATCAAAAAGGTTGTGTCTATCTTGATAAGTGGCATCCATACCATGTGATATAATCCAACCAACTCTAGTACATCATAGTCCTCCATCATTAACTTGTGTAATCTCTACATAATTTTTAAACATCATCGATAAGATGTAATTGTTGAAAAATACTCCTACAATCATCAAATGTCATAAGCTTATTTTCTTTAAAAATCATACTAACTATTTCCCTACCCCTTCATCAATTCCGTATCACTATAACTTATCCAATTATCCTTGTGGCATATTTTTATAGCAAAACTACTTCTCTTAATTTGAAATCATGTTTTGTGAAGTTAAAAACACTCTAGCAATAAAAGTGAATTTATTTCTAGTATAAATTTAAAATTTATTCTCTCGACATTGAAGCCATTAATAAGTTTTTGAAGCCTCCCATCAGGAAAAATGACTTTGTTTTTGCCTGCATTACAAATCTACTTCACATTTTCAAAAATCCACTTTTACCTTTTTTAAAGTCACAACTCGGTTCAAAGATAATAATAAACACAAAGCTATCAATTTTAGAAATATTTAAACAAAATCACTCCCTCATAATGCAAATCTATGTTTTACCTTTGTGAAGCTACATTTTTTGCTATCAAAATTAATTCCATAGAAAGCCTCCCTAGAAGCAACTTCATGTTAATTATCCTTTGAGCCCTAATTAATACTATTAAATGTAATAAATAATCAGCCTTAAAGTACCCACTAGGTTACTGCAGTCCTTATCTCTTTGATGATCCCAAATGCACTCTCCTTGATGACTATGGTGCAACACATGATCCATCTCTTTTTTATAGTCTTATGTCAAATAGAGAGTGAAAATGGAAAAAGGTAGGGGAAAATGAGTAGGATTTCAGTGATTCTTGTCCCTATTTCTATCTCTTCATTCATCTCACCTATTTTACCACTGTGATTAAATTTATAGCTCCTTATCTATCATCACCATTATCAATAAATCCCCCCATCATTATCCTTATTATTCCCCTAAGAGTAACCTTGGGACATCCCTTCATCATCTTTTACATCATTTCCTTATTCCCATTTTTGAGGTAACTACATTAGCATTAGGTCCTTACAAATAATGTACATAGCACTTGATCACATTGGATGTCTGAGGTTAGCTTGACCACTATTTTTCCTAATTCATCCCTTGGATACTCACCTTCACACCTCTCATCCTTATGTCTACTCAATCCTTGAACTATAATCTATCAATCAGTCAACCCATCTATCAATCAATTTACCCTCTAATCTTGTTCATATCTCTCCATGGTATGCATCCTCTCTCAGGATATGTCTAAATCTCATGACAACTATCCAATCAAACCAGTCAAAATGTTCATGACTCTCCCTAACTTGTGTCTATACCTAGGATATATCAAAATCTTGTGACATCATAGAATCATTTAATCCAATCTTGTAACTCTCCCAACATAAATCCTTACCTAGAATACTTCTATAGCTTGTGACCTTCTTTATCATCATTCAGTTGATTACCACATCTCTCCCTATCATTCATCCTTTCTTAAGATACATCCAAAGCTCATGGCCTTGTCTATTATTTATGGAATTTTACCTCTATTTGGGTATGTCCATTTCTATGACATCATCATTTCTTGCTCCCTTACGTATATATTTTTTAGGGGCACTATCAATTATAACTCATTATCTATATCAAATTTTAGTGGCATATATCTCGATTCCTCTTTGCATGACCCCTTAAGGGGGAATCATCCATACTAACTCACTAACAACATGTCCTTTCATTTTATTGAAACATAATTACTTATACCAATTTCAAAGAGGGGAAAAAATCTATACATCCAAAATCTACCATTCCATCACTCACTATTAATCTCTTCCTCATTCCACACTAATTCCACTCATTAATCATTTTTTATTATTATCCATAATTTATTAAAATACCTTATTCTACACCATCCTAACATTTCCTCCACATTCCATACATCACACTAAACTTATAACACTACCTCTCTTAATTAATTCTTCTATTAACACTCCATTTGTCCATAATCACCAATTACACAATATATATTTGGAATTTTAAATTCCTACTCACCTACCACCAACTACCACCACTATGTCTCATATAAATCCTCTTCCTAATCACTATTTAATCATCATTAATTACTTTGAATAGAATCTATAACTTTGTAAGTTTCCTAAATCCCCTCACTAATCATTCTCTAAGAATTTTTAATACTAGACAATTTATACAACCTAATCTCCTTCCACCATGGATAAATATTAGAAGTTGATTTCCTCCATCAAATCCTAGATAATCATCTACACTCCCATTGAAATTCAATCATCAATTATCTCTATCATCAAGTATCCATTACTCACATGTTATTGCAATTTTTAGCATTATAATATTAATCCAACAATTTCAAGAAACATAGGATTTACAACAAGTCCTTGGAGCCATCCAAAAATGTCAAGAGGAAATGTATTTCATGTAAATTTGATGCATAATGATTTGCCTTTGTGATTCATTTAATTTTCATTCAATTTACCTTATCTTTTGTTCCAACCAGAGTTTGTTTAGTTTGGCTAGGGAAATAATTATGTCTAGGATGTTCATGGTTTTCTATATAATCCCGTATAACTCAAATCAAACATACAAAAAACACTCACTTTGAAGTCCAATTTTTTCAAAGAATATTTGTCTTTGGACTTAATTTTCTTCTCAAAAATAGAGAACACACTTTTTAGTTCCTTGCTTGCCTATAAGAGTTGGATATCTTGACCCCCTAGGTATTTTAGATGTGAAAGCGTATCCAAAATAAACACATAAACACAAATTTGTGCTTGGTGTACCCATACATTCAGGTCATCCTAACTTTTCAAGCATGATAGACATGAAGTTACACCTATTTGGGACTTAACCATGGCCTCATATCTAGTGCACCCAAAGGTTTAAGCCAATCTGATAGGAGGGATGCATAACAAGTGTAGTGAGCATTGATTTCCCAAGTGCACTAGAAAGCCCCATAATTTATATGAATTTAAAATAGAGTTCATAATTTGATTAAAAAACTCCACCTAAGTACAGTGTTTACCTTTCTTGTGCCAGCACAACCGAAGAACTCTACTTTTCCATCATTTGCATTTGAGGAAGAAATAATAAACCAAAATATAGTAAAATGTTAGTCTCTCTAAACACTCCACATTGGTATCACTTTTAGGGAATTTGGATCCAGATTTAGG